>JARFIW010000929.1:2400000-3672500 GCA_036346225.1 Platerodrilus igneus | reverse complement strand
GCAAGGACGATGTACATTGGAGCCACGAGTGCATTAACCTTCAGGTAACTTATGCATTGTTGTTCGATCTTAGATGTTTTGGTGTGTGTTGAATATCTTTATAATTTGTTTGATAAAGAAGGACAGTAGTAAATTTGTATAAACAACAAATTTTGAAAATTTTGGGTCTGTCTTTGAGCTCAATTAGACTAACCTGTTAAATTAACGTAAAGGGGTGGGAGATGCTCCCTTTTATTCAGACTCAGGTCTGCAAATATTGTTTACTTAATTAGTATGCATCCTACAAGGACTCTAATTCTGGATGCAAATTAAAATGATGACAAATTTGAACTTGAAATTTTATGACGCTGAAATTTATGCTGAAATTTAATTTTGAAATTTTAATTTTAATGTATTATAAATATTGATGTAAATAGAGTTAACGTTGATGTTTGTGGTAGGAATGTGTTTGTTTTTTTATGAATGAGGATAAAAGTTATCTAGGTGAGCAGCCGAGGAAGGAAAGAGTCAAGAGGCGATTATCAGAAGAGATTCAACGGACAAGAGAATCACAGCAACTCTTGGCACAGAACGTGGGCAATTCAAAAACGGGAAGAGAATCACAGCAAATCTATATATAATATACATAAGGGGTTTCGACCTTATTAAAAACTATTACGTTTCTTTAAAAATGTTTTATTAAAACTTTCCAAGCTTTCGTTGTCTATTGGACAACTTCATCAGGGAATCTAAAAGTGCAAGTTGATACAATGAGAAATCATCAGTAGATTACTTACATCTTTGTATAAATCACAATTCTAAAAATAATTTTTGCAATTGTGATTATTCAAAACATTTTTAAAAAAACGTAATAGTTTTTAATAAGGTCGAAACCCCTTATATATATTTTTAAGTACTAACAAAGTGACGACCGTTACATCCTGAACATATATATATTGGAGTAATGGATGTTTAATGGATTGCTATTAAATTTAGTAGCAGTATCCAAACCATTGTCAGAAATATATCACTGAAAGTTAGCAAGGTTTCAACTATTCTCTAAATGTGCTCATATATTTTATATTAAACTATATATTTACAACTAATGAGAATAACTTCACGATTTGGACTAAATAAATAAATTGCAGTGGCTAGCTCAAACTACAATAAGTATGCCCCTGCGAAAATTCTACACACCCTATACGAACCCTCGTATGGCAAAGATGAGTTGCCACAAATATTTCTCTCACATTTCGATGTTATTCACCTTTTAACCACCACTAAATCCTCAATCGAAAAAACTACTTGCTTCTTGATCTTATGGTTACGTTTCTCTACCTCCCTATGATGTATGCGATGAAATCTGCCATTCGACAATCTTACTACGTCTTCCAATACTCGCAACGCTACCAAAAATCCACTCTTACTATCCGTTACTAATCCTTCATCCTTTCTACTTACCAAATCAGCCGTAACATTTTCTTTTCCAGGTTTATGCCTAATCTCAAATTCATATTCCTGCAATAAAAATTGCCATCTATACAGTCCACTATTCAAAAACTCTTTCTCTTATTACATCCACCGTCTTTTTGCTTTCTGCCTGGAATCCAATCAAAACTTTTTTCAATTCTCGGTTCTGTATATTTTCATTCCCTGTTTCAATTCCCTCTACCTGCGATGTACCATCTAAAGTCTTGATGATCACCTGCGGCTCAACATATACCCCAGCTTCGTTTCTAGCATCCCCTGCAGTTACACCCTCCACCACAGGTTGTTTTTTTAAAACAGTCTCAAACCCATAAATTTTCCCTGACGTGATATGTCCGACATGTCACTATAATTCAAATATACAAATAATCTTAACGATGTACCCCACCAAGCAACACAATCATGATCAAATTGCTCAACTCCGCTCTACAATGCAATGTTTAGTACAGTCACACTATACGGCCGCTCTTTATATGGCATTTTGCTATAACGGTCCTCTTCAATTAAGTCACGTCCTAAAATGTTTCGTTATAATGGCAAAAAAAAACTTTTTATCGATGTCGATATATCTACATGTTGCCAATCTTGCGCAAGTGCAATCTTGATGCACTCTCTTTTCTATTTCCTCTTGTTAACGAGCGTTATTCAGTGTGTGCTTATAATGACAACAGTGATCTGCAAGTTACCATTTCTTCATCGTCTTCAGATTAAAGCCATTTAAAAAATATTATGTATGTATACATACACATATTTTATGTAACATGAAGTTGTTTCATTTTTGTTTATAGATTATTGTTGATAAAATGCATTTTGAATGATAAACCATGTTACATATTTAACAAATTTGGAACCGATCCCATTGAATTTGTATGAGTTTGTATTAGAATAATTGATTCCTTATATGGCTTTTCGCTTTGCGGCCAAGTTTCGTGAAACGTATCTAGGCCGTAAAGCGAGGTATGGGTGTATTAGCGAACAATATGTGTTATTTCTTTTATAAAGACATAATCAAGCAAGTAAAGCTCAATTAAAAAAAAAGAGGGTTTGATTAATATGATTTCACAATTTAAGCAAAGCTCTCAAATATTTTTCTCTAAAATATTGAAGCACATTGTTGCATTGTGAGTGGCATATTTGTCTTGTTCCTATAAGCTGAAACGCCGAAGCATAATAAGTTCAAATATAAATATATACCTTGTTCGCTCTCATTCTCTTTTAGTAAATCTTAAAGATAAACGCTGAAAAAGACAAGTCAATCTTGTAAAGCTCGAATTATTCGAATTTGCAATTGGTTGAAAAGGCTACAGCACCAGGAGACAGTTGTCAATTAAAAAGGAGCAACTATTTAGATATTTTGAAAGTTATGAGAAAACGCAGCAAGACATAGAACATTAGATGAGAGGAACCTCGAAGAAAGTGATGTAGAAGCAGTTGAAGAAAAGTACTGTGTAACACTTGCACTTATTGAAAGGGAGTTACAGATATTGAAGTATCCCATACCAAGCAAAAGGTCACTCAAAGCATCGCGGGATCGACGATTAATCTTCCAGGATTGTCCATAAAGGTATTTATAGGTAATTTTTCGGAATGGAATTCATTTTTTCAACTGTTCTCTACATTAATAATAAACAATGCTAGTTTTAGTGACTTGCAGTGGTACATCTATTTGAGATCATATTTACGTCAAGATCCTTTGAGTCTAATAAACAATATAGAAGTTATTGAGTCAAACTTTAGTCTTAAAAATAGGTATGAAAATAAATCTTGTATAATAAGTTTTATTATAAAGTGTTTGCTAAAGGTTGCTTCTTTAGTGAAATGCAACTCCAAAAAACTCAAAGAATTTTGAACTCAAACTAAACAAACATTACAGGCACCACAAAATTTGGAGGTGTCTATAAACCATCTATGAACGTTCTGGTTGCGAAGTCACAAGCACATATAAAGAAGAACAAAAAAAAGGAACTCACCCTCGAGTTACTGGCATCGGGGTGGAACCAGTCGCTGGTTTTACGTCCAGGCGGAACGCATTTGACCTCGCATTCCCAGAAGAAGCTCAAGGGATTAACGTGTCCCCCGCAGGAAGCACGCTAAATAATGCGTGCCGGAAATTCGCATAACAAAACGAACGAAGCCAAACAGAACGTGTTTTCTTGTGGCTATTCGAACAGCAAAATGAATTGTTACATTTGTTAAAGCACCAAAGCAAGGAAAACCCTAATTTTATACTGTTTAGCAGACGTGGCAATCCTAGAATAATCTTTAGTGATAATGCTACAAATTTTTTTGGATCTTGTAATCAACGTAAAGAATTATTTAAGTTTCTTTAACACCAGGAAACGACAAAAGTCTATACAAGAATTTCTCACAATCTTCGGAATTCAATGAAATTTATTCCACCTCGCTGTCCTCACCATGGCGGTATTTGGAAAGTCGCTATCAAAGTGCAAAATATCATATTGTTAGGCTTGTCGGAAATCTCAATTTCAAGTTTGAGGAATTTAGTTCTGTTCTAGCTCAAATAAAAGATGTACTGAATTCACATCCACTTTGTTCTATGAGCAATAGTCCCATTGATCTAACATCTTTAACACCAGGGCATTTCCTGATCGGCAAGCCACTTACGTTATTTTCTGAGGTTGATACAACAAACATTTTGGAAAATAGATTATCTCTTTGGTAAAAATGCACTCAAATCCAACAACTGCTTTGGAAATGATGGAAGGTTGATTTTTTAAATCGACTTCAACACAGACCAAAATGTTTTTTTTCATACACAAATATCAAGGTAAATGATTTGGTGTTATTAAAGGATGAAAATACACCTCCTCTCGATTGGTCTTTAGCAAGGGTGATTTATGTGTGCCCGGAAAAGATGGTAAAATAAAAGTTGAGCAGGTGCATACTAAAGATGGAAATTTCACCAGACCTATACAGAAACTATGTTCGTTACTAGATAGTAATGTACAATAATGTCATCATCATTGGGTCTTCAGTCCTGAAACTGGTTAGACGCGTACCATCATTGTTTCCTATTCTGAACTAACCTACAGATTTTCCCCGAAATTTCCACAGTCTGCATCTATTACTGTCTGATCTAGATCTACATCCACCTCTTTTTTCCTATCTCTGCTTGTCATGTATCCCATACTATTCCCCAAAAATCCTTTAGAACGTATTCTGCCCTTCTATTTCTCATATTTTTTTCCCAAAGATATCCTTGTTCCCTTACTGTTTCTATAACCTATTTGTTAATACCTTTGTCTGTCCATCCTCATACATCTGAAGCACGGCATTTCAAAGGCTGCTACTGTTCTTCTGTCTGCTCGTATTTTGTAGGCATACTGTCTGTGCTGTGCTCCACACATACGCTTTCAACAACTTTTTGTTCTATGTTTGTTGTTTTTCATCATAGGCGCCGTTCTTTCTTGTTAGATGCAGTTCGGTCCCCTTCTATTGTTTTACAATTATATACCCTATTTCTCCGACATTCAGTGGTTGCGAAAAGGGGTAAGCAGCCTGTGGCTGCCAAGTTCCCCCAGCACTTGAACATTTACTATTTTAATATTTTTTCCAATATATCTTTTCGCACAGTCAACATTAGTTGCAGATATTTCACAACAAACAAATAGTTGTTTATACTAATCATCAGATTTATCTGCGCTTATTTTTTCGTCATTGGGTTTCCAGTCTCAAAACTGGTTGGACATGTACCTGCACTTATTTATTTTCTAAACTAACCTACATAGTTCCCTTAAATTCTCACACAGCAGTACAGCTCGGTTCCCCTTATATTGTTTTCTAATATTATGCCCTATTTCACTGATATTTATTGAAGGGGGTTAAGCAACCTGCGGCTGCCAAGATCCCCCAACACTTAGACATTTGCCGAAATAATAGTTTTCCAGTAAATGCTTTCATGCAATTACCATTATTCGAGAATATTGCCCATCCAATGCTTGTAGTTGCTTATAATAAATATCATGTTTAAGTGCCGTTACTTTCTTCGTCATTAATTTATCCATCTTGGGACTGGTTGGATGCTCTCCATTGATTTATCTTCTGAGCTAGCCTACACATTTCCCTGAAACTCCTACAGCCTACATCTTTCACTATCTGTGTGCAGTAGTCTAACCTAGTTCTACCTCTTCTTCTCTTTTTTCCTATCTTTGCTTCTAGTATATTGCGCACTATTCCCTCATGCCATAGTATGTGGCCTATCATCCTATCTCTCCTATTTTTTACCGTTTTCCACATATTTCTTTCTTCCCCTACCATTTTTAGTACATCTTTGTTCTTAACTTTGTCTGTCCATGATATCTTCATCATATGTCTGTAGCACCACATTTCAAAGGCTTCTACCTTTTTCTTGTCCGTTTCTCCCACTGTCCAGGCTTCACAGCCATACAGTGCTGTGCTCCACACATATGTTTTGAGCAATCTTTTCCTTGTTTCTATGTTTGTGGTCTTTGAACACAGTAGTTGCTTTTTCTTGTTAAATGTAGCACGATCTTGTGCTAATCTTTGTTTTATATCTTTTGTACTTTTCCCATCTGGCGTTATTTGGCTTCATAGGTAGCAGAAATCCTTAACCTCTTGTAAGTTCGTGTTACATATTTGTATTCTTGTTTTTGATTTATTTTTCCCTCCTTTGCATACTAGTACTTTAGTTTTACTTTTGTTAATTTTCATACCGTATCTCTCTGTCAGAACCGTTTTCATTTCATTAAGAGCAGCTTCTAACTCTTCCTTGCTAGACACTAATACCGCTATATCATCTGCAAATCTAAGCATATCAATTTTTTATCCTTGCATAGTAATTCCAAATGCCTTTCTGCATTTGACAATATTTATTGCCTCTTCAATGTACAAGTTAAAAATTAATGGGAATAGGGAACATCCCTGTCTCACCCCTTTCCTGATGTTTACTTATCTACGTTCCTGCTCTAATTCTATTACTCCTGTTTGTTCTTTGTATAAGCTATGTACTATCCGTCTATCCCTATAACTCATTCCAATCTTTTTGAGTATTTCGAACATTTTTTTCCATTTTACATTGTCAAATGCTTTTTACAGATCTACAAACCCTATATACACGCTTTCCCCTTTTTCTATTGTTTTCTTCATTATCACCCTCAGAGCTAAGATAGCCTCCCGTGTTCCCCTGTTTTGCCTAAACCCAAATTGGTCTTCTCCTAGTATTTCTTCAGCCCGTTTTTCCATTCGTCTTTGTACAATTCTAGTTAATATTTTTGATATGTGTGCTGTCAAGCTTATTGTTCGAAAATTTTCACATCTATCTGCGCCTTTCTTTTTTGGTATAGTTACTATGATGTTATGTTTGAAATCTTTGGGTATCTCGCCTGTCTCATACATATAGCTTACAAGTTGGAAGAGACGTTCTGTTACTGCTTGATCAGCGGCTTTTAGAGTCTCCGCTTGCACCTTATCTGTACCCGGCGCCTTACCATTTTTCAGACCCTTTAATGCTAATTCAAATTCATCTCTAAGTATAGGATATCCCAAGTCATCAGTTTCAATGTCTGATTCCTTTTCTAATGCAGTTAGTTCTTCTCCTGCATATAAATTCCCTATATATTCTTGCCATCTACCCACTTTCTCTACATTTTCTATAATGACATTTCCTCCCGCTTCCCTTATATTTTTGCTATACGGTTCTATATCCCTAAAATTGATTCTAATTAGTTTGTATGCTTCATCTGTCTTTCCTACTTCCATCTTAGTTTGTACCTCTTTGCACTTTTCATCAATCCATTGTTCTTTAACTTTCCTGCATTTTCGAATAATTTCCCATTTTATGGCTTTGTGTTCTGTTTTCCTGTTTCGTTTGATTTATTTTTGTATTTTCGTCTTTCTTCTATTAAATTCAGGATATCCTTTGTTATTCATGGTTTCTTATTTTCTTTTTGTGTATACCCCAGAATATCTCTGGTCGCCATGTCGAGGCTGGATTTAATGTTATTCCATTCTGTTTCTACTTCCTTAGTATCAGATATTTTCCCGATATCTTTGAGCAATTCATTTGACCTTTTTTCGAATCTTTCTTGAATATCTTTCTCTTTTAGTTTCTGTAGGTCCAAGTGCCTTTTTCCGTTTCTTTTTTTCAAATTTTTAAATTTAAGTGCAGCCTTCATAATTACGATGTTGTGGTCAGTATCTATATCTGCTTCTGGTTCTGGGTAGCTTCTACGGTCTTTTACTTGATTACTAAACCGTTGTCTAACAAGAATGTAATCTATTTGATATCTTCCTATATCTCCTGGCATCTTCCACATATATCGTATTCTAGCATGATGTTGAAATAAAGTGTTTGTAATGATTAAATTGTTCTTGTCGCAAAATTCTACCAGCCTACTTCCTCTGTCGTTTCTAGTGCCTAAACCAAATAAACCTACTATCGCTCCTTCCCTACCTTCACCTACCACTGCATTAAAATCCCCTGTAACTATTAAATTTTCATGTCCTTTTACGTGTCTTAATATGTCTTCGATATCTTTGTAGATCGCTTCTACCTCTTCGTCACTGTAGTTAGAGGTTGGCATGTATACTTGTATTATTACTGTGTTTACCGGTTTAGATTCTAATCTAACCACGAGTACTCTTTCATTCTTTTGTAAGTAATTTTCTACACAGTATCCTTATTTCCGCATAACTATCCCCACACCCAAATTTACCTCCTCTGCTCCTGTATGAATTACCCTGAAGTCTCCACTCCAAAAATCCCCCGCCTCTGGCCACCGAACTTCGCTGATCCCTACTATGTCTAATAATAACCTATTCATTCCGATTTTTAGGTTCTCTAGCTTACCCACTTGCTTCATAGTTCAAACATTCCACGCTCCGACTCGCAAAATGTTCCCGACTCTTATTCTTAACTTTCCAATCGCATCCTCCGAAATAGTTCCTTCCCGGAGATCCGAATGGGGGACTATTTTAACTCCGGAATCTTTTACCCCAGAGAATGCCATCATTTTATTATAATTTAGGTACGCTGTGTACTTGGGAGGTAATGTGGTGGTTTCCCGTTGCCTTCCACATCGCGGTAGTGTGTCTTAGACTGCCATACCGACCCCTATGGTCTCTGCCAATCTAAGTATCGAAAGAGTCGCTGCCCTTTTTCGGGGACCTATCTTCGTCTGGTTCCTCACTAACGACCCTACTACTTTGGTTGGACCTGTAGTTTGGCTCTTTAGCTCATTAGAACACGCAAGCCATTTCACCTGTTCTAGTAGTCTAGAACTTCGGCACGGTGCAGGTCCATTCGAAATGGGTACAATAATGTATTAGACATTTATTTATTCACTGCTAGGAAATTACAATTGTAACGTTGATTGATAGTTTTAGATTAACCTTTGATTTAAGTAAATGTTGTATTCCTAGCATTTATTTTATTTAAATTTGAGGTACTTACCTCAACATGGGCAGAATGTTGTAAAACACAACACTATAAACAGCAGGGCCACGACAAACCATGCGGCCGCCTGTGTGCAAAATATAATACTACGCCCCATTTAAAAATTGTCACTAAACATTTATACATAGGTAGGTACACATAAATGAAATTTGAATAAACATTAATACTTACATCTAAATTTGTAACTAATTATATCTTACATGTAAGCTTAAAATATCTGCATAATAACATCCAAAAATTAACAATAAAAAATACAAATCCATAAAGGAAGAACTAAAAATTCATACAACATTTAAAAATGAGAACAATAAAACCTATTAAAAACATTCTCTTCTTGTTTTTTTACCGGCAAAATCTTTAATTAATTCGTCGAAAGGAAGGGAATTCATGAGGTCATTTTCTATAGATATAATTGACAAATTGCTAAGTCTTTCCTGATCCATACTCGATCTTAAAAAAAGTTTTTATTAATTTGAGTTTTGAGAAAGACCTTTCCCCTAATGATACGGATACTGGTAGCATTAAAAAAAGTTGTATAGCTGCTGCGGTATTTGGAAATGTTGAAATTAATCGATTCTCAAAAATGTATTCAAGAATTGACTTAGGGTCTAAATCCTTTTGCTCTGATAAGTGACATTTTAAGCATTTAATTTCATCAAATAAGTCGTTTGCGTTAATGTCTGATTCTCCACGTACTGATAAATATTTACACGATTTTCTCAATTCTTCTTCAGTTAAGTTAAACATTTTATAAATAAATCCAAAAATATTATTAAATTGCTCCAACCCTATGAATCTCTCATTAAGAGACGATAAGGTTTGGTCTAATATGGAGAAGAACACATTTACCTTATAATTAATTGTTGTGTTTATTATTGATTCGTCATTGCTTTTGTAATCAAACTGTTTTTTTTCTTTTTTCTTTGACGAACAATTTGTGTAGATAAAAAATTGGGCTCAATTTTTAATTTTTCTACTAGTTCTCTCGCATTAATAAGAATTTCGTTAAATCTCTTATGGTTTCTTAAGCCTGTGAAAAAGTTTTTATATTGCTTATGCAGTCCAAACAAGTTCTTAAATTTGCTACGTTTATTGACGTAGCTGGCAGCACAAAGAAAGGAATGCCCGGACTTAGTTGGCGAGTAGACGGGGTTTTACCAATACAAAATAACAGAAAGACCTGAAAATAAAAATAAACACACTCATTTATAAATCAGAAGAAAAAAACATTTAAAAAACCTTTAATTAGAAACTATGTTACACAAAAAAAAGGAAAACCCACTTAAAAAACACTACCCCTTTCCTTTGTCATACTCTTCAAACGAATGTCTATAGTATAAAATAAAGAGTATGACGGCAACATTATTTAATACCTTGCTAAATTCCCCACTACTAATTAAGATGGTAACGCCTACCATGTCTATGAATCCAGAAAAATTTACACCCAAAACTAAGTAGAATATACAAAAAAAATTAATTCGATACAAACTAGCAAAAGAAATGAACTGAGGGTTGCTATTTATCCACTCACAAGTATACTATGTGGACATATTATTAGTTTGGATACGAAGTGTGCATCTCGTATTTGACAAAAAACAAAAAAAACTAATCAGTAAAACTAATCAAACTAATCATGAAACTTGTGTTTCTTTGACAAACGTTTTCGTTTTTGTTTCAAAATTGCACATTGTACCTGTAGGACGATTCTAATATTTATGTATAGCAACTAACAATAGTTCTACGTTTCTAAGTTTATTGGCAGAAAACTACATCAAACGCTGATAAAGGGTAATCTCTTGATGTACATACAAAGCAAACAAGTCATATACCTGCATGTATTTGGCTCTTTATCTTACACGCCAGCGGATGTTACCCAATCACCATAACGGCAACAGCGATCTACGAGTAAAAAGCACCAGATGGCCTGTGGCAACGAATAGTCGGGCCTATATAAAAAACAATTTGGCCCACAGTTAAGAGCTAAAAGATAATCTTATTAATATCAGTAGGCACGAGCGAACTTACCGTTGTGCCCAAGATATTGTTACCTTCATTTTCGTAAATAATTGATTAGTTTATATACAATAATTTTTTACTTTGTTTGATAAAAACATTTAATATTAATTTGTTTATCATAAGACTTGTAATGAAGAATCATTTTAGTAAATATATATGATTAGTAAAAGCACAAAATAAACTTTTAAGGAACGTTCACTAATCAAGATAAAGAAAATAATTTATATCTAATAACCCTAACGAGCTCGTGTAATTACATTCTAACACATTTATAGAAAGAAGGAAAAATTGAATATTTATTTTTATACAAAGGGGTAAATTCGCTTGAAAACTAAAAGAAAACTCGTTACGAAAATAAAAAGACCAAAAAAAAGAATTACCCAAAAAACACACAAAAAAACTTCTATCCGGGTCGACCGCCCAAGGAACCGGACAAAGCCAAAAGTGAAAAAGACATAGGAAAAGGAAAAGGTAACAATCATCGAGAACAAAGATGGAATGGCATTGACACTGCAAAGTCGTCAGAGGACGAATGCATCTCAGAAAGAGAAACAGAGGAAGTCTTCGACCTCAACGAACAAATTGATTTCTTGCAAAAAAACAAAGTAAGAAAAAGGAACTTGAAAAAAAACCAACAGTACAGCCAGAAGAGGACCCAAAGATCAAGCTTCAAGTAAACAAAAGGAACAACAAGGAAGCACGAGAAGAAGAGAGGAGGAACGCTGGTAAAAGGAAACGATGTACTTTCAACTGGGGTAACGAAGAAACGCAACAAACGAAAAACTGACGAAAAGGAATGCTGACTAGTCCTACAGTCGACTAAGTCGCGGCTTCCCAAGAAAGAAAAACTGACTAGAAAGCACCTACCACAGGAGCGGATGGACGAAACACAAACGGATTAAGAACCGACAGCAAAGATGACCAGCAAAGGGATAGTGAAAGAAACGTGGAATGAAAGGAACGAGAGAAAAAAAGAAAAACCAAAAAGAATAATACCAACACCAAGTATAAAACCCAAAAACAAAACTAAAATCGTACAAAAGAAAATAAAACAAAATCCCAGTGTAGTTAGGTATGAGTAGGTGTGGGCGTTTGCGTGCGTGGGTGTGTATGTGTGGTGTGTGTGCGTGTAAGAAGGGTGTGTATGTGTTATGCATGTATATAGTGTGCTGTGTGTATGTGTTTAACCGCTGTAGTCGCCTCTTACGACAGGCAGGTCGTACCGTGGGACTATTCTATTCCCGGACCCACACGGTGATAAGAAATTAATATTATTGAAGAAATCAAACTGCTTTATGAATAAACTGATAGGTTAATGTGCTTTATCTATAATAGGTATAACTTTGAAAATAGTAAAAAAGAGCGAATTAGGATATTTATTTCAACTGGTAATAATTTATCAAGGAAGGGTATTGGAAAGATGCAAATTCAAGAATTGAACATAACAAATTCCCACCTAATTACAAGGTCGGGTAGGAAATAAAAGTGGAGAGGGACTAAACAACAACACAAAACGAAACGAAAAAGACAACAAAACAGCAAGAAAGAAATGCATCCGGTTCGAAGATCCAACACTAGATACAACATCAAGAACATCAGATAGCAAAACTGATCACAGAGAAAGGGCAATCAAGGAAAGACGAGGAGAGAAGGATTTGGAAGTAGAATGAACAATCAACCGAGAACTCAAATAACAGGGTATCGGTACTGCCGAAATCGTCCAAAGACGTTTATTTCTGAAAAGGAAACAGTAGCGTTTCAACCTCAATAGAAAGTTGGTCTCCCGCGGAGAAACCAAAAAGATAGTAAACAAAGGAGGAAGAAATTGCAGCAGTAAGACAGGACTGTTTAGCCTCGCGAAAGTAGGGAAGGGACCAGAGCGCTGGGAAAAAGAACGATGAACTGTCAACTGCGGCAACAGGAGCCCTAACAAACGAAACAAAAGGAATTGCTGTTAGACCGGAAGAGTCGACTAGGTCGCGGTTTCCGAAGAAAGAAAAACGGACTAGAAAGCACCTACCACAGGAGCGGATGGACGAAACGAAAACGGACTAAGAACCGACAGCAAAGAAGACCAGCAAAGGGATAGGGAAAGAAACGTGGAATGAAAGGAACGAGAGAAAAAAAGAAAAACCAAAAAGAATAATACCAACACCAAGTATAAAACCCAAAAACAAAACTAAAATCGTACAAAAGAAAATAAAACAAAATCCCAGTGTAGTTAGGTATGAGTAGGTGTGGGCGTTTGCGTGCGTGGGTGTGTATGTGTGTGGGTGTGTGTGCGGGGGTGTAAGAAGGGTGTGTGTATGTGTTATGCATGTATATAGTGTGCGTGTGTGTATGTGTTTAACCGCTGTAGTCGCCTCTTACGACAGGCAGGTCGTACCGTGGGACTATTCTATTCCCGGACCCACACGGGTGATAAGAAATTAATATTATTGAAGAAATCAAACTGCTTTATGAATAAACTGATAGGTTAATGTGCTTTATCTATAATAGGTATAACTTTGAAAATAGTAAAAAAGAGCGAATTAGGATATTTATTTAAACTGGTAATAATTTATCAATGAAGGGTATTGGAAAGATGCAAATTCAAGAATTGAACATAACAAATTCCCACCTAATTACAAGGTCGGGGTAGGAAATAAAAGTGGGAGAGGGGACTAAACAACAACACAAAACGAAACGAAAAAGACAACAAAACAGCAAGAAAGAAATGCATCCGGTTCGAAGATCCAACACTAGATACAACATCAAGAACATCAGATAGCAAAACTGATCACAGAGAAAGGGCAATCAAGGAAAGACGAGGAGAGAAGGATTTGGAAGTAGAATGAACAATCAACCGAGAACTCAAATAACAGGGTATCGGTACTGCCGAAATCGTCCAAAGACGTTTATTTCTGAAAAGGAAACAGTAGCGTTTCAACCTCAATAGAAAGTTCGTCTCCCGCGTAGAAACCAAAAAGATAGTAAACAAAGGAGGAAGAAATTGCAGCAGTAAGACAGGACTGTTTAGCCTCGCGAAAGTAGGGAAGGGACCAGAGCGCTGGGAAAAAGAACGATGAACTGTCAACTGCGGCAACAGGAGCCCTAACAAACGAAACAAAAGGAATTGCTGTTAGACCGGAAGAGTCGACTAGGTCGCGGTTTCCGAAGAAAGAAAAACGGACTAGAAAGCACCTACCACAGGAGCGGATGGACGAAACGCAAACGGACTAAGAACCGACAGCAAAGAAGACCAGCAAAGGGATAGGGAAAGAAACGTGGAATGAAAGGAACGAGAGAAAAAAAGAAAAACCAAAAAAGAATAATACCAACACCAAGTATAAAACCCAAAAACAAAACTAAAATCGTACAAAAAAAAATAAAACAAAATCCTAGTGTAGTTAGGTATGAGTAGTGTAGGCATGTGCGTGCGTGGGTGTGTATGTGGATGTGGGTGGGGGTGTGGGGTGTAAGAAGGGTGTTTGCATGTGTTATGCGTGTATAAAGTGTGCGTGTGTGTATCTGTTTGACCGCTGTAGTCGACTCTTACGACAGGCAAGTCGTACCGTGGGACTATTCTATTCCCGGACCCACACAGGTGATAAGAAATTAATATTATTGGATAAACCAAACTGCTTTATGAATAAACTGATAGGTTAATGTGCTTTATCTATAATAGGTATAACTTTGAAAATAGTAAAAAAGAGCGAATTAGGATATTTATTTAAACTGGTAATAATTTATCAATGAAGGGTATTGGAAAGATGCAAATTCAAGAATTCAACGTAATAATATCCGCCATTTGTCAACAAGAAAAAAAATGTGCATCGCTCTTGAAGTACCAGAACGATTAAACCGAAAATACTACCAAGCATGAGCTGCAGCATCAGATTCAATTCATTTTTGAAAGCAGAATTCAACATTCAAACCTTGCGTTATCACAACATGCCAAGAGGTGATTAGAAACTCGAAATACTTATTAAATAGTACGATACCTTATTTCTACGAGTTTCTAGGTCGTAGCATTTAGAAAGTAATTTTACGTTATCAGAATATGTAGCAAACCAGCGGACATCTAAAACAAGGTACAGATTATTTCATTTAGAACGGAAACTTTCCAAATTCGCAGCAAATGAGTTTCATTGAAAATATAATAAACGGACTTATTGTAAAAAGGTGAAATATACAAAATGGTGTTTGAGTATTGAAAAGCAGAAACAGAATCTATGTGAATGGATAATGAATTAAAAGGAACAAGGTGTATTTTAATTTATGCCGAAAATAAACGTAACAGATTTATACTTCGATTCTGCATTAATTTACTAATAGAATTAAATTTGAATAATATATTATACCAAATTACTACAGAGCATAAAAATTTGTAGTTTTGAGTTTTTGTTGCTAGCAATCGAGCCTGGTGTGAGGTAGTAAAATCTTTTAAAGATGCGGATGCTTCCACTAATTTGACGAGAGTATCATAAACTTGACCAATGTAATACCTCAAAGGTTTTATTGCGTCTATTCTACTGGACCAGCGTGTATCAGATAGTGGTTTTAAAGTTAAATCTGAAATGCACGTTTTTATAATTGACCATCGTTTTGTTGACGCAGAAAAAAACAAATATCTCTTGAACAACATCAAAAATCCTGACATCTCAAAAAAATTTTTGCCGCGTCATTAATTAACAACTAAATTTAGTGAATGTGCTGAACAAGGAACAAAAAACAACGCAGGTTTATATTTAAGATTTGTTTTTGTTCCACGCATATTTGTCTCATTATCATAGCCTTCACTACGCAAAATTTAATTTTACTAACAAATCTGTCACATAGTTACATAAGCCAGCACCAGTAGAATCAGTTATAGGACAAAACTCAATGAAATGTTCACGAATTTCAACTTTTTTCGTAGGCTCGTTCAATGAAACAAACCTCAAAATGACACTTAATTGTTCAGTATGACTCACATCTGGTGTAGTCGAGGATTATAGAGTAATATTTATATTTCCTTACCAGATCTAAAACAGTGTTTTGATTTCCAATCCGATTAAATTTATTAATTCATTTTGAATTTTATTGCCTAAATAGTTTCTCGTAACAATATCACTGCTTTGATTTTTATGTGTGCGACGAACATGTTCTTTCATTACAGAATCAAATTTTGAAAACGTTTCTATTAATTTTAAGAAACTTTCATTATTATTGTCATATAGTTTGCTAGATGTAACACATACAGCTAGACATAGGTGAAATAAAAACTGTATTGGTGAAATTATTTGTTCAAAGATACGATACCAGTATTTCTTTTCTACATTCAATGAACGTATTGACTTTGATTCAGAGCAACTCCCTTAGATATAGTTAACAAATTCAACCAAAATCCGATATTATTTTTATGTAAGTTACACTTTTCGTGCCTATTTAGCACTAGTGACAAATGTTTCCAATCAGAACACTCGTCCTTATTAGACAAGTTAGTTAAAACTTAGCAAAAACTTTACAAGAGAAACAGTAAACCGCATCTTTTGACGTAGAATAAATCAACCACTCTCTTCTTACTTTTTCTCTTTTAGCGAGGTTCCGATACAAGTAACTAGCAGAAAACTTTTGTCCATGCGAGTTTATTGGGTAAATCCAGTTCGTCATTTGCCACGGTCCTTTTTCTGTTAAATATCTTGCATCTGCGGATGTAATTATTTCTGGCCATTCTCCAGGTTCATCATATAGTAAGGTGGAAAGTACACTTGCTGGAACATTTTCAGTATGTACAAGTGTCGTATTAGAGTTCTCCACCGTTTCACCAATATTAGAAGAAACATCAACCTCAGTATTTTCTTTAATATGTTCCTGGTTAACATTTATAACAATATCAGGTACAAACGAGGGACAACTAGGAATGGCATCATCGGTATTCTCAGAAAATACATTTGATTCTGATGGCTTCACATTCAAATATGTTTCAAAGCATCAGTTAATTTTTTTTTTAGCTTTCATTCTCAGCTGTTTTTGTTGTCGGTACCGGTGGCCTGATAATCGCTTTTTTCTGTCCTTAAGAAATTGAAGTTGTTAATCTTAATACCAATGTTATATAGGTACTTACCATTTTTTACAATCAATGAATTCACTTTTAAATCAATGCACTTTTCTCAATACTAAACTGAAAATAAAGACCAAGAAACTGAACAATTAACATTGACTTCCTCAGGTAAGTTCTTTTCAACTAACTGTAAACTTGAATATTAGCAAGCAGCAACTGTGTACAAATTAACTGTTAACGGAATGCTTTTACCTTACAACTACCAAGAAATTGGTCAATAATAACATATTCTAGGAAATTCTTAAATAAATCTTATAATTGGTGTAAGGGTACATTATAACAACACTACTGACCCTATACAAACATATTAAAATGTATAAGTTCTCTTTTAAATATACAATAGAAGAACAGACAAAGGATCGACAGGTACACATTATTAGTTACTTTCTCTGAATTCAGGGAATAAGGTTTCTATGCTGTGCTGTGCTGTACTGTTTAAATTAACAAAGGATTTTATTTGTTCTAAAATAAATCTTGTTCTAACCATCCTAAATATCTAAGGTAGAAATTCCCAAATAAAGTTACTTAATTATATATTTAAAATTTAAAATGATCGATTTCTGTTCTATTAGTGGTAGAAAGAGGAGTAAAACTACGGATTTTGCTACCTTTGTTTCTGGTACCTACCGGTACCCGCTTTTTAGTATGTACATGTGCTGGCATCTCCATCGACAAATAACATAATTTATGTTGTTTGTGGTTGTTCGTTCCGAAGTAGTTGAAATATTAATCTAACCGTTTCACCGCCCTTTCATTTGGCCGCCTGTGTTTTTTGCACACATTCGCCACATAGTCGGCGCGGCCCTAATAAACTGTGTTTGTTTGTATACATCTCTATTATCCAGATGCATATTGGACAGTGTATAAAAGGAATTAGAGCGCTATATATTTTTTGTAATGTAGAATGCTTTTCTTTGAAAGTGTCAGTGTCAAAATAAAAACCTTTTGAACCAGCAGTTTTTTTAAAAAATAAAAATTCTTCATCTCTAGCAAGAACATTAACCATTTTGATTTAATGCGATGCAGTGGGTTAATGAAATGTTAAAATCATTTTCTCACACACTAGTTACGTAATTTTTATTGGCCTTAGGACAATAGATTTTTAAAATGATAAAATTTGCTAATTTTGTTCATAGGTAAATATAGAACTGGAAGACCATGACTTTTTAGTGGATAACATTATTTTTGAACAAAAGTGTAATCATCGTGGAATTTTAAAGACAATCATATGACTTGAGATAATCAAAACTAATTTTATCTAGCTAGAAAGTCAACCTCAAGCACTCTTTAAAAAAATTGATGCACGACTACAAAACCTACACAGTAAACATTTTATTTTATGAAAAAATAAATAAGTACAAACCAACTAAATAAATAAGTACTACTGCGTTCAATAAACAGTATCCGAAAAGTTTTTTCTATATCATCTGGTTATCTGGCATGGGCAGTTCTCAAAGTAGAAATTCAAACACTATGATTAGTTGTAAAAGCAAGGCGTATTTGAGAAAAAGCAAGGCGCATATTAAACACTTAATTGGGAAAGCTAAGTGACTTTCTATTGTTAAAAAAGACAGTTAATTGGACAATATTAAGAAATTAAAGAAATCTCATTGGCTGTTAGAATAGGAATGTATTAATCAAAATAAAAATCCGAGTTGAACTTGCATGTCGAGAGTTCTGTACAAACAACATTAAATGATAACGACATCGAAATTAAAATCTCTTTCATTTGCTCTGCCTATAGTATTAAAATAATAACTATGCCTTAAGATTATAATGCAATGCCAGTATTCAATTGTTAATGGATATAGTTTTTAGGTTCTACACTATACTTTGGTTAGTTAAATCACAACACTTACTTGTGTCAAAAAATAATAAGATCGCATTATTCAAAATTATAAAATAAGACAGGTCGTCATAGTCTTGTCAAATTTGATTAATGTTTCTTAAGTCATGCAAAAACTCAATTTTTATGCTCGTTACAAGCTTTCTGATTAAATTATGACCTAACGAAGGTTTGGACAGATGCTCTGCTCGTTTTGACGATTCCCGTCGTTTTCTCACGCAATTAAGAAAGATAAGATGTTGGCCTGTCAAACCATAACTCTTAAAACTCAAGAACACACGTAGCGGACTCCACTTGTATCAGGTATTTATAACGCATCTTAACTCTCAAACAGATTCATTGGCGGACTTAGCACATACACGTTGACGGTTCTAGCCTTTCTCGATGACATTTCAAAATTGGTGTTTAATTAAAATAATTGTTGTACAGCTGGTTCAGTCACATTTGTGCGCTTTAAAATGATCTTTATTGCAAATATTTATTAGGAAGAGTGCGTCACAAATTTATAATTAGTTGCAACCAAAGCTTATGAACTACCAACTATTTATACAAAATTACTTTGGTAATAAGTGCATTGAATGGTAAAGAGCATTCAGTAACTCTTGTTCGGTCAATGTTTTATTTACTAAATCAACTCATTGTTTTAATTGTTACTAGCATTAATCATTGTTTACACGCTTATTTAATCTACCCCTAAAAAGGGGCTAATATTGCATTTGTTGTTTAATTAGAATTACTTGCCTTTATATGTTTATGAATAAAAATATTTTGTTACGTGTACTTGTTAATTTTATTAACTGAAAGATACAAAACGAATCGTCCTAAATATACAGCTTGCTTTAAGATTGTTCCAAACAGTTATCAATCGCACACTAGTGTTACAAGTGTTTCTTAAATAACAGCATTTGAAAACGCTCAATGTAATACTTATTATTATTAAACAACCTACATTACACATTTATTCTAATTTAGAATGAATTAGATCAGCGTGGAATTATTGATCGACGTTCTGTATTGTGTTGAACTTTCAAATTTCAAAACGAAGCAATACGAACTTACAAACAGCATCCATTAGCTCTATCTCTTCATCTTCAGTAGCATTTTGTGCAGTTTATGTTGATGGGCCTTACTTATCTCGCTCGTCTTTGTTTTTGGATAGCTGACCTTTTTGTGATGTACGTGATTTCCACAAATGTTAATTTTGTCATCTCCGATGCAGCTCGTTGCAATTGAATTGTTTTTTTAATTTGTCACTTTTCATAACCAGAAGGGGTCCTTCACTTCATTTTTATATTCTTATTCATTAACTTAGCTATATGAATGTCTTTTTAACTGTGAATATTGTATTGTCTACTAATCATCATCATTAGGTCTTCAGTCCTGGAATGGTTAGACGCGTACCCTCATTGTTTCCTATTCTGAACTAACCTACACATTCCCCTGAAATTTGCACAGTCTGCATCTATCACTATCTGATCTAGGTTTACATCTACCTCCTTTTTCCTATCTCTGCTTGTAATATTGTCTACTAATATATTTATCAAAATAAACTTTATACCTTCGGTTTGCGGCCACAAGTCATTAACTGCTGCAATATAAATGAGAAAACACAGTTTAAAGATTGGGCCCACTTGACTTCTTGTTGAGCACAGTAAATAGATAACTTGTTTAAATAATTTTTGTTTATTTTTTTAGACAAAGATTAATTATTGCGAGAAAATCTAAAAAGCAATAGATTGTTTATAATGCATAGTAAAACATTTAAAATGTACTTAATGAGTTCAGGAATTCCTTGTAAGAAAACAAAGTCATAATTTACCAAAAAGTAGTTAGAGTTTAAATAACATATAATTATTCATCAGTTAAACATAACAATCATTCAAAAAAAGGAATGCATTAAATTGATTTTACTTCATCATTAGGAACATAGTTGATGTCGAAACCTGACAAAACATTGACTTCATGCACAGGAGGTATAAGCTGCCATACCAAAGAATATCTACCTTTTTGCAAAGGTCTCTTAAATCTTTCTTTGCATGAGATATAGCCAAATGCTTATTATAAGCTTTTGTGAGCCATATTTCTGACAATTTTGGTGGTTCTTGTACTGTGGTTTCTTGAATACTTCGACGTTTTATTCTACTACTAGTTTTGCCTTGGCCTTGGTACACATTTTGTTTAAGATCAGATTGCTATTGATCTGACAAGCTAGAATTAAGGATATTCTAAGGATTATCATAATCATAATGGAACTTAATGATATGCAGATATTTTTTTTTCATATGGAAGATTACTTTGAGCCACTGTGCGTTATTGCCATCAGTTTGATTTTTCATGATTAGACTACCTAAGTGTGTGTAGTCTATAATATCATTATGCTTTAGCTCTTGGATTATATACGGTTAAGCATTTTCTGCTTTCTTTGTAACCTCACAAGTTTCATTGTGTTTACCCAGTCTAACATCAAATACACAGGGACATTGTTTGCTTGGTTTCAAATTGCACTGTGAGCACTGTCAACTTCCATGAAGGTATGCCCTGACTCTAGGTACTTTTGTTCAATTACATTCAAGTGTGTGTTTTGCACTGGATGAAACAATAGAGCAGCGAAAAATTGGTTGCAGTTTTGACCCTGAACATGTATCTGAAAAAATAAACATATCTTTCACTTCCAACGTTAAAGTTTGAAACCATTTCAGCATTGCCTCATCAATTTCCCTAGTCCTTTTCCCCATTTATTTCAGACCAAATCAGGTAGTAGGCATCATTAGGGGTTTTGACTTCATACACAGTTGTATTATATACATTCAGCTTTCTAGTATAATATAATAATAAAACAGTCCTGCCGAGAATTTGCAATACACTTTGAAGATCTAATGTTGCAGATCTAAATGACATATCGGTATTGGACTGATTTTTATCTAATTGCTTTTCTTCATAACTGTTATTTTTCTTAGAGACATGTTCATTATAGGACTCTTGCAACTCGGGTAGATTTACAGCATTTGTAGAATTCGTATTCTAATATTGATGGCAAAGTAAATATTGGTCTTTTTTGTGCGACAAAATGAGTAATTATATGATCTGCAAAAGATTTTCCTGTAGACATGCTTACTAGCTACTTTTTTTTGTTCATATGCACATTTTCAACGAACTTCGTTCGTTTATGAAATCGATTTGTCGTCCGTCTGTCTGTCCGTCCGAGGCCTTTCTAATGGTCGGACATCAATGTGTGATACATCAATCGATTCAGCTCGGTGTCCTGAGCTTAAGTTTTGATGTCAGTTGAAATCGGGCCACGGGGACGCCGTGCCCCCGCGATATTCCGTCGGGAAAATTAAAATTTCAAATAGGTCCAAAATTAATGTGCGATACATATTTGGACTCCCCTAACATAGCTGAGTCGAAATATGGTACCCCCCACAAAATCTGACCACGGATACCCGACCCCCCCGGGGAATTAATTTTTATTTTATCTGAATACTTATAATTATTACAACATAATAATTTTAATTTCTTCAAATTGTTTTAAAGTAAGTCTACATTTGGAAGTTCGTTGCGACAATGCCTTGCATTTTCAACTTGTTTAATGTAAAGTTCATATAACTTTGAGATTGATAATTTCAAATCCAGGTATTTTTGAAGTGGTCTTTCGACATTAATGCGATTCTATTACAGAAAAGCAGTTAATGTGTTCATCGACAAACTCTATATATGCATTATTTGTCTTGTTGTGACGAATATGAGCACCACATCCATCTTTTCCACCATAAGAACCAAAATCTCCAACATTTTGAAATGCATTATTAATCGGTCCATTACTGATACATAACGTAGTTGTAAACATTTTTTGACAAAGGTGTATTGTTTCATATTTTGCTCAAAATATTATAGCTTAGCGCAAGACGGGGTTTTAGATGTTTGCAACTTGCGTTTCGTTTCTAGCTTTTGCAAATTTGCAAGTATAACTCTTTTTTGCCTCTTGAAATCTGACAGTCCCCAATAGTTCCTGCATATTTCCAACCGATCGTGTTCTGTAAATGTCACAGTACACTTCCAACAACATTGTTGGCAGTTAACAAGTTTGGGAGTCTTCGGTTGCTAATCGACACCCTTGTAATTTTTATATATTTATATTATATTATATTTATATTTATAATAAAACATGCGTGAATCACTAATGTGAATAACAATTTGTCAAATACATTAAAAGTATGTTTTCAATTTTAAAAAAAAAATCACCATAAAAATGGAAATTATGTTATAAATCTTCAGAGGACAACCTTAAAGAACCAACTGAAGCTAAAAACTCAGGTACTGTGTAGAAAGCATTTTCTAATAAGAATTTTTTATATTCAATTTAAATTGATAAAGAGGCAAATCTTTTATGCTAGAATGAAGTGCATTATAAATCTAAGTTGATTAAATGCAAGGCATTGTGCAAGAACTTCAAATGTAGACTTCTTTAAAATCAATTTAAAGAAATTAAAATTATTATGTTGTAATAATTATAAGTATTCAGATAAAATACAAAATTTATAAACAACAAAAGAGACATTTTAATATATTTTATTTTATTGAATAAATATTTTAAAAGCTATATATTAGTTCTCATCAATAAGATAAGAAATTTTTTTTTTTTTTATATGAATCTAATTATTTTCGGTAATCAAAATTTAAGTTTAAACAATGTCTATAATATTGGAATAATTGGCATGAAATGCCATAAATTGTTCAAATATGTGTCGCATATTGATTTTAAACTTATTTAAAATTTTAATTATCCCTGTGGATTATCCCGGGGGCTTAGGCGTCCCCGTTGCCCGATTTTAACTGACATCAAAACTTAAGCTCTGGACACCGAGCTGAATCGATTGATGTATCACACATTGATGTCCGACCATTAAAAAGGCCTCGGACACACAGACAGACACACAGACAAATAGATTTCATAAACGAACGAAGTTCGCTGAAAATACAGCCAAAGTAGTTAGAACCATTTCTGCTCCTACTTAGCCTATGGTAAGGTACAACCAATTTTCCCTTGTTACGAGTGTCAAAGTGATGAATATCGGTGTTGTGTTGATATTGTAAGATTTGTTATTTGACGTAAACCAAACATTGTAAAATAAACAGACAAGGCAAAGTTAAAATTTTAAATTTAATAAAAGATTCACGGCAGTCATCACTGAACCCAAGGTTAGACATAATACGAACAACTCTACGTTCAAGCTTGAAAAGCCGAAGGGAGCCGTTACAATGACCCCACACAATTATAGCATACGAAATATGACAATGGAACATGCCATGATAACATGACAGTAGCACATTAGGTGAAAGTGTTCTTACCAAAGAGTTTATGAAATAAATAGTTCGGCAAAGTTTTTTGCATAGCAGATCACAGTGGGTGTCCCAACTTAATTTGCTATCCAGGGTGATACCGAGAAAACTAGCTGATTGCTCCTTTGAAAAAGAATCCCTTTTTAATGAAAAAATTATTTTTTTGGTTTTATCCCTATTCAGGGCAAGTTTGTTATCATTAAACCATGATTCAGTGAGGCATAAAGGTGTCATACTGTCAGCTACCAGTTGAGCCATATTATCACTCTTATTATATAGAGTAGTATCATCTGCATATGGGACAACATCACACTTGTCTTTTAGAAAAAAAAGTAAGTCGTTAATGAAGCATAAGAAAAGGAGTGGACCGAGGATGGAACCTTGAGGAACACCAGAAAATACTTCACACATGCTAGACAATTTGCCTTTGTAAAAAACACGTTGAGACCTAGCAGTCAGATATGAAGCAATTAGCTGAATACTATCATCATCAAAATTTAAACCTTTTAATTTGTTAACTAAGAAGGTATGATCAACACAATCGAAAGCCTTAGTCAAATCACAGAATTTAACGGCAAGATAACTACCCTCCTCAAAAACATCTGACATTTTATTTGCTAATTTGACTAATGCGTCACTAGTAGATAATTTTTTTTGGAAGCCGAATTGCTCAGCACAAAACAAACTATTATTTTCAAGATAAGAAGTAATTTGAGTATTTAATATACATTCAAAAACTTTCTAAAAAGTGGGTAAAAGAGAAATAGGATGATAGTTCTTAATATCATCAAACATACCCTTTTTATGAACAGGGATCACTTTTGCTTGTTTCATGGTTTCATGGTCAACACTCAAATATATTTTTTGTGTTAATTTCATTTTCCAAGTGTTCGATTTGTTCTAATTCCATCTTTTAGTCTTCTTAGGTTTACGTGGCTCTTGAAAATATTTCACCTTATTTTACATTCAATGTGCAGTGGTGTAATAAAAGAATTTATAACAACCTTGAGTGCTGAGCAGTCTCTGTCAACTCATTAAGTTAGATGTGTTGCTTCTTAATTTTACAAAATTGTTATGACTTCCAGTTTCTGAGGACGAAGATGTATGTTCCATTGTTTCTGACATTTGCCACATTGGGTCATCATTGGAATCCTTAAAAGAAAACGGATTTTTAAATAACACGTAATTTCAATTTTTTGTAATCCATGCATGCCTATTTTATTCTAAATTCATTATTACTATCGTTACATACATTTGACTGATAAATTCAAATCTTAAAGCAAATACTGATTGCCGTTAGAAGGTGCATCTTCAGCATGATTATCGTGAATGGACTGATAGTGTGAAGGTGACTCTTCACTCAAAATGGGCTCATTTATCGGTTCTTTGAATATATTATATTTAATATTTGGTTCAATTACCACCTTTTATCTGTATCAGCAGCCTGAAAACAAATGAAATTCTAGTGTACATAATACCTTTTTTCTAAGAGAAATGTATTATGGTATTAGTTATTATATACTGTTACAAAACATCAATCAATAATAATAGGTAGTACATAATACAAATGCAGCTGATGGCGGTTGGTGTTTTGATAAATTCCCCTTTAAAGCAAGTAAAACTAAACGTTTACCATGATCAAAGTTCATCTTACATTAAATTTTCACTATATGCACGTACTGTCAATTAAAACAAAAGAGTATTATACATTTCCAGAAATCATTGAGTATCCGTTAAAAATCCCTGCTTGTAATAGCAATAAAGCACAGTAGTCTGCACTAATAGATGAGATTTCACTAAGTATCTTATTATGCAATTTAAATTACAGTAGAGTTGTTTTTTGCTAAAGTAGAATTCCCCAAGTGACATAAAATTCTGCTATGTCCTTGTTTATATCTTCATCTTACCAAATTACCACAAGATTTCATTAAGTGACAGTGAATTCTTGCTAATGACCTATTGAAAATTAATCAAGTTCTGTAATTCTTGCCGAACATTTAAGCACTTTACAATCTAAATATACAGTTATTAACTTCTAGCATACCTAGCTTACTGGATAATATACAGTTCTAAACAGTTAAATAATTTTTGACCAAATATTAGTTAATGACTTCTGGCAGCAAACCGGCGATACTTAAGTAAAACAAATAGCAGTTATGGATTAGACTTCTTGGCTATGCTGAATTTATAACTGTTTATTTCATGCAACTTGCAAGATTACTTGTTGAATCTTGAAATAGAATAGTCGATTTACCAAGGCTTTATAAAACTATAAAGTCCACAAGAAAAGAAATACCATCTCAAATTATATATTATAATATCTAGTTTTGAAAATGTTAAATCGGCAGCATCTGGCTTGCCATGATGATAATTATAACATGTGATGCATCTTGGATCTTTTTATAAACATAAATGGTAGAATTTGTAAGGCTAAAGACGCGTATTATAATATAAAATTTAACAATGCTAAAAATAATATAAACAAAATGTGGGAGGATCTGAATGAGATTCTTAATCGTAAAGAAAAACTAGATGTAGATGAAGTTATAAAAAAAGACATGCCGGATATTTCAGATATTACTATTGCTAATAAATTTGCAACATTTTTCCATGATAGTTTACAAAATTTGTCGTGTCAGAACTAGATAGACTAAATACAAAGACTTCTTCTGGGTTTGATAACATAAGAATGAGAGACATATTATTTCTTAAAGACAAAATATATGAATTAATTGTGCGTTTAATTAACGCTATAATCATAACTGCAGTAGTTCCAAGTTACTGGAAAACTGCCATTATAAGACCAATTCACAAAAAAAGGTAGTTTTTCTGATATTGCTAATTATCGACCAATTTCCTTACTGCCTATAATAGAAAAGATATTTGAAAGGCATATTGCTGAAAAAATAAAGATTTTTTTGAGTAAAAATAATATCATTAACAATACTCAATATGGCTTTATAAAAGGAATAGGAACAGGGAACTTATTTGCTTATCTTTCAAATTTTGTATACGACAAGCTAAATAAAAACATAAATGTGCTTTGTCTGTTTGTGGATTATTCTAAAGCTTTCGAAACAATTTTCCATGTAATTTTGATTAATAAATTAAAGGAAATGGGATTTGGAGGTAAGTTTTTAGACCTAATAAGTAATTATTTGCAGAGTAGATATTTTGTCATTAAAATAAATTACACGATTAGTAAAAAACGGAGATTACATGTTGGTGTCCCACAAGGGTTCGTTTTAGGTTCACTATTATTTTTACTATACGTCAACGACCTACCAACAGTTATACAATCCAGTAAGATCTACATGTTTGCAGACGACATTTTACTAATATCGATACATAAAAACTTAAAACTTGCTGTAAATAATTTACAATCACATACTACCATTCTGGCAAAGTGGTCCCATGATTATGATTTAATTTTAAACAAAGAGAAAACAAAACATGCATATAACAACTCCCTGCGTTTTATATGATACTCTAAATATAATTCATGTCAGTGCTTTCATACAAAAAATTTACATGTAAATGTCTGTACTAATATCTGTAAAATTCTCACCTGTTGTAATACGTATCAGTATCTTGGTATTACTATAGATAACTTCTTTAGATGGAACTATCAAATAAATCTGGTTTGTAAAAAGTTAAAAGTTGTATTAATCAAACTGTATTATACAAGGCATATGATTCCAGAAAATATTAGGAAAATAGTTTATTGTACACTGGCGGAATCAGTGATGAGGTATGGTCTTGAAGCTTGGGGTCATTCTGCTGCTGCATATATACATCGAATCGATGCAATACAAAGGAGACTATTGAAAATAGTTAGTAATGAACATGAGCATACTAGTGTGAACGAACTACTTAAAAAAAACAACATGCTGAGTGTTAAACGAAATATTATAAACTAATAATGGAAAATTACTTTATAAACACGCACTTAGAATTCAAACATAATAATAACATAAGATCATTAAGCTATATAGTTTCAAGTTTTCTAACAAATATGGAAAATGCTGTCTAAATTACTTAATTCCAACCTTATTTAACAAATTACCTATAGAATGCAGAAACTTTCTTAATATGAAGTTTAAAAACGAGGTAAAAATGCCCTTAATTTAAAATATGTCTGATTTGTGATTAATTTTAGTAATCACTGGGTATTGATATGACTGTAAAGGTTTGAAATTATTTAATCTTAGGTTTTAGTTTAGTTAATCTTTACTTGTAATTGAATAGGAATCTGTAATAATTGAAAATAATGTATATATTAAATCAGCAGGGTTTGGAAGAAAGTAAAAGTTAAAAATTGAAGAATAAAAATATAAAACTTTTAGTTTTAAGATTAATCTCATTAAGTTCGTTATATTTAGATATTTAAATAATAAAATTATTTAGATCTGT
The DNA here is from genome assembly GCA_036346225.1 of Platerodrilus igneus. Classification (NCBI taxonomy): domain Eukaryota; kingdom Metazoa; phylum Arthropoda; class Insecta; order Coleoptera; family Lycidae; genus Platerodrilus; species Platerodrilus igneus. Next base: position 3,643,898 of record JARFIW010000929.1, on the reverse strand, counting down.
CCATCTCATATAATTTTCTTTTTTTAACCTCAGTGACATGCATGAGGTTAAATCACATGTTCTTCAATTAAGATAATTCTGATAGCTAGATAGTGCTTTATGTATATAATTGTATTATGTATTTAACGCATCTCTCCTTGTATTGTCAATTTGTCGCAGTTCTTTAATTACTATTGCAGCAAATATGGTAACTGCTGACCATACTTCTTTTGATTCTACCATTTTTTGTACCAAAGTATTTGGGCTTAGGTTTATTTTTGTAAAAGCAATAAGTTTCTCACGTGGTTCGTTAAATCGTGGGCAGTGAAAAAATTCGTGTTCTGCATCTTCAAGAACGTCAGTGCACAATGGACAATTAGGAGTTGTATCTAATTTAAATCTATAGAAGTATGCTCTAAAGCACCCATGACCACTTAGAAGTTGGGTTATATAAAAGTCTAATTCTCCATGACATCGATTGAGCCATCGTTCTAAGTGGTATCATATAGTAAGTTCATCTACCCTTTTGCGATGTATCCCACAGTTGTTGCCATTTCGCTATTAATTCTGCCTTTTCTTTTTCTTTTTTTGTTCTAGAGTTTTACCTCTATAATACCGCTCCCGATGGTAGTGTGTCATATTTCAATCGGGAGCATACCTGCGATAATGCATGCAGCTTCATATGAAATTGTGCGGTACGCACATATTACTCGTAGAGTGCTTAATCTATATACAGAAATTTTTTTATGGCAGTTCAATTTTATTTTTACTGCATTAGCCCAAGTAAAGGGTATGTAGGACTTTGTAGATTAACACAGAATAGAAAAGAAGTTAGAGCTGCATCAAACCGACCTTAAGTAAGATCGAAAACAAAATGATGATGATGATGCATTAGTCCAAATAGGAGCTCCATATAAAATTATAGATGTAACAACCGATGCCAAAAGTAATCTTCTACTAGTTTTTGGTCCACCAACATTAGGTATTATTTGTGAGAGTATTGTTGGTGAGTTTGCTGCTTTTTTGCTCACGAATAAATGTTCTTTAAATGATAATTTGTCGTCGATTTTCACAGCTAAGTAATGCACACTAGGATTAGAAGTAATTTCGTGATTACCTATATGTAGGTTTATTGTTTCATTATCTTTCTGCTGAACACAAGAACGACTTTAGTTTTTTCTGCAGCTAGTTTAAGGTTTAAACTTTTTAGATATTGCTTAATTATTTCCACAGATTCATTGCAGATTTGTACTATTTCCTCCTGTAGCTTTGTAGTAACCACTAGTACCAAATCGTCTGCAAATGCTACAGTTTTAGCTTCATCTAGTAATTTCAGCCTTAAGACTCCATCATATGTTAAATTCCAAAGTAGTAGGCCTAAAACTGAACCCTGTGGAACTCCACCCGAAATCATATATTGTTTTGGACCTTCATCAATGTCGTATCTGAGGATTCTATTCTTAAAGTAGTCCCCGATAATTCTTCTTATATATGTAGGTACTGATGGTATATCAATAGATTTCTCTATGGAACTCCACTTAATAGAGTTAAACGCATTTTTGACATTCATTGTTATTACTGCACAGTATTTTTTTGATCCTCTTTTCCATCTTTTTCCTGAAATTTTAGTCTGAATAATATTGAAAATCGAGTTAATTGCATCAATTGTAGAACGGGATTTTCGGAAACCATATTGATTATCTGAAAGTACGGCTGCCTCTTCTATAGCCATTTCCAATCTGTTTTTTATAATCCTTTCTAAGATCTTTCCAGCTGTGTCCAGCATACATATTGGACAGTATGACGATGAATTGTCAGGAGGTTTATTTTCTTTGGGTATTAATACTAGAAACTATTCTTTCCATGGTTGAGGAAACACACCGTCATTTAAACAAGAACTATATACAGCTATATATAGCTATTTTAAGAGCAGTGTTGGGGATGCAATCTAGTCTCCGTGCTTAATTGTTTCCTATCTTATTACAAGCATCTAGCACTTCACTTTCAGTGACTGGTGGTATACATTCTTCATCGCAGGTTATTGCATTTCCAAATTTTTCTTTGCTTTGCTTTAGGAATAAGGTGTTTACTATTTTCTTAAGAAAGATTGGGCATGTGGGTTGTGAAAAATGTTTTGTTTTTAATACTCACATTACTGTTTTATAAAGCCTTCTCCACGGATAATCATCAATTTCTTTACAAAGTTCATTCCAATATTGTTGTTTGCTCGACTTAACGGCAGATGTCAAGTTTCTTCGTGCAGTTTTAGATTCCTCCTGAAGTTTATTGAAGTTGCTTTTACATTGAGAGTGTTGATATTGTCTGCGTAAACAAAGACATTCTTTACAAAGTTCAGCAATGTGATTATTCCACCAGTAAATGTTATTGCGTCCTTTATAGGGTGACTTTTTGGGCATTGATGCATAGCAGGCCTTCTTTAAAATGTCTAGTAGTTGACTGTTTTTTGAATTTGCTGAGCCTGATATTTTACATTCATCCAGTGCGTGTGCGTGTGTGTGTGTGTGCATGCATGTGTGTGTGGGTGTGCGCGCGCGCGCGTGTGTGTGCGTGTGTGTCTGCGCGCGTGTGTGCGTGCGCGTGTGTGTGTGCGCGCGTGAGTGTGGGGGTGTGCGCGTATATGTGTGGGTGTGCATGCGTGTGCGTGTGTGTGTGCGTGTGTGTGTATGTGTGTGTGTCTATGTATATGTATGTATGTTGGTATATGTAGGTATAAATAGGTTATTAATGTAATTAATTATTATTAGTACTAATATTAATATTAGTATCTTGATTTCTTCATATTTTTTTCTCTCTATATTTTCTTTCGTATTTATTTTTCAATTATATTTATATAGTATAAAGTTTTTAGTGCGTATATTTGCAATTATATAGTCTTTTTACTTGTAAATGTATAATGCTAAACATTTTAAAACTTGAGAGTCGGGTAAAGAAAATTTAAGTTAGTATCCTAAGTTGCTTATATATTCTACATGAAAATAATCATAACAATATGTTAATATTGCAATGTTATATGTAGGGAAACTGTTTAAATTACTTATGTATTAAGATACCGCTATATGAATTTATTACACCTTGACACGCAAATCATGTTGCTTAAGGTGTGCATAAAATTTAAGTCAATAAAAAGTTTTGAATTTGAAAAAAAATTTCAATATATTATAATATCTAGTTTTGAAAATGTTAAATCAGCAGCATCCGGCTTGGCATGATGATAATTATAACATGTGATGTGTCTTAGATCTTGATACAAACATAAGTTCCAAATAAAAGTAAAGTTTATTTTCATTTTATAGTTTTAATTTTTATAGAATCATGCCTTATAATAATACATATAGATATAACGTGTTTAGAGACCTTGCCCCAAAGGAGGAGATACAGCAACAATGTGGGCCTCACAATGTGAGTGCCATTGTAACGGTTCTTAATTTTTAATTATAATAATGAACACATTTAAAATAATTGAGGCGGACTTGATTATTATTAATGCATATGAGACGCGGCGATTCAGAGCTTCAAAGGGATTTAAAACTTTTACGCGTATGAGATGAAAAGAGTAAAAAAACTGCAAATGCCACCGGCTAACTTGGCTATTACCCCAAGGGAGAGTTTGAGATGGACTGGGTTGAAATATTCTTTGCTAAACTAAAATCAAAATAAATTGAAGTTGGCCGCCACTGTATTTAGCAAGTATTAATCAAAAATTACAAGTATAGGATAGATACGGAAATCCTTTTGGAGTAGATAATTTTAAAACTTTCGATTTAATCTTTTGGAAAATTGACCAGACTAGGATCAGAATACTTCTATTCTACAATAAATAATTTACATCCAATAACAATATTTAAGAAATAAATAATTCCACATATTTTAGTTATTTAAAGAAAATTAATTGAACAAAATTTCGTTATATGACATTTCAATGAGCATCAGATCTGATAGTCACGTACAAATTTAATCTAGAAACAGTAATTTAAACAATCTTATGATAATTCTAATTTAATTATATTAGCGAGCTTAATCTTTTCATGAGTGAGAGTTTCAAATGAATAATGATTTTACTTTTATGAAAAGATACGGTTGTAGTAAAAAAATTAATCAACAAAATTCAATACAGTTTGATGCCGGATCTTACAGACTGGAACGGTAAAGGTTTTCACGGCTCGGAACTTAACCATTTGTGGGAAAAAGGGTTGTGAAACAAATCCATTCCAGGATTCGGCACAAATAACTCACCCATAACCACTGTTAGCTGGCTGCTACCCTTAGATTGTTGGCCCCAGGTTCCAACTGTTTGCTTGTGGTGAAGAATGCAATGGCTCCAGACCGATCTTAAAGTACGTGACCGGCAAACTCCAGGGTGATTGTAAGCTCAAGGATGCTTGTACATCAACGGTGCTTGTGGCTCGACGGTGTTTGTAGGCTCAAAGTTATTTGTCGACTCGAAGGTTTTTGCATTTCAAGCGTGTTGGTAGGCTCAAGAGTATTTGTTGGCTCAAAGGTATTTGCTGGCTCAAAGATATTTGTTGGTATTTGCGCATCAAGGACTCCCCAGCCTGCTAAACATGAACATGATGTGGAAGTCAGTGGATTGAGAAAACAACTTATAAAGATAATCTTATCAGAACAACGGTTTGCTGCCCATGTGCCGTGTGTATGAAACAAGTTGAAAACCTTGAGGTATATTGTGAACAATAAGTTATTTACACAGACTTTGAAAGATTATAATGCTATTTAGCACATTCCAAACACTTGAATTGTTTTCTATATTATTGTGGGCACAAAATGTGGAGCTTAGTCTTGCAATTTAACCAAACTAGGAAATAACAGATCACATGTTGTTTTCTGTATGAGGCCAAGGACTTATTAAGAATTTGAAAATCCATTTACATTTGCAAATAAATATACTTGGCAAATTTTTTATATTTTCTTAATACCTCTATGTTATTCCAAAAAAGAAAATTTGTTATATATCAAAAAGAAATGTTACAGTCCGCAACATTGTTTAAATAATCGAAGTGTCATTGGAAAACCCTAACTGTGCTTATTTGTGCAATAATTATGAAAATAGTTTCTAGATATACGGTGGAAAAATAAAAAACATATTTCGCATAGAATTACATTAGATATGATGACTTATTACCCACTTCACGTACACCGTTTATTATTAACTACAATGGGCTTTTATAAGCTCGTGTTAAAACGAATGCTCTACAGAATCCAGGGCCCTTTTTATTATTTTGTCAAGGGCCCATTGGGTAATTTTCATTTCCAGGTGGATTAGCACGCGCCTGGGTTAGAATCTTTCATTCTTTTTGGAAGGAATGATACTAAGACTGCTAAACTCTATTTAAATAAATACCCAGAAAGACATCCACCTAACAGATGTATGTTTTGGCGATTACAGAATAAAGTAAGAAATTATGGAAGTTGTGTAGTGTCTAAGAGAAATAGGCGAACTAAAGAAAATAATGAGAACAGTGTTTTGAAAGCAATTGCTGAAAATCCTCGTACTTTTCTCAGACAAATTCAGAATGCAACAGGTATTGCTCACTCTACAGCAAGAACTATTTTAAAGCGTTTTAAATACCGTCCATACCATGAGTGACCATGTCAGAGATCACATAATGAAGATCAAATTCAAAGGATGGAATTTTGTGATCGGTATATCAGAAAGCACAATTTTTGACAATAAAATCTTGTTGTTTGAAGAAAGTAGATATATGGATTGTGATATGACCAATCATAAAAGCACAATTTCTTGGTCAGATGAATATCCACATTTGAACCGTGAAATATCAAGTCAAATAAGGATTCAACATCTGGATTTGTGGAACGTGCATCACAGGTTCGAATTTTATAATGCCGATTTAAACTGTACGAGATACTTTGTAACATTTTTTGCTTTGTAAAAAATTGCTTTTTGAAATAACATGGAAGTATTAAAGCAACAGAAAAAAATTGAATAATTCACCAAGAATATTTATTTCTAAATTTAGATAGATTTTCCAATTTTTAATAAGTCCTTAGTCCCATATGGAAAACAACACGCGATTTGTTATTGTCTAGTTTGATTAAATTACAAGGATAAGTTAACATTTTGTACCCACAATCATGTAAAAAACAATCATAAATAGCAGTCATAAATAGCAGTTTAATCATTCAAAAGTCATTGTAAACACCTTATTGTTCACGAAATACCTCAAGGTTTTCAACGTGTTTCATACACACGGCGCGTGGGCTTTAACACTTGTTCTGATGAGATATCCCCGGTTGAACTGCCTTTGCAAGTAATTTTCTAAATCCGCTGACTTCCGCATCATCTTCAAGTCAAGTAGGTTGGAAAGGCGTTGATGCACAAGAACTCAGTGGGGCCAACAATAAAACCCTGTAGGGCCAACATGAATAATACAAAAGCTGACAAAATGCAGTAGAATCAGAAACCACTTATTAGCCCACATGTACTCTCTAGCCAACCAACATTGTTAATCATCCTCGAGCTCATCCATCATGTACAAGATCACTCTGAGGCCATCACATTTGTCAATGTAAGTAACCAGCTGGGACCTGCACCTGACCAATCTAATGGTATCAGCCAGTGGTTAAGGGAGAGATATTTTTGAATGATTCAAAAAGCATTCTTGTTTGTAACCTCCATTTCCACTACAGCTAAGTTTGATGTCGCGAAAACTTCCATCATTCCAGTCTGTAAGACCCGGCACATAGCACCCAAGTTGAAATTATAGTTTTTTTTATCATTTAATTTGTGTATGTAAATATATAAACCCCTTTTGAATACGTAAACATTTTTTTGTTCATTCTCTATAACCCCTCGTGTATTATATAAGTGTAGATATTCTGATTATGATTTCTACTGATTGTGACTTCTGCTAATTGTTATTTATACTGATTGTGTCTTCTTTTTATTTATTTATTTATTATTCATTTACTCATTTATTCGTTTACTCGTTTATCAATTTAATCGTTTATTTGTTAATTCATTTATTCATGTACTTGTTTATTAATTGATTCCTTTATTAATTTTCATTTGTTAGGTTAATCATTATTGTCCTTTGAGTCTTCCAATAGTTCATGGAATAATATAACAAATTTTGGGAAATAATTTTGTAATCAAACATTTAACAGTTTCGCCCTAACTGCTTTAATTTTGTTTGTTCAACTGTAATACTGTTGTGTCTTTTTTTCAGTTTGGAACTCAGAATTCTTTCTATTTTTTTTTGAAGGCGACTGTGTAACAATTTTGTTTGCTTTGTAAAAAATTGCTTTTCGAAACAACTTGAAGTATTAAGGCAATAGAAAAAAATTGAAAAATTCAAAGAATATTTATTTGCAAATTTAGGTAAATTTGTGAATTTTTAATGTCTTTAGTCCCATATGGAAAACAACATGCAATTTGTTATTTTCTAGCTTGGTTCAAATACAAGGTTAAGTTCAACTTTTTGTACTCAGAAACGTGCAGAAAACAATTCAACTGTTTAACCTGGTCTGTAAAGTAATAAATAGCAATTTAATCTCTCAAAAGTCTGTATAAACAACTTATTGTTCAAGAATTACCCCAAAGTCTTCAACTTGTTTATATACACGACGCATGGGCATTAAACATTTGTTCTGATAAGATTTTCTAGGGTTGAACTGTCTTTGCAAGTAATTTTTTGAATTTGCTAACTTTCACATAATCTTCAAGTTAAGCAGGTTGGAAAGTCGTTGATGCACAAAAACCAAGTAGTGCCAACAATATAATAGTATATGGCTAACAATAATAATACAAGAAGACAAAATGCAGTAGAATCAGAAACAACCTACTAGCCCACACGTACCCTCTAGCCTACTCATCATCATTTTGTTTTCGACCTTACTTAAGGTCGGTTTGACGCAGCTCTAACTTCTTTTCTATTCTGTGCTAATCTAAAAAGCTCTAAATACCCTTCACAACCTAAATTTCTAATAATTTGACTAATATAATTTGGTCTAGGTCTTCCTATATCCTTCTATCTTTTTCCTATCCACCTGGCTCTACATAGATATTAGCAACCTGATGTTTGTTAAAGAACTCTAACATGGTCACATAATTACCATTTATCAGGAAATGAAATATAACCTGGTTATCCGCTTCAAAAAGGAAAAGTGTTAAATTATATGTTATGGTAAGGCTTAAGCAACGAAACTCTACCAACATGCCAGACCGCTAACTAATTGTGAGTTATGTCATGGTGACATTTAGTTACCTGATTTTTATTTTTTTTTGTTTTGTTTTCGAACTTACTTAAAGTCGGTTTGACGCAGCTCTAAATTCTTTTCTATTCTGAGCTAGTCTAAAAAAGGTCTGCATACCCTTCACAACCTAGATCTCTAATAATTTGACTAATATAGCTTTGTCTAGGCCTTCCTACTCTATTTTTATTTGGTAGTCTATAATCTAAGACTTTACTAAATAGTCCCTCATGTCTTAACTGGTGCCCTATCATTCTATCTCTCCTGACCTTTAATTGTTTCCATATACAGGGTTCCTCACCTATCCTTCTATAAACTTCCTCGTTTGTTATTCTATCTGTCCAACTAATCTTTAACATTCTCCTATAACACCAAGTTTCAAAAGCTTCTATCTTTTCTTATCTACTTCTTTAATTGTCCAAGTCTCACTACCATATAGTAGAACGCTCCATACGTGCGACTTTAAGAAACTTTTCTATTATCTAAACTAATACTATTAGCTATTAGTAAGTTTTTCTTTTTTAAAAACATTTTTCTAGCTTGAGCTATTCTAGCTACTATATCCCTTCTGCTACGTCCATCCTTTGTAATTATACTACCTAAATAGCAAAATTCATCTACCTCCTCTAACTCGGTATTACCTATTTTTAATTTTGGTTTAGAACTAGGCTGTAACTCACTTGTCATTATCTTTGTCTTTACTGAGTTAATTCTCATACTATAGTTACTCCGTAGTATCTCATCTAAAATATTTAAAAACTCTCCTAACTCTTTTCTATACTCTGCTATAATGGCTATATCATCTGCAAAACGTAACATGTCTACTTTCTGTCCCTGTACACTAATACCTATCTCTTTTCTCTCTCTAGCTAAGTTTAAAGCTTCCTCAATATAAACATTAAAAATCAAGGGAGACAGTATACAACCCTGTCTAACACCATTTCTAATCTTAGCTTCCTTTTCTATTTCATCCAATCTAATTACTACGCTTTGGTTTTTATATAGACTGTAAATAATTTTTCTATCCCTATGAGAGATTCCTATTTTTTGCAAAACCCTGAACATAACAATCCAATTAACCCTATCAAATGCTTTTTCTAAATCTACAAACGCAAAATGAGTCTTTATTTTTTTGTAACCTTTTTTCGATAATTACCCTAATCATTAGTATCGGTTCTCTAGTCCGTCTGTCTTTACGAAAACCATATTGGTCTTCGCCTAAATAATTCTCAGTCAAAGCTTCTACTCTATTTTTAATTATTGTTGTTAGTATTTTGGAAGCATGAGAAGTTAAACTAACCGTTCTAAAATTCTCACACCTATCAGCTCCTGACTTTTTTGGGATTGGGATAATATTTTTTTCGAAATCTATTGGAACCTCACCTGTGTCATATATTACTTTTATTAGTTCATATAATCTATCTAAAGTTTTCTGACTAGCATATTTTATTAATTCTGCGGGAATATCGTCTATCCCTGGCGCTTTATTTAGTTTAAGATTCCGAACAGCTCTATCAAATTCCTCTCTTAATATTGAGAACCCTATTTCTACATCCTCTTCTTGGTCGTTCTCTAACTCATCTATATCGTCTCCCTTATATAAATCTTCTAAATATCTTTTCCATCTATTTGCTACCTCAACTTTATTTATTAGAAGCTCATTATTCTCGTCTCTAATACCATTATATTTTTCCTATCTTCCCAAAAACTTTTTAACTGCCCTGTAAGCCCTGTCTGTCTTACCTACTCTCAAATCATCTTGTATTCCCTTACAATTCTCCTCCATCCATTTATTTCTAGCTTTTCTACACTCATGTACTATCTTATTTCTAACTGTATTATATTTTGCTTACTTTCACTATCCACTTCTCTGAAAGGTTTAAGCTTTCTTCTATTCTCTATTAAATCTAATATCTCCTTTGTTACCCAGGGTTTTCTCGCTTCTACTTTTTCTTACCTATAGTCTGTGTTGCTGTATCATGTACAGTCAGTTTTATTTCTTTCCATCTATTTTCTACATTCCTCCTACAGCTATCTCTTTGCTCTTATTATCTAATACTTGTTTATATTCCTCTTTACCCTACTATCATTAAGCTTACCTAGATCCCATCCTCTCTTTTAACTTTTCTCAATTTTTGAATTTTAGTTTACACTTCATTTTAACTAAGTTATGATCGCTATCTATGTCAGCCCCTGGATAACTACGACAGTTTTAACTTGGTTTCTAAATCTTTGTTTAACTAAAATATAATCTATTTGGTATCTAGCCCTATCACCTGGCGCTTTCCAGGTATATCTTCTCCTAACATGTTGTTCGAATAGGGTGTTTACAGTTACTAATCTATGTTCCTGGCAAAACTCAACTAATCTTTCTCCTCTATCATTTCGTCTGCCATACCCAAATTTTCCTACCATTTTCCCTCACTACCTTCTCCCACTGACGCATTAAAATCGCCCATAACTATTAAATTCTCATCTCCTTTTACTTTTCTCACTATACTATTTATATCCTCGTATACCTTTTCTACTTCCTCATCCTCGTACTGAGTTGTTGGCATGTAAACCTGTACTAAAACAGTGTCTGTGGGTTTTGTACTCAATCTAACCATAATTATTCTATCACTAAATTGTAAGTACTCTTTAACTTTATGCCCTAATCTTTTACCTAACACTATTCCTACCCCTGCCTGTCCATTAGTTGAAGAAGTTGTAATTATTCTATAATTATCTTTCCAAAAGTCATTACTATCTGGCCATCTCACCTCACTAATACCTAAAATTTCCAGCTTTTCCTTTCTCATTTCGACTAATAAATTCGTTAACTTATCTACTCTAAGTAATGACCTTACATTCCAAGTCCCTATCACTAAATCGAATTGTTTTATATTCTTATGATAACGAGCCCCAAGTACCCCCTCCCGGAGATCCGAATGAGGGAGTATTTTACCTCCGGACAAGAATTTTACTTGTGAGCTCTCCATCATATGTATTTCGTGTTTTAGGCCACGCACACCTGGGAAATATTGTGGTAGGCTCCCATATCTTTCCACAACGCAGTTTTTAAAGATTTTAGCAGAAAGCCGTATCCGTCACGGCCAACCCCCAACAAGCTTGTAAATTATTGAGGATCGCCCGAGACCAATCGACCCTCCTCCAATATCTTTTAGCCAGCAAGGCTGCTGCCCCTTGCTGCGCCTTTTAATCGCCTTTTACGATAAGCAGGCTTACTATAGTAGTATTCTTTATCCCCTACTATAGGGCTAGCCTACTAACATTGTTAATCGTCCTCGAGCTCATCTATCGCGTATGACATCAGTCTGGGGCCATCACCTTTGTCATTATAAGCAACCAGCTGGGACCTGTGAATAACCAATATAAGGGTAGCAGCCAGTGGCCAGTGGATAAGGGTGAGTGATTTTTGCATGATCTCAAAAGGATTTTTGTTATTTTTGCAACCATTTTTTCACCACCAAATTTTAAGCGGCGATAACTTTCATCATTCCAGTCTGTAACACTGCGCACCCAACTGAATCCAAATAATAATTTTGTATTGATTATTTAATTTTCTTTTACTTAGAATATACATTTTCTTGAAAGCAATATTTGCTCTAATTCTAGTATGTTTAAATTTAACAATTGTACGATTATTTGATTACAGTTTTAGATTAAGTTTGTATATAATTATCAGATATGATGCTCATATAGGTCTAAAAAAACAAAATGTTGTTTAACTAATAATTTTTGATATCACAAACACATCTGCAATTATTTATTTTTTTATAATTGGATAAAAATTGTTTACTGTATAATATATACCTTCTGATATTGATATGTTTAAGTTTCTAAATAGGGTAAATTAAAAATTTTAAAATCATTTACTCCAATGGGGTTTCTGTTACTACCCTAAAATTATTCCTTTCTTTAATACTTGCTAGATACAATGGCGTCCAACTTCATTTTATTTTGTTTTACAGTTTATAAAGAATATTTCAACCCTGCCCTTTTCATGATCTCTCATGGGATAATAGTCAAGTTAGCCGCCGGCATAGCATGTTTATATAGTTCCATATCATACGCGTAAAAATTTCAAGTATAATTAAGTTCCGTATTGTTATTCTATCTTCCACCTAAGGGTAAAATCACAAAACGCGTTCTTTTAAAAATTAATACTGACATATTAACGCCCCACGCCTTGGGGCTCGAATTGTATAACAATTTACGTTCGCAAATATTTACAAATAAAACTCTTACATTAGCTGTCACAACTTAGATTTATTGCAGGGAAACGTGTCAGATGCTCCCTGTATGTTTGTTGTGGTTTGTTTAGTATTCTTCTTAATCTTCTTTGGGGATTAAACCACTCATAGTTTTTAAAATAGAGCTTCTAGTTGCTACGTTACAAAATATAATCTTTCAAAATGATAGTTCTCCACCACACAATGCTCACATTATTGCAGATTTTTTAAATTCTGAGTATAACAAAAACTGAATTCCTCTTGATTTCTTTATATGGAGCCATTTAAAAAATTGTGTACACTCAAGAATGTACGAAAATGTAAGTTCAATTACAACAAGTAGTCCAAGACACCGTAAATGAAATAACTTCAGCTATGATAAGACGGTCTTGTGAAGCTGTTTATAGAAGGTGTCAGTTGTGTAACAAAATTGAGGGTTATTTGAACATTTGAATTAATCAATGAACTTATACGTGTCTGACTATTGTTGTTTTTCATTGTTAATTTGTAATTGCTATAATTACTACTGCAAATTGAGAAAGTTTTTAGAGCAATTGTTTCTTCTTGTCAAAATAGAAATTAAAGCCTACTGTGACCAAAACAATGATCGAGATTTTTAATGTTTTGATTCAATCAAACATAGCCATGTTATACTTATTAGGAAAGGAATTTTTATCGTCATTTTAAAAATGTAAAAATCCAATATGGCGGCTATTAGAAAATAAAAAGTTGAACATTGTCACGCAAAACCTATGTGTCGAAAACATAATCTAAGTTCAGAATGTGAAATACAATTGTGAATTGCTATGATGTATAAAATTTGAGCATTTTATTTTAGTTAGTGGCATGCCTACGAGTTACTAAAGAAATTGGCAATTTTGCATTTCTGGACTATAACTAGTAACCTCATTATCATCATCATTAAGTCTTCAGTCCTGGAACTGGTTAGACGTATACCTCCATTGTTTTCTACTCTGAGCTAACATACACATTTCCCTAAAATTTCCACAGTCTGCATCTTTCACTATCTGTGTGCAATATCCTGATCAAGGTACATCTAACTCTCCTTTCCTATATCTGCTTGTAGTATAGCCGCACTATTCCCCAAAATGCCTTAGAACATATTCTGCCCTTCTATTTCTCCTATTTTTCTTTGTTTCCGTCAGATATCTTTATTCCCCTACAATTTGTATAACCTATTTGATATTAACTTTATCTGTCCATGCTGAAGCATAACATTCCAAAAGGCTTCTTCCTTTTCTGTCTGCTTCTCGTACTGTCCTTATTTCGTATAGTGCTGTATTCCACACATATGCTTCCAACTCCTTTGTCCTTGTTTCTATGTTTGTTGTCTTCGAACATAGTGGCTGCTCTTTCTTGTTAATGCAGTTCGGTACCCCTTCTATTGTTTAGTAAATATATACCCTATTTCACTGATATTCAGTGGTATGTGAAGGGGGTTAAGCAGCATGTGGCTACTAAGATCCCCCAACACTTGAACATTTGCCGAATTAATAGTTTTCCAACAAAACCCTCTGCGCACTCAAGATTAGTTGAAAATATTGTAAAACCAAAACCTGTAGTTGTTTATAATAACAATAAGATTTAAGTGAAATTATTTTTTCGTCATTAGGTTTTCCGTCTTGAAACTGGTTAGAGATTGATTTGTATTCAGAACTAGCCTACACAGTTCTCTGAAATTCACACTGCCTGGATACAGCTCGGTTCTTCCTCCATTGTTTTGTAACTAGTAATTAGTAACATATGAAAATTTTTTGAAATTTGAAGCCCGATCTGACACACCTTTATTATTGTGCTACTTTCGTCCCATTTAACCAAGATAGTATCTTCTAAGATTTCAAGAGTCTCATCTACTGCATCTTAAGCTGTACACACTGTATACATCCTAACGATGTTTGCAACACTAACAAAGTAATAATTAAATAATAGAAATGTAGAATAATACAAATAAATAATTTATTGTCTCCACATGATCACTGAATATGTATAACAGTGTTCAAAACACCAAACAGCTATAACATTTATTCACCTGAACAATAACAGTTTAAATTGCAAGTGACAGAGGAATATCTTATCTTAAATGATATGAATAAAAGCTTTTACATGCTAGATTCGAGTTTTAAACCAATATAAAATGCAAATTATTCAAATAGTGAGTTAATGCTTTGGCATATATAAATTTATACATCTAATAAAACAAATGTACATATATATAAACTTATTAATAATCCTTTTTATACAAAAATAATATGTAAATAAATTTATAAATTGAAAAAAGTAACTGCATCAATTGGAATATATCAAAATTCTAATAATGCTAACACTAATATATAACAGGACATTACTTTATAGTATACATGTTCTTGACTGGCCAGTTATTCTTAAAACAGTTTTAAAAGTTCTTATATCTCAGTTTAATAATACAGTATACAGACTTTAAAGGACAGATGCTTCAGCTGCTCTCGTAGTGGGGTTATTATTATTATTGGTATTAGAACCTGCTACTTCTCCTGCATGACTAGAGCAGTAAAATTTTTTGTGTGCTACAAATGTACTGTAATAGTTAAACGAAATATCGCACGATTTACAGTACGTGTCGCAATGAATAAACTTACTTTTTACAGTGTCATCTTCTATGTCGAGTTCTAGTTTTGGTTTTGTATCAACCATTCTATCTATAAATTCTTCTTTTGTAGTTTCCTCAATGGGAGCTATAATGACTTCAGGTTCAATTGCTTCTTTCTTAATTACAATTTCTTCATCTAGTTCTAAGTTTGGCATTGATTTAAGTTTATCAATTGATCCGTTAGACAGATGTTCCTCATCGGAAATATGTACAGTTTTTACATGTTTTAGAATATTAGCTTTATGAACAGAACTGTACGGACATTGTGCACAGTTGTGAAGGGTTTCAGTGCGTCCTTCTGAAGTTGGTGATATAATTCGGTCATTAATTAAGTTGGCTGGTCCTGTGGATGCTGCACTAGCTTCAATAATATTTGCACTTTCATCCTCTAAGATGTAGGTAATGTATTTCTCCTCCTAAAAAAAGGTTAAATTAATTATAAATTGTTGAAATAAAACAAAAGCAAAGATATTCAACGAAAAATTATCAACCAACATGTTTTATACTACTATCATAATGTAAAAAAAGAAATTATTTAGTATAACTGTATCTTAGAAATAAATCTATGTAAAAACAATGTGGTTTCCACAAACTAAGAGGGTCAAATATGCCGTTGTTCGTAACATGTTGCTTTACACTAGATATAAATTAGATAGAAAAAGAAAAATTTTAGACTGATAGAATAAATTTGCCGTTCTGAAAAGACCTGCGCATTGAAGAAGTTGTAGAATACTGGAACGGATAGAATAGCTTGCGTGTTTCAGTGAGCTAAAAAACTGAACTATAGGTTTAACCAAATCAGAGGGGTCTTTAGTGAGGAACCAGTCTAAAACAGGTCCCCAAAAGAGAACAGCAGTGTTTTCGGTACAGTGGCAGAAACCATAAGGGTCGGTATGGTATTCTAATACACACTAGTGTGATGTGGATAGCAATGGGAAACCACCATATTATCTCCCAAGTACACAGCATAGTAAAATCGTTTAAAAAATATTCTCTGAGATAAAAGATTCCGGAGTTAAAATAGTTTCCCATTTGGATCTCCAGGAGGGGATTACGTTGGGGAATGTGATTGATAAGTTTAAAGGAAGTGTTGATGCACGTCAATAAATTTAACACTGACGCTCTCTGTATATTTACTGTTGAGAATTAATTTTCTATTAGTGTCTAGTTGGTTTTGGTTTACTGCTCTTTGATAATTATAAAATGTATTTGATCAAGATGCTTACACTAATAGTTGTTATGGTTACGGGTTTTTTATGTACAAGTGCTATTGTTATGTCAAATAATGTAATTTCAAGTTAATTATATATTTACAAGCAAAATGTGTTTTTTGTGCTAACAACAACGAATGTATACAGAGCTATCGATGGAAAACATTTTGTATACCTTTCCCTCAGGATTCATCATATGGTCGACTTCGAACCGGATATTTTAGGTCAGGAAAACAAGGAGTAATTGGCACAAAAGCACATACAAACGGTCCTTCACAAGCAGCACTTTTATACAAGAAATCTTCACTAGTAACGTCTTAAGCCATTAAGGATTTTCTTTGACAAGGCAATGGTTTATGGATTGTTACAAGGATATTTACAAGGGTGAAGATTCTACACACTGATTTAGTTACAAGTTAACACTGAACAGAGGATTATAAGGTCAGATTCGTCCAGTTATTTACGTAGTTGCTCTAATGCTTTATTAAGATTGGGTTCACAAACTTGTAAAGTGGTACATTTTTACATAAAAATAAGGTATAGGATCTTGGATACAAAGGGCAATTTACAATTCTACATCTGTACCGGTGTTGTAAACAAAGGCTTAAGTTACACTAACAAAACCAGGTCAATAAACGTCAGGGGCTTTGTCAGAATTGGTGGTTTTACTACAAACCGTGCCAAGTTTGCAGAAGCAGTTACTACTAAAGAACATTTGTTTCTAAGGTTTATATTGAATACATAAATATTCACAATTAATTAAGGCTAGTTGTTACAATAGGGATTATTGTAAGGCTAGATACCTGTATAATAGGTTACTACAAACTAACAATTTAAACGTGTTATACAAGGGGTTAGGAGCTATTTACAATTCTGCCAGTGTCACTGTAGTCTAAACATAATGGCAGATAAGGACATTAAGGTTCAAAAACGAGGTAGAATTAAGGCTAAAATAACTAGAATGGAAAACTATGTCAAAGCAAATGAGAATGATTTAGAGATGGATACTAATGAATTTATAATTAGGGAATCTATGCTAGTTAAAATTTACAAAGATTATGATTGTATTCAGGATCAGTTAGAGGAGCAGGAACCTGCCGAGGAGGAGGATAGAATAGCTGTAGAATTACAATATATTTCACTGCACAGTAAACTAAAAACAATTATTCAAACTAGGATGGGTTCAAACAATGCCAGTAGAGTACAAGCGGGTGCGTCAAGTGTAAGCTCACATAATGCAGTTACCCAGTCAACATTCCCCACCTCTCAGGTAAGGTTACCCAATATAAATATTCCTATCTTTTCAGGTCAGTATGAAGATTACAATTCATTCATTGAACTTTTTACGTCATTAATAGATTTAGATGTTCATTTAAGCAAGGCTCAAAAATTCTTATATTTAAAATCGGTTCTAAAAAATGAGCCGCTATCATTAATAAAGGATTTACAGATTACAGATGCAAATTATGATGTGTCTCTTGATTTGCTGAAAAGCGTTATGATAATAAGCTGGTTACAATAAACTGTCACATACGGAACTTAATGGAAGTTCAACTAACAAAGGGTAATCCAGCTAGTTTAAGAGAATTTATAGTCAAGATCAAACAGCATTACAATGCGTTAGAAGCGATAGGTATATCTGTAAAAGAATGGGATCTTATTTTAGTTTACATTATGTCCTCAAAATTGGACTTTAATACTCACAAGGCATATGAGTTGGAAAGAGATCCGCAAGTACTGCCAACTTTTAAGGAATTTCTAGATTTTGTAGAGAAACGCTGCCAAGCTCTAGAAGCCTCGGCGACTCCTAAATCTAGGCAAAAGGTCACTAGGTCAAATTATCATTCAGTATCTGATGCAACCTCAGATTATAAGGGAAGGTGCGCATGTTGCAATTTAGATTATCATCCTCTTTTTAAATGCAATAGATTTTCAAAATTAGCTTTGATTCAAAAAGGAATTTGTTGCAAAGCGTAGGTTGTGCTATAATTGTCTTGGTTCTAAACACAGAGTTAGCAACTGTAAGTCAAGTGGATGTCAAGTTTGCAAGGGCAGACACCATAGTACACTCCACGAGGATAAGGAACATAAATTTGAAGCAAGTCAGGACCCATATAAGAAAGGTTCTGCACAATCAAATAATCAAGAAACAAATACTCATGAAAATGATTCGCTTCCAGCGACGTCATCTTCAGTAGCAAACACGTTGGTTGAGGTAAAATCCTCTCCAAACACTCCATGTTTGATGTCTAACACAAACAAACAAATTCTCTTAGCTACGGCTATGGTAAATTTAGTAACTCATAATGGATCTAAGGTAAAGGCACGAGTTCTATTGGACTCTGGCTCAAAAGTTCGTTTATAACTTCGCACGCTGCAAACAAGTTAAATTTGCAGATCAGCTCCACGAGCATTCAGGTCTCAGGGATCGGACAAAGCACTGTTCGTATGTCAGAAGCCATTAAGGTCACAATTGAGTCTCAGAGAGACCCAAGAAAAAAGGTTTCTACGGTTTGTGGCATTCTCAAGAAAATCACTTGTCCTTTGCCGCTTACTTACATCAATATAAACGAGTTACATATCCCAGATGATTTATTCTTGGCTGACGAAAGGTTTTTCGTACCTGGTGAAATAGATGCTTTATTAGGAGCGGACGTGTACTTTGATATAATTCAATCAGGACTTTTAAGGTTAGGCGAAGGTCTTCCTGTCCTACAAAATAGTTTGTTAGGCTGGATTGTAGGTGGAGGCATTTCTAACACACAGAACTCTTGCTCAAACTTGAGCGTGGCTTTATTTTCACAAGGGATTGATTTAGATACATTAATTTCGCAATTCTGGAAATTAGAAGAGGTTTCTAATAAAAGACACATGGCCCCAGTAGATAGAATTAGTGAGGAAATTTATTCTAACACAACAACAAGGATTGAATCAGGTGTTTTGAAGTAAGATTACCGATCAACCCTGATTACAGTGTCTCCTGTTTAGGTGACTCACTTTCAACTGCTGTTAGAAGGTTTTATTCACTAGAAAGGAGATTTGACAAAGATCCTACGCTAAAAATGGAGTATAAGGCATTTATAGACGAATACATAGCTCTAGGGCATGCAAGGGACATTAGCTTGGAAATTAGTCAAATTGAAAAATCTATTCTGCCAACTAGGTACTACTTTCCTCATCACTGTGTTGTACGCGAGAATAAGCTCACGACAAAATATCGTGTAGTTTTTGATGGGTCTATAAAAACCACATCAGGCTTAAGTCTGAATGACATTATGCTGAAGGGAAGCCCGGTACAGCCGGAGATGTTTGACATTATTTCTAGGTTTCGAACATTTAGATATGTGCTTACAAGCGATATACAGAAAATGTATAGATGTATTAGAATCAATTCACAAGATCGATTCTTGCAAAACATCAGTTGGAGAGATGATACTTCTCGTCCACTAAGACACATTGAACTCCAAACAGTCACGTATGGAACTAATTGTGCACCATTTCTTGCGACAAGAACTTTGGTCGAATTAGCTAATAGGGGTATTAATGCCTTTCCATTGGCAGCAGATACGTTGTTGAGGCAAACGTACGTAGATGACATTTTAGTAGGTGCAAGCACAATTGAGGAATTAACTCAGCTACAAAAAGAGTTAGTGCAACTCTTAGAGTCAGCTGGATTCGTATTGCATAAATGGAATTCAAACGATAGGGCTTTAGTTACTGAGTGGCAATCTGAAAATGCTAAGGTTTTAGGTGTATCATGGAATCCTATTTTAGATTCGTTTCAAGTATCTGTACCAGATTTAATTGACAAAGGCAGTTTTACAAAACGAGAGGTTTTAGGAATTATTGCACAAGTCTTTGATCCTATGGGCTTTGTTGGTGCAGTGATCATTGTAGCAAAAATTATAATGCAAAAATTGTGGCTCATTAAAATTGATTGGGATGAGGTTTTACCCGAAGATTTGTTACGTGAATGGCTGCAGTTTTACAAACCTTTACCTAGACTGAAAGATATCAGCATCCCACGTTGGATATTTCTTCCAGAAAGGGTTTTAAGTATTCAATTAATAGGGTTTTCGGACGCTTCGATGCAAGCATACGGCATTTGTTTGTATGTAAGGGTTTTATATCAAGGCAATGGGGTTTCATGTAATCTTGTCTGTTCCAAGTCAAGAGTGGCTCCACTAAAACGGTATCTTTACCAAGGTTGGAATTATGTGGATTTTACTGCTTGCTCGTATGTGTAATAAATTCATCTCTTGCATGAATTTTAAATTTGACAAAACTATCCTATTTACGGATTCGCAAATAGTTCTTGCTTGGCTGCATTCGCCACCGTCTCGTTGGACAACGTTTGTGTAACAGGGTATCAGAAATACAAGATCTTTCCAGCCACATGGAGTGGAGGCATGTTTCGTCTGAATCAAATCCCGCCGACTACATTTCTCGCGGTCTTTATCCTAACAGTTTAATAAATTGTAAGATCTGGTGGGAAGGTCCAGATTTTCTGCTAGATTCTAATTGTAATTTAAGTCTGATAGAACATACTACATTGGATATAAGTTCCTTACCAGAAGAAAAACATGTGTCTCATGTTCAAACTAATGTCGAAGGTGATCCTTCAATTTTTCTTAGGTTTTCTTCATTTTCTAGAATGCAAAGATGCATTGCATTTATGCTTAGGTTTATTTGTAATTCAAAAATTACTTCAACAAAGGTTTGTGGATCCCTGACGGTTGAGGAACTAAATCTAGCATCAAATCAAGTTTTTAAGGTTATACAACATGGATATTTTTTGGATGAAATTACTTGTTTAAGGGATAACACGTCATTGCCAAAAAAGAGTTCTCTTTTGGAATTAAATCCAATTCTGGATTCTAATGGCTTGCTAAGGGTTGGTGGAAGATTGGATAACGCACCACTGTCGTTTGCTGTTAAACATCCAATTATTCTTCCGTCAAAATGTCATGTAACTGACTTATTAATTGAACATCAACATAAGCAGTTGGGTCATGCTGGACCACTTGCTGTGCTTAATAGTCTCCGGCAACGCTTTTGGCCCGTCCATGGGTTAAGACGTATAAAATATATATTACTTAACTGCATTACATGTCACAGGTTTAAGGCACTTTTAGCCAAACAGTTAATGGGCTCGCTACCAGTTGAACGGGTTCAATTAGTTCGTCCATTTTTACACGTTGGAATAGATTTTGCAGGACCAGTCATGGTCAAGCAATCAAGGTTACGTAAAGCAATTGTGTCCAAAGCTTATATAGCTTTGTTTCTGTGTATGGCGACTAAAGCTGTCCACATCGAGCTGGTGTCAAGTCTTTCGACCAAGATTTTTACTAACATTAAAAGGTTTGTTTCACGTAGAGGTAATCCACTTTCGATTACTAGCGACAACGCTACTTATTTTAAAGGAACGGATAATAGTTTAAAAGAGGTATACAGATTTCTTCAAGTTCATGGCAGTAAAATTCAAGACTTCTTGTCAACGACGGAAATTAGTTGGAAGTTTATCCTCCTAACAGTCCGCACTGGGAGGTATCTGGGAGGCAGGTATCAAGAGTATTAAGTACCATCTAAAAGGATTGTGGGAAAATCAGTTCTGTCTTTTGAATGTTTATCAACTGTTTTGGCCCAAATCGAGGCTATTCTTAATTCAAGGCCACTACAGCCTATGTCAAACTCAATTTCTGATTTGGGTTGTCTGACTCCGGGACATTTTCTTATCGGTCAGCCGATGACTGCCTTTCCCAAACGTATTGTTTCAGACGTTCCAGAAAACCGTCTGACTTTGTGGCAACATTGTTCTAAATTGAGACAAGATTTTTGGAAAAGGTGGTCTATGGACTATCTAAATCAACTACAACACCGTCCAAAATGGAAGGTGTCTGAAAACAATTTAAAGATTGGTGATCTAGTATTGCTTAAAGAGGATAATATACCACCTCTAAATTGGGGTCTAGCTAGGGTACTAGAAATAATGCCTGGCCGTGATAACAAAGTACGGGTGGTAAAAATTAAAACTAATAAAGGAGAATTCATTCGTCCTATTCGTAAACTTTCTCCACTTCCTCTTCAAGGTGAGAGTTGTGAATTGTTGAGGACGACGCCTCAAGAGGGGGAGAATGTTGATGCACGTCAATAAATTTAACACTGACGCTCTCTGTATATTTACTGTTGAGAATTAATTTTCTATTAGTGTCTAGTTGGTTTTGGTTTACTGCTCTTTGATAATTATAAAATGTATTTGATCAAGATGCTTACACTAATAGTTGTTATGGTTACGGGTTTTTTATGTACAACTGCTATTGTTATGTCAAATAATGTAATTTCAAGTTAATTATATATTTACAAGCAAAATGTGTTTTTTGTGCTAACAACAACGAATGTATACAGAGCTATCGATGGAAAACATTTTGTATACCTTTCCCTCAGGATTCATCAGGAAGAGCCGAGAACATTTTCGAGTTGGAGCGTGGAATGTCAGAAGCATGAAGTAAGAAGGTAAGTAGTGAATTTGAAAATTTAATGGATAGGTTACCATTAGATATAGTAGGGATTAGCAAAGTTCGGTGACCAAAGGCGAGGGGTTTTGGGAGCGGATGCTTTAGGACAATTCATACAGGATCAAAGGGTGAAATTTGGATGTCAAGATGGCTATATGAAAAAAGATAGGACCCTGTGTAGAAAACTACTTACTAAAGAACGAAAGAGTACTTAGTGTTAGTTTAGAATCAAAACCGCTAAATACAGTAACAATACAAGTATACATGCCCACCTCTAGCTATAATGACGAGGAGGTATAAGCGATATACAAAGATATCGAAGACATACTAAGATTTGTAAAACAAGATGAAAATTTAATAATTAAAAGAGATTTTAATGCCATAGTAGGTGAGGGTAGAAAAAGAGCAGTAGTAGATTTATTTAGTTTAGGCAAGAGCCACGACAAAAACAATTTAATCATCACAAACACATTATTTCAACATCATCCTAGAAGACGATATAAATGAAAAACTCCAGGAGACATAAGGAGATATCAAACAGATTGCATTCTTGTTCGCAAATGGTTTAGGGAATCAAGTAAAAGACTAGAAGCTACCCAAGCAGATATAAACATTAAACACAACCCAGTAATTATGAAAGCTGTGCCTAAACTTAAAAATTTGAGAAAAAGGAAACGGAAAAATGCATTTTGATTTTCAGAAACTAAAAGATAAAGATATCCTCAAAAGATCTGAGAAAAAGTCAATTGAATTGCTCAAAAACTAGGAAAATTTTCTGATACTCAGGAAGTACAAACAGATTAGAATAACATTAAATCCAGCATAGACTTGGCGGCCAGTGATATTCTGGGATATAAAAAAAGAAAATATGATACTATGGGTAACAAAGGATATTCTGAATTTAATAAAAGAAAGGCGAAAATACAAAAACAGACCAGATGAAGCAGGAAAACAGAAATACAAAGCTATAAAATGAAAACTTATTTGCAAATACAGGAAAGTTAAAGAACAATGGATTGAGGAAACGTGTAAAGAGGTAAAACTAATTAGAATAAATTTTAGAGATATCAAAAAGATTAGAATGAGTTATACAAATAAACGGATTAGTATCCTAGGTTCCTATTGTAATTTTATTACCGCTGTTTGCTCTTTCTATAAGCTATATACTAACAGGTTCCTACTGTAATTCTATTACCGCTGTTTCCTCTTTGTATAAGGTATATGCTATTCGTCTATTCGTATAAATCATTTTAACCTTTTTGAATATTTCGAAGCTGTGTCAGCTGGAAAGATGAGTCAAAAAGCGATGTTACTTGGAAATGGACATACTAGTGGTTTCTGGAAATCCTTAACCTTTTTAAAATGATGGAATTTAAAACAGTGAGTAATATTATAAGCTTTTATGTTTACAGTTTGCGATAATATATGTGAAACTTAAATGTAAATTGGTTGGTATTCATGTAGTAAGAAAATGAAACGAACGGAAAAGTTTATTTATTTTATTGAACGATAAATCACTGATGAATTTAATGTTGGTTAAATTTTAGTATGATATTATCGTGTAAGGAAGTTAGAGTTTGGAACATTTTAAAATATTAAGCAATATGTACATGTGGGAATATAAAAGTAACCTTTATTGGTAGAATTTAATATTAGTTAAAGCATAAAAAATTTAGTACTTTGGAATGGACAATAAAACGGTATAACAAAAGCTGGTGTTTAACCATTTTTTTGTGTTGGTTATTAAATATATTTCCAGAAATTGGAATTTATAAATGTCGTGTAATTTAATATCACGGTTAGCCTGACCATCAACGCTCATCCTTAGTAAGCATGTTCCAGAAAATTTCTTTACTCCCATTTTCGGCTTGACAAACAGGTGTGTATAGGTTGATTTAGACGAAGTGTGGAATACAGCGCTGCGTAGTTGGTCATGTGTAATTAATCTTGTATCTATAGCTCTTCCTTTCAGTCACGAATTACAATGGCTGTTTTCGTCGTAGACTATCACAATATCTCCTGGTTCAACCGTTTTAGTTGGGGAATGTCACTAGGATTGTTGTATAAGTGTAGGTAAATACTCTATTATACATAGCTTCCAGAAAGTTGAACCACATACTGTGAAATGCGATAGTTCTTTCGAGATGCAAAACAGCTTTTGTCAAAGTCACCTAGTAAACTTACACCACTCGAAGTAAATTTATTGTTTGTACAATAAAGGGCAATTTACAGGTGTTGGGGAGAAAAGGGATATTTTTAAAAGAGCAAAATTGGGTTGTATGAGTATATTCAAACACAGAAAGAGCAATATAAAATTATTTTGTGTAAGCCGAAAGTTTGAATATATACTGAAATACTGTTTTTTGATATTATAATTGTGAATATTTGTGCTCTAAAAATCTTAGTAAAAGTTTAATATACTAATCTATAGGATCTGGAGTCTTTTTAATGTTCTACTAACCGACTAACCGAGCCAGTTTAGATAGTGGGTCCTTGAATTTAGGTTTGAGATTATGCGACTGTTGTGTTAAGGTGCGGTATTTTTATTTTGCAGAAAATACTGGATATATATATATATATATATATATATATATATATATATTTCCTGTGGACTGATATGGTCCACGGACTTACAAACCTTGCTATGGATTGATTCTAAACGTACCTGAATAAAAGTTAATTAAATCCTTCCTTATTATGTACAAAATTTATCTAAATAAGTTGCATAATTAAATATCCTCCATTTTAAAAAACCGTATCTAAACATATCTGATATCAGCAAAGGTTAAATTATTATATACTGGCGAAAACCTGTACCGCAGACTTGCCAGCGCGTAAATTCAAATTATCGACGCGTACATACAACTCTCACTCAAAGACTTGCACACAAAAGAATCTTCACTAGCTAATCTATAAATATGAGTCATTATAGGAATTTAAATAAGATATCTTTTATTTTACCGTGACAAATTTGCTTGTTGTTGACTTTTTGTAGGATGTAATTATCAATCAATGCTCAAAAATCGTTCAAATTGTTTTAAAAATAACACATAACAAACCATTCCAATCATATATGCTTTTATCCCATTTAAGAAACTTTATTTTGCAGTGCGGTATTTTAATTCTTTTAATTATCAATATTACATTTTAAAACCATTGTAAATACTTTAAATTAACTACTCACTTCTGAGTATCCAAATCACTTTGCCGTCGCTATTTTAATAACAATCGTCTATCTTTCATACTAACTTTCACTACTAAATACAATGCAGGTTAAGTACAACTTTAATTACGCAACGTACTATATCATTAGCATGGTGACGTTTGAATTAAAACTGTCCTTTTATTGAACATTTATTGGATTTTAAAGGCGAACCTCTTCTGACGTCACGACTACAAGAATTTTCACGGTCAATCTTGAATCTTCTAATTGGTTTGTTCTTTGGTGTATTATTATCTTGTGTTCTGGAAGGTGTGTTGTACACCGTTATCAACGTTCGCAGAGTTATTACTCTTACTATTGCTCTTAGATGACATTATAATTAAACGCGTTGTCTTATCTTATCGTTGTCATAAACTTTATGGTCGCTCAGGGTTATATACGACATTCATTGTGTGTTTTATTTTAGTATTTGATTGTTTTATAATCTAGGTCAATAAACACTTTCTTCACTACTTAGAATACGCGACTGATGTTTAAAAGATGATTGAATACGCTTTTGGCGAAAAATTAACGTACGCTTGTTATTAAATGAAAATTCCTTTTCCACATGAAAATTAAAATATTACACACGCGGTTCCACATAAAATTGACATATATTTCTTTTAAGAATGTTTTTATGAAATTTAATTGCGAATAAAAATCTTTTAGAATATATCCATACATTTACGCGTATTTTATATACAATTGAGCACTTTAAATACAATGCTTTCATAATAAAATGTGAATGAAACTCTTTGAAAAATGCTTGTTTATGCATAGAAAATGCGGTTATTAATTATTTGATTAAGGATAAACATTGTTTTTAATCACGGGTGCATATGCATTAATACATTTCTTTATGCGAGCACTTCACAAATATTTTCCGTATTTAAGGAAATAGCCCAATTATGTAGATATTTATTTCTTTAGAAAAAGTATTTTTGAATTGCCGGTATAAAAAGTACCAATGCATAAAAAACGTGATAATTACATAATTTAATTTAGATAAGAATAACGGTATTCATTATGGGTATACAAGTGTATTAAAAGAAATTTCAGTTGAATAATTAAGAGTTCCATCCACATTTTATTATGGAGGCATTGTATTTAGAGGAGTACTCAGTTGTATGTAAAATATGCATAAATGTATGAACATACTCTGAAAGATTTAAATTTTGCAATTAATAAACGGAGCTTGTGCGAATGTAAAATATTTTTTAAAAATTGACATTTTAGGGAAAAAATGCAATTAAATGTCACAAAACAATCTTAAAAGAAATTTACAGGCACATTTTTACGTGAAGCTGTGTGTATAATATTTTAATTTTCAAGTTGAAGAACAATCTTTCATTTAATAACAAACGTATGTTAGCGCATTGATTAAGTTTAAAATATTACATTTCATTATAAAAGTGCGTTAGTATAAAGAAATAAAAAATGTGTTGATAGACCAAGTTCCAGAACAACAAATGTTAAAATAAAACATAAAATGAATGACGTAAATAGCTGACAGCGACAATAAAATTCGTGAAAGCGATAAACTAGGGCTAGCTAAAACAATAAAATTTTGAATATTGATAAGATAGGTAAACGACATGAATTATTATATAGCTCAAGGCAGTAAAACGTTAAATCATCGAAGTCGTATCACAAGTTTTTGAGAACAAACCAATTAGAAAGTTCAAAAGAAAAATCTAGTCGTTCTACTTCACAGAGGATCGCTGTTATAAAAACCAATTAAATGTTGAGAACGAAGTTCAGTTTTGAATGAAGCTTCGATGTTGGCACATGATTGATGACATTACATAATACGTATTTTAAAGTGCTATAGCACTTGTAAAGTATTTAGTAGTGAAATTTATTCAAATATGGTTTTAAGAGGTGTGTTATTGAAATACCCACCGAAAAATGTTTTTAGATACTCAGATGTGCGTAGATTATTTGAAGTACTTAAGTGGTTTCAAAATGGAAAATAAATAGGTAATTAAAAATATTTAAACTATCAGAAGATAAAGCTTCTTATTTGGAATACAACCCTATATGATTGGAATGGTTAGTTATATGGTATTTTTAAAACGATTTAAACGATTTTGGAGCATGTGTTGATGACTACGTGCTGGTCAAAGTCTAGCAACAAGCAGACCGTTACAGTAAAATAAAAATATATTGTTTAAAGTTTTAAAAGGACATATCTATTGATTGTTTAAGTGCAATGATGATATTTTTTGTGTGCTAGTATTAGAATGTAGAGTAGAGTGTGCGTAAAAGTCAATAACTTGATTAGAAAGATTGGCAGTGTACGATACAGGTTTTCACTATTATATAAGGAAAGAGTTAAACCTAATTGATATCGGATATGTTTAAGTACGGTTTTAGGGAAGGATATTAAATTATACTTGTTTTGATAATTTCTGTACATAATAAGACAGGTTTAATTAGTGAGTTGTTCATGAATGATAATTACGAGATTAAAATTTGTGAGTAATCATCTTAATTCTAAAGAGATATCTTTGGATTCTTGATGTAGTATGTAAGATTGGTGTAAAATAAATGAGTCATTATCTAGAAGTTATATATTGTTCGTAAGGTAAAACTGTTGTGGAGATTTTGTACGCTATTTTTAGCATATAGGATTTGTGATGAGGAAGTTGTTTTTCGTAGATGTTATACTTAAGATATTGTTTGTAAAGAAAGCGGTTGTGGATGTAGTAATTAGCATTTAAAAGATTGTTTGTAAAAGAATATTTTGAAGTATTATTATGTATGATTCTAGTGGTTTTATTTAAAGAAAGCTAGCAATCATAAATTAGACAACGGGCAAATTTAAAGCATTTATCAGAATCAATCTTTTATTCAGGCTCCTTTAGAATCAATCCACAGCAATCCGTATAAGACGGTGGGCATTCCACAGCAATATTATTATTATTATAATTATTATATATATATATATTCATTGATGCGATAAGGGCTCCATTTTAGTCCTTAGGGGTTGAATACCTACTCGGATTCAGCAAATACAAAAGAGCCAATTTTTTATTAAATACGCTTGGTGTAGAAAATGCGCTTTATATGAGCGAAATTAGGGAAGATTTTATGCATATTTTCATTTATGGATACTACTTAAAAGTATGAAGCTGCAAAACCTTTATTAAAGCGTGCTTGTTTTTAGAGAAATTGGATAACATTTTGTACGTCATATTTAGAAAAATCATGTAAATATTAATAATTGCGTAAATGCTATATCGAGAACTATAAATTGTTAGTACTTCAATCTGTCACGTAGTACAGAAAAAAAAGCCACATTTCTAAGCGATAAAACAAAAGTGTTATTTACAGTTGGAGACAACAAAATTAAATCAATACAAACTTCGTTGAAATTTTATCTATGAGGATGACGTCGAATTAGCAATATTGGAACCCGTCAATAAATAGAATTTTAAGGTTTGAAATAAAAATGAAATGAAAATCACTGATTAGTCATCGTGTACACGAGATTTCTCAAGCTCTACACCAGGCGTGGTTTTGAAATTTCCTTTATATAAATGCTCTGTTATCGGAGCTAATGTTTATAATTAAGAGTATACGTACTAGAAGAGGATAAATATTGATTTTTCAGTGAACAAGTAACATGTAGATACAGAAAGTGCTACGCTTAAATAATAATTAAAAATTAAACGAAAGTAAAAAATTTGATTGTATGCAAATTCGACTTAACCGATTCAATCGTAAGAAATACACACGCGCGCCCGCGTGCGCAGGTATATGAGAGTTGTCCAAAATTTATTCGATTTTGGATTATTAAAATATAATTAGCTTGGTATATATTTAGCAAAATTAAATATGGTTGCGATGGTTGCCGTAATATTTGTTTTATACAGTGGTCAAAGTTTGGCTACCATAAGCTAAATGGTGATCAACTATGAATTTTTGAAAACGACATATCTGAAAAGTAGACATGTATTTAAAAAAATCGAATTCTGTCAGTTATTAAGAATTTATCTTTGAAAAGGCAATAGAGAAAAGAAATTGCTGACAATACTGCTATTATGAAGCGAGTTAATGAATTTAAGAAGAAGATTAGATGTAAAACTTGAACTTCCCTTCGGAAAACTTCTATAAGCATTCCTGAAAACATGCTTCTGTTCATGATAAGATTTTAAAGGATCGATGAATTGGCCCTAAGTGTATAATGAAAGTCATTGCACATTTTCCATGAAAATAAATTTTACACGGTATATTATGACTTGAGTATACGAGAGATTTTTGGCTTAATCGATTTAGAGATGTTTTAATGATAATCAGAAGCGCGATAAATAGATAACTTGAAAGGAAACCGACGGGGGGAAGAAGATTTATTTATTTATTTACTTAATCTAACATTTTGTTAGCCTACTACCTAATATTTAAGCAGCCCCCCCCCCGGTTATAACTTTTGAGTGTGTGTTCGTGTGTGTGTGCGTGTGTGCATGTGTGTGCGTGTCTGTGTGTATGTATGTATGTGTGAGTTTGTGTGTGTGTGTGTGGGTGTTTGTGTGCAACTGGGGGTTCAACCATAGGCAACCGAATATCGGGGGTGCCCAGTGTGTGTGATGCCCGTTTGTCGCCGCAGTCGCGGCAGCCGGAAACCGCGATGCACTCCCGGACATCCCTTGGGTGTAGTGTTGTATGGGTGGTTGTATTTGTGTTTGTGTTTGCGTGTTTGCGCGTATGTGTGTGTGTGCGAGTGACGTGAGTGTGTGGGTGTGTGAGTATGGAGGCAGCGCCGCCTCCTCCCTCTGCGCCGAGATCATCGGCAGCCGGAAATCCCAGTACATCAAGAGAGGCGCAACGACGTCCGTTGCCACCCTTTCACCATGGCCGTCGGCAGCGGGATACCCAGGTTTTGAAAGAGGCACTGTGTGTATGTGTGTTATGTGTGTACGACCCTTTTCCCGTTACAAGAGGAAGAAAAATTTGGATATTTTCTTGCATTGTTCCTTATTGCTACTTAACTCTTAACCTGAATTCTTCAAACTTTTTGAATTGGCTTGTTACTTTAGACGAAACGTGGGTTTATCGCTATAACCACCGATTTGCTAGTTACTATGACGCAAGGACTAAAGAAATATTTAAAGAATGGGAGCAATATCCATTCTGAACGAACCTGCATCTTGAAGAAGTTCTAAAATACTAGAACTGGTAGAATGGCTTGCATGTTTCAGTGAGATAAAGCGCCGAACTATAGGTTTAACCAAACTAGTGGGGCATTTAGTGAGGAACCAGACTAAGATAGGTCCCCGAAAAAGGGTAGCAGCTTTTTTGGTACTTAACGTGGCGGAGACCATAGTGATCGGTATGGCATTCTAAGATACAACACTACAGCGATGTGGAAGGCAACGGGAAACCATTACATTACCTCCTAAGTACACAGAGTACTTAAATTGTTATTAAAGATGATGGCATCCTCTGGGGTAAAAAATTCCGGAGTTAAAATTTTCCCCCATTTGGATCTCCGGAAGGGGACTACTTTGGGAGATTTGATCCGAAAATATAAAAAAAGAGTCGTGAACATTCTGCGACTCGAAGCGTGGAATGTCAGAGGTATGAAGCCAGTAGTTAACTAAGCTAGAAAACTTGAAAATTGAAAGGAATAGGTCAGCACTATACATAGTAGGGTTCAGCAAAGTTCCGCTGGCCGGAGGCGGAGGGGTTTTTGAAATGGAGACTTTAGTGTAATTCATACAAGATCAGAAGAAGTAAATTTGGGTGTGGGGATAGTTCTGCGAAAAGAGATAGGACAATGCGTAGAAAACTACTTACAAAAGAACGAAAAAGTACTCATGGTTAGATTGGAATCTAAACAGGTAAATACAGTAATAATACAAGTATACATGCCCATCTCTAGCTACAGTGAGGAAGAGGTAGAGGCAATCTACAAAGAAATTGAAGACATACTAAGATACGTAAAAGGACATGAAAATTTAATAATTACGTGGGATTTTAATGCAGTGGTAGGTGAGGGTAGGGAAAGAGCGGTATTAGGTTTATTTGGTTTAGGCATGAGAAATAACAGAGGAAATAGACTGGTAGAATTTTGCGACAAGAACAATTTAACCATCACAAACACATTATTTCAACATCATGCTAGAATACGATACACTGGAAGATGTCATGAGATATAGGAAGATATCAAACAGATTACATTCATGTTAGACAACGGTTCAACAATCAAGTAAAAAACTGTAGAAGCTGCCCAGAAGCAGATATAGACACTGATCACAACATCGTTATTCTGTAGGCCGCTCTTACATTTAAAAATTTGAAAATAAGAAACGAATGAAGGCACTTTGACTTAGAGAACCTAAAAGATAAAGATATCCGCGAAAGATTTGAAAAATGTCAAATGAATTAGTGAAAGATATTGGGAAAATTACGAAGGAAGTAGAAACAAAATGGCAGCTAGAGATATTCTGGGGTACACACAAAAAGAAAATAAGAAACCATGGATAACAAATGATATCCTGAATTTAATAGAAAAAATACGAAAATACAAAAATAGATCAGACGAAACACGAAAACAGAGATACAATACCATAAAATGGAAATTATTCGCAAATGCAGAAAAGCTATAGAACAATGGATTGATGAAAAGTGCAAAGAGGTACAAACTAAGATGGGAATAGGAAAGACATACGAGGCATACAAACTAATTAGAATAAATTTTAGGGATATAAAACCCTATGGCAAAAATATAAAGGACGCGGTAGGAAACGTCATTATAGAAAATGTAGAGAAAATGGATAGATGGCAAAAATATATAGGAAATTTATATGCAGGAGAGGAACTAACAGCATTAGAACAAGAATCAAACATTGAAAAGGATGACGGGATACTCTATATGAGTTTGAATTAGCATTAAAAGATCTGAAAAATGGTAAGGCATCTGGTACAGATAAGGTGCAAGCAGAAACTCTAAAAGCCGCTAGACTAGCAGTAACAAAACGTCTCTTCCAACTTGTAAGTTATATGTATGAGACAGGCGAGATACCCAAAGATTTGAAATGTAATACCGTAGTCACTATACAAAAAAAAGATATGGATAGATGTGAAAATTTTCGAACAATAAGTTTGACAGCACATGTGTCAAAAATATTAACTGGAATGGAAACGAATGGAAAAACGAGCTTAAGAAGTACTAGGAGAAGATCAATTTGCGCTCAGGGAAACACGGGAGGGTATTTTAGCTCTGAGGGTGATAATAGAGAAAACAATAGAAAAAGAGGAGAGCGTGTATATAGAGTTTGCAAATCTGGAAAAAGCATTCGACAATGTGAAAATGGAAAAAAATGTTTGAAGTACTCAAAATGATTGGAATGAGTTTTAGGCATAAACAAATAGTACATAGCTTATACAAAGAGCAAACAGCGGTAATAGAATTAAAGCAGGAACGTAGAGAAGTAAATATTAGGAAAAGGGATGAGACAAGAGTGTGCCCTATCCCCATTAATTTTTAACTTGTAGATCGAAGAGGCAATGTATACTGTCAAATGCAAGGAGACATTTAGAATTTTTATGCAAGGACAAATGATTCATATGCTTAGATTTGCAGATGATATAGCAGTATAAGCATCTAGCAAGGAAAAGTTAGAAGCTGCTGTTAATGAAATAGAAACAGTTCTAACAGAGAGATACAGTATGAAAATTAACAAAAATAAAACTAAAGTACTAGTATGTAAGGAGGGGAAAATAAATTAAAAACTAGAACACAAATATGTAATAAGGATTTCTGCTAACTAGGAAGCCAAATAGCGCAAGATGGGAAGAGCGCAAAAGATATAAAACAAAGATTAGCACAAGGTCGTGCTACATTTAACAAGAAAAAGCAATTACTGTGTTCAAAGACAACAAACATAGAAACAAGAAAAAGATTGTTTAAAACATATGTGTGGAGCACAGTACTGTACGGCTGTGAAACCTGGACAGTGGGAGAAGAGGACGGAAAAAAGATAGAAGCCTTTGAAATGTGGTACGATGGTATGATGAAGATATCATAGACAGACAAAGTTAAGAACAAGGAAGTACTAAAAATGGTAGGGGAAGAAAGAATTATGTGGAAAACAGTAAAAAATAAGAAATACAGGATGATAAGCTATGTACTAAGGCATGAGGGAATAGTACGGAAAATATTAGAAGCAGAGATAAGAAACAAGAGAGGTAGATGTAGACCTAGGTTAGACTATTGCACACAGATCGTGAAAGATGTAGGCTGTGTGAATTCCGGAAAAACGTGCAGGATTGCTCAGAATAGAAATCAATGGAGGTACGCATCCAACCAAATGGAAGATCTAGTGACGAAAAATAACTGTACTTAAACCTGATGATTAATATAAGCAACTACAGGTATTGGTTTTGCAATACTCTCAACTAATGTTAATTGAACAACAGGATTTACTGAAAAACTATTAATTCAGCAAATGTCTAAGTGTTAGGGGATCCTTGGCAGCCAGAGGCTGCTTAACCCCCTTCACATACCACTGAATCTTGGTGAAATAGGGCATATAATTAGGAAACAACAGAAGGGGAACCGAGCTGTATCTAGGCCGTGGGAATTTCAAGGAACGGAGTAAGCTAGCTAAGAATAGGCGTTCAGCCAGTTTCAAGACTGAAAACGTAATGACGAAAACAAGAATTGCAATTAAATCTGATGATTATTATAAACTACAGGTGTTGGTTTTGAAATATTACCAACTTATGTTGATTGTGCGAAAGGATATATTAAAAAACTATTAATTCCGCAAATATTCAAGTGTTGGGGGATCTTGATAGCTGCAGGCTGTTTAACCCCCTTCACATGCTACTGAATATCGAGGAAATACGGTATATATTGATCAACAATAGAAGGGGAACCGAACTGCATTTAACAAGAAAGAGCAGCGGCTGTGTACGAAGACAACAAACATAGAAACAAGGGGAAAGTTGTTGAAAGTATATGTGTGGAGCACAGCATAGTATGTCTATGAAATAAGGGCAGTAGGAGAAGCAGACAGAAAAACGGTAGAATCCTTTTGGAAAGTTGTGCTTCAGATGTATGAGGATGATAGCATGGACAGACAAAGATGATAAATAAAAAGATTATTGAAATGGTAGGGAAATGAGGACATCTGTGGAAAAAGATACGAGAAATAGAAGGGCAGGATATTCTAAGGCATCTTTGGGGACTAGTGCGGAATATATTACAAGCAGAGATAGGAAAAAGGAGGTAGAGGTAGACCTAGATCAGACTATTGCACACAGATAGTGAAAGATGCAGACTGTGTAAATTTCAAGGATGGTACGCGTCTAACCAGTTCCAGGACTGAAGACCTAATATGATGGGAGCAATATGGTTTTCCACGACATAAACATTCCGGTCTGCCGGAAAATGTGCAACTTGTGTGTACCAAATAATCGTCTTCTATCAAAACTAGAGTTAGACGAAAACCTCGGAGTAGCGAAAAGTATTTATTCGGAAATTTTAATTCAACGTTTGGAAATTGGTCAAGTGATTGCGAAATCTATTACACTATTGGAGACAAAAAAATCTAAAGTAAGGAAGAGTGCAATGTTCCAAAGAGCAACCTAAGAGTGTAATTACAAACGATCAGTTGTGCGTTTACGACAATCAGCCTGATACAAAGGCCCAATTTTCGAAATGCTAAATTTCTGAATAGCCACGGACCAAGACTGCCTGCAAAATCGTAGCAAAGCAAAGATGTACTCATGGTTTTCTTCCACCAAAAAATGTTATTCATTACTAAATAAATACGTATTTAGAGAATTAGGTAGCAACTAATGACTACTACGTCTGTAGTCACTGCATGATTCTCTAAATATGTATTTAGTAATGAATAACACCATCTTGGTGGAAGAAAACCAAGAACATCATCTTAATTTGGCAACGCTTTTGCATGTGATCTTGGTCCGTGGCTATACCGAAATTTGGCATTTCGAAAATTGAACCTTTGTTCCAGGCTGATTGTCATAAACGTTCAACTGAGCGTTGGTAAATACCTTCTTAGATATGTCTTGGTTGCTTCCAACAAGTTCAAAGTCGTCTTTGGAACATTGCACTCGCCCCTCCTTTTGATTTGGATATCTCTAATTGTAAAACAGATTTCGCGACACGAGACTAACTGCCAAAGGTTAAATTAAAATTTCTGAATTAATAATTTTCTGCTCTACGACAATGCTAAACAATGTGAAAACTCCCTAAGTGTGAAAAAGTGGGGGACTGGCTGTTCTCCTACAATAATGCACCTACGCATTCATAGAATCTCATCCAGGATTTTTGCTGAGTTATGGCAATATACCTTCAGTAAGCCAAAGTACAGTTGTGTTGTGCTTTATGTTCTGGTTTTCCAAAGCGAGAACATTTGAAGATGATTTTGTCACTATTCAGAAAGCATAATTAGTTCAAGTCCGTGGTCAAAGGATTCCGGGCAACCTAAATATTCTTTTTGACAAATATCGAAAGTTTAAAATGTGAAATTTATGTTATAAAGAATTGTGCAAAAAACGTAGGTTATACAAAATATTTGAAATAAAAAAATGACTGGAATAGTTATTTTTAATTAATTTAAATGAAGTACATTGTTAACCTAGTAATAAAAGAAGTAGATTCCCTGACGACAGCGCAAATTGTTGGCTGAGGCAGCAGCCGATGCTACAAACATTGGAGTTCGGGAATGTGCTTTTCTCAAAGGGTATGCAATCATAATACGGAAAAATCACTTTTCCGGTTTAAACCGGGAATGGTTGCATACAATAGAGTATTTCGCAGATTGAAATTGCGCTGAGAATATAGACATTTTAGAATATTTAAAAAAAAAGTTTTACAGACATACTAAATAAAAAGATAATTGACGAAAACGATAGTTGTACCTAGAGATTTAATTAATATAAATTATACAAACTTACCTGCAAATCTGGAGAACGTTTGTCAAAATGCATCCGTATGTGAGTTCGCATTCCTCGCAAAGTATTCCCCTTATATCGACATATTATACAACGGTAAGCCTTTACTCCTGTGTGCGTCTCCATATGTCTTTGGGCGGCACTGGCGGTGGCACTAATAACATCACAACATGGACATCTCCATCCTGAAATAGCACTAGAAGGCAGACAGTGATGTCCAGGATCTGCTATTCCTCTGCATTTAGCACACCTTCTTACATCAATATCAGGTCGTTTTAAACAATAGTACGCTTGGTGAGCGTTTAGGTTATCTAATGAGGTAAATTTGATGCCGCATGCTAGGCATATTAACTGTTGGTACTGTCCTGGAGTATTAACTATACTTGCACTACCTGGACTGACAGGTGGACTAATAGGCATTTTAGTTATTTCTTCATCTTGCAGTCTAGCCGAGCAGTAGTGTTTTTTATGAACCACGTAATTTTCATGCTTACAAAATACAATGTTACATTCTTTGCATTTTGATACACCTTGTTTAACTAACACCTGTGGCGTAGAAGACGGAATGGATGGTATATCTCCAGCTGCTAGTCTCATCTGAAGTTCAGGCGGCAATAGCGAAATTGTGCCTGTTCGTAAAAGTAACGGATGTATTTGAGGAATTCCAAAAGAAGCATTTGACGCTTTGTTGTTGCCTTCTGGACTAAGCTGCGTTCTTTCAAGTTCAGACGTTGATTTAGGTGTGAGTCTGGACGACCGAGGGCTATTACTTTCTGATGAATCCTGATCGTGTTTCCTCTTTGGTGAAGCAATTTGACGTGGTGAAGCTTCAGATATCGAAGGAGGTGTTGCAGAAGGCGACCCGTGCAACGAAGGAGCGCAAATAATTTGCTCTGGAGTGGGTGTCCTTAGCTTAATGTTTTCCTTTTCGTGGTCGTCTATTTTAATCAATTCAATCGGCTTTTTAATACTTAGATCTAAAGGTGCGACCGAATCTCTAGATGATACCGTTTCTTTTGCTTTATTGACAGCTTTTAAAACTTCAGACGGCGAAGTTGTAACACTGGATGGAACTGCTTGCGACACTGGTTGAAGAGTGCCGTTTGGTAACAAGAAACATGGAGTGTCAGGTGGAGGTATTCCAGTGGCATTAGGCAAAAGTCCCGGTAACAGACTTGCGCCACGAAACACAGAATATGGCACTATCAAAATAGGATTTGTTGGTAACGCTAAAAAAGGCTGTTGAACTGAAAGATTAGCTGTCGGAGAAGGAGGTGTTTTGCACGTTGCTGTATCAACTGGAGATGTTGACGCGGATCCTGATGTACAACTAGATGCTGGTTTTGCACTAACAATAACACTAGTAGCCGAGGGTTTTGGAATGTGCCTTGAACTACAGTAATGTGCTTTATGAGCTCTAAATGTTTTTTGGGAACTGAAACGGATATCACAATCAGCACAGTAACGATCTTGACTTTCACTTATAGAGTCTGAATTAGATGCAGTCGTTAAAAGATTAGAAGGACTAGGCGATACAGCATGCATACGCATGTGACGATTAAGACTAACCTGTTTGTCCGCACTATACGAACAGTGAGTACAACTATATCGTTTTCCGGTACGGCCCGCCTTTGTAGGACATTCATCTAAATCGGAATGGTTACCACTTTGTTCATTTGTAGCATTTGATTTAGTTTCTTCTGCGTCACTGTTAGGTTTATTATTTCGATGAGAACAATAGTATGTTTGGTGCGCTTCAAGAGTACTAACAGAAGAAAACCGTATTCCACATGGTGTACATAAATACACAGGCGCGTTGTTAATTCTGGACACTTCAGCACTTTCCGGCCGACCTACTGCTTCCACATTAAGATGCGAAGGTAAGAAAAAACGTTTAGCAAGCACACTTTGTAAAGTTGAAGGAAGCGAATTTAAATATTCAGCAGGATTGGATGAAGGCCCATTGGTAATACCATCCGCTTTCGTACTATTAATCACTGCTGCTTGAGGTAGAACAGCGGGATCTGTAGCGAGATTAGCTTTCAATCTCAACCGTGGTGTTGTGTCTTCCGTTTTAAGCGGTTTCTCGTCACTTTCCTTAATTGGAGCGACGATATCCTCGTTCGCCATTGCATTCGCATCGTTGGTTCGCCACTCTTCCTCGACCCCTGTAACAAAATGCAAATGTAAGAACAAGTGTGAGTGTACTGACTGGAAAACATGAGTTGCGATACGATCTAGTGCGGGCTTCAAGAGAGATACGAATCGAACAGGACAACTTATAAAATATTACCAGTACGGTGTAAGTTATACGTTAGGTGGAGGATTGATGAAGAACAGGTTAGTACAAATGCAAGAATGATAAGAGCAAGTAGTACACGGGTCGCGCATGTCGCAGACCAGCTCTTAATGAAGCAGTTCTTCAACAACCTACGCGACACCAACTCGCTTATTCAAAGATTTACCATAATTTACATCAGCACTACGATATGCGCCTATCACTGTCACCTCAATTAATAACGATTATTAACAGCTGTCGACCACTTATTATTGTGATACACGTCAACCCTTAACGAGCTCTCACCTTCATGGTACTATTAATTTCCCATAATTCTATTTTCTTGTCCGAAATTAATATGAAATTAGTGAGCAAGTTAAAAATTCGATGCTGCAGCAGATTAAAAGATATTAGGAATTAATAAGACGGTGGATGGGAGTTCTCGCGAACGATAAGAATCTTTAATTAGACTTCGGAATGTCTAACGTGATATTGATCAGTTGTGTGTATAGCTCTGGGCTGGTGCGAGTGTGCTTTGTCAGATAGGATCGTTAATGTTATTAATTATACAGCCTCTAGTGGTACCAATCCCAATATGTCGAGCTAACCAAACGTTATAATAACGCGCATTAAGCACTGTCAATCATATTTTCGCTCAAATAGTGGCTCGCTTACTTTGTTTATCAATAACAACTAGATCGAGAAATAATTTAAGCTACCTATTTATTATCTACCGAAACATTCAATTTGCTTTCAAATTGCTCAAAGCTGTAAATTTACAGAGCATTAACCGCACTCGATGTAGCACGTTCAGCACTGGTATCCTTTCTTTCGAAATCTATTCATGATAAAAGAGCCATTATTTCTTAATGATGTATATCTTGAATAACATACAGAGCTTTTTTGTAACAATAATGTATAGAGAAACTTATGTAAAGTCAAATCACGCCGTTGGGCCTCTCGCCCTCTCAAAGCTTGTGATACATAAAAATTTCTACTAGTAAATTCATATATGCATCATTTCATACATAACCTATGAATTTTTAGAAAAAAGAACTCCCGTTACCGCTACATTAATACAATTTGTGTATTTACAAAAAAATTGGCCTCATTAGTATGCAACAACGTTATTTCTATTTATAGTGCCCCTTATTAGATATTCTTAAAAGAAAGGCTATGCTGTCTTAATATTTATTTATGCTAAGTACTACTTTCTGGCGCAGTAATGATCCACGTGTAGCAATTTACTAGTTTCAGCGAGTTAGGACTAGAGCTTCAGTTAGTCCTGTTCTAATTATCCTCATGATCCAAAGAGGTGTGGTTTGAAGCTTCAGTTAGGTATTTAGAACATAAAGGAGCCAACTGCTGACTGACTCCCTTTAGATCCACCAGTGATCATAAGCGAAAGAAGTCGAATAATAAGAAAGAATATTATTTTGAGCGGTTTGTTAAACACGCTTCTGAATTGCAGAGTAAAAATTTTCTAGTAATATGGAATCAAAATTTCTTATGAATATCGAATATCTGTTGCAAATGCGTACTATTATTAGGTGAAATATAATTTGTTCCGTTTGCAATTATAAGTTTGTAATATAATTTTAATTATAGCATGAGATGTAGCTTGTAAATTCCCCTCCGTCGTGTAGATAATGTAATCTATGGTTTTACCGCGATTAACCTTTAAGTACTTTGTGTGGTGTGTGCCGCACTGTTATACAGTAAAGTTGTACGAAGTTGTAAGAAGGCAGGTGTTCGTAATATGGAGCTATACACGTTTGTAACGAATACAATTACCTGCTTCATTAATGTACGCTTTTGTTCTAAATATCTATTTAACAAATATCCTTTATTAAACAGAAAATATTAAATTCCGATTGTAACAATATATTACCAATTCATACTTAGAGCGCCACCTATATTTAAAGACTTGAAGTAAAACTTAAGATTTATTTTATCTGTGTATGTGTTGATACAACATTCCCATTCTGGGCGTGCTTGAATAATAAATTTGCCTCGTGGCCAAGGTTCATCATTTAACGTCGGAATGTAATCAGCTAAGCAAGTGGTGAAACGTGGGCTAGTAGGTTTGATAAAACATGCCGTCCCAAAGACAGGTGAAATGGTGTCGACGGATACCATGGCATCGATTAGTTGTTGAATCGACCTAGTATGACCAAGTAAAAAATGTTTATACAGTATTGAAACGCAATTAAAAATGTAGATACAATATTGAAACGTTCAATTTTGAAACGCAAATTTTATGTAGTTACAGTATCGAAACAAGTTTTATGTTATACAGTATTGAAACGCAAGCACGTAATGTATAAAATTTTGAAGCGACAAATCTTATGTATATAATTGTTATGGAACACTGAAGCACAATTTTTTGTTATGACGTATTAAAAGTACAAGGTCTAAAATGTTACTATGGAGTATGGTGGAATTTTCCGTAAATTTTGTTTCGTATAGAAGTCAAGCCCGTGCACGTGCCAGCCGCGCGCACCTGTTGTCGTAAGAACTCAAGATGGTTGACAAACTCGGATGCCTAGCAGATTGTTTGTAGTGAGTCATCTCCAATTTTAATACAATTTTCGTTTCATGGTACCATTACTGGAAATGTACAAATAATATTTGTAAATTCTATATGTTCATTTAAATTGGTACACGAAATTTTTGTAAATTTTATATGGTCATTTAAATTGGACACGTAATTTTTGTTCAGAATTTAATAGTTGGATTTGGCATAGAAATTCTTATAAACACAAAAAAATTTCTATAAGATAACTTTTGAATTTACAAGATTATACTAAAATGTATTCGTAACTAAGAATGTGACACGTTGATATTAGTTTGTCACATTATAAAATATAATTTTTTTTGACAGTACACTTGAAGTACAGATTAGTTCAAACCAAAAGTATTTTTGACCTTTGATTCCATCAATTAAATTAATTAAAAATGTAGTTCTACAATCTAAGGAAAGTCAAAGTATTTAATCAATTAATTGTAAGCCCGAACAGGATCCTATTCAGGTATCAAATACAAATTGTAGAATAATAATGAAAACACTATATTTCTTCTGGAGAACTATAATAAATTTACAATTGCAAAATTCATACAACTAATCAGAGACTAATACTAGACCTTAATAAAAGTAGATATCTCAAAAGTTTCAGTACGTGTAAAATTGTACAAATGATGTATATATTTTTTGTAAATCAATAGAAAGAGTAATAAGTTGTTTTAAAGCTTTCTTTCATTGAAGTCAACAATAATTTTTCTATAGAAGCAAACAACCATATTTATAAAATTTTTGTAGTTAAGAAAGATATATTATTGGTAATGGGTTTAAAAAATTTTTGAAGTATAATTTTGACCAGTTGATCTATTTGTAATTTATTTTTTTGTGATAAAGTGACTAGGCTCTAATGTAGCCCTAGTTCAAAAATGTTTAGAAGTGATTAAATTTTCAGATAGTACGAGATCGTCGTTCCAATTCTAGTTTGTAGAGTCATAAGCAAGTATTATATTTCTATGTTTTGCTCGTTAAGGATATTTTTTTTCTTTTCGAAGATTTCCGTATCTTATCTACGGATTGATTCTTATTATAGCAATTATTAAGATACGGTGGCGTCCATTAAAAATTCTTTTATTATCGTATACCATCCTACGACCCTAGCTCATAGCTCTGCCCTAAGTTGAAGAAGCTTAGCTGGCTGGAAGATCTCTTTAGAGGGTCTTTTTTTACTCAAAGCCATTTTCCATCCTCTTTACCCTGGGCTTAAACCTTAGACAGGAACCCCTCATAATTTCTTAAGGCTCTGCCGCCCATAAGGTAAAGTAAGTACACTATATATATCTATATACAAAAAATTGTGTAACACGTTTGAGTTCCGCGAATGATCGACAGCTTTTCGTTCTGCCATCGCCGCCGCCGCTAGATGTATCAGTTTATTACTAGTAAGTACTTAAGGGTTCCATTTCTTTAAACTATACTCACATTTACATGTCCACTATTTTCCACCATCCGAGGTTGTCGAAGTTATCACACGCAAAAAAGATTTCTCAAAGAAATGTTGGTGGGTTAGATTGAATAAGTACAAACAATTTTTTGTTTCTACTTGCAAATCTACGAGTAAAATTAACACCTGATGTGGTAATGATATATAAATAAATTCTGACGAAATAATTATACAAAAATGTTAGTTTAATAATATTCAGTAAAGGTATCTACAATATTTATTTATAAATATTGCCTATTTTTGAAAAAGCAAATAGGGCTTTTCTATAATCGAATGTACGAAAACTTATTTAAAAACTAATCACGCGATTGCCTCTCTTGTCCTACTAAATTTTGTAGTGCATATAAATTCCTACCAAACAAATTTATATATGCACCACTTACATATTCCATGAATCTATAGATAAAAATTTTTCAAATTTCCGCTAATTATTACGCGCCAAAACCGCTCCACAGTTTTGTATAAATATTATTTAGAGTATTACGTACAGTAAATGTGGTGTAAGTGTTCAACGGCGATGTCTTAGGGAAATAGCTCTTTATTATAGTGTGATTTTGTGGTAAAGATGGTTCTTACGGGTCGCGGATGGACATATGACTTTCCGACCAATCAGAACGCGTAACAGACAGTGGTGGTGGTTGACATGCAGTTAGAAACGCAGCCAAAATGGAGATTTCGACGTGACGACATATCTTGAACGATGTGCAAGGGAGCGTATATAGACCTGTGTGAACCAATATCGATTTAATATCGTACCTTTGTCTTTTTCCGTTTATGTTGTGGAAATAGCACAGAATCTGGACTAGAACAGCATACCGCACCCACGCCGAACAATTGAGATATAGAATAATATTTAGTACCCAGCCTGCCTAAACTAGGAGGTAAGCAATACGAATTAATTAATACTTTGTTTAATTTGGAATGTAAATTACATTATTTTGACATTTGTAAATTCTGTGAAGCCTGACACGCCCTTTGCTTATACAATCGAGTAACTAACTGTTACCGTTAAAGTATAACATATTTGAATAGGCATTGTGTATTTTCAAAAAAAGGTCTGTCCTTCTTAATAAACAAGATGGTTATTATTATTATTGGTGCCCTTTAGTAGATATTCTTGAAAGAAAGGGTCACGTTATCTTAATATTTACTTATGATAAGTACTACTTTTTAGCGCAACAATTATTCACGTGAAGTAATTTACCACTTCTGACAGGTTCGTGGGTCTCGGCCAGTTCTGCTGGAGTTATTTTAAGGTAGCACCATGTTTAGTTTTTGGTTCTTTACCAGGCAGGGGATCCTCCAGACTTCTTGTTTCTTTTAATTAGGGATTTCTCTCTCTCCCTACTCTCTCGCTCTTTGAAAACTTAACTTTTTCACATCCCGCTATCTATTTTCAGTCAAATATTTCCTCCGATGGGACAGATTGAAGCCCAAAAGATTACCACGTGTGGCACAGAAGCATCGGTTAGCTGTTTATACTCTAAAGGGGCTCGCTCTTGTACAACATCCATAAGATCTCCCAATGATTATAAGTAAAAGCAACTTAATAATAAGATCTCTTCAATGGAGCGAAGAAAACACATTAGATTTCTATCTTTTT
Source organism: Platerodrilus igneus (assembly GCA_036346225.1). Classification (NCBI taxonomy): domain Eukaryota; kingdom Metazoa; phylum Arthropoda; class Insecta; order Coleoptera; family Lycidae; genus Platerodrilus; species Platerodrilus igneus. The sequence continues at coordinate 3,599,024 of JARFIW010000929.1, read as the reverse complement.
AAACTGCAGTGCAAACATTTCTGAGTGGTATGAAACCAACATTTACGATCAGTATATTGATGACAAATATCGAGTACCTGCTGGAAATGCACCCTTAGTACCTGAAACATAATCCAGAATACGAAGTTAAAGTTACGTTCCCTTTTGTTTGTTTTTCTCCTTATCTTATGTTGAAAACCTTTCTAACTTTAATATTTAAATGGGTAAAACACTTTGAATTTTCTCGATTTCTTTATTCTTTTGGTTGACTGTTCAAATGTTTTCGTTCCTATGACGTTGATTTTTTTATCTGTACAATATATATTTTTATTTTTTAATTTTTTTCACTTCTTAAATATTCAAAGTATCTTCAGTAATTTATCTAGTATTTTCTTGGTTACCATTTCCTCTACCTGCCACTTACGATTGATATATCTATGGCATGAGTATCGCAATAAATCTTTAGGACTTGTCGGAACTGATGTTGAATTGATGCTTTTCAAATACATAAAAATGTTAGTCAAGAACCATGCCTTTGTTGGAAAAAGTCAATTTTTGCAGTTGCAAGACAAAATTTCTATTTCTTGTAATTCTCATTCTGGAGTTTTCACTCATTATTCTATTACGCCCACCTCTCTACACACCTTCTTTTTCCTTTATTTGTGATCTAAAAATTTCATTGCATTTTTTTTCTTTTTTGTCTAATATATGGGTTAGACGCCGCGGCTTCTTCTATACCTCTTTTGATTATAGTTTGAATTTACCGTATATATCATTATCTTATCGATTTTTGATGTCTTTGGGTCGAGTATGCTTATTTTTGAGAAAAGCAGGACGTAGTTTAGTTTTTGGTTCTTTACCAGACAGGGGGTCCTCCAGACTTCTTGTTTCTTTTAATTAGGGACATCTCTCTCTCTCTCTCTCTCTCTCTCTCTCTCTCTTTGGAAACTTAACTTTTCACATCCCACTGTCTCTTTTCAGTCGTATTTCCTCCGATGGGACAGATTTAAGTCCAAAAGATTACCACCTGTCACATAAGAGTGGTGCTCTCCCACTTCGGGTTACTGACTCCGTTTTGCCGAGTTGATTAACGCTTTTCTATCCTTCTTCTCTACCATCTTTTGCTCAATACAAGCCTTTCTTCTTCTCAATTTGCTTTGGAAGCTACTATGGCGTCTAACTGATTCCAACCTCCTTCTCTTATTGCCTTTTCCTATATCTATCTACCATTTCTTTCTGCTATTCGCCGTATGGTTTAGGGACCAGGTAACTCACTGCACTGGTCATGTTGTAGGGTCCTAGTTTTCACCCATGCGACGCCATTGCCATTGCCCTAAGCTGTGGCAGTGTTCCCGTGTCAATTTGTTTGCCGATGGCATATCTTATTGACTCCAGACCTAAGGTACAGGCGATCCTGTATCCACATTAAGCCGGTCCCTGTGCGTTCAACAGAACGGGTATCGCTTTATGCAGATGAAAACTCCCCTTTCCACGATGCTACGGAACCACTCTCTGTATTTAGTTTTAAATATATCGATGTTTTTATCTTAAAATACTACTCTAATCTTAGAATTTTACCTTTATCTCGGGGTTATCTTTAAAATTATGTTGGAATTTTGCCTTTATCTTGGGATTACTTTTGAAAATTATCTTGGGATTCAACCTTTATCTTCAGGGTATTTTTGAAAATTATCATAGAATTTTACCTTTATCTCGGGATTACCTTTGAGAATTATCTTGGGATATTACCTTTATCTCGGGGTTGTCTTTGGAAGTTATCTTGGGGTTATCTTTGGGAGTTATCTCGTGATTATCTTTAGAAGTTATTTCTGGATCCCGCTGCATGAGGACATAATCATAAGCGATTATCTGTTATAACTCATATAGAAATGTGCATGCTTGGACTATAAAATTTACTAAGTAATGATTTGGGGTTTGTAGCGATTTAAACAGACTCCGTTTTGTGGAACTACCCAGGTAAATTACAAGCGAGTCAATATATGCTTACCAAATTTCTCTTTCACTAAAGTCGTTAAATATTGTAACGTTATCATTTTCTCCTAGCGTTATTTAAATAAATTTCTTCGCGTCTTCTTTTTTATCATATGATTCTCATATTGGATGTTTGTATCTATATTGGACGTTGACGTGACAGGAGTGGCAGTGTTTGTCAATTTTCAACTGTCGTTCATGTGAGAACGAGGGTCAAGGCAGAAAAATATGGTAGGGTGTTGGTTTTCGGCGTTTAAAGCGCCCGTGACCAATTTTTAGAAGAACGGGGAACCGTTTAAATATGGAGCAATCTCTGACTGAAACCTCTTTTGCGTTTAGTGGTTCGAAATGGTAATTAAGTAGAAATATTTAAGAAACAAATTACGAAAAGTTTAGTATTTTAAACTATACTTTGATTTTCTGGTATTTATTTACTTATTTCTATATCTATTTATTTATTTATTTTTATTTATTTATTTTTATTTATTTATTTTTATTTATTTATTTTTATTTATTTATTTTTATTTATTTATTTTTATTTATTTATTTGTTTATTTGTTTATTTGTTTATTTGTTTATTTGTTTATTTGTTTATTTGTTTATTTGTTTATTTGTTTATTTGTTTATTTGTTTATTTGTTTATTTGTTTATTTGTTTATTTGTTTATTTGTTTATTTGTTTATTTGTTTATTTGTTTATTTGTTTATTTGTTTATTTGTTTATTTGTTTATTTGTTTATTTGTTTATTTGTTTATTTATTTTTTTATTTATTTATTTATTTATTTATTTATTTATTTATTTATTTATTTATTTATTTATTTATTTATTATTTATCTATTTATCTATTTATCTATTTATCTATTTATCTATTTATCTATTTATCTATTTATCTATTTATCTATTTATCTATTTATCTATTTATCTATTTATCTATTTATCTATTTATCTATTTATCTATTTATCTATTTATCTATTTATCTATTTATCTATTTATCTATTTATCTATTTATCTATTTATCTATTTATCTATTTATCTATTTATCTATTATATTTATTTATTTATTTATTTATTTATTTATTTATTTATTTATTTATTTATTTATTTATTTATTTATTTATTTATTTATTTATTTATTTGTTTATTTATTTATTGTTTATTTATTTATTTATTTATTTATTTATTTATTTATTTATTTATTTATTTATTTATTTATTTATTTATTTATTTATTTATTTATTTATTTATTTATTTATTTATTTATTTAAATTCGGAAATAAACAGGCCTAAACCTAATTACATACTTTCACTTTTCGTATGAAGAGCCGATATAAATGCAATGTTTTTCCCAATAAGTTACTGCCAATCATTTCTTAAAGGAAAGATTTAAGTATGAGATAATTGTGCTACTTTTAAGTTAGTAAAACAAGCCTTGTATTTGCTATTAATTATTGAGCCGTTGTGTTATGAAGCATGTAGTTGTGTTTAAACAGCATGTGTGTGACCTGCAGTCGTTGTTTGATATGCAAACAGGTATGGTGTTTACCAAAATCCGCTGGTATCGACTTGCAGTAGTTTAGTTCCACATAGTTCAAGGATTCATAGTATCTGTAAGAATTAAGTTAAGTACTTGGGTTGTAACCAGGTGTGTGGTCCGTGAAGTGGCTTTCTTTATATTATGTGCATATGTACTCTTTCATACATTTATTCAAAATAATTCGAGAGAAAATTAAAATTTTAATTGATGATTTATTGTATTTAGCATATGGATGTTTAGGTGACGTTTATACAAATGTTTTAATATCTCATAATTCAAGTTCTGTTGTGAACTACATCACTTTGTTATAAATATTTATGGTTCCGAGTTGGGACCGTGTCTTTTATAAACTAAAGGCGACGTTTCGCCCACTTTTGGAAGGGGCTTCATTAGGACAAGAAAAGAAAATAATTAATAAAATAAAATAATAATAAAGATAAGAATGATAATATTAAGCAGACAAATTAAAGTGTAAAGAGTAGAGTTGCTCCTGAACTAGCAGACTCACTAGCCCATTCAAAGCCAAAAGGTGTCTTGTGGCGAAGTAACTAGTGAAAGTAGCGAAAGTGGTAGTTTATAATAAGGCGAGAACTTGATGCATGAGTGATCATGAATAGAGAGGAGAGTCGTTACGGATCAGTGAACACCACGGTTCCGTTGTTGTGAACATAAGCTTGTTTTCCAAATCGGGAAAGGTAGTAGCCATCGTCTTTGTTTAGATTATTACAATTTTTCTATGGATTCTCTAAATTTTCTATTGTAGAAAAATGGAATTCTGGCAATTAGTTTCGTCTTGTCAAAGTTAATGGTATGGCCTGATTCATGTTGGTGTTCAGTCACTGCTGAGCGATTGTACTGCGTTGTTCTTAAGCATCGCTTATGCTCGTTTTCAGTCCGATCAAATGAGAAATAAAGGAAGTTTAATAGAGTGCCATTTATTTGGCCTACTAACACCTTGTTCTATTTATTAAATGGTTACTTCTAATGAAAGTTAAAAGTCATTAAAGTTTTCTGCTAAATTAAAGGATTAGAGCATCAACATTAAAATTATGATATTAGGTATATCTTTCTGGTCAGTGTTTGGTCACAAGACTTTCACTTCAGGTACAGCTTTGATGCCTTAAGATGTCAACGTGACAGTATGAGGCAAACAACGCCTGACCTTCGTTTTGTTTAGTTAGAGTGTGATAGCTTTTGTAGTATTCTTTAGTATGGCATTTATTTTGTGACATGGTTCGGGCATATTTTTCTTTTGGGTTTTTACATCGTGTTGTAGGAATTTTCCTTTTGGTTATACCTCATTAGGATATAGTGGCGTCTACGTTTGTAGATACTTTAGTTTTCTATACCGACTCTTCCGTTTAATTCTTCCCTGGGTTAAAACTTAGCTAGACAACATTTGTCCTTTGTAGATACAGAAAAAACGCTTGATAACGCCGAATGGTATAACAATGCTTGAGATATCCAAAGGATAGTTTGAAATATAGACACAGCGTAAATGAAAATGTCTACGAAAATCAAAAACAAAAATCAGTGTAGAGAGTAGATGATCAAGATGCAGCAAATGTATGGAAAAGTGTTGGACAAGGATGTTATGTATCTGTTATATATTTATACATAGATGAAGTTATTAGAGAAACTAAAAAAGAAGTGAATAGTGAAGTAAACGCGCAAAAAGAAAAAAATGATAATGTTACTATTTCCGGATAGAATAATTGATATAGAGACCACGTTAGTATGGATCAAGTTTTAAGTAAAAATTGCAATGTAAAAATAAATCAAAATACAGCAAAATTAGAGACATGCAGTGCAGCATATTATATTATTGTATGGTTGAGCTGGTTCACGGTTTCGGTGGAGTTCGCTAGGCCTGTTCTGATATATTGGTTTTGGATTGAAAACCAGATGGTGCACAAAGGCGTCTGACAGTAAGTGTTAGTCGTAGAATGGTATTTTAAACTTACGACAATAATAAAACCCGCGAACGACGTTTTGTGTTTGTGTTTACTGCCTTATAAGAAACATAACAATTTGGCGACGAGGATGGGATGTTCTTGTGTTCTTTTGCAGTGCCAGTAAACCGTGTAAACAACGCGTGTTTGCAAAAGTGCTGGTAAGGTACTGTTATCGGTGGCTACTATAGCCAGTGTCCGTGTTAGATCGTAAAACATGGTAGACCTCTAGTCAAATGGCGGTTTATTAATAGGCAGTATTGAGCCAATTAGTTGTGTACCGGAAGAATTCGAAACGTACCGTGAACGCATGGAACACTTGTTTATGGTAAATAGTGTAGATACAGATAAAATAAGAGTGTCAGTTTTTAACTTTGGCGAACGCCATGGTGTATAATACCCTAAAAAAACCTTGTAACCCAGGATAAACCATGCAACTTCAAATATCAACAGATAATAGCCAAATTAAAGAAGCATTATGTACCTCCTAAGACCGAAATTGTTTAAGCAGTTCATGTTTAGACCAGACAATAGCCGAGTACTGCGTAGAATTACGTAATTTAGCGATCCCTTGTAATTTTGGAGCATTCTGGATGATGCCTTACGGGACCAGTTCGCCAGAGGAATAAGTTCGAACAAAATCCAAGAAAAGCTGTTTTCGATAAAAAAAACATACGTTTGATGGTGTGCATAAAGAAGCTTTGGCTGTGGAGGTAGCTGAAAAGCAAGTGAAGAGAATGTCCCAAAATGCCGGCAATCACGTTATAAAAAAATCAAAACACAATAATGGATGGGTACTACAAAAAAATGCAAAAGTCGAAACTTAGAGAATTGTGGACGAATTCATAGTAAAAAATATCCTCATGGCGATGAAAATGCGTTACGTGTCAAAGGTTTGGACATGTTCGTGATCTGTGCCCATCAAATTCCAAGCTAGGGTTGACACAAATAAAGTCCGACATTAACAATGCCCCAGAGACTAATACTCCAGGTGGGGATAGCAACCACTTAAGTAACACTGTAGAATATCACTCAATGAATGAGGACTTGTATGATTTAAATCAGGTATGTATAAGCGTTAGTAATTCGCACATAGAATCATCTTACAAATAACTAGTCAACGCATCCAATTTGAAGTTGACACCGGTGCATACAAAACAGTAATGTCACAAAGGAGGTTTGCGCTTAAAAAAAGTGGTCTTTAAGTTAACTTCAAAGTCAGGCCAAGAAATCAAGTTGGTAGATGAATGTTAAGTTTCGCTAAATAACAACAACCAAGAATGTACCTTGAGTGTTATAGTTACAGAATCTGAGAGAAATTTTATACCAGCGTTGGGTAGAAATTGGTTAGATGCTTTCTTCGTAGAGCAGAAAAATAATTTCTTTATTAATGTTGTAAATCAGTTTGGTAAAATGGACGCAGTTAGAAATTAAAAAAACAAATATTAAAATATGTTTGACAAAAATTTATGTAAACCTTTTAATCAGTTTTAGATTACTTTTAATGTTAAGGACAACGTTGTACCAATAGGCGTATGACATGCTATTTGCCGTACGGCCTATTTTAGAAAGCAAAATAGGTCAAATGGTCGAAGTAGGTATATTAAAAAATTGCCTTTAGTGAATGGGCTTCACTCATCGTTGTGGTTCCGAAGAAAAACGGTGATGTCCGAATTGGTTCAAATTTTAGGGCTCCGGTGAATAAAGTTATTAATATAGACCAATATCCGTTACCAAAATCGGACGATATTTTTGTAAGTCTACCGGGAGGAGCTGTCTTTACAGTTTTAGACATGTTAGGTGCATACCAACAATTGAAAGTTCATCAAAAATACCAAAATTTCTTAACCATCGATTCTCATATTGGAATGTACTCATTTACCCTGCTCACTAATGGTACATCGTGGGCACTATCTATTTTCCAGAAGGTCATGGATCATATTATGTGTGGCCTGTCGAATGTTAATAACTGTTATTTAGATGATATCCTCATAAGCGGCAAGAATATGCAAGAAGTATAATAAAAGGTCGAATTCGTTAAGAGTTGTATAACGTTAAGGTAAACGTTAAGAAATACAAGTTTTTTGAACCTCAAGCCAAATATCTGGGTCGTTGAATTGATGGCTTGGGGATTCATCCTACCAAAAAAAAAACACAGACAATCCTGGAAGCTCCTAAACCACAAAACCTTACGCAGCCACGCGCATATTTAGGGTTAGTGAAATATTATGGTTGATTTATACCTATGCTGTCCTCGCAATTACGTCCGGTATATAATCTGTTAGAAAAAGAGAGTAAGTTTGACTTTGGTGAGGCGTGTAAAGACCTATTTGTAGACAACCAAATCTTAGTATACTATGACCCGAACACGACATCAGTTGTTTCGTGCGACAGTAGTTCTAATGGTGTGAGCGGTGTTTTAAATCACAGAGAGAATGGCACAGAAAGACATGTATGTTTTGCTTCTAGCTCGTTGTCAATGGCCGAGAAAAATTATTCGCAAATTGAAAGAGAAGTCGTGGATATAATATTTAGCGTGAAGAAGTTTCACAAATATATACACATATGGCAAGTGCTTCATCTTAGTATTGGATCATGCGCCCCTTAGAGTTATATTTAACCCAATCGGTTATGTCCACGTCCAAAATTATTCGCTGGAACATTATCCTATCAGCGTATGAGTATCAATTAGAGTATAAAAGAGGATCTTTGTTATACGAGGCGGATATGCTATCACAACTACCACTGAACGATCCCATGAACGTGGATAGCGGTATAAATGCTTTTGAGGTTGCCAATGAACTACCGGTGTCATGGGAAAAGGTAACCAAAGTTTCTGGGAAGCATCACGTGTTGATAAAGGTAATCGATTACGTAAAACGGGTTGGCCCAAAAGAGTAGATGACCAGTTAAAACCATCCAATTTGAAGCGTAATGATTTGCCAACAGAAGGTGGTTGTCTAATGAAAGGTACTCAAGTGGTGATACCAACACTGCTACGAAAGTATGTGTTTGATTTAATTGAAAAGGATCATATAGACATTGTACGGGCTAAAATGCTTGCGAGATCCATACTTTGGTGGCAGACCCATCAACTGGACATATTCGGACATATTCGGGGCTGCGATGTGTATCAGTTGACACAAAGAAACCTTAAAAGATACTTGACATCTTGCCCAAAGATTGAAAGCGTGTTTTCGGTGGTACACCTCGACTTCTTTAAAACAGATAATATTTGGCTTCTATTGCTAGTTGATAATAAATCAAGATGGATCGATCAGCACGTCATGAACAACGGTACATATTTAACGCAACCGATTGAGAAAATAAATCTTATCTTGTCTATAATCGGACTACCCGAAGTAATAATGACCGATAATGGGCACCCATTCAATGCAACGGAATTCTATACGTTCGGAAAAAAGAATGGCATAACTATATTAAAGTCCCAACCGTACCATCCACAATCAAACGGTAAAGCCAAACTTTACGTAGACGTGGTTAAGGAAAAATTTAGCAAATACTTGTTACAGGATTCGTCATTAACTACTGAACAATGAGTTGTAATTTTTTATTTAGACACAGAACCACTCCTACCAGCTCGGGTATAAGTCCAAATGAAATGATTTTTAAAATCAAACCAAGTACCAGGTTGGCCTTGTTAAAACCTAAGAAGGAAAGGAAATGGTTAGACAAAAGGGCTCAGGAGGTTATATCTATATTCTTAATGGGTGAGAAAGTAATAGTAGGAAATTTAGGGCCTGGGAAGGAAGATAAATGCAAGTATGGCGAAATTTCTGAATGCGTTAGTCCTGTGACATTTAGTTAAAGTGGGGGACAAAATCATGTATAAACATGTAAATAGCCTCAGAAAATTATTTAACCGATAGTCAATGGCATTGAAACCAGGATTAGCGAGATCCCAATGGCGCGAGAGATTGTCATCACTATAACACCCTGTGGGACACCAACCGTTCCGGAGAAAATAAATTCGCCTGAAAGCAACAGAAATTCTGACGTATCGTCTCAAAATGGTATACTCAGTAGTCCAATTTACCCTCCAAGCCCTCCGAATACTGTTTCCTCTTTGCCCGCATTAATGGACGAGGTAGTGCACCGTAGTACGCGCGTTCAAAAGGAACCTTTAAGATTGAATCTATAACTTTATTGTTAAGGAATCTATTTGTTCCTTTTTAGAAGGGACGAAAACGCTATGTTGAGGTGGTTCACAGTTCCGGTAGCATCTGACAGTAACTGTTAGTAGTAGAATAATATTTTGAACTAACGGGAATAATAAAACTCCTGAAGAACGTTTAGTGTATGTGTTTACTGTCCTACAAGAAATATAACAAACATAACACGGTAAAGAAAATTAAATTAAATTTTTGAATAGAGGGCACATTTGCTGAAATCGAGTTTTTTGTTATTGAGGATGTAGAATTACAAAGATTGGAAGAAGAATGAAAAAGTTCAGAACAGCAAAGAAAGCATTCATCTAGAAACATAATTTGTTCACGTTAAATATAATTTAAAGGTAAAGAAGGTATTTGATAGTGCATTGTATGATTCATTAAAAACGGTCTGATAAATACAGTAACAAGCTTCGCTGATATGTCATCTCTTAAGACATTCAGAATTAGTATCACTGATAATAGAAGGACGGGAGATGGGAAAATTGTGAGTGCAGCAACGACTTCAATATCTTACACAAACTGTAAACAAATTGGGTTCTGCCATGTATGTTGACATGGAGCATAACAGAGAGGTTTAAAGACTTAAACAAACCATCCAACTGGCTGATGTTATTGTAATCTGCTAAACAAGAAAAATATATCGCATATAAGTAAGTTCAAATATTCTATATCGTTAAGTACACTTTTGTTGATTGTTAGTTATACTTTAGATACTGTGAAATATGCTTGGGCGTGATGGCGTAGCTAGGTGATGTGATGGTACAGTCTTTAGTAGCGAGAGGTGGTACTTAACTTAGGTCCTATGGACCTTGGGATCTAGTAACGAGTGGAGTAACAACATGACGAAATCAACAACAGTATTTAATAAATAACAAATAAACTTAAGCTAAATGGCATGTTAACAAAATATGAAGCGGTATAAGAGTTAAACAATTATAATAATAAAGAATTACTTATGTGACCATTTTGATTAGGGTTTCTTTAGCATCTATAAAGGGTTAAGCCACCATTTCAATGAGAGCTAACTCGCTCTACAGCAGACGATCCATGACTTGGCTAGCTGCTAAGCTGCCCACAAACTACCGATGAGTGGAAAGGTGTCTTAGCCTTTTATACATGCTGACTCAAGGAGACTGATTTCTATAGAAGGTTTTGGCATGTGATAAACAGTATAGAGGTTAACCAAAACTTCCTAGTTTGTAATAGTCTTGCAGAGAAACTGATTATGAAAAATACAAAGTAACTAACTAACGTGGTGCAGATTAAGAGGAATGAACATGAAACATTAAGATTTGGTATGAACAAGATAATGACAACGTAGATTGCAAAGTTTCCTAAAATACAGGATGCGGAATGTATTGATTGTTATAATGTTGCATTTCCAAAAGTAATCTAAGATAATGACTTCGCTATATACAACACATTCAGAAAATTATCTTTTTGTAACTAATTTCGTAGAGTTATCCATACTCAAGGGTTAAAGCATTTTAGATACAATTATTACGTATTATCTACCAACTAAGACTTTTATCTTTTTTGACAATACGTTTTGACATTATTTTTTCATATTTGTTGTTTTGCTGGAATGAACCAAAGCCACACTCATACAGACAGTTATCATGATTTTCAAAAGTCTAAACTAATTTTTTTTATTATAAAGATATTACTTATTTTATACGGTCATGAATACCATGGCTGAAAAGACCTAGCTAACCTTTCCAGACTCTAATTTTGAGCAACCTTAACTGCTGGAGAAACCTAGCCAACTTCTTCGGATTTAACCAGTTTTGGAACCACTGGTTAATACATGTTAAGCCGAAATCATAGTAATATCGAGTCTTCTTTTTCTTTTGTCAAAGCCCTACCTAACTAAATAAACCATGCAATGACAGTTCTCTGTTTTTATATTGAGGATACCTATTTTTTTTTTGTTTAAAGTTATTACCCTTAAATTTTCTTTTGACGATTTCATAAGCAGACCTTTTGAATTTTATTTTAATTTACATACGTACAGAACGCGTGCTATTTTTTATTCAATATCTGTAAGACTCAATAGGACAACGAGACGTTGACGTATTCCGCTCTTTCCCCGACTGAGTCATAATAATTTTTCTCTATATAAGACATAACCAAGAAAATACAGTTTTTAACGATTACCATAGTTCGTCGATACTGAATATAGAACAAAAAATAATCTTATCTTAACTACGAATTAGAACAATGACAATTCTTTTCCTCCCTAATCCTTTTTATGTGGATTGCAATTAATTAATTTTTCATTCAACATGAACATTTTACTTTAATATGGCACAAACTTAAGTGATTTTAGATTTCATATATATATTGTATATTATTTTTCCTTGAAAATAGTAACTCCAGATGACTAGGTATTCTGAATAATTACCTCAGATGATTTTACTTGTTCCAACCAAATTTATTTAAACGACTAATACGTGATCATGTATTTAAGAAGTTTGACTGGAATTTTTTATTCACATATTCCTTTATGTTTGAATACTCTTGTTCAACTGACACAGCGAACCAATTTCTTTTTCGCTGACAGCAAGATTTGAACCCGCGATTAGTGATTAAGAAACTTTATGAAATTTTATGTACAATTTATTGTTTACATTAGCATTTAAGGAATTCCTTTATTTTTGTTTTATTTACAACGCTAATTTGTATTTTTTATTACATCCCCTTAATTTTTTTTACGAGATTTCGCACTCTTCGTCAACCAAATCAGAGAATGCGACAACACAGTCTAAATACTAATGGCAGCAACTCACAATAAATAGCAAATAGCTAAAGGATGGCAAAGACTACTAATATTATTGACTTAGTCATGAAACCCTAACATCACCACCCAAAATGATGCACTTGGATTTCGAATGATTTTAATTGGATATTTTACTACTGATTACAATCCAATACACACACATGTTCCATTTTATGTTCACTTTGGACTATACACTGTTTTACCAGAACATCGGACACTGAATATGATATTAAGTGGTTGCAAACACTTGACTTCACTTTTCTACGTCTACAACCAATTATTCGAAGACACATGGTCCAATGGTTACTTCATCATTCTTAGCTTTATAGGGCCACTACTGAGATAGTGCACACCTTTTATAAGCACAAGAGACATATTTCCTATTAAAAAAACTTATTTTCCTTTTCCATAAACTCCCATTCCTTATGGATATGGATACATTTTCCTCACGACTACACACTATAGTCGAACAATCTTTCCTTGTTTGGAACTATTATCTTGGAACAAAATCACGTACTAGTGCTTTCACCTAAACAGTATGGAAGCAACTATATACTATACCACTCAACAATAAATTTTTTCTCAACTTATGTGAAGACAAACATCGTTTCATCAATGCTAAGCAATATATACTGCTTGCATTCACCAGCTGTAAACATCCTGAGACTTCTTTAGTCACTAGAAAGCCATTTCTACCTCTTGTCACCAGCGTGCCCTGATCAAGCACCACCGACTTTTAGTATGAACTTTTTATCTGTTAACCTTTAAGCCATTATGCATTGACATATTAAATTATTTTTTGTGTGACGCCTTCATACGCTCGCTCTGATTTGCCACTTGTTTACTTTTTTATATATTTTTGTATTACATTGTATATTATATTGTATATTGTGTTGAATTGTATTTTATCTTAAGTATTTTGTATTTGTACTCATTTACATATTCTTACTTCATGCATATTTCGATAGGTTTTACTTTTTTACTTTTACATTTATGTTTTTAGTTATTTCAACTAAGTTTTTAAACAACGTTTAATCAATTTAAAATTACTTTTGATTAATACTTTAACTTGTATTAACACTGACAACACCTTTAAGTTTGTATATTTTTTTTTATGTTTAAAATTTTTTAAACTTAACTTGCAATTTTATCTTTTTACAATTTTACTTTTTTTTAACTTTCGCTTTTTGCAGTTACCATTTGCTTTGAATTGATTTGATTTATTTTGATGTAAATGCCTTCTCATATACAACTGCCTCTTTGCCAACCTCCTTTATATTTTCTTTTCAACTTTTATTTTAAGATTTGGGATCCAAATTTTTCATGGACGGGGCATGTGTTGTATATAGCAAAGCCATTATTTTAGATTACTTTTAGAACATTATAACAATCAATACATTCCGCATCCTGTATTTTAGGAAACTCTGCAATCTACTTTGTCATTATCCTGTTCAAACCAAATCTTAATGTTTCATGTTCTTTCTTCTTAATCTGCACCACATTGGTTAGTTACTTTGTATTTTTCATAATCAGTTTTCCTGCAAGATTATTACAAACTAGGAAGTTTAGGCTAACCTCTATACTGTTTATCATATGCCAAAACCTTCTGTAAAAACCATTATCCGTGAGTCAGCATGTATAAAAGGCTAAGACACCTTTCCACTCATCGGTAGCTTGTGGGCATCTAAGCAGCTAGACAAGTCATAGGTCGTCTGCTGTAGAGGGAGTTGGCTCTCATTGAAATAGTGGTTTAACCCTTTATAGATGCTAAAGAAACCCTAAACAAGATGGTCACGTAAGTAATTCTTTATTATTATAATTGTTTAACTCTTATACCGCTTCATATTTTGTTAACATGCCATTTAGCTTAAGTTTATTTATTATTTATTAAACACTGTTGTTGATTTCGTCATGTTGTTACTCCACTCGTTACTAGATCCCAAGGTCCCTAGGACCTAAGTTAAATACCACCTCTCGCTACTAAAGACTCTACCATCACATCACCTAGCTACGCCATCACGCCCAAGCATATTTCACAGTATCTAAAGTATAATTAACAATCAACAAAAGTGTACTTAACAATATTAATTACCAGTGTTGCGGAAATTCATATGATGAAATACTGTTTGTCAATACTATGATTTTGATATTTCGAGTATGAAGTAAAACGTAGGTGAAAATTTTCCAAAACACCACATAGCCAAATACTCTAGGTGATTTTATAGTCTTAAGGGTTCTACAGTTCATTTTTAAACCGAAAAAGAGTTGTACATGAGCTGTGTTTGTTAGTACTTTTATGGAAAAACTATTAATGACCAGTTCCGTTGCTTTTGCAACTCCTCAAATTGGTATATTTTTTCCTCACAAAATGCCAACAAAGTAAAATGTTAGTTTTCTACAAACGTGTAAGTTAGTGCAATCAATCAGCCAATCAAAGTTATGAATATTTACGTAAAGCTAACGAAGAAAAAGCTTTCATTTTAAGATTATTCGAACGGATTTAATAGCAAAACTTGATCTAGCACATGCGCAATTCATTACATAACGGTATTTTAAAAGTAGTCGCCATTTTGATATGATCTTAGAGACAATTTTATGTGTCAGCCACAATGGTTTAGAATCTGCTAAAATATAGCTGCGCCATAAAATGCATAGTATTTTTAAAGTTTTGTTTTTTGAATCATATCAACTATAACTTCCCCTTCTAACCGTGTTTTTCTATAGCAAAATTTAAATAAGCATCTGTTTATTTATAACAAATTGAGTGCAAAATAGATAATATCAATTTTTTATTTTATGACATACGTCCAACATTAACTGTGGTTAATTAAAGACTTAGACCTTGCTCTTTTGTCAGATTTCTTAGATAACAATCCTCAAAACGTGGGCGTTGCTGAACTTGACAATGAACAGCGTTTAAATTAATATTAAAATCACCCTGAAAAATACAGAGCAACATTTACATGCAGGTTAGGTTATATAAAGATCGTTTGGCCGATAGGTAGTGTTTCGCCTACTCGTTCAATTCTATATTTACTTATCTTTCCGCTGTTATCTAACGTACAGTTCAATGAGGTATTGATATATTATTGTAGCACCCAAAATATAGATTTTTAAAAGTGGAACATATACCTATATGGTATTACTAATAATAATTTGAAATATACCAAGCCGAGACCTTATCGCGATGGCAATGTAATATATCACGATCTAAATTACTTAATTTCCGCATTATAACATTTTTTTCTATATTATCGCAAGTCAGGTGAGTGATTAGTCCTCTTGTGCTGCATCTATTTGACTTAATTAAGGTACAGAGTACAGAATTTATTTCTATCGTGCGTCACGATTCTTAAAATTTGCATATCACCGATTTCGAAATCGCTTAAATTGTGGAATTGTAAAGATCTGTATTCAAGCTTTTAGCATAGGAAGCTCCACGTTGACTTTTACAATGTACAAGAGTAACGCCATCTTTGTATTTGCATATCGCTTTCAAATGCGAAACGATATTAAATCACTTTTAACAAGAATGCGTCGGCACCCTGGTCGATTGTTATAGGAATACATTAGAAAAAAATGGAAAAACATTAGTTGTAAAGCAAAGTTTGACTCAAAACCTAGCAAATGACATACAATCGTATATACAGGATGTGACGAATGATAAATGAGATTGCCACTACTTTGAATGTATCAGGCAAATCCTTGTTGCAGCATGTACATATTAATCACTAAGATGACATTAGAACTTAGTGTAGGAATGCCACCACGGACTATTACTACTAATGTATTGAAAAACGATCAAAGGTCAATGAAATGAAAATTTGAAAGATTAAAAGCAAAAAGAAAAACAAAACATATTTAGACTTGATAAAGTCAAAAAATAAAATGAAAACAAATCCTGAAAAGTTATACGCAGTCTAAAAAAATATCTATTGCTAAGGCTCATAATGTAAACTATGTCTAATTATTTAGTTGTACTAAAATGTAGAAAATTTATAACTCCTCATTCAATAAAAGGTGTTAATAAATCCAGTATCGCTAGCAGTGTACTTTGAGACCAATAGTCGGAAACCTACCAGCAGGAGCTGCTAGCTTACATGTTGTAGCGAAGTGGCAACATTGTAAATCAACCGCGACCACGACGCAACACTTAGACTTTTATGCAAAGCGTAAATGATTATTTCAAATCGAGCTAGTAACTGAAAGATGGAAAATATACGGTCCCAGACAAGATTTGAACCTTTAACCTTCGGCTTTGATCGTCGACTCGCTAACATATATATATATATATATATATATATATATATATATATATATATATATATATATGAAGTAAGATGTATCTGTAAACAACTCTTATGAAAATAATAAAAGCCATTGACAAATACAAATCGGGCTGGTAGTTATATAGCCATTAACAAAACATTAGCTTTATTACTTCATAGGGAGGAAACATCCACTGACCATGGTTTCGGCTTGTTAGCCTCGTCAGAGTGGAATAGTTCCCATGAACCCTATGAAGTAATCGAAGCTATTATAATGATATAATTTCGAAACAATCACTGTACTATGGCAAAAGTAAATAAAACCGCCATCAGGTGATAAAACACCAACACTACTAAAGTGTGGAAGTACAGAATTGAACCGAAACTACATAATAAATTTTATAAATGACTATAAAAGTACGTCTGCCTTTGAGATTTGCGGAATATTACTGCAAAATTTATTTGCATACGTAACAAACCTTCTCGTGGCGACACCCGGGTTCATGCCCCAAGGGCAATTCAAATAAACAAAGACAAGTTATTTGCAGTCCGCAATAAGAAAATTGTATATGAAGTAAGATGTATCTGTAAACAACTCTTATGAAAATAATAAAAGCCATTGACAAATACAAATCGGGCTGGTAGTTATATAGCCATTAACAAAACATTAGCTTTATTACTTCATAGGGGAGGAAACATCCACTGACCATGGTTTCGGCTTGTTAGCCTCGTCAGAGTGGAATAGTTCCCAAGAACCCTATGAAGTAATTTGTCAATGGCTTTTATTATTTTCATACTATTATATTATTTTCTTACTTCATATACAATTTTCTTATTGCGGACTGCAAATAACTTGTCTTTGTTATATATATATATATATATATATATATATATATATATATATATATACTAGGTTATCATAAAGTAAAGGATATATTTTAAATCATTACAACTTTTTAATAAATTAAGTTAGTAACATAAAATAAACGAAATCTAGTTGCTTAATGAATGGGATTTTACCGTATCTATGAGAAACAAAAGCGTTGTCATAACAATTGTTGACACTAGTGTCAAAACGAAATTATTCAATTTGAAGTTTTATTTTGAAATTAAAATTCAAGTAAACGTTGAGTTCAAACGACTCAACTGTAATAACATGGATTTACAAACAAGAATTGGTTTAGTTCAGTGCTATTATGAATCCGGCAGAAATGACACCGCTGGATTACGAAGATTTCGCACGAGAATGGGTTTGAGAGCGGGACCCTGTCAAATGAAAGCGTACCGCAATTTGATACCAAAATTTGAAAGAACAGGGTCTGTAACTGACTTACCAAGATCAGGAAGACCAATAATTAGTGATGTCCAAGTTGCAGAGGTTCTTCATGAAAATCAAGACATAGCCAGAAGCAATTCACTCGCAATCAGCAGTGCAAATGCGATATCCAAGCGATTGCAAATGCCGTATACCACGGTTTGGAAAATTTTACGCAAAATTCTAAACATGTATCCATATAAACTGAAAATGCTGTTTGAATTAAAGGACGAAGATTTGGCTACTAGGTACGATTTTTCTTTGCGAGTAATGGCTCAGATGGAAATTGAACCCGAATGGTTATCCCGTATTTTATGGACACATGAGGCACATTTTACTCTGAATGGTGGAGTCAATACTCAAAACTGTAGAATCTGGTCTACAGAAAATCCGCAACAAATCGTTCAAAAAGGTCTTCATGACAAGATAGTCACCGTATGGTGCGGTTTTACAGGTGATTTTATTATTGGTCCGTATTTCTACGAGGAAATGCAGAATGGACAAGCCGTATCTGTAACTGTAAATGGTGAACGATACTTGCAAATGTTACAAAATTATGTTATTCCACAGCTGCAAAACGAGCACTACGGAATTGAAAACATCATTTTTATGCAGGATGGAGCACCCCCGCACATTTTTCGACCAGTCAAAGAATTGTTAACCAACGTTTTTCAAGATCGCGTGTTAAGCAGACATTTCGTAAATTCATGGCCACCAAGATCACCTGATCTAAACCCAGCGGATTACTGGCTGTGGGGTTATTTAAAAAGTTTAGTGTTTAGAAGACGACCAACTACGCTACAAGAATTAAAAGACAGTATTACGGAGCAAATTGGTACAATTCAACCAGAAATGTTACGAAATGCTGTGTACAATTTGGAGGTAAGGATGGTGATCTTACAACAACAAAATGGAGGTCATATTGAGCAATTGCCGTAACCTGTTTTGGGCATACTAAATCCCATTTCATAAGCAATTAGATTTCATTTATTTCTTGTTATTAACTTAATTTGTTAAAAAGTTATAATAATTTAAAATATATCCCTTACTTTATGATAACCTTATATATATATATATATATATATATATATATATATATATATTGCTATGATAATATGGTCATTTAGGGGTATATAGGATCACTAGGATAGTACGCTTTATGTAAACATCATGAGAATCCAGAAAACTAGACATTTTACAAAGAAAATGCGAAATTCGACGAATAGTCAAGAAAGCAAATGTCAACGCCCTGTATATAAACTATAATTGTAATTAGACTCAAAGAAAGAGAGAGAGAAAAGATTCAATTAAATAAACAACTTTACAAGTCATAAAACGAAGTGGAAAGAAGTTGCAACACAATACGCGTGAGCAGTGCATCATTATTATACGAGGAATCCCATTTAAACAAGCAGGTTTGTAAATGCGTAAAACAGAAAAACGCATATAATTTCATACATCAATAAATATAAAGCTACCTGACCTACACCTTGATAGATGGGCAATAATTACAGCATGGTGATAAAGTTCATCAAATTTATGACACAAACAAAATCTATCTGATTTGAAAGACCATAGAAGATTTGAAAATCCAACGAATCTATACAAATAACTTGAAATCCTAGGTGCGTCTCGACTTCGTTGAACATGCAAAATTCGTAGACCTACCCAAGCCTGCATGTGAAGAATAAGGTACAAGGTGGTAATTATTGGACTATGCGCTTGACCGACCAATTGTAAACAGATAGGTGTTCTCTTTGAATACAACAGGATTTCGTAAACAGATCAGTTTGAATTAAAAGAAGGCATGCTTCATATCACCTGAATCAATATATTTACGTAAAAGAATTACAAGAGATTTTATAATTAATAAATTTTAATGTGGTGACAGTGCATAATTATTAAAAGGTTCGTCGTTTAATTCTCAAACTCGTAAGTAATAAAAGGTTGCTTTTAATAGATTTTAAAATTCATATTAACAAAAGAACTTTAAATAACTACTGGATCCTACTTGGATGTCCAAACAATCTCTGGACCAACCAAGAGAAGTGAAACAAGAATATCCAAAACAATCTCTGGACCTACCTGGAAAAATTACATAAGAATATGCAAACAGTATCTAAATAATTTCTGGATACAACCCAGAGAGGTTAAATAAGTATATCTGGATCCAACCTGGAGTATTTAAATGAACAAGCTAAAGCTCAACGACGAATAGTTGGAGCAGAAACTGGTCTGAATTGGGGGAACAAGACACACCAAAAAGAGACAACAGGTTAGCCATTCTAAATATTTTGTTGCATTTTATTTCTGAATATTTTTAAATATTGCATTCATGAAAATTTTATGTGAGGCCCATCAAAAATCGGTTTAGCACACGTTATAATTTACGTATAGAGTTAAGGAAGAGTGATGAACGTTCATAGGACTCTACGCAATAATAATAAGGGTGATTTTTGCTGCTTTTTGTTCATTTAAGAGGAATTATGATTATTGAGAGAAATTCATTCAAAAACCAGAGTACAAAAGGAAAACTAGAATTTACAAGCGGTTAAAGATTTCTGCTACCTAGGAAGCCAAATAAGACAAGATGAAAAAAGTGCAAAAGATCTAAAATAAAAGATTAGCACAATGCCTTGCTGCATTTAACAAGAAGAAGCAACTACTACGTTCAAAGATCCATTTTGAATGGACCTGCATCTTGCAAGTTCTAGATAACTAGAACAGGTGAAATGGCCTGCGTGTTCTTTCTAATGAGCTAAAGAACCAAACTACAGGTCCAACCAAAGTGGTAGGGTCGTTAGCAAGGAACCAGACTAAGACAGGTCCCCGAAAGAGGGCAGTGGCTCTTTCGGTACCTAGATTGACAGAGATTATAGGGGTCGGTATGGCAGTCGAAGACACGCTACCGCGATGTGGAAGGCAACGGGAAACCACCACATTACCTCCCAAGTGCACAGCGTACCTAAATTATAATAAAATATTGGCATTCTCTGGAGTAAAAGATTCCCGAGTGAAAATAGTCCCCCATTCGGATCTCCGGGAAAGGACTACTTCGGAGGATGTGATCGGAAAGTTAAAATTAAGAGGCGGGAACATTTTACGAGTCGGAGCGTTGAATGTTAGAAGTATGAAGTAGGTAAGCTAGAGAACTTAAAAATCGAAATGAAAAGGTTATCACTAGACATAGTAGGGTTCAGCGAAGTTCGTTGGCCAGAGACGAAGGATTTTTGAAGTGGAGACTTGAGGGTAATTCATAGAGGTGCAGAGGAAGAAAATTTGGGTGTGGGGATAGTTATGCGGAAAAAGATAGGATACTGTGTAGAATACTACTTACAAAAATCGAAAGAGTACTCATGGTTAGACTAGAATCTATATCGGTAAACACAGTAATAATACAAGTATACATGCCCACTTCTAGCTACAGTGACGAAGAGGTAGAAGCAATCTACAAAGATATCGAAGACATATTAAGATACGTAAAAGAACATGAAAATTTAATAATTACGGGAGATTTTAATGCAGTAGTAGGTAAGGGCAGGGAAGGAGCAGTAGTAGGTTTATTTGGTTTAGGCACAAGAAACGACAGGAGAAATAGACTGATAGAATTTTGCGATAAGAACAATTTAATCATCACAAACACATTATTTCAACATCATGCTAGAAGACGCTATACGTGGAAGATGCCAGGAGATATAGGAAGATATCAAATAGATTACATCCTTGTTAAACAACGGTTTAGGAATCAAGTAAAAGACTGTAGAAGCTACCCAGAAGCAGATATAGACACTGACCAGAACATCGTAATCATAAAGGCCGCACTTAAATTTAAAAATTTGAAAAAGAAACGGAAAAAAGCCTTTGGACTTAGAGAAATTAAAAGATGAAGATATTCAAGAAAGATTAAAAAAAAAGTCAAATGAATTGCTCAAAGATATCGGGAAAATATCTGATACTAAGGAAGTAGAAACAGAATGGAATAACATTAAATCTAGCCTAGACATGGCGGCCAGAGATATTCTGGGGTATACACAAAAAGAAAATAAGTAACCATGGTTAACAAAGGATATCCTGAATTTAATAGAAGAAAGGCGAAAATACAAAAATAAATCAAACGAAACAGGAAAACAGAGATACAAAGCCATAAAATGAGAACTTATCCGTAAATGCAGGAAAGCTAAAGAACAATGGATTAATGAAAAGTGCAAAGAGGTACAAACTAAGATGGAAATAGGAAAGACAGATGAAGCATATAAACTAATTAGAATCAATTTTAGGGATATAAAACTATATCAAAAATATAAGGACGCGGAAGGAAACGTCATTATAAAAAATGTAGAGAAAGAGGGTAGACGGCAAGAATATATAGGGAATTTATATGCAGGAGAGGTACTAACAGCATTAGAACAGGAATCAGAAATTGAAAATGATGACTTGAGATATCCTATACTTAGAGATATGTTTGAATTAGCATTAAATGGTCTGAAAAATGGTAAGGCGCCGGGTATAGATAAGGTGAAAGCAGAAACTCTAAAAGCCGCCGGACAAGCAGTAACAGAACGTCTCTTCCAACTTGTAAGCTATATGTATGAGACAGGCGAGATACCCAAAGATTTCAAACATAACATCATAGTAACTATACCAAAAAAGAAAGGCGCAGATAGATGTGAAAATCTTAGAACAATAAGTTTGACAGCACGCGTGTCCAAAATATTTGGAATTACCATGCAGGAACAAAAGATTAATATGCTTAGATTTGCAGATGATATAGCGGTATTAGCGTCTAGCAAGAAGGAGTTAGAAGATGCTCTTAATGAAATGGAAACGGTTCTAACAGAGAGATACGGTATGAAAATTAACAAAACTAAAACTAAAGCACTAGTATTCAAATGAGGGAAAAAAAATCAAAACAAGAATAATAATATGTAACACAAACTTACAAGAGGTTAAGGATTCCTGCTAGCTAGGAAGCCAAATAACGCAAGATGGGAAAAGCACAAAAGATATAAAACAAAGATTAGCACAAGGTCGTGCCACATTTAACAAGAAAAGGCAACTACTGTGTTCAAAGACAACAAACATAGAAACAAGGAAAAGATTGCTTAAAACATATGTGTGGAACACAACAGTATACGGCTGTAAAGCCTCGACAGTAGGAGAGGCGGACAAAAAAAAAGGTAGAAGCCTTTGAAATGTGGTGCTATAGACGTATGATGAAGATATCATGGACAGACAAAGTTAAGAACGAAGAGGTACTAAAAATGGTAGCGGAAGAAAGAAATATGTGGAAAACGGTAAAAAATAAGAGAGATAGGATGATAGGCCACATACTACGGCATGAGGGAATAGTGCGGAATATATTAGAAGCAGAGATAGGAAAAAAGAGAAGACAAGGTAGACCTAGGTTAGACTACTGCACACAGATAGATGTAGACTGTAGGAGTTTCAGGGAGATGTGTAGGCTAGCTCAGAATAGAAATCAATGGAGGTACGCATCCAAGCAGTCCCAAGATGGATAAATCAAGGATGAAGAAGTAACTGTACATAAACATGATGATTATTATAAGCAACTACAAGAATTGGTTAGGCAATATTTTCGAATAGTGTTAATTGTGGGAAAGGATTTACTGGAAAACTATTGTTTCGGCAAACGTCTAAGTGCTGGGGGATCTTGGCAGCCACATGCTGTTTAACCCCCTTTACTGAATCTCAGTGAAATAGGGCATAAAATTAGAAAACAATAGAAGGGGAACCGAGCTGTATACATGCTGTTTGAGAATTTCAGGGAACGGTGTAGGCTAGCTCAGAATATAAATAAGTACAGGTACGTGTCCAACCAGTTTTGAGACAGAAAACCTAATGACGAAAAAATAAGCGCAGATAAATCTGATGATTACTATTAACAACTACAGGTGTTGGTTGTGAAATATGGGAAAAAATATTAAATTGGTAAATGTTTAAGTGTTGGGGGAACTTGGCAGCCACAGACTGCTTACTTCCCTTCACAACCACTGAATGTCGGAGCAATAGGGTATTTAATTGTAAAACAATAAAAAGGGATCAAACTGCATCTAACAAGAAAAAACAGCGCCTATGATGAAAGACAACAAACATAGAACAAGAAAAAAATTGTTGAAAGTATATGTGTAGAGCACAACACAGTATGCCTATAAAATACGGGCAGTCTGAAAAGCAGACTGAAAAACGGTAGCAGCCTTTTGATATGCCGTGTTTCAGATGTATGAGGATAATAGCATGGACAGACAAAGTTAATGACTAATAGGTTATATAAATAGTAGGGGAACAAGGATATCTGGGGAAAAAATACGAGAAATAGAAGGGCAAAATACGTTCTAAGGCATTTTTGAGGAATAGTATGGGATATATTACAATCAGAGATAGGAAAAAAGAGGTATGTGTAGACCTAGACCAGATAGTGTTAGATGCAGACTGTGTAAATTCCAGAGAAATCTGTAGGTTAGTTCAGAATAGGAAACAATTATGGTACGCGTCTAACCAGTTCCAGGACGAAAACTTAATGATGATGATGATGTTCAAAGATGGAAACAAAAAAAAAGATTAATGAAAACATATGTGTGGAGCACATCACTGTACGGCTGTGAAATGTGGACGGTAGGCGTATCGGACAGGAAAAAGATAAAAGCCTTCGAAATGTGGTGCTACATATGTTAATGAAAAGGTTAAAAACAAACAGGTACTATAAAAATGGTAGGGGAAGAAAATATGAGGAAAACACTAAAAAATAAGAGAGATAGGGTTATTGGAGGTTTGAGAGGAGAGGAGGTGCGAGATATTATAAGCAGAGAAAGAGAAAAAGAGGTAGAGGTACACCTAGATTGAACTATTGCACAGTGATAGTGAAATATGTAAGTTGTTGTACTTTCAGGGAAACGTGTAGGTTAACTCAGTATAGGAAACGATGTAGGTACGCGTCCAACCAGTTCCAAGACTGAAACCTAATTATGAGAAAAATCTATAACCCTTTCTCCAAGGATCGTTTACGTTATACTTTTAAAAGTTACAAATTTTATGTAGAATTTAATCATTTTATAGTGCTGACGCTATTTAAGTTAACATTTGTATCTTAAATTGTTTTTCAAATATTCATATAAAATAAAAATCAAACAATTATTTCTTTAAGATAGGCTCATTCGATTTTTTTTTATATTTTGGGGTGTTTTGATCTTTTTAGGTTTCTCGGTATGTTTAGAGGTTACCACGTGCTAGCATTTAGGTAGTCTGCATAGTGAAATACATATATCTTTTATGCGCCGAATTTATGATATCACCTACAGTATTTATTGATCTTGCTGATGTTATACCTGCATTGGCTACAAACTATAACAGCCACTGTTAATGGATGCTACAATTTTTAGCCAGAAGTTTTATTAATACGAATTAAACCACAGCGTAGTCTTTATTAGAATTTACACTATTTCAAGATCAGTTCAGGCGATTGCATTTTCTTAGAATGATGCACTTGTAGGCAAATAAGATAACGCAGTGGTGAAGACGTCACGAAAAGCAAGAGACTTCAATGATAGATAAAGGCATGATCGTGGCTTTTAAGGCGATTATTTATAGAACTAACAAGAGTATGCCTATACAAACTACTTAGAAAGCCTATCAAGATTTTATAATGGAAATTGTTACAGACGCAGAAACTCTGAAGTAGGTTGTTTATTAATTATCGTATATTACCGGATAGTTCTAAATTTCCATATTTGATCTTACAAAAATCACCTGTATCGGTACAAATTATGCACGCGATATAAATTGAAAATAGTCTGAGAATTATCTGCATTTATTTATTACCCATTAGCATTATCGTAAAGCTCGAATCCAAATTGAGGCGTCGTCGTATTTTATCCACTTTTATCGTCACTGTTTCTGGTTATCTGTACCTGACGTAAACTGCGGTTATATCTCAAATTAAAAAATTCCCAGACTTGCATTAGTAGATATTAGTGTGTATTAGATAAATAGTTATCGGTCATATAACCTTAAATTGAACTTGAAAAGAAGAAACGAAATGTTGTGGTCTTGGTACCGAAAGGAAGTAATACCTTATTGTCAATTTAGCGATGACGCCGAGCGATTATAAAGAATAATTATAAATCAATGTCTTATGCTAATATGCCGTGATCGATAGATAATATCTAATTCGAATGCTGTGCAAGAGGAAGTTATAAATCGTTTGAAATCTAAAATTGATCTGGAATTCTATCCACATTAAATCGGCGGGCACACCTCTGTCATCTGCAGACATTTTATGCGCTATCGAGTTTTCCAGGGAAACTTTTTTAAAGCTTTTAGGGAGATAAGGTGAGAAATGTGTTAAGGGATGATTAAAAGGCCAGAGCGACGCTGGGAGCGTAGATAACGCCAGTATAGTTTATTCTGTCGCACATATCTCGATAACGTTCAATCATTAGTCTGTCTCGCTCTGGAAGTCACTAATCACCTGGCTCTATGCCCCAACATCCCTCTTCTTATAATAACCGAGAGCTACCGCTTCAATAATGATAACGTTTTTTGTTGGATTAATCCTCACAGAAAATGCATTCATTCATAGTTCATATCTCATATCTGAGTTAATGGGAATCGTTTTTCATTTTCCTGCTTTTATACAAAAGAAACCTCTTATATGCATGGAGCTGTAATTAACATTAGCCATAATACGTAGCAAAACCATGTTGGTGTTTTATACAACTCATTTCGTGTATTTAAAAAATGCGGCACTAAAATAATTAAACGAACATACATTACTTATCAATTCAGCTTATCTTAGAAAAAGCATAAGGCTCTCTGGTTGCTGCTTGTGTTAACGAACCACTTAAAGAAGTTAGATATCAACGGCGCCATTTCGCTATTACAAAACGAGCAAGAGTTAAGAAACACTTGATTATTATCAATATAATTAACATCATGAGGATCTGTCTAAAACTAAATATAAACCAGATTAAAAGCAAAACGTTTTAATCGTATAGTTGGTGAGCATTTGAATGGAAAAATTACAGATTGGTCTACTCAGATAATGTTTAGTAAAACTCAGCAATTGTAATTCGGTAGCTGAAGAGGAAAAGTGAATAAAATTGCAGATGAAGTTGGAATCACAGCATAAGGCGCAATTTTAAAACTGACCGTCAATTGTTGGACTTAAAATGTGTCATAATATGCTATTAAATTACAGCTTAATGCAAAAATAAAAGGTTAAAAGAACAACCTAATAGCAACTTAAATCGTTTCAAAGTTCGCTTTTGCTATTGTTTGCGTCCAAGAACTGCCCTCATAAATCCAAAAATTTAAACTTGTAACACAAAAATAAGGCCAGAAGATGAGCCTTTCATTGAATACTAAAAAGTGCAAAGTAATCAACCTTTCAAAAGCACCGTCATTCAACAAAATCATACTTGAAATTCTTAAAAAAAAATTTGATGAATTATGCTTCCTAGGATCGCCTATAAGAAACACCGGAATAACTAGTGATTTTTCAATTAAAACTAGGGATGGATTCGGGCCGGGCCGAGCCGGGCTTTTAGATGCGGCCCGGCCCGGTCCGAAATAATTTGATCCGGCCCGGCCCGGTAGCCCGGCCCGAACCAAAACGCAACGGCCCGGCTTGAGGCCCGGCTTGAATTTCGGGCCGGGCTTCGGGCCGTGTCGGGCCGATTCGGGTCGGAATGTAATTAAAACCTTAAGTGATGTATAGATTGTTTAACATCCAAATGGAAAGTATCATTTGTTAATATATGTATTTTCAGTTGTATACAAATACTTTTAGTCCGCTTGAAAAATGTTAGGCGAGCATTTTTCACAAAAATACACCCTCGTTCGGATGAGAGGTAAAATGGAGGTCCCGTGTGTGAGTGTTGTCACGCACGTTAAAGATCCCTACCTTGCTTGGAACAGCTAGGGTTCGGCAAAATTCCAAATTTTCCAGGTAAAAAAAAACTCGCTTCCTGGCCAATGTAGTACCTTCGGGTGGAGCATTGGAAAAAAAATCAAATGTAATGTATACAAATACTGCGTCGCCGTGGATCAATGTAGTAAGCGTAAGACTACGGATCCCAAGGTCCCGGGTTCAAATCCCGACACGGCCGACTGCTTGAAAAATGGCAGGTGAGCATTTTTCACAAAAATTACGCCCTCGTTCGGATGAGAGGTTAAATGGAGGTCCCGTGTGTGAGTGTTGTCACGCACGTTAAAGATCCCTACCTTGCCTGGAACGGCAAGGGTTCGGCAAAATTCTAAATTTCCAGGCAACAAAAAACTCGCCTCCTGGCCAATGTAGTACCTACAGGTGGAGCATTGGAAATGTAAATGAACTGTATACAAATACTTCTTTACTATTATTATGCTTTTCTACAAAAGTTGAATATATCAACTTTAATAAATTATAGCTTATAGTATCATTTTAACGTCGAAGAATCCCAAAGGTATTTGGAGATGATGCACACTTGCACAGGCAATCCGAAATAGAAGGTGGTTTGTGTCAAACTTCAACCTTAAGTAACA
Source organism: Platerodrilus igneus (assembly GCA_036346225.1). Lineage (NCBI taxonomy): Eukaryota > Metazoa > Arthropoda > Insecta > Coleoptera > Lycidae > Platerodrilus > Platerodrilus igneus. The sequence continues at coordinate 3,570,472 of JARFIW010000929.1, read as the reverse complement.
AAATGCACTTTAGATCTCATGTACTACTACTAGTATATAGTAACATATTTAAAGGAAAGTCTTAAAAATTGACTGAATATTGTTACCCCATGTATGTTTGTTGTGGTTTGTTTAGCATTCTTCTTAATCTTCTTTGGGAATTAAACCACTCATAGTTTTTAAAATCATCTTTATTTACGTTTCGATCCATGACGAGGATTGTTGTCAAAATAATAAAAACTTAAGAAGAATTGTTTCCACATATTCTAAACAAAGAACTTTACCAATTTCCATTTTGCAGATTGCTTGTGTATAGGTCTACATTTCGAGAATGTGCTAGTATCCGTTCAGAGAACTGACTATTCTAGTCTCTCGTATCAGGTAGACAGTACTTTGTTGTCTATGAATATTTTCTTGTTGCATGCTTTACTGGAAATTTTAATTATTATGAAAGAAAGGCCGACAATCTGTCCCACACCGAGCTTCCATTAAAAGTATTTTAAAAACTACAATTTTCCTGGCAAATTGAAACTTTGTGTAGGAGTTACCGAACAAATCAAAATAACCATCTGCTAAAGCATCATTCATATATGGAATAAAATACAGGATGTGCTATTTAAAATAATTATTATGACAGATATTTGCAAGACTTCAAAACTATTTTAGCTATAGTTTCGCCTTGTTCGGTAACTCCTATACAAAGTTTCAATTTGCCAGGAAAATTGTAGTTTTTAAAATACTTTTAATGGAAGCTCGGTGTGGGACATCCTGTATACATGTCTTTTTTCATATTAAACAGCTAGATTCTTTGTAATTATATGTTATTGTTTTACTCAACACGTAGCAGATTTTCTCTATACGGCAAAAGCAGGGTTTCCATACTTTTGAAGAACCCTGCATATATTTATATTGAACATTTTTATAGATAAGATTGTCGGCCTTTCCTTCATAATAATTAAAATTTCCAGTAAAGCATTCAACAAGAAAATATTCATAGACAACAAAGTAATGTCTACCTGATACGACAGACTAGAATAGTCAGTTCTCTGAACGGATGCTAGCGCAGTTTCGAAATGTAGACCTATACACAAGCAATCTGTAAAATGGAAATTGGCAACGTTCTTTGTTTAGAATATGGCGAAACAATTCTTCTTAAGTTTTTATTATTTTGACAACGATCCTCGTCATGGATCGAAACTTAAATAAAGATAATTTTAAAAACTATGAGTGGTTTAATTCCCAAAGAAGATTAAGAAGAATTACCGATTCACTTTGTCGAGGTTGATAATTTGGATCCCCCCACGTTATCCTCATTATTGAAATCCGACATTGTGATTGAAAACGGATAGCTCCAAATTTAGAATCTTGGTTATAATATTTTTAAAACAGTGTACTAAATAAAGAAATCTTTATGATTTAAATCAGAGTGCAGAAACGAAATTCAGCTTATTTATATTTATCAGGAAAGAATCCGAAATAGTCGCACCTGCAATAAATTTCTGTCGCATGGGTCAAGCAACTCTAAGTGCAAAGGAAGTGAAAAAATTGCAAAGACTTACCAAAATAAGAATAAATTTCATCTGAAACACAGGCGCATACCGCCTAATGCGTAAAAGGGATAATAAAACCGTTTGAAATGATAAATCCAAATTTACACGGCTTTTGTTAAAGCACGCTGGAATCAGGTACATTCCTTGCTAGTTCGCAAAATTTGATGAAAATAAGTCGTAATAGGATTAACTTCGATGGAGCAAAAACCTCTAAAATTGAACTACTACCGCATGTACCAACTACTACAGCGGTTTAAAATATGCGACCTAAAATGCAAATTATAAATTTTATGGGAATCCATTATTGGCCTTAAGCTCTGCAGATAGCAGCAGCTAGAGACGCCTCTGTTAAAATAATATTTACTCTATTTCGTTATTTTTGTATATACCCTTTATAATATCACGATTTTTCTTTATACCCTTTTAGGAGCAGCAACATAGAATATTATTTAGTATTTACATTTTAATTTTCTATATCCATGTTATTTAAAGCTATAAAAACCTAATCGCATTGTATTCGGTATATTTTTCAACAAAAGATACATTCAAATAATTAAATATAATTGAGCTGGTTTTTTGTAATAGTGAGTTTTTAATATTTTTTCATATGCAGAGTGGTTTCGATTTATTCATAAATAATCTTCAGTGCGGGGCCATAATATTAAGTTAATTAATAACTATAATAAAATAAATCAGCTCAATTAACATACACTGCAATACTTCTTCAAATTAATTAAATATAGCACGGACAATTTCTATTTCAAATTTCTTGAAAATTGGAAAGAAGTGAATATTACTTATCGAAAAAATCAAAATTCACAAATCGGTTTAAATCAAATCATTTTCTTTTCGATTTACTTCCAATATCACACACCTACCAATATGTGTGTAACTGTACCTGGCTGATATATTAAGAGGAGCGTAAATTATAATTTTGCTTAAGAGGTCACTAAAGAAATCATTAAATGAAATCTTTTATTAAATCAATACATTTTATATTTCGTTACATAAATTTTGGGCCGGCCCGAAATAGCCCGAAAAGCTTGAGGAGTCTGGCCCGGCCCGGCCCGGGCCCGACACGTACTTGGCCCGGCTTAGGCCCGAAAAAAATTTTGTCGGCCCGGCTCGAAGCCCGGCTTGATATTCGGGCCGGGCTTCGGGCCGGGCCGGGCCAAAGCCCGGGCCCGTGGCCATCCCTAATTAAAACGAACTTATTAAACCTCGTCGGCGAACGCATTAAATCAATTCCGTCTCATCAAGGCTATTGGTTAATAAAACCTTGTTTCTCCCTCCCAAAAATTCAATTTTTACTTAAGAGTTCAGTAGTTTACAACAACGAACTTTTATTAGATTGGGACACTCAACTTAAAACAACCTTAGTTAGAAACTATTCTAAATGTCTCTCTTAAGGAAAACAGATGGCTTCAGGCCACACTTCCAATTAATATGGGCGGACTAGATATAAGATTTGCAATTAAAAATGCACTCCCATATTTCCTTGCTTCGGCTCACAGATCAGAAGGAATAGTTCTTGACGTATTGTCAAATTCAAACCTTACTAAAACTATTAATGGGCTAGAGTCTGCAATCCGCCGTTGGAAAGAAATGTCCTTTTCGATACCAATTGAAACCATAAAGCAGAAAGAATGGAGTAACCAAATTTCAAAGAAGGATCTTAACGAACTAGAAAACCTAACCCAATCACCAACCGATAACGCAAGGCTAGCTTCAATTTGTACAAAAGGTGACGGAACGTGGCTAAATGCAATACCTTGCTCTTCATTCGGTTTAATGTTTAATAATGAACAATTCAGAGTAGCCATATCATTAAGGTTAGCCTGTCCATTATATGCACCACACCAATGCAGAAGTTGCAAAGTAGAAGTATCGTCCAAAAGCACCAATAGTCTTTCATGCCGATTTAGCGCCGAACGACTCTCTCGATACAGCGTTCATTACGCAAAGCACAGGCCCCATACCAACAAGAACTAATCGGACTCGAACGTTCAGACGGAAAAAGACCAGATGGCATGACCTTAGTCCCATGCAAAAAAGGCAAATGTTTAGTATGGGACTTTATTTGCCACGACATACTTGCCAAATCAAACATTCCATAAAGCTCAACATTCACATCCGCGGCTGATCGCGCCAAAACAGAAAAAACAAAAAAATACGCAAATCTCTGCCTTTTTTATAGCTTCAACCCAATAGCTGGTCAGACCAGTGCAACGGTGTTTTCTGTTGGAGGGTGGTAAATCTTCAACTCAACTCTATTTAAGGCCAAGGGTGGAGATGGCGCCAACCATGAGACGGGCACGCGCGTCTGAAAGGGAAGTGTAGCGAGTCAAGGTTGCCTCAAACATAAAAACCCGTACTGGACGGGAAGTGAAGACGCCGACCCGGTTAGATTTGTAGATTTAATTTTATTGTTCAGACGTTGTTAGTTCTAAAATTAAAGGTGGGAGAATGTTAAAAACATCTTTTAGTGCAATTAGATAGTAGGAGAGAAAACAAAAGGGAAAACAGTTAGTTTTTTTCGAAATTGATTAGAGGTGTCAGAAAGTTGTTAGTAATTGTAAGAAAACCTTTTTGTACGATTATATATGACAGTAGATTAATAAATGGAAGTTACTCTGAGTACTGTTTGTAGTTGAGGTGCTGTGGTACTTGCAAGGTTAGAACAGGATTGACCACGGTTAGTAGTTATATCCTAACAATAAGAAAAGGAAAGTCTTAACAAAGAAGAACAGCAACCTTTCACACTTTTCTTTAAACAAACTTTAAAAGAACTACAATATGTGAGCCCTAAAGTATATAACCCTAATTTTTTTAATTTTTAGCCCTCACACAAGAAGATGCCACAGTTTGCAGGAAAGCAACAACATGACGCACATAATTTATTACTACTTTTAATAGAAACAATACATAACGAATACCTAAATAGGTATCAAATAACAACTCTATCGAAATTGAATCCTACCCCCGCAAAAGGAAAAATTATACTTTGAGGAAACACCAATTGAACAAATCTTTGAATGTAATTTGATTAGCACAACACAATGTCGAGAGTGTAACCATAGCTCACATCGAATCAAACTCTTCCTTGATTTGAGTTTACCAATGCCCAAAAAAGAAATTGCTTTAAATTTAGAGGACGAGTTCAAACAACCCGAACCACGACTTACTCCCATTCTCAAGAAAGATATCACCAAAACAACAGAGTATCAATATGAAAAAGATTATTTGTCCATAGAATATTGTTTAAATCAATTCACATCACATGAACTGGTTACTGGAGATAACAAAATAGTTTGTGATTTATGCAGGAAAAAAAAACGATGGACCCAACAAAATAACCGTCCATACAAATGGAATCAAACAACTATTAATTTGCAATCCACCTAAGGTACTCACCTTACGTTTAAAACGCTTCTATAACTCAAGAAATCGATCTACAAAGGTAATCACCATGTATCCTTTCCTATAATACTAGATTTGACCCCATACTGTTCAAAACTACACCAAAATGTACAAACGCCTACAATCAACCAAACCAAAACATTATAGTCATTATATAGCGTCATACAACACAACGGTTCAATTGAAAAAGGTTATTTCGTAACCTACGTAAAAGTAAGAATTATCCCAGAAGAAGACAATCGTTACCACCAATCATCACCCCAAAAATATTTCTTACGATCACAAGATAATGATTCAGAGACCAATATCTAAACACGATCGGGAAAATGGTAATAAACGACGCGAATACTTCAGAAGTATTGGAAACAAAAGTTCTATAGTCACAGGCATATTTGTTATTCTATGAACGAATTTTATAACCTTATTTATTTTATTCACACATTGTATTTAATTTAAATAATAAAGTTTAAAATATAAATTATTATTTAATTTTTCTCCAACCACTGTAAAAGTTATTATTTTAACACTAATTTCAGAAATTAAAGTTGGTATTTTTGTTACAGATTTATAAATATACGTATAACTAAGCAACGCTTTTAAGTCAACGATTAAACTTACTTTTAATCCTAAGCTTAAAATTAAGTTATATTTTAGGGGTGACGATACCCGATAATGTTTGTACACGAAATTAGTACCCGGGTTCTACCCGTTGCCCGATAATTATCCTAAATCTGATAATTGCTCGTTACCCGATAGTGATCCGTTACCATATAGCCCGGAGATAGTGTAACAATAAATTCTCGAAAGTTGATAGCAGACGTAAATACGACACACTTTCTCGAACAATCCCACCTTTGCGAATAAAGAAGAAAGTGAACACAATATACTAGATCTAGCGCGAAAATTCTCGAAATCTATGTAAGCAGAGGCTTGTCTTAATAAAAGTCAATCCCTGAATGGAGGGCAGCGTTGTTGAAACGTTAGCATGCAGTCGACCTAGTTAGATAATACAGCATGTAGTATAAAGTGGTACATAAAATGTGCAGTATTTATTACTGAAATTTATTTAAATACATTAAAATAAAAGATTGGAAACGATTGGAAACCATTTAAAACTATTGTAAAAAAGAATTACCTGAAGATTTACGTATATAAAAATTAATGGAAAATCTATAAACGTATATTTGTAATGGATGAATTTGCATGAAAAATTTTACTTTCAAAATGACTTAAAAGTACATGCACACAGTCGTTTCTCTTATTACGCAAACTTATACGTTAGTGTACGCTTGATTAAAAGCGAACTGCAACCTAGAAAAATCATCATAATTGTACTTACATAAATTATAGATATTCAGTTTGGTTGGATACTTATAAGTAATAAATTTACTCTTTTACACATAGATTTGGACAAATACGGATAGTTAATTTAATCAAATGTTTTGTTACCATAGCATTCATGTTTTAATATAGATTAAGTGAACAGTTTAGAGTTTAAATTTGTGGATATTTTAAGTAAGTAATTGAAGAAAAAATCAAGTGTACAAAACGTTAGATCATGCGGCATTGTAAGAATTACGAACCATTTAACATCATTTTGTAGACCGCCCATCGTCTAGCAAGACTAAAAAATTGGCGACCAATGTTTTTATTAAACTAAAATTTCAGAGACCTTTCCAGGTACGTAAAAGTGTTAAACTTTGTATACTCCTTAAAGCTTTGCAGTTGTTTCCATAGAATTCACACCTCGCCACTGGTGCATTTTTCTGTCATGTGTCTGTAATAAGTAAATTTGGCGGCTCCGTGGCTTAGGTGTTTCGCGTATGACTACTAAGCCAAAAGTTCCGGACTCGAGTCCCGAAACGGATCGCTTGAAAAATGTTAGGAGGCGAGCATATTTCACAAAAATACACCCTCGTTCGGATGAGAGGTAAAATAAAGGTCCTATGTGGGAATGTTGTTACGCACGTTAAAAATCCCAAAGTTGCTTGGCATAGCAAGGATTTGGCAAAATTCAAAATTTTCAGGTAAAAATAATCGCTTCCAGTCCAATGCAGTATTTTCGGGTGGAGCATTGGAAAATCAAGAAAGGGAAAAGTAAACTTCAAAGCTCATTAGCGCCAATTACACACGTAACAACCGGCGGAAAGTTATTATTTTTTTAACAGGAATCATCGTAATGCATTGTAAGAAAAATGGTAATTACCATACATCGTTGACATTTCAATATCTAAGAACTATACAGAAAATGTATGGTGTTGATCCACACCTGGCATATTCAACTGATCCTACCGCCAGCTAGGCAGAAGACAAGCGTTCGTGGTCTAGCTCTAAACTTCACTTCGCGGAGAGCAATGAGGTCTCCGTGGTTCAGACATGTTCGCGTGTGACTGCTGATCTCAAGGTCCAGGATTCGATTCCCAACACGGACAGCTTGAAAAATGTTAGACGAGAAATTTTTTCAAAAATACGGCCTCGTTCGCATAAGAGGTAAAATGTAAGTCACGTGTGTGAGTGTTGTCACGCACGTTAAAAATCCCTACCTCGTTTGCAATACAGGGTTCGACAAAATTTAAAATTTTCAGGTAAAAAGCTCACCGCTTGGTCAATGAGTATCTTCGAGTTGATCATTAGAAAGTCAAATGTAAGGATGAGCAATGAGGAGAGGGTGGGGTAGAATTTACTGTTAAAGATGGTAACGACAAAAAATGATTAAGTGCCACTATAGCTTTGGATCAGGAGAGGTATAGGAACCAGAAAAATAACCAAACAAAACAGGACAGTTATACTACTGATGCTATAGAACACAAGAGTACCTGACATAAAACATTATTTTTTATGCACAAGAGACCAAGGTTTGCGTATCAAACAAAATGGTAAAACCATATGAGTGTACTCAGAGTTTATACTGAGTCTTTTTTATTTTGTTTTTATTTTATTTCATAACGTTGCACTTCACTTGCACAACAATCAATAAGAGGTAACTTAGAATTGTTGAGTTTTCGTTGTCGTTAAGTTTTTCAACCCAAACCACACATAATACTAACAGAAAAATAAAATATGAAAGTCAAATTGAGATATAATTCCTAGATTTTTTTGACAATCACAAAAAACAATCATTTGTTAAGTATTCATACTGAAATATCAAAGTTCTTCAATTTTATAAACGCGAGGTACACTTACTTTCATTTTAAATCAATACCAAACCAAATTAAGAAAACCTAAATGATTAAATTAATATTAGTTATTGAAAATGACGTATAACAGTTATAAATTACTGCCGGACAGAAGCTCTTAGTCTGAAAGATTCTATTTTAATTTTGGTCTTTAAAAGTAAGACAAGTTATTTGATTTTTCTTAAAAGACTCTTGTAATTACTTAAACACAAATGCTTATATCAAATAAAATCGAGTTTGATTTATGGAACTAATGTTTACACAATTCTAACTTATAATTTTCTAATTATATTAATGTCAACAAAATAATATAATAACCTGAACCGTTCATATTTCTCTACTTGTCAATGTTAATCAAAATGTAATCAAAGCATAATACTATTGAGTGAAGTTTTACTAAAATTCATTTGCCATATGTTGACGCCAGTATAAACACGAATGGATGATTGAAATATCACTTACCAACATTGGGATGTATTTTAAACGCAACAAAAGATAACGTACAAATCAGCTTGCATACGATGCATGTACTAACGAATTCGAATTATCAATCCATCTCGTTTTGGGTATGAAGCATCCAAATGTAAAGATGAACAAACTACACGAGTATTACATAAGTAGACACTGCAGCAATGTACTAACTAAAAAAAAGCAAAAGCACGGCCGGTGTCTTAATCGTACATATTCTTGCAGTAAACCGTTTGATTAAAATCATTAATGCCTTACACTAGAAATTAGTTGCTCTGAAAACAATGAATGTACAAATGGATATGAAAATTGCCTGGAACTAGTTGATAGTTACTTCATCCTTAACAATTCATACGATTTTCCTAAACGATGTAACTCACCACTGTAAAGGATGAAGTAACTATCAACTATCTCTAGGCAATTTTCAAATCAAAACCCCGACGGGCCGTACTTTTGAATGAAGCAAAGGCCGGAGATACAAAGATTGGAAGGTGTCATTCTAACGTAACTACTACGAAAAGCGATGGACTGATTTTTGCGCACGCGTGGTGTTGTCGCATATACAGCCAAATATAAGAACAAAGGGCTAGGATAACAACCAACAGTACTCGATGCGGATATACATTAATCGGGGTCTAGCGTCTATAGACGGTTGTAATGAATTAGGTTGAGTGTGCAAACATAATGATAGGTTTTTTAAAAACGTTTTACTATATTAAATTCGAAAGTCGACCAAGTTTTTAAAAGATAATATGCGGATAGAGTGTTTCTTATAATTTTTCTATAATTTTCAAATAATGCATTTTTTTTGCAAATAATATGGATTTATTTTACAAGTTCATTTAAGTTTTTTTGTAAATCAGTTTCATTTGAAGTAACTTTTGTTTTAGTATTCCATGTTCTACTTACTTCAATTTTTAGGTGTTGATACTATAATTTTTTACAGTTTTTCTGTTCTAACATTTTGATCATCTGGTATATATATATATATATATATATATATATATATATATACATATATAAATAAACACGTTTTCTTGTTTTTGTCATAGTAAATTATGTCTCGTCTGTTTGTTTTAATTTTTAGAGTAGTTTGCTCTTCCATAGCATATATAATTATAATTATAACGTGACTATTAGCGAACAATGGAATGTATCATAACTGCAATGGTCGTATGTAATGGAAAGATTCAAGAAAATTTTGACGACTTCTGGAACAGTATTGAAGTTATATAGTCTAATTTATAAAATATTCGACCAGGCAGTGATATGAAATAAACTGTTGTTCGAGTTGTTAAAATAAATGCGATTAATGTCTATATAAATTAGCATATAGGGCTATTAGAGTTTGTGGAAATAAACTATAAAATGTTGGGAAAGATAGTGTAGTGAAACTGTAAATAATTATTAACAGATAGAAACTCTTAGGGCTTCCAGTAGATTAAAGATTTCCGTAAGTAACTGAATAATTAAATTCCTATTGAACTTAATACAGAAGTGTAATTGAAGTTAGTTAGAATATATTATCAGGTTGTAGACCTGTTGTCATGCACTGTATTTTAATTCTACTGTGCTAGATTTTCTCATTAAATTTTTTTATTTATTTCTCGAAATTATGCAAAATATCAGGAAGTGTACCTATTCGTCAAACTACGATTTCAGCTACGTTAGCTATTATTTATTTGCACGTGTTTTCAAAGTCCTTAAGTCCACGTCCTTCTAAGTTTGTTGGGAGATACAATTCATCTATGTCCACTTTTGGATGCAGGATTTTATGCATAGTAAGGTTTTCTAGTTTTCTACCAAGTTATTTAATTTCTTGAATGTACAAGCTAGTTACACCAAAAGTTCTATAGCAAAATTGGTTTCTAAAATCGTTTTTGCTGAATATAATGATGTTAAAATAAATCTTATTCGACGATAATACTCATTTTGGATATTAGATTTCATTCTTTAGCGGTGTAATTCATGCTTTCAACTATATCTAAATATTTATAAGTATCTCTAATTTGTAGTTACTTCTCCATTTTTACGCTTAATATCCCTCACCCTAGCTGTTTTATTGCAGCGTCATCTTGTATATGTTCGAACAGCTATCTTCGCACTACCAAAGGAGAAGCGTTTCCAACCCTGTTTTCACATTTCGGCGAGGAAATTTTCTTCATCGGCAATTGATTTTCGCTGATGAGTTCTTTATCTTTTTTTTGTCATCTTTTATTTTACTTAGTTCTTTGTCAACATTTGTTTGCTTACTACATTTTCGATTTCCGTAAGTTTCTGTGTGCTACTAATATAAATTTTCATCATCATTTTCTTTCATATAGGGATAGAGAAAAAATGGGTCACCGAAAAAGTGACCCATGACCCAGTGACCCAAATAGGTATGTGACCCACGACCTAGTGACCCACTGACCCAAATTGACCCGGAGTCCCAAATTGCTCGGGTAACCCAAATTGGCCCGGTGACCCAAATTGACCCATGGGCCCAAGAGAAATTACGTCTACGCTTATCAAATATTGTTATCAACAAAATACTTTATTTATTTTAAATAATCACATAAAATGTAAACAAAAGCACTAAAAATAAGAAAGAACTATAATATATAAATACAAATTATTTTATAAACCTACGTAATAAAGGAAGGTTACATCATTTATGATGACCAGGTTATATTCTTAAAATTCCGTTTTTTAAAGATTCTGAAACAATAAGTTGACTTTCTATGGCATCAGCCTTGAGTCGTGCCCTATCTTTGAGTGTTATTTTTCCAGCACCAGAAAAATGCCTCTTTGACTCAGCAGATGAAGCTGGAATTACTAGGATTTTTTGGCAATTTTGCTTAGAAGTGGGTACTTCTATTTATTAAAACCCCACCATTTTAATGGATCAAATCGTGCTTCATCATTATCGTTATCGCCATTAAAAGGACCAATTAAACTTTTATAAGTGCGTTCTTTGTTGCTTATAAAATTCCGCAGCTCTTCTTCAGTCTGCCATTTAAAATCTAAAGTGCGTGTAGAAAGTCACTAACTGAACCAGTAACTTTATATATAATCTTGTGAATGTACTTAATAAACTGACCTGAAAGTTCACTAAACTACGGCTTTACCTAGAGAAAGCCAATCTGTTACTTTATTAATTTGGGTCCCTAGATCAATTTCGGGCACCGGGTCAATTTAGGTTACCGGATCAATTTGGGTCGCCGAATCAATTTGGGTCGCCGGGTCAATTTGGATCATCGGGTCAATTTGGGTCCATACACATGACCCATTCACCCGGTGACCCAAACAAAAAAGTGACCACTTGGACCCACTGGCCCATGACCCATTTCATCTCTACTCTACTGCTCCGTCAGAAGTGGAGATCTGCCATTGACCCTGCTTTGCTAAACGGATCCATTTTTGGGTTTGAGGTTGGGACCTTGATTACTTGGTCAGGCGAATTTGCATTCTAAACTGCCTTCATTTGAATTAAATATAAAGTATAAATGTGAATATGAAATTGTACGAATGTGTGTGAAATATCAAAGAATTCTGCCGTATATGTAGGTATAAGTAAAAATTTGTATATATGTGTTTGAGCGTGTGCACATGTGTGTGCGTCCGTACGGAATATTGTACAAGAAAACTTAATTTTAGTTTTCAACGGTCCATCAATTCCGAGCAGACTCAAAACAGTAATGGCTTTGTGAAAGTCTTCACCTTTCTCAGAAATGCTCAAACCTGATCCATTCAGCACTACCAAAAGAAACAAGATTGTTCGCCAGATGATATAGAGCAGCCTCCTTTCTGGTAAATACAAATCGGGACCTAGTCCTGTCTGGTCATGCGGGTGCGCGCCATTCCCAGTTTTGAACTGTATCTTTGCCGATGTACTTCCGCCGAATTTCCGAAAAGTTAAGAGACGAAGACGCGGTGTGCATTTAACATGTATGTCAGTTGTGTGTAAGTGGCGTTTGTGATTGTACGGTGCTCGAGTGCGCGCGTACAGAGTGTATGTATGCATCCGTCAGTGCATGCGTGCAAGGCGCGTGTATGTGAGAAGCTGTTGTAGATGCCTCTTACGACAGGCATGCCAAAACCTGGAACTATTCTGACCCGGTAACCACACGAATGGAAATATAATATATGGGTAAAACCTTAACCTTCCCCTTGATGTGTCTTCACTGCGGTATCATTTATTAACTGTAAACCTAACCAAGCAGTTAGAAAAAAATATCTTTGTGCTGTTGACAAGTGGACGCACAAGTTATGTTACGATACCGTTGAAGTGTACGCGCGGATTATTATCAATTTTTTTGATATAATGCTTCCAAATCTTACAAAATATGCTATTACAAAATCGAGATACAGTTGTCAACTTCGTATTTTTTTTGGTATTACTTTTTGAAAAGTTAGCAAAACCCTTCACAGACTGCGAGGGAATATTGTGGCCAACAGCTATCGCTTGATTGCTCTTGTACGGGTCGTAAGTTGCTTACATTCTAGAAATGCTAAGAGTTTAATGAATACACCATTGTAAACCATTTAATGCCGTAAGCTTTGTTCAATTATTAGTGTTAGTTTGATGATTATATTTAAATGCACTATTGTAAATATGTAGGTTTTGTCTTATGCTTTAGTAGCGTCTCGTTAGCACGGTCGCGTCAGCGTCAATTTAGTAAGTAATTAGGCAAGATTCTGACGATATTTATACTTACATGTATCATTTATGTATATTTACTTTTATATTTGTCTAGGCTTATTGGTGTATTTAGAATTTGAAATCGCTTTTCGTTGTCGTCGTGTTTTCCATGTATTATCGAGTTCTATAGACGTAATCTGAATTCCGCATATTATTATGTTTTAACCGTTGTGTAACTTTAATTAATTAGTTGTTTCCTGTGCCAATGCAAAAGTGAGAAATTCAGATGTTCGTCTTTAAACCAGCAGTTTAATATTGTTTGCTATTTAAATTCATAGGAGTTACTTATTAGACTTTATTTGTGTTTTGTGTTTAGTTATCTTTCAGGTACAGATATTCTTAAAAAGCGAATTGGGTCGTGTTTCCTGTTGTTTAGTTCTTTAGACACCCTTCCTCCAATCTCAGACTGTGTTGACATGGCATTCGTTTTCTATCTTTCTCTTCCTTTGTTATCGCAATTCGTGTGAGCATTCCATTACTAATTTCGTTTTTCTTACTGTCCTGCTCGTCTTACGGGTAACTAATTTTGGCGCCCAACGTATAACTGTACACATTCTTTCGTCTCGATAATAATTTTAGTTGTGTCCGTTATATTGTTCTTTTTCCGTTACATGGGCAATTTCTGTAGATTTTTGATTCGCCGAATTATCGGAATAGTGTTTTCGCCGATAATTTTAGTGATTCTCCGTAGAGAAAGTTGAAATCCTGGCGTTCAAATTTTCGTTTACTCCTCTTTATTTTTGTCCATATTCCTCGTTTCTCGTTTATTTATTTACTTTTTTGTAATTTCTTGGTTACTCTGGTTCATTATGTCACATTGGCGCAATTACGTTAACCGGATACGAAAAACCGAACTTCAGTACGAACTCGATTCGCGAGGTTTTGATTCGAAGGCCAATGTGGACAAGTTACGCAGGTCTGTGTAGAGTGCTTACCACCTGGAACGGGACAAAGGACTTCCTCCTACTTTGTCGATACACACAGAACGTCGATGTAAAAAACGTAAAATCCAATCCCAATTAATTATTACTTACCTTGGCCAATCTCCGCAGCGCTATCGAGACTAAGATAAGAAAATTTCGTCACAATACAACCTTGTCCGAGACATCGGTATCTACTTCTAGTCTTGCTTACGCTCTTCCGTTACTCATTTCCGAGTGGGAATCGAATGGTGAGCCGGAACTACTTTCTACTACACTTCTTACTTCCCCGCTGCCTCTCATTATAGTCAACCAGTATCGAAATGGTGTTTGAAATTTTCTGGCGACTCTAATACTATCTCGGTCCATAATTTGTTTTGAAAGGGTCAAAGAACTTCGAAGCGTTTGACATGTTGAATAATTATAATCGAAATTGTTGTTGTGGTACCCCAGTAATCGTTAGAACAGTCCCAATTTATAATTATTTTTTGTGTGACACTACATTTGATTTTCCAATGTTCCACCCGAAAGCATTATATGGGCCAGGAAGCGAGTTTTTTATCTGGAAAATTTGTGAATTTTGTCGAACACTTGCTATTCCAAGCAACTCTCACACACGGGCCCTCCGTTTTAACTATCATCCGAACTAGGGCATATTTTTGTGAAAAATGCTTGCCTAACGTTTTTCAAGCAGACCCTGTCGGGATTTGAACTTGAGGCTTTGGGCATAGTAGTCATACGCATACTAAATATGCCACAGAGCTGCGCTTTTTTTTAAGTATAACAACCACAAAAATGCACTTTATACAGAAATTCATAGAAAACTTCGTTGCAAAACCAACACTCCAAAATATAGCGACAACTGAACCAAAACGCGATTTTCAATTTTATTTAAAATAGCAATATTCAGGGACTTGTTGACTATTAAACACATGCATGGATAAGCAACCAGAAAGTATAAAATAATAAAAACTGACTGGTATATTAAATAAACGTACTAGCAAAGTTGGTTGCCTAACTGAGCTACTACAAACTTGAAATAATAAATGTGTAGCGAAACCGTGTATTTAAATAAGTAGAAACTGAAATAGTCTATAATCAAGGATGCAGGAAAATTTACAAGTACGAAATGGAACCTAACAATATTCATATTGTTCCTAACTGGCAATACATCTATTTTAATTTTTCACAAAAATTTAGATGAATAATGTGCTGTATATGTTTTATTTTGAACATTAGATATCGTATTTAAACAGACATATTTTTTTCTAAGATTTTGAACAAGTAAATTGATTTAAGCAATACAAGATTACAAAATTATTTTGGACGTTCTTATCAAGTCTTTAGACATTTTTCAGCATTTCATTATTCCTTACAGGGCTACCATAAAAATAATGGATTATAAGAAGCACGAAGTCAAAAAAATACCTAGATAATTGTTAAATAATGAAACGAGTTTGTATAAAAGATGTTAATTTGAGTAAATAACTGGAATTTCTCATTATCGTAATAGTTGAAGTTCAGTGTGATCAAATTTATGGAATACCACCTTCGGTAATGAATTTAAAACTGCAATAAAAGCGTAATTATGCAAACAAAACAATTATTAGTGTCTTTCTGAATGTCTGCTTATCCCAAGGCAGTGGGCGGTCAAACCAGTAGCAGGGTTATTAGTGCTGCGTGCCACTACCACATTATTATTAACACAAATCTTGTTGTTCTTGTGCCTTCTATACCATAACAAATGATCCAAGCAATTTGCATAAAATTTTCTTGCCATGAATGTTGTAACAGAGCACCTTAATTAGAACAATTAATAAGGTTAAATTGAGGAACCGTGGAATGACAAGGACAGGGTTGTTAAAAATGATTTGTCGCTTCTATGTCAACTTTGCAAATTAGCCAATCTTGTTAGCTAAATTAGCAAAAATTTAAAATGCCAACGTACCTTTTTAAGAGAGTTTCTTTAAAATAAACCTAGCTTCAAAGACGACATGCTAGTGATTTGCGGACCAAAAGTTGAACCAAGTGATTCTATGCATAATTTCAGAGTTGTCATAATTAAAATTGAAAGAATTATCCAACTAAAACCTTCACGTGAATTAAACATTCTTTTACAAAACAGCTTTGTTTAATTGTTCGTAGTAAACAAACTACTGGCCAATTTTTAATTCGTTATTGTTTTCACAATAACAAATGTCAAATTTTACGAAAATGGTGGCACGATCTGGTGGTCCTACTATTCGGTTGAGTTATGTGATGCATTTTTATACCTACTTCTTTTATGACTACCACAAGATCACTCCGACTAACTGAGCATATGAGTTTGGTAGTTGTTACGCCCGCGCCTGCACAAAGCTTACGTTTTAATATTACGAATAGAGAATTCTATAATCCGAAAGGAAAAACTTTTTCATCTTTAATTAAATTACTACAATAATATTTCGATTTTCCGTTCTCATGTATTATAAGACATTACATGTGATTTTCCAATGCTCCATCCGAAGGTACTACATTGGCCAGGAAGCGAGTTTTTGTTACCTGGAAAATTTTGAATTTTGCCGAACCCTTGCTGTTCCAAGCAAGGTAGGGATCTTTAACGTGCGTGACAACACTCACACACGGGACCTCCATTTTACCTCTCATCCGAACGAGGGTGTATTTTTTGTGAAAAATGCTCGCCTAACATTTTTCAAGCGGACCGTGTCGGGATATGTATTATAAGACAGTACCACTAATTTATTGATGTGTTTGTTTAAACACGCATTTTCCCAGGCCAAAAGGAATATACGACCATCGTGCTTAGCGAATGAGAGACGTTTTCTGGTGGAGACACCAACGAGTTCATGAGAACGACGAGGACTTCCGACTACCGGACAATATCGAAGTATTAAACGCAAGTGCACCTTAATTAAGTGCAAAAATTACTTTTTGCATTTGCTTTACCCGTCCAATTACGTTAAAAATATCTGTTTCAATCAGTTTCAATGCACTTTGCTGTCAGAATTTAGACTAAACATAACAACCGAATTCCTACGTAACCTGATCTACCTGAAGACATCCGAGGAGATGCTTTAGCTATAGTTATTAATTAAGGTAAGCCCTTTACTTAGTTTTTATTCGCTTCCCTAGCATGTAAATCTTTACCTGTTTGACGACAATAATTTGCGACCAAATTTGGAGGCGTAATAAATTACGCCTGGGCTTAACGTAATAATTGACGCCAAACGGGGAAAGCAATAATGTGTAGCAATTTGGTGCTCTAAAAAGGACCAGTTTCTACACATAAAATGTTTAATGTTTTGGTAATTAAAATGTTGAAAAGGTGGCTATTTCTTTATAGTAATGGAATCTTTTAACCGATTGCGTCATGCATATTTTTGCTCGTGGTGTAACTATTACCTGAATTAAAAACATGTAAATTTTATTATGTGAATTAAAACATCTTTCAATTTTGGATTAAAAAAAACTTCCGTATTGTAAAGTCTTCATGAATTTTAACATTTGGCGATTCCTAGTGATGTATTTGTATATTTTCGTCAACCTGTTGCATAATACCTTAAAAAAAACACAAAATGTAGATGTTAAAGCACGCTTTGTTGAACCAACTACTAAAGTTTCGAGTTTTAATACTGCGTAACTGAAATTGTAGTTTAGTGAATATTTAACGAGATTTGCGCCTATTTCAAGGAGAATTTTATATGAATAATTTATCTCTAACTTGCGTTGCCGAAAAAATGTTTATTCCTACCTATTTTAAATCTTTGTTAGGTAAGTCTACCTAAGTGTCTTTAGTAATGTTTTCCACTATCTAAAAGTCGCTTTTATATTGGTGATTAAAAACATTGTCTTAGAAGAAAAAATGGTTATAATCTTGTTTAAGTAATGAATAAATATAGCTAACTGCCTTTATTTACTGCAATATCTATTTTTAACTTAATTTCTTTTCTCATTTACGATACTGATCTGTGTTATATCCATGTAAACCTAACTAAAATTACTTTTGCTATTTTAATATTGAAAATGCAGTCAAATCATTTCTTGTCTAATAAAATTAAAAGTTTCTCTCAAAAACTAATTTCTAATTATACCTTTGGTAAATTATATTAGATAGTACCCCCATTTTTTATAAATTACACAATTTTAATAGTAAATTAAAAAAATTGTGGTATATAAAAGAGTTACAATTCTTTTCTTTACTTTTAACGATCAACAAGTAAACCATACCTGTCGTATTATCTGAAGTTATATAAATACACCGTATTTACTCCATCTTTACTCGAATTAAATTTTTTTCCTGTGACATTACCATTCCTGTATAAATATACCTTAAATTCAATTTATAACCTTGATCTTATCGTACACTTAAATAGATGTTACCTACGAACCTTGACTCATTTCACACCTTGTCATGTAATAAATAGTTTATTCAGTTTTAAAGGATAGTTTTCTCATTCCTATTTAAAAAAATTTTTCTATTTGCAGCCACACGCAAATAATTCTTTTCTTTTAAATTTTCATCTTTCATCTTTGATATATTCCACAACCCAATGCATTCTTTTATCATGATTAACAAATCGTTCGTTTGAACAACTCGGCAAATTTTTATGATTTGTACTAGTTGATGTCCGATTATGCTTTACTCTTCCTTACTTTTTGAATACTCATAAGATAGTAATCTTTGCCTCTGTAGTAAAAAGTTGATTTCCACAGTTGCAAATACAAAAAATGTCTATTCGATGTGTTTTATTTTGCATATATTTTAATTACTTGTTACAAATTTCATTATCAATCATTTTATATCACAGGGACTTTAATACATTGTTTCTATTTCTTCCTGAACGTGTGGTGAGACGCTGTCACCTTTGTCGTTTTCAGCGTTATTCTTTTTTGTTTCTGGCACATTAAAAATTTTCCTACTATTATCTTTGATTAACTGTCTATCAGACATTTATCAGTGTCTATGATAGTTATGTTTATCAAATTACTGTGTGGGTATATTTAAGTTGGGTGTGTTACCTTTATTTATCGCAGTGGATACGTGCTCGGTAGAAAGATCATATGTCTAGGCCTCATTTAGAGCCTAGTGATTTTTAATTAACGACGTGTAAGTATAAGACTTATCTAGTCACTAACTTTACTTTTCCTTATCTACCTATATCTGTTTTCAACCCCTTTTCTTTCTTCTGTTGTACCTGTCTTAGTCCGGGGACAAACGTCCATTACACAAGAATGGTGCTCCCCGACCCCGACCTGCTGACTACACTTTGGCTGGTAGAGTAGTGCTTAGCTATTCACCGCTTTTTCTATCGCTTTTGCTCAATGCGAGCCCTTCTTCTTTTATTTCTCTCTTTTACCTAGTTGCAATTAAGCTCCAAATATCCCATCTCCCTTTGTTATCTTTTCTTAACGAGCTAATGTTAACATAACTCACCCATCGTTGTATAATATTTACAATTTTTATTTATAAATTCTTGGTAAACAGAAAAAATTTGATTGGCTACAGAATCATGCTTTTTTTTACTATTGAAATGCAGTTTATGCACGTTTCTGCATTTTCTTCAATTTTGGAGATTCCAAAATCCCGAGTTTGGAAAAACGGACTCGCTCAAATTTGTGTTATCAGACAATCTACAGCAGTAAAAATACAGCATGTGCACATAACTATACTCCAACTAGGAAAATTCTTCAAAGTATTTGGCAGAAAATTACCTATTTTGAGATTCATTTTTGGTTAAAGAATATTTTTCTAGCTCGGAGTGAGATGGTTTTGATCCTAAGTTGTCAAGACCAGTAGCAAAATTACTGATATTTTCACATCACATCATGCAAATTCAGAAGGTGTTAATGTAGAAGGTATAGCGCTAGTTGCTACTTCTGTACCATCAACTTCGGCTATAGTTTTACCACTTTTATTCTGTTCCTGTCCACACTCAGTGTTTACAGTGTTTGATTTCTTATTAAAAACTGTGTTATATCGTCAAATTTCTTCATGTTAAATTGTTCAACTGTTTATATTGATTTGTTGCGAATAATATTACGTTTGGCCGATCAGCGTTTCTCATGAGCGAAAGTTACGTGGCTTCGTCAAAAACTGGACAAGAATAAACTAACGATTTACCGAATAACGGCAAAAAATATTAAAACTAAGAATAAGAAGCGACACTCCAGGCAGAATGTTAGTATTTGGTAGCAGAAAGAATACCCGACCTTGAAATATTCCGCCATTTTGCTGATGGTGAAGAATGGTGGTAAAATTCAAAATTACAATTCAGAAAAAATTTGCCTTTCATTTATGTATTCTTAGTTATGGAACTTTATACACTAGTGTTCTTTTTATCAGAAAATTACCAATCGATATTAATGAGTGGTTACAATAGGCCTTGTGTTGCATATTTCAATTAACAGGTTCAACAGGATGCTGCAGATTTCTTTTTAAAAAAACTGTTTAGAATTTTTATTCAAGATAATATTCTAACTACAAAAATTGCGCATGTACAATGCAGCCCTACATTTGATTTTTTTCCAATGCACCACCCGAATGTATTACATTGACCAGGAAGCGAGTTTTTACCTGGAACTTTTGAATTTTGCCAAACCTTTGCTGTTCCAAGCAAGGTAAGGATCTTTAACGTGTCAGACAACACTCACACACGAGACCTCCAATTAATCTTTCATCCAAACGAGGGCAAATTTTTGTGAAAAATGCTTGCCTAGCATTTTTCAAACGGACCGTGTCGGAATTTGAAACCGAGACTTTGGGCATAGTAGTCACATGCAAACCAACTAAGCCACGCAGCCGCCTTGTTGAGTTAATTTTAAGATTAGAAAATTGCGACTCTGGTATGAATATGCCTTACTAATATGAATGAAATTTCTAATTATAATAATGTGAGAGTACAAGAAAAATATATTATACTAAAATTAAAATTGAAAACAATCGGTATACAAGCTATATCAAGCATAGTTTGAAGTGAAGACAAGGTATTGTTTGAAGTTTGCTCAATATGACAACACGAGATCGTCTCGTTAGTTTGTCAAATCAAAGAGCATTCGCTCTCGGTTCTTGAAACGAGTTACATAGATTTTGGAAGGAATTGAGTATGCGATATGCGAATCGTCATTTCGATTTGTACCTTTAGATGGGAAGGCGCCGTATCAGGTTTGCTTTCTCTGTTAACGGTAATCAAGTAAAAGTATTTAATTAGTTATTCTAATTTGATTTTAGTTACAGCGCTATAGGTATTAGTATTAAGAAGATTTATTTAAGCCACGAAGTCGGATCGCATTGACAAATATGGCCTCCTGCATTACGTCGTTTCGGCTTATTGGTTTGTGGAAAGCAAATAATAAACTTAAGTAGGAAGTCATTTCCAAGAATAAAGAAAGACAGAATAAGCATTCAATTTCTTGGTAATTTGCAGTTCTGGAATTTTTGATAAGAAGTTTGTTTGTTTCAATTTGAAACACGTGGCTCCCTGGTATTACCTTGTGCACGTTCAAGACATCTGTTCAACAATTCAAGGTAAGCGATTAGCTTTATACGTGTTGTCCGACGATCGCTTCGTTTTAAAGTTTGATAAGAAACTCGGTATCAGATTTATGCAAGCAAGTTAACCTAACACACATTTGTTTACATTATGATGCTGTTACGTTTGTCGAGGCAGCCACGTTGGGCGCCAAATTTATGCTACGTTGGCTCGTAGCCGTGCGTAACACCAAGAAAATCAAAGAAATGACCGGGCTCAATCGGAGATTAGGGGAGGTTGTAGAAAGCAGACCAACATATTATGTACGCGGCTGTAAGGAGTTAGTAACAATACCTGCAATAAAAAAAATAGAATAGTAAACCTGCAATAAAAAAAAATTAGTCCTGCAAACCTGAAATAAAGAAAAAGCATAGCATGCTGATCGAGCATAGATTGTTCAGTACTTTATAGAATGTAAAAAAAAACTGTTTAGATAATCTATATAATATAACAACAGTAAAAGCAATACAAAAATTTTTAGTACAAAGTGAGGTAATATTGGAGAGTAGCAGAAACGTTCCTCACACACCAATTAAACATCAATCAGACAAAATGTTAACAAAAGATAAATAGATAAGACACGATTGATATGAGTAATCTAGTAATATTGATTTTTTTTTCTTCCTAATAGCATGCAATTCTATTGTAAAAGGTATCAGAACGACAAAGATATGGCAAAACCACGGATAGATATTTAAAGTAATAACAAGTAGGAAATAGTTCAACTTACAAAAAGTCCTTCAGTAACGCTTCCTTGCAATTGAAGTGTGGGATTCACGATGTCCTGCACTAACGAAGCACTTCACCCTTGACTGTGAGGGTGTTGATGGAATTTCTTACACTTTACACTAATCACACCTACGTATTTCACTGGTGTTAGCAGCAGACATTATCATGCTGATAGAACTATGTAGCATTGATAAATTTCTTGTTAATTCTATTTCCTGAGACAATAATTTCGAAATATTTTGTAACGCAAATCGTAAAAAAAATGGTAATAAAAATTTAGAATCACGGGCTTTCAAGGCACGATGTAATGCATTAAACTAACAGTAACGTGAGGTGTTTTATTTGCTACCTATGGTAACAAAGAAAAATCTAATGCTTTTGAATAACGAAATTTGCGCAAACAATGATCTATTTTTAGATTCTTTGGGGTTAGAAAATTCAGAAACTACAGTATCAACTGTCTTTACATGTGAATGAGATACATGTTTATAAGAAGCAACCTTTTTTTTCCAGATGTTTTTTTGGAAATCTGATCTTCACGTCGACTAATGCAAACCAGCCCATTTACTAAACCTGCTACAACTGTATCATCATTTTTTTTAGAAACACTCAAGCTTAAAACTGTATTTTGATAATCCAAAGTATGCACTACTCTGATAAAAAAAGGGACCACGAAAACCAGATCGCACACACAGTTCAAATATAAAAAGACAAATCAACTAAAAACACACAATCAATAAAGCACGTGCAAACACTAAGCAAGTCTGTCAAATGCTCCGCACAACACGCGTGCAGGTCGAGTTCAACAAGTTCTACCACTTTTATTTCCAACAGAAAATCAACAAAAAAACACAATTAGTAAAGCAACGCGTATCACTAAAACCGTCCGTCAATGACCTTAAAACCGCACGTGTGGTCAACCAAACACGTTCGCCTATAAAGCATACTTCCTTCAAAAGGTATCAGAGCTACAACTTTTATTTCACAAGAAAAACAATTAAAAATCGTGTCGTGCTTGTTCATGAACAATTCGAAAAATTGATACCGCTTAATTCTCACCATTGTCAAAGCAAAGAAAAACAGTATTTTCAACGTAATTAATATATAGGAAACAAGAACAAACTACGACTACTCATCCGTTTATTCAACTCGTTCTATTACAACCTCTTATCGTCTATTATCTAAACTTGTATATCCACATAAGGAACAAAATCTATACGAACGGCAAGACAAGAACGATGCAATCCACTCATTATAATACGACGCATTCGCCTAAGGAGTTAATAAATATAAAATATAGAAATTGTAGTTACCGAAATGTATTTACTAATTGGGAAAAAGCGTAAAATGTTCAACTACAAAAATGCACGTTACAATGCAATAAGTATTTCTACTCACAGTATTAATGTTCAGTTTAAAGTAGTATTAGTAACCTAAAACTGGTTTAACTGCACTAACTGTATTAAACATTAATATCTGAAACTTAAGTAAATAATCAAGAAGGTTCATGCTCTTGGCTATGATTTAGTATAGCTCTTTGGCTGATATTTTAAAAGACTGTTTAACTATAAATTGGCGTTTAATCTGCGGTCTAGAAATTTACAGTCTCGTTGTGAGCCTGAATATACAGATCTGTTTCTTAAAGGACATTAAAAGTTGTTCAATAAAAAGTTACTGTTTTTATATGAATTTATACTTTTGTTTTAATGAATATTTGTTGTATACTGTGTAAGTGAACTTATTAAACATAACAAAGGATACAGATATATTGAACGAATAACTTAAAGTAAATTTACTCTTTTATTTTGGACAGGTGCGTTCAAATATAGGGATGCTTAAAATAATTCTTTGATCTATATTCCTAAATAGATTAGATATTAAAGCTCACCTTTTTGTAATCAATTTTATAGTGTTTTCTATCAGGTTTGGTCAGTAATACTACATGGTTTTTATATTAGTAAGAGTTTAAAACGACAAGCTCCTCCGTCGTATTGTCTTACAGTAGTCCACAAGTAGCTCCAATAGTGTAGTTTGATAACAGAGTATTTTTATTTACACGAAACGATTTAATATGTTGTTTCTTCTGCAATAGCAAGGTCATAAGAACACACCTCTTATGTTCTTTCTTTACTCTAACTATATTGTTATATTACAGGTGCTGCGCACTTCTTTTTGATAACTGTGTATATACAGAGAATTCGATATTTTTTTCTGGGGATTTCCAAGTCTTCCCTTAGAGGATATCTTGTTTTTTACGAGTCTAAGACTTAGTGGCGCCGTAGTGTTGCATGAAGTATAACTTTTGAAAACCCATAACCATCTCTCATTGCCCTACCAGGAATATACCTTTAGCTACGTCGGAAGACTGCTCCTTTAACTACTTCTCTTAGAAAAATGTCTTTGCAGTCACCCACCCACTTCAGAGTGAAATTATAGATTTCGTGTCACTATACTTGACTCAAACTAAAAGCCGTTTTACACAATTGAAATTTATATATGGAATTGTGGTAGTAAATGTGTGTTTCGTATATTACAGGAAATATTGTTATAATACATGTACTGTCCACAGAAATAGAACATGTTCTATTTTTATGAAAGAAAAGTGCGCACTAGAATGCGCAACTAATAATTAAAATCGACATTTGTTTTCATAACAACCAAAAATAGACAGTTGAGATTTGAGAATACATAGATACTTTTTAAATTTAAATAGGTAAGGTACTAGGTACTATTCTCACGGTATTAATTAAAACATAAATTATTTTTTTCAAATCAGACAGCAACAGGAATATGAGTATATTTGTTTATTGTAGTCACAATAGATTTAAATATTCAGAATGAAAATGTGTTTGTGGACAATAAAACAATATTTCCAAAATACATTCAATCCAATACTAGTAATAAAAGCAAAAAAGAGAAATACCCGTGTAAAACATATAAGACGTTCAGTGAAAAAGTACAATTAACTTAAAGTGGATTATTGTATGGTGCATAATAGCTGAATTACTAAAAGCTCCAGACTACGGGGTCATAAACCTATTGCAGTCGACCAAATCAGTATGATTAAATTTTATATTTCTTGTGATAATCTTCAGAACTTCCGTATGATTTAAAAAAACTTTTAATTTGACTAGTAGCAGCTAAGGTGTATCGGGTTATTTTGTTTTACAGCTCACATACATAGTATTTCACTAAATTATGTTTGCAGAAAGTCACAACTTTGTTGGTCGATTCTATTAAGTATTTAACCCTTAAAATTGCTAAGTGGGGTCCTATAGGGACCACAGAAAGTATTTTTCCTTAATAACTTTGTAAGTAATTTTTTGTAATTTTTCATATTTCTTGTGTTTTCTCTTTTTCCATTGTCAACTATTGTGGATGGTTTGTCTATTCTAAAGACATTACCGTTATTTTGTTTTTACCTATAGACATAATGGTGTCTCCAGGTGACTCCATATCGTAATTAGTGTGCACTCATTTCTCGCGCAATAAATCGGCAGATAACGTCGACCGAACACGTTTTGGATGCTGCACAGTGGGTCGGCAGAGTCGCATCATAAAGACACATACACAGCACTGGTTCAGTTGTCAATGGTTTGACTTTGCAATCACTGAATTTGTTAAAATACGTCTTGAATTTGTGCAACATTCCATCCTTTCTTTTGTGAATACAATTATCAGTGTAACTACACAAAGTAAGTACTATACGATTTCATTTTAATGTTGACTTTAAAATCTAGTAATAGCCTAAAGACGAAAAATGTTAAAACTAAAGCGTAAAAATGATAAAAACCCCATATTTAATCAAAAGGAAATTGAAGAAGTGTTGCGTATTGAGCTAGGCCTGTCAGACAGTGGAAGTGGCGAAGATGACAGTATTGATGATAGTAGTTATAATATCGACAATACTGAGATATTAGAAGTACAAGACAAACTAGAGCTTATTGAAGATGGAGATGACGAAGTACCTGTCAAAGATACCAATCTTGATGTGGAAGAAGAAGAAACCGGACGTCATACGCATACATTTGAATCTGGCAAACTTTGGAAAACAACTTGCTCGAGACGAGGGCAACAAAACAAAATAATATATAGACACAACGACCCGGACTAATGGCTTACTCATCTGCAACAACAAATATGCTTGAAATGTTTGAACCTTTTGTGAAAAAAGATATGAAACCAAAAATATTAATTCATACGAATTAAGAGGCTATTAGAGTTCACGACGCATATTATAGTAAAAATCCTAATAAACCAAAGCTATGGAAGCCACTTGAAGTAGTAGAATTGAATGTATTTATTAGAATATTGATTTCAGCTGGTGTTTTACGATGTCGGAAAGAGGATACAAATGAAATGTGGACCACAGTCGAGTGAATACAAATAGCAATCTTCACAGCTTCGATGCGATGCGATAGATTCATCTCAATCCGTATCGATCTACCTTTCGATGATAAAACAAAAAAACCACAGCGAAGAGAACGCGATAAATTAGTAGCCATTCGAGAAGTATGGGACGTATTTGTCGAAACATGTAAAAAATCATATTCGCCTTATGACACAATTACAATTGATGAGCAGCTTGTGCGATTTCAAGAAAAATGTCCTTTTGGTCAATACGTGAAATTAAAGCCTGCAAAGTGTGGCATAAAAATGTGAGCTGCCGCGAACGTAAAAACAAGTTATTTATATAATGTTCAACAGTACATAGGAAAACTTGCTGGAAATCGACCGGAAAAGAAGCAAGGTTTCCGTGTTGCGAAAGATCTCATGGAACCACTTTCCAACGCAGGACGTGCTGTTACTACAGCTAATTTTTTCACGTCTGACCCTTAGCCGAATTTTTACTCGCTAAGAAAATTACATTACTCAGAACACTTAGGAAGAATAAACCTGATATACCGGAAGAACTGAAAAGACTGTCAGGAAGAGCTGTGTTACTCGTCGAAAATTGTATTCACAAAAGATCTGACAAATGTGTCGTACATACCGAAGAAAATAAAAAGTGGTTCATGTAAAGTCTTCTCAGCATAATGATTCCTCCATAGGAAATGGAGAGCAACCAAAACCTTGCATGATAGAAGAGTGTAACAAGACCAAAGGCGGAGTTGATAATGCTAATAAACTTATCTGCAAATACAGTTTAGACTCTTCATGCAAATGTTAGACACTGCAGCTCTATATGTCTTCATAAGTTATATAACAAAAAATCCTGGTTCGAACGAGAACCTAGGATGCAGACGACGAATGTTACTCAAGAGTATGGGTAAAACGTAGCTACTCAAAATATGAAACTTTGCAATACCACAAGTTCGTAAACCAAGTATTTTGAAAGCTATCCAAGCTTGTGGAGTTGATGTCAACACAGTTCAGACTAAAGAAGCAGCACAAACAGTACGTGTGACTGGGAAACGAGGAAGATGCAGACTTTTGTAACATTTACAAATGTTACGTTAATATTACCATCCTATTAGGTATTGTTAACAATACATACTACTAGATTAAGACAATTCAGATCACAATGCAAATTACGCGTTGTACCCACACATATGTTTATTAAAACGAAATTTCATTATATTACACACTTCAAGTAACAATTTAGTTGTCATTTAGAACACCCTTAATATTTCTATTACGTTTATTTAAATAATCGATTTAGTTACAATGTAAACAAACATCTACATTCGTATGTTATATATCATTTGATGATGTAGTACAGCCATCTACCATAGACTTTTAGAAACTGATGTACATCGTTTAACAAAACACCAGTAGGATTAATTATCCGCGTCGACTCGTGCAATGGGTTCCGTTATCAAAAAGAGGTAACCAAAAGTTGCCCTCTAAGGAAACAAGATGGATCATCTGGCGACCTACGACTTTAGAATCGCTATGGCAGGAGTGTTGACAGGGTCGTGAAGGCATCTCACTGACAGCTCTTAATTAATTGAATGGTTTGTATTGCTAAAATATATTTACGTCATTAATTTTTGTTTCATTACACAGCGCATTAAAGTAATAATAAAGTAGTATCCAACTTAGTTTGGTATCTGGTACTAAAATCGCTTAGAATGCACGTGTTTTACTAATTTGGCTTTAAAGAATTGATAAAATACTTACATCTTTAAGAAATGTCGTTAATTTTCAGTGCTGTATAATTGGTCCAGGTTATCATTTTATTTGGATTAAGAAAATTGGACAATATTCTGTTAAGTTTGAAGAAAATGTTAGGAGACGCCAACAGGTCAAAGTCTACTTCACCTTTTTTGATTCGTTGGAGCACGTAACGGACATATGATTCTTCGTGATACATGTGGTATTATTTAAACTCAACTCTAAGGTTTGTACTCTTTTCCATCTAATTTGACGGCAGGGTTGTAAGCTCTGTTTTGTTTATACCTCATTTAAGGCTTATTATAAAATCTAGTGAAGTAAACATTCATGTTTGGAATTTAATTTGAACTAAAAGTAAGATTTAGGGTTAAAGTATGTACTGATTCTTTATGTGATAAAATAATATGGATCAATACAGTTAAATAGAACTCTAGTATTAGTATTATAAAAAATTGCTTGCCATAATATCTATCAAGCAACCTGTTAAAAATATCGCTCTTTAATAATGCAGAAAGAGGAACACATTTAGGTGAGATTATATATAAACTAAATTATCAAGCTCAATTCATGCTGGAGCTTAAGTTAACTCAGTACATCTATTAATTTTGTTTAGAAATTTAAACATAGTTTTGTTTCTCTTGTCGTCTAGTTTTGGAACGTTATGAAATTTTTTTTATAATTATTAAGCTTTAAGATCTATTCACTCTAATTATCAGTAGAAAACGGATCCAGTTTTATACGTAATTTTTTTATTATAATTTTAAGAACCAAGCACTAAGGTTCAGTTTCTATCCTTTGATAATTGGATAACTGCCGGCCGCAGTCTTGCTAAGGTCCATAGATGTCTCCGCTGCTTTCGGTTTTCATTCAAATTGTCCAAGCCCATTATGGGAAACCTTCCAGCTGATCGTGTCGGACTCTCACCAACATTTCATATAGTTGGCATTGACTACGCTGGTCCCTATCAAATCAAGAATCGTAAAGGCCGCGGTGCTAAAATTTTTAAAGCATATATTTGTGTCTTCATTTGTTTTGCCACAAAGGCTATCCATCTAAAATTAGTCACCGACCTTACCACTAATTCATTTCTCATGACTTTTTGCAGATTTATTGCCCATAGGGGTAAACCTAGTAACGTTTACTCTGATAATGGTTCAAATTTCGCTGGCGTCAATTCAGAGCTTCTTGAATTGGGTAATCTTCTTTTTTTTCAGCAAACTGTTATTCCCGATAAAGAGACTGACATGGGCATAAACTGGCACTTTATTCCTCCGCAATCTCCTCACTTTGGAGGATAATGGAAGGCCGGTGTAAAATCATGCAAGCATCACTTGCGCAGGTCCACCCTCTTAAATATGAAGAATTTTCCACTATGTTAGCATAGGTGAAAGCAATATTGAATTCGAGAAGTTTATCTCCCCTGTCCCCCAATCACACCGATTTTATGCCATGACCCCTGGCCATTTTCTTATTGGCCGTTCCATGATGTCCACTCCAGATCCTTCGTTAAGTCACATAAATGAAAACAGACTAAATACGTTTCAACACATACAGATTCTTCAACAACAAATATGATCACGCTGGAGTAAGAAATATATCTGTAAGCTTCAGCAGCATCAAAAGTGGCGAACCAACTACTCCAATCTCCAAGAAGGCGCTTTGGTGGCAATTAAAAAAGACAATCTTCCTATATTGCAGTGGCGTCTTGGA
Organism: Platerodrilus igneus; assembly: GCA_036346225.1. NCBI lineage: Eukaryota > Metazoa > Arthropoda > Insecta > Coleoptera > Lycidae > Platerodrilus > Platerodrilus igneus. Next base: position 3,540,190 of record JARFIW010000929.1, on the reverse strand, counting down.
TTGTGAATCTCCATCCTGGTTCCAATGGTGTGAGTCTCGTCGCCTCCATAAAAACTGGTGCGGGAATAATACGTCATTGTTTTCCCAAAATATGTCCACATCCTGTTGGTACTGGGTTGATAGCTGTTTGCTTTCAACCTATTTTGTTATTGTTCATTTACCAGCTTATCGTAATTAGTTTTAAGGTAGAATAGTTCAATGTTCTATTGAAAGTTAGTTCTTTCAAAATTTAAAAATTATTCTCTTAAATAAATTTAAATAGCTGATTACGTTTAGAAAACGAAATCGGCTCTTTATCTACTAGATACGTTTTTAATCCTTGTTAATATCTAATTTCATAACAACGTGCAGAAGAATAAATTCTATTTTTTATGCCAAAACTGTAAGTCAAACGAAAAAATCAAAGGGCCACATTTGCTTAAAAGGTAATTATACCCATTCAACCTCTCATGAAGAAAATAGGGTCAAATTAAATAATCACCGCATATTCCAGTCCACACGTTAATGGAAAACTACTCCTGGCGACGGAATGCCAAGATTGCATGTAGGTTTTCTTCAGCCCAAAAATGATTACTGTGAAAGTATTGGATGGCGTTTCTGGAAAGATAGTCTTCATTGGTGATTAAAATTTCAGTGTCAAATAATAGATTTTCATACACTTTTTGAAGGAACCATTGGTAAAAGTTTATCCGTAATGGAAAGTCCCGAGAGAGTAGAGCCTGAATCCTTTGGATGTGGTAGAGAAATAATAAAAGAGAATTTTCCAAACAATCATATGTGAGATATTCAAATTTTTCCCAAATTTTTGTGTTCTGAATACAAAAACAGTTCCCCAATTTTTACTGTTTTAACTATACGTTGTACTCCTTTTAGATGATTGTCTTGTTCAAAACTTCACTTTTCGCACAACCTTCTATGAATGTTTGAACATATTCGTGCATCCGGAATATTCATATTTGGAAAGCGTCTTCATACAGCCACCTGGTTTTCAGAGCGTTACCATCAGCAAGCTCATACATGTAATGCATATCTGTAAACTTAGAATTTGTAAATTGGACCGTGCATTTTTAAAAATATTGTTAATTTTAATAACCTAAATACGTGACCACTAGACTAGGTAGACAACTGTCAATACTATTTATGTTTACAAAACAAAATCTGCTTCTTACCCACTAGATGCGTTTTTAATCCTTATTAATACCTAATTTCATATCAACGTGCAAACTAATCAATTAAATTTTTTTATGCGAAAACCGTATGTCAAACGAAAAAAGTCAAGAAACCACACTTACTCAAAAAAAGAAGATTTCAAAAATAATTTTTACTTTAAGAAAAAGCGGTGACGTATCAATTTTCTCTTTAAAATGATTCAGAGCAAAACCCGTACGAACACCACTGGCAAGAATAAAAAATTATGTTGTACAGAAAAAATGCATTTCGATGCATATAAGATGCGTACAACGTTTCAAAAAAATATCTAGGGTCATACCAGAGTTATCATGAAAAAAAGATTTTTTTTTCCTAAAAGTTTATCGCCCTCTATCTCAATATATGTAAGACGTTTAGGATATACGTTCACATGAAGTTTTTTTCTCAAAATAAACCCAAGAAAAACCTCATTAAATATTAGCATGTTATTAAGAAACACCCTGTATAAATTGGACTGTATTGAATACACCGCGAAGTACCTAACCTTCGCATGGAAGATTAAACCAGTACATTAGATTTTCCAATGCTCCACCCGGAGGTACTATATTGGCCAGGAAGCGAGTTCTTTTACTTGGAAAATTTTGAATTTTGCCGAACCCTCGCTGTTCTAAGCAATATAGGGATCTTTAACGTGCATGACAACACTCACACATGAGACCTCCATTTTTCCGAACGAGGGCAAATTTTTGTGAAAAATGCTCGCCTAACATTTCCAAGCGGGCCGTGTCGGAATTCGAACCCGGGATCTTGGACATAGTAATCACACGTATACGAACTATGCCACGGAGCCGCCGGAACTTTAAAACATTACATGTGATTTTCCGAAGGTACACATTGGCCAGGAAGCGAATTTTTTTTACCTGGAAAATTTGGAATTTTGCCGAACCCTTGCTGTTCTAAGCACGGTAGGGATCTTTATCGTGCGTGACAACACTCACACACGGGACCTCCATTTTACCTCTCATCCGAACGAGAGTGTATTTTTGTGAAAAATGCTCGCCTAACATTTTTCAATCGGACCGTGTCGGGATTCGAACCCCGGACCTTGGGTGTAGTAGTCACACACATACCACTACGCCACGGAGCCGCCAGAACTTTAAAACAGCGATCCTTTTTACTAATATTGAATACAAAATAAGCTAAAATAAATTTTTGATAATAGATTGATATTATCTTACAATCACGTTGCGACAAAAGGAATTAATCATTTTTTGTGGTATTTAAACTTGACTTCAATACGACATTGAAGATTATTTTAGATGAAAGGAGCTATCTTTCAAGTAGCAAATCCAACTGCACAATTCTGAATTTTAATAAAGTACGTAGTTCTTAAGCGTTTTCTTAAAATTAAAATTTTGCACATGCATGAACCAACAAAATGTTTGTAAGCTGCAACGAAAGCTGCAATTAAAATTTTCTTTTTTATGCATGTTTAATAAAGCGGCCTATTTACTTTATTAACTTTTCAAAATAATAGGCTTTGATTATGACTATCACTTTGATATTTAAATCTAATCTAACTTACGTCTAAGCTTCCATGGTTAATTGTTACGTTATACGCTACCTTCACAATAAGATTTATTACTGTTATGCTATGTTAACTTATCTATAACGATAGCTAGTTCGACATTTTTTTATCAGCTTATCTTAAACATACACACTTATAAAGCTATGTTAACACTTAAAATACCACCTTTTATTTATTATTATTTTATTTAAATGGCTTCACTCACTGCAGAAGTAACTGTGAACCTAGGTATATTAATCAGAGAAACATTAGCAAAACTGCAGTTAAAAAATAAAAGTATTGTCACTGACGTCATGGTAAAAATTGTGCGAACTATCATATTCTATGTAAAACAATAACAAAATTCTCCCTGAATATCAGAACAGAAAATGATAAGATCAAAAGTTGAGAAAGATTTCAAGTGTTATTGAAATGAAGAATAGGACAAAATAAAACAAAAACATAGTTCTTGTGAAACATCCGGGATATGTAAGTATATACTTAAATAGATAATAATGTTTTTTTCATTGGTGGTAGTACCTACGTTTTAAAAACTGACTTTTAACTCATATTCAAATTTCTTATTAAGATATATATATATATATATATATATATATATATATTACTGTGATATTTAGGGGTTAAAACGGCATTAATTATTCATTTAGTAATTTATTCCGCAGTTCAGCATGTGCAAATAACAAACAACGTGAAACGCGTTTTTAAAGTCAATAGTTTTAGAATTTAATTTGTTTCAAAAAACTTTCAAGAAGCTAAAGAGTAATTTAGCTTAATTGTTACAGCTAATTACTCTTATAGATAAAAAGCATGACATTTCGTATTTAATAAGTGTAGATTGTAGGAACCTTTTCTAAAAAGTTTTAATTCATTTCAAGCCGTTGTAGTTTCCAAGTAGTGTTAAATGAAAACAAAGTTGACGGGTATATTATTTGTTTAAAAGCATTGTAAACGTGTTTTGGAAGAATCTAGTTTCGTAGTATCATTAAATTATAAACACATGTAACCGTCGTATTTTTGCTTGTATAGGGAAGATAACAGTCGAACAATCAACATTATAATTTGAATAAGGGGCCGCTATGCCTGCGGCCACGTCCCCAATGATACACCCAAAGGTACTAAATTTGGTTTAAACGCGAAAATATAAACCTGCTTCAAATGTAATGTAGCTTCAAAATTAATCAATCAAATAAAAATCTAACAAACTAAAACAAAAACTAGAAATAAGGTTTGACGAACAAACAACAGCAATTCCAGTTACCGACGTCAATTAGCGAGGCTAAAAAAGAAATTTATAGCTTCTTAAAAACGATATGAAACTTGAGTTTGGATGGATTATTGTGTGCGTTACAAACGAAGCTTGCAAACAAGGTAACAGAGAAAGGTTATTCGATAGCGTGTGTATAAGTGGAATGAAAATAAAACGTGTCAAAATAGGCGTAGTTTAAACGGTATCTTTTGTCAGATGGAATGGATATACATAACGTTATTGGTGTGGGATGTTTAAATACGTCAAAAACGATTTAGTACGGGCGTGTTGTTGTGAGCTTGCAACTTGTGTTTTCGAAGAAAATCGTGTCGCTCAGAGGCAGTTTTTGGAAAACTGTGGCCCTACATTTTTTTTAATTTTCCAATGCTCCACCCGAAGGTACTACAATGGCCAGGATGCGAACTTCTTTTTTGCCTGGAAATTTTGAATTTTGCCGAACCCTTGCTGTTGCAATCAAGGTAGGGATCTTTAAGGCGCGTGACAACATTCACACACGGGACCTCCATTTTACCTCTCGTCCGAACGAGGACTTATTTTTGTAAAAAATGCTCGCCCAACATTTTTTAAGGGGGCCGTGTCGGGATGTGAACACGGTACCTTGGGCATAATAGTCACATGCATACCAACTACACCACGAAGCCGACTGTAAAACTGTGGCCGTTGGTAGTGAAGTGATTTTGAGAATTGTGTACGAATGTTTGTATTGGTGGAAAATTGAGGAATTGTGGCAGGCTTTTAGCGGTGGTAATGCCTGGTAAATGTCCTAAAAAATTCTGAGCTCTAGCGCGAATTCTGTTTGAACCAGGGTTAAACTGCCATTTTGTTGTTTATCTTTTCCAAGAAAATAATTGTTTTCATTAGGTTCTATTTCATACTCATCCAATTTATCTTCTTGTTCAGTTTCAGAATCCCCTTCTCGATCTTCTACGTGGTCATTTAGAAAATTCCGAGCTCTAGCGCAAATTCTGTTTAAACTAGGGTTAACTGCCATTTTGTTGTTTTATCTTTTCCGAGAAAATAATGATGTTCATTAGGTTATATTTCATATTCATCCAATTTATCCTCTTGTTCAGTTTCAGAATCCCCTTCTCGGCATCGAACGGGAGAAAAGGCTTCCTTCCATCCGGTAAAAGCGAATTTTGATTCTGAATGTAGAGCTATTGAAGTCGCTATTCAAGAGTTAGAAACCTCTCTTCTTTCCTTTGATGGCGATAAGTTATCAGACATGCTTAAACGTATTAGTGCCTTGTGGATACATCTCGAGCGTCGTTGTGCGCATTTGTTCCCAAGACGCCGAACAGAAAATATAACGTCAATTATTACTTACGGTAAATAGCCTTTTCCGCGATTATGATAAAAAAATTAAATATTTCGACATCCTGCTGCTACATTCGGTAAACCATTAGCTACATCTAGTGCTGTTCTTTTTCCTACTCCTTATGTGGACCCTGATGGACACCATATACTTACCTCCAATTCCGAAGCGGAAGAGAAGTCCGAGTCAGCCCCTTCTAAATCGTGCAGTACTTCCTCCAAACGTAACACAGTTGCGAAGCTTGACCTAAAATTCTCAGGTGATCCTCAGGTACTAACAGTACATAATTTACTTGAAAGAGTGAAAGAGCTGTAAAGAGTTTGAAATATCACGGAGGTCAAATTATTTGAGTCCGCGGTGGATTTATTAGAGCTCATAGCGCTTCATTGTTTCCGGGATAACCGCTACCCTTGTTCCAATTGGACATTTTATCTAGATTGCTGTTATGCCACTTTGCATCCCCTGACTATTACCTTCGATTATTTAATGACATCCGAAGAGGAACACAAGACCCGTCAGAAGGTATCATTGAATATTTGTCTTGCATGAGTGCAATGTTTCGATGCCATGATAGTATACCTGCCGATGTCCAACTCGATATAGTTTTTCGTAATCTGTCCGCTTTTTATTTAGGTCAGCTGCCTACCGTACATTCTTGGAAAGAGTTAGAGAGCGAGTGTCAAAAATTAGAATTAAAGAAATTTAGGGTTGGCAGTTATGTACCCCTAATAAAAATACGCTAACTCGATCTTACCTATAAACCAAACCCTCCGTTGCCTTCTTTCGTCCAGCCACGCGGGTCTAATTTTTCCAAACCACACGACCCCAAGAGTAGAAATAATTTTTTTTCTATTACTTCCCCAACTACTACCCCTACTGCGAGTACACAGACCATCTGTTGGAACTGTGATCAAATGAACCATGTTTCGCACCAGTACTCCTGCCCGCAGATTCTATACTGTTATGGATGCGGCTACAAAGACGTGACCCGACGTGATTGCTCATGTCAATGTGAAAATTCTTTAAACTGTACCTAGGGTTCTTGAATCGAGGCGAAGACCCTGTTCTTTCCTCGGATCTCCCCTTTCCTGATCTCGGGGACCAATCGCTTTGTGTTAAATTATCTGTGTACTAGTATGCGTGGCGATCAACGCCCGTATTTATCTGTCCAAATCTTTGGGATTCCCTTTACTAATCTGTTAGATTGTTAAGCCGCTCGTACAATCTTTGGTGGTCTTGGTTGGCAAGGCGGCTCCGTGGCGTAGTGGTATGTGTGTGACTACTACGCCAAAGGTCCCGCGTTTGTATTCTGACACGGTCCGCTTGAAAAATGTTAGGCGAGCATTTTTAAAAAAAATACACCCTCGTTCGAATGAGAGGTAAAATGGAGGTCCCGTGTGTGAGTGTTGAACAGCAAGGGTTCGCCAAAATTCCAAATTTTTCAGGTAAAGAAAACTCTGTTCCCGGCCAATGTAGTACTTTTGGGTGGAGCATTGGAAAATCACATGTAAGGTCTTAGTTGGCATCGTTTAAGATCCTTGAATCTATCCCTTCATAATTATTCTTCATCCTTCTGTAGCCTTGCCGACAACTCGAAATGGAACAGCTTAGGTTTCGTCTCCTTTCCCATCAGTCTCCAAGATTCTATCATTACTCTTGACATCCTTGTTATCCTGACGTCTCCCGCCAACTTATTTCGGCATCGATTTCTGTAAATCGGTGCAGTGCGTACCCAGTTTCTGCGATGACCTATGAACTTTTGTTCCTCCCTCCTCCTCGGCCATCACTACTTCCGCTGCTATCCATATTATTCTCGACCTTTATCCTGAACAACAACTTTGACTCGATTCCCTAATTTCTACCCCTCCAAACAACCTCCTGTTCTCCGCTGTCCCTCCTTAGTACAACACCATATCCGCATGTCAGCCGGGCCCATCAAAGAACGATACTATCCCTTCTCTCCTCTTCTCCTTAAGGTTGCCCTTTCGGAACTTGACGAGATGCTCCGCCAAGGAGTCGTCAAACCTTCTACTAGTCCATGGTCTAACCGCATCGTCCTAGTTAAAAAGAAAAACGATTCCTATCGGTTCTGTATCGGTTTTCGGAAGGTCTACCAAGTCACACAAAAAGATGCCTATCCTCTCCATTATATTTCTACCGTCCTTGCCGGTTTCGCGATGCTCGCTACCTCTCTTCCATAAATATCCGTTCCGTCTTGCAAAAACAACACCTTTACTTGCTTATAATAATCATCAGGTTTAAGTACAGTTATTTTTTTCATCATTAGTTTTCCATCTTGGAACTGGTTCGATGTGTACCTCCATTGATTTCTATTCTGAGCTAGCCTATATATTTCTCTGATATTCCTACAGCCCACATCTTTCACTATCTGTGTGCAATAGTCTAACCAAGGTCTTCCTCTACTACTCTTTTGTCCTACCTCTGCTTCTAATATATTACGCACTATTCCCTCATGTCTTAGTATGTGGCCTATCTTCATTTAATCCTCGTTAATTATTTGCTCTCCTCCTAAACATTCCAGACTCTTAAGATTTTCATTAAAAATGTTCTGGATATTTCAAATACTTTTTTATTATTATTGCTATTATTATTCGGGTCACCGTAACTGATCAACGATGCGGTCTATCCGTTATACTCGCATATTTACAATCAAACATGATGGCATAATTCCAAATCTTTCACAAATAAAACTTAACATTCAAGTTAAAATTCATACGTAAATTTTTGTGCTGCTATTTGTAAGCGTCACCCAAAAATGAAAATTTTATAAAATTTTAAAGACTTGCCGCGGATCGATCACATAACAAAACTAATCCATTACTTAAAACAGGTCATACACGATCTGTTGGTACCCATAGCGCGGGTTTGAAAATATTGCTTGTGCTATGCAGTCTTTATAAAGCGCCTTACTTAATTATTCATATTCATTCACGCATTAAAATGAAATTCAATATGAGCGGATGAAGTCCTTCTTTGAGGAGCCTGCATTTCCTTTAGTCAAGTGCTTATGTCTGTAAAAACAGACTGTTTCAAAATCTAAAAACAAATTAATGAAATAACTCCTATTATCCCAAAAAGTATAGCTTACAAGAAATGGAGTGTTCAAACACCACATGGTGTATTTTTGCAAACGTAATATTACTTGAGGGTCCGTACTCGTAATAAATTGTGGATACAAATACTTGTATATAGATTTGTGTTGTGTTACACAACTAATTGCCTGTCTCATAAATCTTGTAGAATCTACTGTTCTTGCAAGAGCCTGATTTAGATGTTTTCTTAATTGCTGTAATCGCAATTATTAATATCTCCAGTCAATATCACGTACATAAGCGAAGACCACGTTAACCTAGGACTTTTGAAGCCTTATCTTATTAACATACTTATAATTATTCCTTGGTGTCAAGACTGTCACGGTGATTACACATCTCGCTTACTGAATCAGACAGAAGTAAACTAACAAGGTTGTCCACACCTGCTGCTGCTGCAACGCTTATCAATCTGCAATCGTAATTTCTCGTCGTTAACTCGAACGTTGCACCTACAGTTGACTTGGTTGCAAGAATATTTTATCTGGTTTCTTGCAATGTCATAAATCTGCTGACTTGATGTTCCTAAATAAGAAAGAAGTCAAGGGAACGATTCGGCCTCGTTGAATTTCGTTTCAGTTTTGGTCAAGAATTATTTCCAAAATTGAATGATTAAATTATGAAGCGGTACACATTTTACAAATGATAAACAAATATGTATGTCACTTAGGTAAGTAAATCAACCGCATGTCTTCAGAAATCACCAGTAAATGACGTCGCTGGCAATTTAAATATCGCCAGAGAAAAATGTTAAAATTTTAACTCCAAATTTGTAAATTTCAAATGTTAGTTATTATATAGGATGTTCCACAGCCGCATTTAGCAAGATATGAATTTTAAAAATGACACTGTTAAACTTACAAAATATTTTAAATTATAGTAAACAAAATTTTTCGAAAAAAAAGCGAGAGAAAGATGTGGCAAAAGTAGCGTGTGATGGTGTAGTAAGATACATCAATATGCTAAATGCAATATTCAAGATGTTCAGACTAAGTGAACACCATTAATATTGAAACTGAGGTACTATTTTAATTAGGAAATGTAGATAGTTTTCCGTATCTACTTAAATTTTGTTTTAGTTTTAGATAAGAAATTTAATACTACTCTTAATTGAAAAATGGAAAGCGAGGTAGAAAGTAGAATAAACACGATAAATGACATATTTGGTCTTAGTAAATTCAGAAAAAGGGTGTAATAACATCTAATGGAATAGAATGATTTAGATACTCCAAACGATCTTTTGTAATATAAAAATAGAAGAGTGATTGCAATTATCTCCAAAATACAGCTTAATAAATTTACAAAAGGTAATCAAAAGAAGCCATTCTGAACGGACCTGCACCTTGACGACGTTCTAAAATACTAGAACAGGTAGAATGGCTTGCGCGTTTCAATAAGCTAAAGAGCTGAACTATAGGTTTAATCAAATTAGTGGGGTCTTTAGTGAGGTACCAGACTAAGACAGGTCCCCGAAAGAGGGCTGCAGCTTTTTCGGTACTTAGAGTGGCAGAGACCATAGGGGTCGGTATGACATTCTAAGACACACTACTGCGATGTGGAAGGCAACGGGAAACCACCACATTTCCTCCCAAGTACACTGCGTACAAAAATTATTAGTAAACATGATGGCATCCTCTGGGTAAAAATTCCGGAGGTAAAATAGTCCTTCATTCGGATCTCCGGGAGCAGACAGAAAAAGATTCGTGAACATTCTGCGAGTCGGAGCGTGGAATGTCAGAAGTATGAAACAAGTAGGTGAGCTATAGAACCTGAAACTCGAAATGGATAGGTTAGCAGTAGACATAGTAGGAATTAGCGAGGTTCGCTGGCCTGAGGCGGGAATTTTTGGAGTGGAGACTTCAGGGTAATTCATACAGGATCAGAGGAAGGAAATTCGGGTGTGGGGATAGTTATGCGAAAAAAGATAGGACAACGTGTAGAAAACTACCTACAAAAGAACGAAAGAGTTCTCATGGTTAGATTTGAATCTAAACCAGTAAATACATTAATAATACAAGTATACATGTCCACCTCTAGCTACAGTAAGGAAGAGGTAGATGCGATCTACAAAGATATCAAAGACATACTAAGATACGTAAAAAACATGAAAATTTAATACTTACGGAGGATTTTAATGCAGTGGTGGGTGAGGATAGGGAAGGAGCGATAGTAGGTTTATTTGGGTTAGGCCCGAGAAATAACAGGTGAAATAGGCTGGTAAAATTTTGCGACAAGAACAACTTAACCATGACAAATACATTATTTCAACATCATGCTAGAAGACGATACACGTGGAAGATTCCAGGAGATATAGGAAGATATCAAATAGATTACATTATTGTTAGACAACGGTTTAGAAATCAAGTAAACGACTGTAGAAGCTACCCGGAAGTAGATATAGACACTGACCACAACATAGAATATGAAAAAAAGGAGCGGAAAAAGGCACTTGGACTTAGAGAAACAAAAAGATAAAGATATTCAAGAAAGATTCGAAAAAAAGTCAAATGAATTGCTCAAAGATATCGGGAAAATATCTGATACTAAGGAAGTAGAAACAGAATGGAATAACATTAAATCTAGCCTAGACATGGCGGCCAGAGATATTCTGGGCTATACACAAAAAGAAAATAAGAAACCATGGATAACAAAAGATATCCTGAATTTAATAAAAGAAAGACGAAAATACAAAAATAAATCAGACAAAACTGGAAAACAGAGATACAAAGCCATAAAATGGGAAATTATTCGAAAATGCAGGAAAGCTAAAGAACAGTGGATTGATGAAAAGTGCAAAGAGGTACAAACGAAGATGGAAATAGGAAAGACAGACAAAGGATACAAATTAATTAGAATGAATTTTAAAGATATAAAACCGTACAGCAAAAATATAAGGGACGCACAAGGAAACGTCATTATAGAAAACGTAGATAAAGTGGGTAGATGGCAAGAATATATAGGGAAATTATATGCAGGAGAGGAACTAACTGCATTAGAACAGGAATCGGACATTGAAAATGAGGACTTGGGATATCCTATACTTAGAGATGAGTTTGAATTAGCATTAAAGAGTCTGAAAAATGGTAACGCGCCGGATACAGATAAGGTGCAAGCAGAAACTCTAAAAGCCGCTGGACAAGCAGTAACAGAACGTCTCTTCCAACTTGTAAGCTATATGTATGAGACAGGCGAGATACCCAAAGATTTCAAACGTAGCTTCATAGTAACTATACCAAAAAAGAAAGGCGCGGATAGATGTGAAAATTTTCGAACAATAAGTTTGACAGCACACGTGTCAAAAATATTAACTAAAATTGTGCAAAGACGAATGGAAAAACGGGCGGAAGAAATACTAGGAGAAGACCAATTTGGGTTTAGGCGGAACAGGGGAACACGGGAGGCTATTTTAGCTATGAGAGTGATAATGGAGAAAACAATAGAAAAAGGGGAAAGCGTGTATATAGGGTTTGTAGATTTGGAAACAGCTTTCGACAAGGTAAAATGGAAAAAAATGGTTGAAATACTCAAAAAGATTGGAATGAGTTATAGGAATAGACGAATAGTACATAGCCTATACAAAGAGCAAACAGCAGTAATAGAATTAGAGCAGGAACGTAGAGAAGTAAACATTAGGAAAGGGGTGAGACAGGGATGTACCCTATCCCCATTGATTTTTAACTTGTACAAAGAGGAGGCAATGAATACTGTCAAATGCAGGAAGACATTTGGAATTACTATGCAAGGACAAAAAATTGATATGCTTAGATTTGCAGATGATATAGCAGTATTAGCGTCTAGCAAAGAAGAGTTAGAATCTGCTCTTAATGAAATGGAAACGGTTCTAACAGAGAGATACGGTATGAAAATTAACAAAACTAAAACTAAAGTTCTAGTATGCAAAGGTGGGGAAAATAAATCAAAAACAAGAATACAAGTATGTAACACGGACTTACAAGAAGTTATGGATTTCTGCTACCTAGGAAGCCAAATAACGCAAGATGGGAAAAGCACAGAAGATATAAAACAAAGATTAGCACAAGGTCGTGCTACATTTAACAAAAAAAAGCAACTACTGTGCTCAAAGACCACAAACATAGAAACAAGGAAAAGATGGCTTAAAACATATGTGTGGAGCACAGCACTGTACGGATGTGAAGCCTGGGCAGTAGGAGAAGCGGACAAGAAAAAGGTAGAAGCCTTTGAAATGTGGTGCTACAGACGTATGATGAAGATATCATGGACAGACAAAGTTAAGAACGAAGAGGTACTAAAAATGGTAGGGAAGAAAGAAATATGTGGAAAACGGTAAAAATAGGAGAGATAGGATGATAGGCCACATACTACGGCATGAAGGAATAGTGCGGAATATATTAGAAGCAGAGATCGGAAAAAAGAGAAGAAGAGGCAGACCTAGGTTAGACTACTGCACACAGATAGTAAAAGATGTAGGCTGTAGAGATTTCAGGGAGATGTGTAGGCTAGCCCAGAATAGAAATCAATGGAGGTACGCATCCAACCAATCCCAAGATGGATAAACTAATGACAAAAAAAATAACTGTGCTTAAACATGATGATTATTATAAGTAACTACAAGAAATGGTTGGGCAATATTCTCGAATGATGTTAAGTGTGAAAGGATTTACTGGAAAACCATTATTTCGGCAAACGTCTAAGTGTTGGGGGATCTTGGTAGCCACAGGTTGCTTAACCCCTTCACTGAATCTCGGTGAAATAGGGCATAAAATTAGAAAGCAATAGAAGGGAACGAGCTGCATACACATGCTGTGTGAGAATTTCAGGAACTATGTAGGCTAGCTCAGAATATAAATAAGTGCAGGTACGTGTCCAACCAGGAAAACCATTAATTCGGCAAACGTGTAAGTGTTGGGGGATCTTGGTAGCCACAGGTTGCTTAACCCCCTTCACTGAATCTCGGTGAAATAGGGCATAAAATTAGAAAACAATAGAAGGGGAACGAGCTGTATACACATGTTGTGTGAGAATTTCAGGGAACTATGTAGGCTAGCTTAGAATATAAATAAGTGCAGGTACGTGTCCAACCAGTTTTGAGACGGAAAACCTAATGCCGAAAAAAAATAAGCGCAGATAAATCTGATGATTAGTATAAACAACTAGTTGTTGGTTGCGAAATATCTACAACTAATGTTGACTGTGCGAAAAGATATATTGGAAAATATTTTAAATCGGTAAATGGTTAAGTGTTGGGGGAACTTGGCAGCCACAGGCTGCTTACCTCCCTTCACAACCACTGAAGGTAGGAAAAATAGGGTATATAACTGTAAAACAATAGAAGGTGACCGAACTGTATCTAACAAGAAAGAACAGCACCTATGAGGAAAGACAACAAACATAGAACAAGAAGAAAATTGTTGAAAGCATATGTGTGGAGCACAGCACAGTATGCCTATGAAATACGGGCAGTCTGAAACGCAGACAGAAAAACGGCAGCAGCTTTTTGAAATACTGTGCTTCAGATGTATGAGGACGATAGCATGGACAAACAAAGATAATAACAAATAGGTTATAGAAATAGTAGGGAAACAAGGATATCTGGGGAAAAAGAGAAATAGAAGGGCGGAATACGTTCTAAAGCATTTTGGGGAATAGTATGTGATATATTACAAGCAGAGATAGGAAAAAGAGGTAGATGTAGACCTAGATCAGATAGTGATAGATGCAGACTGTGCAAATTTCAGGGAAATCTGTAGGTTAGTTTAGAATAGGAAACAATGATGGTACGCGTCTAACCAGTTCCAGGACTGAAGACCTAATGATGCTGTGTATGTATATATATGATGATGAGTGTAAAATGGAAAAAAATGTTCGAAATACTTAAAAAGATTGGAATGAGTTATAGGGATAGACGAATAGTACATAGTTTATACAAAGAACAAACAGCGGTAATAGAATTAGAGCAAGAAAGTAGAGAAGTAAATATTAGGAAAGGGGTGAGACAGAGATGTGCCTTATCCCCATTAATTTTTAACTTGTACTTAGAAGAGGCAATGAATACTGTCAAATGCAGGAAGACATTTGGAATTAAGATGCAGGGACAAAATATTGATATGCTTAGATTTGCAGATGATATAGCGGTATTAGCATCTAGCAAGGAAGAGCTAGAAGCTGCTCTTAATGAAATGGAAACAATTCTAACGGAGGGATATGGTATGAAAATTAACAAAAATAAAACTAAAGTTCTAGTATGCAAAAGATGGGATAATAAATCAAAAATAAGAATACAAATAGGTAACCAGAACCTACAAGAGGATTAAGATTTCTACTACCTAAGAAGTCAAATAACGCAAGATGGAAAAAGCACAAAAGATATAAAACAAAGATTAGCACAAGGTCGTGCTACATTTAACAAGAAAAAGCAATTACTGTGTTCAAAGACCACAAACATAGAAACACGGAAAGATTGTTCAAAATGTATGTGTGGAGCATAGCAGTGTATGGCTGCAAAGCCTGGACAGTGGGAGAAGCGGACAAGAGAAAGATAGAAGCCTTTGAAATGTGCTGCTACAGAGGTATGATGAAGATATCATGGACAGGCAAAGTTAAGAACGAAGCGGTACTAAAAATGGTAGGGGAAGAAAGAAATATGTGGAAAACGGTAAAAATAGGAAAGATAGGATGATAGGCCACATAGTAGGGCATGAGGGAATAGTGCGGAATATATTAGAAGCAAGGATAGGAAAAAAGAGAAGTAGAGGTAGACCTAGGTTAGACTATTGCACACAGATAGTGAAAGATGTAGGCTGTAGTAATTTCAGGAAAATGTGTAGGTTAGCTCAGAATAGAAATCAATGGAGGTACGCATCCAATCAGTCCCAAGATGGATAAATTAATGACGAAAAAATAACTGTACTTAAACACGATGATTACTATAAGCAACTACAGGTATTAGTTGGGCAATATTCTCGAATAATGTTAATTGTGTGAAAGGATTTACTGGAAAACTATTAATTCGGCAAATGTCTAAGTGTTGGGGGGATCTTGGCATCCACAGGCTGCTTAACCCCCCACACTGAATCTCGGTTGAAATAGGACATAAAAATAGAAAACAATAGAAGGGGAATCGAGCTGTATACAGACTGTGTGAGAATTTCAGGGAACTGTGTAAGCCAGCTCAGAATATAAATAAGTGCAGGTACGTGTCCAACCAGTTTTGAGACGGAAAACCTAACGACGAAAAAATAAACGCAGATAAATCTGATGATAATTATAAACAACTACAGGTGTTGGTTGTGAAATATCTGCAACTAATGTAGACTGTGCGAAAAGATATATTGGAAAAATATTAAATCGGTAAACGTTCAAGTGCTGGGAGAACTTGGCAGCCACAGCCTGCCCCCCCCCCTCTCTTTCACATCCACTAAACGTCAGAGAAATAGAGTATATAATTGTAAAACAATAGAAAAGGACCGAACTGCATCTAACAAGAAAAAACAGCGCCTACGATGAAAGACAACAAACATAGAAACAAGAAGAAAGTAGTTGTAAGCATATGTGTGGAGCACAGCACAAAATGCTTATGAAATACGGGCAGTAGAAAAGGCAGACAGAAAAACGGTAACAGCCTTTTGTAATGTTGTGCTGCAGATGAATGAGGTTGATAGCATGGACAGACAAAGCTAATAACAAATAGGTTATAGAAATAGTAGGGGAAAAATATCTGTGAAAAAATAGGAGACATAGAAGTGCAGAATATGTTCTAAGGCATTTTTGGGGAATTGTATGGAATATATTACATGCAGAGATAGGAAAAAGGAGGTAAATGTAGACCTAGATCAGATAGTGATAGATGCAGACTATACAAATTTCAGGGAAATGTGTAGGTTAGTTCGGAATAGGAAACAATGATGGTACGCGTCTACCAGTATCAGGACTGAAGACCTAATGATGATGATGATGTATTTAAAAGAAATAACACGAATTTCTTTGTAGTTTTCAGCATAATTCGAATAAAAATACGAATTTAATTGCAAGTCTTGGCTTTTAAACACTATTTTACGTGTAAATTAAAATTATAGGGGTGTTTCAATAACAAATTAGTGCATTCAAAATTAATTTTTTCTTTCACTCTAAATTATTGTTAGCGTAACGCATCGCGTTACAGGAGTTGGCTAGCAAACTGCAAATAATTCACAGAACTGTCAATACAAACAAATATTTGGAAATATGAAAAGAAAAACTTTTGTAAGTTATGGAACGGTATTCAACATCTGGAAGAAATTTGACGTTACAGCAAAATGATTCACCGTGTCATGTTTCAAAAAGCATTCTAATGAATGGAAAACCACACAAATTCCGTTATTAGGCAGAACGTCTAGTAACCAAATTGATCCTTTATGGCATGAAATAAATCAGCGAGAAAAAATTCCGCAAGGAATATCCCAGCAATGAAGCAGAGATTGCAGGAAATTTGAGATTCTTTTACGCCCGAGTTTTACTAAAATCTAGTAAAATCAATGCCTGAAAGAAAATCCGTTGTGATGAAAAATAAAGGTGTGTTGTGAGAAAATTTAAACATGCGACTACAAGTTTGTTATGATTTTCGTTAATTCTAAGATTGTTCTGTTGACGCTTTTTTAAACATAAAACGTTTCATAAGTATTAAAAAAATATAAAGTACTATATCTTAGGCAATAAAAAGCAAAATTCAATTACTTGTTGTTTTCTTTGGCTATCATTAAAAAATCCCACCAATTGAATGTGAATGTACTCGTAGAAGCATCCTTTAAATGTATAAAATATGACGTCATTATTATAAGTTCTTCAATTATAATGAAATAAAGCAGACATATTAAATGTATCATTTTGTTAAAAATCCCAATGTGCTATGACTATTATAGACCAATAAACATTATAATACCCGACGGTGTCAGTATTAACAATGCCATAAACCCACACAAATTCAAAAGGAAGTGTTAAGTCCATTTTCAGCTCCACACGCAGATAAAGGCAATAACAAGTATAACATATTGAAGGTATTCAGACGGCAGTGGCATGCACAAACACACCGAGCGACACAACCCTAATTGTCCTGCTCTTTTAGCATACAATGGAGTTGCCGCCATAAGCGGATACGATTTTTTAATGTAACCTACATCACCAAGATTATCTATCTCTGTTACCATCTTGGTCCGGTCGCTATTTACAAATAGCTATTGTATCTATGCTGATCACATATGCGAATCTTCTCAGACTACGTAATTGTAAGGAAGAAAAGTAATGGTCGGATCCTTGAGTTACGAGCCCTTTAAGTGCATTATGCTACGAGGTGGTCTACTATATACAGGTGTTAGGATGTATTTTGTATAAGCTCTACATCAGAGTTAAACGGAACCAATTTTTATTTTTTTATTTTTACTATAAGAAAGCAAAATAAGCAGAATATACAAGATACAATACAATTTAATCCTCTTTCTGGATTAATATCTAATCATTGAAGAGATTAGAAGGTTAGTGAGTGATATTCTACTGTATTGTCGGGAGCTCTCACGGCTGAAGCCATGATTAATTATGATACATGTTTCGGGTTTGGATGCGACATATTAGAATCTAATAAAACTGAAGTTTCACCTGCTGTTCAAATGGACATCATCAGACAAAGCGCAAAACAGTACTTCTGAAAGTACAGACTCACACGTTCAATTAAGCATGAAATGTGCTTTGCAGCAAGGTAGCGCATGGAAGAAACTTACTTCTGAACTAACAGATTAGCTGTACCAAACCAAAACGTGTTGTGCGAAAAAGTAACGATACTTTATCGAAATCCTGATGTTTAGTCTATTGGATCTGCAAAAAGCATTCGACAATATAAAATGGGAAAAAGTGTTCCAAATACTCAAAAAGATTGGAATAAGTTACAGTGATAGACGGATAGTATGTAGCTTATACAAAGAGCAAACAGTTGTAATAGAATTAGAGTAGGAACGTAGAGAGGTATATATTAGGAAATGGGTGAGACAGGGATGTGCCCTATTCCCATTAGTTTTAACCTGTACATCGAAAGGGCAATGAATACTGACAAATCCAAAAAGACATTTGGAACTACTATGCAGGGGCAAGCGACTGATATGATTAGATTTGCGGACGATATAGCGGTATTAGCATCCAGGAAGGAAAAGTTAGAAGCTGCTCTTAATGAAATGGAAACAGTTCTAACAGAGAGATACGGTATGACACTTAACAAAAATAAAACTAAAGTATTAGTACGTAAAGGAGGGGTGAATAAGTCCAAATCAGAATTCAAATAGGAAACAAGAACTTACAAGAGGTTAAGCATTTCTGCTACCTAGGATGTCAAATAACGCAAATAGAAAAAGTCTGAAAGATATTAAACAAAGATTAGCACAAGGCCGTGCTGAATTTAACAAGAAAAAGCAACTACTATCTATATTCAAAGACAACAAACGTAAAAGTAAGGAAAGGATTGCTAAAGGTACATGTGTGAAACATGGCACTGTACGGCTGTAAAACGTGGACCGCAGGAGAAGCGGACAGGAAAAAGATAGAAGCCTTTGAAATGTGGTGCTACAAACATATGATGAAGATATCATGGACAGATAAAATTAAGGAACGAAGAAGAACTGCAAACGGTAGGAGAATAATGTAATATGTGGAAAACAGTAAAAACTAAGAGAGATAGGATGATAGGCCACATACTGCGACATGAGGGAGTAACGCGGAATATATTAAAAACAGAGAAAAGAAAAAAGAGAGGTAGAGGTAGACCGAGATTACACTATTGCACACAGATAGTGAAAGATGTAGGCTGTTGAAATTTCAGGAAAATGTGTAAGTTATCTCAGAATAGAAACGAATGGCGGTACGCCTCCAACTAGTTCCAGGACGGAAACCTAATAATGAAAAAGTATTTGTATTTAAACCTGATGATTATGGTAAACTACTACAGGCGTTGGTTTTGCAATATTCTCAAGAAATGTTGATTGTGCGAAATGAATAATTGGGAAACTATGGATTTGGCAAATGCCTAAGTAGTGGAATATCTTGGTAGTCGTTAGGTTGCTTAAACCTTTTCGCTTACCATTGAATATTGGTGAAAAAGAGCATATTTTAAGAAAACACTAAAAAAAAGGAGAAAGTCTATATTAGGGTTTGTGGATCTGGAAAAAGCATTAAACAATGTAAAATTGAAAAAAGTGGAAATACTTAAAAAAATTGGAATGAGTTATAGGGATAGACGGATAGTACACAGCTTATGCAAAGAGTAAATAGCGGTAATAAAATTAGTGCGGTGAAGTAGAGAAGTAAATACTAGGAAAGCAGTGAGACGGGGATGTGCGGTATCCCAATTATTTATTAACTTGTATATCGAAGAGGCAATGAATACTGCCAAATGCAGGAAGACATTTAGAATTATTATGCAAGGACAAACAATCGATATGCTTAGATTTGCAGATCAACAAAAATAAAACTAAAGTACTATAGTACGTTTAACGAACAGATTCAGTAAGCGCTCCTCCCACAAATAAATTTTTGTATTGCTAATCTACACATTTCAATTACTTTTTCAAACGTACTTCTAGTTCCGCAATGTATAAATCTGTTTGTTGTAAATTAGGCTTGTGCTCAGTTTGTACTGCGCAACTAAAGCAAATCTTATTATTTTAATTACTGAATCAGTTCGTTAAACGCACTATAGTATGTAAAGTAGGGGAAAATAAGTCAGACCAGAATACAAATGGGAAGCCAGAATTTACAAGAGGTCAAGGATTTCTACTACATAGGAAACCAAATAATGCAAGATGCGAAAAGTGCAAAAGATATAAGAAAAAATTAGCACAAGACTGTGCTGCATTTAACAAGAAGAAACAGCTGCTACGCTTGAAGACAACAAATACTGAAACAAGAAAAGAATTGTTGAAAGGGTATGTATGAATCACAGCACTGTACGACTGTGAAACGTGGAGAATAAGAATAGAAATAGAAGACCTTGAAATGTGGTGATACAGAGGCATAGTGAAGATATCGTGGACAGACAAAGTTAAGAACGACAAGTTCTAGGAATAGTAGAGGAAGAAAGAAACATGGGAAACAGTAAAAAAATGGAGATATACAATGATAGAACACGTTCTAAAGTATTAGGGAGTAGTGCGGAATATATTAGAAGCATAGATAGGAAAAAAGAGGTAAAGGTAGACCTAGATTTGACTATTTCACATAGATATTGAAAGATGCAGGCTATAGGAAATGTGTAGGTTAGCTCAGAATTGGAAACAATGGACGTACACGTCCAACCAGTTCCAGGACTGAAGACCTTGCGATGATGCGTAGAAAAATAATAATCTTTCTTGGTGATATAACCTCACTTTTTTAACTAAAGTGGCCTATAGTTATTTGCTACGTCAGCTGAAACTGTTTTAAGAATTGCAAAAGTAAAAAAAAGTTGCCTAAAAACCCTAATATGTGGAACTTAGCAAATATTAAATACAATTCTGCTATCTACTTACATTTTTTAACAGTTATTGCATTTTCATTAGCAACCTTCTAATACGAGTACTAGAAACCATAAGTTAAAATATAGAATATCTTTCAGTTTCTCTCTCTCTCTCTCTCTCTCTCTCACGGCACACACACGCGCTCTCTCTACCTCCTCTCTCTTCTCTTTTCCTCTTTTTCATCCCTCTGTCGCAACTCGAGCTATCACTATTAATGCCTTATAACTATAACGATGTCGTTGTTAATCTGGTTTATATGATTGAGCCTGTAACGAGGCTTCACATCGTCTGCCGGAACAATTCATTCAGCACCATGGGGTGCCAAAGATAATTATAATTGATAGCCACTCTGTGGCGTGGCAACTTCAGATAGACTTGATTGACAGTTTACCAAAAACCGTGTTTAAGAACTTTATGAAGCTTACAATAGGAACCTTCTAGATATTAAATGCATAATTTTAGTACGCTTTAGAATAGTCGAGAAGTATTAATTACGTGTATAAATTGCCGCTCACGCCGATTTCAGGTTAGCTCTAATTTAAGCTTTGATTATAATGGTACATTTTTATTCGAGCTATAGAGCCGTGATATGAAATAAATTAGTGGTATCATTCTGTTAAAATAAACTGCTCTATGTGATATAAATTATTATTGTAATCGATATAAATTACCACATAGTGCAATTAAGAAGATAACATTGCAGCTTTAAAAGTTAGTATTTGTAATGCTAGCGATTACCTGAAAATAAATTGTCGTGAGTATATTAACGTTTTATTGTAGTTACGAGTAATTGCAAATGTTTATGTAATGAGTTGTTAACAAAGAACTGTTTTTATCGCAAAAAAGTTTTTGTTACAAGCTCTTGTGTTCATTCCACATAAGCTACTTTCTGACTTACTCTTTATTATTAATCTAGTAAATTTTTCATGCCTCAAGATGTAATCTATCATCTAGTCAGCCCTACTTATAATTACACTTATAACACTTTTATGTTACTAGACCACTTTTACAATCTTATCGTAACTAACTTTATCTGTCCAGCTAATGATAACCATTCTCCTATATTACTCCATTTTGAAAGTTTTTGACACTATATTCTTTTTTACCTAATATCCATGTTATGGAGTCCCACAGTGCTACACTCTAAATCTAAACATACGATTTCGATGTATTCCTAACAGCTAGAGCTATTCTAGATTACAGTATAGGGCCTCAAGCTTCACTAGTCTCTGGGATTATTCTACTTTTTACATCCCTTTTACTAATATTATTATTTGTAATTCAATTTTCGAAGTAGAAAACTGTTTTACTTCTTTTAACCTTTCTGACCATAGCTTTATCTTCTACCGCGATCTAAAAGTATGACACCTACCCCTTCTATTTTCTTTATAGCTTGCTCCATATGCAAAATAAATATTTGTGATAAAAAAATCACTGCTCTCCCATTATCTATTTTTATAGGGTTGTTTGTGTACGTAAGTGGTAAATTACCCACCTGCCTTTGTAACATATTTTTGCTTTTTTTAAAGTCATAAACAACGTATTCAAATCCACATTATGACAATCCTTGCCTAAACTTACAACGCTTCTACTGTAGTTCTTTTTACCGAAAGTTTTTTCTACTATTAATTTTACTGATAGGATTGCTTCCCCAGTATCTATCATAGTTCTTTCTAAATCCAAACTGATAAACTAGTCTCGTCTCTATTTTACTCTGTATCCTGTTATACATTATTTAGCTAATCTTTTTAAATGTACAGTGATAACGAACTGAGTTTTCAACTCAACAAAGGCCGAGGTGCGCCACTATGAAATAAAGTGATACGTAATAATAATTAAAGTGAAAATTGTATAAGTGCGAAGATGAAAATTATGATTGCCGATTAAACGGCTTCGAGTCCGGGGAGAATGATATTAAGAATTCTAATCTGAAGCCGGGGAGAAAAATCCAAGCTCTAAGTCCGGGGAAAAACTACGATTTTCGAGTCCGGGGAGAATGATAATAAGAATTCTAATCTGAAGCCGGGGAGAATAATACAATTCTGAAGCCGGGAAGAATAATACAACGATTTCAAGTTTGGGAAAAATAAGCGATATTCTGAGAATAGATGGTATTCTAAGTTTGGGGAAATTGATAAGAAGTAATAAGTCTGAATGAGATGACAATAAATTGGGGTGCATAAATATAAGTTAATAATGGTAGTCCAGAGGGTGATGGCAACAATTTAAATGTAATTGTTCAAGCGTGTGGATAGACAATATTTCGAATGGGCATGTAATAATCCTGAATTGGGGGAAGATAATTTTTATTCAAATGGATGGCTTAATGCATGGGAAATATCAGCTGATTATGGATGCGTCAATGCGAAGAAAATAAACCAGGTTAGATTTTTAGTTATAAGACATTATTTTTCTATATTTTTTTTATTTTGAATATTGAATTTGCTTAATATAAATGAATGTGAAAAAGTCAACAAAACAGAGGACTTGCATGCGTATGAAGTGCGTGATATGATAAGAGGTTTTGAACGTTCCACACTTCTTTTATAAAGATAATAGGTTTTTCTTGGTGACTTTGGGGTTTGATTAAAAAGTATATGATTTTTGATAAATGAGATTTACAACATTAATTAATTGAAAAGTGTATTTTAAATAATTTACAAAAACTGTACATAATATTTGTTTCATTATATAGAATCGAATTAACTTAAATTTTATAATTCCAAATAAATGCTAGTCGAGGTCATAAGATAAAGTTAATGGGAGTGATTTGATAATTTAAACAATCAAGGAGGAGCTATAAGTTGAATACGAAATTGATAACGAGTAAGGCGGTAACATATCAAATTTTGTTATTGGTCGACAAGGTAGGTTCAAGATAACATCCAGTTAAGTTCCTGGAGGGAGTTTATAGCAATATTAATAGGACAGCCCAACGTCGGAGAACGATAATTCCAATTCTTGTTTAAACATAGCAATATTAATATGGTCGCCTAAACGATGGGGCGCGAATAATTTAGGGAGCATAGCAATATTTATATGTCGACCAAATGATGGGGCGCGAATAATGTAGGGAGCATAGCAATATATATATATATATATATATATATATATATATATAAGTAACATCTGCGCCAATAACGTATGGAGAAAATGCAGAAATTTTACGCAGCAGCTTGGAAAACAATCAACGAATATATCCATTACATACCTTCCACACTGTATAAAATTCTCAAGCGTAATAAAAAAATTAAGCGCCTGCAAGTCACCTTAGTACAAATTAATAAACGTACTTACCACACTGATGGGGAAACACTGGCTTTCCTAATTCTTGCAGATCGCGACCATCGTCTACATTATAAACCACAAATAGTTTGACTAAAAATGTACTGACAAAATAAACGTAAAGTATTACTCATTAAATATTTAATAATAGATGTAATTAATGATCTGTTAGTACGGTCATTAGTGACGAACGAAACGATAATAAATACAATTTTCTAGTCAATGATGATAAGCTGATAGCATTAAGTAAATTACTTCTTTTTTTGGACTATCGGTAAAAAGTAATGCAATTGATTTGATAGTATACAGTACAACTGGTTATTGCATTAATGCAATAAGGCACAAATGGTGTATTTCTCACAATTTTTAATCAAAAACTGCACATGGCTGCATTCCTGTAGTAATCGCAGATCATGATCCACTTCAAGCTTTTATATGAAAAACACAAATTCGTTCTCATATTTATTGGAAAATAGACAGCTGGAACTAACAAATAATATTTTTTTTAGGAATGTACCTTCATTGACGTTCCTTTATCGTTATCAAAATGGCAAAGCCCATTCTGTAAATGTTAACGATTAGTGCCAAAAGTAAATAAATCACTTCTGCTGTTATGATATTTCAGATAAGGCTCGTTAAATTTGTACGATACAAACTGAATGCTTGTAAATTATTGTTGTGCGTCTCTGATTCATTTGTAATTCCATGTTAATAATTTGTGCGAGGATACTAAAATATTCATAATATACAATCCCTAAACTCTATTAATTCCGTAATTTTTATTCGTTTCGCTTGACCACAAAATGTTGATTGACAATTGATTTCTCATTTGATGAAGGTGTAATATATGACATCCAATGCTACGCCCACTCCAAAATTCTTACAACTATTCCACCCACAATTTTGACCAACAAAACAACTGAAATTGTGTTCAAAATAGAACATGTGTATCTTCCCAAAAATTATAGGCTTCATTAACCCAAACATGTATATACCACAGAAAATGAATAAACTGTTTCTTTATGAAAAGAATTTACAATTCAAAAAGGGCTCATTTGATTGTCAATCATTTGATAAAAAACAAATTTTCGGTATTTTTAGAACTTATATCTCATCGCCCATACATTATGCAATAAAATAAATGTTAATAATCGACTCCCATACTAAAATAACCCAACAAAATTAATTTTTTCTAATACCTAACGCACGTCATCAATCAGTTTCACGCCATTAAAACAAAAAAAAACCAAACTTCGACGAATTGGAATCCATTTAAACCAGGTATTACATCCATCGATTATTTTAGAAAAAAATTATACTATCATTTGAATTTTCAATTTACAGTGACTTTCATAAAAACCCAATACACAAGCTGTTGATCGAGTTGAATAAAATTTTTACAAAAAGCTTATTGCGGTGAAACAACAAATGATTATATGTAATTTGAAAATAAAATATCAGAAATAAAAAGTTTTTCAACATTGAGTTGCTCCACCACGATTTGCTATGTACTCGTTTAAACGGCGGGGCATACTTTCAATCAAGTGATCAATTTTTTCCTGCGGTATATCATTCCAAGCTTCCTGAATCCGAAGATACTGCAAGTCGTTTGGTAAGTATGGTAATTGAATTAGCCTTCTGCCGATCATATCCCAAATACGCTCAATGGGTGAGAAATCAACCGCCAAAGAAATGGAAGTTCAGCATGCTTCAGCACATTGGTAATGTAACTGGCTGCGTTTAAGTTGTCATCAATTAATACCAAGAGTGATCTGTTACCATAACATATTGCACTCCATATCAACATTCCTTGTGTAAGGGTTAAGTGGCGTTCCATAAAAAACGTTGAATTATTGCGTTCTTTGCGCTTACACCTGACTCTTCTACGACCGTCGTGGGCACCCAAACAAAATTGAGACTCGTCACTAAACACATTGAAACCAATTTGCTCTTTCGTTGTTGTATTTCAGTCTGCAGGTACAGTAAGGGTAAGAGAAAAGCACAAAAATGGAGGGTACGATGTTACATTCCAAATTTGGCAATGTACATTGTTATAATGTGTAAATAAATTCCCGCGATTATTTTTAAATAAACTGGTCAATTTCCGTCGTCCCCGAGTTGCGCCTGCGCGGAGTAAATGGCGCAAATGCGCGCGGTGTGATACGACGTCATTAAGCCACGAGACCTCAAGCCAAAAACATCTACCGGGGTTGTGTTGGTATCTTTTCTTTTTTTAGGATGTAGGTACCTGTATCTTATCTTGCCTTATCGTTCCTCATACCTGGTTGTTCTTATCATTCCGCTACGAGAGGAAAAGAGGATAGACGGATTGAAATCTGACTCGGCAAATGACGTGATGTGACCCACAACGAGATGGCCCTGGGATTTGGCGGTAAGGTGCGATTTAAGTGAGTACATTGCTTTTACTTATATTGTGCATAAACTTTGACCATTGTATCACTTTTAAACGTGTTTGGTATTTGATACAAATGGCGCGTAATTTGCCGCGTAATTATACGTTATATTAAACAATTGCGCAATAGTAAGAAACGCGGGAAACCGTGATAACGGTTGCAGCCTATAAAAAGATGACATATACATTTTGCGTCCTGCACCTTCCATCCAGTCTATTGCAATTGACCAAGTTGTTGAGAATCTGTCTATTGTAGTCGAAAGTCTTAAACGACGTTCCTCACGATCTATAGTCACCTGGGAACATCCAGATCCAGGACGGCGTTGTTCAACCCCTTTATAGGACCATCTGGGATAATATATTGCCACCGTTGCAATATCAGGATTTACAGAACTTGTAAATATCTAAACGAAAGTCCGGCGTTTCTCATACCAATAATAAGGTCATGTTCAAAATTATTTAGCCGATAATTTGCACGTTGGCGAACTCTTGACATCCGTAATTTTCACAAACAATAGTGGACAAACTAGTCGAAAACTTGACAATTTTTACACACCAATAGCTTGTTTACAATCAAAGAAATGAAACAAAAACAAAAGAAAGAATGTCTAGATTTTATTAAAATTCTAATCACTACTTTGTTTCATTAAAATAGTCATGTTTAGATAATTTTATTAAAATCGATCAATAACTTACGCGTCTTGCGTTTCTATAAACGTCAGTATATTTGGACCTGCTAATTCAGCAATCGATTATTTAAAACAAAAACCGATTGCATAATGTGGTTTTTCGATGTCTAAAATTACTACAATGCTACTACTTAGTACAAAACCCTCATTTATAAAAGTTAATTCTTCGTTTCCAAATTTTAATCTAGTTTCAGTCATCAAATTTAGTCCAAACAAACACACAAAATTCCATTCAAATTCGTTAATAGGTTTCGGAGACTATAAGAACCATTCAATCAAAATTTCAAAAATGTCCGATATCTCTGAACCGAAAAAAACCTTTCAAATCTCAAATTTTGTAAAAATATCCAGAACATTTTATCAATTAATCCTGCCAAATATAAAGCATTTATTTATCTTTGTTCAACTCAAACGATCGACAATTTATCATAATTTTCGATTCCGAAATCATTGTCTATATAGAAAAACTGGCTAATTTTCAAAAATATTTGAGTTTAGATATAATTATAGACAACTATCAACTGAGCAAAGAAATCGACAACCTTTTGGTACAGGCGCACTGACTGACTGACTTGCGGAAAGCAGAAAAACCATAGCTAGGATTAGTGAGTAAGATTGCTAAAAATAGCGCAAGCGAAATATTTTTAGGAAACATTAACTTAAGCGACTTACATGTAGTGTAAAATAGGCAAATTAGCCAATGATTAATTGTATATGTTTCAAGTTCGGGCCATAACCTATGAGATACTAATCATATCGACGTTCCGTTCACTTTCGTTAGGATAAAAAATACTAGGTCTAAATGTGCAGAGGCACATAATCAATTAAACCAAAATGTGCCCTTTGGCAAAGCAATTGAAGATCAGTTTTCTTTCTCCTTGGGCCGAAAATTTCAGCATTTCTAGATATCCTATGATTTGTGAACTTTTCGCGCTAATGGCACCGCTTCGGACTGTTTCTTTGGATGAGAGTATAGGAAGGAGGCTTTGGAGGGGAGAATTGTTAGTTTACTAACATTCTTCCGTCGATGTCGTAGTGTTCCCTCCATGTTGTTAACAGATTTGTGTATCTATTGTTCGCCATTTCTCCGACTGATTCTAGTTTTAATTTGGTTATGACTTTTTTGTTGGGCGTGTATCTGTATGCGTTTATTGCAGCTCTGTACACCCTCATTAGAAACTGTTCCAAAGCTTTTAAATGCTATTCCTGTGTTTGGTTGACTCATACCTGATAACCGTACATTGTCTGGGGTTTTATACTCTCTTTGTCAGTGTTAGCCTCGCATGTTGGCTTATCCGTTCTTCTTTTATGATTTTGTATAAACGTTTTTCCGTTTGTTTTTAAACGTTTTTCCATCTAGTTATGTGTTCAATAAGGTTTCCTCTTGCGTCAAAAGTAATACCTAGATAGGTTATTGCTTTTTTGAGGCGTATTGTTTTGTTACTTATTTTCAATCTGCTGTCCCTGTAGTATGTTCCGCTTAAACGTGCCGTTTCGGTCTTGCTCTCATTCATTTTTAATTTCCAGTTTACCGCCCATTTCCGTATATTATTTACCACGCCTTCCGCTGATGTAGCAGTGACGTGAATAGTTGTATCCGTTGTTGTAATGGCTATGTCATCTACAAACTGTAATATCTGGTGTTTTATGCTTTTTGGGATGTCAGAGACCAATACGTTGAACAACATTGGGGATTAGATGTGATCCTTGCAGCACTCCTTATGTTGCTTCCAATTTCTGCGGTAGCGTTTTTCTTCTACACTCACTATAAATGGCCTGTCCTTTAGGTAATTTTCAATTTGGTCAACTAGATGTCTTGGGGTTCTCTTTAATTTAAGTTTAAAAATTATACCTTCCCTCAACGCTTTGTCGTAAGCGTCTATTAGGTCGAATAATTCTGTTATCTGTTGTCATTTTTCTTTGGTTCTTTTGACATTGCCGTTTTAACTGCTGGGATTAGACAAGAAATGGGACAACTGAAAACGGAAGTAAGAGTTTTTTGTGAGGATGAGATTCATGTAAGATGACGGAAGTTGCTCAGGCAGGAACTAGTTAGACAGATTTGAACGGGAAGTGACTGGAATAAAACAGAATACGACCGCTTTAACAGGAGATGGACCGAAATATTATAATAACGACTAATCGTTAGACTAGCATATGAAATTTTATGGGGATAATAGTGTAAACCTACAGATTTTCATTAATGGCGTCAGGACATTAGTACATAATTTATATGATGAGCAGGCAAAATTAAATATAGTGAAAGCTTTATTAAGAGACAATGCGAAAGCTTGATATAATCTTGTGGGACAATACAGTGACTCGTATTCAGACTTCGAATGTAAATTTTTAAAGTATTATTGGGGAGATCACAAACAGGATCAAGTAAGGGACTACTAAATTACGGGGAAATACAGGGAAGAATTTGCTGAGTCTCGCGAACAATATGCCATAAGGAAATTTAGTGTATCGAAACAATTAAGTCCTCCATTAACTGATAGACAGATTATAAAATATTTATCGAGACATTTTGAGATAAAAGTTAGACAACATGTAGCACTTAAGAATATTATAGAACGAGAGACATTCTTAGAGTATTTACAAAAGTACGACAACGTAAGTACAGAGAGAGACCAAGGGAGTACCATGATAGGAATGTAAATCAAGTTAGGTTTAAAACCAAGGGAAATACTTTCAATGATAGAGAGAATAATTTTAATAATAGGGGAATCAACTTTAATAAACCACAATTTAAGAATAATTGGAAATCTGGAGGAAGTAATTACAGAAGTAGCAGCGGCACTAGGAATACAAATTAGGGACTGAGAGTTCAGAGACAAAATAGCTTACCAGAGATTTCTAGAGAGTAACCTAGCTCAAATAATAATACTACTGAAGTTAGGGGTAGACCGGAAGTAAGTATAACTTATGCGGAAATATTGGAAAGACAAGGGTGACAGAGTAATAAGAATCGTGTGAGGCAGGATTTTCAGTAGAAGACAAACCACTAGAATCAGTAATTTGCAAGTATAAACATCAGAGAGCGTTGATTCGAGCGCATGTGTATGAATGAGATGGGAATAACACGTATTGGAAAGAGGCGTCTTCTAGACGTTAGTTTTTTTTGACTTGGGGTTTATACCAAGGTTATCTGAGTATTGATTTTTTGAATACTAGGAAAGACGTAACGCACGTGTTTATTTTATTGGCTTCGAAGACTTTACGAAGAAATATTTTTAGAAATATAAGGATTCGAAGTTGGTTTTACTAATGAGTTGGTTTTTAGGGCTAGAATACGAATTTTAAAGCTCTTAGCTCTTCTTTTTGCTCGTAGTATTACACCTTTGGGTTATTATGATCTCTTACGATCTCAATTAGTAAGGTAGTTTGATTTTATTTTTTTTACACATGCTATGTAAAATAAGTAATTAGTTTTTGAAATCATTGAAAGACGGCATTTAACCAGTTTAAATTTACAACCACAAATTATAGTCCACGAGGGAAATTTTGGTATACGGCCATAATCTCAGGACGAATTTTGGTGCATAGCGAAAGTTTGGGCTCCCAAGGTTGGGTAACATTAGGTAATTTATGACTACAGCGTGAATTTGGTAGAGAAATCCAGATTTGGGTTTGTTCTTTCATGCAGCAGTCCCATGAAGAATGAAAGCTATTTCTGCGTGTACATTGTTCACAGGTAACCGTACCTTATAGTTTTAAGATGTGTCAATGTTATTGATAATTTTGTGTGGGGGGATTGATTTTATGTTGGAGGAATAATATTGAAGACAAAAAGGGGCAAAGTTGTTTTATTAATTACTTTAAATTGGGTTATTTTCTTTTATTTAATTTTATTCTTTTATGTGTTACAAGATTTCTTGTGAATTTATTTTTAGGCTTAAGAGTATTTATTGTCTATAAATTACTTGATATTATGTTCGAGGTAAGAGGGTCAGTTTGAAATATTTGTGTGCATTTTACACTAAAGGTACAGGCGTTACTATGAGCTCGTATTAAAACACAAACGTTGAGTAAAAATATATGTGTTGAAACTCTATTACTTTCTTTTAATTAATTGGATATATTATCACGTGTAAATATTGATCTGGGAAATGTTACTGTTAAGCAATTATTTTAAAGGGGATGTATATAACTTGTTAAAGAGGCCTGGAAGAGAAGTATAATTTTCATTGTGGTTTGTTAGATCAAATCCTGTTGGTTTATAATAAATGTTGTCTGTTTACTTTAGCTGGAGTTTTCGTGTTGAAATTTTATTTTCAGGAAAGTGAACTGAGCAGTCGTGGCATTTAAAACTTGATAAATTGCAAAACATCTATTCTTTTCAAATATAATAACAAGAACTCTTTAAAAAAATCTCTTTACTAAAAAAAAAATTTTCAAAATCCCTTATGGTTTTCTAACTATCACCTAAGAGAGCCGTAATTTTGAGCGTTGCTTCCTGTCTATAACTGACATAAGTAAAACATTTGACAATGTTAGGTATGATTGACAAAAATGCCAAACGTAATTGAAAGTTATGTTATCTTAAAAGTGATCGGTCATTTTTAAAAACGGTTAAACCTGTTGTAAGTTTGTATTTCACCTACGTTGTTTTTGAATGTATCCTTTAACAGTCTACTTGTTTGTGTGGTAAAAACAACACCATCAAAAAAGTTCCACCGTTAAAAAATAAAAATATAAACTTGTATTTTGGTGAATGTAGTTTATAGGTATGTCCAACTGACTTGCAACATTCTCTGCCAAAACTAGGGAACTACAGTCGCTCGATGTTAGCCATGTTGTCCAGTAAACCACAAGTATAACCAATTCTTCAGTAAAACCGTTACCAAACCAGTATTCCTACTATAAGAATTGCCTTAAAGACCAGTATGTTGTTGCCAATTTCCTATCACTTTTCAGATTGAAATATGATGTACTAGGACACAAAAACCGTCTGAAAAATATATGTTGTCATTGAAGAGGAAATAGCTAGCTATGAATAGGAAATTAATGCTTGCATTTTGAAAACCAAACCCACAGACCGTATGAAAGAAAGTGTTACGATGGCTAGGTCATGTAGAAATGAACGTTAATAAAGAAAGTCTACAAAAGATAAATAAATGGTGTGAGAAGAATAGGTAGGTTACGAAAAAAGTGACTGGACGTGGCGAATCAAAATGCGATAAAGGAGAAGTGTAAAACTTCAAGAATAAAAGAGTTTGTATGAAGCATTGCATGGATATTAACAAGGCTAGGGAAGTACGCAAGGCAGAAAGGTATAGAAGAATATAGTTAACAGAGTCTGAAGGTTTTTGCTAGAATAAATTAAGAAATGGTATTTAAAGAATATAAGCAAGAACTGCGTATCTTTATTAAAGGTTGGTGCGATGGGTGTACATGAATGTAGCTTACATTTTAGATCTGCTTTATATGTTATTATCATATCCTAAAGTTTGCAGTTTTGAAATACTGGAAATTATTTTCTTACCTTTATGTGAGTTGTATCTTCTACCCCGCACATATTTATAACCCATGATCGTATACGCAACAAGGTGGTGTTCGAAGCGGTTTCAACTCACCTGAAAAAAAAAATTATTTAAATAAAGTAATTGTAAAAATAAGAAACATATTTTAAACAAGTTCTTATAAAGTCTAAAGTTCCATTTACCAAATTTAAAAACATAAAATTGGACAACAATATATATGTAACATAATAATTAACATGTACTGATTAGCAGTTATTCATTTGAACTATCGGTTATATGGATGGATTCGTTTCTAATTAGGTTATATTACCCTACTCAATTTAAAATATATAAATATAATATTATACTGGATGAAAACGACTAAAATAAGTTAAACTATCACAATATCATTGTTGGATCGGGTTACAATTTTTGACCCCACAACTCGGAAACTCAAAACACATACCCCGTGACCTAGTACCCAAACTCGCTGACTCAAACTGACCCCGGTGACCCGACATAATGCGGTGACCCAAAATGACCCGATGAATCAAGCTGGCCCAGTAACCCCACACTACGGTCAGTCAAACCGATTCAAAGATCTAAACTATTTCGGAAACGCAAATTGAATAGAGAATTTACAGCAAGGAAGTTTTCATTATATAAACTGATTAATTTGGCGCGTAAATAATTTGCTCCTATTTTCTATATACACAGTGTTTAAAATTTTATTGTCTACACCTATTTAACCTATAATTCCACGTCAATATATATATATATATATATATATATATATATATAGAAAATGCTATGAAAATAGGGTTTTTAGGGGTATATAGGGTCAGAAGGGTCGCACACTACATGTAAATAGTACTAAAAGTTAGAAAACTAAACAATTTTATTATGAAAAGTACGTAATTCGCAAATTATGCAGAAAGCAAATATCTAACACACTGTATAAGGATCACAGTTAACTTTAATTAATGCAAGGAAGCTCATGTTTCAATATTACAACCACATTCAGTAAGATAAAGAACTCTGTACGCAATCAAATTCTTTTAAACCAGCAAAGCATTCATAAATTCTAAATAAATACGCATTAAGAGTATCGAAAGCTAGAAACTCATGATACGAATTCTGTTAAAATAAACACGCAATAGTGCAAAAAAATAACAAAGCACCCTCGCAATAAAAACACCTTTCAAAGCAAACACGTTTCAGAAACGTAGGATGTAAATAAACGTATTTTGCATACGTGATTTTTAACATGGAGTAAATTCAAAACCCAAAAGATTATCTTGCAAAAATAAAAGCCACAAGTTTGTCTACGTGAAGGTCGAATTAAAATTTCCTATAACAAAACAAAACAAGACTGGTGAAAATACACGGGCAATAAGGAATCCACTATATAGAACTTGAACGCTACGTAATCGACAACAGCATTCGACAAGCTATTATCAAACTCATATCGGAGAAAGCCCAAGGTATGGACAATAAGCTATAGCATGCCTTAAACTTTGACCGAATGACGCGGATAACCAATGATGCCAGATGGAACGTTGTTTTAAATACCACACGAAATTGATAAACAATCAGTCTTCCTTCAACCAAGAGCACGCTTCATAGCGGTTCAAATTAAAAAATTACGTAAAGTGAACATGGGAAAATTAAATAATTATATTTCGTAGAAATCGTGATAGAAAAGTTTTGAAATTAAAATATACGGAAAAGTTTGCCGTTAACTAAAAAACGTAAGTGAAAGCTTATTAATTAAACATAATTTTAATATTTATAATTTACGTCTCTACGTAAAAACCTAAATTAACACATCTAAATCGATACATAAATCTAAATTTGCAAATAAATCCGAATTTAATAATACATCGATCTAAATTGGAATGAAAACATTGCTTTGCATCTACGCATAGGAGCACTAAAACGGAGGATTGTTCTAAGCATTGAATGGGTGTTTGGCCAACCGGTACTACAAAATCAACAAGTGAACTCAACTAAAGACAATCCAGGGATACTGGTCAACAGCACGCAGCAGCAGATTCAAGAATAGGGAGAACAAAAAAAAACGCAAGGAAAACTACAGGTCAGAACATTAACTAATAGCATAAGGCATTATTGTTCTTTTTATTGAACATTTACATTTTTTTATTATACCAGAATATTTATGTAAAGGGTCATCAAAAATCTTTTTATACGTGAAAATTTACGTAAAAAGGAAAAGTCATTAAACGTTCAAAGATATTTCCAATAGTATACAGTGTCATTTGTGTTGGCTTTAAACTGACTAAAGGGAGCTATAATTTTTAAGGATAAACAAATTGATATCTTTATTACTTCGATTCAGGGGTTTATTTTGTCGAATAGCGAATCATATTATCAAGCTGTAAAGTGTATATATATTTTTTTGTCATTATAGACATCTTGGTCAATTTTGTTTGTCTCATTCAAGTAGGAAAGTGTTAGATAAAAAGGGGGCTAATTTCATTGTTATCGTAACGTCGTACACTCTGTGTGGATTAGACTAGGCTAGTCGGGGCATATTTAAATTTTTAGGTTATTTAGAGACAGAGCGGTGGCGAGCAGCAGAAAATGAAAATTAATTACATCGGCGTGTGGCATTATCATAGCAATATATATTATTGTAAATTCACCTTTGGAAATAGCCCCACTGTTGGGCCGTCATTATATTGTGAAGTTTACCTCGACTGCTCCACTCTCTCACTAAAATTCTTATGAATCTTTCAAGGAAGCTTACCTGAACTGCTGAAAATCAATTCACCTAACAGCGACTAAGCCAGAATTTAAAAAATACTTACCTACAGTCCTCTAAAAAAAAACGCAACTACCAAAATACATCACACTCTATTTACACAAATAAAAAATTACCTTCCAAAACTTTGTCCATTACAACGATTAATATACATAAAATTACATATTTTTGTGAAGAAAACAATACATTTTTAAAATGTGTTTGGATCAAATATTTTTCATTATACATATACCCTATTTAAAGTAAGTGGGCTAACCTCATGTCTGACTTTAACCTTTTTCTTAGTATGAGCTCACAGTAAAACCCTTTTAAACCTGTGTGCAAAAATTATAGTACTGCAATAACAAAAATCCCCCTTTACTTTGTACATAAACAGCCTTTGTATTACTATATTAATGATTCTATTCTACATAAACATATCTTCATTTAAATATAAAGTTCAATATATTTTTAAGTCCATAGAATTCATAAAATAAGCACCCAAATAGCACAAATTGTCAAAATACGTCAAATAACTAAACAACAATGTTTAAAAAAATTTGTTACCTGTTAACCACTACACAGCCTGCATCTATCAGCCTGCCCTCGATGATGTTGCCGTCTATGATGCCTCCGAGCTACGGAACTGCTTTCTACTTGAGTCACGCCATTTCAGTCAGTACGCAGCTATCCAAATCTCACCAACTAACCATTAATAGTGCATCCAAACTTCCTCTATTCCTCTACTGTTTCATGTACCATCAGCAAATCACTCCTGGATGCATTCACAATTGCAAATCCATCTTGGAATGCCTTGCAATTCCCAACAACCAAAATAATTGTAGCTTGTACTTACTGAATTACAGAAGCTATGCTTTTATTAGTATAGATCTTTCAAACAATTAGTGCTACAGCGAATCCACTTGAGTGTAATAACAATTTTTGAAAAGCACTGAATGATATCTACTACTATTAGAATTCACGTCGATGACAAGCGAAGAAAAGAAGAGAGCTTCTCACCCCCTTACAGCTAGTTATATAGACCAGAAACACCCCCCCCCTGGTGTTTAAGTTTCCACCATACATAAATAAACTTTCTTGGTAAAACCGTAACCGTTGGCACACTTCTCAAAACACAAACTCCTAACCGTCACAAAATTTTACATAATTTTCCTACCAAACATCAACGGTCTTCATCGTCCCGGAATTTTCAAGCACGTACTCCGCAAAATACCACGAAAATCGTTTATACCCGTGTAACGGCTGGTCCGCTTTGCCGAAACTAGCCTCAACTGAAAATCAATTACTATAAGAGTCACGCACCACATGTAAGACGAACCTAGCTCTTTCTTCCTTTTTCTCATCTACAACCATTTTCTCTCTCACGCCTCGTTATACAAATCCCACATAGATATGTACCCACTCTAAATTTTACAGTCACGGTTCCCCTTCTACCTGTAACGTTCAATAACATGTCTTAATTTCTCTCCCTATTTAAAATCGTTATCTTGTATAAGCATGTTCCACCTCTATCTTGCTTATAGCTTCAAAACCGACCTTGTTCGTTCGTAACTAAATCTAGCCGATATCTGACATTTGCATCTCACTCCTTTATATGGTATAACCAATCCTGTCTCTGTTATCCTATCGATCCGTGCCTGCCTTAATGTCTATTTACATTCGTAAAAAATATTGATTTTCTGATGAGGTTGTTGACAACACGCGCCCCATACATGTAAATAATTGTTACCTAAAACGTGCTTATTGTAACCTTCGAGTTTTCATTCATTGATTTTTTTCCTATCACTTTCCAACCAGCTCGTGTTTTTAAATGCTATCTTATGCTAAATGATATTGAAATGTTTTTACTTCACTACAATTATACCCGTAAATTATTATTCTTAAAGTAAATTAAAATGAAAAAGGTCTTTAACTATTGTACGCCGTTATGCTATAATTAAAGCTGCACTTTCATCCTGTACACAAATGAATGATAGTCGCTTAACATTTATTGACTCTGATCCCTAACTACTATCCAATTTCCTTGCAAATAAGTGCAAAACTGATACTAAAATAAAATTAATCCTAAAATTCCTACATCAAATTAATTACTTCTTACATTAGATTTCTACGATACCTATTTAGACTTTTTATATTTATATTTATATTTATATTTAGACTTTATATATATATATATATATATATATATATTATACTGTCAAGAAGGGGGTGGGCTTATAAAATGTTTAAATAGGGCTTCGAAACGACTTTGCTAGAATGGGGGTATATTTGGTTTTGTTTGAGTATTTTCTTTCAGGTATTTTTGGTTTATAAATTAACAACAACTATTCCACGTTTATAAATTTATAAAGCTTTTGAAACTGCATTGCATTCAACAACATATACCGGCCATAGACCAGGCTAAGCTAGTTATAAGTTTGCATTGTATACGTATTTTAATTGTTATGGTTGCACGTATATGAAATTTAATTTGGAGTTAGCGTTTTCAAAACCATTTGAATGTAAAAACAAATATCAAATTGCTTGGTATACTGCACGCTTTTAAAATTTTAAGAAGTTAAGTGATACTCCCGTAAAATTTGTAAATCAATTTCAGTTGAATATGTTTTAACAATTAAAGATTGGTTATGTAATGACAGGACGTTTACCGAATAAGACATAAATGTCTGTTGCGTACAATTTAAAAGCTGAACCATCAAAGTTTGTTAGCTATTTTCAATATTGTAAAAAGTTCAATATACATAAATCACTGGATTACAAACCATCTAGAAAATGAATGTATCTAGAGAAAAGAACTGTATTATTAATCAATTATTAATAATTAGAAATTGCATAGTGTGCGTAGAGATAGTTGCCATGGCAACGAAAAAAACAAAGGAAGACGGATTTTATTTATAAAGGACTTCAAATTTATATTACTAAAAAATAGACGTGTTTTTGTACTGTTATGAGTTTTATTACATTTAAAAAGTTACGAGAAAGTTTTGAAAGTCAAGTTGTACCTGGAGATAGCAAATAGTAGCAGTTTTACGGCGAATAAAAGTTAATTAAAAGAGGGAGTGCTGGTCTGTACCGTTATTGTTTGAAGACGAAAGCATAGTGGAATTGGAGTTATCTGAGTATTTGTATAACATAAAATTTGTAGAAATATTAGTAGTTTTATAGTCTGGAGATTATCAGTTGCTCGAGTTACTTATTATTTACAGGAGGTGCCTGCAGTTGGTCACTTGGCTTCAGGACGGCTGGAAGGCGGCGCTTGTATCTGGATTCCAGGTATTAGTATTTAATATCTACGCAGTGCTTTAATCAAATTTATAAAAGTGGAACTAGTGTTTGGGAATACTTTTGGCATTTACAATTATTTGAAGAATGCTTGTGTATTCGGTTGCAATTGTCATAATTGTCCTAAGATAAAAAAGAAAGATCAATCCTGTAATCATGAATAAACAATACAAAATAGGTGGTAATTGATTATAAAGGGTTCTCTATAACTCAATATATACCAAAATATAATAGATGGCGCTAACAACGTGAGGCAGAGTAGATTTGTTAGTTGTACGTTGCATATATTCTATTTAAAAGTGAAAATTAATATTTGATTGACGTTTCATATATATTTATTTGACAGTTGTTGAAGGTTTTGAATTTATTGTAGTAGGCTAAGACGTAATTTGATATTCACACTTTGGTCGATTTTAGCGGCGGTAAAACATTAGGTGGGGCTCGAATAGGTAAATAACTTCGCAACAAAATATTTGTTCGCCTAAAGGTGGGGCTCGATAGGGCTGATTCAGATTTGCAGAGGTTGTGTAGCTTAGTGGGGCACATCATTGAAGTTTATTTTGAAAATTAAAGGGACATGTCTGATGAGGAGAGAATCACGAGGTCAGGGAAAGTTTATGGAGTTGAGACTGGTGTGAGAGGGCAACCGGTGGTTAAGACTGTAGCAGCAGGGGATGCTAGGGATGAAGCTGGAGGATATGTGGAGCCGGAGGTGATTATTGTGAATTCAGGGGTACATCGGGAGAAAATGAAATTGATAAGGGAAAAGAGAATATGCAGATCCAAGATGTGATGATGGTTTTGTTGGAATTAAAAGGGTCGTTAACTAAGTCGCATGAAGAATTGAGAGGATCATTGTTGGCCGAGGTTAGAAATTCACAAGCGGAAGTTAAGGAAAAATTTGATATGATGGAAATGAAAATTGAAGGAATTAATGTATCAATACAGAGCAGTTTGTGTTCATTTAAGGATGAAGTTCTGAAGGACGTAGAGGATAGAGTCCAGGTTGTAGAAGGAAGGTAACAACAGGTTTAAATGAATTAAGGAAGAGCTGTACATGGTCGAAGTTAGACAGACAGAAAAATTGCAGAATTTAGGTGAAATAGTTCGGATTCAGACGGAGGACAATATTAACTCTAAAAACGAAATTATAGGCAAATTGCGGGCGAGTCAGGAGGTGGCAGAGAAGCTGAGAAGGGATACGACGGTTCTGGGGAATACGGTAAATGGATTGTCTGGTCTTGAAGGGAATGTTAGACAGATGAGAGAACAGTTGGTTGAATTGGAAAGGGGAAGAGTTGTTTGTGATGCAGGATACCAGTATAGGCTAGGGAAAGAGACCTTGCCGAGGTTTGAAGGCAGAAAGAATGAGCAGCCGATGGTCTATCTTAGCAAGTTGGACGAGATGGTAGAGAGTGAGCCTGAAAGGGTGAAGATGCAGATGGTGAGCGTGACATTGGGGGGTTGTGCAGAGAAATGGCACTGTATCGTGAGGAGGCAATATAGTTCGTACGAGGAATTTCGAAGGCTATTCATAGAACAATATTGGGAAACACGCATCAGGCTAATATTCGAACGGATTTTAACACTGGGAACTATAGGTCGTACCAGGGATCGAGAGAAAATTATGTGATTGAAAAGTATAACCAGGCGCAGCACCTGATTCCTAAATTAAGAGAAGATGAAATTATATTATTGTTGTCAAGGCATATGGAGGCGGAAATAACTAGGGCCGTAGCGATACAAAACGTTCGGACTTTAAGAGACTTTTGGAAATGATGCGAAATTATGACGTAGCTAGGACGTTTGAAACGAATACCAGGAAAATAGTGATAATAGGAATTGGGATAGGAATAGGAATAGCACAGACTACCAGAGGACTGGGGTGCAAGGATACAATTATAGGAAGAATGGACAGGACAACTACAGAAAGCAATATCAGGAAATCAAAGGAGAACGAATAATAATTGGGAACAACGTTTTAATAGAGACGATAATTATAGGGGAACAATGACTGGAACAGGACGGATAGGAATGACAGAGGTTTTGGACAGCAAAGGACGGGTTTTGGGCAGAGATGGCAGAGAGAAAGGAGCAGAGATCAACGGATCAGGGGAAATACCGACAGGGATTAGAGACCGAGAACGGGAGACAGATAGAAACTTGACGATCCAACACGTAACAACAAGAGACACGCGACAGAGATCGGAGGATAGGATAGAGAAAGTGGAGGTCCACGATGAACCCACGGTACAAAAAAACGTCGATTTATTAGTGTTAGGAAAATCAGATTTAGGGACACAGCATAGTATTAGTTTAGTAGATAAGTTGTTAGATAATAAGTTTGAAAGAAGGCGGAGTTACCATTTATTCATATTAGTTTAGGGATTCTGTTTACACGGCATTGATAGATACAGGGTCGCAGTTATCGCTGGTGAGAGAGGAAATAGTTTTGAAACATGCAGAATTATTCAAAGGGAAAATTTGTAGGGTTAAGAGTATTAATTTATGGTCTGCGATTAAGAGGAAGTTAACTACGATAGACAAAGTTGTACGAGTATCGATTGTATTAGGAAGTACCAGACTAGGTGAAGTAGAGTTTTGGATAGCAAGAGGATTATATTTAGATTTTATTGTAGGGATAGATGTAATTGAGGAATTTGGACTGGTTATAGATGGTAAAGCACGAATGGCAAAGGTATTAAATTTAGAGAAGAAATGGGTGGTGCCTAAGGATAATCGGGATACTAGGGATGAGAAAATACAGATAGTATAGGATCAGGAAAGACTAAGAATAGAATTTATGATGGAATTGATGAGTTACGGTTATGTAATATATTTGAGAAGGTATTTGATGAGGAACAGATAGGATTAATAGGGTGGATATGAAGGAAATGTTATATGAGGTGTTTAATAGACATGCAGGAGTTTTAGTAATGAGCCTAGGTTTGCGAAGGAGTATATGCACAAGTTAGAGGTCACAGACGAGGGAAGTTTTCGTACTAGGGTATATCCAATACCATTTGCATTAAGGGTCGAGTAAAAATGAGATTAAAAGATGTTAAAGAGGAATTATTGAATCAGCGAGAACACCCTATATCAATCCGGTAGTGGTTGTGCCTAAATCTGATAATTTAGAATTAAGAATATGTTTAGATGCTAGGAGATTGAATGCGATTACTAAACCACAATTTGAGCAACCAAAATCACTAGATAATTTGTTATACAAGGTAAGCGAGATGAAAGTTTTAGCAAACTGGACTTAAAGAATTCTTTTGGCTAATTCCTTTGCATGAGGAAAGTCGGAAGTATACTGGATTTAGCATTGAAGGGGAGATTTATCAGTACAGAGTTGTTCCATTTGGTCTTTCAACGTCATCCGCTGCATTAGTTCGAGCCATGCAGAAGTTATTAGATGAGTACGAAGACTTCTGTACGCACTATGTCGATGATATTTTGATTTTTCTAAGAACGAGTTAGAACATTTAAGAAAAGTGATCCGAAGGTTAGACGAGGGAGGTTTGAGGTTGAATTCGAAGAAGTGTGAGTTTTTTAAGGACCAGGTAAAGTATTTGGGGTTTGTCGTTGGCAGCGAAGGAATTATAATTTGTGAAAAACGCTTGGACGAGTTGAAGAATTTGAAACAGCCAAGAAATTTGAAAGGTTTAAGAGGATTTTAGGTGTATTAAATTATTATCGTCGATTCATACCAAAATATTCGGAGTTGTGCATTCCATTGTTGAAGTTGTTAAA
Organism: Platerodrilus igneus; assembly: GCA_036346225.1. Taxonomy (NCBI): domain Eukaryota; kingdom Metazoa; phylum Arthropoda; class Insecta; order Coleoptera; family Lycidae; genus Platerodrilus; species Platerodrilus igneus. The sequence continues at coordinate 3,497,601 of JARFIW010000929.1, read as the reverse complement.
AAGAACGAAAGGTGGAAATGGAACGAGCAAAGGAGCAGGCATTTCGGGAGTTGAAGGCGGTATTTTATAGGAACTGTCATTAAAATATCCCAATTTTACGGATCCATTTATTTTAAGGACGGACGCTTCGAGTTTTGCAATAGGGGCTGAGTTGGTGCAGGTTCAAGAAGGAGAGAAGTGCCAATTTGTTTTATTTCGAGGGCTCTGAAAGACTGCGAGACTAGGTATTCGACAGCGGAAAAAGAGATGCTGGCAATCGTATATGCTGTGAAGAAGTTAAGATTTTATTTATTGGGTAATAAATTTCTGGTTGAATCGGATAACACAGTGGTCACGTTTCTGAAGAAGAAAGAGTTTTTGAACAGTCGATTGTATAGATGGGCGTTAGTATTGCAGGAATATGATTTTGAGATTAGACATAAACCTGGTAAAGAAAATGTTACGGCTGATTTCTTTAGTAGGAAGGATGAAGGGTTGCTAACGGATAGTAGGAATGGATTTTTGATTGCATTGCAAGTGTTTGAAGATCTGGGAAGATGGTCGAATGCCAGATTTCATCGGATGCAAGCACACGAAGAAATAAGGGTGATCAGAGAAAAATTATTCAGAGAGAATTTAGAACAAGACAGAGGTTTTATATGGTCGAGGAGTTTTGGTGAAAAGGTTATGGGATGATGAATTATTAGTGGTAACGACACAGGTAGCCGTTGAGCTGATCCAGGAAATTCATACTACGTTTGGTCATATAGGGATTCGTAAGACGTTCTTGATATTTAGGGAAGCTTTCTATGCACGAAACGATAGAAAATTGGTGAAAAATTGCATAAATCTGTGTGAGACGTGTTTGTTAGGAAAGGATAAGAATGTGGTGTTGCAGAATCAAGTTAGATGTATAAGAGCGGAAGGTCCATTGGATATTGTGGCAATGGATTACTTGAGTAATTTGATACCGAGTAGGAACGGATATCAGCATATTTTAGTTGTAGTTGATATTTTACAAAGTTTGTGCAGCTTTATCCAGCGAGAAGATGTAATTCTAGGCATGTATTGAGTTCTGTAAGAAAGTTTGTAGAACGAATAGGTAAGATGAATAGGGTATTGTTGGACAATGCAACGTATTTTCGTAATCGAAGGGTTGAAAGTAAATTAAGGAAGGATGGAATAAAGATGACATTCTGTAGTATCAGACATCCTCAAGGAAATCCGTGTGAAAGATATATTCGAGAAGTAATAAAGTTTTTGAGGTTAATAACGCAGGAACAACATGATCGGTGGGTAAGGTATTTACCGCAAATAGAAGAATATATTAATTTTGTACCAAGTTCAGTGACAGGAATGTGTCCTGTGACATTGATGAAGAAGGTGATTCCAGCAAGACCGTGGAGAGCTGAACAAAAGTGGAGGATATAACGGAGTTGTTGCATAAAGCCAGACAACAAGTCGAAACGATACAAAGAAGGGAGTTGGAGAAACGTAACAAGAAAATCAAGAAGCAAGTGGTTTTTTCAGTTGGGGATCTTGTTATTGTTAAAAAAATTGAGAATGTCAAATTGGGAAAGAAATATTTGTGCCAAGTTGTTATTTCCATACGAAGGTCCTTATCGAGTGAGAAGAAGTTTTGCAGAAGGGAATACTTACGAATTGGAGAATGACAGGGGTGAATGTCGGGGACGTTTTCATATAGAAAATTTGTATCCATATTTCCATGTGGAAAGTAAAGTATCGCAAGAATAAAATTAACACTGTAAATAATACTAACGAGCTTAAAACTATACAGAATATACAGAAACTAACACTTAATCCTCATACATAAAGAAAAAAAAAACTATAGTGATTTTAACTAAAATTTAAAATTTCTCAACCATTAAAAGAATTACTTATATCCAGGAAGCAAATTTTCATTTTTATTTAAAATCAGTGGGGCCTTATATACTGTCAAGAAGGGGGTGGGCTTATAAAATGTTTAAATAGGGCTTCGAAACGACTTTGCTAGAATGGGGGTATATTTGGTTTTGTTTGAGTATTTTCTTTCAGGTATTTTTGGTTTATAAATTAACAACAACTATTCCACGTTTATAAATTTATAAAGCTTTTGAAACTGCATTGCATTCAACAACATATACCGGCCATAGACCAGGCTAAGCTAGTTATAAGTTTGCATTGTATACGTATTTTAATTGTTATGGTTGCACGTATATGAAATTTAATTTGGAGTTAGCGTTTTCAAAACCATTTGAATGTAAAAACAAATATCAAATTGCTTGGTATACTGCACGCTTTTAAAATTTTAAGAAGTTAAGAGATACTCCCGTAAAATTTGTAAATCAATTTCAGTTGAATATGTTTTAACAATTAAAGATTGGTTATGTAATGACAGGACGTTTACCGAATAAGACATAAATGTCTGTTGCGTACAATTTAAAAGCTGAACCATCAAAGTTTGTTAGCTATTTTCAATATTGTAAAAGTTCAATATACATAAATCACTGGATTACAAACCATCTAGAAAATGAATGTATCTAGAGAAAAGAACTGTATTATTAATCAATTATTAATAATTAGAAATTGCATAGTGTGCGTAGAGATAGTTGCCATGGCAACGAAAAAAACAAAGGAAGACGGATTTTATTTATAAAGGACTTCAAATTTATATTACTAAAAATAGACGTGTTTTGTACTGTTATGAGTTTTATTACATTTAAAAGTTACGAGAAAGTTTTGAAAGTCAAGTTGTACCTGGAGATAGCAAATAGTAGCAGTTTTACGGCGAATAAAAGTTAATTAAAAGAGGGAGTGCTGGTCTGTACCGTTATTGTTTGAAGACGAAAGCATAGTGGAATTGGAGTTATCTGAGTATTTGTATAACATAAAATTTGTAGAAATATTAGTAGTTTTATAGTCTGGAGATTATCAGTTGCTCGAGTTACTTATTATTTACAGGAGGTGCCTGCAGTTGGTCACTTGGCTTCAGGACGGCTGGAAGGCGGCGCTTGTATCTGGATTCAGGTATTAGTATTTAATATCTACGCAGTGCTTTAATCAAATTTATAAAAGTGGAACTAGTGTTTGGGAATACTTTTGGCTTTTAAAATTATTTTGAAAACTCCTTGGATATTTGTTTGGGTGTCTAGTTGAGAGGTGTTTGCTTAGGACGGACCCACCCTAGGTAGATTCCGCCACGTGTTTGACGGCCCTGTAAAATATTTAAGTGCAGTAGCCGTGTAAAATAATTAAAGATAAATTGTGTGGCATAACTCAACAAGGCTCTAAAATAAGACAAGGAGTGACAGATAGATATATTACGCCTATCACTAATAAGGTAGGATCACAGTATATATAACAATATATATATATATATATATATATATATATATATATATTACTCTAATTTAGAACAGGGTAGAAAATTAATTAACGACATCAAATAATTTTAATCACCGTGTATAAGGACGCTTTGGGTAATAATACGCTTCATTTAAAGGTATATTGGATAAATTCGTCATTTACTTCTAAACATAGGGTTCATATTGTTGAGATAATGTTAAACACCGTGTATATCAGGGCAGTGGAAAATAGAACGCTTAATTAAAGGTCTACTGTGTAGATTTAAATCATTCAATTAGAATGTAGGGTTTGTATATAATCATAATTAACGTGTAGAAGGAAGTAATGTAGAATTTCATTAGATAATACGCATTATTAAAACCATGGAGCATAAAAATTTATTCGTTTTGTTAAAAATAAGGGGTTTAGATTATTCACTGGACGCTTTCTATAAAAAGAAGCCGAGTTAAAATGTTCAACATGTATTTAATTTAATCTCTCCAAGTACTAAAGCTATCGAGAAATTATAAAGACGTGGGGAAGTCACGTAAAAGCCTTCAGCGTATTGGAATTTAGAACACCTGCAAAAATAACAATGTATACGATAGTCGATAAGCTCCAAGCTATATGAATGCAAGTAAGAAAGCAAGTTTGTGGTATAAAGACAAGCGAGAGGGAATGCATTGGTAGTTAAATGAGGGGAAATATGCAAAACAAGAGCACAGGTTGTAGATAGAACGAACAGACTAAATTGGCGATTAAGGTTGAAATAAGATGCAAACATGAGAGGTGGAAGCATAACAGTTTCTATGTAAAATTAATTAGTTGTTCGCGGACGTGTTGCGAGGCGTGTGGAAATTTCTTAGATTTCAACTCGGACGAGTGCAAATTTCAGAAGAATCATTGTGCCGAGCCATCGGAAGGGAAAATAGAATGCGAATTTCTGAAAATCGTCCGTCGCGGGACAAATTCGACTTGCAAGCGAGCCATTATATAAACCCGTGCTGATAGGAGTTTAGCTCTCTTTATTTTTGATTATATTCGATACTTCAAGCGGTCTCTTTTTATTTTTGATTTTATTCGATACTTCAAGCAGAATAGATGGTGATTACGTGCTACGATAAAAGTTATTATGCATTAGTGCACTTAGAGAAGATAGATAAAGGTAATAAAGTCTAGTTATATTTGCGGGTATTACTGTACCAATTATCCAAATTAGTAACGATAAATAAATAAATAGAAGTATGCAGTTTTGGTATAGCGTGAAAGTATTATGAATTTCATTGCTATTTTTCGGGAGTGTTAGTAATCAAGTGTTATTCGTAATCGTGATTGGATCCACAAAACAAGATTTAGATATACATAGATGAGTTCCTGAGAAGCCTTGAAACCTTTTAGACGAATGGTGGTGTAGAAAAATTTTAAAGGCGGCCAGAAATCCGAGGACGTAAACATAAACCAGCTGGAATGGTAGGATTAGCAAGGACGATGTACATTGGAGCCACGAGTGCATTAACCTTCAGGTAACTTATGCATTGTTGTTCGATCTTAGATGTTTTGGTGTGTGTTAAATATCTTTATAATTTGTTTGATAAAGATGGACAGTAGTAAACTTGTATAAACAACAAATTTTGAATTTTAAGGTAAAATTTTCTTGTATAAGTAGAAAGGAGTATTTATCAGGTTTATGTTTTTGATTATGATGAAAATTGGGTCTGTCTTTGAGCTCAATTAGACTAACCTGTTAAATTAACGTAAAGGGGTGGGAGATACTCCCTTTTATTCAGACTTAGGTCTGTACATATTGTTAACTTAATTAGTATGCATCCTACAAGGACTCTAATTCTGGATGCAAATTAAAATGATGACAAATTTGAACTTGAAATTTTATGATGCTGAAATTTATGCTGAAATTTAATTTTGAAATTTTAATGTAGTGTGAATATTAATGTAAATAGAGTTAACGTTGATGTTTGTGGTAGGAATGTGTTTGTTTTTTTATGAATGAGGATGAAAGTTTTAACTAGGTGAGCAGCCGAGGCGGAAGGAAAGAGTCAAGAGGCGATTATCAGAAGAGATTCAACGGACAATAGAATCACAGCAATTCTTGGCACAGAACGTGGGCAATTCAAAATAGACAAGAGAATCACAGCAATATATATACATATATATCCTCATCATTTAAGCAGTTTTTAGAAATTTAAATCACAACACCCATAAATTGTTGCAAATCGATTACCACAGATTCACAACACTTGAAGCCTGACTGAAAAATCGTGGCACAAGCAGATGATCATTTTGTTTAAACCAATTTTTCTTAGAATAAGCTAATCATTATTTACTGAAATTGTTCCATATTCGTTCTAAGTCGAGAGGCATACAAAGGTTTTGTTTGAATTGACAATAACTAAAATGAGAAAATTTCAATCTTAGTTTGAAATTCTTTCTTGATTTTATACTATTCTCCACTTACCATATCAAATGCCGTAATTTAAGAGCATTACATAAGCGCACTCTATTGATTTAACGTAAATATGATTAGAACGTAGCGCATAGAAATCACACAAACGTTTGAAAGTAGAGAAGGATTGGAAAACACAATCAATTTAAAACGGAAATTTAGGAAGAAAGTTTACAATTTGAAAAGTTGAACTAGATTTAGATATCAGAGTATCATAAAATTAGTAACAACATTTCATATGTAAGCATTAGCAAAACACTATGTCATTTTTAATTCATGTATGTAATAGATTATGTCCTGTTTCTTAAAGCGTAACCTTTAAAAATAAGCGTTTCAATATAAACATACAGAAAATCTTCATCACAGATGAATCATTAGATAACTAAACAAATACTAAAAGCATTTCAATGGTGCCACTCGAAAATATGTATTCAATAAGTATGAAATTGTAGTACATGTGTTTTTATGTGTAAAATTATAAGTATACTCGACTGAAGGTCAACGCTATTAAGGAGTACAATATTTAGTATGTGGCATCAATTCAACAAATAGCTGTAATCAATTCGCATCGGATTATCATTTTCTAACCTTAAGATTACCTGAAAGGTTTTAATAATGATAAATAAAAATAACAAACTAGCACATTTTTAAACAGATGCAAAATACCGCCTATTTTTAATACAGAAATATAAGATACTTTTAATTAAATCATGCTATCACCCGGTTGTCTAGGTACACTTGGCTTAAGCACTGATTCAAATCGTCATCGGAGAAATTCTCATAATGGGTGCTTGGAAGTTCAATAATGAATAAAACTTGTAACCATCCCCAAGTACAATTATATTTTGTTTTTGAAAAAAGTTAAACTTCAAAAATACAATGAGCACAACTAAGGCCGTATTCAGAGTTGATGGTGAGGGGGGCAGGATGGGGGTCCAGATCCTCCCGAAAGTTGCCAAACCAATGACAGCATTTTTTAAATAAATTATAACTTGCTGCTAAAATATTCAATAAGTATATAGGCTCTCGTTTTAGAATTATTTCCATTTTAAAGTTAATACTGAATACGTAAAAACATAGTTATTAAGTATGATTTGTTTGCAAAGCCTTTCCGAAAAAGACGAGGTCTGAGCAAACTAATCTTCTAGAAGCCTTTCAAAATCTAAAATAGAATGTGTGCAAGAAAATAAAATCAATGGTATTTAATATTCTTCGGATCATTACATTTAATTATTTTACAGAATCTTTGCGCGCTAATTATTTCAACATAGTCTAAAATACGCGCTATCGGGTATATTGTTAGTCCATGTAGTTGTTTGCACGAGAAACGTGGTGTCAGTCAAACATAATAAATATTAAAATATCATTATCGATGAGTCATAAAAGCCATGCAAACTGGTCAGTTGGTGGATGATAGGTGTACCATGTCAATTTACGATGGTGTCTTTATTTAGTGTCTTTACTTAAAATTTTCAAGGCTTTAAAATAACATATTTTTTTCTTCAAACGTTAAAATATTAGGTCATTATTTAACTTAGTCGGCTTGGAGAAAATGTCACCTTTCCTCCGGCGATAGTTTTACTTTTCCTTTTCCAGTCGCCAGAGGTGAAAGTGACGTCATGACATTATCCAATAAGTGACGCAAAACAACAATATAAACACCGATAAAGAACAGTTAAACTTCATTTTTATTTGCAATGTAATATTAAATGTGCAATCTTTAAGGGTAGCATTTTGAAAATTATAGCCGTGCAATATTCTCCCCAGATTTTGGCGGTTCAAGAAGCGACACTGCTTCATTTACCGCAAATTCAATTTCAGAACTTTACATTTTAAGAATGTTTTCGTATTTAACAACAATCGCGTAGTTATTGTGTGAAATTAATTTGTGTCAAAAAGATAACATGGTAGCCAACGTTTCATATTAATCAAACACGGAAAATGCGTATCCGTATAATTTAACCAAGGACCGCTACACTTGCTGCCACGTCCCCAATGCTCCACCTGAAGGTTCTACATTGGGTTGGAAAATTTGTATTTGTAAAAATATATGAAAATTAGAAATTTTCGTATATTTCGCAGAACGTTTGAAGAAAACAGTATATTTCATGTGGAAAAGTGCCTTTAAATGGCCTACCTTTATCACCCGCTTCACTGGTGTTCGGCGGGTAAACGGAGGCGCGAGCTACATATCCCCCAAATTAGGATATATGTGTAATTAAATGAAACTTTAAAACTTAAGTTAAATTGTTACAATGTATAAATTGAAGGACATAATAAAAGATTAATGAAAGTTCACAAACCAGACAATGAGAACGGAAACAGAAATTGTATTCCAAACGCAACATGATACTGTAGGTGCAGGTTACAGTAGGTTATAAGACAGGAATTATTAGAATTAAGATTACTAAGAAGTAATACGTTGTATTGTATAAAGAAATAAGCAGACATGAGTTCTGCAGTTCCCATAAGCAATGTGAGGGGCAGGGATAGCATAAAAACCCTCGAGAGCCCAAGATGGCCAGTCAGTCTAGAGCTTCACAATTTTAACATTGTTGGTAGTTCAGCTAGTCACCGTAATTTTAATTTAATTAATTAGTGAAAGTCAACTTAGAATTATTTTGATCTCCACACGTTACTGCATATAACGTTCTTGTAAATTAAAAATGAATATTATAATTCTGTTTAATAAATTTGATGGAAGAGTTTTTTGAAGAAGCTTTTTTAAAAAGCCGCTCCAAGACGCCCAAAACCTATCTCGTGCCATGAACAGTTCCACTTCGCCTCCGTATAAAATAATATACTATTCTGAATAGATTTGTGGACTACATTCGAAACCTATTATTCAATTTAAAGAGGACTATGTAGGATGAGTTTTAGTTTAGTAGTCGTTTCCTTTTCACATCGTGTCATTTATGATTTATGGTGTTGTTGTAGTTTTATATACATTTCAAGTTCTGGGTATTTAGGGAAAGTATTCTACTGTAACTATTGTTACCAAATTACTAAGAAAATGTTTGTTAGTTCTGTTATTTCAAAGAACAAAACGCTTGCTTCACTATCTAAAAGCGCAGTGCAACAGGATCAAGGATTATTTATTACTTAAGTTACTGTGACTGTGAGTGCCAGTAGGTAGTAGTAAGTACTGTCAAAACTTGTTGAATTGCTGTATCTGTCTTGGGCATAATAGAATAATTAAGGCTTTTGGTCTCAAAACTCAGTGGCAGGTTTATATTCTATAGTTAAGTTCCAACTATTTCTAAACCACAAATTAATTGAGGCATTAGAATATTCTTTTTGGCTCCATTTACAAACATCTGTTATTGTTGTTTGATTATTTCAGATTCAGTTCACTTCTTATAGAGCAGAATAGCAAAAGAGTTTAGACCTTAATTTAGCGCCATAACATACGAATAAAGGACATACTGCTTGATTTTCATTTTAAACAGTCAAAAACGATCAGTCTGACCAAGGCCAAGATAAGGTAGAACCTTCTGTCAGACAACACAGTTGGAAAATGTGGCATCTGGTGCAAAAGAAACTGCTGTTGTTAGTTTTCCTTTTTGCCAAGCGAATAACAATTTGGATATAGGAAATTACACAAATGACAGAAAAATTTACAATTTATTAAAACATAAACTTTTTGTATGTCCTTGGGCCCCAGAGGATATCTATTCATTTCCTTTAGCTAATCGCGCTAAGAAATACATTTTAGGCTAGTTTTTAGTTTCTAAGTAACGCAGACTTTCAGGAAATAAAAATTAAAGTTTGAAAAACAAAGGCTGGCTAGATTTCCTTGGCTAACAAATACAGAGCAGCATGGTCATGGAGCGCTTTGATAATACTGTATATTCCGTTCAAGCGAATTTGTGGGTAAATATAAGACAGAAAACAAGTGCCTTAAAAAGAAAACCTTTTTGTGCTTATAAAGGTGCAATAGAAGAATTTAAAGACCATGAAAAATTAAAATAGCATATCAAAAACGCTGTTTTTGCTGATAATTTTGTAAAACCTTCTCTAAATCAATAAGATGATAAAGTATCGAAACTTAACAGAAATTATAGCGAGCAGGTGGCGCAAAAGCGCCAGAATTTTGAACTCATTAGATGTGTATTTAAAATATTGTCTGTAAGAGAAAGCTGTTGTGGACTCATATTAGTATTTAAAACGTTGTTTGTAGGAGGATCATTGGGATTTCATTGTATTTGTATTTGTATTTGTATTTGTAACATTGGTTTCATTAATTTAGAAGACATAATCCATAATTCAGAGAGCTGCAAAAAGATGCAGAGACAGGAACCCACAGTAATGTATATATGTTATCGTGTAATATATAGGTTAGAATTTATTAGATTAGATAGATTAGAAATTAGTGCAAGTTCCCGTGTGCATATACAACACATTAGTAAGTTAAGACGTTTTTCAGAGCTCTAGGTTAAGGATTAATTAGTTTAGAGTTGAGCTTCATCATCAAATTGGCTTCAATATTCACCTTGGCAAAAATGCGCCAAAGCATTCTCAATATGCTTGTATAGGAGGACACAGAATCAAGCAATTTTACCTACTAATTATTAAATGTAAATATTTTAGCGTATAGGGTAATTTAAACTAGATTTAATAAATATTAATTCAAATTAGCTTTTGAATGTTACGTTAGGGTTATATTAATAATCATAAGCTCAAGTTGACGTGTGTAAATATAGTTCTAAAGTATAATTTCATTTTAACTTTGGTAAACGTTCTAAAAGCTTGTCTATTAAGGTGTTTATGAAAACAAGCAACGGTTATCACTTCCGAGAGAAACAACCAGTTAAAAACATTTTGAGTAGCAATTATATTCAAGGATATTAGAGGAGAAGTGTAAACAGATTGTTCGTTGAAAGGCCGAGTCCGTTAAAGAGTGCGGATCGATATTTTATAAAGAAAGATAGGATGCGTTAGAAAAGGACAGTAAAGAACATATTTTTGTAGTGAGTTGATGTTTAAACGAATGAATAAACAAAGACGGATCAAAGTTTCTAGGTGCAAGGAAGATGCAGAATGTATGTTTAAGGTATCGATTTAGAATTAGACTGAAAATGAGGTAGAGATACGATAAACAAACTACCTAAGGGGAACAAAGAAAGAACATTATTCTTCACAGGTGCAAATAAAATGGGAGATAGGTTAAAATTAAGTGAGGGTATACGAACGTGCAAACGGAGTAAGACGTATGGTGAGGGGCGTGGATAGACCAAGGAGTTGAAGACAGTTGGAGCGCAATTTCGACGTATTGAGCAGCCGTTAGAAAACGAAGTGGTAGTTTTCGAGAGAAAACGGTTATTTTGTTATGTAAATTCCGAAATTTGAAAGACGGTTGGTGTTTGTACGCTACATGCAGAAGGCCACCACAGGGTTTTCGAGAATTTGTAGACCGTTGAAAATGTTTGCTTAGAGAAATCGAAAGACGGTTTGAAAGATTACTTGGAAAGCGTGTTTGTGGGGTTGTGAAGTGGTGTGAGTAAGGTCTATATAAACGTATTCAGAAGGGGGATGCGCTCTCTTACTCTTACGATCTTACAGCTAACAGCTCTTACTTCAGCTACTTCTTCGCTCGCTATTGAGGTTAACTCTAATAGTCAAATTGTATTCAATGATTTTTATTGTTAGTGGTAATTACACGAGTTGGTGTAGTGGTAATTATTTTAAACTAAAAGTAAATACAGAGTTAAGAGCGAAGCTTTTAGGCATGTAAGTACCTATTACTGCTATTTTGGGTGTTAGAGCGCACAAAAGCGTTCTGAAGTGAAAATTTAATGGTGATTGCACCAAGCACTGATTTGTTGATCTAAAATGGAATGGTAATGGAAGATGTTAAAGGTTTGGATGCACTTTTGATCAAGAATTGGGAGAGTTTTTGATAGTGGCGTGCCGTGAAGGATGGTGTTTCAACTTGGAGAGCGGATCCAGAGCCTAGAGTCATTCTGGACGGCAACATCTTCGAGGACTGATTTGCAGCTGCTTGCATTATAATGGTTACCAGGTAACGAACTTTTTATAAACATTGTTGTGCTGTTTATTTGAGGAGTTTTAAACTCTTTTGTGCTTTTGTGTGATTATTTTTATGAATTTTGATGAACTGAAAATTTTATTGACTTTATATGAAATTGAAAACAGGTTTATAATTAATGTAAGGATAACCAGGCTATTCTGTAAAAGGTAAAGGGGACTTTTGATTATTGCAGTGCTATAATATCGCACACAGGTTTAAAGGGTTTTACTGTGAGCTCATATTAAGACGACAGTTAAAGTCAACTATAAAGATAGCCCACTTACTTTAATATGGTATATGTTGGATAAAGATATTTAATACAAATTCCTTTTTGAAATTGAATTGCTTCTAGGCAAAGTTATATTGTATGTAATAAAAAGAGTTTTAGGGGATATAAATATTTATTTCGTGTAAATAGAGTGTGATGTATTTTGTTAGTTGCGTTATTTTGAGTTTGATTATAGGGAAGTATTTTCTTTTAAATTATAGCATAATGGCAGTTAGGTGGAGTTGAGATTCTGCAATTCAGGTAAGCTTCTTAGAAAGTGTTTTCATATGCAATTATAGATAGGAGCGGAGCAGTCGAGGTAGACTTCGCGATTATTTATGACGACCCAATTTGTGGGGCCCAATTCAATTTCAAGTACGAGACAATCCAGGGGAACTTCACGACATTATGACACCCAAATTGTGGGGCTCGAAACTATTTTAAACATTTTGGTAGGCCTAACCCAAAGGAAACTATACAACAATATATATATATATATATATATATATATATATATATAGAGAGAGAGAGAGAAGAATAATCCACATTTGGAATGCAAATGAATGCTTAATATATATTAATAGTTATTAAGATGAAATGAAAACCCAACTTTGTATTTAAAGTTGAATTACCATTTCAAATCGAACTAGTAATTGAAAACCACTAAAAGAACGGCTACAGCAGGACTTGAACCTGCAACCTCTGATTTTCCGGATCAGCGCTCTAACCAATTGAGCTATATAGCCTAATTGTTTAGATGATGTTATACTTAATACTACTGAAGCTTGGCTCTTGTTAACGATTTTCAATTACGTCTTGCATTTAAGAAAATTGAATCTAGTTATATACATAATTCATGTACTAATAACTTGATCATCCCATTTTTGCAACGTTCGGAATAATACAAACATGTAATTATATTATTATTAATAGAGAAAAATAATCCACATTTGGAATGCAAATGAATGCTTAATATATATTAATAGTTATTAAGATGAAATGAAAACCCAACTTTGTATTTAAAGTTGAATTACCATTTCAAATCGAACTAGTAATTGAAACCACTAAAGAACGGCTACAGCAGGACTTGAACCTGCAACCTCTGATTTTCCGGATCAGTGGTTTTCAATTACTAGTTCGATTTGAAATGGTAATTCAACTTAAATACAAAGTTGGGTTTTCATTTCATCTTAATAACTATTAATATATATTAAGCATTCATTTGCATTCCAAATGTGGATTATTCTTCTATTAATAATAATATAATTACATGTTTGTATTATCCGAACGTTGCAAAATGGGATGATCAGTTATTGTACATGAATTATGTATATAACTAGATTCAATTTTCTTAAATGCAAGACGTAATTGAAAATCGTTAACAAGAGCCAAGCTCAGTAGTATTAATAACATCATCTAAACAATTAGGCTAGATAGCTCAATTGGTTAGAGCGCTGATCCGAAAATCAGAGGTTGTAGGTTCAAGTCCTGCTGTAAGTTTTCATACTGTTCGATTTTAATATATATATATATATATATATATATAATAGGTAGTTTCGAACGGTAGTAGTATTTACAAATCTGTTGGTTTCTTGGAATGCACTCGTTCGTAAAATAAGAACTGTAGTGTCAAGTTGTAATTTTTATTCTGACGTTTCGTCATGAATGTTTATGTTTTAATCATAGACTAAAATTTGATGAATTTAGTGTTATGAGGTTTAAAACAGAATAGCTAATCTACTTACATAATTACTATGACATAAAGAACTTCTACATATAAAAACTAATACATCAATTACAGTTGTGACTATTGACAATTATGAAAACAATAACAAATATTCACAAAAGCTAACTATGTGTACAATACTAAAAAAATTACAAAAGAAAATGTAGAAAGAACTTAATAACTAATATGAGGATGTCAATTTTATTAAATTATTAGTTATTAATAGGTGTAATGATTGGAAAGTAACTTAAAAATAGACAAATATGAAGGAAACGTAAAAAAGGTAAGATTTTAAAAACGAAATGTTTGTTTATTAATGGAATCTAAATTAACGGTCTGAGAAAGTGGATATTATTAAATTTATTTAGCAAAGAATATACTAAATTTATTGTGTTTGTATCTTGCTTATTGTTGAGTGGATTAGGTTGTTGTAGGTTGTAAAAAGATTCCAGGAATAGTCTTTTGTAGTAGTTGTTTTCAAGGTCTAAAATCTTGGTGTCTGTGAATTTAACAGCGTGTTTTGTTGCATGTAGATGTGATGACAAAGCACAACTTAGTTTACCAAGTCTGGCATCACCTTTATTCGATTTTTTAACCATTGTTTAGACGAGCAACATAAGTTCTATTGCAACTACATTCTATCTTATAAATAACATTACTGCATAATGATTTCTCGGTGTTATCTGTTAATTTAGTGAATAACCTGTATATTGATTTTTCATAAGTACAAGCTATTAGAATATAAGGTTGCTTCAAGATCTTAGTTAGTTGAGGGGTTAAATTTTGAATGAAAGATAATTTTCTAAATTTTGTAACTAGTGATCGGTCTATTAATAAAGTTTGTAGCCTATTGGAGTAAACAAATTTTTTTAAAAGGGGTTTTTTGGGCATGAATTGTTTAGTAAAATATTTTTTGATCCTTTTAAGTTGTTTGTAAGTAAATTTGGTTCGCTAATTTTTTGAATACGGTATTTTAAAGCTAATATGGTATTAAGTTTATTATTAAAAGCATGGTTAGAATGATAATTTAAGTATCTACCATACTTATAGTCTCTTGTATAGATACTCCAACCTATAATATTGCTACCTTTTTATTTAAAATTTACGAATATAATATTTAGCGGCAATAAAGCTGATCTTGTTCTTCTTATTTGTGCGTGATGGTGAGTGTATTATTATACCACCATTCCCGTTTGTACGAGAAAGTGTGTCGTATTTACGTCTGCCATCAACTTACGAGAATTTATTGTTTCACTATCTTTCATTCTCTTAGGGCTATATAATAAACCGAATAGACGTATACCTATCTCCACATTTTATGATTCTAGAACATGGGGTCAATTAACTGTGCGTCTATACTTAGAAATACACCTTCTACTATTTGATATCACTTAAATCAATGCATTTTTCCACTAAGGTAAATTATTTTTACTATTGCATGAAAATTAAAATATTTCAACACGCGGCTTTACATAAAACTGAGTATTTAGCCGTAAATTGATCCTAAACGTATAAAATTGAATTTTTTTAATAGGATATATCCTGGCGAGTTTACACATAATTGAGCACTTCTCTAAACATAACGATTTTGTTATAAAATATGGAGGAGACTCTTTTGATAAACGTTTGTTTGTGTCGAACTTAACAAATGCCTTAATTTTTTTTATCTAAAATACGATTCCGTGTGATCTAATTCCTCTAGTAGTCATGATTTTTAGGCGACAAACGTAATTGATACATTTAATACCATACATTTCACAAATATGTTTCCTATACAAATAAATGTTTAGTAATTTGTTTTTTTAAATTTTTTAGAATTTTCTCGCTTTTATGAGGTTAGATGTTTATTATATGATGTAGTAATCTACAGAATTTTGTACAATTATGGTTTTAACAGAAATATTTTAATCTCGAATTATCTATAAAGCTATCTACCCAAATGTCAATAAGCGAAGTACAGTCGGATATACATTATTGGAGCATATGTGCTCCAAAAATTTTGAGATAAAAAAATTATTTTATTGCTTTTCAAAATATTTATCGAAACATTTTTCCATTGTTGACTACGAATTTGATTTTTGATTTTTGAAAATGTAAGTAAGTTGAGAGGACTCAAGTTTTGACTGTACCGAAAATCATACATTAATTTCATCATTTGATTGGTTAAACAATTCATTGATTGCTGTTCCGTTGCAGTGGCTCGGTGTTGAGTTGTGACGTTTTTTAGTTTTTCGTATTCAGAGGATATATGAGGCAAACACGTGGCTCAACACCATTTTGCCAGTTTACAATGTGCTTGTTCTAAAGTAATGTAACCAGACGTCCAATTTACAAAACAAAAAAGTAATCATTTTTTTTTGAAACTTCTGCAACAAATAACTTTTATTGGCTTTGTTTTTACATGAAATACTCAAAAAGTTCAATATTTTTGAACTTTGTCATTGTTGTTCGACAATAAAAGTGTCAACATTTATAAATTTATAACTCTAATGACTACACTACCGACTCTTCCTAAAATTTTAGCAGCAACTACCGTAATGGTTGTTGAAGTACCTCCTCAGATGACAACTACTATGATTACTCATAACAGAGATGTTAATTTTGAGCAAACTGTTGATCATGACTCTACAAGAAAGAAAATAGTCTTCCAAGCTTTGTTTAATTACAAAACTGGGCATATTTCTACTGGATGAGAACTTCCACTTAAAAAACGGTTGTTAGAAATAAAACGAACACTCTCAAGGAAGGTATATTTTCAACTAACTTTACAGTGGTGTTCTTAGTTTATCCTATATCCCAAGGGTAGTCAGGCTGCTGCTTGCCTCGCTTGCCACCTTTCTTGCGTGAGAGGTCACGGCCGTGCATGATGTCGTTTACATGGAATTAATTAAATGTATCATACTAATAAATTATTTTACTGCCAGTAATGTTTATTATTCAACAAGAATGGTAGTGGGTAAGGTTCAGCTTCTAATAAATGTCCACTATGCGGAAACACATTATCCTCTAAGTTGTCCAGTTCGATTTAACTATAAATCTTTGGTGTTTTAAATACTAATTTTGTAAAAAAATAATAACTTTTAGACACCTAGAAATGCTTTTATAGAGGCAAAAAATATTTGTCAGCCATAAGTATCAAAGGTTACAAAGACATGAGTCATCTTTATAAAAATGCCAGCTAATAAGCTCTACAGTGCTGAGTTTTAGTAATCACCTGAACCTAATCTTGAATTGAGCGCGTTGTATCTTTTTAATCGATGATCCCAAAGCATTATCGCACCTGAAACGGTTTGATAAATAGCATTATCAGCACTTGACGGTATTTTTACCACGTACTTTGAACAAAGTCACAAAAATGGCGCCTGTCTTGGCCTAGTTTTCCATGCACTTCAGCAGCTAAAAAAATATGATATAGATAATACGGGAAAAACAATTCTGCTTGAGTCATTTATACAGTGGTAGATTTAAGACGAGAACGGGATATACTTTGGGGCTGTAGAAAATATGCTCAAGATCGTAGTAAAATGAACGTGCTGGATATAGAGGTTTTTCCTTAATCTTTGCACATGTTTTTCTTGTAAATGAGTTAAAAAATAATAGAGATGCATGTTGAATCAAAATTATTAGTTCTGCAGCCTTCATTCAAAATTTGATAAATTGATTTCTTTTGAGGTGTAAAGAATCATGTGCAATACAGTCCAATTCATGGAAGAAAATTTCAAAGTTTACAAATGCCAAATCGAAATTGTGTACAAAGATAACAATTTATCATCTATTAAATAAAATGTACGTTAGATATTTTCTACACAAACGTCACTACAGTAAACAATTATCGTTTACCCTTTAATAATATTTTTAACAATAATATAAAGGCATAAAGTACTAATAGAATTTTTCTCTTTATTGCATTTTTCCAAAAAATTTGTATAGTGTAAGAGAAACCGTATTTGTCTTTCATTACATTCCTTTAATCATAATAAATTGTATAAATCAGTGATATATTGCAGAACATCTAATGCTCCAGTTTTAAAAATGAACGTAACAATCGGTGGTGTCTCTTTACGGAAAAATCCTGATATGCGGAATGGGTATTTACAATGGATACAAAAATACCTGAAAATTGTAAATTACAACACGCTAAACGACAAGTAAATACAAATTGAATTTATTTGATCAAAAACATCCTAAGTTACTTTCGAGGAGTGTGTATGTATGGTATGTATGTATGTATAGTTGGAACCACTAAAGGTCATCACGTGACCATAACTTGAATCTAGATACATTCAAAGTTGTATCAATTTCCTAAAGAGTATAATAAATATAGCGAGTAAATGATGCGTGCTAGTTCAATAAAACTCATACGTAATTGCTTTGTTCTGCATAGAAATAAAGCAAATTCGGAATTATACGTCGGAACTTGTTTCATATCGTCGCTGTTAAAGCAAAATTTTTATGTAAAAGTTTCAATTTTTGTTTACCATACAAAAGACTTCCTCTTATATGTCCACATATTCTATTAAAATATCATGTTTCTGACCAATAGGATGAGAGATATTGTCTAAAGCTATTTGTCGTATGTTTTGTGGTAATCAGGTTTAGTCTGCAAATTGTCTTATGTTTCTGGGTTGTTGTGCAACATCTTAAGCAACTACAAGACCACAAAAGTAAGGAAAGCTATTTTGAATAACTATTTGTGTTTATGTTGTTGGTTATAGTTTATTTTGTATGTATTCAAACAAATAATTATTCATAATAACCATTCTATTTGCCATTGTAGTTCTTTAATGTAAAACATGAAATTTATTTTCTACAGTGAAATTGAGACTATGTTTGTTTAGCATGTTTTGATCTCAACCAACAAACAAATTAGTATAGATCAGCTTAACACACTAAATATTGTTTTGTCTTATTGTATTAATGTTTAAGTCTGAGGAATTGCAGCTGAACTCAAAAGCAGGCTTTTGGGTTTGTTCTTTATGTGCAAGATGTCGTAAGTTTCAATCAGGATAGGTGCGTAGATTTTGTTAAATTTTAAACATAACACAATTTTCAATTAATGTTCCGTACACTAAAAATGTGCTTTAAGCAATAGCATTATTGTTCAAAGCACATTTTGAATAAGGTTTTTAATAAAACGAATATGTAGGCCTATAATCATAAAAAATCTTATGTAAAACCCATTAAAAACTTTTACTTATGTTACAGAAGTGTAAAGATGCTGTCCAGAGGAGACTTCTTGTAGCTCTGGCTACGACACAGGCCCAGATCGGTGAGCCAATTTCATTATTTGACGATACATAATTAATTCCGAACAAAGGATACTTATCGAAGAAAATAGAGCTCTAGATTTCCACAATGCTCAGTAGTGGAAGAAACTGTAGTAACTACAGCACAAAATAACTACCACCCTTCTAATAAAATTGTCAATTATAAGGAATCTTCTGACGGCGATAGTCCAGGAGCATTATTTGCTGATTCAAATTCCGAAGACTGCTACCATCCTACAGAAGCAGATTCAGATGCAGATTCAATTAGTAATGTTGAATATTATTATGAATCAATAGTTAGAGAAAGGAAACGGCAACAGTAAGAAAAACCGGAAACTAAACCAAAAGAAAAAAGAAAGAAAAGACATATGGACCAAGAAAAGACCAAGAAGAAATAGAAAGAAACCAGCAAATTAATTCAAATGAACAAAGACTTGCTAGCCAAAAGGCACTATTAATACAAACTGACGAGAGAGCAGAAAACCAGCAAACGATTCAATTAAAGGTGTACTGACTAACATAGAAAATATTATCCAAAATTTAGCAGTTAATAAAAATGGAAATGAAGCTCAGTTACATGATCAAACAAAAGAAATAAATGTTAAAACAAGCAAGAAAAGTCGAGAGGGTTTATCGATACCGCATACTTGGAAGCGGCGAGCCAACAAAAAAAAATGATGCAGAGAGAGGAGTACAAGGGTTTAAAAAAAGAAAATGGAAAGTATAAATTATGTATTGACAGAAAAGCACGAGAAATGAAAAGTCGCTGTACACGCAAGTGAAGCAATAGCTCTAGTAACTCTGTATCATGCACAAGTATACAGAAGGAAAAGAGAGAACACAACTTTAAATACTTTTGGACAGTTTTAGAAAATTGGTCTGGTAGAAATGAACACATTGTCTCTATAATAGAAAAGTAGCCAATTGTAAAGAGGCGTAAGACTACCTTATTGACTGACACAACTAAAAGACAGATAACCTATAAGTATTATCTAATGAAAGACAATGCTCGTGTACCTATTTGCAAAAAAATGTTCTTGAGTACGTTTGAATCCAGTGAAGAAACAGTTCAGTCGTGGATTAAAAAATGTTCCTTGATAAGGAGTCTGATGATGCATCTACTTTGAATCACGATGCAGCTTATGAAACACCTCCACCTCCAACAGATGTTATACCTATAAAAGTTGTTACTATAACACAATCCTTCTCTGCTAACTCTGATTCTTCCAAGAGACTAAGAAATTAGTGAATGCCAAGGCTAATTCAGTTGAAACCTTTTTTAATAGTCTTCCAGAGATGGAGTAACACTATTGTAGAGCTCCAAGCTCAAAACTATACCTTACATATATGGACAAGTAAAGTAGCCCTTTACAAACAATACAAGGAAAGATTCTGTCCAGACAACAACAAACCCGAAGCATGTTGGTCACTATTTTGTAGAGTTATATACAAGTTAAATATCGATCTTTATCAGCCTAAAAATGAGCAGTGTGAAGTTTGCATACAACATAAACTAGGCTCCATATCTGATGAAGAATTTCATCAACATCAAAGTAAAAAGGTTCAATCTAGAGAAGAAAAACCAAAAGAAAGATAGTGACAGAGCGTTAGGTAAGGAATCATTCGATCTGTACACAATTGTCGTGCAAGCTATCCTACTTTAAATACTCCCTGTATGTTTGTTGTGGTTTGTTTAGCATTTTTCTTAATCTTTTTTGGGTGTCAAAATTTTGATACCGATCCTAAGTCATGGATCGAAACGTAAATAAACATGATTTTAAAAAGTATGAGTGGTTTAATTCCCAAAGAAGATTAAGAAAAATACTATCCTACTTTAGTCCAATATTATGAGCTCTAGGGCTTACTTTAAAACCAATTTAAAATTGCACAACTATACATTTTACAATATCAAAAATGCTGATGTAACCTGCTTTTTATGGCATGAAGTC
The DNA here is from genome assembly GCA_036346225.1 of Platerodrilus igneus. NCBI lineage: Eukaryota > Metazoa > Arthropoda > Insecta > Coleoptera > Lycidae > Platerodrilus > Platerodrilus igneus. The sequence continues at coordinate 3,476,575 of JARFIW010000929.1, read as the reverse complement.
AATGGCCATTTAGATAGTAATGTTTTCGTTTCTATTCTAATTAAGTTTTTAAGGAGTAAAATAAGTGAGGAAAATTTGATTGAAATTATTCGCTGGAGTGACGGATGCACTTACTAGAGTCGCTATGAAAAAATATTAAATACACTACTCTACCTTCCAAACGGACTAATGTAATAATAGTACAAAGATATTTGGAGGTTGGCCATGATAAATGGAGGTGGACTCGGTCTACAGTAAAATTGAACAGAGAATAAAAGAAAAAGAATTCCATGTCCCATTTGACTACATAAAAGTCATTCGAGAAGCAAGGGTCCATCTCACACCATTCAATGTTGTATCGTTAAAGTATACTGATTTCTTGCATTTTACCAATGGATACTATACAAGTATAAAGCCGAGATAAAAAAAGCGATCCATTTGTTACTGATTTGTGTGCTCTAAAATACTTCCAGGGTCAAATTTATTACAAACTTGACAGATCTATAACTGGGAACAGATACCAAGACGACCTGAAACGTCTGGGGTATATAGAACTGTCCCCCTCTTTATATATCTCCAATGAAGATTAAGCTAAGGATGTTTGAGGATCTTCAGTCCTTGAAAAAAGTTATTCATGAGGATTATCATCACTTTTATGATACCTTTCCCCAAGATTGCGATGATCCACTTCAAGAACCAGGATACTGCAAACACATAGTTAACAAAAATTAAGTAATTTCTTTAAGCCTAGTTGTTTATTTAAATGTAATGTTTTTACTATGTATAATTAAATAATTTTTGTTCTTACTACTATTATGTGTTTTTACTTAACTAAACATAAAATCTTCATTAAATGGATTAAAATAATAAAAAAAAGTTTTGACCTAAATGCAAAGAGACATAAGTTTCATATATTTAGTAGTGTCATTAACAATGTTGAGTGCAAAATGTCGTATGCTTCCCTGCAAAAGATCAAATGTTGCAATTTGTGACCGATCTTGGATGCAAAATGTCTTATGTCAACATATTTTTTTTAACAAGCTACCACATAAACAAGTTGATCCAATTGGTTTTAATGTCATTTTGTACTTAAAGTTGTAATATGAATGTCAAAGGTTTTTAATTTTAGAAACTTTCAAGTTTTTTTTCTCACCTAAAAAGTGCACTTTTAACATACAATATTTTGTAATAATAGCAACGTTATATAGTTTAACTGGCAAGTATGGTATTCTGAATCTGGCGGTAACAATAATATAGTCTGCTACTATGACCATACTTTCGTCGTCTTTTACACGCTTCCTTATGATAAAAAAATAGCACTGGTGTACACAATTACAACGCTTAATTGATATAGTGGTGCACTTTAATGAATAACTAATTGAACATACAACGTATAACAACAATTAATGATATCACCGGTGGCCGTATTGTAATTCTCTAAGTGTACAAATTTTATAGCACCCGTTGTGTATAAGAACTCTATTCAAATGTACAGTAAGATTTTAATTACAATAACTTTTAGACAATTTCAAGTTTTCTAACGTATTGATACGTCAATGGAGAGAGTTCATTCGATTAACACCAGAAAACACACCGAAGGAAACACACGTGGTTATGGTTTGAAATAATAACCACAATGAATAATTTTACAATTATTTAATGAATTTAAAAATTATTATTGCACGATGTTTATTGTACTGCAAGAGACGTGCAATTTATATATTTCCAGAAACAACAAATTTGCGCTAAGAATGAGTAGAAATTATTAGGAACACTGATCGTCTCGTTTGAAGCCAATCAGTAATTTTTATAAGAAGAAATAACAGAAATTGTAACGAGCCCCGCGATCTCTTTACAGTGCACAACAAACTTTTGGTAACTGGTATAACAGAAATTAATTATGTAGGGTTATGTGCTCAACATAATTAGAGAGGCCCACACCCTCACGACTAATATGGGATACGGTTATTGAGAGACTGTTTAAGAACGACTGACCGCGGACGACTGTTGAATAACAACTATCGTTTTTGGTTTACATCCAGACAAGTGAGCGCGGCGATAATACGCTGCACGTGTTATCAACGTTTTGGTTGTTAAATAGAATAGATATAGAATTTAATACTCGTAAATCTAATGATATAAGAAACCTGCATTTTAGAACGAAATCATATAATAAAACATTCTAATGGCCTTCAAAATATAAAAGAATTTATATTCTGGTTTGGTTGTACAACATGTTATTATTTCTGCAGTTTGGCCTTGGTATGGTGAATGTTGCGATATAATACCAACTTGAGCTAACAGTTTGACTGCCGATAGTTTTAGCAACTTATATTAAACGATCCTTTTACATCAGTTTTTCATTGTCCAATTATTAATCCACGTAGCGGTTTATCTGTACCACGCTAATTGAGTTGCTCAAAGTTTGCTTTGCATCATCTACAAATTCTACCGCACCACGCAACTGACAGGGTGCTATGACCAAAAGTGTTTTCACGAAATTAATGCTATTAGAGAAAATAATCGTCTTTGAATATTTTACTTCTTTAATGCAGTATATTTGAATTATCAAATGGTATACCTGACAGTACTACATTAGTCAGGAGGCGAGTTTCTTCTACGTAAAGCTTTAGTGGCAAATTCATAAAACGCACTCAGCTTAGAGTGAGTGTTCCTCATTGTAACTTATGGTATTCACAAAAAGCTCGAGGTTAGTTACTCATTTGAGTACGCAATAAGAATCCTTTTACAATGTGGGTAATGGTTGGCATTACGGAAGTTCCTCAAACATGGTAGGGCATCACTGAAATAGTGACCTTTCTCAAAGTTCATGTACATCCTTATTTTACAGAAACATAACCCTACTTTATTTACAGACGCGTTTAAAATTGTTTCTACTGTAACATGTCAATTCGCCGTTCCTTGCCATGTTACACTGTGGTCTCACTTCCTTCAATATAAAAGTATTATTCATTTTAATTTTATATTAATACCGTTTACAATCACAAGCTAGTTTTAATTTGTATAACATTTCCCTTTAGTATTATAAAATAATACACTATAAATACGCCGATCTTTAGTCTTAATTTAATATTCTTTCTTTTGTATAAACAATATAAATAATTGTAATCAGATGTAATTTTCTAATTGGTAAACTTCTGAATAATGTCCATAAATACACAACTGGTGTATACATAAATCTGTCATTTCGGACGGTTTTCAAAAGTATGGTTATCTTCAAACCAGAATAAATTTTCGGCTCTTTTGATATCTGACTGCCTTCTAGTGCACATGTCGTTTCCCGATAAAGATGTCCTTTCTAAGGTCAAGATGTCGTACCTGAATACTAGTAAAATGTATACGGAGAAAGTCTACCTGAATTACCCGTTTAAAATGAGCATGAATGGGTTCTCTGGTAAAGTATCCTCCGATAAAATATTCTCTGGTGAAATACCCTCCGGTAAAATATTCTCTGGTGGAGTTTTTAACTATACATGCTAGGCTATCTCAGCCTAATGCATTAATTCTACTACCTGCAAATATTATCTATTATCGTACAAGAATTTTATGTTGCTGTTTATTTACCTTCTAAAATAAATTAAATGCTCCGTTAACAAAACATATCGCTGTGGAACAAAGGTTTGGCTCTTACAAATTTGAAGTATGAGGTTAACACCAAACTAAACATGGATGGTGGTCGTCTTAACAAACAGTAAGAAGAAACTGAAACCTCTATAGTTCTATACAAGCCGGAGCTCAATACTTAAGTATATGTTTCTTTCATATTTCACGAATACAGGTATGAGTTTTATCTTATTTACTTTTGTGATGGAACAACGTGCATGTGTTACATTTTAAATCTCAAATATCTAGAAAATAATGCATGTAAAATATAAAGTCATACTTTTACTTACCTATTATATTAACTAATTTAATATTACATTTACTTTCCTGGTATAACCTTACAAGTGTAAATATAAAAGCTTTTATGAAACCTTTTTGTGGATTTTGAGGTTATGTTCAATTTAAACGTTTAATTCAAATTTTCTTAACTAAGTTAAATACAACAAAGAGTATTTATGATTTCTTGTTTACTCAGAACGTTAACTTGAAATTGTGTCTAAGTACAATAATAATTTTAGATTTTCTAATATCTTATCTGGGAGAGTTTAAGACAATTTTAAAATTATGAGAGTTTAGAGAGTTTAGATTTATATATTCCATTTAGTGACTTTGTCGCAATAAAATTTTATTGTAAGAAAATAAGAGTATATATTTTGTTTTTTCTAATGTTATTAACTAAACGTCAATATGTAAGTTATATTAAAGTATTTTCTTTTGTCATGTTCTAACTTGCATCCCTGTAACTTGTCTGGGTGAAATTTAACTTTGTTCTTAAAATATCTAAAAGTAAAAACCCCTGAGATACAGTCTTTTGCAATCTTCCGCAGCCACAAAAGATCGATGCTAGTCCCACCAGAGTTTTGTTTTAGACTCTGCAGTACACCCAATCCTACCTGTTAAAAGGAAGGGTGCACTACTAATAGTGTAGTGTGGTTGTTGACTGCTTATTATGACGAGCAATAAATGTTCGTTTATGACAGGCGAAGAAAAGGCATTTTTCAACGAAAGTGTACCTCGAGAATTAAACATCATGGAATGAAAGAAAACTGATGCAGTATCCATTAGTAAAAAGTAAAAAGTGTCTGGTTGAAAATTATGGAACAATTTAATTCTGTTGGTGGAAATTCTTATGTACGTTACTTATTTACTGGTTTGAAATAGTGTTAAAGTAAACTATAGGATAATATAAAAATAAGGGATTTTTATAGCGTACTGCAGAGGACTTACGTAAATAAGGAGAATACTAAATCTACAACGCCAAAAGAGTTGTCTAAAGAAAAACCTATAGAATGACAAGTGGCAGTAGTCCACATATACCAGCCATCACGGACCCACTGAACATTGCTTTTTACGCTACCGCATATATAGACGTCAAATATAGTGATTTAATTGCATATTATTTTGCCATAAGGAATGATCATGTTTATACTGACCATAGTTATCCACCCAATTTACCTGTATCAAAGAATGTATTTCTGAAGATAAGATTGTACTATTTTGCTTTACTGCTTATTGGCACAGTTTTAAACATAAAAAAGTGAACTTTAAACATTCTTTCGTTTGTTTGCCTTTATAGATGTCCAGATGTATGACGGTATACCAGACCCCAGTAGCGTTACTACACAAAATCTTCACGAATCTGGTTCAAGTAGTGTTACCACACCTACAACTGCTTCTACAAAGAGCAAAAGGTCTGTGTACGTTTCAAGGAACCCGTCCATTGAAATGGAGTTGGTCAAGAGACTGAAGCAAGCGAATAACTTAGGAATGTAATAAGAAAAGATACACCTTCTTCAGATATAAGAACAACAGTTAAAAGTAGAGGAGCAGAGCATACGATAATAATATGAAGCATATGATTCTCATGAATAAAGTCTTGTTCACTGAACTGTTGTTTATGCTTTATTGATATATTATGAAACACGGCCTCAATTACGCTTGTTGTGTTTACTAGTTTCAGCTGAAGTGCGCTTGTTAGGCAGCGAAAACGACCTTTCCATATTCCAATTGTTCGTTCTACTTTTACGAATATGGGCAGCATTTTATCGTTGTCTGATCAGCAGGTTCTAGTAATGGAGTATAAACGTATTTTGTTTGTAAATAAGCACTGTCACCTAACAAAATGTCTGGCAAGTGTCCATGTTCTAGACGCATATGTACTGAACGCTATTAAATATTCTGCTATCGTGAGCTAATCCTGGCCACTTTATAACAATATCTAAAATTTTGCACTGTGACCTTGCTACTGCTTGAATGTTTAAAGACATCCATCCTTTTTTGTTGCAATATAATTCAGCGTTTAGTCCACCTGGCCTCCTAAGTTCCGCGTGTGTTCCATTTATACATCCGATTACTCCAGGAAAATGTCCTATACTATAAAATCTCTGCTTCATAATTAGACATTTATTTTGATTTTAAGGATATTTGATACATCTATGTAAGTTTTGTAAAAGCAGATTGCGTACTTCATTAATAGTTCTATATACTGAAGCTTGACTAACTTCAGCAATGTCTAAAGTATTACATTAGAACGTACCTTGCAATTTGTTTTATATTAAATACCTGGTAACTACCAGTTGCAACGAATCACAGTGCTATGAATAACTTCAGTGGCTACGATATTCGAACTCAACGGTTATCGTTAATCCTTTCTTGCGGATAAATCAATGGCAATAGAAGTGTACTAAAAAGCGTACTAAATATTTCACTGGAAAACTTACAACGGTCAACCAGTTCTTGATTTGTATACCTGTCAAAAGGGTTGGTGTTATCTCTTACAGTATTTCTGAAATAATTAATTCAGACTACGTAATTTAATTCTATTACCTGGGTATAGGTAAATAAACATCATAAACTACATAATTTATGAACTCCAGAAAATCCTCGCCCATTGTTGAGGTTATGTGCAGTTAAATATGTTTTTTTCTATGTGAATGTATTTTGTACAAAATATTAAAAAGTAACCCTATAGTAGGTACCCTATAAGTAAGTATCCCTATAGTAGGGGATAAAGAATACTACTATAGTAAGCCTACTTATCGTAAAAGGCGATTAAAAGGTGCAGCAAGGGGCAGCAGCCTTGCTGGCTAAAAGATATTGGAGGAGGGTCGGTTGGTCTCGGGCGATCCTCAATAATTTACAAGCTTATTGGTGGTTGGCCGTGACGGATACGGCTTTTTTGCTAAAATCTTTAAAAACTGCGTTGTGGAAAGATATGGGAGCCTACCACAATATTTCCCAGGTGTGCGTGGCCTAAAACACGAAATACATATGATGGAGAGCTCACAAGTAAAATTCTTGTCCGGAGGTAAAATACTCCCTCATTCGGATCTCCGGGAGGGGGTACTTGGGGCTCGTCATCGTAAGAATATAAAACAATAGTTCGATTTAGTGATAGGGACTTGGAATGTAAGGCCATTACTTAGAGTAGATAAGTTAACGAATTTATTAGTCGAAATGAGAAAGGAAAAGCTGGACATTTTAGGTATTAGTGAGGTGAGATAGCCAGATAGTAATGACTTTTGGAAAGATAATTATAGAATAATTACAACTTCTTCAACTAATGGACAGGCAGGCGTAGGAATAGTGTTAGGTAAAAGATTAGGGCATAAATTTAAAAAGTACTTACAATTTAGTGATAGAATAATTATGGTTAGATTGAGTACAAAACCCACAGACACTGTTTTAGTTCAGGTTTACATGCCAACAACTCAGTACGAGGATGAGGAAGTAGAAAAGGTATACGAGGATATAAATAGTATAGTGAGAAAAGTAAAAGGAGATGAGAATTTAATAGTTCTGGCCGATTTTAATGCGTCAGTGGGAGAAGGTAGTGAGGGAAAAATGGTAGGAAAATTTGGGTATGGCAGACGAAATGATAGAGGAGAAAGATTAGTTGAGTTTTGCCAGGAACATAGATTAGTAACTGTAAACACCCTATTCGAACAACATGTTAGGAGAAGATATACCTGGAAAGCGCCAGGTGATAGGGCTACATACCAAATAGATTATATTTTAGTTAAACAAAGATTTAGAAACCAAGTTAAAAACTGTCGTAGTTATCCAGGGGCTGACATAGATAGCGATCATAACTTAGTTAAAATGAAGTGTAAACTAAAATTAAAAAAATTGAGAAAGGTTAAAAGAGAGGATGGGATCTAGGTAAGCTTTAATGATAGTAGGGTAAAAGAGGAATATAAACAAGTATTAGATAATAAGAGCAAAGAGATAGCTGTAGGAGGAACGTAGAAAATAGATGGAAAGAAATAAAACTGACTGTACATGATACAGCAACACAGACTATAGGTAAGAAAAAAATAGAAGCGAGAAAACCGTGGGTAACAAAGGAGATATTAGATTTAATAGAGAATAGAAGAAAGCTTAAACCTTTCAGAGAAGTGGATAGTGAAAGTAAGCAAAAATATAATACAGTTAGAAATAAGATAGTACATGAGTGTAGAAAAGCTAGAAATAAATGGATGGAGGAGAATTGTAAGGGAATACAAGATGATTTGAGAGTAGGTAAGATAGACAGGGCTTACAGGGCAGTTAAAAAGTTTTTTGGGGAAGATAGGAAAAAATATAATGGTATTAGAGACGAGAATAATGAGCTTCTATTAAATAAAGTTGAGGTAGCAGATAGATGGAAAAGAAGATATAAGGGAGACGAAATGGATGAGTTAGAAAACGATCAAGAAGAGGATGTAGAAATAGGGTTCTCAATATTAAGAGAGAAATTTGATAGAGCTGTTCGGAATCTTAAAATAAATAAAGCGCCAGGGATAGACGATATTCCCGCAGAATTAATAAAATATGCAAGTCAGAAAACTTTAGATAGATTATATGAACTAGTAAAAGCAATATATGACACAGGTAAGGTTTCAATAGATTTCGAAAAAAATATTATTATCCCAATCCTAAAAAAGTCAGGAGCTGATAGGTGTGAGAATATTAGAACGGTTAGTTTAACTTCTCATGCTTCCAAAATACTAACAATAATAATTAAAAATAAAGTAGAAGCTTTGACTGAGAATTATTTAGGCGAAGACCAATATGGTTTTCGTAAAGACAGAGGGAGTAGAGAACCGATACTAATGATTAGGGTAATTATCGAAAAAGGTTACAAAAATAAAAGACTCATTTCGCGTTTGTAGATTTAGAAAAAGCATTTGATAGGGTTAATTGGATTGTTATGTTCAGGGTTTTGCAAAAAATAGGAATCTCTCATAGGGATAGAAAAATTATTTACAGTCTATATAAAAACCAAAGCGTAGTAATTAGATTTGATGAAATAGAAAAGGAAGCTAAGATTAGAAATGGTGTTAGACAGGGTTGTATACTGTCTCCCTTGATTTTTAATGTTTATATTGAGGAAGCTTTAAACTTAGCTAGAGAGAGAAAAGAGATAGGTATTAGTGTACAGGGACAGAAAATAGACATGTTACGTTTTGCAGATGATATAGCCATTATAGCAGAGTCTAGAAAAGAGTTAGGAGAGTTTTTAAATATTTTAGATGAGATACTACGGAGTAACTATAGTATGAGAATTAACTTAGTAAAGACAAAGATAATGACAAGTGAGTTACAGCCTAGTTCTAAACCAAAATTAAAAATAGGTAATACCTAGTTAGAGGAGGTGGATGAATTTTGCTATTTAGGTAGTATAATTACAAAAGATGGACGTAGCCGAAGGGATATAGTAGCTAGAATAGCTCAAGCTAGAAAAACGTTTTTAAAAAAGAAAAACTTACTAATAGCTAATAGTATTAGTTTAGATAATAGAAAAAGTTTCTTAAAGTCGTACGTATGGAGCGTTCTACTATACGGCAGTAAGACTTGGACAATTAAAGAAATAGATAAGAAAAAGTTAGAAGCTTTTGAAACTTGGTGTTATAGGAGAATGTTAAAGATTAGTTGGACAGATAGAGTAACAAACGAGGAAGTTTATAGAAGTATAGGTGAGGATCCCTGTATATGGAAACAATTGAAGGTCAGGAGAGATAGAATGATAGGGCACCAGTTAAGACATGAGGGACTATTTAGTAAAGTCTTAGATTATAGACTACCAAATAAAAATAGAGTAGGAAGGCCTAGACAAAGCTATATTAGTCAAATTATTAGAGATGTAGGTTGTGAAGGGTATGTAGACCTTTTTAGACTAGCTCAAAATAGAAAAAAATTTAGAGCTGCGTCAAACCGACTTTAAGTAAGTTCGAAAACAAAACAAAAGAAAAATAAAAATCAGTTAACTTAATGTCACCAGGACATGACTCACAATTAGTTAGCGGTCTGGCATGTTGGTAGCGTTTCGTTGCTTAAGCCTTACCATAACATAATTTAATAAACGTCACCATGACATAACTCACAATTAGGTAGCGGTCTGGCATGTTGGCAGCGATTCGTTGCTTAAGCCTTACCATAACATATAATTTAACACTTTTCTTTTTTGAAGCGGATAACCAGGTTATATTTTATTTCCTTATAAATGGTAATCATGTAAACATGATAGAGTTCTGTAACAACCATCAGGTTGCTAATATCTATGTAGAGCCAGCTGGATAGGAAAAAGATAGAAGGATATAGGAAGACCTAGACCAAACTATATTAGTCAAATTATTAGAAATTTAGGTTGTGAAGGGTATGTAGAGCTTTTTAGATTAGCACAGAATAGAAAAGAAGTTAGAGCTGCGTCAAACCGACCTTAAGTAAGGTCGATAACAAAATGATGATGATGATTAAAAAGTACCAGTTGAGTGCAACAAAATCGATACTCAAATAACCCTAACCTCTCACTTAATATGTCAACAGATGAGTGCAAGCTAGTGACTTATAGACACCTAACTATTGCATGAATATGGTTAGGACAACGTTAGGATAGGATAAATGGTAGTCAACTATAAGTATATTTTATGAACTTGTCCCATAGACGTTCTCAAAACCCTTACCAATCCAAGCAAGGTATGAGCGCACACGCACACGCGTAATCTCTCATATTAATGAGGGCGCATTTCTTGGTGAAGAACGCTCCCCTTACTTTTTGCAAACGGTCCCTATGGAAAATTCAACTTGGAACCTTAGGATTAGTAGCCATACACGAACTAACTAATCCACGGAGACGGCTGATTTTTTACTAACAGAAATAAAAAATATGCTGTTAGTAACTGTTCTTAATAGCGCTAAATCGCTGCAGAAATATTTTAAGATTTTGAATTGATTGCCTGGGGTATTGGACTCTAACCTATAGACACACTTGTCACATATTTCTAGGTAGCTGCCTGGATTGGTTTCATTATAAAGCAGAAACAGGAGCAGTTAATCCTGTGATTAAGAATCCCCGAGTTGTCCTCGTTTTTGGAAACAAAAGCAATTAAGAATTCGACAAACTGATAAAACTAGATGCTTATATACGATTTCTTTGATATTTACCTTGTTTTCATTTTATAGCAAATTGACATATGCTATTCTTCAGATAGCTTCTAGGTTTGTTTTGAACACTCGTTTAGAGGTTTTATCTACTGGTAGACAAAACTAAGAAACGCGACGTTCTCAAATGAAATATAGTAGAGATGAATATAAACTTTTAGGTTACAGACAGACTTTAACCGTTAGTTATCTTTGGTTAAAAATTGAAGCAATGCCAACCTACAGTTTATAGTATATTATCCTGGTTGTATGTACTTAAAGATAAAGTGGATCAAGATTGCGTTGCTTTTGATAAGAAAAGTTATAAAACAGAATGGAAAATTTTTGTTTTTTATCAGACTGCTCTATTTAAATTATATTTCGCTTAAATAAAGGTACAAAGAATAGTGAAAATCTAGAATCGTATTTAAATGTAGATAGATTCTAAGATTTAGATTAGCCATATATTGCATATGTCACAAATAGAATAGTTTTCAGACAAATCATAATTATTTCAATGATCAAAATACAGCAAACATGCAACTGCTTTAATTCCGTACAATAACTACGGTAGGCTAAATTGTAATAATTTTCGCGTAAGTCGGACACTCCAGGAGAACTATTTTTACGTTGGGCGTCAGTGAAGCGATTTTTATTCTTATTATTTGACAAGAATTCATTTTTAATATCGTCACTTCCCATAGACTCACAAACTTCACGATATTCACGGCTTAGTCTGGGAATTACCCCAAGGGCAAACAATGAGATTGGGCGTGGATAAAAAGTAAACTCAACTATAAAGGGGAATGAGGAAAGTGAAGGGGAATTGAGCGCCACCACATCTATATGGAAAATAAAATACGAAAGTAACCTATGAGAAGATGTAGAAATTCACAGGCTATAGTGACTATCAAAAACATATAAATTATACAAAACAACGCCTCTGGAAACCTCTCAATTGTGTCTACTTTAACTCCTACTGTGATGATCCTGAAAGGAAATTTTACACAATAAATTTTAAGCCAAAAGACACAATTTGTGTCTTAAAAAAATAATACAATAATACTCATAAATTAATCATCATGAAAGTATCACACTAAAAATATTATACCTAAAAGTGGATATCAAAAAGAAGTCGCCTACATCACTACTATAACATTACTCTGCTTGAGTGTCCCTTAAGTTTCATTACTCAAAATTTATTTTCTCAAATTGACTCTCACTAAATTTAAATACTGATAAATAAAAGACTCAGTGCTTTGAACCAAAAATATAATTTAACGTAATCGTTTTCCTTCTTTTAAATACATATAAACAAAATCACAAATTTGATATTCAAAAGTCAAATTAAACTTTTTCTATGGAATAAAGATTCATAAATTTTTCTTTTAAATAATGAAATGCTGACATTTGATACTATTTTCACAAACAAAAAATTTATAACCCTAATTGACAGATCTGTTAGATTGGTTCGCAGTAAATTCCAAAAAATATCTCACACACTTCTATTTGTTACAAAAAAGGTATTCAGAAACAAATAGATTAAATAAATTAAAATTATACAGGTTGACATGGTATAGGAATAACACAGTTAACCTACTAATTATCAAGCATACTATAAATGAACATATTTAGTTGAAATTGGACTTTACAAACTTTCTTATAAGGCCACATGAATATTTCACGTTTCACAAAATACTTTGATTTACTTCCAAAAAACAGGATTTCCTTTTCTCTTATAAAACTTTAAATTTCAACTCTTAACAAAAAAATATCTGACACACAATTTTTAGAACATTAAAACCTTTACGACCTTTTATATTGAATCCTAAATGCAAAATTTATACGCAAATAAAATTAATATTTTTAATAATTGCACGAACATTTTCCTATGTTTATAAACGTAATAATACAGCTTCAACCGCAACCAACATAAAAAATTTAAACACTCAGCAGTATCGATTCCCGCACTAATGAGGGTTCTAAATACCTGGCTTACTAACAAGCAAAAACTCTAGCCTCAAAAAAATATCTACATCAAAAGCATTGGGCTCCATATTGACAGCAAAATTTCTGCTATGGGAATTCCGAACTAAACGGCTGACATCATGACGTCATATCTTTCTATCAAACAAACACCACGTGAGCGATCACAATTACTTCTTGCTACAAAAATTCCTTCGCAATAAAAAGAAATCCGCTAAAAAATTAAAGTTTCTTTTAGCATAAGTACACCTAAAATATTATTATCTCACCGTTAATGGATACTGTGATTTAAACAACCACCTTGATACTTTTACATTTTGGCCGTCGTAACAAAACCTGGGGAACTTTTAACATCCCGGCCCCTTTTAAACGACCATCAATTTTACGCCGACCTAAATACCGATTCTCAGGCACCAGCTGGCACATAAATGCGCCAACATTTTCTTCCACTCGTTCTGCTAGCACCGCATTGAAAAAAGGTCCTGTTATCTCTCGATCCCATGAATATAAAGAACAGGTAAGCTGTTCGAAATACCACCTCGTGATACCTTTGACAAGCGCAATATTAACTTAATAATTCTTGACAATGGATACCCACCGCCTACGAATTAGGCAACACAAGTGACTTGTTTATAACGTATTTTAAGGCGTTCAGTTCCTAGAACAAATTTATAGTATTTGTTACGATTGAATATATTCTTAAGATAAATTCAAAGCGGATTAAATGTTAATAATGTTTATTTCTATTACGAAATTGCTTGTTCTAATAGTGTAATGCAATTTAATGAAATCAGATGCCACAGAACTGTAACAAATACAAACGACTTCAAAAGTTAGTACCTTAGAATTTATATTTGTTACAAAATGAACTTATTGGGTTTTTCTGACAGTAAGAACATCTGCCAAAAAACCTTCAGGACTGCTATTTTACAAAAATAGATAAGAGCAGCAAGAAAAATTTATATTTTAAAATCGCCTATAGCACCCCTAAATTAAATCCATGTTTAGAAAGTAAGCCCCACTTAGCAACAGCTTCTAACTGTTTCTTCTGGTCAATATGTAACATTCACCTATCATATGCAATTTGAGCCGACAGTAAAATATCAGCCGTATGAGCAGGTGCACCGTTGGGTAGTGAAAACTCATTGTATTTCGATGACCGTTCTGCAAATTACATCCACAACATAAAATTGGAAACAAGAAGCCCTTCCTAGTGGTGCATGTAAATGATGCCCCGGACGTGGTAAAAAGCGAAAATAATAATTTTTGGTTTTAATCTGTTATTCACACTTTTATCGATTTTTGATGCACCAGCATTAAACCTGGGTACTTTGCCACTTTGAAATAGGTTTATATTACAAGGCTTTTTGAAGCCGTTTCGGCAATTTATAATTAAATTTGGCCACTGCTCTTAGTTTTGATATAATTCTTCCTATGTCGACCAAAAACCTAAATGTTAAACAGTTTTTCAATCTATTACATCTAAAGCTAAAACAAAACTAAATTGCTTAAAAAGTACGGCAATAACCAAAGAACTTCACTAACTGAGCTATAAAAAAACGGTTACCAAACTTTTCGCGTATATTGTTGAATCGTTACCATGCCTATTTTAATACTGTAACTGACAACACTGTCGAGGATTGGTAAAAATATTAAATATTCATTCCTAGATTGTATAGTTAATCCAAGAAACCTACTTCTGAAACGATTTTGAATATTTCAAATCATTTTTGGTTCATTTAATTTTAGTTTAAGAAATTCCATGCATATAGTTAACATCGTTCGTTGGAGGTCCCTGGAGCCATTCAATTGCGATTGTAGATATTTCTATAATTTTAATTCTTGGTAATTAGTAGAGGTATGACTTTGTAAGCGTTTGCAATTATTTGCAAACCAGTTTTTTACGCCGAAGCATCAAGTATCACAGCCTTAATATAAAGGGTTCCTTATTATTATGAGTGTCACATGTCGTTCTTTTCTTACCTTGTACATGTGACTGAAATGACTGTTAAATGGTTAATTGTGCGATAACTTAGCGCACAAACTTCTTTGCGACCACTCCCTTAAGCAACTATGCAAAAGGCTTCAAAGTTTGCCAGTTTACCCGAAAGCAGATTCCTATCTGTCGATCTTTACTTCGGGTCCAGTTTTCAAATAAGAAATCTGGTTTAACTGTGTTCTCTGCGAATATTAAAAAAACTTGTAGAATATTTTTTGACACGTTTTACTTGTAAAAGAGATCAATAATCACGCAAACACAAAAAAGAACAAATATTACACAACGAAAATGCAGATGTGTATTGGAATATCTGTGAGATATCTGGATTGAGTATATTATAATACTCATGAGATTAACAACAGGAATATGTTTTGTATAAAAATAGTGAAAAAGTTTCCACTTTTAGGAAACAAATATATAAATTGTATTTCTAGCAAATAGCTTCTGTTGCAAACATTTCATTTATAAATTTTCTGTCCGCAAGCTTAGAAAATTTCAATCCCAGTATCTCACATCAGCGGTGGTTTTAGCACAACTGCTCTCTCAATTTGCTTTATATAGATATTGTCGAGACTAAAAGGTTTATTCTTCCTTTATATATATATATATATATATATATATATATATATATATATATATCACATTGAACTGAAATGTATCCTGAACTGTTTCAGATCCAATACTCTTTTTTCATTGCCAAAAATATCTGCTGGACTAAAGTCTAGCATTATCTACAGCAATGCGTAAGCTACCTTTTGAGCCATTACAAAAACTACAAAAGAAAAGATCTTTTTGGAAAAAACTGTTTTATTTCTTCGATTCAGTTTAGATTTCTTCAGTATTGCATGCGTTTAAACTAATTCTCAAAACAATTTTTCCAGTTAAAAGACGGCACCTCAAAAACATGGGATCTGAAAGCTTCCACAGCTTCATGAGACGATGAAAATTGCCGTCTGTGCATTTTTTGTATGACATTAGGAAACATAAGAAAGTTGTATGACAACAGCTCCGATGAACTCGGGCAATGAGACAATAATACGATATTTGTTGTCTTCAATTAATCAATTGTTTGATGTACCGTGTGCGAGCTGGTGTTGTTGTAATATGTAACATTTTTAGCTGATGATGTTTAGGAAACAAATTTTGTATATCATTCAATGTTAACTGTTTTTCGATTCTCCAAAGGATCGGTTGAAATATAGCAAGTGTAGCCGAAACAAGTAGCGATCAATTTCGTGGAAGTGCTTTTTGAGGGAACAAGTTTCGTTGTTTTTTGGTTCACCTTTAAACACTTAAAAGTGGATTGTTGTTTAATTTCTAGTACATTCGAATATGTCCATATTTTATCATTTGTTGCAACATTGTATACGGTTTTTACAGTACCTTGCTAGAATGTTTATACGTTTTCTTAAACTAATTAAAACGAGTTTTTTTTTGAGCTTGGGTCAAATTATTCTTAATTCAACGGGAGGGGATCTTTCTCACAGCTACGTGTTCATGCAAAATCAAACGTACTGCAGCCGCCGATATGGCCAAGAATGCCTCTATCTTAATGTAGCTTCTATGCTGATGTTCTTAAATCATATTATGCACAATCTCGATCTTTTTAGGAATAACAACCGATTTTGGTAGATAGACCATCGATTCTCATTGATGGACACACAACCACTACAAAATTCTGCAAACGAATTGTATGTAATCTTTCCTGGTGGTGCTTCATTCATGTCAAATTAAGCTATTCTATGCATTGTTGTTAAGTTTGGCCTTTAGTAAGATCATATCATAAAATATCTAGCAAAAACCCTTACGCGAAATTTCCATTTTGCACAAAATTGCTTTGTTTGAGCGGTCGCTGTAATGAAACTATTCGGTCAATTTCTAAAATCTCACTATTTTCATAATATCAAATGTTAGATTTTATAGAAATTGTACGATACATCCCAATAGCCCCATCTAGTGGTTGTGGGTAAAGACTTTTATGCAAAGCCCAAATGATCATTTCAAATCGAGCTAGTAATTGAAAGATGGAAAATATAAGGTCTTGGACAGAATTTGAACCTGTATCCTGGTTTTGTCTATAACTGACATAAGTCAAAACCTTGACAATGTCAGATATGATTGACAAAAATGCCAAACGTAATGGAAGGTTAGGTTTATGCATAGTTGTACACGATTTAAATTTGTAAATTTCCCAATTGTCGTCATCGGTCTCGGTGGCGTAATTGGTAAACGCATGGTTCCGGCAAAACCAGGATACAGGTTCAAATCCTGTCCAAGACCTTATATTTTCCATCTTACAATTACTAGCTCGATTTGAAATCATTATTTGGGCTTTGCATAAAAGTCTAAGTTATTATTTCATCTTATTCAATATAATACGATAGTATTTATTAACTTACCTGGTGTAATAAACTACTTAATATATATATATATATATATATATATATATATATATATATATATATATATGCCTAAATTTTCACATACATTTCTATGCTTTGTCTAAGGCTATATATGCAACATTTGAATGGTACAAATAAAGTAAAGTAAAAATAAAACTACTTACATTGAGATTAGTGGGAAATTATGTAGAACATGATATTAAAATTAAAACCTGAAAATGTTTTATTCATAGGCAAAGTATTGACTTGACAGGTGTCATTTCTTGATTAATGTATCATTCTTAACTTATTTTGTTTCATGAGTTAGTGTAGGCTGTGTATAATATTTGTGTAGTAGTAGTGTACATGTAGTGCATATGGTTGTGTATATGTTCATCATTGTTTCCAAATAATGTAAAAGCTATGGCTTAATTTATATTTACTATGTTTGTGAGAATGTAGAACTAGGTGTTACTGTTTGTATATTTATCAAATTTATTTTAACTTTGGTTTTATAACTTGCTTTAAAATTTAACAGATATGTGTAAATACAACTATTATTACCTATATCGCCTTTTTTATTTACAGATTTTGAATTTTTGTAAATATAGAACATTTCAATAAAAGATCTCTTTAAATGGTTCATATCAATTTCTACAATTTTTGGATTTTTAAAATCTAAATTATGGTCGTTGTCAGGAGCATGAGTTGCCAAAGCACAAGCTTTGGGTTTTCTTTTTATATTACTTTTATGCTGTGTGACCCTTTGATTTAAATTTTGTGAAGTTTGACCTATGTATTTAAAGATCACACTTTAAACAATTTATTTTATAAATAACATTTCTTGTCAGCAAAGAGGATTTTTGTCTTTAATTTTTGTAAATAAATCAGGAACAGTAATTAAATTCTTTTTTGAAATTTTTATATTATACGGCAGAAATATTTTTATAAATTTAGGTGTGAAATCTTGTATATAGGGAAGTGATGCATATTTTATCTTTGTACTAGGATTTGTGTTTTCTTCTTTATTTTGATTAATAACGAAGTCATGATTATTTCTTTGATTAAATAATAATTTATTAATTAGAGTTTTTGGGGAATTATTATTAATTAGAAGATTGTAGTTTCTTTAAATTTTTTTTTTAGAAACGCATGTCGAATTTTTTGTATTTTGTTTTTAATTCCTAAGATAAAATTAATTTTCATGTCAAATGAATGATAAGAACTGTAATTTAAGTACCTGCCAGAGCTGGTTGGTTTCATATACCAATCTGTGATTATTTTATTGTTTTATCTGATTAAAAGAGTATCTAAAAATGAAATTGAGTAGTTGTTTTTTATTTCGATTGTAAATTGTATTTTGGGGTTATAATTGCTAAATTGTGTTAAAATCTCATCTGCTTTATTGGTTGGAATGGCTGTTGCAACGTCATCTACAAACTTTTCTATAAACGGTAGGTTAAAAGTGAGTGTTCGTATAACTTTATTAAGTAAGGTGTTCATTACAATTTCAGCAATAATAGGACTTAGATTTAAACCCATTGAACATCCTTTGATTTGTAGTAGTATTTGTAATTATAGGAAAAATAACTATTACTATAAATAAAGCCAATTACATCGAGAAATGTATTTTGGGGAATACTACAATTTTCTTCAATTTTATACCAAATATTTTTAAGATCGCAAAAAACTAATTCTTTTGGAATAGATGTAAATAAAGAAACGTAGTCATTTGTTAATTTATTGAATAAAACCAAAGCTTACACAATAACGGTGATATCGGAACCATTTGTGTTGTGTATGAAGGCAACGTTTGGAGTGTTTAATAAGTATTATATTAAGGCTTTACGTCTAGAAAATGAAGTCGATTTTGCATTAATCAGAGCGTTTGACGATTAAAATATTACTTTAAGAACTGTACGATTTCTATTGGTGTAGATTACTTAACACATTGCGAGTATTAATATTTCGATAGAATGAAATTTCCTGAACAATATGGTTGTTTATAATTGGTATCACACGTTATATATAGGAATAGGGTAACTTTAAAATGATTCTTCCTGTTCGTAGACAAATAAGTGAAGCAATTTCAAAATATCTGAGTTCTATATAAATAAGTGCTGTTACTGTAAAGCTATAAAAGTTTTCAGTTAGTTTGATTTTCGCCGATTTGAGAAATTGCTATAGGACTTCAATTGTTACCTTAAATATTCCTTTAAATATTACTTTGAATATTAGCTTAAACAGCAGTACAAATTATAGTCCTCGATCAAGTTTAGGTTTCTTCAGATTTTGTTAAAATCCGTTTTATTTAATTTTACTGCAATTAAATTCCTTGCATATTATTTTCTGACTTAGACGTAGTGAAGGTTTTGTATAATTTTATTCACGAATCAATCCTCGTGACAGAAGTTGTGTTCAAAGTTTAAGGCACTGGGAAAGTGTTTGGTCTGGAATTCATTTATGATTCCAGAATTCAAAGGTTCTACTAGTTTTTAAAATTTGAGATTTTGATTTTGTGAAGATGTTCAAATCCGCATTTAGTATTTAATGGTTTTATGATAAGAAGTAGTAATTTTAAGGTTTAATTCATTCAAAATTTCAAGATTTCACTTAGAAAATTTATTTATATTACAAAGGATAATTTACACAACATATCTTTAATAAAAAGTATATTTTTATTTTTAAAAGAGTAGGTACGGTTGTGAGAGTATACTCTAGCGCTGAAAGTTCCACGTAAGTTTATTCAGAGTGCAATTTGAAACTGTGGTCTTTTATATTTGCTATTCACTAATTTTTAAATGTATATAAAATGTCAAGGTATGTGTTTTCTAAATATATATATATATATATATATATATATATATATAAAACAGATACATCTTATTTTATATATATATATATATATATATATAAGAAATAATCTTTAAAAAAAATGTATAATATACATTGTTCAGTTTATGAAAAAAGTCGACATTAGTTAGTATGAGTATATATAGTTACAAACCAGGAGTGTATTCGGCTGTCACTCAAGCACTGCAAATCGTTGTAAATTCTCATTCGTTAAACAGCTATAATAAATAATTAGCACTTTAGTTCGAGGGGCTGTTTTAATAAAACCAATATTTAGAGCCGGACCTCGGTAAACTGCTAGAAGGTAGATGGAATAATTTAAATATAACTCACTACTTGAAGAAGTTGTAGAAGACTGATATTGTGTAATGAGACCTTCGCGCATGGCATGAACAAAAATTAAAGTATTCTAATTATTTTACTGATTGTAACTTTATAACAATTGACGTAACATTTAGGATTAGAATACATTTCTATTTTTAGATAGTGATAACAGAAAATTCCCATAGGTATATTATTATTATACGAATCTATTCTCTCTATCTCTTGCAATTACCTTGTAAAGAATTATTAGAACTATTAAATATTATAATCGTTTATGATTATTTTAGTTAAAACCCAATTAAGTAAAAATTTAAATAACCCAATTATTTGATGATGAAAACTCTGTAGCATAATTCAAACTCTTATGATATAAACTTCTTAACCACACTATTTTATACTAGCCACGCATTTCCACCCCTAAGTGGTTATCATCAGTAGTAATTACTCCCTGTATGCTTGTTGTGGTTTGTTTAGTATTCTTCTTAATCTTCTTTGGGGATTAAACCACTCATAGTTTTTAAAATTATCTTTATTAACGTTTCGATCCATGACCTAGGATCGTTTTCAAAATAATAAAAACTTCAAGTTTGACATTTATGACATAAATTGAAGGTGACTTTGATTTATTGATGTTTGAAATATTTGGTTTGAGTACACTAAGCAAAAATTTTTAAAGTTTAAATGAATGATTGCCTTCAATTTGTGTTACGGCCTGGGACCGACTTTTTTTAGGTAGCCAATACGCTTAACGTGAAATCAACTGATTAATTTTTATTGGTGAATTATATATCAATTCAATAACTTGAGAATTGGAAAACATTTTTTAACATGTTTCTATTTATACAATTGAGAGGATGGTTATTAAAGAAATGTGCGATTGCATTATTAAAAGGTTTAAGTAGTCGTTTCTTTATATTTATTTTAAAGGGGAAAATCATTATGATTTAGGATACCTCTTTGGTAGATTTTAACATGGTTCTGAGGCGACCTTATGGCGGGTTTACACTTGTCAGATACCAATGTTGTTCTATGAAGGTTGTATATGGATTTGAGGCGACCCTATGGCGGGTTTACACTTGTCAGATACCAATATTGTTTAACGGAGATTGTATATGGTTGTGAGGTAACCATATTGCGGGTTTACACTTGTCAGATACCAATGCTGTTTTACAGGGGTTGTTAATATGCTTCATCATCATTATCATTGGATCTTCATCTCAAAACTGGTTGAACACGTACCTGCACTTATTTATATTCTGAGCTAGCTTCCCTTCTATTGTTTTCTAATTTTATGTCTTATTTCACCGAGATTCAGTGAAAGGGGTTAAGCAACCTGTGGCTACCAAGATCCCCCAACACTTAGATATTTGCCGAAATAATGGTTTTCTAGTTAATATGCTTATTGTTATATAATTAGTTATTGTATGTATAAATAGAAATCATGTATGTAGGCTGTATTTCATGTTAATATCGCAAGGAAAAAACCCAGGAAAAACTTGCAATGCTACCTAGATATTGGGGGCATTTGATTTTCATTTGTTATTTCTTTTGTTATTTCTTTTAGTAATGGAATCCATTGTTTACTGAAAGTTACGGATTCGTTTGCAACGCAGTTATTTTTATGTAAGGTTATATAAGCAGCTTCTTTGATTTTGCGTTTTGGTGGTTTTCTTCTTTGTCGATAATTTTGCGTCCTCCCATTTTATTTTATGACTGGAGTCCCATGCATGTTGGCAAATCATGGATTTTTCAAATTTTCTATTTTTTATATATGATTTATGTTCTTTTAATCGAACTTCAAATGGTCTGTAACTTTCCCCTATATAAAACTTATTACATTCGCACGGTATTTTGTAGATACAATTTTTTGGATTTTGTATTGCGTTTTTGGGTTATGTTTTTGTTAATTGTGCTCTTAGTGTATTGTTGGTTCTAAATACTGTTTTAATTTTAAATTTGTTTCCTATTCTTTGAATTTTTTCGGAGAATCCTTTTATGTATGGTATTGAGAGCATTTTATCGTGTGTATCGTTGTTTTTGTTTTCTTTTTCTTTATTTTTAGGGTTTTATTCATTTCTTTCTCTATTATTCTTTTAGGATATTTGTTTTCTATTAGTGTACATCTGATTAGGTCTTTCTCTTTCTTTAGAATTTCTTCGTTTGATGATATTAATTTTGCTCTATCATACATGGTTTTGATAATTCCTCGTTTGACACAGTGTGGGTGGTTTGAATCGAAGTTTAAGTATCTGTGTGCGTTGGTTTTCTATATACCGATGTATTAATTGTTGTATCGTTTTTGCTAACTAGAATATCTAAAAACGGAAGTTTTCCATTTTGTTCTAATTCATATGTGAATTTAATAGTTGGTTCTATTTCGTTAATTGACTGTACAAAGTTTTTAATTAGTTCTGTATTATGAGGCCAAATAGCATAGACATCATCTACGTATCTCCACCAGATTAGTGGTTTCAATTCTTGTGTGAATATTACATCTTTTTCGAATTCCTCCATGAATATATTACTAAAGATTGGTGATAGTGGACTTCCCATTGCCATTCCGAAGCTTTGTTTGTAGAATTGATCATTTATTTGAAAATATGTGGTATTTACGCATAAACCAAGTAATTCCATAATCGATGATAAGCTTAGTTTTGTTCTTTCTTTAAGATTGACATCTTTTTTTAGTTTGTTTTTTATAATATTAAGCGTTTTGTTTATAGGGACATTTGTGAAGAGATTTACTACATCAAAGCTTACCATTGTGTGTGTATTTTCAATTTTTATGTTTGATTATTTTCTAAAAATGTTGGTTGTTTTTAATGAAAGAATCCGTTTTGCCTGCTAATGGATTTATAATTTTTAGTAGAAATTTTGCTAAATTATGGCATGGTGAATTTATTGAGCTTACGATAGGTCTTAAAGGAATGTCTTTTTTATGAATTTTTGGTAGACCGTAAAAGTGGGGTGGTTTACTGTAATGTGGGACCAGTTTACTTCTTTCTTTGTCTTCGAATTCATTTTTAAATTTAAATAGGGTTTTGTATATTTTATTTTCAATCGATTTTGTTGGGTCCGTTTCTTACTGGTGTAATTCTCAGTGTTCAACAGTTCGTTGACTTTATTTTGAAAACGATCCTAGGTCATGGATCGAAACGTTAATAAAGATAATTTTATAAACTATGAGTGGTTTAATCCCCAAAGAAGATTAAGAAGAATACTAAACAAACCACAACAAACATACAGGGAGTATTTACAAGTCAGGTATGGGCCTGAAATTTGTATTTGTTTTAGACAGTTGGACAATCTAAACCTAAAGCTTTCGCATTCCAAAAATTCACTCACATTCCTAATAAAATGCAGAAACAACGAAATAATACCAAAAGGATTTAGAATCAAATTTGGAAAGACAAGCAATAAACTATCAAGGATTCTCGAAAGAACAAGCTACAGTATGATGAGGGAAAGACTACAAAACCACCGACACATTATTTATAAGTTAAAACAAGATATTGAGGGCATTATAAATTTCATACGAATAAAGGTAACAAAATATAATTTTGATAAAATTATCGTTAGTGCAAAAACGTACTACGAATCAGTATTTTCCAAACAAAAAGAAATTCACATAAAGAAATTTAATAACTTATTTATAGAGAAAAATAGCACACAAACTAAAACGTTAGAAAACAGCAACATCATGCTAAAAACCGTGATAAATTTATCAAACAGAACTATTAACGACACAGAAAAATCAATTCTTTCAAAAGGCCTTAACTTCGCAGTAACGCCAAAATCAATACCAACCTTTGAAATAATTAGCTGTATTGAGAAAACAGCAAACCAACTTGAAGAAGATCAAGCAAACGAATTTAGAGTGCGATGCAAAATCGAAATAGAAAAGAATCACAAAATAAAGCCAAATGTAAGTAGTAACGAAATAAAAGCAATTCGAAATCTAAAAAACGATAACTCATTTATAATTCTACCTGCTGACAAAGGCAATGCAACAGTAATAATGAATAAAAACGATTACAACACAAAAGTCAACGAACTGTTGAACGCTGAGAATTACACCAGTTTAGAAACGGACCCAACAAAATCGATTGAAAATAAAATATACAAAACCCTATTTAAATTTAAAAATTAATTCGAAGACAAAGAAAGAAGTAAACTGGTCCCATATTACAGTAAACCACCTCACTTTTACGGTCTACCAAAAATTCATAAAAAAGACATTCCTTTAAGACCTATCGTAAGCTCAATAAATTCACCATGCCATAATTTAGCAAAATTTCTACTAAAAATTATAAATCCATTAGCAGGCAAAACGGATTCTTTCATTAAAAACAACCAACATTTTTTAGAAAAATTATCAAACAAAAATTGAAAATACACACACAATGGTAAGCTTTGATGTAGTAAATCTCTTCACAAATGTCCCTATATACAAAACGCTTAATATTATAAAACACAAACTAGAAAAAGATGTCAATCTTAAAGAAAGAACAAAACTAAGCATATCATCGGATATGGAATTACTTGGTTTATGCGTCAATACCACATATTTTCAAATAAATGATCAATTCTACAAACAAAGCTTCGGAATGGCAATGGGAAGTTCACTATCACCAATCTTTAGTAATATATTCATGGAGGAATTCGAAAAAGATGTAATATTCACACAAGAATTGAAACCACTAATCTGGTGGAGATACGTAGATGATGTCTATACCATTTGGCCTCATAATACAGAACTAATTAAAAACTTTGTACAGTCAATTAACGAAATAGAACCAACTATTAAATTCACATATGAATTAGAACAACATGGAAAACTTTCGTTTTCAGATATTCTAGTTAGCAAAAACGATACAACAATTAATACATCGGTATATAGAAAACCAACGCACACAAACAGATACTTAAACTTCGATTCAAACCACCCACACTATGTCAAACGAGGAATTATCAAAACCATGTATGATAGAGCAAAATTAATATCATCAAACGAAGAAATTTTAAAGAAAGAGAAAGACCTAATCAGATGTACACTAATAGAAAACAAATATCCTAAAAGAATAATAGAGAAAGAAATGAATAAAAACCCTAAAAATAAAGAAAAAGAAAACAAAAACAACGATACACACGATAAAATGCTCTCAATACTATACATAAAAGGATTCTCCGAAACAATTCAAAGAATAGGAAACAAATTTAAAATTAAAACAGTATTTAGAACCAACAATACACTAAGAGCACAATTAACAAAAACAAAACCCAAAAACGCAATACAAAGTTCAAAAAATTGTATGTACAAAATACCGTGCGAATGTAATAAGTTTTATATAGGGGAAAGTTCCAGACCATTTGAAGTTCGATTAAAAGAACATAAATCATATATAAAAAATAGAAAATTTGAAAAATCCATGATTTGCCAACATGCATGGGACTCCAGTCATAAAATAAAATGGGAGGACGCAAAAATTATCGACAAAGAAGAAAACCACCAAAAACGCAAAACCAAAGAAGCTGCTTATATAACCTTACATAAAAATAACTGCGTTGCAAACGAATCCGTAACTTTCAGTAAACAATGGATTCCATTACTAAAAGAAATAACAAAAGAAATAACAAATGAAAATCAAATGCCCCCAATATCTAGGTAGCATTGCAAGTTTTTCCATTATTTCGGCAAATATCTAAGTGTTGGGGGATCTTGGTAGCCACAGGTTGCTTAACCCCCTTTACTGAATCTCGGTGAAATAAGACATAAAATTAGAAAACAATAGAAGGGAAGCTAGCTCAAAATATAAATAAGTGCAGGTAAGTGTTCAACCATTTTTGAGATGAAGATCCAATGATAATGATGATGAAGCATATTAACAACCCCTGTAAAACAGCATTGGTATCTGACAAGTGTAAACCCGCAATAGGGTTACCTCACAACCATATACAATCTCCGTTAAACAATATTGGTATCTGACAAGTGTAAACCCGCCATAGGGTCGCCTCAGATCCATAAACAACCTTCATAGAACAACATTGGTATCTGACAAGTGTAAACCCGCCATAAGGTCGCCTCAGAACCATGTTAGGATCTACCAAAGAGGTATCCTAAATCATAATGATTTTCCACTTTAAAATAAATATAAAAAAACGACTACTTAAGCCTTTTAATAATGCAACCGCACACTTCTTTAATAACCATCCTCTCAATTGTATAAATAGAAACATGTTAAAAAATGTTTTCCAATTCCCAAGTTATTGAATTTATATAAAGATCACCAATAAAAATTAATCAGCTGATTTCATGTTAAACGTATTGGCTACCTAAAAAAGTCGGTCCCAGGCCGTAACACAAATTGAAGGCAATCATTCATTTAAACTTTAAAAATTTTTGCTTAGTGTACTCAAACCAAATATTTCAAACATCAATAAATCAAAGTCACCTTCAATTTATGTCATAAATGTCAAACTTGATGTTTTTATTATTTTGAAAACGATCCTAGGTCATGGATCGAAACCTTAATAAAGATAATTTTAAAAACTATGAGTGGTTTAATCCCCGAAGAAGATTAAGAAGAATCAGTAGTAATATTTGAAACACTTAAAAACATTTAAGGTTGCTTAAGAATTCTTCTGAAAATATTCTCCTCACAACGAAGGCTGAAATGACGTTTCCAACACATAATTAACTAATGTTGCTTTGAAGATTTGAGGATAGTTTCCTCACCGCGCAGACTAATGATATCCACAGCATGTACTAAGTTATAACCTCAATTGCCAAAACCACCTTATCTATTCTATTTCTAGAAGAGCCTGAAGGGAAACAATCGTACCTTGTATTTCTATTGGTTGATAGGGCAATAGAAAACGTATAGATTGGAGCTATGGATCTCCTATCAATATATAAGAGGGGCTGTTTGTGTTCAACTGTTTCAGTTGTATTATAAGGATTCAAGGAGAAGTATGTTAGCAGTTTGATGTTTTTTAGTTTAACACGGTGGTTGGTAACAAAAATATGATTGGCACCTTGAGTTCATTTTCATGTTTACTATATTTACTGTATTTGAAGAGAATAATATTTCATTAAAACCGAGTTTTTATATTTCTCTTAGTGTGAACAATGTAGATTTAAAAATATCTTGGTCCCCAAACAACTGATTTCACAAATTCCAGACTCTTGCAGCTTGTTCGCCTTGTTTAAGTACATTATTAAGAACTTTACTATATAAGTCTGATATAAATAAAAGTGAAGTTTAACATATTTAGTATTGTCGCTCACAAGCCCTACAAAAATAATTATGCAGAGCAACATCCTTTTATTACTAAAAACATTACCGGCTACTGCACTGCTCAGCTTAAAATATAGCTAACGTGGAATTTCAGAAGCAATTAAGAAAAAAGTAGAAAATGCATTTCAATTAATAATAAGAACAGTAAAACCTGTATTCAAATTTAACTGAAACTCTTTTGAAGCAATCCATACTACAAATGAGAACAACACTAGATAATTTCAAATAACTCCAAAATATAGGAGAGAGATATAGATAAAATATGTATAGATATAATTAATAAAGATCGATATAGAATGTATTTCTGTACACATTTATGTACTTTAATTCAGTGTTCCGTTTAAAGAAGAATTCTAGCAATCCAACATATATTCGATTGTCAACCCATATACAAAGATAATGTACAAAAATATCCGATTGTATTGCAACAAATAAAAACTCTTAACATCCATGTATAATATTAGGCATATGGTACCTCTATCATTAAAATTATTTGAAATATAAAATTTAAATGGAATGTAAAACAAAATTTTTCAAAGATGTCAAGATAATATAAAATTAGCAACTTTTAGTTGTAGAGATACTAAAGCAGATTACTCAGGATTAAAGATTTGTTACATAGTCTAATAATATTAATAAATAAGATGAAATAATAACTACTTGTATCCAAAACTAAATGATCACTTCAAACCGAACTAGTAAATGAAAGATGGAAATCTGTAGTCCGGTCGATGCGCTAACAAATTGTGTCACACGGACGGATGATTACAATTCATAGCAAAGTTGGTTAGTAAGAATAGTAAAAAAAGAATGGATAAATTCTTAGGTCATGACAATTTTCAAGATAACCACAAGTTAATAAAATATTTCCATAAAAAATTATACAGCTTTAAACAATTAAAAAATTATAGCGCCGCGAGGAAAACAGCAAAAAGGAAAAATAAAATCGATGAAGAAAGAAAACATAAAGTAGTAGAAAACATAAAGGCAATACGAAAGTACAAATGTTATTACAAAAGGGAAGAGAATACTGATATTTAGAGTTATATATATATATATATATATATATATATATATATATATATATATATATATATAGGCTTTGCATAAAACTCTAAGTTATTATTTCATCTTATTCACTATAATACGATAGTATTTATCAACTTACCTTGTGTAATTAACTACCTGAAAATATTTATATATATATATATATATATATATATATATATATAACAACTAAGATATTTTAGTTAATAAGATGAAATAATATTTTAGACTTTTATGCAAAACCCAAATGATCATTTCAAATCGAGCAAATAATTGAAAGAAGGAAAATATAAGGTCCCAGACAGGATTTGAACCTGTATTTTCAGCTTTCGGGCAGACGTAATGACCAATTACACTACCGGGACTGGTGCTGAAATTGGAGAATTTCATTAGCACATCAACTAAAGAGCACAATTTTTTATTTAATTCATTTCAGCCGTGTGTCTAAAACAATTACTCTTGTGAGATACCTTAAAACGAGTTTCATTTTAAGATATACAAAAGCCATACATTTTCATTGCATAAAATAATATCAATTTAATGCATCCGCGTTAAAACAAAGCATATTTTCGTATGTAGACATTTCAACAGATTGAAAATGAGTGGTGTACAAAAATATTACACCAATTTTTCGTGTATAAATATTCGTTAGAACACGTTTGAAACAAACTTTATTGCATTTACAAAGCATAAGAACAAAGGCCTCATTAATTAGATGAATTCCGTGCGCAGATACATCATTTAAAACAAATTATAATATTCATTCTCGTTAAAAATACCACTTTATAACTTTGTTATACAGAATACCTTTCTTTTGAAGAAATCCATTTCGAGTTAATTCCAGAACAAATTATTTCATTTAATCTAAATTATTTACCTAAATAAACTACGAGTTCGAGAGAATTCGATAAAATCATAAATCATCTGTAAATATGCTAGGAATAGCTAACTATTTCCCTTAAATGAATAAATGTTCCAATACAAAGAACACGCCGCTATCGGAAAAAGCGATAAAACTTGGATAAGAACGATTTTAATAGCTCTACATATTACAAAGAGAAAAAGACGCCGACCATTGACTTCGTGCATTAGAAAATAGTGAAGACGTTTACGATAGGCATAAATTATAACCACCTCGATAACTTTACACTTAATTAGCTCATTAAAACTTAAAAACGGCGTAAATAATTACATCATTAAGGGTGTGTTATGCTTCGAAATAAAGCCGGAAGGATCGAGAATATGACGTCTTGAGTTAATTGTATTAATATATATATATATATATATATATATATATATATATATATTGTCGTGTAATTTGTAGCTAATTGTAGATATATAAGGTCATAAGTCAAGCTAGGGGGTAGAGTAATAACTTACGAGACAGTTCATTAGACATTTTAGATATTAGTTACTTTAAATAATTAAAATAGAGCTTAGTCAACGTATGATAATTTAGGGTTAGTTTAATTTTAGTTGTATTTATTTAGAAAGGACGTAGCATAATATTTATTGTAGGATAGAACAATAAGGATTAGAAACGACGAGGTAAAAAGACCACCTTTAATTTATTTAAGGTAGTATACAAAAACATAAAACTTTTTCATATTCGTTAGAGTAGGATTATTATTATTTTGAAGGGTAAAACCAGAAACGTTTTGAAAAGGGAAATATTTCTAGATAACAGGTTACGATAAACAATCCCATAAAAATTAATGTGTTACAAGAAGGAAACGGACCGTTGCAAGTTAGTATAGTCAATATAGAACAAGGACAGAACAGATCACGTATAAGTATGACGAAGACGCAATATGTTTGTATAAAATATCGATTTTAATTATAAAGGTAGTATAGGAAGAAAGCTAAAACAAACTGTCATGGACGAACAAGGACGGGGCAGAAACGCATGAATATAAGTGAGAAACAGGATATGTTGAGATTTAATTATAGATGTAGTATAGTAGGGAGACGACGAAGAAACTCATTTTAGAGAGGGCAACAAAATCAATAATTTCTAGTAATATTATAAGTAGATACGAATCGATTGAAAGCAATGGAGAGAAATTAGGCAAGATGATTGGACGATACAGGCATACGCGCAATAGTTTGGTAATAGGTAGGGCAAATATCCAGCTGGTGGAAACATATGTGTGAAAAGGAACTATATGAACAAGGGAGATAAAAAATGTTTGTTTTAGTTTGAAGGCGTGAACGTAATGGAAGTTGATTTTCGGCTGAGGCTAGTTTTCACAAAAAGCAGGGACGGTTGGCCGTGGTAAATATATTTTACCAAGTATTTGAACGTGTTTGTTGTCATAATTCAGGAGAAACGAAAAACCGTTGAAGCTTTTTACGATAATATAGAGGCGGTTAGGCAAGTATTTTTAAGAAATGAGGAATGGTGGTTGGTGCTTTTACATAGAATATTGTTGTACGTTAAAAATTTTACGTGCTGACTTGAAAATAGGGGAGGTGTAGTAAGCCTATATAACCCACATTCAACGGGGGTGGCGCTCTCTTAATTTTTCTTCATTCCTTCGCGTATCATTGAGTTACCTTTACTGAAAGTATTTATTGAATTTATGTATAATTGCACATAAGTTAGTGCAGTGTGATGACAAGTCAAGTCGGTTAAAATTTAAATAAAGCATTTTAAGCGTAGAGTATATGAAGGATGTAAGTACGGACGATTACGATTTTGGTTTTGAAATGTATAAAAATTATTAAAATTTGGGAGTATTTGATGGTGGAGACAGCAATCTTTGATTGGTTAAGTATAAATATAAATACGAAGAGTAAATTTTGGAAGTTGGATGCTTATGGTTTTATTTTAAATGAAGAGATTTTGGGGTAGTAGCATACGCAGACTAATGGTGATTCAACCGGGGAGCTGTTTCATGGACTGGTGCCATACTGGACGGCATCATCTTCTGGGCTGGTTGGCGGTTACCTGTTAGAAGATAGTTACCAGGTAATAAATTGTATAAAAATATTTTGTGCTGTATATTTGCTATAGTTCTTTTGATTTTTGTGCTTTGGAGTGTTTCTTATTTTGACATATTTATTGAACTGAAACTTTATGGAACTATAGATGTAAATGAAATTTATTTAGGTAGTCAAGGATAATTAATTTCCAGATAACCAGGCTATGTCGTAAAAAGTATAGGGGGCTTATTTAATTTTTGTAGTACGGTGAATTTTCACTCACATTTAAAGAGTTTTACTATGAGCTCATGATAAGATAAAGGGGTTAACATAAGGTGCGAAGAACGCCTTTTTACTTTAATAAAATATTTGTTTAATAAGGTTATCGAATTGAATTATTTTTGAAAATGAAATTGTTGACATTACTAATAACACGAGTGTACATAATGAAAGGTATTTTGAAAATGTAAAATTTATTGCATGTAAATAGAGAGTGGATTTAGGATTCAAGGAGAGGGGGACAGCCGAAGTAAACTACACAATATTATATGTCGACCCAATTTGTGGGGCACGATGGTTTCCAGGAAACCCCACAAGTCACAATAATTATGGCACCCAAGTTCTGGGGCACGAATTAGCGAGCGATTAAATGAAATCTCACAGCTATTATGACGCCCAATTTGGGGAGGCTCGATTTTTATAACGAACCTCACAACATTATTACGGTCCAACGCTGGAGCCCGAATAAAGGAAACCTTCACAATAATATATATATATATATATATATATATATATATATATATATATATATTGCTGTGATAAAGGGTTGTTTAAGGGCGTATTTTATAGCAATGGTCGGGTAGTAAATCAGAAATCACAATAGGAAGCAGAAACATGCATTTATTTAGTAGAGAATTGAGTAATTGGGATAGTTTGTGAATAACAAATATTTAACACCCGGTGTATAGAGTTTTAGTAATTTTAAGTAAGGCAAATAACTTAATTTTTCAGTGGAAGCACGCGTATTTAGAAGTGAGCATAGTTCATGTAATTAAACGCGCATTTCAAAGGATTCTAATTAGTTATGATAATACGGAGATAAGAAATAAAACTTGAAGAAGCGTTGTGTAAGTGCATAGAAACAATTAACAATTTTTAATAGTAAAGGTAATTAAAAATGCGTAAAAAAATAAACATACTTGAAAATTGAAATTCGAATTGCATCAGGTATTTGTGTATAATATGGAAAAGCGATTATTGTACCAAAACACCGCATGTTCTGATAACAAGGCATATGTAGGCAAACAACAATTACTCGAAAGGCCGAGAAAGGCTCAGAAAGGCTCAGAAAACCACTTTAAGTGTAGAAAATAGAGAGACCTCATTGGTTAAGATTAGCGACGGGCTTGTATGCCAAACCCACATAAGAAGGGGGATAACTTATATATTAACAGCGAGAAAAATAACGGAGCTCAGTTTTCAACTCAACAAGGCCAAGCTGTGTCACTATGAATCAAAAAGTGTTTAATGACAGATAGTGCTACAAATATGAAAATTTATATTGCCGATGAACGTAAGTAGAATTTGGAGAATTTATTTAAACTAAAATATAGTAATAATAAGGCTCTAAGTTGGACGATAATAAATCTAAGTGTGATAATAATAATTCTAAGTCTGAGACGGATGACGATAATAAATCTAAGTGATGTTAACGATCCAAAGGGGTACATGATGCTGAGGCTGGTGTAGAATAATTCTAAGTTTGACGACAATAATTCGAAGCTGATGATAATTTCGAAATTCCAAAGGGGTGCATAATTCAGTAGATAATATTTCAAATGGGTATATAATAATTCCGAATTGGTGGAGAATAATTTTGGATATAATAATGCATGGAAAATTCTAATTGATGTTAGTTGATAATGGATGCGTCGATAATCTTGGTTGCGAGAAGGAAATAAAGAAGCACACAGACCAGGTTAGATCTTTTTAGTTTTAAGACATATTTTCTTATTTTTTGAATTTGAATATTGAATTGCTTAATTAATATAAAATAGTGTAACAGAGTCAGTAACGAACTTTTGCATACGTTGAAAGTACGTAATATAATAAAGGGGTTTTGAACGTTCCAGGCTTCTTTTGATAAAAAGAATAGTTTTTGGTGACTTTAGATTGATATGATTTTTGAGATAAATAAGACTTATAATATTGATTGATTGAAAAGTGTATTTTATTAATTTTCAAAAACCTGTATATAATATTTCTCTTTATTATATGGAATTAAATTAACTTCATTTTATAATTCAAAATAAAAGCTAGTCGAGGCAGAATAATAACATTAGTGGGAGTGTAACCTGATTGAGATAAACACAGAGAGGTGGAGTTATAAGTAGAATACGCCATTGATACCGAGTACGGCGTTATCATATCAAGTTTTGTTATTAGTCGACACAAGGTCGGTCCACGATAGTTCCAGGAGTTCATAGCAAATCCAGTTAATACATAGCAATATATATATATATATATATATATATATATACATACAGACAGGAACTGAATTAGAACGGGTCATTCTGTATTCAAGATTCGATATTCATTCATTATACGACATCGTTCATGTATGTTTTAAGTAAAGATTAGTTCTTTCGAATGTGTAAGTTCGAGTAATTCATTTTACGACATGCAATATGTAAAATATATCTTTGAATTATAAAGCGTAATTATTTTTAGAAATACTACGAAAATTAAACGATCTTCGATTTAAATAATTTCGATACAAGAGCCACTGCTGACTGTAATCGATAAAGATAGATGCACTTTGTAAACTGATATTTAAATGTCAAATGGAGATTTGAAATAGAACGAAGAAGTATTTAATGCTGTTAATTATGATGTAAATGAGATTTTGATAAGCGCTATTTGACAATAACCACATTACATTTGATTTTCCAATGCTCCACTAGAAGGTACTACATTGGCCAGGAAGCGAGTTTTTTTACCTGGAAAATTTGGAATTTTGCTGAACCCTTGCTGTTTGGAGCAAGGTAGGGATCTTTAACGTACATGACAACACTTACACACGGGACCTCCATTTTC
This sequence comes from Platerodrilus igneus, assembly GCA_036346225.1. NCBI lineage: Eukaryota > Metazoa > Arthropoda > Insecta > Coleoptera > Lycidae > Platerodrilus > Platerodrilus igneus. The sequence continues at coordinate 3,441,662 of JARFIW010000929.1, read as the reverse complement.
CCTCTCTTCCGAACGAGGGTGTATTTATGTGAAAAATGCTTACCTAACATTTTTCAAGCGGACCTTGTCGAGATTTGAAACCGGGACCTTGGGCATAGAGTCACACACATAACAACTACGCCACGAAGCCGCCTAGACAATAAACACAGCAAGTACAATTTGCTTTTTTGTAATTTATAAGCATATTTAAATTGTAGTAACTTTAGCTAGAATAATTTTATAAAACTATTTAAGAAGAAATAATTTCCAGCAAATTTTGAGTCAAAATTTGACCTTTACTAAATTATCTGTACAGCGTCATTGGCTAGTTACGCTAACAGCTGGGAAATAAAAGCATAAGAAATTATTCCGAAAAATTTTAAAGAGAATTTTAGTAACTAACAGGGAAGAGGTTTTAATTCTGTAATTGTTGACAGGGATATAGGCGAGAATTATTTTTCATTAAGAATAATTTTCTGTATTAGCTTAAGCTGCAAACTATTTTATAAGCACTGTTTAGATTTATTGAATGTAAGAGATTAATTGTATAATGTGTATAAAAGAAATATGTTTTAAATGCATATGTTTCTTGAAATTCTCGTGTTTCATTCATTTTTGTAAATTCCACACCACAATTTCTGTTGAGCTACCCAGGCAAAGGAAAGGACGGTAAGAGAGTATTTTCTATTGCATCTTCATCAATACAATTCGCTGTTTCTAAGTCATAGCATTAATTTGTGGCCCACAAGTATTAGACGTACCACAGCAAATGAGCGGCGATCAAAGCGAGGAAGCCTAGTCACAGCAATATATACGCGACTCATAAATTGATAAACAAATAAAAAATGAAAAACTGGCAATAACTAAAAAAAAGCTAGTTGGCTTGGATCCCGAAAGACCTTTATTGACAAAAGCAAACCCTTTTCAATATTTTTTAGAGAAAATTTGGAAATAAATTCTACGTTAAAATAGGCATAAAGAATAGACAAGTTGGAAGACCAAACACAACAGCCTTTAAAGATATGTCTTCACGTAGGTGGGCAACATTTGCTCCCATACTAAAAGACAATTTGCGTAGCAGAAAATGCGTAGAAAACATAAATGGTTCCAAGGAAACCCTAGACTTTGAATTAGACCAACAAAATTAATTCATTTATATTAAATTTGTATACCAAGTTAAAAATCTGTGTTTTCATTTACAATAAAACTATTGTCTATTCGGCCAGCAGTTTTTATTAAATTGCAAAATATAACCGATCTACGGAAATCTAATTTTTTGTCAAATAATTTTTTTAATATAAAATCACACTTGGTTAGGTGGATAAAATACATATCCAAATATCTATTAACTCATATTTGATGGAACTACAAGGTTTCTTTTTCATTTTTGATTGTAATTAAGTTGGTTAGTTCCTTTCTGCAGAAAGTCGTCCAGTTATTAATATGTTAACGATATCAAAAACTTTAAAAAACAATTACTTTTTACAAGATAACTTCTGAATAATTTTTCAATTAATTTGTGTATCTCCTATCATTATGAATTTACTATCATTTAATATTTTTCTGTCATAGCATGTTTTTACATTCAGTGTATTTTTTTACTATTTTGATACTCTTATTAGTAGGTACTTGAAATAATACCAATTGGCGTCAGGAACTTTATTTGTTAACAAACCGATAATTCTACTGCAGAGAAGCTTTGGGTTTTGTATTTTGTGCCACTCTTTAGGTCCTTACAAGCGGCCACCAGATGGCGCTATTGATTCTATTGTTACCATTTTCATAAAAATTTTGCATTTGTTATTGTGAATAGAAATTGTTTACAGTGAGAATCTAAACAAAACAATTCTTTTAAAAAATAGATTTTTCTCATAAAGGTGTTCATCGGATAATTTTCACGAACTTTTGATATCATCAGGAAAAACTATATACCATTAGTTTGCAAAATTTCATTGTAAATATGCCTTCATCAGTGATAAATTTCATGAAATTTTACTAAACTCGGTTCCTATTTCAATAGGATCGATGTTGTGCGGAACATGGTTGAAGAACATTAACTTATAATTTACAATGAGATAGTGGTATTCTAAGGCATATCGACGAGAGCAATACATTCGATTTGGCATGAATATTTAGATGTAAAAAATCTCTTCCTGATGGATTCCATTTAATTTCTCTGAAGCGCAAAAAGTTGGTGTTAATTCGTGCGAAGAAATGCTCAACAAAGACGACAGGGAACTGCAAAATCCATATGCAATATCGGAACCATTGTTTCAAGATGAACTGAAGCTTACAAAAGTAGTTCATTCACGAAACACATTCAAGACATTAATAGCCTTCGGTTAAGCCATGTCCCAACCTTTAAAGGATCAAAGAGCAGTTATTACTGAATAGTAAATATATATTTTGTTAGAATTCATCGAGGAAATCATGAAAACAATCGAAAACGTCGCATCATTCTTCATCACGACAATGCCAGTACGCAGCACGTCACACAATTGATTATTTGAACGGGAAAAACATGGAATTAGTGTTTTATTATCTATATTCGCCTTTATCGCCTTCGTGTTCCAGAATGCCAAACAAGAAATGCATGGATAATGATTGTTATTACCCGAAGAATCTGGTGAAGTCTTCAAAATTCATATTTTTGATGTATTAATTTCCAAGTGGAAAAAATATTACACGAATTGGTTTGAATGGGTGCAAAAAAAGAATTTTAAAGTTGAGTATTTTAAAATGTAATAAAACCGGTGTTCCAAAAATATTCTTTCTTTCCTAATTTTGTAAAGAATCAAGATGTGACGCTCGTCTTACTATACCTTATTTAGAGCTATTAAACGTTTTTATATTTCTTTATGTGATGCACTCCAATATGCGAAACATAAGAACTTTGTCCGTTCTAAACGAACCTGCACCGTAAAGTAGTTTTCAAATATTGAAACGGGCAGAGTGGTTTGGTATTTCGGTCAGCAAAAGAGCCCAAATATAGGTACTACATTGGCCAGGAAGCGAGTTTTTACCTGGAAAATTTGGAATTTTGCTGAACCCTTGCTGTTTGGAGCAAGGTAGGGATCTTTAACGTACATGACAACACTTACACACGGGACCTCCATTTTCCCTCTCTTCCGAACGAGGGTGTATTTATGTGAAAAATGCTTACCTAACATTTTTCAAGCGGACCTTGTCGAGATTTGAAACCGGGACCTTGGGCATAGAGTCACACACATAACAACTACGCCACGAAGCCGCCTAGACAATAAACACAGCAAGTACAATTTGCTTTTTTTTGTAATTTATAAGCATATTTAAATTGTAGTAACTTTAGCTAGAATAATTTTATAAAACTATTTAAGAAGAAATAATTTCCAGCAAATTTTGAGTCAAAATTTGACCTTTACTAAATTATCTGTACAGCGTCATTGGCTAGTTACGCTAACAGCTGGGGAAATAAAAAGCATAAGAAATTATTCCGAAAAATTTTAAAGAGAATTTTAGTAACTAACAGGGAAGAGGTTTTAATTCTGTAATTGTTGACAGGGATATAGGCGAGAATTATTTTTCATTAAGAATAATTTTCTGTATTAGCTTAAGCTGCAAACTATTTTATAAGCACTGTTTAGATTTATTGAATGTAAGAGATTAATTGTATAATGTGTATAAAAGAAATATGTTTTAAATGCATATGTTTCTTGAAATTCTCGTGTTTCATTCATTTTTGTAAATTCCACACCACAATTTCTGTTGAGCTACCCAGGCAAAGGAAAGGACGGTAAGAGAGTATTTTCTATTGCATCTTCATCAATACAATTCGCTGTTTCTAAGTCATAGCATTAATTTGTGGCCCACAAGTATTAGACGTACCACAGCAAATGAGCGGCGATCAAAGCGAGGAAGCCTAGTCACAGCAATATATACGCGACTCATAAATTGATAAACAAATAAAAATGAAAAACTGGCAATAACTAAAAAGCTAGTTGGCTTGGATCCCGAAAGACCTTTATTGACAAAAGCAAACCCTTTTCAATATTTTTAGAGAAAATTTGAAATAAATTCTACGTTAAAATAGGCATAAAGAATAGACAAGTTGGAAGACCAAACACAACAGCCTTTTAAAGATATGTCTTCACGTAGGTGGGCAACATTTGCTCCCATACTAAAAGACAATTTGCGTAGCAGAAAATGCGTAGAAAACATAAATGGTTCCAAGGAAACCCTAGACTTTGAATTAGACCAACAAAATTAATTCATTTATATTAAATTTGTATACCAAGTTAAAATCTGTGTTTTCATTTACAATAAAACTATTGTCTATTCGGCCAGCAGTTTTTATTAAATTGCAAAATATAACCGATCTACGGAAATCTAATTTTTGTCAAATAATTTTTTAATATAAAATCACACTTGGTTAGGTGGATAAAATACATATCCAAATATCTATTAACTCATATTTGATGGAACTACAAGGTTTCTTTTTCATTTTTGATTGTAATTAAGTTGGTTAGTTCCTTTCTGCAGAAAGTCGTCCAGTTATTAATATGTTAACGATATCAAAAACTTTAAAAAACAATTACTTTTTACAAGATAACTTCTGAATAATTTTTCAATTAATTTGTGTATCTCCTATCATTATGAATTTACTATCATTTAATATTTTTCTGTCATAGCATGTTTTTACATTCAGTGTATTTTTTTACTATTTTGATACTCTTATTAGTAGGTACTTGAAATAATACCAATTGGCGTCAGGAACTTTATTTGTTAACAAACCGATAATTCTACTGCAGAGAAGCTTTGGGTTTTGTATTTTGTGCCACTCTTTAGGTCCTTACAAGCGGCCACCAGATGGCGCTATTGATTCTATTGTTACCATTTTCATAAAAATTTTGCATTTGTTATTGTGAATAGAAATTGTTTACAGTGAGAATCTAAACAAAACAATTCTTTTAAAAAATAGATTTTTCTCATAAAGGTGTTCATCGGATAATTTTCACGAACTTTTGATATCATCAGGAAAAACTATATACCATTAGTTTGCAAAATTTCATTGTAAATATGCCTTCATCAGTGATAAATTTCATGAAATTTTACTAAACTCGGTTCCTATTTCAATAGGATCGATGTTGTGCGGAACATGGTTGAAGAACATTAACTTATAATTTACAATGAGATAGTGGTATTCTAAGGCATATCGACGAGAGCAATACATTCGATTTGGCATGAATATTTAGATGTAAAAATCTCTTCCTGATGGATTCCATTTAATTTCTCTGAAGCGCAAAAGTTGGTGTTAATTCGTGCGAAGAAATGCTCAACAAAGACGACAGGGAACTGCAAAATCCATATGCAATATCGGAACCATTGTTTCAAGATGAACTGAAGCTTACAAAAGTAGTTCATTCACGAAACACATTCAAGAGATTAATAGCCTTCGGTTAAGCCATGTCCCAACCTTTAAAGGATCAAAGAGCAGTTATTACTGAATAGTAAATATATATTTTGTTAGAATTCATCGAGGAAATCATGAAAACAATCGAAAACGTCGCATCATTCTTCATCACGACAATGCCAGTACGCAGCACGTCACACAATTGATTATTTGAACGGGAAAAACATGGAATTAGTGTTTTATTATCTATATTCGCCTTTATCGCCTTCGTGTTCCAGAATGCCAAACAAGAAATGCATGGATAATGATTGTTATTACCGAAGAATCTGGTGAAGTCTTCAAAATTCATATTTTTGATGTATTAATTTCAAGTGGAAAAATATTACACGAATTGGTTTGAATGGGTGCAAAAAAAGAATTTTAAAGTTGAGTATTTTAAAATGTAATAAAACCGGTGTTCCAAAAATATTCTTTCTTTCCTAATTTTGTAAAGAATCAAGATGTGACGCTCGTCTTACTATACCTTATTTAGAGCTATTAAACGTTTTTATATTTCTTTATGTGATGCACTCCAATATGCGAAACATAAGAACTTTGTCCGTTCTAAACGAACCTGCACCGTAAAGTAGTTTTCAAATATTGAAACGGGCAGAGTGGTTTGGTATTTCGGTCAGCAAAAGAGCCCAAATATAGGTTTAACCAAATTAGTGGAGTCTTCAGCGAGGATTCACACCAAGACAGGTCACTGAAAGAAGGCAGCAGCTCTTTCAGTACCTAGAGCGGCGGAGACCATAGGAGTAGGTATGGCATTCTAAAACACATTACTGTGATGTGGAAAGCAACAGAAAATCACTACATTAGCACCCAAGTGCGTACCAGAGACTTTTTTTTTTAAATGAAGACGTCCTCTGGGTTAAAAAATCCTGGAGTTGAAATAGTCTTCCACTCAAATCTCCTGGAGGGGACAACTTTGGAGGATGTAATCGGCAAGTTTAAAACAAGAGTCGGGAACATTTAGCGAGTCATAGCGTGAAACGGTAGAATCATAAAGCAAGTAGGTAGCCTAAAACGGATAGGCTAGGATTAAACATAGTAGGAATTAGCGAAGTTCGGTGACCAGAGGAGGGTTTTAGGAGTGGAAATCTATGGGTAATTCATACAGGATCGGAAGAAGGAAATTCGAGTGTAAAGGCAGTTTTGCCAAAAAAGGTAGGACATTATGTAGAAAACTACTAAGAAAAGAACGAAATAGTACTCAGGGTTAAATTAGAATCTAACCCGGTAAATTCACTAATAGCACTAGTATACACGTTGACCTCAGCTACGTTGATGAAGAGACAGAAGCAGTCTACAAGATATCGAAGACATACTAAGATTTGTAAAAACAGGAGATTCTAATACAGAAGTAGGTGAGAGCACGGAAGGAGTGGTAGTAGGTTTATTTGGATTAGGAACGAGAAACAACAGCGGAAATAGGCTGGTAGAATTTTGCTACAAAAAGAATCTAACCATCACAAATAGATTATTTCAACCATGCTAGAAGATGCCAGGACGCACAGAGAGATATCAAATACATCACATTCTTGTTAGACAACAGAATAGGAATCAAATGAAAAATACTATAAGCTACCCGGAAGCAGATATAGACACTGACTACAACATAGTAATTATGAAAGCTGGGCTTAAATTAAAAAATTTGAAAAAAAATCTAAGAACATAAAAATTTCCCAGGTCGAACCGTCTTCATAAATAGTTTTCGTAATTCGAGCAATTCCATTCTATACTTCGAGCAAATTGCTATGGAGGTTGTTGCTATGCAAAAATGCTCAGGGCGATAACACCACCTTTCAAAGTCAATCTGGAGACCTTTAAATTCAATACTTGCAAAAGAAGATTAATGAACTGAAAAGTGGTCACATCCAGTGCAAGGGTAGCAGCCTGTGACCCGTGGTTAAGAGTGAGTCTTTAACTTTGCCAAATCCCTTACCGGACTAGACAACAAAACCAGTTGTGTTAAACTACCTCCTTCTTCGTGTATAGTAAAATAACTTGCCGTAAAAACCCCTTCTCTTCAGTTCACTAAATCCATTTTACTAAAAATAGCACTTAATATTACCAATTTTTTGTAACTACAGAATATTTTATGAAGAAAAATATCACTCGTTAAAGTTTTGTAATATTTGAAGCTCTCCCACTTACGAGAAGCCTAAACGAGATTAAGTTTTATTAGTAACAAATAAGATTTGTACTGAAATTGCTTACAATTTTAGTTTTTTTAATTAAATGTTCAGATCTGGCACTCATAATGATTACAAATATGTAAAGATATTTTTTTTCAAATACTCAACATTACAGTATTTGTGATATAATTTAGTTGTTAAAAACGGTCATTAGTTGGTGAAATAATTTGTCATGACATAGACGTGTTATCACGCAAGTAATTCTTTTTGTAGAAAAATATCAGTTAAAAGTATTTACGTATTGAAGACGTTTGAATGATTATTTTGTAAGTTAATCCAAGAATTTAAATGGAAATATTTAGAATTAACAAATACAAAAAGGTTTTCTGTATCTATCCTTTTAAATTGATTGATATTTACTAGATACAGTGGCGTCCCAACTTTAGATTATATTGTTTTCCGTTTAACTAAGAAAACTTCAGTCCCGACCCCTCTCTGACTCTCCCTCGGAGTAATAGCCAAGTTAGCCATTAGCATAAAGTTTTTAACCTTTCCATCTTCTAAATTTAAAACTTCAATTTTTTTAAGTATAATGAAACACGGCGACTCCTGTCCAACGTAAAAACCTATGTAGTAATTGTATAAATTATAGCAAGGCCTTAATTTGTTTCTTTAACACGTCTGATATTATTAACACTTGTTACATTGACGAAGAGAAATATATATTAAGAAAGGGGTGAGACATAGACGTGCGCCCTTTAATTTTTAACTTAGCAAGTATTTCTATTTCTTTTTAATTCAGCCGTAAAATATTTTTATCTCTTTAGCATTAGTGACTTGACGGTAGATTATTCTTTGAGCACATTTCGGGTGTACAGCAGGGTAAAAAGAAATTGATTAAAGGGACATTCGGTTAGATTGGCGCTGAGTGTACTGTTATCAACAGACAATTTAACTTTTTCATAACTTGATTGTCTTTGACGTTGGAGATTTGAATTTACGCAACGCGCATTTTGGGCACAACAAACCAAATCATTTCTTTTAAAAAACTTTATTTTGCTACTAGCTTGGTGGTGAGCATGAAGTTGGTAGCAATCAATTAAAATTGTTTACAACGTTTTTTCCTTAGCATGGCAGTCTATTTCAGGGTGCATTGAAACGTAAAAATACAGTTAGTTTTAAAATTCTCATCGTACGTTGTGGTGTCAACTTGTGTCATTTACTTTAAACATTCTTATGAGGCAATTAAAACGGCGTGTGGAACCCCATACTTTGCGCGCCAGTTTTGTAATTCACTTAAGGTTTCTGTATTAATTTAATCTCAAACAGAACCACATTACTGCGATGTGGAAAGCAACAGAAAACCACTACATTACCACCCAAGTGCGTACCAGGAACGTTTTTTTTTTAAACGTTGACGTCCTCTGGGGTAAAAGTTCCCGGAGTTGAAATAGTCTCTCAATCAAATCTCCGGGAGGGAACTGCTTTGGAGGAAGTAATCGGCAAGTTTAAAAAAAGAAGCCGGGAACATTTTGCGAGTCATAGCGTGAAATGGTAGAATCATAAAGCAAGTAGGTAAGCTAGAGAATTTGAAAATTGAAATGGATAGGCTAGGATTAAACATAGTAGGGATTAGCAAAGTTCTGTGGTCAGAGGGGGGTTTTCGGAGTGGAGACCTATGGGTAATTCATACAGGATCGGAGGAATAAAATTCGAGTGTAAAGGCAGTTATGCGAAAAAAGGTCGGATATGCAGATAATTACTCAAAAAGGAACGAAAGAGTACTCAGGGTTAAATTCGAATCTAAACCGGTAAATTCACTAATAGCACTAGTATACACGTTCACCTCTAGTTACGGTGATTAAAAGACTAAGATTTGTAAAAAGGCGTGAAAAATAATTACAGGAGATTCTAATACAGTGGTAGGCGAGAGCACGAAAGGAGTGGTAGTAGGTTTATTTGGTTTAGGAACGAGAAATAATAGCGGAAATAGGTTGGTAGAGTTTTGCTACAAAAATAATCTAACCATCACAAATAGATTATTTCAACATCATGCTAGAAGATGCCCGGACGCACAGAGAGATATCAAATAGATCACATTCTTGTTAGACAACGGTATAGGAATCAAATAAAAGATACTAGAAGCTACCCAGAAGCAGATATAGACAGTGACTATAACATAGTAATTATGAAAGCTGGACTTAAATTTAAAAATTTGAAAAAAATCCGAGGACATAAAAATTTCCCAGGCCAAACAATTCCATTCTATACTTCGAGCAAATAGCTATGGAGGTTGTTGCTACGCAAAAATCCTCAGGGCGATAACACTTCCTTTCAAAGTTAATCTGGAGACCTTTGAATTCAATACTTGCAAAAGATGATTAATGAACTGAAAACTGGCCATATCTAGTGCAAGGGTAGCAGCCTGTGGTTAAGGGCGAGTCTTTAACTTTGCCAAATCTTTTACAAGACTTAGACAACAAAATCAGTTGTGTTAAACTACCCCCCTTCGTCGTGTATAGTAAAATCACTTGCCGTAAAAACCCAGTCCTTTCGGTTCACAAAATCCATTTTATTAAAAATAGCACTCAATATTATCAATTTTTTTTGTAAGGAAAAGACGGAAATCATTCGTTAAAGTTTTGTAATGTTTGAAGCTCTCCCACTTACGAGAAGCCAAAACGAGATTAAGCTTTATTAGTAACAAATAAGATTTGTATTGAAATTGCTTAAAATTCTAGTTTTTTTAATTAAATGTTCAGATTTAACATTCATAAAGATTACAAATATATAAAGAATTTTTTTTCCAAATAGTCAAAATTTAAGTATTTGTGATATAATTTAGTTGTTAAAAACTGTCATTATTTGGTGAAATTATTTGTTATGAAATAGACGTGTTATCGCGCAAGTTTTTCTTTTTGTAGAAAAATATCAGTTAAAAGTATTTATATATTGAAGACGTCTGATTGATTATTTTGTAAGTTAATCCAAGAATTTAAATGGAAATATTTAGAATTAACAAATACGAAAAGGTTTTCTGTATCTACCCTTTTAAATTGATTGATATTTAATAGATACAGTGGTGTCCAACTTTAGATTAAATTGTTTTCCGTTTAACTAAGAAAACTTCAGTCCCGACCCCTCTCTGACTCTCCCTCGGATACAACGGCGTAGAAGGGCTACAAAAAATCGCTCTACTTATTTTAGTTAAATTTCGACTTCGATGTTGAAATTTAGTTAAATTTCGACTTCGATCTCAAAATTTATTAAACTTCGACTTCGATGTCAAAATTTAGTTAAATTTTGACTTCGATCTCGCAATTTACTTAAATTTCGACTTCCATCTCGAAATTTAGTTAAATTTCGACTTCGATGTCGAAATATAGTTAAATTTCGACTTAGATCTAGAAATACCAACAAGAATAAACTTTTGACTGTAAGTTAGAAATTCAGCAAAATTTCGACAAAGAAGTCGAAATTTAAGCAAATTTCGGCATCGAAGTCGAAATTTAAGTAAATTTCGAGATGGAAGTCGAAATTTAAGTAAATTTCGAGATGGAAGTCGAAATTTTGCTGAATTTTTAACTTACAGTCAAAAGTTTATTCTTGTTGGTATTTCGACATCTAAGTCGAAATTTAAGTAAATTTCGAGATGGAGGTCGAAATTTAACTAAATTTCGATATCGAAGTCGAAATTTAAGTGATTTTCGAGATCGAAGTCGAAATCTAATTATATTTCGACATTGAAGTCGAAATTTAACTAAAATAAGTGAGCGATTATTTGTGGCCCTTTTACGCCTTCGTACGCGGATAATACCTAAGTTAGTTTAGCACACAGTTTTTAACCTCTCTATCTTCTAAGTTTAAAACTTCAATTTTTTAAAGTATAATGATATAGCGACTCCTGTCCAACGTAAAATCTATGCAGTAATTGTATAAATTATAGCAAGACCTTAATTTGTTTCTTCAACACGTCTGATATTATTAACACCTGTTACATTGACGAAGAGAGATAAATATTAAGAAAAGAGTGAGACATAGATGTGCGCTACCCCCTTTAATTTTTAACTTAGCAAGTATTTCTATCTCTTTTTTAATTTAGTCTTAGAGTATTTTTCTCTCTTTAGCATTAGTGACTCGACGGTAGATTATTCTTTGAGCACATTTCGGGAGTAAAGCAGGGTAAAAGGAAATTTATTAAAAGGATATTCGGTTGATTGGCGCAGAGTGTACTGTTATCAACAGACAATTTAACTTTTTCATAAGTTGATTGTCATTGACGTTGGAGATTTGAATCTACGCAACGCGCATTTTGGGCACAACAAAACAAATAATTTCTTTTAAAAAATTTTATTTTGCTACTAGCTTGGTGCTGAACATGAAGTTGCTAACAATCGATTAAAATTGTTTACGTTTTTTCCTTAGTATGACAGTTTATTTCAGGGTGCACGAAACGTATAAAATACAGTTAGTTTTAAAACTTCCATCGTACGTCTTATGAGGCATTTAAAACGGCCTGTGGAACCCCATACTTTGCGCGTCAGCTTTGTAATTCACTTAAGGTCTCTGTATTAATTCAATCTCAAACAAAAATTTAGGAGTAGTTTATTAGATGCATTTGCAAATCCAAAGGATTTTCTAGCGGCAGCAGTTCTAAAACTCGAACTCATTCACATTGGGCCATATCATTTTTTTCTTAAAATATAAAGGAACTCGTCTTCCAACCCTTGATCGTCCGTGAAATAAATGCAAACCCTTATTTATTAAAACTCATTTACAGAAGGGTGTGCAGTTCTAAATAAAAATTGCAATCGTTGTTGTTATCACCATAAAGAGTTACCAACGTCAATATTTGAAGGCGATAAAATCAATGTAATATAAAGTAAGGGAAGGTAAAACTTCTAATCTAGCACTTATCGGCGTGTGTATGTAAGGGGGACATGGTGGTAGCAGCAGAACTTGGGCCAGGCCATCATAGGGGCCTGTTCAGCGCCCGATAGTGCGAGAGATACGGCATGGAAGTAGGAAACGAGACAAGTAGATAAGAAAGTAATATGGCGGTTGCTGCAAAGAGATAAGGTTTGATATGACCTGCATCGCGCATAACGATGTACTTTATTATTCGTATACGGAAAGTATCTAATGAAAATTTTAATTATTTTAAAGGAAATCTAGCGAATGCTGATATAGTTTTCATTTACTTAATACTGAGTTTTACGTGTAATAAAAGTTAATAGTTTTCTGTTGTGATAAATAAAAGCTTTGAAGTCGACGCCTCTTGCGCAATAAAAGTGAGATAAGCTAAGAACAAATGCGTAATTCTGCCACATACAGTAATTTTGAAAAATGTTACTGGAGAGATTCTTAGATTTGCATTAAGATTGCCATGTATAGAATAAATTTGTTAGTCTAAGATGTTACGTATACAGCCGCTGCTTATTTATTAAGAACGTTATGATAGGAATCGCAATCCTACTATTTCTCATTCGATAAATATTTAAAATACGTATTATTGTTTGAAACCATATGCATGCGATTTAATGTTAAGTGGATGATTTATATGGGAATAAAATTGAATTTTAACAAGCATAATCGAACGAACTGAAATCACTGTTACACTTTTTGTCATCAGCCAGCTGACTGGTTTCAAGTAACTTTCCTTATACCGTGTCAGTTGCTTCAACTATGTACACATGGCGCAACTTTGTTTATGATGTATGTGAGATATTCAAGTTTGTCTACCTACACCATTTTTCTGATTTACCTATTCCTTCCATTCTAGGTGATAGCACTCCTGAATGTCGATAACTTTTTTAAACTATATTTCCCCAACAGAACGTTTTTCACCAATTCTTCTCAGTACATCTTTATTTGTTTCCTGTCTACCTAGTTAATTTTCAACATTTTCTATTTCAAAAGCTCTAGGTTTTTTCTCTCTGTTTCCACTATGCCACACGCGATGCAAACTGTGAGTTCCATTCCATATTTGTAAATTTACCGCCTCCTTAATTTAAAAATCAATTTAGTTTCTACTTATTTAAATATACGAACTTGCTACACTTTTTTATGTCACGTAAGCTCAGTTGGGCAATCATCGTTTCTCGTCTTTTATTTAATTCACAAGTCCACATGTTTATATTACTTTCTGGTTTCTTATTTAGGCACGTTGTTGATAAGAATTTCCTAAATGTTGATAGTGTAATTGTAATTAGGTAAAACGGCTGTGTTATCTTTGAAATAGAAATATTTTCAAACTTATTTCTTTTGTATATGGAATTTCTGTGATGATTCTTCAGAAAACAATTTTAGAAGTATATTGGTTGAATAAGTTCAATATATTTCTAGAGTTAGTTCGCGTTGTTTCTTCTATAATAAATATTATTAACCCAATCGGACATTCACAAAATGCTTATGGTGAAAACTGACTCCTGTATATGTGGCTGGTAGGTAACTGGATGACGATGATACCTTAATAGAAATGTTAATATTTTCAGGCCGGTTTGCAACCAATACCTTCGAATTGTACTCCATTTCTTAGGTTTCTTGAACCTATGATTGCTTGGCCATGAACAGAAATTTTGGCTTTGTCGTTACAGCACATTTTGTCTGGCTGCTGTTTGTGTATCCAGATCAAGTTATGATGAGATGGGTGTATAATGCAGTTAGTTATTCATAACCCCTAATCGCCTCCGGAAGGATACATAATCGAAAGCAACAGGTAACAAATAGCTCTACTTATTTATAGTACCTAAGTTTTACTTGTGTTACACAAATATTAAGAAATTGGTAAGCAAATAATTTTTACTTATTTAATTTTGTTAACATCTAGAATAAAAATTTCGTGTAGTTTGTTATGATCATGTTGTTATATTGATGGATAACTGTGTTAATTGGTTTCGCATTTATATATAGATGTGATAATTATCCATCAGTTGTGGTATTTGGTTAGTTATTAATGTTGATTGCGCCTGAAGCCATTATTGTAAATATGCACTTTGTTTCTTAAATGCCAGTAGGTTGTATTTAGACCGAGCGCCGCATAGTCAAAGTGGGTACAATTTTGTTATATTTATGTATGATATTTTTATTGTTTCTTATTACAGTGGTTAAACGCCACTCACAAAATTATGCAGCAATAGTTACGGGGTGTATAATGGCGTAGTTTTTTATTTACAAAACACTCTGCAGTTTGATAGTTACTAGATATGATGAATTATATTAGTACGTAGGTAGTGAAGAATTCAGACATTTGTCTTGAAACCAGCAATTTAATATTGTTCGCTATCTAAATTCATACATACTTATTAGAGTTATATGTTACATGTGTTTTTGTGTTTAATTATCTTTTCAGGCACATACGTTCTACAAAAAGCGAATTGTGTCGTGTTGTTTTGTTCTTTAGATCCTTCCCAATCTCCGACTGTGTTTAGCGCGACATTCGTTTTCTGTGTCTTCTTTGCCTTCTTTTGTTACTCCGTAATTCAGGGGAGCATTCTGTTTCTGAATTCGTTCTCTTCTTACTGACCTGTCGGTCTTATAGGTAACAAAACGTTCTTAAAAATCAATTTCTTGTATTTATATTAATGTTTGATGTGAGTAAATAATATGCTGCCTTTGTCAGCGCAATTCTGCACTTTAGAATAGCTTTACTTCTTTCATTTTTTGCCATTCTAAATCTTAAATAACAAGATTCATCGACTTCAAGAAATCTTCCTGTTCTGTTTGAATATTCACAAGGTTAGATTTTACAATCTTTACTTAGTGACATTACGCTTGTCAGAAAACCTTCCCTGCCTTATTTTTACAATAAAAGGGTTCGATTTTATTATGTATATTCAGTGATATTACCTTTATTTAGTATTTTATTTATTTTCATTTTGTAACTCTCCCTTGAAGTTCATCTATACTAATGAACCTATTCTCCAAATCGATTGTGCCATTAATTAAGGATGCTATCATCCGCAAATCTTACCACAGTATTTTTTTTGCTTTGTACGTTTATTCCAGAATTTATTCGTTCATTAATTTCCATAATCATTTGTTCTATATTTAAAATTAAAGGCAAGCAAGTTAGAGAACATTTCTGTCTGATACCTTTCTTTATATTTGCCTGATTCCCTTTCATTTATTGTGAGTTTAGTTATTCTTTTTTGAAGATATTTATTTGCAATTATTTTTCTATCTTTATACTTCAAATCTATCTTTTGTAATATCACAAACGTGTTATTCCATTCAATGTTATCAAATGCTTTTGCTAAACCTACAAAGTGCACGCCTATTCTTGTTAATTGTTGACACGTGTGACGTTAAAGTAATTGTCCGCAATCTTCGCATGCCTGCTTTAATTCCTTTTGCTATCATTACAAAAGCAGTTTTTATAAAATCTTACGGTGTTTCTCCAGCTTCATGCATCTTAATAAAGTATTATGGTATCTTATTGCATTTCTCCTGATAGTTTAGGTAATTTTATAGGAATGTCATCCGTTCTTACTATTTCTCCAATATTTAAACTTCTTAATGCTCTTTCAAATTTTGATCTTAAAATTTGGACTCTTTTTCATTCATCTCAACGGTTTCTTCTTATTCCAATAGATCAACATTAAACTCATTTCATGTTTATGGCACATCAAAATCTTCTGTTCTTCTCGTTTCGCAAAATTGTTCTTTACTTTTTATATACCTCGTCGACCTTATCAAAAATCTCTTGTCTTTCAAGTTCTGAACACCCGCATTTTAATAGTCCTATCCCGAGGTCCAAACGAAGGACGAGCTTTTACGTCCAGTATATTTCACTCAAGAGTTGTACTTTCTTGGGATATTAATAAAGATGTTCAGTGCAGTTGTTTTCTGTTTTTGTCTGCATCCTCGTGCCATTGATCAAACTAGTAGTTCATCTACCTTCGAGAACGATTTCTCTTCTCCAAGAGAAGGGAACACTTAAATTACCCGTTTCACCGATCTCTTGATACAGGCTGCACTATAGCATCGCAATGGCAGGCTGACTGCAATGTAATAACAAATATATAATTGCAAAATTACAGCTTTATAGTTTATTTAGTAATTTTTGAATATATGTACATTTCTCCTTAGTTAGAGTAATTATTTTTATTACCAATAAAAAAAACATGTCCATTCTGTAGTAACTGTCTATTTATCAGAAAATTCAAAAACGTTTTTTTATTCTGTTTCGGGCTTCTTATGAATGGGGTTTCTCTTTTTGGATTTAAAGTTTATGTTGAATGGATAGTTGACATAATCAAGCTGCAAAATCTTAATTTTGTACACAAATCTCAAATTTTACAGTCTTAGGGTTGGTAAAATCACTACAATCAAAATGAACTTTTAGAAGACTTTGAAGTTTCGCTTCGTGACAATACTTCGAGTAATATAACAAATAACTCCTCAATAATTCTATCTACCTATTTATTTCTCTTCTATCCTTGCTTAATAAACTATAAATATATGTTTTACTTACACCAAACTCTCCTCTATTTTCCTTCATGCATTGTCAACCATACCAAAAATTATTTGTCTTTCAACTTCTGAACATCCTTCAATATTTCGTCATTTCTTCGCGGCGCTACAGTTCCCGTTTATACTTGTTCGAAGATTTTATGCATTATAGTACTCAACTCGTCTTTAGAGTCTTGTATTTCCTACGCTTATTCATTTACTTTAAGGTAGCTTTAGTCAAAGTTTTCTACTGACTCATTTGGCTCTACCAAGGTCAGCCTTGCGTTTATTCATTAACTTTAATATAGTTTCCTTTAGTCAGAGATTCCTACTGACTAGTTTGGTTCTACCAAGGTATCTGTTAACATATAAATTTTTTGTCTAATACTTATCTACTTTTCCTCTATATTCTCCGCCTTCCCTTTGATATTAAAGCAGATAGTTCTGGAAATTTTTTTTACTTCCTTTTCTTACAGTGTCTCTATATTCTATTTTTTATTTAGATTTTTGTTAAATTTTTAAAACTTAAGTTAGTATTTTATCATAACTAAGTTGTGGTCACTATGCAAATCTGCTACAGAATACGCTTTGCAATTTTTCATTTCAGTTTTAAATTTTGTGCCATCATAATAATGTCAATTTTATGTATATCTTTATCTCTTAGTTTCCTCCATGTATATAATCTTCTGTTGATATTTTTAAATAGAATATTTGCGATTACCAGCTTAAATTTTGTGCAGAACTCCTCTAAACGATCTCCTCTAACATTTCTTTCTCTCAATCCATGGTCCCCCTCAATTTGAGCTCTTTAGCTTTATTTAACTAACATTTCAGTCTCTAATTATTCTTAACGTTTCATCTCTTTTAACGTTATTTATTGATTATTCTATTTCTCAAAATCAATTTTTGTTTCTCCATTATCGTAACTAGTTGCCGGCATGTAGACTTGAACAGGCTTTGTATTTATCCAAATTAAAAATCCAATTACTATGATATCAACTATAGAAATCTATCTGTTTTCCTATTGTAGGAGTGTGCAACCAACCATATTCCTAACTAACTAACCAATAAGCACGCAGCATGCAAACAAATAGAATGCACGCTTAAAACATTCCTCTACTAATAATAGAATCGTCCAACATATCTCGAAGTACAAATGGAACCGTCCAAATGTACCGTACAAACAAGCCTCGGTATAAAAGGAGCTCCAAACGTTAGAGCAAATCATTTCCTATTGTTCTCTTTTTAAGAAAGTCACCAAGCTTCTTGGAACAAATTTAAGAATAGTGCAAGGCGGAGTCACCAAGTTCCTCGTGCACTAAGATTTCCTTCAGATTATCTCGGTGTGACTATTAAATCTAGCGGGATAAAATGAAGTGAACTCTCACAACACGATGGACAGGATCTTGCAAAAACTGTCACCCATCCACCTCCGAAGCCAACACTGCATCAAAACCATCTCCTAGAGCACGTGACACCAACAAGCACGCCAGGATTGGGAACATTCCGCCATCAAACCGCTACAATTTCTACCAACCAAGGGAGCGTCCGTATGCCAACGACCGCCCATCAGCAGATAGGTACCGAAACCTATAAACATCCGACTTCAACATGGTGCCGCTTTCATTCAGCATAACCCGCGTCAGGGTTGATTACAACCATATATGTCTTCGTCTAACACCAACGTCGTCAAGCTGCAACATACAAACTTGTTCAGCAACTTTACAAACTAAAATAATTTCAGTTCTAGTATTAAAAAAAAATTAATTACGCAGACAAACACTTGTAAATATTCCTCGTCTGTGTTATGCCTTATAGTAAGTTCATTTTAACCTGTAAATAAATGCTATTTCTGTTGTTACGCAGCATTAACAAGGTGATGTCAGACAACCAGAACACTATACTATGTTTTGTTTATGATTGTATTACCTATAATTACGGTTGCATTAAAATCTAATTTTTCACCCTGCTGAATATAGTCATATCATTCTTTGAACGATGTCATGAGTGAGCATACGTGCTTCCACTACACGTGTATCTAGTGGTTTAGTGCTCAGTCGGACAACTATAATTCTATTAGCGCTTTTTATTTTGCTTGCTGCATATTTTTAAAAAGCTTACACGTATAAAACCACTTTCTGAGCATGACTATATGACGCAAAATTCCTCTGAAGGAAAGTCGCCCTTTATTGGCCTCCTGATTTCTTGTTCAAGCTTAACTTGTACATTCTCTATCGACTTTAATAACGCTTGGACCCTCGCCAGAATACAATCAAAGACATCTTATAGGAATAGATTAGAATTTTGAGACAATGTTCTTCTACTTGGGGCTTTTAGTAATAAAAGTTGCGTTAGTGATATACGATGTCGTGATCCGTTTATCTTCAACTAGAAATCCTGGAAAGGAATACGCTAGTAATGTTTCATTTGTCTTCCACTACAAGCAGAAGAAGAATCTTTAAATGGGCACTGAAATACAGAAGGATCGGTTGCCTCAATAGGTCGTCCGTGCAAGCGGCACGGAATTCCAGGAACTTTATAATTCCGGTCCCTAACGGACATGGTTCGTATTAAATTTCTTTCAATATAAGAATATGGATACGCAATTACAGATGCGTATATTTAGAAAATAAATAACAGCGATAACTTGCAGACGATGAATGATCAATATAAAAGTAAATAACAATTAATGTAAAGGTAACTCAAGTTAGTGGAGTGCAGAGAGCAACAATACCATGCAACACTGTAAGTATTTGGGTGAAACTCTGCACATATAATACGGGAAGCGTATCAGAATGATTAGGAATTTTTCAATAATATAAACACTACTCAGGACTACATAGAAAGAGATCAACAAGGACAAAATGAACAAGTTCATTTTAATGAAATGAGGACTTATGGACTGCGCAGGTTCACAGATGGGCGATCATAGAATGCAATAAACGTGCACAGTTACGTAAAAGGATTTGCAATCAATAAATAGCTGAAAACTTGGACGCACATCAATCGCCCATGCGACAACTTCTGGTAGGAAAGTGACAGTTACAATACCAGAAAATATTTCCATTGTGGAAAATCTGATTCTGAAGAACAAGCGTATTACATTTATCGAAGTGGAGAAGAAAAATGGACTCAGCAAACGCACCCTGCAACGAATAGTGCACACACACCTAGATGATAAAGTGTTTGCAAAATAGGTTTCGTGAGAGTTGATAGCAAATATTATTTGGATGTGTATAATTAACTCCAGAAATTTTATGCGTCAGACAAAAAAGAATTCGTGACTAGGCTGATGTTTGGAGATGAACCGTGGTATCATTTCTAGAATCTGAAATAAAGATACAGTCCATGCAGTGGACCCATACTGATCATCTTCAGTTAAAGAAGTTTCATAGAGTAAAATGTACTATCAAGCGTATGGCTATAGTTTCTGCACCTGCAAAGGCATTTTTTTATCGATTGATTAAAAGTTCCACAAAATTGTTGCATGAGATCCAAAAAAAGACTAGAGAAAAGGACTAAATGCGTTTTCCTTCATCACGATAATGAATATACTCACACTTGCGGAAAGGCCAACCGATTACATTGAGCAGTTAAGGTTCTAGGTATTACTACACGCATCTTATTTTTTTGCTTCTTGCTTCTGGTGTTTCCAAAAAATTTCCTGTAGTTGTAGTTCAAGATATGCAGCACGCTTAGGGTAATTCATTTTTATAAAAAAATCTGCGAGTTTCATATTTTTCATTTCTTTTTAATATTTACATATGTGAAGAACAAGTATTTTCTAACATTTTATTGTACTATTCTTACAACCACAATAAAAGATCTTGATGTCCTTTGTAATAGACGCGAAGTCTTATATAGTGAAAAACTTATAAGAACACCATGCCTACATGCCGCTGATCTGTATTTTATTTACTTTTCTTCATCAAATTTGATAATAAAATCCAAAACCCCTGAGCATTTGTTTGACGATAACAAATCTTCTATTACATCAATGGTGCAAAGAACTAATAAACTAGGTCACAAAGATACGGTCCAATGCCATCTACCTGTATTATGTAATTGACGCTTGCATAGTAGACAGTTACATTCAATACAAAACATCCAGTAGCAAGAAGAAAAATTGCTCATTTTCAATTTCGATCACAGTTGGTCAATAAATTGATAAACACTTACTGTGAACGTAAACGTTCAAATGAACCTGCCATTTGTGGCAAAAATAAATTAAAAAAAGTTGGTGGCCGTACAGTCAGCTTTGTAAATGTATAAAGAAAAACAAATGTTGGGGAGCATTTGCTAACAGAAGATAAACACAGGCGAGGCGCATATTACAGTACTAAACAGCGATCCAAAATAATTTGTAGATCATGCAACATCCACTTTGTCTGCTATGCTTTGTTTCATTTCATGTGCTGTAAATCGTTTTTAAAAATAAATGATTTTTTTTTTATAATGAAATATATATTTGAATTTTGTAGCATCAATATGTGCCACCAATTTTTTCACTTCGTTTCTCAGGTAAGTTCTTGTTAATGGTTAGTGGCACAAATAAGAGCCACTATGTAACTCAAAAAATATAGTAATTATAGCAATAGGTATTTGAGAGCATATACGGTTTAATTCCATTATGAACGGACCTGCACCTTGAAGAAGTTCTAAAATACTAGAACGATGTGAAAGGCAACGAGAAACCACCAAATTACCTCCCAAGTACGCAGCGTACATAAATTGTTATTAATCAATAATGATGATGGCATTCTCTGGGGTAAAAAATTCCGGAGTTAAAATAGTCGCCCATTCGGACCTCCGGGAGGGGGCTACTTCGGCAGATGTGATCCCAAAATATAAAAAAGGAGTCGTAAACATTTTGCGAGTTGGAGAGTGGAATATCAGAAGCATGAAGCAAGTAGGTAAGCTAGAGAACTTGAAAATTGAACTGGATAGGTTAGCACTAGACATAGTAGGGATCAGCAAAGTTTGCTGGCCAGAGGCGGGGGATTTTTGGAGTGGAGATTTTAGGGTAATTCATACAGCATCAGAGAAACGAAATTCGGGTATAAAGGATAATTACGCGAAAAAAGATAGGACGTGTAAAAAACTAATTACAAAAGAACGTTAGATTTGAATCTAAACCGGTAAATACGGTAATAATAGAAATATACATGCCCACCTTTAGCTACAGTGAGGAAGAGGTAGAGGTGATCTGCAAAGATATCGAAAACATACTAAGATACATAAAAGGACATGAAAATTTAATAATTACGGGGGGATTTTAATGCACTGGTAGGTGAGTGTAGAGAAGGAGCGGTAGTAAGTTTGTTTGGTTTAAGCACGAGAAACGACAGGAGAAATAAGCTGGTAGAATTTTGCGAAAAGAACAATTTAACCATCACAAACATATTATTTCAACATCATGCTAGAAGACGACGATGCACATGAAAGATGCCAGGAGATATAGAAAGATATCAAATAGATTACATTAGACAACGGTTTAGGAATCAAGTAAAAGACTGTAGAAGCTACCCAGAAGCAACTATAGACACTGAACACAACATCGTAATTATGAAAACCGCTCTTAAATTAAAAAATTTGAAAAAAGAAACGGAAAAAGGCACTTTGACTTTGAGAAACTAAAAGATAAAGATATCCATGAAAGATTTGAAAAAAAGTCAAATAAATTACTGAAAGATATAGGAAAAATTTCTTATTCTATGGAAGTGGAAACATAATGGAGTAACATTAAATCCAGCTCAGACATGGCAGCCAGAGATATTCTGGGGTATACACAAAAAGAAAATAAGAAACCATGGATAACAAAGAATATTCTGAATTTAATAGAAGAAAGACGAAAATACAAAAATAGATCAGACGAAACAGAAAAACAGAGATCAAAGCCATAAAATGGGAAATTATTCGCAAATGCAGAAAAGCTAAAGAACAATGGATTGATGATAAGTGCAAAGAGGTACAAACTAAGATAAAATAGGAAAGACAGACGAAACATACAAAAAATTAGAATAAATTTTAGGGATATAAAACCATATAGCAAAAATATATGGGATGCGGAAGGAAATGTCATTATAGAGAAAGTAGAGAAAGTGTATAGATGGCAAAAATATATAAGGAATTTATATGCAGGAGAAGAACTATCAGCATTGGAATAAGAATCAGACATTGACAAGGATGACTTGGGATATCATATACTTAGAGGTGAGTTTGAATTAGCATTCAAAGGTCTGAAAAATTGTAAGGAACTCTAAAAGCCGCTGGATAAGCAATAACAGAACGTCTCTTCCATCTTGTAAGCTATATGTAAGATACAGGTGAAATACCCAAATATTTCAAATGTAACATCATAGTCACTGTACCAAAAAAGAGAGGCTCGGATAGATGTAAAAATTTTTGAACAATAAATTTAACAGTACATGTGTTAAAAATATTAACTAGAATTGTACAAAAACGAATGGAAAAATGAGCTGAAGAAGTACTAGGAGGAGATCAATTTGGGTTTAGGCTAAATAGGGGAACACGGGAGGCTATATTAGCTCTGAGGGTGATAATAGAGAAAACAATAGAAAACGGGGAAAGCGTGTATATAGGGTTTGTAGATCTGGAAAAAGCATTCGAGAATGTAAAATGGAAAATAGTTTGAAATACTCAAAAAAATTGGAATGAGTTTTAGGGATAGACAGATAGTACATAGCTTACACAAAGAGCAAACAGCGGTAATAGGATTAGAACAGGAACATATAGAAGTAAATATTAGGAAAGGGGTGGGACAGGGATGTGTCCTATCCCCATTAATTTTTAACTTGTACATCGAAAAGGCAATGAATACTGTCAAATGCAGAAAGACATTTAGAATTATTATGTTGTAACGTATTTTTTTACTCAGTTACACTTTCCTTATTAATCTAATGTCATGTTTCAATAAGATAAAAATATAATTTATAATTGTCTGATCACTTAAAATAATTATAACGTATATAATGGAGTATGCGCTCCTTCACTTTTGATGTCTAAGTTTCTACAATCCTAATCGTTTGTCTGTCATTTCGTTTCACTTTTCGATCAACGCTTGAATAAGTAAGCTGCTCTTCGGAGCGTAGAAAGGTCAATATGCTCAGGTACGTGGCCTGCAATAGAGTTCATAAGAAAGCTTAATTAATTTAACCTTCGTGTCTGAATGTGGTTTCTGACGGCTTTTGGTGATGGTTTTATTATGTATTCCACCTTCAGCAAAAGTTAGTTGATTCCTGCAGACCGAAGATTGAAGCTCCCATCATTAAAACAGTTGGTATAATTAATTAGATAAATTTTATTAATGCGTTTTTCGTAGTGCAATACCACTGAAATCAATATTTAGTTTGAAATTTAGAATACAAGAAAATAATTAGACATACTTAATGGAGATTTGGTTTGGTTGGATAATATTTTGTTCGGAAGATCTTTTATAATTCCAGCGTAAAATTCAGTCATAATGGTATGTTTTCATATTGCGTACATCGCAGATGTACATGGAATTGTCGACATCTGGTGTTATTTGGTTCTAGTCTAAAAGTTCAATTTTTTGTAATTGAACTGTACTTCGGCACGCGAGTGACATTTAACCTTTAATTTAAGTTGTATTTATTTAAATGTTTTACGTAAGATCGAAGGTTGAAATTTTACTTTGATTTAGTTATCTTAAAATTCATTTAGAAAAGAAAGATCCCGTTCTATTCTTCTAACTTTACAAAATTTTAAAGATGGCTACGTAGTTTGCCTATCATATTTGTTTCACAAGCAAACAGTGGTGGCTACACTTAAAAAATTGTTATTGACATATGATGTCAAAAATATCTAGTTATTCAACATAATTATCACATGTTATTTTGCGTTACATTAAAAATATCTTTGGTTATTTTGAGGTCGTGTAATTTAATTTTAAAGAACATGATAAATTTTTTTGTAAGATATAAAGTAAAGCTAACTCTTTGTTTGAATGATACATTTTTGTAAGACGTAAAATAATCTAATTTCTCACTTGTAAAGTCGACCGTAGTACTACTGATGAGTATAATTAAAAATTTGAAATATGAATTATTAAGAAAGCATATACCTTACAGCAAACTTATGTAGAAGTATTCAATTTAGAGATCTTTGTGTTTTTTTGAAGACAGAACCAGACTAGTTTCTTTTCATGTAAATTTTTGTTGAAAAACTTAATGTTGAAACAAGCTAAAACAATTTAATTGAATAGAATTTATTTTTGCTTAACTCTTTTATTATTAAAAATTCAAGTGAAATTTATTGGTTCTTAATAAGCAAAAGGTTAACTGTGTCTAATGATAACAAGTACCCTGGGTGTATATATTTTGGAACTTAAATTCAATTATATTATTTTTGGTGAATATTTCTAAGGACACAAACGGTGTCCATGTTGTGCATTTGTTTATTCACAGGTTAAGTCGAAACATCTGTAATACATCTGGCAATTGATATTTTGGTAAGTGCTTTGCAAGGTTGTTATTTAGGTCTTGTGGCTATATAAGCGGTGTAGATTTCAGGTTTCCGCATTCCCCTAATACAAGTACATGTATCTTTGTATGTTGTTGTATTGAAAAATACAGTGGCGCTCTTTATCTATATTTTTGGTCAATTGACAACCCATGACCCAAGCTCATGATCTACCCAGAGCTAACACTCTACTAACCGTTTATCTCTAAAGAGTTTTTCTTTTCCTCAAGCCGTTTTCCATGCAACTTTACCTTGGGATTCCTTCATTAATAGGAAATTCTCGACGTTGTGATATCAGGTAAGGTAGTCGTTTATGTTTTATGGAGGTCCAATTTGCTATCTGATATTCGCAAGGGAATATAATTTTTTGTTACAATGCAAGCATCAAAGATTGATAATCTTAGATTTGCAGATGATATAGCAGTATTAGCATCTAGCAAGAAAGAGTTAGAAGCTGATCTTAATGAAATGGAAACAGTTCTAACAGAGAGATACGGCATGAAAATTAACAAAAAAAAACTAAGGTACTAGTATGCAAAAGAGGAGAAATAAATTAAAAACTAGAATACAAATAGATAATGAGAACTTACAAGAGGTTAAGGATTTCTGCTACCTAGGAAGCCAAATAACGCAAAACAGGAAGAGCGCAAAAGATACAAAACAAAGATTAGTGCTAGGTCGTGCTACATTTAACAAGAAAATATTCAAAGACAACAAACATAGAAACAAGGAAAAGAATGCTTAAAACATATGTGTTGAGTACAGCACTGTACGGCTGTGAAACTTTGACAGTAGGAGAAGTGGACAGGCAAAAGATAGAAGCCTTTGAAGTGTGGTGCTACACACGTATGATGAAGATATCATGGACAGACAAAGTTAAGAACCAAGAAGTACTACAAATGGAAAGGGAAGAAAGAGGTATGTGTAAAACAGTAAAAAATAAGAGAGATAGGATGATAGGCCACATATTAAGAGAATGAGGAAATAGTGCGAAATATTTTAGAAGCAGAGATCGGAAAAAAGAGGAAAAGGTAGACCTAGGTTAGATATTGCACACAGATGGTGAAAGATGCAGGCTGGTGAATTTCAGGGAAATGTGCAGGCTAGCTCAGAATAAAAATCAATAGAGGTACGCTTCCAGCCAGTCCCAAGATGGAAAAACTAATGACAATAATAATCACTGTACTTAAACATGGTGATTATTATAAACAACTACAGGTATTGGTTTTTCAATACTCTCAACTAATGTTAATTGTGCGAAAGGATTTACTGGAAAACTATTAATACGGCAAATGTCTAGGCGTTGGGGGATCCTTGACAGCCACAGGCTGCTTAAGTTCTTTCATATGCCAATGGTGAAATAGGGTAAATAGTTAGAGAACGACAGAAGGGGAATCAAGCTGTATCTAGGTGTGAGAATTTCAGGGAAGGAGTAGGCTAGCTAAGAATAGAAATAAGTGAAAGTACGCGTCCAACCAGTTTCAAGATGGAAAACCTAATGACGAAAAAATAGTTGCACTTAAATATAATTATTATTATAAACTACAGGTGTTGGTTTTGAAATATTTTCAACTAATGTTGATTATGCAAAAGGATATATTGGAAAACTATTAATTCGGCAAATATTCAAGTAATGGGGGATCTTGGTAGCCGTAGGCAGTTTAACCCCCTTCACATACTACTGAATATGGGGGATATAGGGTATATATTTATAAACAATAGAAGGGGAAACGAATTGCATTTAACAAGAAAGAGCAACAGCTATGTTCGAAGGAGAAGCAGACAGAAAAACGGTAGATGCCTGTTGGCATGTTGTGCTTCAGATGTATGAGGATGATAGCATGGACAGACTAAGTTAATAACAAAGAGGTTATAGTAGGGGAACAAAGATATCTGCGGAAAAAAATAGCAGAAATAAAAGGGCAGGATACGTTCTAAGGCATTTTTGGGGAATAGTATGAGATATATTACAAGCAGAGATAGGAAAAAGGAGGTAGAGGTAGACCTAGATCAGACTATTGCACATAGATAGTGAAAGATGCAGACTGTGTAAATTTCCGGGTCATGTGTAGGTTAGTTCGGAATAGGAAACAATGAGGGTACGTGTCTAACCAGTTCCAGGATTGAAGACCTAATGATGATGATGATATGGTTTAATTATTCAGAAAATTATTAAAATAATAATTTGCCCTATAAAGGATTTATTATATATTTTCGAAAATATTAACAATCAACTGAAGGATGTTAAATTCAACAAATATTCTCTTAATTCAGCTACAAAAAGACTCATTAACAGGAAAGGCTATAAAATGTAAATACTTTTATTTGAACCATAAGCGGCGGCTTCACAGGAGTGAACCACAATAGGTTTTAACGCCTTAATGTCTATGTAAACCAGTCTTTAACTTGTTTCATATATACCTCGCCGTTTATGGTATAATTTATGCTAGTTGCACGACACATAGTAGTACTTACATAAGCGATACAGAGTTATAGAGCTTCGTGTGTGTATAAACGTGGGTAGAATCACTTAGTTCCGACACATAAAGAACAATACCCAGAATACATCATTATACATTCGGGTCGTGTCTGTATGACCGCGGAGTTGCATTTCCCGATTGCTACTGCTATTCGGTAACCGTAAGCGTGATGTATAGCTATTGCACAACATAAATTAATTGTACGGGTTTTTTTTAAAGGATATTAATCTACTTCGAATTATTATACCGATTACCGTTAATTTATTTATAATTTGTATCCATTTCTGTGGTTAACTTGTAACGCTCGAAGACAAATTAATCTACAAATAGGTGCGTAAGTGTTGCCGTCTTTAATAGTCAGCTTTTAATATAAAGCATTTCATTCATACAAATTCCAGTCAAAGGCGTTTCAAAAGGAGTGTGCAACACAGTACTTGTCGACTGGTAGTAAGTCAATGGGGAGCGACACAAGAAGCTTTAAATAAAAAAAAAGCGAGGTCTGCATAAAATAAAAGAGAACGTAGTAAAGTGTAAAATTGTTGAAATTAAATATAATAATAATTGTTACATATTGACATGTTATGACGTAGTTACGTATACTGTATTTAGGTACAAATATAATTCAAAAATTCTACTGCAAAAAAGTCTCGGGCCGCCCACTTATTAGAAATGAGATTCAGTTGAAAAATGCCTGATTATAATTAGACAAAGATTGGTTTTGCCTATAGTGCCTTACTGACCATTTCTACGTTTCGCGCTCAACTACACCAAAAGGGACCTTGACTTCATAGAAGATATCAACAGGTGTGCCAGAAAATTTCTGGAAGACGAAGACTACGAACACCAACCATACATGACCTCGCGGGAGCTGAAGGAACTCAATAGAGAAGTGAAAGCCAGGAAAACATCAAGACAAGGCGACATCCCCACCAGAGGCCATCAAACCACTTCCGGTTCGAACACACTCGATATTACTGGTAATACTTAATGCCATGTTAGCTTTGCTATATTTGCGACTTCCAGTGAAAATATCTTTCCACTAATCTGCTAACGGTTCTAAGTAAGTCAACCGGTACCTCAACAAGCAATTAGACATCAGAGCACATCATTCGACCATTCACAAAATTCTGCGCCTCGTGGAGTACCTCACATATGGTTTCAACAAAAAACAATAGGCCTCGATTATGTTCCTAAACGTCTTTAGGACATTCGACACAGTTTTAGGATTATCACATTGTTTTAAGACTAACGTCAATTCTAGGTACATGTAGCAAGCACCCAATCGACCTCCCGATAGATGAGAATCATAGACTACTAGGATTCGCTCCTCTTGTCAATACTCCATTCGATGTTCTTCTGCGAGGCGCCGAAGACCGAAGACACCCCTTGTCTTTCTACTCTGACCATATAACTGAGTCACCTAGTCACCCCCGCCTTGGAAGAATGGTTAATCAACCTCAATCCGGAGAAAAGCAACGTCGTAATCCAGCGAAAAAAGTTCGATACCCAGACAAGAACATCGTGATCTTGCACAGATCCGAAATGATTTAGTGGAACAACGAAATTAAAAAGTTAGCAGTGGTTATCGGCAAGAAGTTTACATAGAAAGTCCCTACCATCTACTGGATTTCTCATGCGATAATAACAGCTTCCAGCCTCTACTGCACTGTTATTAAACAAACTCAATTCTATGCTTCGTCAGCGTAGAACTACGTTGCCAAGTTCCATATTAAGAGCTTGTAAGTTCTCTAGAACAAAACATCTAAATTAGGCATAACCAAATCCACATCGCCCTGAAAAGCTCAGCGATTGAAGAAAGCATCAAGGCACCTACAAAACAGGTCTTTTATGAAATGACAAGAGCGAGTTGTGCGTTTGTGTAGGCTCTGAAATGCTAAATACATACTATCGAACTTGCTGCCTAACATTGGGTTCCCAAAACCAGGGTTGGGGTCGGGAAAATGATACCTTTCGTAATAGGTGGTACCAGGTGACTTTTAATTTAAAAATTCAAATTTACGCAAAAGCGAGCTGTGTGTTCGTGTAGGCTCTGAAATCTCAAATATATACTATCAAACTTGGTGCGTAATATTGGGTTCCCAAAACCAGGTTTGGAGCCAGAAAAACGATGTTTTTCATGATAGGGGTACCAGGAATTTAAAAAAACAAATTTCCACAAAAGCGAGCTGATCGTTCATGTAAGCTCTGAAATTCCAACTACATACTATCGAACTTGATGTGTAATATTGGTTCCCAAAACCAGGCTTGGGATCGAGAAAATCATATTTTTATGATAGGAAGTATTACGTGACTTTAAACTAAAAAAATGAATTTTCAGCAAAAGCGAGCGATGCATTTGTGTAAGTTCTGAAATGCCAAATATATACTATCGAACTTGGTGCGTAATATTGGGTTCCCAAAACCAAGCTTGGGATAGATAAAATGATATTTTTCATGATAAGGGCGTACCAGGTGATTTTAAATTAAAAAAGTCAAATTTCCGCAAAAACGAGCTGTGCGTTCGTGTAGACTCTGAAATGTCAAATACATACTATCAAACTTGCTGCGCAACATTGAGTTTCCAAAACCAGGCCTGGGATCGGAAAAATGATACTTAACATGAAGTGAAATATTGAGGCGAAATATTGAGACAGTCGATTAGCTAGTAGTTACTTCTCCCTTTCCGTTTCCTGATTTGGCGTGGGTTGTCTCAAAAAGTCAGGTGGCGCGTAAACTTTATTTAGTCATTAAGGCCTTTAGGTTATAAGAAGTTGTGCGGACTTGGGGGAACAAGAAGACTTTTTTCTATCGTTTTCCTTTTTGTAGTTTAACCGCGATTGGTACGTGTTAAGTGAATTACCAGGTAACGTGTTTTTCAATTACTGAAAAATACAAGAAGTTTACGTTGGTAAGCAACCAGAAGGTCCCTTCAACTTAAGTAGTAAACCGGAAGATATAGTTATGAGGCTCTGTGGGCCAATAAAAATAGTGGTCCTAACATAACATTCGATAACTGGTTTGCAAGTTACCCACTTGTAATCAGATTGCTCAAAGAATATAAACTGGCATCTGTAGGTACTTTGCAAAAAAACAAAGAAGAAAACCCTTTGCAACTTTTACTAGCAAAAAATCGAGTTGAAAATAGTTTTATGTTTGCATTTCAAAAAGATGTGACTCTGGCATTATACGTACAGGAGCCAAACGTAAACCAGAGATTGTTACGTTTTACAACTTTACGAAAGGCGGTACCGATTTAGTTGATGAACTTTCCAGCAATTATGATGTATCGTGAAACAGTTGTAGATGGCCGATGACTGTGTTTTTCTCCCTTTTGAATACAGCGTTAGCAAATTCTTTTGTTGTTTTCAACTCAAATAGTAATTCAAATAGTACAGTAAAGCGTTGTGAATTTATAAAGAAACTACATTCGGGCTTAATATTTCCACATTAAAAAAAATCGACAAGTTAATCCTAGACTTTCTCTAGGAATAAAAAGGAAATTTTCTGAGATAACTGGCATATCTTTTGACTCTACACCTGAAAGAAATACTGAACATCAGGGAAAGGAGCAAAATAAATTCGGACGATGCTCTATTTGTGAACAAAATAAAGATTGCCCATCGTCTTATAATTATGTGGAATACTATCAGTATATGTTGAAAACAAAAATTATTTTTTAAATTCCTTGGAGATTATCAGATAACAAATTGCACCTTTATATTTCCTAAACCCATACCTGATATCACAAGGTCGAGAATTTCTTATTAACAATTAAAGCCCAAGGTAAAGTTGGATGGAAAACGGCTTGAGGAAAAGAAAAACTCTTTAGACATAAACGGCTAGTAGAGTGTTAGCTCTGGGTAGATCATGAGCTGGGGTCATGGGTTGTCAAATGACCAAAAATATAAATAATGAGCGCCTCCGTATTTTTCAATACAACAACCTACAAAAATTAACTGTGCTTGTATTAGGAGAATGCGGAAACCTTATATCAACACCACTAGTATAGCCATAAAACTTGAATTTCACTCTTTTAAAACACTTACCAAAATCTCAAACACCAAATGTCATACAGATGTCTCGACTTGACCTGTGAACAAACAAATGCACAACATGGACACCGTTTGTGTCCTCAAAAATATTTACCAAAAATAAAATAATAGAATTTAAGTTTCAAAAGTATACACCCAGGGTATTTGTTATCATTACACACAATTTCTGATCAGGGATGACTTGTAAATTTTACTTGTATTTTAAATAATAAAAAAGTCATGCAAAAAAAAATAGATTCTATTTGATTATATTTCTTGATTCGTTTTACTATACTATTTTGATTCGTTTTACTATAATATTTTCAACTAATAATTTTTTATAGAACAGAAATCTAATAAAGATTTGTATTCAATAACATAAAGATCTCTAAATGAATCTTTCTTAATAAATTAACACAAAGATCTCTAAATAAATCTTTCTTAATAAATTTTATGTAAAGTTTTGAGTTCTCTTAATTATTCATATTACATATTCTTCAAGCCATAGTAGTACTACGTTGACTTTAACAATGAAATTTAATTACCTAAGTTCAGATAAAATAGCATGTATCAACCAAAAGTTACTTTTACTTAATAGGTATTAAAAGAATTCCTCATGTTGATTAAAAATCAAAGTACATGACCTCAAAATTATTAAATATATTTTTGAATTAGCGTAACATGACATGTGAGGTCTAAATTGGACAGCTGAATATATGTTTTTTATATTTGGCATAATATGTTACTAACAACTTTTTAGCTTAGTTAACGTTATCTGTATGTGCAAACATTCTGACAAGCAATGAATTTATTACGTAATTCTTTCTTTCCTTAAACGATTTTTACGTGACTAAAGTTCAATCTTATATTTTCTTATTGCAATTTAACTAATAATGAAAGTGATTAAACGCTAAAAACACTCACGTGTGGAAATACTGCTGTGAACAAAAGAAATCGGACTATAACCTCAGCTGTCGGAAATTCCATCAACATCTGCATTCTGCGATGCACAAATAGAAGCCACGTGAATACGTACGAAATTATTGCTGGAACTTTGAGAACTCTTCTGAATAGAACAGTATTTAACAAAACCAATTCCTCCTTGATTTTACATCGTATAAAATTTAGTATTCCAAATCCAAACTAAATTTTGTTGAAATTAATTCTTTGATATTACTGATATGGTAAACTTATAGGATATTGTATATGATATTCTCATTTCATATGGTTATGTGATATTGCATGTTTTAATGATGAGGGGGAGCTTCCATCTCCTTAGGCCTGCAGGGATCAACTAAACTGCTCTAGGTGGAAAGTACAAAAGAATACCATCACGCTAAAGTCGCTAGGAACAATCTCCAGACACGAGGATTCAATCAATTCTAATTCTTTTTCGGACCGTGTTACAGGCCACGTGTTTAGACACGACCATCTTGACTTTACTACGCCGCCTAACGCAGCTTGTCTCTTCTAACGTTGATAGCAAAGTGCTCGAATTGACAACTCGACGAAGCTTAGTAACGAATCTTAGACCTCAAAGGTAAAGGAGTCTATATGCTATTATAAATTTTATGTATTATTTTTATTGTACGGAATTTTACAAATTATATTTTTATATTATTGCTGTTTTATTTTATATTAATGGACAAAGTGTAACTACGAAAAAAATACGTTACAATATATTTACAACATTCTGTTAATATTTGTGAAACGTTTTTCACCAAAGGCTTAGTAATGTAAAATTTGTATATTCATTTTTACGAAGGCGCAAAAGAGCCACAAAAAATCGCTCTACTTATTTTAGTTAAATTTCGACTTCGATGTCGAAATTTACTTAAGTTTCGACTTCTATCTCGAAATTTTGCTGAAATTTTAGCTTACAGTCAAAAGTTTATTCTTATTGGTATTTCGAGATCGAAGTCGAAATTTAACTAAAGTTTGAGATGGAAGTCAAAATTAAACTAAATTTCGACATCGAAGTCGAAATTTAATAAATTTCGAGTCCGAATTCGAAATTTAACTAAATTTCGTCATCGAAGTCGAAATTTAACTAAATGTCGACATCGAAGTCGAAATTTCTTAAATTTCGAGATCGAAGTCGAAATTTAACTAAAATAAGCAGAGCGATTTTTTTGTGGCCCTTCTACGCCTTCGTATTACGTTTTCAATAATAATAATCATTTAGTAGGAATTAATTTAATTTTTAGCGCATTTGCACTTATACTCCACCGTACCAATAATGTGACTGAAGCCCACTATACCGACGCCCGTCGGATTAATAACTACTTTGTTTCAGCTCTTCGCAGT
The DNA here is from genome assembly GCA_036346225.1 of Platerodrilus igneus. Classification (NCBI taxonomy): domain Eukaryota; kingdom Metazoa; phylum Arthropoda; class Insecta; order Coleoptera; family Lycidae; genus Platerodrilus; species Platerodrilus igneus. The sequence continues at coordinate 3,407,341 of JARFIW010000929.1, read as the reverse complement.
AAAAGGTTAAATACCGATTTGGTTTAGTTCCTTTATTGATCTTAGAACCAGTAAGAATACAAAGTTTGTATTGGTTCCATTTAAGTAGTTAGTAGTTATGGAACAAGTATAAATAAGTGGTTTTCAGTAGGGATGGATTCGGGCCGAGCCGGGCCGGGCTTTTAGATGCGGCCCGGCCCGGCCCGAAATAATTTGCTCCGGCCCAAACCAAAACGCATCGGCCCGGCTTGAGGCCCGGCTTGAATTTCGGGCCGGGCTTCGGGCCGGGCCGGGCCGATTCGGGCCGGAATGTAACTAAAACCTTAAGTGATGTATAGATTTTTCAACATCCAAATGGAACGTATCGTTTGTTAATATATGTATTTTCAGTTGTATATAAATACTTCTTTACTATTATTATGTTTTTCTACAAAAGTTGAATATATCAATCTTAATAAATTATAGTTTATAGTATCATTTTAACCTCGAAGAATCTCAAAGGTATTTGGAGATGATGCACACTTGCACAGGCAATCCAAAATAGAAGGTGGTTTGCGTCAAACTTCAACCCTAAGTAACAAAATGCATTTTAGAATTCATGTACTACTACTAGTATATAGTAAAATATTTCAAGGAAAGTATTCAAAATTTGACTGAATATTGTTTCCTCATATTCTAAACAAAGAACGTTGCCAATTTCCATTTTACAGATTGCTGGTGTATAGGTCTACATTTCGAGAATGTGCTAGCATCCGTTCAGAGAATTGATTATTCAAGTCTCTCGTATCAGGTAGACATTACTTTGTTGTCTATGAATATTTTTTTGTCGCATGCTTTACTGGAAATTTTAATTATTATGAAAAAAAATGCCGCAACATAGAATATTATTTAGTATTTACATTTTAATTTTCTATATCCATTTGTTATTTAAAGCTATAAAAAGCTAATCGCATTGTATTCGGTATGGTGTTCAACAAAAGATACATTCAAATAATTAAATCTAATTAAGCTGGTTTTTTGTAATCGGGCAGTTTAAAATATTTTTACATATACAGAGTGGTTTCGATTTATTCATAAATAATCTTTAGTGCGAGGCCACAATAATAAGTTAATTAATAAGTATAATACAATAAACCAGCTCAATTAACATACGTTGCAATACTTCTTCAGATTAATTAAATATAACACGGACGATTTCTATTTCAAAGTTCTTGAAAAGTGGAAAGAAGTGAATATTACTTATCGAAAAAAAAATCGAAATTCAGAAATCGGTTTAGACCAAATCATTTTCGTTTTCGATTTATTTCCATTATGACACACTTACCAATATGTGTGTAACTGTACCTGGGTGATATATTAAGAAGAGCGTTAATTATAATTTTGTTTAAGAGGCACCTAAAGAAATCATTAAATGAAATTTTTTACTAAATCAATAAATTGTATATTTCGTTATATAAACTTCGGGCCGGCCCGAATAGCCCGAAAAGCTTGAGCAGTCTGGCCCGGCCCGACCCGGGCCCGACGCGTGCTTGGCCCGGCTTGGGCCCGAAAAAAATTTGACCGGCCCGGTCCGAAGCCCGGCTTGATATTCGGGCCGGGCTTCGGGCCGGGCCGGGCCCAAGCCCGGGCCCGTGGCCATCCCTAGTTTTCAGTGGTGGCTTGTGCTGTGGAGAACACTGGTTCACTTGGGAAGAAGATTACTAGTATCTACACAAGGTTCTCTTTAAAAGGTTTATTTCATTACTTTTTTATAGTTTTGTTGATCATAACCATTTGGTGTCGAAATTCAACTCTAATTTTTTAAAATAATTTAAAGAACTCTTATTGTATACCTTGAATCTTGCCACTGAGTTCTTATTTATTATTCAGTTGCTAATTCTTTTTAAAAATAAATACATTTTTTACGAAATGGATTCAACATGTGGTAAAGCTTCGAAGTTAATAATTTCATTATCCCGACGTTTCATCTAAAAGGTATTCTTGGAAAAATGCAATTCATCATAAGATGTATTTTATTACGATACAGTCGGTCATGAACCCGCCTTGCAAACTTCTATTAAATTTATTGCGACCGCAATAACCACTTGCACTGTTAAAAACCGTTGTTTTCCGCACATTTGCTGTTAACACGCTTGATCGAATTTTTAAAGACTTTTTGAATCTAAACAGTTTCTCTGATATAAAACCTAATATGAACCGTAAAGCCACTATCGCTGACCTAAATCTTAAAATATAATTTATCAAGATATGAAATGTATACAGGAACTTTATAACTGCAAACAAACATCTACACAAGATGAATGCCAGTAAAACTCGCTTCAAGTCAGTCGGTCAATGCTTTCAAAGTTTAAAGCAAACGTTTTAAGATAAACTAAGAACATTTTTATCTAAAATAAGACATGCTAGAGAGAAACAAACCGTTCCGTACTACTTTATAGTATAACTGCAAGTTTTCATATTCAGTTTATCTATGATAAAGGTAAGGGAAACCCAAGTTTACTAACAGCCCTGAGTAATCTTATCGCTTTCAGTTTGAATACACCACGGACACTCCATTCTCTGACGTTCTTATCAGAGTATCTTTAACTATACCTCCTATGTTGTCTGAAGACATATGTATCTTATATCATACTAGGTATTATTATGAGAAAGTAGGTATTGTTGCAACAAGTGTTAGGTATAAGGTTTGTTATCATTCGAACCCTTCATAATAATTTTGAATACCTATACATAAACCGTGTATACTTTGAAAAGTTCTATAATAGTCGTGCCTGTCTCTAAAATAGAATATATACCTCAATTAACACAGTTAAACATTTACGCACAAAGGATGCGAACATGTATGTATCCTATTAATTGTTTTTAAAGTGCAAGTGTGTCAAAAATCACAATTTTCAGTCCAGCATCCATTCCTTTCAAGTACTGGCTAAATTTCACAGAAAAAACGGTTTTTACATGTATTTTCTTAAGATATGAAAAATTTTGGGGAGATGCTAGACCATTCACCTAGACACCCCACAAACCACTATATATCATGCATATATTTTCGTATCCACCAAGTTGTTTATATTAACCTTATTGCTTTATCCTTTTAGCCCTTCCCAAGACAGCTAGCAATATACCCTTGCAAAATTCTCTTATCTTTCTCCCATACATTTTCCCTGTTAAACATATTCATCTCTCGGAGTAAGTTATTTATTTCTTCATTTAAAAGATGGAGTTGTTTCTGAGCATCCTCCATAATTTTTGCATTTTTTTCTAAAATCTTGTGTTAAGTGCCTAATTCTTTCCTCTAGACATTTGGAATACTAACAACCGTGCATTTTTAAAAAATTAAATTGCAGCTCTATATCTGCTATAAACTTTTACTCTAGTATTAACGGTTGCTCAATTATAAGACCGTTCGGGCATTTGAAATTACTGAATGATAAATACACCTACTGGCAGTTAATATTTCTTTTTGTATATTTTCAACAATGGCAGAAAGTTCGCCCTCCGAATTTCTGTTGCTATGAGAAAAGTAGCCACCAGGTTTGCACATGATTGTCAGCCTATCGCCTACTCATAAACTATCAAGTTCTAGTATACACTCATCTTTGTAATGGCGGTGCGGAAACTAAGGTGACTCGCGGATCAGATAGGTTCGCGTATGACAGCTAGTATCAAGGTCCCTTAACCTCTTGTCAGTTTTCGTTTTCTATTTGTATTCTAGTTTTGATTCAGTTTCCCCTACTTTACATACTAGAATTTTAGTTTTATTTTTGTTAGTAGTGTTTCCTTTTCATTAAGAGTTGTTTCTAACTCTTCCTTGCTAGATGCTAATACCGTTATATCTTCTGCAAATGTTTTGTCTCTGCATAATAATTCCAAATGTCTTCCTGTATTTGACAGTATTCATTGTACAAGTTAAAAATTAACGGGGATAGGGCACGTCTCTCTCTCTCCCCTTTCCTAATATATACTTCTCTACGTACCTGCTATAATTCTATTACCCCTGTTTGGTCTTTGTATGAGCTATGTACTATCCGTCTATCCCTAAGGCCAATTCCAATCTTTCGAGTACTTCGAACATTTTCTTTCATTTTATATTGTCGAATGCTTTTCCCAGATCTACAAACTCTATATGCACGTTTTCTCCTTTTTCTAGTGTCTTCTCCATTATCACACTAGAATAGCCTACCTTGTTCCGCTGTTTGGCATAAACCCAAAATTGATCTTCTTATGGTATTTCTTCGGTCCGTTTTTCCATTAGTTTTTGTTCAATCCTAGTTAATATTTTTGACACGTGTATTAACAATTTTATTGTTCGAAAACTTTAACATCCATCTGCAGCTTTTGGTATAGTGACTATGATGTTACGTTTGAAATCTTTGGGTATCTCATACATATAACTTAAAAGTTTTCTTTGTCTTTATTTTTTAAATAAACATATATAACAAAAATAAACACAAATATTACAATAAATAAAACATATCTCCTAATATCACATAATGTAGCTATAAGTAATTAGTATTATAAAATTCGTTCGTAGAATAATAGGAATGCCTGTGCATTGAGGATCTTTTCTTCAGGCACTTCTGATACGTAGAGATCACTAACATAGTATTATTTTCCTGGAGGTGTTTCAATGTTGGCTTCTTCGGCACCTTTACATGGCGAAGGCAACGGTAACTATCGTTTTCTAACGGAGTTCTTACTTTTATATATGAGACATAATGCCCACCGTGAATTGAACTTATATGTTCTACAACACCATATAATGTACATAAAAGTTAAAAGAGACGTTCTGTTACAGCCTGTTTGGCGGCTTTTAGAGTTTCTGCTTGCACCTTATCTATACCCGGTGTCTTGTCATTCTCCAGACCCATTATACTAATTCAAACTCGACTCTATGTATAGGATATTCCAAGTTATCCTTTTCAATGTCTGATTTCTGTTATAGTGCTGTTAGTTCCTGTACTGCATATAAATTCACTATATTTTCTTGCCATCTAATCACTTTCTCTGCATTTTCTTCTTCCGCGCCCCTTACATTTTTGCCATACGGTTTTATATCCCTAAAATTCATCGTAATTAGTTTGAATGCTTCGCCTGTCTTTCCTACGTCCATCTAAGTCTGTACCTCTTTGCACTTTTCATCAATCCATTGTTCTTTAGCTTTCCTGCCATGTTTAAGCTGGATTTATTATTATTCCAATCTGTATATACTTCCTTAGTATGCGAAATTTTCCTGATGTCTTTCAGCAATTCATTTGACTTTTTTCAAATCTTTGTGAATATCTTTATCTTTTAGTTTCTCGAAGTGCCTTTTCCCATTCCTTTTTAAAATTTTTTAATTTAAGAGCGGCCTTCACAATTACGATATTGTGGTCAGTGTCTATATCTGCTTCTGGGTAGGTTCTACCCGTTTTTTACTTGATTTCTAAACCGTTTCTAACAAGAATGTAGTCCACTTGATATCTTATTATATTTCTGGCATCTTCCACGTGTATCGTCTTCTGACATTATGTTGAAATAATGTGTTTGTGATGATTAAATTGTTTTTGTCGCAAAATTCTACGAACCTATTTTCCCTGTCGTTTCTCCTTTCTAAACTAAATAAACCTACTACCGCTCCTTCCCTACCATCACCTACCACTGCATTAAAATCCCCCGTAATTATTTAATTTTCATGTCTTTTTATGTATTTTAGTGTCTTCGATATTTTTGTAGATCGATTCCACCTTTTTCTCACCGTAGCTAGAGATGGGCATTTATACTTGTATTATTACTGTATTTACCGGTTTAGATTCTAATCTAACCATGAGAACTCTTTCATTCTTTGGTAAGTAGTTTTCTACACAGTGTCCTATCTTTTTCGCATAACTATACCCACATCCAAATTTCTTCATTCTTTACATCGACACATGCATGTTTAATCTTAAGCGGTAGCTTCGTATATTGATACGAAGATCCACGCATAGAATTGTATTTGCTGATGTTGACCTCACATAATTCTTTAAACTTCATTCACTATCTCGCTCTTGGAATTGTTCTAACTCTATTATTATTGGTTATATAACATTTTCCTTAAACCATTTATTAAGATGTGTCCCCGAAGATGGCTGCATTAAACGTTGTAAAATATTAGTGCTTTTGCTTAAATTTGGAACCTGTTGCAGGTTCAAACTCTCCACAAAACGTATTGATTTTAACAGCCACTTCAGTCTTCAGGGCGTTCTGAATCCACTTCGAACATGCTTTTACAGTCTTGTAAAAAGGCTTTTATACTTTATGCCTAAGATTACTAATTGCCCCAGTCCTGATGTGTCTCTTGAAAACCGAGATGCAGTCCTTGGTTGTTGCCTTTTCTTTTCTGGTTGTATGTCCCGTCACTCTTCTGGGTTGATATAAAATTGGGAGCGCATGGTTTGGATTTTCACCAATGAAGCTAACAGTTTTTGCTTACATGAACGGACTTTGCTTTCCCAATCGCATTGTTTATGCGCGGAGTTCCAATCTTGCATTCACGGAGACATTCCATAAGTACACCATCATCACGTGAAGTCTACTAATTCGAGAAGAGCAGCAATATGCTGCACCAAATCACAAAAAAGGTACATGTTGCTTGTTCAATGTTCTACAATAAAATGATAAAATTAGCACACGCTCTAGTATTAATAGTTATACCTCCACTCCAATTCTTATATTAAATTCAAGATAATTTATTCAAGATCCCATGACGCCATCAAGCAAGTTTATTATTTTTACCTTTTCATATATAAAATTCAGTCCTATACCACTACAGTCACATATTCATTTAGACCAATAAAAAGCGTAAAGAGTACAAACGTCACAAATTCGAGCCCAGACCATGTTATAAGCCCATGTAGGACTCGGGCCTCATACGTTATAGGTCCATGTCGGGGAATGGAATGTTATATGTTATAGACTTATGGCAAACCTGTACCTTAGGCGTCATAGCCCCATGGCGGATGCAGGTCATACAGTATATATACAACATCCTTTTCAGGTTTAACTGCACTCTTAAAAGATGTACCTCAAGAAATCTCTTGCAAAAGCAATAAGTGAACATGGGCGGGACGTGATATGTACCTTTTCCTCTAGTAAACTGTTCAATATACCTAGAAGAACGTTGCTCAATCAACTCAAAAGATTGCAGAACGCAAAGAAATTATGTATTATTTATTATGTTCCTAGAGGAGTTGAGAAATATGGTTACGACAAAACAAACAGTTGAACTGAGCATTCAAAACGTAGGCGATTTTCGACTTCTGCTTGCAATAAAATCGGAAAACATGAACCTTTATTGCCTTCCAATATAAGAGTAATATTTGATGGCCCATTGAGCTGCTGGAAGACCAATGCAATCATATCTTTAATTTTGTACGAGAACGGATTTCGATTTTAAAATGTTTGTGTTTTCGAAAAGCTTATGCCAACGTAAATATGAACTGTTAAGTAGTGTATTCGAGCCCTCAAAGGAAGAAATTGATTACCTCGAGTTTGGAAGTTGTGATGATGTGATTGGACCAGGGGTTTGAAAGAAGATTCAAATATGGTGTTTGATGATATACAGATAAACGAGCAAAGAAAAATCACACAGCTTTTTTCATTTGGAAGACATAAAGCAATAGACTCGTTCTACCTATGCGAAACTTATGCTAGCACCTTAAAACACAGGCTTACAGATAACGATGATGTGATTGCATTACTGAAGTGGGATGACACTATCTTTGCCATATTTTTCTAGATCATATAAGCGGTGATATGCCATACTCAAAATTTAAAGAAATCTGTTTACAATGTTGGAATGGGGGTGACAAAGATTTTGAAATACCAATACATAAATAACAGAGATGATCAAAAGGTTAGTTGTAATTCAGGGTGAAGTACTATATAGTTAGAAAAGCATTAATCTCATAGAAGATATAAATAATATCTGGATAGATAGTTCTTGGAGACTGCACAAAACTATACTGTTATGGAGAGAATGAACTAGTACTAAATTCGATAAGAAAAATGCTCCCTTATGCATCTCTATAGAGTGGAACGCTAGACTACCGAAGATATTCCACGGACAACCAAAGATGTATGGCCATAGACCATTCGCCATACTACACCAGTAACGCAACTTGTTTTGCAGCCGCAAAGGAACGATTTACCTAGTTAGGGGGCAAAATATCTATATAATTTGTATCTGCATTGTATTTTTAAAAATATAGTTGTATAAAATTGTACGTTGTATTACTAATACGCACATAAGGAAATGCATTTTCATTCATGTTAGCAACTGCGTCACTTACAGCGCCATGATCATCATAACGGTTATCGTTGAGCTACGATCAATCAATAGTTGCTTAATCGACCGCGATCTGAGCTACCAATAGATTGTGCTCGACTAATCGCATCCCGCATCACTCTTTAACTTTTGACCAAACTGTTCCATATATACCCAAATTGTTTCATTATTAAGCAACATACTGAAAATAAATCATAATAAGATTGCAATTTGAAGTCTAGAGGAATCGGGTAGCTCTGTATAGTCACAAGACAGAATTTTCTTTATACTGTATATACCTGACGTTAGGGGAGGGTGTGGACAAACACTTTAGGAATCCCCCTTCTCCCTGTAGATAATTGTCATTAAAAAGTTCTCAACTGAAATTTCCTGAATAAAATATCTATTCACGTTATGTTACTTTTATCTTTATATACACTATCACCAGACCGACGAAGGTGCGGTCACTGTCGTCCTTTGTACATATATTAACCTTTCTATTTCAGCTAGCCCATGTATTGTACCGTGCTTGATCCTACACCCACCCCAATCTACGACTAGTGCGAGTCCGGCATCCTTTCCTGCAGAAAATCTGACGCCCAACGTGGTTATTATTCCTAATAGACACCGACTCTTCATACATAACGTTCCACTCCGGTATTGCTTTCTTAAATTATCAGGCTTGTGTTTTCTCAGATAAATTTAGTACTCTCAGTAGGGAGATTTGAAGACACTGGTGCCTTATACTTCTACTCGTATTCCAAATCCTATACTATTTTACTTGCTGGCAGTTCTTTACATTGGTTTTGTTACGTCTAGCGATTTTTGTTTTATTTCTGTTGCTCTTTCTGTATTCGATTGGACCATTTTGATTTTGATACTCTTTGGGTGTATTTTAATTGTATTATTGGTTCTTGTGAATTCTTACCCTGTTGGTCTTTTTGGTGTTGGTTTTAGATATACTGCTGTTTTAAGTAGATTTGTTTATAATGACACACTGGCGCATAAATATTAATCGGCAACGGAATACAGAACTCCAGTATGAACTATCTTCTAGAGGTTTTGATTCGAAAGCTAAGGTGGATGAATTACGTAGATTCGTTCGAAATGCGTTTCATATTGAACAAGAAAAAAGGCTATTTTTCATTCCGGTGGAGGCAAACTTTGCCTCGGAACATTAAATTATTGAATCTGCTATCAAAGAGCTTGAAAATTCTCTCACTACTTTTGACGGAGATAAATCTCCAGACATCTTTAAACGTATTAGTTCTGCGTGGCAACACCTCGAACGTCCTTGTACACACTTGTCCCCAAAAGGGGATGAACAAAGAACACATCGTCAATTGCTACTTGTTCTAATCAATCTTCGCAGTGCTTACGATGATAAAATAAAAAAAATTTCGTCGTGGTCCCGTCTTACCAGGTACATCTTTGACTACTCCAAGTCCTACTTCTACTCCTGCTGCGGATTCAGATAAACCTCCTTTACTCACTTCCGAGTCTGAATCGGAAGATGAACCCGAACCAGTCTTGGTTAGGCCACCTAGTGGTTTTACTAAAAGTAATGCAGTTTTTAAAGTTTGAGTCCACCGCACCGAAATGAATTCATGGTCAGACATTGTCCTAATGCTAAAGTCAGCATTTTTACCACCAGACTACGATGATCGTCTTATGAGAGAAATCTATCAACATACGATGGGACCAACCGAATCACTTACGGGTTATGTCGTTAGTATGCTAAATTTATTCCTTCGCCTGTCTGAACCACTTTCTAAGGAAAAACGGTTAAATAAGTAAATGTATTTAGCAACTGTCATCTATAGCGTCATGATCATCATAACGGTTACCGTTGAGATACGATCAATCAATAGTCGCTTAATCGGCTGCGATCTGAGCTACCAATAGATTGTGCTCAACTAATCGCATTCCACGTCACTCTTCAACTGTTGACCAAACAGTTCCATATATATATATATATATATATATATATATATATATATAATGCTGTGTTATCTTGCCCCACGGCTTGGGTGTACATAAAAATGCTGTGTTAACTCTTATGTTGCTCAACCACTTGTGAAAATGTTAATTTATAATTTTCTTTTGCCTCGACTAGCTGATTCAATTAAATAAAACAATTCCACAATACACAGTATAATGATTAAATATTTACAACTTTTTCCCCTGTTAAATATCTTCTCCCTTTTCGAATTATTTACATCTACTAGATTTTCAGAAAATGAAGCCAGCAAAACGAGATTTTATTACATTTAGAGACCTGTTGAAACGTTTCAAAAATGTCTATAACTTTTCATAAATATATTCAGGAAACCCCAATTTGTCGAGTCTTACACTTTTAAATTATTATGGAAATAAAACAGTTTTAAAATAAATCATCAACAAATATCTAACCTGAAGTGGTTTTGTAGGAGCTCTGCATTCCTAGGAATTGAAATCGACATCCAACCATAATTTAGTATCCAAATCGTTAATCCAATGAAAAGTTTTTCATTTCCGTAATAGAATATTTAACATTTTCAGAGATTATTAAATTGTTTGAACAGACAGCATTTTCCAGAGTTTCGTATCCAAAATTGTATTTAAAATTGTAATGGATCGTTATTAAAAGTTTTAACAAGAATCGTAGTTATTCAGAATGTAATTTAAAACGTAGTTCTTCAGAAAGTATTTAATCAGAAGGTATTTAATAAGATGGTAATTATTCAGAACGTATTTAACAAGAGCCCTGTTTTATTTATTATTAGAAATGATATAATTTCACTAAATCTTATTTACTTACGTATTTTTAGAAGAACGGCTCTCTTTGCACAATTATACACTCTTTAAAATAATTTTCACTTAACTTTCACATAAATATTTATCACATTCGAGTATAGTGACTGCCCAGGTTCAAAGTATACTTACTCAATATTCAATTTTTAAGATATTTATAGGATCGGTCCCCTTTTGTTTCTGATTCGTTGACTCCACGTGCTGTGCGAGACCAAGTGTATTATCACTTGTTATTTTGGGAATTGTACCAGTTGTATGTATTTTAATTGCATAAAGCAACGCTCTTGGTCACGTAAATTCTTATTATACCTATGCATTTACTTCAGAAATCCCAGGAATCTTCATTCAATCGATGACGTAATGTTATTGTTGTTGCCTTATTCTAATCTGAACCGTATAAATTTGCTGTTTGTTTATTTCCTAATAAATTGGATTTTTGAGCAAATGTGATACTTTTAAATCACGTACGCTTTTCAAATAATGCATAATTTCTAAGTGCGTTTAAGATGATATATCCACGAATTTTTTGAATATTTGTCTAGCCAATTCATGCAGGTTTTCACTGATTTAAATTCAATGCGTTTCGTTACCTTTTCAAATTCTCATCTTTGCTCATAGCTACTCTTGGATATCTGTTTTAATCGTTTGTACTGCTATATACAGTGTGCTCTCAACTAATAATGTTTATAATAACCTATTTACTCTTCTAATATCTGTAATTCCGTGCTTCTGTTACTTGGGAGTTTCCCTTGCTTATTCTACGACCCCTATAACTTAACCTACCCCTAAATTAACCCTCCAATTACAGCAATATATATATATATATATATATATATATATATATATATATATGCCCAAATTGTCTCATTACTAAGCAACATACCGGGTAATCCTATATAGTCACAAGACAGCATTTTCTTTATACTGTATATACCTGACGTTAGGGGAGGGTGTGCACAAACACTTCAGGAATCCCCCTTCCCCCAAAGTCCAAAAATATCTAGAAGACAATGAACTTATAAGAAAGAGTAGCAGAAAATATGATCAAATCCAGAAACAATAATGAATATGTGAACAAAATGTCCGACTTCTTTTAAACGCCCTGTTGTTGTGAAATTCCGTATAGACGTCTTAACAACGTATGGTTTGCAAACATAAACTAGAATTTATTTCTTTCATAGAAAGTTTAATTAATCTCACATCGACCAAGTCCTATACGCTACGTCACTCAACAACTTCACAATCAAAATATTAGTTATTAGAGCTTTACAATAAACGCGCCGAGTTCTGATTCAATTATTTTCAAGATTAGCCGGTGCTCACAACTCTTAATACAACACTAGCAACGAGCTTATTCCCTTTGCTTTATTATTTCTGTGGCAAGGCCGATATCAAGCGTTATCTCAGCAGAGAAACAGAACAGCGACGCAAAGCGTCTTTATCAGTTGCAGACCTCTCCGTCGCGGCGCTTATCGCACCGGGCCAGCACTAGCATACATGTTATCAGGCAGCGCCGCCACTATTAGAATATCTAAATATCCTTAGCTTGCGTCCGCCACCAACCCCCCGCTTCCTAGCAATGTACATTCGCGATAAGCGACATTGCCTTATTTATATTCATCAATGGCGTGTTATCAGTTATGAACAGAAATGTTTATTAATACGGCACCGGTAGTAGGTATACCTATATAATACACTGGGGTGTTGCATAATGCAGGTTGCACATTTTATGTCTTGAAATTGAGATTCGAGGTGGATAGCTTGCAGTATAGCGACTGCATGATACGTTTACATAGAAACGACAATGCATCGACAGCGTGATTGTTATTGTAGTTGCATGTGCACTTGTACGCAATAAACTAAAAGTACCTTGACTAAAACAAATAGATGGGTATTTTTTCTTATTGGTTAATTTGCGAATACTTCAAATATTAAGCAGCGCCTCCATGTATATTGACGTTGAAGCTTTGTATCCCAGATTTGAAAAGAAAAGAAAAATTAAGTGGCGATTAAAAGAACTATATGGCACAATTCAAACTAAATATAATAAAAACCCGTTAACAGCACACTATTTTAAATTAGATACGTATTTAGACCACCAAGTGGTTAGCCATCATCAGTAGCAACACAATAAAGCGCTTTAAAAATCGCTTAAAATCCTTGAGAAACCTTTTTGAGCACATTCTTTTCACTGTCCCAACAAATAATTAAACTATACTTTAAGTATATGAGGATATTCTTCTCACCACACAGACTGGCGATCTCACTAGCACAATACTAAAAACCAATTAATTTAGAGTATTTTCTAAACTATGCATCTTATTGCTCTTTAGACCGATAGAGAAAATATTTAGGAAGCTGTTGGCCGCCTACCGGTGTTTAAAAGCGACTTTCGGGTTTAGTTATTTTAATTGATTAGGCATACGTTGCAACCGCTTTTAACAATTTAACATTTTTCAGCTTAACATGGTGGCTGTTTTCAAAAACAAGCTTATTGACTAAAGATCTTTCATATTTACCATATTTAAAATGCGCAATGTGTCCCTTACGTCTAATTGTTACCGTCAGTTGGTTCCTTGCGACAGTCCGGGTAACTTGGGACAAACAGTCATTATTTTATATTATATTGCAGCACTGACATGTACGTTGTTATAGACGAATTACAGTTATCAACTTGAGATTGGAAGTAGTTTCTTGAAACACTGACATAAAACTTTTTTCTGAAAAGATTGTTCTTTTACCGGCAAAAAATCTTAAAATTACCGTAAATATTTGACGTTTCTCATAACCTCAAAGCTGCAAGTCGTGAACTAACAGCGTTTTTGCAAAAGTGAAAATCCGCTTTCTTGCCTAGTGTATTAGCTACCGAATGCAATTGCTACGTACCTAGACGGAGGCCGAAGAAAAGTAAACACCAGGTTAACTACCAACCGCGGAGAGTGGGGGGATTCGCCTACACACCAAACAGAAAAAAAAACACATCGCCAACGACTATATATTAACAATGAAAATAAATTAAAATTTCTTGATTCACAGGTACAAAGAAAAGTATTAAATTTAAGTTATATTTTACAGAACAAATTTTATAAAGGATCCACGAAGTGCACATTTCGTAGCTAACAGGTAATAAAAATCATTAAAAAAAAGTAATGCTTAGATTTTCTCAATAGCAAGTGTGTTAAATTAAAGTATTCAATGCAAGTTTTCTCCATAGCAAGTGGGTTAAATTAAAGTATTAAATGTAGACCAAGGTGTAGTAAGAATTAAAGAAAGATAGCCAGAAGCACTAGCGAAGCTAGCTTCTAAACATGGATGGTGAACTGGTTTCACAACATCAATTGCCGATAAATAAGGATGCTCGATGTACGTAAAAGAAAACGAGTCACATACCTCTATGCGTCAGGATGCGTATCCTGCAAGCAGCCGGGGGTGAGTCAGCTCAGCAATGCCATGGTCGTCAGGGATCATTCACCCTGCCATCGTAATTACCGCAGTCATCCAAAGACAAAAGGCAGCTGGTCCACGGCAACGAACAGTTGGGCCTACACAAAGAAAGAACCATTTGGCCTCCAGCTAAAAAAGCTAAAAAAGAATCTGATTAGAATGAGTACGAGCGGGGAAACTTCCGGAATACACGCAAGACACCTCCCAGTTGTCGAACAGAAACACGTGCATCGCTTTTGAAATACAGTGACGAATAAATGTAGAAAATATTTCAACGTACAAGCTGTTGAATCACATTCAGCAATGGTTCAAACAATACGGAGTCGAACTGCAAATCTTAGCTTATCGAAGCGCGGTAAAACTGCAAAACCCGGCTTATGTCGGATAGTGCGCGACCTTATTTCAACAAGTCGTTACATTGGAACAATAGAGAAAACCATTAGACGGCAGTCGTAAGATATACCAAGTAGCGGGTACCTAAAAACAGGATCTGACTATTTAATTGTAGCATAAACTTCTAGTTTCGAAATAAATAAGTTCAAGTGAAAATTTGTAACAAGCGTACTTGTAAACAGGATGTTGTTGAAGAATTTAAGGATTGAAACGGAGTTTATTCGAACGAGTAATGTGTTACAGGCGGAAAAGCTACTACGTATGTATTTTCCAGTAAAATTATAAAATGGGGGCGGTCTGTAAAACAAAAATTAAAGGGGAGTCACCGGCACTAGCTAGCGAAAGGCCGTGGATCATATAGAGGGTTAAAATTTTGCAAAAAGGGTTAAATTAATTTATAATATACTACAAAAGATTTGACACTTACCTTTCATAAAATATTGTGGCTTAATGACAATTGCCAAGAGCGCCAGACAAGTCGAGAATGTCCAAATGTTCGTACAAAACCTTGAAAGACTTGTCATCCCAAGGAGTACAATTGTTCCTTTTAATCACTTCCTCACTTTCTTACTACTTATGCAACTTCCATAATAAAAAAATAAAAAAACTATTGACTTAATCAACGGCAAACAAAACTATTTAATTCACAGAGCAATAAACGTGAACCTCTTACATTCATTGATTTTAATTCAGAAATTTAAGTGAATAGGTGACTATGGAATTTATGAAAATTTTGAGTACATAAGTAGTTCTCAAACACTTGTATATGAAAGAAAACTTATATTATAAATCTTACAGTAAATTAATCCTACGGTTTACGGCCAAAACGTCCTAACAAACAAACTAACTAAAAATTGGTCATGCTACTTAACTATAAAAACTTACTAAAAATTGTCCATTGTTTGAGGGTTTGTCTTCCAACGTAGAACAGTTCTTAAATTGGGGGAGAGAATCTTGCTTGTTGCTTCTGTTTATAATTTTTAAAGAATTGACTGGCACACGAACCCGGCAGGATCTTGACAATATCACTTACTTGTGCGTCACACGCCTACAAGCTTTTTAATAGTTACCTTGTATCACTATAAATCCGCGAACATATGGGCATAACCCTCGCGAATTGGAAAAGTAATCACTCCTTTCCAATTTTTAATATTGTGGTACTAAGTGAAATATTATATCTGTGATGCCGGAGAACGCTACCCGCACACTACGTTTCTTTCTACTTCTTGACCACGGACAGCCCCATTGGAAACTCTCCATCTTTTGGCTAAAGCCTTAAGTTATATAGACTAATTCCTACCCTAATCATTATGTACGTTATTTTCTGTTATCCAATGACTGAACAGAACCTCCCACAAAACAAGATTTCAAAAACCAAATCCAACCACTTTTTAGATGAGAGTCACGGAAGCAATTATTTTCCCAAGGGTTTAAATTATATTGTACCTTCTACGAATTTCTTAATTATTGAAATGTGGAACCTACTTATGGCGACAGTAGTCTGCCATTAACAAAGACCGGCTAACCTACCTGAGCCGAAATGTATTTTAAATACAATGGATGTCTCCAGACTACTTAAAATTACTTGTAATATTTGCACAAATCAAATTGGAAATAGTTTTTGCTATTTATAATGTTACGTTTTCTATAACCCGCTGTCAATCAACGAAAGTATTAAGAAGGTTAAGCTTTTCAAACGGAAAATTGCTTTCCTTTATTTACGCTAAAAGGTACTATTCCATTTTAATTTTATCAGATTCGTCAATCTATAACCGACCTAAACTTTAAGAGGTTTATTGTATTTGATTTACAAGGGTAGACCTTTAAATGATGAACTGCCGCTGGAATTTCTAATAGTTTAGTAGCCTGAAGCTATCTGTAACCATGGTCTTTTATTATAAGGAAGCCTAACTAAAATACGAAGTAATTTATTGTGGAATTTTTGTCTATACTTTATGCAAGTTACTGAATTTTAATTAATTGATCTGTTTATTCGTTAACATTACAAAATAATGTTACAAATGAATGAACAAGGGAGAAAAATAGGGTAATTAATTTATGCGGAAAATAAACGTAACACAACTTGTGAAGGTAAAATAAGTGAATTAAAAAATATATATACCAATGGTTTTCTACTAATTATGCTAATTGTAGGTTAACTTGGGACATAATGCCGCATCGGTACAGGAAACATTTGAGTAGTAGAAAGTATGCGGACTATAAAAGTGAGACGTTTGAAACGACCCTTGAAGCAATTGTTAATGGAACCTTGACATTGAGACAAGCTGAAGCACTGTACAACATTTCAAAATCGACACTAAATAGAAAATCTCAAGGTCTAAATCCACACAACTTCGGACGACAGCCTGCAATAGAAAAAGCAAATATTGTTGAAGCCCTCACTGTAGCTGCAACTTGGGGCTATCCTTTTTCTGAATTTGAAATTAGATATTTTGTAAAAAGTTATTTAGGCCGAAAAGGCGCAAATGAAGTAAGATTTCACGAAAACTTACCTGGGTATGAATGGATGAAGCTATTTTTAAAGCGCAATGGGGAGTTGTCAAGAAGAGTGGCACAAAATGTAAAACGGGCAAGAGCTGATGTAACAAAAGTGGAAATTAATCAGTATTTTGATAATGTAGAACAAATTATGAGTGACGTTTTACCGCAAAATTTAATCAATTACGATGAGACTAACCTTACTGACAACCCTGGCAAAAAAATTGTAATTGTTCGACGAGCTACAAAACGTCCATTTAGAATTATGGATCATTCAAAAAGTTCTACGTCTTTAATGTTTGATAAAAACTGCTTCTGGCATATTACTGCCGTTATATGTGGTATATAAGGTCAAACATTTGTATCCTGAATGGATTGAGGTGGGACGAAACGGAACAGTGTACAACCGATGCAAGTCTGGTTGGTTTGATAATTTAATATTTGAAGACTGGTTTTTTAAAATCACTTCCTGATTATGTAGATCCAGATAATGAACATTTAAACAACTCTATAAAACCGCGTTTACCGATGTTATTTCTAGTGAAATTGGTCCTAGAAATTCACTTGAGCAGAACCGTAGAAACAGGAAAAAATTAAACATTCAACCAGGCCAATCTATTTCCATGGCAGATCTAGTATCAGACGCTGAAAGTTCCCAAATGAAGAAAAGTAAACCAGTTCGAGTGATGACTATCATCAAGAAAATAACGGAAGTGTGTCAGAAGAGGATATCTCCGAGGAAGTTGAAGATAGAGCAGATGTAGAAGACAATGAAGGTGATGTACTTACTGCCTGTGGATGATAAACTTCTTAAAGTGTCAGACTTTGTGATTACAAAATTTATTTATAATAGTGGAACAAAAAAAGAAGCAACTAAGAAATTTGTTGCAAAAATTATTACAATATCAAAAACCACCTTAGATGCTATAAAAGATCTAAGCAAGTTTTTGTCTACCCTGATATAAAAGACATCACGAATATCTGCTTTAAAGATGTTGTTGCAATACTACAAGCACCTGAAATTAGCAGAGGTCGCCATAAATTTGCCTCCAAGGTGCCAGAATAATATATGAACACTTGTTTTTCTTTTGATGACGTTTCTGTTTAATTACAAGGTTTCTAATGCACTGTTTTTCATTTTTGGACCCTAAATGTCCAGCACCTGTTTCCATTGCCTTAAAACTTTCTCATATATTTTTTTTAGTTTGCAATAGTTAATATTTGTTCTAGAACTGTCCTAAGTTGTCCTGTGCAGATTTATCTTTGCGTTTTATTGAAAATAAAACGTAAATAAACCTATGTCCCATGTAACCCCAAATTAAAGGTAACTTGGGACAGACAAAAACAAAAAAAGTAAGGACGTTGGCTCGATAAATAAAAATATATAGTTGGTTAATTCAATAGACCGGCAATTGCTTCATTCATAATTTTAAACAGTATATAAATATTTAAAGGATTTGAAAATATATACAAAAATGTGTTAAAACTGTCCCAAGTAACCCCAACTGACGGTATAATTTTTTTTAGCTTGAGCAATATAGTTTTAAAAACAATCTGGTTCCCAATAACTAATTTCATAAATTCGCAGCTCTTGCAACTTATCCAAATTATCTTTTGGGTTACTCAACAAATCTCTAGTCTAAGTTCTGCATAATACCCTTCACAACCTAAATTTCTAATAATTTGACTAATATAGCTTGATCTAGGTCTTTCTATACTCTTCTATGTTTTTCTAATTTGTATCAGTAATATCAAATTTGAAATTAGTTCTTTTAAATATCTTATTAAAACCCTTAGTTATTCGATGGAAAGAGTAACCTTCCTTGGGTGAAGGTTGGTTGTGGAGTCGTTGATTTACAAACGCCACTTCTATTTGTACATTTACTGAGAAAATTATCTGTGATAATAGCAGAAATACCAGTATCCCACTTTGTGTAATAGGCGCATATTAAAAATGTAGAAATAGAAATAGAAATAGCATCCGTAAATTAACGACTTGAACCCAATCATCACCAATGACACTATTAAATACGTAAACTACCCTTTCATAGAACTACTAAGGGTCCTAATAAAATACTCCAACAAAGTAATTTCAGAATTGCCTTTAGCAATACAAATAAGATTAAAAATTTGTTAACCAGTCCAAGAAATAAGATTGTGTGTGTGTGTGTGCGCGCGCGCGGGCGCGGTGGCGTGTGCGCGTGCGGTTGCGCGTGCGCCTGTGCGTGTGCGTATGCGCGTGCGCGTGTGCGTGTGCGTGTGTGTTGTCACGCACGTTAAAAGACTTTACTTTGCTTGGAACAGCAAGGGTTCCGAAAAATTCAGAATTTCGAGTACAAAAAAACTGGCGTCCTGGCCAATGTAGTACCTTCTGATGGAGCATTAGAAAAATGCAGTGTAAAAGTTGGGAACTTGGAATTGGTTGTTCAGATATAGGATGTTTTCAAAACTATATGTCAGACTAACAAAATGTAATAACTACATTTAAGAAACAGAATACTGATTTCAAATTTGGTACATATGAAAGATCTCTAGTGGTTAAACATATTTGAAAGCAACCACCCGGTGAAAAGAAAAAATGTCAAACTGCTAAAAGCGGTGCCCACGCATTCTTAATTAATGAATATTTTGCTTATTTGAAATGTGATAAGTATGGAAGATCTCAAGGCACCAATCACATTTTTCAAATTGCCACGCTGTTCTACCTGAACTGAAATCAATTTAAACAGTTAAAAACAAAAGAATTTTCCGAAATACTGGTAATGGGTTCATAACTTCATCTGGTTTACTCCTTTTATTGAACTAACTATCTATATGATAGCAAAGTTTGTGTTGTTGCTTTTTAATATTATGATTTACTTTTTGTTATGGTGATCACCAATCTGCACAGTAAAAAGAACCTACGGTGTTCAAATTAACATTTTGTATATTGGAAAGGTTCACTTCAGCCTGCATAGTGAGGAATATATTGAGATGTGTTCGTGAACAACTTTAAGTGCTCTTTAAAGGTGCTTTGAAGTGTTGTTACTGATGATTATCACTTAGTAGTTGACATGCATATCTATCTAGAGTGGGGTTATTCAATTTTTATTAAATTTAATACAAAAATTGTTCATTTTATCATACAAAATTGACTAAATTTAAAAAAAGCCCAAAAGATTAAATTTTTTAATTAATTTTATGGTCTGTAACAAAGTTGAATATTCGCTTAAAGGATTCTATACATTATCTGCGCTGTTTTACAGTATATATATATAGTGTTACTTATGATCTGGTAATTCTTAGCTATTTTACTGATATACACTTAAATGTTAACTTGAGCGAATTAAATAATCAAGTATAAGAGTGTTTATAACGTTTGGATGTGTTATTTAGAATTCAAATTTGTTATATATTGCAGTTAATTTATCGATGCTGTCAATGCAAAACAATTGCTTCTCATATCGACGAAAAGGAAGATTCACCTTCATCTAGACGTATTGTTTCGTGTTAAGCCAATTAACGTGAAAGATGCTTTTTTAATTATTAGATAATCAGTTTCTATTCTTATATTTAAGAAATCTATTATTCGCTGTATACAAATAAAGTAATTCCATGTGTTTCCTAAATCCAGACTTGGTTATTTTATAAAGTATTAGTTACACTGTAGGACCAGGACTTTTATCGCTCTTGCGGAATGTACCGTAAACACGCAGTAGTAATGTATCGAAGTTCCCTATTCCAATTAGTTGTAAGATATTAGCCAATTTGAATAAGATAATTCCGGAATGACGAATGAGTGTTAAAACTTAAACTGATCACTTCAGTAACAAAGCGTTTTCGGGGTGTGTTACCGCGAGTGTCGATGTAATGTCCATAGTTTATAGATCCTGCTTTTTTATCCTTTTTTTAGGGAACAGCAGCTACTACCGATAAGTACCACGTCATAAATGTGCTGAGTACCAGAGTACGAGAACCTGAGAAATCGATCTCGCTGCAGGAGGACATAACCGTAAGTCATAACCTGTTATAACTCTGATATAAAAGTATAAGTACTCATCGTCATCATTGGGTCTTCAGTCCTGAAACTGGTTAGACGCGTACCATCATTGTTTCCTATTCTGAACTAAACTACAGATTTTCCCGAAATTTGCACAGTCTGCATCTATCACTATCTGATCTAGGTCTACATCCACCTCTTTTTTCCTATCTCTGCTTGTCATATATCCCATACTATTCCCTAAAAATGCCTTAGAACGTATTCTGCCCTTCTATTTCTCATATTTTTTTCCCAAAGATATCCTTGTTCCCTTACTGTTTCTATAACCTATTTGTTATTACCTTTGTCTGTCCATCCTCAAACATCTGAAGCACGGCATTTCAAAGGCCGCTACTGTTCTTCTGTCTGCTTTACAGACTGCTCGTATTTCGTAGGCATATTGTCTGTGCTGTGCTCCACACATATGCTTTCAACAACTTTTTGCTCCATGTTTGTTGTCTTTCATCATAGGCGCCGTTCTTTCTTGTTAAATGCAGTTCGATCACCTTCTATTGTTTTACAATTATATACCCTATTTCTCCGACATTCAGTGGTTGCGAAGGGGGGTAAGCAGCCTGTGGCTGCCAAGTTCCCCCAACACTTGAACATTTACTGATTTCGCTTCTCCCACTGTCCAGGCTTCACAGCCATACAGTGCTGTGCTCCACACATATGTTTTGAGCAATCTTTTCCTTGTTTCTATGTTTGTGGTCTTTGAGCACAGTAGTTGCTTTTTCTTGTTAAATGTAGCACGACCTTGTGCTAATCTTTGTTTTATATCTTTTGTGCTTTTCCCATCTTGCGTTATTTGGCTTCCTAGGTATTAGAAATCCTTAAGCTCTTGTAAGTTCGTGTTACATATTTGTATTCTTGTTTTTGATTTATTTTTCCCTCCTTTGCATACTACTACTTTAGTTTTACTTTTGTTAATTTTCATACCGTATCTCTCTGTTAGAATCGTTTCCATTTCATTGAGAGCATCTTCTAACTTCTTTGCTAGATGCTAATACCGCTATATCATCTGCAAATCTAAGCACATCAATTTTTTGTCCCTGCTAGATGCTAATACCGCTATATCATCTGCAAATCTAAGCACATCAATTTTTTGTCCCTGCATAGTAATTCCAAATGTCATCCTGCATTTGACCGTATTCATTGCTTCCTCAATGTACAAGTTAAAAATTAGTGGGGATAGGGAACATCCCTGTCTTACCCCTTTCCTGATGTTAACTTCTCTACGTTCCTGCTCTAATTCTATTACTCCTGTTTGCTCTTTGTATAAGCTATGTACTATACGTCTATCCCTATAACTCATTCCAATCTTTTTGAGTATTTCGAACATTTTTTTCCATTTTACATTGTCAAATGCTTTTTTCAGATCTACAAACCCTATATACACGCTTTCCCTTTTTTCTATTGTTTTCTCCATTATCACCCTCAGAGCTAAGATAGCCTCCCGTGTTCCCCTGTTTCGCCTAAACCCAAATTGGTCTTCTCCTAGTATTTCTTCCGCCCGTTTTTCCATTCGTCTTTGTACAATTCTAGTTAATATTTTTGATACGTGTGCTGTCAAGCTTATTGTTCGAAAATTTTCACATCTATCTGCGCCTTTCTTTTTTGGTATAGTTACTATGATGTTATGTTTGAAATCTTTGGGTATCTCGCCTGTCTCATACATATAGCTTACAAGTTGGAAGAGACGTTCTGTTACTGCTTGACCAGCGACTTTTAGAGTCTCCGCTTGCACCTTATCTGTACCCGGCGCCTTACCATTTTTCAGACGCTTTAATGATATTTCAAATTCATCTCTAAGTATAGGATATCCCAAGTCCTCATTTTCAATGTCTGATTCCTTTTCTAATGCAGTTAGTTCTTCTCCTGCATATAAATTCCCTATATATTCTTGCCATCTACCCACTTTCTCTACATTTTCTATAATGACATTTCCTCCCGCGTCCCTTATATTTTTGATATACAGTTCTATATCCCTAAAATTGATTCTAATTAGTTTGTATGCTTCATCTGTTTTTCCTACTTCCATCTTAGTTTGTACCTCTTTGCACTTTTCATCAATCCATTGTTCTTTAGCTTTCCTGCATTTTCGAATAATTTCCCATTTTATGGTTTTGTATCTCTGTTTTCCTGTTTCGTCTGATTTATTTTTGTATTTTCGTCTTTTTTCTATTAAATTCAGGATATGCTTTGTTATCCATGGTTTCTTATTTACTTTTTGTGTATACCCCAGAATATCTCTGGCCGCCATGTCGAGGCAGGATTTAATGTTATTCCATTCTGTTTCTACTTCCTTAGTATCAGATATTTTCCTGATATCTTTGAGCAATTCATTTGACCTTTTTTTCGAATCTTTCTTAAATATCTTTCTCTTTTAGTTTCTGTAAGTCCAAGTGCCTTTTTCCGTTTCTTTTTTTCAATTTTTTAAATTTAAGAGCGGCCTTCATAATTACCATGTTGTGGTCAGTATCTATATCTGCTTCTGGGTAGCTTCTACAGTCTTTTACTTGATTCCTAAACCGTTGTCTAACAAGAATGTAATCTATTTGATATCTTCCAATATCTCCTGGCATCTTCCACGTATATCGTCTTCTAGCATGATGTTGAAATAATGTGTTTGCAATGATTAAATTATTCTTGTCGAAAATTCTACCAGCCTATTTCCTCTGTCGTTTCTAGTGCCTAAACCAAATAAACCTACTATCGCTCCTTCCCTACCCTCACCTACCGCTTCATTAAAATCCCCCGTAATTATCAAATTTTCATGTCCTTTTACGTGTCTTAATATGTCTTCGATATCTTTGTAGATTGCTTCTACCTGTTCGTCACTGTAGCTAGAGGTGGGCATGTATACTTGTATTATTACTGTGTTTACCGGTTTAGATTCTAATCTAACCATGAGTACTCTTTCATTCTTTTGTAAGTAATTTTCTACACAGTATCCTATCTTATTGCGCATAACTATCCCCACACCCAAATTTCCTTCCTTTTGGGGATAGTTTCAAGGCTGCGGAGAGTATACTGTGTGTAATGGAGGAAGCTATTTGATGGAGAACCCTGCAGGACTCATCTTCGTCGTCGTAAATTATGTATTTCTTAAAATAGATAAAAGACTCGTGGGATTTTTTTGGCCAAGGGCGGCCATGTGTAAGTCCCTCCATCACACCCGCTGTTGATTGGAACATGTTCTTTTCAGAAAAGATTTATAAGATAATTTATAATATAAAATCAGCGTTAAAGGACTTTGATGCGTAGATCTTGAGAAAATATATCTTTAGGCCTGATAAGGTCTGAAAAATGCTACGTTTGGGTGTATCTAAAAGCGGATTATGAAATAAAGCTCTGTTTGTATCTACCTCTCTGATCATCTATTTTATATCCAAATCTAACGCAATTATTTCAGATTGAGATTTTACAATAGCTCGTAAGAACAAGCTAAATGTACTGGTGCAATGTACTTATCTTTTTGTTGTAAATGTAACTAAACATCATCGGTAGCATCGTTACCAAATTCAAAAAGTTTTTCTTTTTTTACTGCTATATTTTGCAATTACCAATGCCACTGATAAAAATTATTGCCTTTTGAATATAAATTGAAAATTTGAAAGGCTCCATTTAAGAAAATGTATAACTTTAGGCAGGTTTTTAAGTCAGTTCTACTTTGCATTTTACGTTTTTTTGAATCACTCGTATAACCTCTACAATTCCACTCATATTAGTGATTACGTAACACAGATTTCAAAACAAAAAGTTAAGTTTAAACATCGGGAAGAACTATTAAGGCAACGAACATAAAATGACCAAAGCTAAACTGAATACGGTAAGAATAACTACATAAAACAATATCTTTTGAAATCCCACCAGCTGAATGCATATCCAAAATTAGACCTCGGTTCGAGTATGACTTACTAAAGCCATAGTTCCTAAGGTGGGGGCGCACGTCCCACAAAGAGGCAATTTGATTGTTGTGGGATTTGAAAGTGGACTCGTCCAGAGTTTAAGCTATCCATATGGCGACTGGATACTCGAATTGGGTAAGAGCAGTTGTCCACATTGAGCGAGCCGCGCAACATAAAGAAAACTAGGTCACATACATCAATAAAACCTTTGACAAGAGACGTGCCCCCAACGAATATTTCGATTTTATAATTACATGTGACACATTCAACCAAAGTCAGTTCAGTGTGAATTGTTGTTCAGCATAGATAACTTTTGTCCGCCATGTTCCAGCCGTGATTTTACTGTTAGACGCACTATCGTCGATAATACGGGACTAAGCATCCCGCGCCGTCTGTCCTGAGTGGCCCGGCACAATTTCTGCAGTTTTTGCTTCAGAAAAGATTACAATACGTTCAAAAACGGGATTCTCCATTACTAAAGCATTTGTTTTAGGAAAGATTACATGCTATTAGTGACGTGTATTATCAAATGGGTTTCCCGTTATCAGTTGTTGTTAACTTTTGAGTTCCTAATCTGGATTTATTCGAGGAATTCGTTGTCCAACTTTTATTTCAGATCGAGCTTTTGACTATAACGACGCGAATTCAGAGCTATTTCTATAAAACTTCACTGACAGAGATATAACCTAAAATTCTAAAATTAGTTTGTACAAAGCTGTTCCTTTGAGAGATGGAAGTTTTCCAATAACAACAATTATTGTCGATTGGTGCTACATTACTTTCAGCTACTGTAACCCATCTCTACGTAATATGTATAGACATATATCCTAGGTCAGGTAATGATGTGCAACTAGCTACTGGTCAAGGAATGTGAAGAGTTACTCCGCTCACTGTTGCTTCTTCTGAATTTGATTCATTTGGTTTTCCAGGCAAAGATTTTGGTATGCTGTGCCATGTGATCCCGCCTAGGTGGACGGTAACCAGTATGGGACCGGAGCGGAACGTCCAACCAATTCTTTTTCTGTAAGTTTATGAGGTTACTCATCGCACAACTAAAGATGTTACAGTGTGAATTTGAACTTACTTCGTTCCGATGGTCGGAAATGTTAAGGGGACAGTTATTGGTTGAGTTTTTGTTAATTAATAGCGCCCCATTGATTGTCCTATAAATTTGTTTATGGAAATTTAAAGTTACCCATTATTTAAGTGTGACGGTTTTTTCCTAATGATATGTTTTTAGCGGCGGGAAGAAACGCGTTTCAGTGTGTCGCCGGCTCTATTTTGTTGTCGGAGCTATGTAAGTAAATAATTGTTTTTTCTATTAACAGCTAAAAATTTTAGTAACGGACGGTCTGAATACAGTCTATTATATATTGTTGTTTAATTTTTTTTCTTTATGTATATGTTAGAATTGAAGTAAAACAAAGGAAAATTTTAGCTCTGAGTAATTAAAGAAAGATATACATTATTTTTGCCATAAAGTATTGTTTTTGAGTAGATTTTGTGTACTGTGTAAATCCTCTGGGAGGTTAAGATAAATGTTTTTCTTGCGAGTTGGTTTTTCTTTTATAACACTTTGTTTTATTAAAGTTTTGTAAATAAATTTCTTTCTTGAGGTTTCCTTTTTATTTCTGTGTGACCAACCCCACTCTACGACGTTGTTAGCTAGCACGGCATTAATTCTTGTTGCGGTACTCGGTGAGAGCTCCTGTTACTTTGCTAACTTTACTTTACTTTTCCCTTGTCCGCCCGGCTTACCCTAACAAGTTCAAGTCTACTATTTTCGAAAGCGGAAGTGTGGCTGGGTTGGGGTTTGAAGCACAACAAAGCTCTCACGAAGCAGTACGGATTTTCTTACATTAGATCATTTGAACATACTTATGCAAAAATGAACAAATCCAATGAAATCCTATAAACAATTTTTACGGGTTGGTAACAGTAAGTACATCGAAAACCTGTTTAATGTGTACAACATCTAATGTCTTTTTTAAAGATGTACTATAATTTGCTTTAATCTCGCAACATACTACAAGACTCAACTTAGAAAATAGTCAAGGTAAACAAAATATAACGTTTAATGGTTTTGACATTTAACACTTTGAATGGCCTGTTTTAGGTGCACAACAAAGTTGCTCTCCAATACGAACTTCTTCACCAATCCATCTGTTGAAAATGATTCGTTTAACAATCAAGGTGCGTATAGTTTTATATTATTGATTTAATTATTAGATGTTTAGAAGTTGAATCCCCACTTCTAGCCATGTCATTTGAGATATACAAAATTGTTTGTTTGTTTATTGTTTATTATTTATTTATTGTTGTACACTATTCCAAGGCTAAATGCCTAACCTAGTGAAGATGAACTGAAGTTTTATAAATAATGTAAAATAAATTTGCAATATATATTAATTTTGCGATGTAGTACGTTGATAATCTTGAGTTTCTTCTTTTTTTTAATGTCGCGTTAATCTTGGGCTGTTGGCAGAGAAGTCGGTGTGCAGTGTAGTGTTGTAGATGTGGGGATATTGGTGTGGAGGGAATATTATTATTAGATGGGGAGTTTTGTAATAAGAATTTTAATTAGGAAATGGTCAAGTTGGAGGGGATAGTTAGTTGCAAAGAAAGATGCTAGGTAGTGGAGTAAAAGGATCAAGTTGTATTGTGTGTTTTATGTGGATTTGGTGAGGAATGGAGTTGGGGCATAAGTATATTAAGTGTTGGAGGGTTTCAGTAAAGTTTCAGTTCGAGCAGTGACAATAAGGAGAGGAGATTAGTTGGAAGGAGTGTAATTTTGTGTCGAAATTTGCCGTGTCCAGTTAGGAATTAAATAGTGGATCGGTTGGAGTAGGAGATATGTTTAGGGATGTTTGTTATATCTGGGAAAATGTCGTGTGTATGTCTACCTGTGACTTCGTTGTTCCATTGGTCTTGCCAGCTGTGCATTAGAGATTTAGTAATTAGGTTTTTTTATGTTTGTCTTTGTCATTGTTTTTGTATTCTGTGGGTTGTAGGGTGCGATCATATAATTGTATCGGTCTTCTTTTCTTTAGGTTTCGAAGTTGAACTTTGTAGTGGTACAACATCTGGAGGAAAATTTAGATTATAGTAGTCATGCCAGTGTAGATGACCAAAACTAATAGCCTGACTCCTCCAAAACATCGGCCAGTTGCGATGACAAGTGAATTGAGCCTGTCATAACTTCCAATCTACATTCAAAACTTGATTCCACCAATGAAGAATCATAATGCTCCTGGTTGCAGCGGACGTCCAAAGAATGGCCGAAAAAGGAAATATAGTGATTTAAATCGCCCCGAACGCAAAAAAAGAAATACAAAAATCTGCTATTTCTAACAACCAAAATAAAGTTGTGTCTGCTAAAATTTATAAAAATTTTTTCTGTAAGTGTTCGAAAAAATGTACAGGGTTAGTTTCTACAAAAATAAGAGAGGCAGAGTTTAAGAAATATACCGAAATCGGTTCGTACGAGGCTCAAGTAATGTTCATCGTGGCTTGCCTAGAACAGAATGTGAAAAAACGTAAATATAATACGAAAATGCGAAAAACAAGGTGTTCTCTTGTATTTATAAATTAACTGGAGTGAAAGTGTGCCGGGATATGTTTGTTAAGACACTGCAAATAACAAATCAAAAAGTTATGTTTGTTTGAAGAAAATGCGAAGTGGAGAACCTCTTAAAGATCAACGGGGAGAAATCTGTGCTGGATGGAATAAAATATCTGAAATGGATAAATTGTTTGTTATTGATGTTATTAATAAATTGCCGAAGTGCACATCCTACTACAGGTGAAATCATACAACGTCTTTAAATCTGCAACCTGAAATGTACAGAAAATGTATAATATTTATCATCACGAGTTCGAGCTGAAGTACAAAGGCAATCGCAAATGCCTGTCATTCGCTATGGTTAAACAAATATTTTAACAAATTTTAATTTAAGAAGAACGAAATTGCAGAAAGACATGCAACAAATGCGACGCTTTTGATATACAAATTGAAAATCTTGATACGGAAACAGAAAGCAATGTAGTAAAGAAAGAACGTGATAAACAAATATTTGTGGACAAGCGTATGGAATCAAATGAATGCAGATTTTAAAAAAGCAAAGCAAAATGAAAATGTTGAGTATTTGACGTATGATCTTGAAAAGACTCTACCGTTGCTAATATAATTTTATAATATAATTTATAATTTTATAATATAATTTTTTACAAGTGTCAGTTATGTGTATTAATTGCGGTATAAGTGCAGCTTCTAAAAATAAAGGTTTCTGTTATGTATGGGCGGAAGGGAAAGCAGAAAGGGGTGCCCAAGAGGTAGGGTAGGATCTTGTCTTATGAGTAATATGGCTAATAAACTTCTACAAGGTACTAAAGAATTTATTTTATGGAGCGATAGCTGTGTTAGGCAGAATCGCAACATAAAAGTTACCCTGTTGTTATTAATCGTATTTATTCATCACCCTAGATTGGAATCTATAAGTTTAAGATATATAGAACTTGGTCACACATTTTTGCCAAAGGACACAGATTTCTCTGAAATTGAAATTGCACTAAAACAGCATCAACGAATTTATACGGTAGAGGAATAGAATACATAAAGGTGATGAAAAACTAAAAAAAAAGAATGAACTCAATAAGTTTTTATTTGACAAGCGAAATTGAAAAGCAAATTGTAAATCGAAAAAAGCGTCTCTGAACAAAGAGTTAATTTGGCTGAAAGCTAAAACAAATATTGCTTAAAAAAGATTCACAGTACTCATCTTTTATGAAGTCAAATTTTGAAGAAAACTTTAATGAAATAAGCGTTAAAAAACAAAGGTAGATCGACTGACCTAAAAATGGAAGCATTAGTTTCGTTGTGGTCTAATGGAAAAGAAATTGCTCAAGCTCAAGCTAAAATCTATTTATAAGTAATACCTAAAGATTGCATAATGTTTTATAAATAACTAACAGGTAGCAATTACACGAAAGATAACCTAGAAAGTTCTGGAAGAGCACCCGACTTTGAGATTGAAGAATCTGAGCTGCTAGATGAATCTAAAACAGAATGAAATAAGTTTAGGGTAAGCAATAGCAAAACCAGGTAGAATAAGCTTGAAATTTTGTTGTTATATGCTTTCTAAAATGTTCACTTTTTTATCAAAATGTAAATATATTAAAATTTTTTAATATTCAGATATAAATAATCGTGTAATACATTTTGGCAAATTGCTTGTAATAAAAAACATATTTTGCAAAAATTAGTCATAGGTCATTTTTTATAAAATCTCCATAATACAGTTATTCTTTAACAAATATTTTGAGCTCATCATCATCATTTTGTTTTCGACCATACTTAAGGTCGGTTTGACGCAGCTCTAACTTCTTTTCTATTCTGCGATAATCTGACAACGTTCTACCTACCCTTCACAACCTAAATTTCTAATAATTTGTCTAATATAGTTTGATCTAGGTCCTCCTATACTCTTCTATCTTTTTCTTATCTACATGGCTCTACATAGATATTAGCAACCTGATAGTTGTTAGAGAACTCCAATATGTTTACATGATTTCCATTTATAAGGAAATGAAATATTACCTAGTTATCCCCTCCAAAAAAGGAAAAGTGTTAAATTATATGTTATGGTAATGCTTAAAAGCAACAAATCGCTGCCAACATGCCAGACCGCTAACTAATTGTGAGTTATGTCACGGTGACATTTAGTCAACTGATTTTTATTTATTTATTTTTTGTTTTGTTTTCGAACTTACTTAAGGCCGGTTTGACGCAGCTCTAAATTCTTTTCTATTCTGAGCTAGTATAAAAAAGGTCTACTACCCTTCACAACCTAAATCTCTAACAATTTGACTAATATAGCTTTGTATAGGTATTCCTACTCTATTTTTATTTGGTTGTCTATACTCTAAGACCTTACTAAATAGTCCCTTATGTTTAACTGGTGCCCTATCATTGTATCTCTCCTGATCTTTAATTGTTTCCACATACAGGGTTCCTCACCTATCCTTCTATAAACTTCCTCATTTGTTACTCTATCTGTCCAACTAATCTTTAACATTCTCCTATAACACCAAGTTTCAAAAGCTTCTATATTTTTCTTATCTACCTCTTTAATTGTCCAAGTCTCACTACCGCATAATAGAACGCTCCATACGTACGACTTTAAGAAACTTTTTCTATTATCTAAACTAATACTATTATCTATTAGTAAGTCTTTCTTTTTAAAAACTTTTTTTTTAGCTTGAGCTACTCTAGCTACTATATCCCTTCTGCTACGTCCGTCCTTGTAATTATACTACCTAAATAGCAAAATTCGTCTACCTCCTCTAACTCGGTATTACCTATTTTTAATTTTGGTTTAGAACTAGGCTGTAACTCACTTGTCATTATCTTTGTCTTTCCTGAGTTAATTCTCATACTATAGTTACTCTGTAGTATCTCATCTAAAATATTTAAAAACTTTCCTAACTCTTTTCTAGACTCTGCTATAATGGCTATATCATCTGCAAACGTAACATATCTATATTCTGTCCCTGTACACTAATACCTATCTCTTTTCTCTCTAGCTAAGTTTAAAGCTTCCTCAATATAAACATTAAAAATCAAGGGAGATAGTATATAGCCCTGTCTAACACCATTTCTACTCTTAGCTTCCTTTTCTATTTCATCAAATCTAATGACTATGCTTTAGTTTTTATATAAACTATAAATAATTTTTCGATCCCTATGAGAGATTCCTATTTTTCGCAAAACCCTGAACATAACAATCCAATTAACCCTATCAAATGCTTTTTCTAAATCTACAAATGCAAAATGTGTCTTTTTATTTTTGTGTAACCTTTTTTTGATAATTACCCTAATCATTAGTATCGGTTCTATAGTCCATTTGTCTTTACAAAAATCATGATGTCTTCGCCTAAATAATTCTCAGTCAAAGCTTCTACTCTATTTTTAATTATTATTGTTAGTGTTTTGGAAGCGTGGGAAGTTAAACTAACCATTCTAAAATTCTGACACCTTGGTTGTTCTCTAACTCATCCAAATCTTCTAAATATCTTTTCCATCTATCCTCTACCTCAACTTTATTTATTAGAAGCTCATTATTCTCATTTTTAATACCATTATAGTTTTTCCCATCTTCCCCGAAGAACTTTTTAATTGCCCTGTAAGCCCTGTAAACCTGTCTTACCTACTCTCAAATCATCTTGTACTTCCTTAGAATTCTCCCCCCATCCATTTATTTCTAGCTTTTCTACACTCATGTACTATCTTATTCCGAACTCTATTATATTTTTGCTTACTTTCACTATCCAATTATCTGAAAGGTTTAAGCTTTCTTCTATTCTCTATTAAATCTAATATCCCCTTTGTTACCCAGAGTTTTCTCGCTTCTATTTTTTTCTTACCTGTAGTTTGTGTTGCTGTATCAAGTACAACCCTTTTTATTTCTTTCCATCTATTTTCTACGTTCCCTCCTATAGCTATCTCTTTGATCTTATTATCTAATACTTGTTTATATTCCCCTTTTACCTCACTATCATTAAGCTTACCTAGATCCCATACATCTTCTAATCTTTCTCAATTTTTTAAATTTTAGCTTACACTTCATTTTAACTAAGTTATGAACGCTATACAAGGTGTTTTGAAATATCGTTTAAAGATTTGAAGGGCATGTAGTACCATCGAAAATAAGGTTGAAAGTTTAATAAACATATGTCCGCAAATTAACTGTTTACGAGATAACAGCGATTTTATCGCAATTGCAGAATAAGTTTGCTTTATTAAGATGTTATTGCATTTTAACATAAAATAGATTATAACTCCATTTCGAACGGACCTGCACCTTGCCGAAGTTCTAAATTACTAGAACAGGTGAAATGGCTTGCGTGTTCTAGTGAGCTAAAGCGCCAAACTACAGGTCCAACCAAAGTAGTAGGGTCGTTAGTGAGGAACCAGACTAAGACAGGTCCCCGAAAGAGAGCAGCGGCTCTTTCGGTACTTAGATTGGCAGAGACCATAGGGGTCGGTATTGCAGTCTAAGACACACCACCGCGATGTGGAAGGCAACGGGAAACCATCACATTATCTCCCAAGTGCACAGCGTACTTAAATTGTAACAAACATGATGGCATTCTCTGGGGTAAAAGATTCCGGAGTTAAAATAGTCCCCCATTCAGATCTCCGGGAGGGGACTACTTTGGAGGATGCGATCGGAAAGTTAAAAATAAGAATCGGGGACACTCTACGAGTCGGAGCGTGGAATGTTAGAAGTATGAAGCAAGTAGGTAAGCTAGAGAACCTACAAAATCGAAATGAATAGGTTATCACTAAACATAGTAGGAATCAGCGAAGTTCGGTCGCCAGAGGCGGGGGATTTTTGGAGTGGAGACTTCAGGGTAATTCATACAGGAGCAGAGGAAGGAAATTTGGGTGTGGGGATAGTTATGCGGAAAAAGATAGGATACTGTGTAGAAAATTACTTACAAAAGAACAAAAGAGTACTCATGGTTAGATTTGAATCTAAACCAGTAAATACAGTAATAATACAAGTATATATGCCCACTTCTAGCTACAGTGACGAAGAGGTAGAAGCCATCTACAAAGATATCGAAGACATATTAAGATACGTAAAAGGACATAAAAACTTAATAATTACGGGGGATCTTAATGCCGTGGTAGGTGAGGGTAAAGAAGGAGCGGTAGTAGGTTTATTTGGTTTAGGCACGAGAAACGACAGGGGAAATAGGCTGGTAGAATTTTGCGACAAGAACAATTTAATCATCACAAGCACATTATTTCAACATCATGCTAGAAGACGATATACGTGGAAGATGACAGGAGATATAGGAAGATACCAAATAGATTACATTCCTGTTAGACAACGGTTTAGGAATCAAGTAAAAGACTGTAGTAGCTACCCAGAAGCAGATATAGATACTGACCACAACATCGTAATTATGAAGGCCGCACTTAAAGTTAAGAATGTGAAAAAAAGAAACGGAAAAAGGCACTTGGATTTAGAGAAACTAAAACATAAAGATATTCAAGAAAGATTCGAAAAAAAACACATGAATTGCTCAAAGATATCGGAAAAATATCTGATACTAAGGAAGTAGAAACATAATGGAATAACATTAAATCCAGCCTAGACATGGCGGCCAGAGATATTCTGGGGTATACAAAAAAAGAAAATAAGAAACCATGGATAACAAAGGATATCCTGAATTTAATAGAAGAAAGACGAAAATACAAAAATAAATCAGACGAAACAGGAAACTAAAGATACAAAGCCATAAAATGGGAAATTATTCGAAAATGCAGGAAAGCTAAAAAACAATGGATTGATGAAAAGTGCAAAAAGGTACAAACGAAGATGGAAATAGGAAAGACAGACGAAGCATACAAATTAATTAGAATGAATTTTAGGGATATAAAACCGTATAGCAAAAATATAAGGGACGCACAAGGAAACGTCATCATAGAAAACGTAGAGAAAGTGGTTAGATGGCAAGAATATATAAGGAATTTATATGCAGGAGAGGAACTAACTGCATTAGAACAGGAATCAGACATTAAAAATGATGACTTGGGATATCCTATACTTAGAGATGAGTTTGAATTAGCATTAAAAAGTCTGAAAAATGGTAAGGCGCAGGGTACAGATAAGGTGCAAGCAAAAACTCTAAAAGCCGCTGGACAAGCAGTAACAGAACGTCTCTTCCAACTTGTAAGCTATATGTATGAGACAGGCGAGATACCCAAAGATTTCAAACGTAGCATCATAGTAACTATACCAAAAAAGGAGGGTACGAATAGATGTGAAAATTTTCGAACAATAAGTTTGACAGCACACGTGTCAAAAATATTAACTAGAATTGTGCAAAGACGAATGGAAAAACGGGCGGAAGAAATACTAGGAAAAGACCAATTTGGGTTTAGGCAAAACAGGGGAACACGGGAGACTATTTTAGCTCTGAGAGTGATAATCGAGAAAATAATAGAAAAAGGGGAAAGCGTGTATATAGGGTTTGTAGATCTGGAAAAAGCATTCGACAATGTAAAATGGAAAAAAATGTTTGAAACACTCAAAAAGATTGGAATGAGTTACAGGGATAGACGAATAGTACATAGCTTATACAAAGAGCAAACAGCAGTAATAGAATTAGAGCAGGTACGTACAGAAGTAAACATTAGGAAAGGGTTGAGACAGGAATGTGCCCTATCCCCATTGATTTTTAACTTGTACATAGAAGAGACAATGAATACTGTCAAATGCAGGAAGACATTTGGAATTACTATGCAGGGACAAAAAATTGAGATGCTTGGATTTGCAGATCATATAGCGGTATTAGCGTCTAGCAAGGAAGAGTTAGAAGCTGCTCTTAATGAAATGGAAACGGTTCTAACAGAGAGATACGGTATGAAAATTAACAAAACTAAAACTAAAGTTCTAGTATGCAAAGGTGGGGAAAATAAATAAAAAACAAGAATACAAGTATGTAACACGAACTTACAAGAGGTTGAGGATTTCTGCTAGCTAGGAAGCCAAATAACGCAAGATGGGAAAAGCATAAAAGATATAAAACAAAAATTAGCACAAGGTCGTGCTACATTTAACAAGAAAAAGCAACTACTGTGCTCAAAGACCACAAACATAGAAACAAGGAAAGGAATTCTTAAAACATATGTGTGGAGCACAGCACTGTACGGTGTGAAGCCTGGACCGTAGGAGAAGCGGACAAGAAAAAGGTAGAAGCCTTTGAAATGTGGTGCTACAGACGTATGATGAAGATATCATGGACAGACAAAGTTAAGAACGAAGAGGTACTAAAATGGTAGGGAAGAAAGAAATATGTGGAAAACGGTAAAAATAGGAGAGATAGGATGATAGGCCACATACTACGGCATGAGGGAATAGTGCGGAATATATTAGAAGCAGAGATAGGAAAAAAGAGAAGAAGAGGCAGACCTAGGTTAGACTACTGCACACAGATAGTAAAAGATGTAGGCTGCAGGAATTTCAGGGAGATGTGTAGGCTAGCCCAGAATAGAAATCAATGGAGCTACGCATCCAACCAATCCCAAGATGGATAAACTAATGACGAAAAAATAACTGTGCTTAAACATGATGATTATTATAAGTAACTACAAGAATTGGTTGGGCAATATTCTCGAATAATGTTAAGTGTGTGAAAGGATTTACTGGAAAACGATTATTTCGGCAAATGTTTAAGTGCTGGGAGATCTTGGTAGCCACAGGTTGCTTAACCCCCTTCACTGAATCTCGGTGAAATAGGACATAAAATTAGAAAACAATAGAAGGGGAACGAGCTGTATACACATGCTGTGTGAGAATTTCAGGGAACTATGTAGGCTAGCTAAAAATATAAATAAGTGCAGGTACGTGTCCAACCAGTTTTGTGACGGAAAACCTAATGACGAAAAAATAAGCGCAGATAAATCTGATGATTAGTATAAACAACTAGTTGTTAGTTGCCAAATATCGGCAACTACTGTTAACTGTGCGAAAAGATATATTGGAAAATATATTAAATCGGTAAATGGTTAAGTGTTGGGGGAACTTGGCAGCCACAGGCTGCTTACCTCCTTTAACAACCACTTAAGGTCGAAGAAATAGGGTATATAATTGTAATACAATAGGTGACCAAACGGCATCTAACAAGAAAGAACAGCGCCTATGAGAAAAGACAACAAACATAGAACAAGAAGAAAATTTGTGAAAGCATATGTGTGGAACACAGCACAGTATGCCTATG
The DNA here is from genome assembly GCA_036346225.1 of Platerodrilus igneus. NCBI lineage: Eukaryota > Metazoa > Arthropoda > Insecta > Coleoptera > Lycidae > Platerodrilus > Platerodrilus igneus. The sequence continues at coordinate 3,370,230 of JARFIW010000929.1, read as the reverse complement.
AAATACGGGCAGTCTGAAACGCAGACAGAAAAACGGTAGCAGCCGTTTGAAATGCTGTGCTTCAGATGTATGAGGACGATAGCATGGACAGACAAAGATAATAACAAATAGGTTATAGAAATAGTAGGGGAACAAGGATATCTGGGGAAAAAGATAAGAGAAATAGAAGGCAGAATACGTTCTAAGGGATTTTTGGGGAATAGTATGGGATATATTACAAGCAGAGATAGGAAAAAAGAGGTAAATGTTGACCTAGATCAGATAGTGATAGGTGCAGACTGTGCAAATTTCAGGGAAATCTGTAGGTTAGTTCAGAATAGAAATCAATGACGGTACGCGTCTAACCAGTTCCAGAACTAAAGACCTAATGATGATGAGATTATAACTAAAGAAGTTGTTCAAAATGACGTCCTTTCATTTCGACACAGGATCTACATATTCATTCAAAGGAAGCGCGCACTCTTTCAAAAAACAAGGGGTTTTCTCGAATTATCTGGCAACAGTGTTCTTTTCGTTGGCGCAACTCTAGAAGATCGTTTACCGGTGTTGCGTACACTAAACTTTTCAAATAACCCCATATACTAAAATCCAACGGGTTTAGATCGGGACATCATAAAAGCCGAGCAATGGGATTTGCCCGCCCTATCCATCTCCCATAGGAAATTCATTGATAAGCTAACAGCAAGCGTATACTGCGGTGAAGCTCCGTCTTGCATAAATCAGAGGTTCAGTCTCAGATTTAGAGGTAAATCTTTCAAGAGTTCAGAGGTATGCAAGACCTTTACGTTGTTGGTATGTGTGTGACTACTATGTCCAAAGTCCCGGGTTCAAATCCCGACACGGTCCGCTTGAAAAATGCTAGGCGCCCTCGTTCGGATGAGAGGTAAAATGTAGGCCCCGTGTGCTGTCAGGTACGTTAAAGATCGCTACCTTGCTTACAACAGCAAGCGTTCTGCAAAATTCAAAATTTCCAGGTATAAATCCCGCTTTCTGGCCAATGTAGTACCTTCGGGTGGAGTATTGGAAAATCGAATGTATGGTATGCAAGACCTGTTAAGCGTTGTGGCAAAACAATCGGTCCTAACAACCATTCCCATGCCTAACCAAATATTTAGAGAGAAACGTTGCTGGTGTCAGGCTTCAACGATAGCATGCGAATTCTCGTCAAACAAAACGTGATTGTTGAGGAAATTAAATATTCTATTTTTATTGAAACCAGCTTCATCAGTGAAAAGGGTATTATCAGCGAAATCTTGCCGATCAGCAGCTGTTCGCAAAAACCACTCACAGAAAGTCATTTTCGCTTGATACTCCGGTGTAGTAAGGGCTTATACCCGTTGGATGTGGCAGGGGTATATGAGTTGCTCATGAAGAGTTCTCCAAACAAGATAGCTGTTTACACCCACTTGAGCCGAAATTTTTTAAGACCAGTTTCGGGATTTTCATCAATAATATTCGATCTTCTATCTGTGGAGTACATGGTATTCTCTGCTGTCCAGTATCATAAGACCGCTTCTCAAACGAACCAGTTTCCCTTAGGCGTTGAAACACCGTCTGAAATATCATATGCGAAGGCAGTTGGCGATCAGAAAACGTTTCAGCATTGAAGTGACGTACTTGTAAAGAATTGTCATTAGTACGACTGTACATGAACACCATACCGCTCATTTCAGCATTAGAATACGTAACCATTGTAATTGCTATAAATTGCACAAAACGTCAAATTATCGTTTACTTATTTATTATCTCGTAAACAGTTAATTTGTGGACATATGTTTATTATGACTTTCAAGCTTATTTTCGACAGTACTACATGCCCTTAAAATTTTTAAACGATGTTTCAAAACACCCTGTATATGTCAGCCATTGGATAACTACGACAGTTTTTAACTTGGTTTCTAAATCTTTGTTTAACTAGAATATAATCTATTTGGTATTAGCCCTATCACCTGGCGCTTTCCAGGTATATCTTCTTCTAACATGTTTTTCGAATAGGGTGTTTACAGTTACTAATCTATGTTCTTGGCAAACCTCAACTAACCTTTCTCCTCTATCATTTCGTCTTCCATTCCCAAATTTTCCTACCATTTTTCCCTCACTACCTTCTCCCACTGACGCATTAAAATCGCCCATAACTATTAAATTCTCATCTCCCTTTACTTTTCTTACTATACTATTTAGATTCTCGTATACCTTTCCTACTTCCTCATCATCGTACTGAGTTGTTGGCATGTTAACCTGTACTAAAACAGTGTCTGTGGGTTTCGTACTCAATCTAATCATAATTATTCTATCACTAAATTGTAAGTACTCTTTAACTTTACGTCCTAATCTTTTACCTAACACTATTCCTACTCCTGCCACCTGCCTGTTCATTAGTTGAAGAAGTTGTAATTATTCTATAACTACCTTTCCAAAAATCATTACTATCTGGCCATCTCATCTCACTAATACCTAAAATGTTCAGTTTTCCTTTTCTCATTTCGACTAATAAATTCGTTAACTTATCTACTCTAAGTAATGATCTTACATTCCAAGTCCCTATCACTAAATCGAACCGTTGTTTTAAATTCTTACGATGACGAGTCCCAAGTACTCCCTCGCGGAGATCCGAATGAGGGGGTATTTTACCTCCGGACAAGAATTTTACTTGTGAGCTCTTCATCATAGATATTTCGTGTTTTAGGCCACGTATACCTAGGAAATATTGTGGTAGGTTCCCATATCTTTCCACAACGCAGTTTTTAAAAATTTTGTAAATTATTGAGGATCGCCGGGGACCAACCGACTCTCCTCCAATCATCCAATTTCTCCTATCTATGAACTGTTTTTTATATATTTTTTTTGTCTTAACTTTTCTAGAACCTTTTTCGACAACGCAGTTTTTAAAGATTTTAGCAAAAAGCCGTATCTGTCACGGCCAACCCCCAACAACCTTGTAAATTATTGAGGATTGTTCGAGACCAACCGACTTTCCTCCAATATCTTTTAGTCAGCAAGACTGTTGCGCCTTTTAATCGCCTTCTACGATAAGCAGGCTTACTATAGCAGCAGGAGAGACAGGGGCTGGTTGTTACAGGTTGATACAGTAAGTTTCATGTCCAGTTGGTAGATGGCACAGTGAACACCATAATGTAATATAAACGAATGCATGCAAATTTACCTTCAGTTATAGTTTGGGTGTGTTTGGATGTGTATCGCCAGTTTTAGAGCCGTATTTGTGAATTCAAGGTGTTTAAGTAAAATTGAAATTTTCCGAGTAAGTACTTATATTCTTTATATAAGATGTGTTATAATTGAAAAAGTTTATTGTTAAAGTAGTATGTAGTATTGGTTATATTTTGTGGATGCGTTTTACAAATTTTCATAAAGCATTTACTGCCGAGCAGCCATATTTTTTAAACTTGTTTACGGGGCAAGTTGATAGACTGCATTCGGGACAGGTTGTTATATTGTAACAACCTGCCCCGTGAATTTTATGGGTATACAAGTGTTTTGTATATTTTGCTGTTTTAGAATAATTATGAGGCTCTATAAAAGAAAAACAGAACGTGGAACTATCCCCAAAGATGTTTATGCCCGAGCAATTATAGAAATTATTGACAAAAACAGATCCTATCAAACCGTTGCAGCTGATTTTGGAATAAATTTTGTGACACTCCAGAGATATTGCAAAAAAGTCATAGCGCAAGGTTATTTGAAATGAATTTTACCTTTCATTTATATGATTTCATAACTTTTAGGTCATCAAAGTACACCATCCGTAGGCTATCAAAGAAATCGTCAAGTGTTTTTAGATCAAATGGAAACCGAACTAGCTGACTATTTGATAGAACAATCAAAGTTATATTTGGGATTGTCTATAAAAGAGGTGCGTGTGCTGGCTTTCGAGTATGCGATAAAAAACAACATTACCGTACACCCCACTTGAGTTGAAAACAAAATGGCTTCTTCTGATTGGCTTCTAAGTTTTCTTGAACGTCATAAACCACCATCACTTAGAAAACCAGAGGCGACTAGTGATCCCATCGCTACCCGACAGTTTAAGCAAGGCGACCAGTTTTAATAAAACAAATGTTAATGCGTTTTTTTATCTCTTGCAAGAAGTTTGTGATCGCTTTAAGTTTGAATTTCATAATATTTATAATATTGACGAAACAGGGATCACTACTGTCCAGCGTCCAGACAGAATAATTGCTAATAAGCGCATAAAGCAGGTGAGAACGTTAACGTCGGGGGAAAGAAGAACGTTGGTAACCATTTCTATAGTAGTAAGTGCTTCTGGCAATTCAATTCCGCCCATGTTCATATTTCCCCGCAGAAACTATAGAAACTATTTTGTAACTTCAGGCCCCACAGGAAGAATAGGATCTGCAAATCCATCAGGTTGGATGACTGTAGAAAATTTTCGTGTTTTTCTTGAACATTTTGTTAAGTTCACAAAAAGTACCAAAAATAGTCCAGTGTTAATGATAATGGACAATGATGACTCGCATTTATCTCTAAAAGGTACAAACTATTGTAAAGAAAATGGGGTCGTAGTTATATCTCTTCCCCCTCACTGCTCGCATAAGTTTCAACCCCTTGAACGATCTGTATTTAAACCTCTAAAACGTATGTGAACAGTGAGTGTGATGCTTGGATGCGTAATAATCCCGGGATGATGATAACTATATATGATGTTCCCGAAATTATTGAGGTTTTGCCAATTAGTCCTCATCCCTTCCAATATTAAAGCTGATTTTGAAGCAAGTGGCATATTTCCTTTCAACAGAAATATATTTACGGGTGATGAGTTTATGCCAGCTAATATAACAGAGCGCCCTAACCCTGAGATTGCTAATATAAACAAAAATTTAATAACTGCCGAAACTGTGGCCAAAGAAAACATCGATGGGAGTCAATTAACAACAAGGGAAGCAACGCAAACATTTACAGTAATCCAGTACAGCCCAGAGCCTTCTACCTCTAAAGCTCTGCATAGCTCGCCAAAGTCTAAGACAAAGATTTCAGATGCAGGAACTAGCGCATATTTTAGTCCTTCTGATATAAGACCAAACCGCAAGTGTTCGGAAAAATATCAGAAAAACTGGACGAAAGAAACAAAACGCAACAGTTTGGACTGATACTCCTAATAAAGAAAAACTTGAGCTTGAGGAAGAACAGAAAAAATTTTAAAAAATATTTTGGAAAATCAAACAAGAAATTCTTATTTAGAGAAACGCAAAACCTGATAATAAACAAACCGACAAAGAAAAATGTAAAGATAAAACATAGTAAATCTACAAAGTCGGCTGTGCGTTCCACCAGCACCAGCAGCAGTGATTTCGAAGAGGAAATTTATTGTGTATTCTGTGGGGAGAATCAGATCAAATAAAGAATGGCTGCAGTGTACAAGATGCTTAAACTGAGCATATGTAGATTGTACAGATGGAAATCCATTTTTTACTAATTGTGACTCTGTAGATGATATGGACTCTTAGGCGTTTTATAAATTTCGCGTAGTAGTTTTTCTTGCATTTTTGTTTTATTTTTATAAAAGCTTGTTTAGAAGTTAGTTTAGGTAAATACGTTTAAAATTGCGTGTAACAATTTACCCCAGTCAAGTAACAACCAACCCCCAAACGAGGCAGGTTGATACATTCTACTTTGAGATATAAAGAGTGATTATTTTAAAAGTTTTTATTTAATTGTCACTTTCACCGCTAGATATTTAGAAATTAAAACTACAAATTATACTTTGGTTTAAGAATAACTCTTCTAACTTATTTATTGTTGGAGTAATGTGGTTTCAAATGTAAATTGTAACAACCAATCCCGGTCTCCCGTATTCTTTGTCCCTTACTATAAGGGTCAAAACCGGCAATAAAATTAATGTAAAGTATGCTCTACGCAAAATGGTTACCAATGAATCTTTAAATTCATCTATCTACAAACTATAGCACCGAGGGTTGGTCCATTTTTGCATAACTACGTCAATTTGTGCCTTTGTAGCAAAAGAAGTATAATCATTTTTTTCTACACTTTGAGTTCTCGAAGTGCGGCTTAATTGGGGTTTTACAACGCACTAACAAAACACACGATATTTAGATATACGCAATCTTTTGTAACCAGCTTCATGAAGCTGACATCATCTGATTTCTACCATTTTGTAATGTCTTACAAGAGTGTAATAAATTTAGTTTCTATCTCCCCCACAGATTTGAAGTGAAAAAGAATACTACATACAATTACTATCATGTACTTCGTTATAAATATAAATAAATAAAATTACTTACCAAGATGGATGATATTAACAAAATAACAAACTAAACGCTTTGCAAAGAACGTGAACAACAAATACTACCAAAAAATATATATCATGCAGTTATCACAACATTAAAAACAGATCAAAGAACAACTCAAGTCATCGCTCATATTATGAGTCATACCTAAAATTTATTATGAACGAAACTCTTACGAACTAATCGCATCAATATTTCCGGTTTGTGTTTTGAACTAACCAAGATATCTACTCCAGATAATTTTTTTCCAGGTACCAACACAACAACACTACAATAAATAAATTGAACGGATTTTCCAAATGTATAAATGAAGAAATTATATTGGTACCAGAATTTATGAATAAAAGTCTAGATTAGATATGGAGTTACAGAGAAACTGTTGACTAGCACGGGAAACCATAATTTTCTAGATATTTACGCCTACGTAAATGATAATAATCTTAAATTATAAAATAAATAAGGTTAGAAGCAAGTTATTACCGATAGGTAATTACAGGATGCCATATGCTTTACGGAACAACATATCCCATTTATCTTATTTTAATAATAATGTACAGCATGATGGTAAATTGCCAGATAGATTTCATTTTATCGGTTGAGCAAACACCGACCTACTTTTGGGGTTTAGCTGATGATAGTTTGATAACTCGGTGTCGTCAGGAAGCGTAGTTAAACGTTAAATTATCATTAATATTTTTTTTGCGTACCAAAACCGAAAGTAATGTATACTGGGTGATCAATTTTTGTGATAAGGTCTGATATATCTGCTATTGTATAAAACAATATTTTGTACTATTGAAAATTTAATTAAAAAATTTATATATAGTACGGTTTCAATGTTTATTTATTCAAAAGTGGACAGACAGGTAATTAATTTTTAAAAGCATGCCATCTCAATGTACGCCATCGCACGTGGGTGGGCACTAAGCGGGTGAGATGTCAGCGACGAACAGTCGCTTCAAGATTGAGTACAAATGTCGGTTTAGCGAGCAGACTCTCCTTTGAGGTAACCTATTCAAAAAAGTAAGAGTATCAAGTCAAGACTACGGGGGCGCGTATGTGTGTGAGAATTTAATTTACTTTTGGCTAAACTCAATGTGTGTGAAGTTAGCACCCCATTTTTTAAAAATCATGCTTTTGAAAGTTGTTCCAGATTGTTCTAATCTTGTACCGCATTGTTCCAATTCGACATTATTTTATTCCATTCCTCGAAAATTTGGAAAAAAACCCTTTTTGTTACCAACACCCCATTTGTCGAAAATCGCGGTTTTGACCATCGCTTAACATTGTTCTGGTTGTTCCAAAAGGACAATTCCGTATCTAGACGATTTTTCAAAAAACGACAAAAAACATTTTTTTGCTGACACCCCTTTTTTAAAAAATCGAAATTTTGGCCGTCGATTAAGATTGTTCTAGTTGTTCCAAACATTGTTCCAAAAGGACAATTCCGTATCTAAACGATTCTTCAAAAAAAACGGCAAAAAACATTTTTTTGCTGGCACCCCATTTTTAAAAAAATCGAAATTTTGGCCCCCGATTAAGATTGTTCTAGTTGTTCCAAAAAGACAATTCGGTATCTAAACGATTCTTCAAAAAAATGGAAAAAACCATTTTTTGACAAACAAGACTGCCGGGCCAAGAGTAAACATACCTTTCCCTTCTTGCTCCAATGGATAACTTTTTGTTCTGAGCTGTTCTAAGCCCAGAAAACATAGTTCTGCGTCTAAACTCAGGCCATTGGTCCATCTTAGCCTTTTACAGTCTAAGATATTAAATAAACGAAACACAAAACAAAATAAATTTTAATTCTACAGGCGTTCATTGGACTTACTTGTATTTTCTGTTGACGTCAAAATGTCAATCCTGGCGATGGGGCTGGAGGGGGGAGGGGTTTGGTAATTTCTAGTACTCCAATGCAGTTTCTTCTTTAATCGCAGGTTAGGGGATAGGGTGGGGTATAGAAGGTTTGGTGTTTAGTATCTCTTGAAGGAAATCCTGTATAGGTAGGGGAAAATGAGTGACTAGGTATTTTAAACCGGGTAGTGTAAAATATAGGTAGAGTTGTTTAGATTGCTTGAAGTTGTTTCGGATGTGGGTAGGGACGGGGCAATGATACAATAGGTGCACAGGAGCTTCGGGAGAATTTAGATAGTTGCGTGGACATAACGGAGAAGGGATTAAATAGAGGGAGTAGAGTTTAGAGCGTAATTTGCCATGACCAGTTAGGGATTGGATTGTTGTTCGGCTGGAATTTGTAATGTGGGCTGGGATGTTGGTAAAAGTGGGGAATATTTGATGGGTGTATCTGCGGGTTTCAGATTGGGAGCATGATGTTTGCCAGGAATGGAGGAGTGAGTTCTAAATGCGGGTCTTATACGATACGTGTCGGGACATAATGTTTAATCATGAAGTTGGATTGGACGAAAAAATTTAAATTGCGGGTTTGCACGAAGTGGTGTAGCTGAATTTCGTGGGGGGAGATTTTTAGGATAGTGTATAGAGCTGGAAGTAGTACGAAAGTCACGGGAAAGATACAAGAGGTAGGGTCGTATGCTCGTGTTTAGGATTCTACGGGAGTGGGGGTTGTTAGAGGATACCAAGAATCAACAGCGTAGCAGACAATGGAAATGATAATGGTGTTCAGAATAAGTCTTCTTGTAAGTGGAGTTAGTTGGATGGATTTTGGTATGGACTGTTGGATATTATATAGGATTCGCTTAGTCTTAGATCGGGTTTCCTGAAGGTGCGTGTGCATTTTTAAACGGGTGTGTAGGTGGATGCCAAAGTAGGAAACGGATTCAAAAAGGGTAAGAGCTCTACCCAAAATGTGTACAGTAGGACTTCGGCGGAGGTAAAGAAAGCCTTTCAAAAGTAAAATTTTGGATTTAGTGGAAGAAATGGGTTGCTAATTTAGGGTTGATCATTGTGCTGTGCGGAGGTTTGTAGTTCAAGACGGGAGTTGCCATGTATAAGGGATGTAAAATCATCTGCATAAGCGAAGGTATCTATGTTGGAATGTTGAAGACAAAAAGAGTGTTAATGGATAAGTTAAAAAGGGTAGGTAATAGGACAGATCCTTAAAGACGGCCTTGTGATAGGTTTATGGGGGAGGAAAAGTAGTTTGTTAGCAGGGTAGCTGTACGGGAAGACAAATACGACTGAATGATTTTTTAGGTATTAGAGGGAAAGTTCAGTATTTTAAGTTGGTTAGGGATGTTGCAGAATGGAAATTTAAGAAAATGACAAGAACATATTTGAAGTGTGATGATTGGACTTTGGAAATAAAGGAATAGACAGTTGGTTCGGCGTTGTGACCTTGGCGGAAGACCTGTTGGTTATTAGAAATCAAGCAATTGCTAACAATGTGGGATTGGAGTATATTTATGACTATTTTTTCTAGGAGTTTACAGATGATTAAAGGGAGGACAATTGATCTGTAGGAGAGCGGATCTTCAGGTGATTTCATGAGTTTTAGGATCAAACTGGTACTGGCGTGTTTGAAGGTACTAGGAAAGGTACCGGTAGGTAAACATTTACGGAATTTGTTGTGAATGGGTTGACGGGTTACTGGCCATACTTTTTAAATTATTAAATTGAAGATGTTATCGGAACCGGGGGATTTGTGAGCATTCAATTTTGATACAATAGTGCCTAGAAGATCGATGTCAACGGAATCACCAGGAGGTCTATTTGGAGGTGCTACGCCGTTGTTAGTGATTTAATCTTAAAGAGGGGGGGGGGACATCCATAAAAGTAAGCGGGATCCCGGTATAGATGATAGGTTTTTGGATGATGGAGTTTGCAAAAGGTGTAGGGGTGAGAATCTCTTGGTTGAATTGGTTGAGGGTTGGAAATATGGTATTTAAAGGATTTCAGGAAGCGGGGCCAATCTGTTTTATATGTTTTATAAGATGTGGTTTTATGGTATTGTCGTTGTGAGTGATTAGAGAGGATTTTAAAAACTATTAAGTTATGGTCACTGGTGTCGGGACACATTCCAGGAATCTATCAAATTTCAAGCTGATAAGAAAACAAAGGTGATGCCAATATTGGATCGGTGATTAGGGGATTCCCAGGTTGGAGTATGCGAAAGTATATTTAGGATAGTCAGGTTATTTTGCTGCATAAAATCTTCGAGGAGGGTGCGGTGGTGTGATTGTGCCATAATGTCGATTTAGCGTTTGCGTCTGCACGTATGATTGTTGGGCTGTGTCCAAGTGTCTGCAAAGAATCATCGAGCTGTTGTAAATATATCTGTATGTTTTTATTGTACTGAAAGTATACCAAAATTACGTAAAATTTGTCTGTTTTCCAGTGCAGTTCTGCAGTTAGGATATGCGGTGTAGAGTGGGAAAGGATAATGGAAGCGTCCATTTGAGGGTTGTTAATGATAATGGCTGCAGTGAGATTGGAACTTAATGGGTGGGGATGTATAAAGGATTTAGTGCGAGACGGTAGGTTGGGGTTTCTATTGTTTACTAGATATGGTTCTTGAATTACAGCTACGGATATGTTTTGTTCAATTAGGACATGGGCAGATTCAAATGTAGCGGAGTAAGGGTGTACAGCGGACAAGGAATACGACCTCAGCTTTCATAAAACATTTCTTTGATTATCGGTATGGTGACGTTGGAGATTCGGCAACTTAGGCCATATTGCTGCAATATCGTCCTGGCGTCATGTCCATGGAATGGCTATAAAAGCAACCGAAGAAATTTTCTTAAGATCTTCATCTATTCACTATATAAATGCCGCGTGGGTTTAAGACAATGCCTTTGATGACATTGCCGGAGAAAGTGATTTTCCTAGATTGGAATGGTTCTTGATGTTTTATTTCAGGGTTGTCTCGCTTGAAAATGCAGTTCTGTTTACATACGTCTTCATGTAAATGAACACGTGTATCGTTTGAAAACAATATGTACTAATACTTCGCCACAAGGCACCTTTTGGCTTTGAATGGGCTAGTGAGCCTGCTACTTCATGAGTAACTGTACTCTTTACACTTTAACTTGTCTACTTAACATTATCATTCTTATCTTTATTGTTATTTTTTATTTTATTACTCATTTTCTTTTTCTTTTCCTGATGAAGCCCCTTACCAAAATTGGGCAAAACGTCGACCTTAGTTTAAAAAATGACATGGTCCCAACCCGGAACCATAAATATTTATAATGACTTCGGCCGTGAAAACCTCCGACTATATCACAATATTTAACTAGTTACAAAAATATTAGATTTCTGAATATAAGTAGATAGATAGTTTAAATATTTTTAAAAATTATTAATACCTATTATCTAGTGATTACATTAATTACCTACATTAATAGATTTTCTTATAATATTTTTTTGTAACTCTTAGGTGTTGTCGGGTAGGTCAGATATGGCTCCAACTAAAACAAAGGAAAGTTTTTTCCCCCGATAGCCAGAGAAAGCTCTCAAAAATGGACTGCATGCTATAAGAGTCAAAGCGAAAGATATAAGGGCAGCTAGTCGTCATTATGGAGTTTCCAGAGGCACCAGTCAGGATCGCCTTCAGGGTCGAAGAGCAGAAACCACGGTGTATGGTACCAGAGCCAGTACTAGGACCAGCTGAAGACAAACTGGCAGAATGGGTCATTACCACCACAAAGTGTGGTTTTCTAAGAAAAAAAGAAGAAGTGATTTCTATGGCCTAGAAGATATGCAAAACTTCTTCAAGGATACATAAATTTAAACAAGGAAGACCAGGTTAAAAATGGTACCTAAATTTTTTACGGCGACATCCGCAAATATCAAAAAGGACAGCTGGACCGATCAGCAGAGCGCACGTGGTGATAACAGAATAATCGATTAGAAAATGGTTTACAGAGCTAGAGAAATTCCTAAAAGAAAATCACGCATTTGACATTTTAGAGAATCCACGTCGTATGTTCAATAGGGAAGAAACCGGTTTCAGTCCAAAGACTGGGAAGGCGTTAGCGCCCAAAGGGTGAAAATTTATTAGAAGTAACATTGGGTCAGGAAAAACATAACATAACAGTGTTAATTGTCTTTGCAGCCAGTGGAAAGTTATGCTCCCCCCCCCCACTTGTTGTACTTTCCTAGGCAGCTCCATCACGTGCCACTATGGAAAGCGTGCCAGACGCATGGTTTTTGAGAAGGTCCGTCACAGGATGGACGAAACAAGACATTTTTTGCATACATAAAAAATTCAACGAGTGGATAGAAGATCAAGGAATTACGAAACCAGTATTCTTGCTAGTTGACGGTCATGAATCTGACATGAGTATACTTAACTCGCTTCGCCCGAAAACGACTCATTTTATGCAACAGGCAGATATGAGTGTATTTAAACCGCTTAGAGATAACTGGAAACAGCATGTACGCATGTGGCAAAGTTTGCAAAAAATCTGGATTGTGTTGTAACGAAATTTAATTTCTTGTCCATTACTTAAAATGTACTGGATGAACTGAAGTTGTATATAATGCAGAAGGGATTTTGCAAATCTAAACTTTTTCCCTTCGATCCATCTGCAGTTAACTATTCTAAATGTGTACAGAATAAATTAAAAAAGTTAAATACAACGAATATAACAGTGACATTGGAAAACCAACTTTTAATGACTTTAAGTGTGTCGAAAGAGTGATAAAACACATCTAACCAAAATTGACAAAATATGGAATAAATACACGGGTGATTTTGTAGGAAATCAAAATGTATGAAGCTGAATTGAATGCAGATAAGATAACATCACCAGAAATAGATTATCGAGACAATAATTCATCAACAGAGTTAGATGATCAGAACTTCGTGCCATCAGAGGCAGGTGATGGTCCAGTATACTCTATCAACATTAACTGAAATAGATGATACGAACATTGTGCTAAAAGCAAATCATTCTCAAGCCATTACGCCAGAAGTAGGTTCAATCATTTCTTTAAATGATTACACAACTTACTCTGATGGAGTTGACGATAATGATGCGGTAGATCCTGATGCATACCGTCCCATTTGAACAATCCTTAATGAAAATTATGATGTAAACTTGCCAGATGAAACAAATTTTCTACTAGTGAATTAGTCGCTCAAAAATTCGTAGAAATCAAAGTTCGAATAATCAATGATATTGTAATCTCAAACCCAATAGAAGAGAGAAACCTTCCTAGCCCTAGTGCCAGTAAAATATCAGTAAATCAAAATCCTTTAAATGTAAATACTCGGCAATTAAGTGATCTTTTAGTCATTCCAATACCATTTAAGAAAGTAAAGTCCAAACAAAGAAAAAGTGACACTACCAGCAGCAACTTCTTCGAAGGAAGATAGTAGAGTTTATTTCAAGGTTAAGCTTGCACAGAAAGAGGACAAAGAGAATACACTCAAAAGAAGCGTCTCGAATAAATAGAATCCTGTCTAAGGATCCGCACCAGCAACAATGTTGTCTCAAAAGTGCGGATGGCTCGTTTACCAACAACGAGGAAAAGACATTACATGTGATTTTCCAATGCTCCACCCGAAGGTACTACATTGGCCAGGAGGCGAGTTTTTTTTACCTGGAAAATTTGGAATTTTGCCGAACCCTTGCTGTTCCAAGCAAGGTAGGGATCTTTAACGTGCGTGACAACACTCACACACGGGACCTCCATTTTACCTCTCATCCGAACGAGGGTGTATTTTTGTGAAAAATGCTCGCCTAACATTTTTCAAGCGGACCGTGTCGGGATTCGAACCCGGGACCTTGGGCGTAGTAGTCACACATGCCACTACGCCACGGAGCCGCCTGAGGAAGAGACAGCGAAATTACTCCTAGACACACACTTCCTAGGAAGTGTACCCTTATCGTCTATCACTAGGATGGATGCTCCCAGGCCAGCCGCAGAGGAGGCAGACTGGGAAGTAGCCAACCAGATGGTTGAGGAAGAAAAAGTAAAATGGGCAATCTAAACATTCCAACCTTTTAAGTCCCCAGGATTGGATGGCACCTTTCCAGCCTTACTGCAGTGGGGTCTGGAGAGGCTGCTTTCTCACCTGGTGAGGCTGTTCAGAGGCTGTATTGCGTTCAGATATATCCCCAGAAGCTGTATGAAGGTCATGGTAGTCTTCATTCTTAAACCGGGACGTAAGGACTACTCCTTGGCAAAATCCTATTGCCCAATTAGTCTAACGTCCTTTTTGTTAAAGACGCTGGAAAGATTGTGCGACATTGATATCAGAGAAGGGTTTGGGCAGTACCATCCTCTTCGCCCAAACCAATATGCCTATATACCAGGGAGGTCTACAGAGTCTGCCCTACACGCTGTGGTAGGGCGGATCGAGAAATCCCTCAAGAACAATATGTCAGCTTTAGACGTATTTATAGATATTGAAGACGCGTTTAGTAAAACCACCTTTGAAACTATTGATAAAGTTATGAGAGAACACGAAGTGGACAACACTCTCAAGCAGTTAATCCAACAGTACCTACGCAGTCGTGAAGTACGTGTCTGTGTGCGAACCACTTCCTTATGCAGGGCGGTAGCTAAGGGTTGTTCTCAGGGTGGCGTATTGTCACCACTACTATGGAATCTAGTAATTGATAACGTGTTACATCGTCCTAATGGGACCGGCTTCTACATGATGGGGTATGCTGATGACCTGGCTCCTGTAGTAGTTGGCAAATATGAGCAAGTGCTGTGCAATTTAATGCAAACAGCATTAAAGCTAATTGAACAATGGTGCGTGGAAATCTCCTTGACCATAAATCCAAACAAGACCTCGCTGGTCTTGTTTACCAGCAAAAAAAAAAAATTAACGGTAACCAGATTACCATCACTTTTCCAAACATCCCTAACCCTCTAAGAGGAAGTCAAGTATTTGGGTATTATACTTGATAAGAAACTGAAATGGGCTAAACACTTACAAGTAAAAGTTACGAAAGCTAGCTGTGTTCTGGCAATGCAAACGTGCCATAGGCAAACTTTGGGGTCTTTTACCAAAGGCTGTCCTATGGCTATACACTGCAGTAGTACGACCTATGCTAAGCTATGAAGCTGTTGTTTGGTGGCCTCGAACCAGACAAGTTAACGCAGCTACAGAACTTACGCACATACAAAGACTAGCCTGTCTTAGTATCACGGGCGCAATGAAATTCACACCAACTGCGGCCTTGGAAGCCATCTTGAGCCCCCCTCCGCACGTGGAGAAGGTGGTTCTAAAAACGGCACTAAGACTAAAAGTTAAGGGATTGTGGAACAATAAGGGAGACGGTAGGCGACACCAGGATATGTTAAAGGAGGCATTACTAACAATTCCGCTCCTGGATGTCATGATCGACTCAATTACACCCAAACTAATATTCAGGAAGCAGTGCAAGGTCTGTGTGGATGTTGAAGACGTGATTACAGCAGATACATTCATCTTCATAGATGGATCAAAAACGAAGGAAGGTACAGGGGCAGGCATTTTTTCAGATGACCTAAACCTTCACGAAGGCATAGCGTTAGAAACGCAGGCAACTGTTTTCCAAGCAGAAATCACTGCGATCACGCAAGGTGCCAGTTTTGTTTTGGAACGAGGTATTCAAAATAAAACTATCCACATATCCATAGATAGCACGGCAGCTTTAATGGCCTTAAATAGGCAGAAGATCCTTTCAGAGTTGGTACTTCAGTTGGTACCTCA
Organism: Platerodrilus igneus; assembly: GCA_036346225.1. Taxonomy (NCBI): domain Eukaryota; kingdom Metazoa; phylum Arthropoda; class Insecta; order Coleoptera; family Lycidae; genus Platerodrilus; species Platerodrilus igneus. The sequence continues at coordinate 3,354,309 of JARFIW010000929.1, read as the reverse complement.
CTCTTGAACGGACTTCTTACTCTAATATCCTTGAGCTGACCTGGATCAAGGGTCATTCAGGTAAATACGGTAATGAGCAGACTGACGCTTTGACGAGACAAGGATCGATTCAGAGTTTTGTCGGACCTGAGCCATCGGTTTCTCTTTCGTCATCTGTGCTATTTACCATGATAAGAGAGAACACCTACCATCGCCATTGCGAGAGCTGGGCAAAGGAAACATATTGCTGACCGGCAAAAATATTCATTAAGTCTCCTTCGACAAAAAATGGGGAACTTTGCATAGGCATAAGCAAAACTACGATTTTCAGTAGGTGTTTTGAATGGGCACTGCAAGGTAAAAAAGCACATGCACAGATTGGGTTTATCAGAGAACCCAACCTGTCGTAGTTGTCAATGGGACGAGGAGACAACAGAGCACATCCTGTGCACCTGCCCGGCACTCGCCAACCTACCTGGATCCACGTTAGGTGACGTCTGGACAGATACCGCCAAAATCAGTAACACGCCCTGGACCGATATCCTCAGGTTCGTGTGTAAGCTCGGATGGCTGAGTGATTGAGGACCAGGTATAAGAAGGTAGCACAATGGGCCCATATTGAGGCGTAAGTGTGCGTGGCTTTGCCACACTTCAAATGAAATCATCATCACACTCAAAATTAGAAAAGGGTAAGCAGTAGAAAAGTAGAGGTCGTAAAAAAAGACAACAAAGATTAGAGACGCGTGCATTAAAATCTAAATATAAAAATAAACCAGCTAAAGTCCTGAAAGGTTAAGAAAATACTTTGAAGAGAAGGGGAAGCTAAATTGATGAACAACCAAGAAAAACCACTAGTTGCGTTTGAAATTCCTAAGAATGAAAATATAATAGAAATACAAAACCAAACCTCTATTTTAAATGCAGCTTCTGTAGCTGTTAATCTTCGTAAACCAAAAGAAAAATGTTCTGTCTACACGGAAGACTAAGACAGTGATGCTGAAGATGATAGAAAAACGAATGTTGGTTGTGATACGTGTAGTATGTGGTTTTACTTCAAATGTACGAAGGCACACAATGATATTACGTTTGGTGAGTTTGCAAAGCTTGATTATCAATGTGAATTTTGTGAAAAACTAAATAGATAGTGAATAGATATGTACCTTGTATGGCCGAGTACTGAGCAACACGTGGCTGATTACTAAATTGTGATGACTGTCTACTGAGAATTTTGTTTATTTTACTTTTTTCCTACCTACAATTTACTTACTGAAACATATGTACACGCAAAAATTAATTATAAAATTGAATTAAGTGAACTTTTCAAATACCTGCTTGTATACAATATGTTGTGAATGTAGGTATTAATTTATATTTGCATCTAAATCAGTGTATGCCTTTAAATGGCCGTTTACTGGCGCATTTGCCCTAATAAGAATTGAATATATACGTAAATTCAAAAATTACAATTATGAATTATTTGTTGCTAGAATAGTTTTCTATACTTTTTAACGAAATTTTCTATTCCAATAGCAAATGTGAAAAAATATTTTCGACCGTGAATTGTTTTTAAATACAATTATACAATAATCAACGTAATATAAAGCACTTTCCACGTAATGTCTTTCAAAAGGTATGCAAGTACAATCATTGTATGGATTCTGAGATTCTGATAAATTCTGACATTCTTACTTATGCATTCATAGATACAATACATTGTGAACGTTTATACGCAATGCTATCTACGAAGATCTCCACAGTTTCCAAACCACCCAAGCAGTTTCCTTATCTTTATACAACTTATACATATAAGTTACCTGTCAAATAAGAAATTTATACCCGGTTTGCAAAGCCTTGAGAATTGCTTATTACTGATTTATTGGTATATTGCATAGCCTGAATACTAAAACAATTTTTTAAAACAATGCACTTGCACCTTACGTTATGAGAAAATCGCAATACTGTATTATATAATCAGATATGTAGAAGGATTACTGTATGAAATGTGTGTAACCGGATGACAATACTTAAACAGTTTTAATTAAAATTTACACAATAGATAAAACATTACATCTAGTCTAAGAGAATTATTTTCATTCAAAGAATTTAACAGTTTGTCTTATTTTCACAATCCGTTACTATGTCCTGAACTACAAATTTTAAGTAACTTAGGTTCCCCTGTAAACCGGTCTTCTCCAATAGTTGTACAAATATGACTTCATTCATAATCGAGAAACAGTTTATTATTTTTCAACTGCGAGCCACAATGTAAAAACGAACGCGCCCAGCCCCAAGCTCTTAAGATGGGATATTCTAGAGTGTCTTATATCTTACTCAGTTCTCATACTTTGGACTAGATTACTATGGATATTTGCCTGTAGTTGTTGAATGTCAAGTGAGGAAACGCTGGGTGAACCTGTTTACTTGCCTAACAATAAGAGTCATTCACTTGGAAATTGCGCATACCCTTAGTAAAAGGTCGTATGTTATGGCAATACGAAACTTTATTGGAATACACCTCGAAATTCGTAATGACAATGGAACGAACTTTCGAGGAGTTGACAATGAACTATGCCAATTGTATAGTAGAATATATCTAAATGATTATAGAATCGGATTTAATCAAATGCGTTGGATTTTAATTCCTCCATTAAGACTGCATGTGGGCGGTTGCTGGAAATGTATGGTACGTTCCGTTAGAAAATGCTTGTTTGCTGCCATGTCTACGAAACACCAAGATGCTTTCTTATGGAAACGAAGTCGATTGTGAATTCCCATCACTTGACGTATATACCAATAGATCCAGAGGCAACGAAAGCAGTAACGCCAAACTACTCCTTAATGGGCAATTTGGGCGTCTCCAAAGTGTTTATACCGTTCGACGATACAAATGATACCTTATTCAGGAATTGGAAGCTGCCTCAAGTGATAGCGGATGAATTTTGGGGTAGATGGTTAAAAAGGCGGCTCCGTGGCGTAGTGGTATGTGTGTGACTACTATGCCCAAGGTGCCGGGTTCGAATCCCGACACAGTCCGCTTGAAAAATGTTAGGCGAGCATTTTTCACAAAAATACACTTTCGTTCGGATGAGAGTTAAAATGGAGGTCCCGTGTGTGAGTGTTGTCACGCACGTTAAAGATCCCTACCTTGCTTGGAACAGCAAGGGTTTGGCAAAATTCCAAATTTTCCAGGTAAAAAAAACTCGCTTCCTGGCCAATGTAGTACCTTCGGGTGAAGCATTAAAAAATTACATGTAAGGTAGATGGTTAAAGAGTATCTTGCGGAATTGAATCGTACTAGCAAATGGTTCGAAAAAGCCAAAACCGTTTAAAACGACTATATTGTTCATTATGAATGAAAAAGATCTTCAATTGTGGAAGAAAGGCGATGTTAAGAAGTCAAAACTAGTGACCGTAAAACCGCCACGGGTATCTATTGGCGGCCTGCAGCTAAAAAGGCTGTTCTTGACGCACGGCATAGGTAGTAAAACGTCCAATAACTGGAGTCTCCTTACCAGGTGGTAGAGTGTCTCGAACCAGCGCCTATAGTTAGGGATAAAAACATTTTGATTTAACGGTTTTGATCTCCCTTTGTTTATAGTGGATAATTCAAAACCAGGCGGGCTAGAGGAAGGGAAAAATAAATTTGATTTGAATGTCAAACTATTTAGCGTGACGTACGAGTTTGGACAACATAAACAAGCAATCAAATAAGTTCAAACCAAGTGAAAACACATTGTAGGTTTTAAACAAGTATTTGTTACATCATATTTAATGTTTGTTTGTAGAAAATTTATAATAAACGAAAATACTTCGTCTGTATCAAAAGATAGCGGTCTCTTGCCTTCGGACATTTAATACAAACCCAACAGCTTATAAATTTCAATTAAATGTACCAAATGCGGAAGTGTACGTCTGGAACTGTTACAAGTAAAGCTGAATTAATAATGCTTCTGCTACAAGAGAGAAATTGTTAGCCATCGGCCGGCTGACCTTTCCTAGAATCTACTTTTTTTTGCTCTTAATCTCCAATTACGTTTGTTAGAAACTACTGTTCATCATCAGCGGAGTTTTTCTTAAGCTATATTTACAATTTAGTTGACTAGTTAGTAAACTGTTGCCGATGAAAAAGTCTAGTTATAATAGTAGCGTTAATAAGTTACATTGGAAAATCAAATGGTGCCGATGCATCAATTGCTCCAAAAAGTTAGCTGGCCAAGATGTCATGTATCGAATGGAAACGTATTGATAAATGTACATTGGTCGCAAACAATACCATACCTCCTGTTTACAATTGCAATCGGAGACTCTAACGAAGAATTGACGTTGTCGTAGTTGTCCACGGCTAAGTACATAAAAGCAAAAAGGCTCTGCCTCCGGGGCTGCAAATCCTAGTTGCAAATCCGTTGATAGTTATAAGTGATCAAGTTGCGAAAAAATCAGTGCTGAACATCAGTTAAATGCCATTCAGAATGCATCAAACGCAAACGTAGATGCAACAAACCCTGAATATAGAGATGTTAAGTTGCCGTTAGATCAACATACAAAACTCACAAATCCAAATCACTAACTTCTCGAATTACAAGTAAACATTACCTGGACATACTTCAGAAAGAACGCTTGCTACAAGTGAAATACTTACAAAGGAAGTATAAAATTCGAAAACGTGATTTGAAAGGAAGTCGCCATAGTATCGCTGCTGATGACATAGAAAGTTTACAAGCGCAAACGGCTCAATGGGCGAACAATGTGCAACATCTTAAAGTGAGCTTTACAGAACTAGAAGATATGAGCTCCACAGCTGCGATTAGTACCACATTGCTACACCACTATCAACTCGTGTACAAAAGACTAGTGTATGCGCGAAAGTTAACCACACATAACACTAAACGACCCCCGGTCGCCTACTAAAATGGCACTGACCTCCATGGATCCGGAACGTTTGATGACAGTAGAAATGAAACATCACCATTATAAAACAACATTGGTTCAAAGAATCACATAGTGCCATTGTTATCTGCACGAACGGAAAGAGATTACTTGAATAGTACTAGTTATCACGTCCTCTAAAGAGGTGGAGGAACAGATGAATCTCTCTATAAAACAAATTGTCATTCATGAATCAAATTTGCATAAGCTTACAAAATTTGACGGCAATCGAAGACTGTGGCCTATGCTCATTTCCAGCTATATACGATTCATACAAATCAGTAACTTTCAGATGATGAAAATTTGAGGAAGGTGATAACGTTGCCTGACAGATCGGCTGCTCAACCAGTCACGGGAAAGCTGTTGCTGGCGAAGTCAGTGCCACTGATGCTCGCGATCCTTTGGTCACAATGTGGACGCCTTGAACAAGTTTTACCCACTGTAAATGACCAAATTCGAGAAGAGCCGCGAATTAAAGAGAACCGAATAGGTTCCACTGTCAATTTTTCTGTCAGTTCGACATTTATGTTCATTCATAAAATTTGCCGACACCATGACGAATAGCGATAATCCCGAATTAGTATCAAGATTAGTAGAGAAGCTGAGCGGAACCTTAAAGCTGCAGCGGACTCAATATATATTGAGCAGTACATATAAAATCGATCTAGTTCTGTTTAATGCTTGGCTAAGTAATAGATCTGTAGATGCTGGTCTAGTAGCTCCATACAGGTCATCGACATCGTCTAGATTTAAAATTAAAGAAAAATTTGATCGTCCTTCAGAAAGTAAGCCATAACATGTACATGACACTCATGCTAGCAATGATTTATTAAACAAGGCTAATCACAAACCAGTCACATGCCACGTCTGTACAAGAAAACGCAAAACTTCTACAGAATGCAGGACATTATAGAAATGTATCCAAAACATAGGATGAAAGAAAGAAAAAGGTCTAGGCCGTACAGGAAAGGTTTAAATTGGCATAACGTCGTCGTTGAGGAGCATACAAATAGTTACATCAACTATTACAGGACCCAAACACACACAAATCTGCGCCATCCGTTACTGAAGTAGTAGACGTAGTTGTCGCAACCTTTAATACAAGTTTCCACCTGACAACTTCCCTTTCTATTTCTACCAGTAGTTTTATACGGGTCTACAAAGAGCAAGCGTACATACGTATTCCGAGATGAAAGCTTATCACTCTCATTACACGATTGCGAAATCCCCAATGATACAAACCATGGTGGGCCTGAAACTAACTTCTCTTTAAAGTAAACGTGGAAAACTACAAGGGTTGAGCGTGGTAGCACGGTGGTCTGGCTAATAGTCTCTAGCATTGAATTAAATTGTCAGAAATTTCGAATTAAGAGTGTAAATACTGCCAACTAGATCACTAACTATCGACAAGAGGAATACGGGGTACCGTCACTTAAAGGGCGTCCCATTCCATGGTTACCAGAACTCTAAACTAAAAATTTAAATTAGGTTAAAACATCGGAAACTTAATACTCCATTGAGAGTGTGCGAAGGCAATTGCAGGAGCCTGCGTCTGCCCAGAATCGGTTACGGTTAGTTCAGTGCAGCATTTGCCGACCAATCACGAAGCGCTAAATCCTATATTTCATATTCGTGATATGCCTGAGGGCAATAAATTACTTTTGCAGATTCAAGAGTTCTTCTCAATCGAAAACTTTGGCAGTAAATGTCCCAAACATCACATTAAATCAACAGAAAACAATAGAGATAGAGAAATCGTAGAAAGAACGACTACCAAGGATGTCAATCGCTACGTCACGTGTTTAATGTGGCGCTATGACAGAGTTAATCTTCCTAATAGTTATCAACTAGCTATGAGTCGACTTTTGAACTTGGTAGGTAAGTTGGTACAAGAACCTTTCCTATTACGCAACCTCTAATACCAAATTGCAAGTTATGAGCAGAAAGAATATACTAAAATTTAAGTCTCGACCAAATCAAAATTGTTGAGCCTTGAACTTGATACTTGCCCATTTTTACAGTAACAAATCCGAACAAATCCGAAAGGTAGGACTGGTATGGAATGCTGTTGCCGACGGTAACGGCCTGTCATTTAACTCTGGTTTGCTAAAAGGTCCTGATTTACTGAAGCCGTTGTCAGGCATCCTGCATAGATTCCGGGAACACTCAGTTGCGACTGAAACTAATATTATAGAAATATTTCTTCAGATTGGTATAATTGACGCTGATCAGCGTCATAACTATTCTTATTGCGTTCTGACCTATCGAAGCGACTAGACATACGAAATGAAGTTGATGATATCAAATACTCGCCATGTAGTGCGTAATTTTTTAAAGCAAGAATGCCATGTTTTTCACGAATGACTACCCACGAGCTGTTTATGTAACAATCATTACGCGGATGACTGGTTGGGGGAATAGGCAAGTGAACGCGAGGCAATAGCTACTCCAAACGATGTTATTCATATTCATGTTACTGTTGAATTTGAAATTCAAAACTGAATTTTAAAATCACAGCAATTTTTGAAAGCGATTAGGTATAAAAGCCACGAAAAATAAAAAATCCTACGTTTAAGCGATGACACCGGCAGTAAAAAAGCGGTTATTATGATATTTGATCCTCACAGCTAAATTGCGTTTTTATGTTTACGCAAAAATGCTTCTTTGACACATCTGGAAGGCTGTTACCGATGATCTTCACAGTCGTTCGTTTTAGTGGACTAACCTCGTACCATATTTGCAGCAGATCCGATTTCCAAGATATTACTCGCTTGTAGGGTATGAATCAGTGAAACTGCAATAAAAACGATTTTGCTGCCGACGTATACTTTCGTATCACAATAAACTGTAATACTTGTTGCCGAAAAGTTGATGAAAACTAAAGTTGGGCCCCAAAGTGCATGATAATTCCGCGTTTCAAATTTCAAGTCATGCTTATAGGATCGCGTTTGGGTACCACAATTGAAAAACTCACACGGTCAAAGTTAACTGTCGAGTTTCTCGTCCGACTAAACGTAGCTTCTCCACTGACTATCATCGCAAGACAAACAAGACAATCGGTTGCATTTAGAGTGATGAAATTTTGGAAACCACGGCCCTCTCTGATTGGAGATAGCTTCAGCTCGCTTTAATGTTGTCGAAGATACATCCAAGTGGAAAACGCAAACGAAGATTAGTTTGAGCGGTAGATGGTTTGATGGTTCAAAATTTCTTGCCAAACCGGAACAAATTGGCCGATGACAGAAATTTTGTCAGTTTCGACAGTACCAACGAAAAGCAGTAGCCGTTATTAACACATCACACAACAATCTCCGTCGTGTAAACTCTGATCTCAATCCAGATACAACCAGATTTTGAAAATTGGGCAAATTATTGCGAACCGTAGCCTACGCATAGCATTACTTCGCCTGGCAGAAACAAACATTAAAAGTAAGAGATTCTCTGACAGTAGGAAAAATACAGCGTGCTGAAAACGAATTATACCGACAAGTACAAAACGATGTGCATTCGTCTGAAGTTTAATAGACTAACGATTCTGAAGGTCCATTAGAGAAAAATAGTCCTGTGTATCGCCTCATGCCGTTTCTACACGCAGACAGGCGCGAGAATGCGCGGACTAGCTAATCGTGTATATGGAATTACTTACGATGCTGTAAACCCTATCATAACTCTTGCAAATCATTACGTATCTCGCTTAATTGTGTAACTATACCAGTAGATTTCATGACTACCATCATGAAAAAACCGTAAACGAGATCAGGCAAAAGTTTATTATTTTCCAACTGCGAGCGGTATTGAAAAAAAACAAGATCTTAGTGTCGACAATGTATAAACGAATGCGTCTAGCCCCACGCTCTTAAGTTGGGAGATCATCCATACGCTAAAGTGGCTTCATGTCTTATGCCGCTCTCATACATTGGATTAAATTAATTTGTACGTTTGCCTGTAGTTGTTGGTCATCAAGTACAGAAACACTGGGTGCCCTGTTTACTTATCTAACAAAACGAGCAATTCGCCCACAAATTGTGCGTATTCTTAATAAAAAGCCATACATAATGGCGATACTGTAGAATCACTTGACTTACCAACTCAATCATTAACTACCAATAATAGGAATATATCGTACCGCCACCTAAAGAGTGTCCCGTTCCATTATTACCAGAATGCTAAATCAAAAATTCTAATTAGCTTAACACATCGGAAATTTCATATTCCATTTAGAGTATGCGAAGGCGATTGGGAGGAGTCTTTGGCTTTACATGTGATTTTCCAATGCTCCACCCGAAGGTACAACATTGGCCAGGAAGCGAGTTTTTTTTATCTGAAAAATTTTGAATTTTGCCGAACCCTTGCTGTTCCAAGCAAGGTAGGGTTCTTTAACGTGCGTGACAACACTCACACACAGGACCTTCATTTTACCTCTCATCCGAACGAGGGTGTATTTTCCTGAAAAATGCTCGCCTAAAATTGTTCAAGCGGACCGTGTCGGAATTCGAACCCGGGACCTTGGGCGTAGTAGTCACACACATACCACTACGCTACGGAGTCGCCATCGAAGTCTTTGACGGCTCAACTTCGGCTACGGTGGACGATATTTAGTTCAGTGCAGCATTTGTAGACCGATCACGAAGCACTAAATCCTATATACGCTTGAGGACAATAAATTAAATTCGCCGGTTCAAGAGTTCCTCTCCATCGAAAACTTTGCGCGTTAAATGTCCCACAGAGCACATTGAATCAAAAGAAAATCACAGATCTAAGTAAGTCAAGGAAAGAACGACTACTAAAGATGGCAATCGCTACGTCAAATGTTTATTGTGGTGCTTCGAAAGAGTTAATCGTCTTAATAATTATCCTCTAGCTGTGCGTCGACCTTTGAACTTGGAATGCAGGATGGCTAAATAGCCATTCATAGAACGCAACCTCTGATACCAAAATGCAAGTTATGAGCAGAAAAAATATACTAAAAATTAATCCCTATGAAATCAAAATTGTCGGGCCCTGAACTTCGTACTTGCCCATTTTCGCAGTAGCAAATATCAACAAGTTGGAAGAGGTAGAGCTGGTGTAGGACGCTGATGCCAAAGTTAACAACGTGTCATTTAACTCTGCTTTTCTAAAATGTCCTATTTACTGAAGCCGTTGTCAGACATCCTGCATAGATTCCGAAAACATCCAGTTGAGATTGCAACTGATATTAGAGAGCTGTTTCGTCATATTGGTATAATTGAAGCTAATCAAGCGTCATAGTGGTTTTTATGGAGTTCTAACCTGTCGAACTGACCAGACGTAAACGAAAAGAAGATAATAATATTTGGGGCAACCTATCGACAAATAGTGCATAATTTGTTAAAAGCAAGAATTCCATGTTTTCTACAAATGACTATACACGAGATATTCTTGCAATATGCAACACTCATTACAAGAGGCAACTGGTTGATCGAATATACAAGTGAACACGCGGCAATAGCTCTTGCAAATTGGAATGCTAGTATTATTGATGGATTTGAGTTAAGGTGTTTTCTTTAAGTTTTTGTTTGGTAATATCTGGCCAGTTTGAAGTTAAGAAATTCGTTTTCTTTAAGGAAAATATATTTGCAAATATATTGCAATTATTTAATGTCAATAGAGGTTAAGTGTAGGTTGAATTATATTTGCATATATTTATAAACTAGATCAAAATTAAGTCATTGCATAAGAATATTTAACCACCTCCGTGACGGAGTCGTATTTGCTAGTGTCTTGATTTCCAAAATTTCTTTAATTATGTCAAAACTTAATAAATGTTTTAAGATATTTTAGAGAAAGATGCAATGTGATAAAATTTCGAAAACCAGAAACAAAAGTAAGCTATTTGGAATAACCGTCTTCTGTGTAGGGATAGTATTGAAAGTATTGTTGAGAGAAGATGGTTTGGCGCCCCTCAACTATGGCAAATATAAAAACCCTTTGATGGTAAATAAATATTTTAAGGTAGTATGTTTGTAGTCCCTGTATGTTGGTTGTGGTTTGTTTTGTATTTTTCTTAATCTGCTCTAGGAATTAAACCATTCAGAGTTATTAAAATCTTCTTTATTTACAATTGACAACGATCCTAGGTCATGGATCGGAACGTAAATAAAGACTATTTTAACAAATCTGAGCAGTTTAATTCCCAAAGAAGATTAAGAAAAGTAGTGTTTGTATTTCGGCCATTTTATTAGTTTTAATTTTACTATTTTTATTATTTCTTCTATAGGAATCCACTCCCACATCACTGTAGTTATCCAGTCGATGCTTAAATTGTTATGGGATCTTCGTCCCTTCAGAGCAGATCTAAATTTATAATGTAACGCTTATTATACTCGTAACAGGCTTTGAACAGTGATTTTGTTCTACATTTCGTATTAGATAAATGTATAGTCCTATCTGCCAAATTTCTTGTAACTTTATTTTTTGCGATACAGCATGTTGTGAATAATAATTAAAATATATCTCTCAGACCATATATAAACACTTCAGTTTCTTTTTGTGGTTCTTTTCTATTGTATACATTGGTTTTTATAAAAGCTATTTAATTTTGTTACACGTAAGACAAGTGGACCAAAATCAAAAGAACGAAATTAGTAATGGAATGCTCGTTCGAATTACGGTAACAAAGAAAGAGAAAGAAAGAAAACGAATGCAGCGCTAACACAGTCAGTAGGGTGGGTAGGGGATCATAAACAACGAAACAGCATGACACACGGTTCAATTCGCTCTTCTTAGAACATTTGTACGTAAAATGATGATTAAACATAAAATACATGTAAAATACAACTCGAATAAGTAACTCCTATGAATTTAGATAGAAAATAATATTAAACTACTGGTTTAAAAACGAACGTTTGAATTCTTCACTGCTCACGTACTAATATTAAATATTAATTATATCTCAGTAACAATCAAACTAAGGGGTGTTTCAAATTCTAAATAGACTAATAAGCTTAAATAACTAAACATAGGTCATAAACGTAAGTATAAATATCTCCAAAATTTCACCTAATTACTTACTAGACTGACGCTGACGAGCTCGTTCCAACTAATAAAGACAAAAATACATATTTATAATAGTACATTTACATACAATCACCAACTAGCACCAAGAATTTTAACACATCTTACAGAATTAAACAGTCAACAATGGTTATTTACCAAACATTTAAAATTCCTAGAATGCAAGCAACCTACATACCGTAGAGGAGAGAAATAAGCGTCAGCTGTTGGCAACGATATTTTTTTGCTCAGGCTGAACGGTTTTAGTAACTTTTCCAGAAGTAAAGAACCGTTACACCAAACGGAAACGCAAAGTATTAATATGAAAATCTAAAACACATTTATGAAATCGTTTGACAACTGTATCTCGATTTAGTAATAGTATATTTTATAATATGTTTTAGCATTATATCAAAAAATGATGTCGTAGCATAATTTGTGCATCTACTTGACAACAGTATAGAAATTTCTGTTTCTAACTGCCTGGTTGGGTTTACAGTTAGTAAATAGTACTGCAGTGAAGAAACTTAAATTACGCGTTTTATGTATGGCACGCGCAAACTGCACTTTATAACAAGAAAACCTTTAATAACGTATTAGTAGAAAGCTTTGTAAAACCAACACTAGAAAATATAGTGACAACATAAGCAAAAATCGATTTTCAATTTTATTTGAAATAGTAACATTCAGAAAATTTTCACTATCAAACACATTCCTAGATAAGGAAATTCAAAGTAGAATATATCAATTGCTAACTCGTAAATTAATTAAAAGGACTAGAAAAGTTGGTTGCCTAACTAAGCCATTACAACCTGAAAACAATGAAAGTGTAGGGAATCTGTATATTTAAATAAGCAGAAACTCAAACGGTCTTTATATCAAAGAGGTAGTAAAATTTACAAGTACGAAATGGAACGTAACAACTTGTCACATGGAATCGGGCAAATACAATCCTCGATATACCTATAGAAAATGGTATATCACAATTGATTTTATTTAATATTTTCGTTTTTAATGCGTTACCCACAGCTGAGCTAGTGATCAAGAAACGTAAGTGGGAAAAATAGCAAACCAAAAATCATGTGCATGGGAAAATTAGGCTAAAAAACTATAACGGGGAGATTAAACTAAACCCAGGCATATGACATGATAACGTGTAGGAAAAATCGATCTCACGTAGGCAGATGATCTAGATAACAAGATAAACCTGTGGAAACGTTATTTATGATTATTGGCGTACATAAGTTTTATATCCTTCGAAAGTTACAAACAACTTATTAATTATTTGCACACAGATATCACATTGTAGATACGAAATATTTCAACATTTAACAATTTAAATGGAAATAGGTACTTATGATTGCGTTATCCAAGCAATTACATTTGATAGTGAATTTTTTGAAAACCAAGTATTTTATTTCACAGGTATGCTACTTCCATAAATGGCGTACGATTTTTACAATATTAATTGGTTTAACCGTTAACAAAAAAGAGATTTAAATATCTAAATAACGTTTTAAGAAAGAAATGAGTATACAAGCAGAATCCGTTTATGTACTTTAGCTTCCATCAACGCACATAAAAATGCTTCGGGTATCTGACGAAAGAAAATTTATATTCAAAGTGGAGAATAAAAGCGTAACCCATAACTTGTCACATGATATCAAAACTTCGTATCGTTATATGTAGAAGAAAAGATATAGGGAAGTGACTTCGTTCATGTAAATACATTGACTTATCGCCTGTCAGATTTATAAAAGTTCCATAAGTTCAGTATTTTGTTATCTCCGAATCGCATTAGCCGCATCTGCTATCGGCTTTAGTGAGATAGAGAGAACGAAACAGCAGCCCGCTATCTGAAGTTGATGGAACTCTGGCCAGACTAATTGCTGTAAAATATCACGCAACTTAACACTATATCGTTTTGGTATGCATGGTTGTCGCAATATTACACAGTAGCTTTCGTATAAACAAGAAATTTACAGAAATCTTGAGATTTGTATATGTTCTTCAAGTTAACAATTCTTTTTCCGAGCGGTGTTCAAATAAACTTGAAGTGTAAGAAAATAATTTTAAAAGCTTCTAACGTAATTAAACGCACGTAAAACGAGAATTAATTATACTGTTCCTATTAATTTAGCCCAAAGGAGCAAAACAATCCGAATAATCAAAGAAGCAATACCGTTTAGAAGTACCATTCGCTTTTTCCTAGATCCTAACGCTAAGTAAAAACCGAAAAATACCTTATTCAATCAAATGTACGCTCTCTGAGAAGTTTTTTTCCTAAATATAGAATCATTATTTTTGTCTTTTTTAATTGCCACGTTAAATAGGGCCTTTTGCAAAGGATCTTCGATAATGCAGAGAAGTAGAGCAAAATGGAAATGCAAGACAAGGTGTACTACTCGTAATATTTTAAGCTAAAGCGCTGTAGCCAAGCACATACGTATAAGAGATCGCGTTTCTTCCCCGCGTGATAAGGGTTAATGCTCCATAAGGTGTTTGGGGAGTTAATATCATATTCGTTTATTGAATAATTAACTTTTCCTAGGTTATAAAACCCTTCTTAGTAGTTACATGCTAAATAATTTTACATATATCATAAACGTAAATAAAATTTCTATTATAGGGGAGGAATTCCATGAAAGGGACATTAGTTATATTGGGTAAACAGTTTTCATTAGGAGCTTCAAATTAACACAAGAAGGTAACGCCAGATTTGTTTTGTTCCATACAAAATTTCTAATTCGCAGTTGCACTTGTTAGGAGATGGACACATGTGTGTTTCTATGCGTAAAATTGCAAACCACGTATTTCTACACAAGGTCTGAAGTGATACAATTAATTGAAAAATTTTGACAAAAGAGGTAATTCAATCTCAACCTTATACTGTAGCGATGTCTGCAAACTTATTATAAATAATTATTTATTAGTTCATATTTCCATTTCAAAGAAACCTGCACCTTGCCGAAGTTATAGGTTACTAGAACAGGTGAAATGGCTTGCGTGTTCTAATGAGCTAAAGAGCCAAACTACAGGTCCAACCAAAGTAGTAGGGTCGTTAGTGAGGAACCAGACTAAGACAGGTCCCCGAAAGAGGGCAGCGGCTCTTTCGGTACTTAGATTGGCAGAGACCATAGGGATCGATAGACATAGTAGGGATCAGCGATGTTCGGTGGCCAGAGGCGGGGGATTTTTGGAGTGGAGACTTCGGGGTAATTCATACAGGAGCAGAGGAAGAAAATTTGGGCGTGGGGATAGTTATGCGGAAAAAGATAGGATACTGTGTAGAAAATTACTTACAAAAGAACGAAAGAGTATTCATGGTTAAATTAGAATCTAAACAACCAGTAAACACAGCAATAATACAAGTTTACATGCCCACCTCTAGCTACAGTGACGAAAAGGTAGCAGCGATCTACAAAGATATCGAAGACATATTAGGATACGTAAAAGGACAAGAAAATTTAATAATTACGGGGGATTTTAATGCAGTAGTAGGTGAGGGGGTTTAGGCACGAGAAATAACGGGGAAAATAGGCTGGTAGAATTTTGCGACAAGAACAATTTAATCATCACAAACACATTATTTCAACATCATGCTAGAAGACCATATACGTAGAAGATGCCAAGAGATATAGGAAAATATCAAATAGATTACATTCTTGTTAGACAACGGTTTAGGAATCAAGTAAAAGACTGTAGAAGCTACCCAGAAGCAGATATAGATACTGACCACAACATCGTAATTATGAAGGCCGCACTTAAATTAAAAAATTTGAAAAAAAGAAACAGAAAAAGGCACTTTGACTTAGAGAAACTAAAAGATAAAGATATTCAAGAAAGATTTGAAAAAAAGGCAAATGAATTGCTCAAAGATATCGGGAAAATATCCGATACTAAGGAGGTAGAAACAGAATGGAATAACACTAAATCCAGCCTAGACATGGCGGCCAGAGGTATTCTGAGGTATACACAAAAAGAAAATAAGAAACCACGGATAACAAAGGATATCCTGAATTTAATAGAAGAAAGACGAAAATACGAAAATAAATCAGACGAAACAGGAAAACAGAGATACAAAGCCATAAAATGGTAAATTAATCGAAAATGCAGGAAAGCTAAAGAACAATGAATTGATGAAAAGTGCAAAGAGGCACAAACTAAGATGGAAGTAGGAAAAACAGATGAAGCATACAAACTAACTAGAATCAATTTTAGGGATATAAAACCGTATAGCAAAAATATAAGGGACACACAAGGAAACGTCATTATAGAAAATGTAGAGAAAGTGGGTAAATGGCAAAAATTTATATGCAGGAGAGAAACTAACTGCATTAGAACAGGATGCAGACAGTGAAAATGATGTCTTGGGATATCCTATACTTAGAGATGAGTTTGAATTAGCATTTAAGGGTCTGAAAAATAGTAAGGCGCCGGATACGGATAAGGTGCAAGCAGAAACTCTAAAAGTCGCTGGACAAACAGTAACAGAACGTCTCTTCCAAACTGTAAGCTATATATATATATATATATATATATATATATATATATATATTACTCAAATTTAGACCTGGGTAGAAAATTAATTAATTACATCAAATAATTTTAATCACCGTGTATAAGGAATTTTATTAGATAATACGCTTTATTAAAAAATTGTGGAGAATAAAAATTCATTCGTTTCATTAAAAATAAGAGATTTAAATTATTTAGAAGACGCTTTCTATAAAAAAGAAGCAGTATTAAAATGCTCAACGTGTAATTTAATTATTCCGAGCAAAGAAACAAATGGAAATTACGTGCAAAATTTATATTAATTGATTCAAGTTTGGGTAACGAGTATTAAACAAAATGTACAGATAATAATTGAATATTTGATTAGGATTCACTAAAAATTAAAGGGTATTATTTTAATTGGAGTTAATTGAACCATTAGTAACATATAATATGTATAAAAGCTTGTAAAAACCCAATAATATTCAAATCGTAGAAGTGTTATTTAGAAGTATTATGTTTGAACACCTGCGTATTTTTAAAAGACACGTTCTGCGTAAATTTGGCAGATAGCAAATGGTTACAGAGAATGTTGGAGAAACCGTCGCTTAATATTTACGGGAAATGCTAATAAGGTGGGTTATTTCACAGTCCACATGGATTGAAAATAACCGATACTAAAAAATATCGATTAGTACCACTCAGAACAGGGTAGATAGAAACGGATAATATGCGCAAGACAGAGACACATATAGTAAAAGGCGTGATGTGAGCAACGTCACTGGGTTGCGATTGGTTGAAAATAAGAGGCAAACATGAGAGGTAAAAATAACATTTCTGTATAAAAATTAATTAGTTATTCTCAGACGTTGCGAGCCGTGTCGAAATTTCATAGATTTTAAACTTGGACGTGTGCAAATTTTGTAGAAGCGGTGCCGAGCGATCGAAAAGGGAACATAGAATGACGAAATTCTGGAAATTGTCCGTTTGCGGGACAATACCGACGCACGGGCGGGCTATTATATATACCCGTGTTAATATGAGTTTCTCTCTCTTTAGTTTTCCGATTTTGATTGAATAATTTAAACAGTTTGCTCGTATATTTTGGCGATTTAAAACAGTTTGTTCTTTACGTGCTACAATGAAAGTAATTTAGTGCACTTAGAAAAGAAGATACAAGGTAATAAAGTCTAGTATCACTGTACCAATTATTCAAATTTGCAACGACAAATGAATAGACAAAAGTAGGCAGTTTTGGCGTATAGCGTGAAAGAAGTATGAATTTCTTTGCTATTTTTCGGGGGTGTTAATGATTAAGTGGTTCGTGGACGTGACTGGATCCACAAAACAAGATACAGATATACACAGATAAGTTCCGGAAAAGCACTGAAACAACTTTAGATGAATGGTGGTGTAGAAAATTTTAAAGGCGACCAGTAATCCGAGGACCTAAACATAACCCAGTTGGATTGGTGTGATTAACAGAGGACGATGTACATTGGAGCCACGAGTGCATTAACCTTCAGGTAACTTATGTTTTGTTGTTCGATTTTTAATGTTTTGGTGTGTGTTGAATAACTTTATAATTTATTTACTTAAAATGGACAGTAGTGAATTTGTACTAACAACAAAATTTTAATTTTAAGGTGAAATTTTCTTGTTTAAGTAGAAAGGGGTATTTAGTATTTATGTTCTTGATTATGATGAAAATTTGGGTATGTCTTTGAGCTCAATTAGACGAACCTGGTGAATTAACGTAAAGGGGTGGGAGATGCTCCCTTTGTACTCAGACTCAGGTCTGCATATATTGTTATATTAATTAGTAGGCATCCTACAAGGACTTTAATTCTGGATGCACATTAAAATGATAATAAATTTAATCTTGAAGTTTTCTGATACTGAAATTTATGCTGAAATTTAATTTTGAAATTTTAATGTATTATGAATATTGATGTAAATAGAGTTAACGTTGATGTTTGTGGTAGGAATGTATTTGTTTTTTTATGAATGAGGATGAAAGTTTAACTAGGTGAGCAGCCGAGGCGGAAAAGAGTAAAGAGGCGATTAACAGAAGAAAGTCAACGGACCAGTTAAGTTAATAGCTTTTTGTAGGTTTCACAGCATTCTTGACGCCCAATCTGTGGGGCTCGATTTGAAAACCGTAGTTCCCGGATTTTGGTGGATTCACAGCAATATATATATATATATATATATATATATATATATATATATGAGACAGGCGAGATAACCAAAGATTTTAAATGTAACATCATAGTAACTATACCAAAAAGAAAAACGCGGTTAGATGTGAAAATTTTCGAACAATAAGTCTGACAGCACACTTGTCAAAAATATTAACTAGAATTGTACAAAGACGAATGGAAAAACGGGCTGAAAAAATACTATGAGAAGACCAATTTGGGTTGGGTTTAGGTGAAACAGGGGAACACGGGAGGCTATTTTAACTCCGAGAGTGATAATGGAGAAAACAATAGAAAAAGAGGAAAGCGTGTAGATAGGGTTTGTAGATCTGGAAAAAGCATTCGTCAAGAAGACATGAGTTGGTTGGTTGTTTAGGAGATACCAGGATTACATTTTGTTTATAGGGAGTACTAATGTGAATTAGAGGAATGGTGGATTCGAGGGTTGTGTGGGAGTCTCCACAAATGAGGAAAGTAAAGTCGATTGCATATGCGAAAGTTGAACTATTAGAGATATTCATGTCTAGAAGCGGCTTAATGAACAGGTTCGATAGGGTAGGGGAAAAACAAGAGCCTTGGCAACAATCTTGGGTGATTGGTGTGGAAATATAGTGAAAATTTGATGACAGGGTGACAGTTCGGAAAAGAGAAATTAGTTTATTATAAGGAATAGGTTAGATGGGAAGCTGGATTTTTAAATTTGCAAAAGGAGGTTGATTTTATGGTTTTTTCTGAGCTATGACTTGGTCGGGAGCAATTTTGATTCGGAGTTTAGTTTTATGAGTACGACCTGTGTGAGGAATTTGTCAAAATCTGTTACCAGTCACCCAGATATTCTTACTTAATTAATATTTAGGCTTAATCGCGCAAACTTCTATCTACAAGTTATACAGTTATTATCAATTACAGGTCATGGCCTCCAGCGATTGGCTTCTCTCAAGAGTTTTGGTGAATCGGTTTTTCAAATTTTATAACTTGTTGCCTCCAATATTTCTGTATAGCCATATAAGGAAAAAGGTAAGAAAGGTTGGATCGATAATTGAGGACGCTTCAGTGAATTCCGGCTCTAGAATATTTACGTAATTACTCCATAGTTCTAGAACCTGTTCGTGCCTCACAGGATTAGAGTATTCAAACCGGCTGATCTCTTACATCCAATTAAAATAGAGCACCCCATAACTTTTCCCGAGAGCGATAAAGATCCCGGAGGATATCTTAACGTATTTATGTTTGTCGAAACCATTTTGTTCGTACAATGTAAATAATAATTTATAAAATAATCAAGGCCAAATTTATGAAACAAAAGGAATTCATTTGCTATTATACAAAACACAATAGATTTAATTAGTTTAAGAAACGGTACCTTGGATATCCAATAAATGAAAAGGCATGGTATGAATTAGTTCACTTAACACGTAGTACGTTCGGTAGGAGAGCTATGGGTCTGTAAGAACCTGGGATGTAAACGAGGCGAGGGAAGTGCGTTCAGAAGGGAACGTATGGAAGGCGATTGCTAACAGAACCTAAAAGTTTGGCAAGGTAAGAATTAATATTAAAACAAATGACTTCGCAAGATCTGCCTAATTCTTTAAGGGTATAGCGTGACGAGTATATATGTATGTATTTTGAAGACTAAACATAATTAAAATTGAGGTAAAGACGGTTCAGAAACGGGTTAAGTCGGTAAATCTTGCTATACACGCCATAACAATTACAAACGGGTCGCTTAAAATGAGATTCATTTTACACATTAACTTGCAATCTTAATGATGATTTAGCAAAATCAGCATATGTACCTTGAACCTCGCTTAAGCCGGCAGGATTAACTAGGTCGAATCAATTCAGACCTATGGCATTATTTTGTACTTCTTTTGTACTAACTTATACCATCGTTCAAAATTTTGTATCATGCGCCCTTTTTAAAAAAAAGCGCGATGTTGCAAGTTTAATATTAAAGCAGCAGGACCATACTAATGGATAAAAGGCTCCGAATTTTTACATCAAACAAAACCTGACATATTGAACCAGACTGCTTGAAACAACCTCTAATTAAATTCAAATCTGTTATGCTCAAGAGTACAGAATCAATGGTTATTTTTTCACAAGAACAATATAATTTGTATCAGATCTTGTACCGGTGCTGTTTTTCGGAAACTATCCTCAACTACCATCACCCTCAAGAGTAAAGAACCTTTTACACGTGAATCAGCAAATTGCGTCTATTGTGTGACTGACTCAGTGGCGCATTGATTGAGAGTCAGTTTGTATCTCAATAGCGTTAAAATTAATTTACAGTGTTTGTAAATATTAAATAATAAATGGAAGAAATAATATCATTGTAACTTGAAAACGTTTCACTTTAGTATATATGTTCATAGAAATTAAGAATGACTTCAAAAACATCTTTTTGCTATGATCCTCCATTTGTGGAACGCCCTATATATTTTTAAATTGGAGAAATAAAAACAGGCTAATAAAAAGTAAATTTATGTAAAACTTACAGAATTAAAACATTTCAGTGTTACAGAAGTATTTGGGACTACTTGCTAACGTTGTATAGTTCAGTTACAATGTGTCCTGACGTCTAAGCAAGATACGAAAACAATTTGTCATGACTTTGTTGTGAAACATCGCCCGAAGGTTTTGCTTAGAAATAATGGCACTCTTTAAACTACCCTGCATACTCTACTAAGTTAGATTTCCTGCAAAAACTTGGTGTTAACACGTATCTCTGCAAAGTGTCAGTTTTTAGATAAATTATCTGAACATTATGTCATCTAATCATGTATTTCAGAGCAAAGTCGGTGACAACACGAATGCATGCTGTTTCCACAAAAAAAGAGTCATTATGGTCAAATCAATTTGTTAACCCTGTAAGGTTAACGAAAGAACCTTGAATTGCTTTCAGATTTGATATCGACGCTATCTTGGTGTTTATAAAACTAGAATATTTTTAGCACTATACAGTCATTATGAATAATCTAGTGGTGACCTCGTGTAATAAGTCCTTAATCATGTTTAATGACATTGATTACCTGGTTACAATAAAGCACGGGACTAATAATAGTTGTATAATAGGATTAACATTTACGTGTTAATTAGTTTATTATTTCTAAATAGATGTCTTTCGCACTTATTCACACCTCAAAATTACTTATAAGCAGTCTCCACCATTTCCTATCATGAGCTAATCATTTCAATGTCTTTCAACCATTTTTACCTACGTTTTTCTTAATTTGGTGTATATACTTTTCTCCACATACTTTACCTTCTGTTATGGCCTCTATTGCCGTGTTAACTGCACCTTGATGCCTCAAAATATAAGTTTTCCTGGTATGCTTTTTTTTAATTACATTTGCAATACTTTTCTTTTCTTGAACTATTTCCAACACCTAATCATTATTACATTTATCCTTTCCACTGATCTAATACATTTTCCTAAAGCACCACATCTCGAAAGTTTTTAATCTTGTAAGTTTTACTTTGTCTAAGGTCCAGGTTTCGCAGTGCTACGCTCAAAATATAAGCTTTCTATTATTTTCTTCCCAGCAGTTGGAGCTTCGCATCTTGCGCACATCAAAGACTTTCTTTCCTTGGGTTATTCAACTTTTCACATTTGTTTTACTTCTATTGCCATTTGTGATCTACGTTCCTGAGTAACCAAACCATTGTACTTCTTCTAATCTTTTTGATACTAGCTTTACTATCACTTTTTTTAGTTATGTTTACGACAACTCATTATCTTTGTTATGGTATTGTGGATTTTAGGTCTAAACTTCTTTCTAAATTTCTTCATTTCATTTATTACTACTCTTAACTTCTCATCTGTTTTTGCTAATGTAACTATATCATCCGTATACTTTCAGCATTTGAATTTTCTCACCTTGAATTGCGACTCATGTCCTCTTACTTTTTTGACTTTGTTTATTGCCTATTTTACATACAAGTTAAATAAGATTTTTTATACGGCACGTCCTTGTCTTAAACACTTAGCAATTTTGGATTCTGCTACCTTATTATATATTTATGCTACACATGCTTGTTTCCTAAACAAATTATAAATTATCTACATATGGAAAGTCATCGCAAAACCTATAGAAACTATTGCTATAGTTTTTCCTACTCTAATCGCTTTCTTCTAAGACTAGCCTTGGTGCTAAACCGCTGATCCTTTTGAACCCAAACTAATCATACGCTAGGCTCTCCTCTACTTTATTTATCTATCTGTGTATGAAGGGACGGGGACTCCGTAATCATATGAAGGTGCATAGCTAACTGCAGTGGTGTGTGCGGGAGTAGGTTCCGGCGGCTCCGTGGCGTAGTTGGTATGCCTGTCACTACTATGTTCAAGGTCCCGGGATCGAATCCCGACACGGTCCGCTTGAAAAATGTTAGGCGAGCATTTTTCACAAAAATACACCCTCGTTCGGATGAGAGGTAAAATGGAGGTCTCATGTGTGAGTGATGTCACGTACGTTAAAGATCCCTACCTTGCTTGGAACAGCAAGGGTTCTGCAAAATTCAAAATTTTCAGGTAAAAAAAACTCGCTTTCTGGCCAGTGTAGTACCTTCGGGTGGAGCATTGGAATAAAATCACATGTAGAGGGAGTGGGTTCCAATGGAAGAATTATAACAGAAGAAAGAATAATTCGAAATAAAAATAATAAAAAAAAACAAATAAAATGACTGAAACGAAAACCACTACGATGCATTATCGCTTACCTTAAAAAATTTTCTATAGGCATAATCGAAGGACGCCAAACAGTCTGTTACGGCAATCCCTTTTGGTATTATTCCTACACGTAAGACGATTATTTCGATAGACCTCCCCTGCTTCGATTTCCTAAATTTTATTACCTTATATTAAACTTTTTAGAAAGTATCTTAAAAACACTTATTAAGTTTTGCCTTTTCCAAATAAGAATCCACACTAGGGTAGGTAGACGTCCTTTTTCTTATATGGATTCAAATAAAAATCCTACCTTAATTTAAGCTCTATCAACATAAAATAACTTCAATAAAAAAATACTATTATATTTTCCTTAACAGAAAAACCAACCTAAATTTCTTAGCCTCACTCTGACCAGCTATTGTTAAAAGAAAAATCCTAGAAAGACCTTAAATGTAATTTATAAAGCTATTATTACTCCCAATTTTCCTATTTCCAATATTAAATTACATGACATTTATAAATCCTAATATCTTAAAGTGTCGTTAATAATAAACATAGAAAGCAGTTAAATACTAACTTTTTGTTACATCATTTCATTGTATATTCCAAACTACTAATTCTGTATGCTTTTACTAATACTAAATTTCACTAGTAAAATCTGCATTTAAAATCAATATACAATACCTCCATCGCTAATTTATACTAACAACCCAATTACTTTCATTTTAATTCCCTATTACATACATACGAACAATATATCGTTTCAGTTCATAAATGCATATCAATAATTCCCAACATAAAAGCTACTAACAGGTTAATTCCAATCTTTAAAACTTTCAGATTGTCCAGAGACCTCCAGTATTTTTCATTTGCTCGTCGCGTAAATAACAACTCCTTTGACCCAATAACACACAAAATTACAAGTTAATGTGAGGGGCTACTATCCAAGTCCTAGCCCCTTTAGCCAATCATAACGTAGATAATTCCAGAAATATGAGAATTGAAAATACCTTGCCCAAGCGTAAGTTCAAAAATTATTCGCACGCCGCGTTTATGATCTCTGCGAAAACATATGTATTTAGTTTTTCCTTGAAGCTGTGTCAACTATAACTTTGTACTATTCACTCACATTACATTTTTATATTGTAAATTCACTTATCTGAATTTTACTTTCCAAAACTCGAAAATTAATTTTCCGCTCTATTAACTCATGAAATAATTAACTCATCTGCAATCTAAAATCCGTACATTTTGCCTACTCAGTGTCTTGGTTGTTTCTTTGGTATTGCAACTACGTATTGAACCTATGTAACATTGAAATTAATTTATTAAACTAAATTTAAGAAAAAGCTTTCTTATATTCCAAATGTATATTATTAAATTTACTGTTATTTACTTAATAATTCTAAAGTTTTTTTAAAAACGAAATAATTCCACTATGAAAGTTTACAGTTATAAATGTTTTGTTTACACTTTCATGGTTTAAGATAAATCATCAATCTGAGTTCCGGTCAAATATGTATTTAACAGGAATTATTTTTAATAAATGATGAAAAACGTTCTTAATTGTGTTTATTAAATGTGTTAATTCAAATCCGCGTGTAAATAGTTGCTCCTAAAAAATACCTTTTGAAACAAGTTTTATTACGCGTATGCAGACTGAAAAGTTCACTCTAAGAGTAGTGAATAACTACGGCTTCTATTATATAATAAAGGTAACAGGCTAATTTGCATTTATCTACCTTAAGAACATCAAAAAAATTTAACTTTGCCCTATCTTCTTTAAGAGATCATTAAAAACAAGTTCTAGACGGCGGAAACATAAAAGTACCAACATTCGTACCTTTCTAAAATGTAAATTCCATAAATTACGCATCCTCCTTAAAATATCATTTTTATGACCGAAGTACTTTTTCTTTCAAAAAAGTTAATTTCGAATTGATTCTAGAATAAATTATATTATTATTAACAAAACGAAACTGCGGCATTTCTTCGTGAAATGTTTTCAAAGCTATCAAACAACAGCTAATTAATTATTTAGTATAAATAACTGGCCCGATTCGCGGAAAGGGATATTGCCGAGAAACTATAAAACAGATAAGATAACGATTTAATTTCTTTATATTACAGTAGTTTGTAGGGGAGAGATAACAACTGTTTTTGTATTCACTAGTAAAAAATGGAAAACTCTTACGATCGCAATAAATTTTAAAACTGTCGGCTCATTAAAATGATAAAGGACGCGAAATTGTGGCTAATTGTTGCATTATGCGGTAACTAATGATTCGTAAACATAATCAGGATAATCGTGACCAATGACGTATTGGGATTATTTGTTATATAAAGAGGTATTTTAAACAAGGAGGGATTATTCATTCTACCAACATTCAACATGTAAGATTCAAGATTGGTAATTCATTCTGTCGGGTTGTCACATGCAACATAGAAGTTTGAACATAAGCTATGAGGCATAATTATTGTATAGACTACAACGACGATTTATTATTTCAAAATAAATAATATTAGCGCAAGGTCACACTCTAATTGTAATCTATTAAAAATAAATGTACTTCGATGGATGGAAAATTAATTAAAATGGAGATCTGAAAATTTAGTATTAAAAATTTTTCAGTACAGTTAATTGCAATGAAAGCAATATTTTTATAAGCAAAGACATGTAGTCATAAAGAAGAATTTTACGATTCAAACTGCAAGTATAACTTTGTTTTGTAACTAAAAGATTATTTAAGTATTAACGAGCAGATTAAGCTAAAACACGTTTTTATTTAGCGCACTTGTCAATGGCTAGTATATTTCACCAATTTTGAGGTCAAAGCTCGAAGCGTTTTGAGTTTTACAAAATTTTCTGCCCAGGGCGTTCTCAACTACACTGACAGGTGAGGTAATACAAAGATAAGTAAATTATCCAAAGACTTTTAAAAAGAATTTGGTTTTTTAATTATTAACAATGATTAGGTGAAGATTTCTTAATAAGTAAGTAGGATAAGATAATATTCTTTCTAAACTTAAATTGTAAATTGCATATATTAGCGTTATTTGTATCTTTGTGTGTAACTAGATTACTTAGATAATGTGTGTAACAGAAAGAAGTTTTTAAATGTATAGAGGATTGTTCAAAACAGTTTTTTGCGATTTCTTTGTTTCATATTATTTTCTTAAGATCCATAGGATATTTGTCACTTACAAGATTGTCCATATTATTTCAAATCTCCATTTAGAATGTTAATTTTTAAAGTGCATCTTTTATTTTTAATTAATTAGCTTTAACGTACCGTTTATATGAAAGAATGTTTAAACTTCATTGTATTTTACCAAACAATTGATACTTCATCAAAAACCATGCAACTCTGCATGTTATTTAGTTACAAATAAAATCTTTGTTCGACGTTACTGTTGCTTGGTAACGAATCGTGAATTAATTCTTGAATTCGCCGAACACTAAATCTCAATTCCTACATGTTACTTGACAGAACGCGAATTAACCTTGAATGAATCAATCTTATCCAGTTCCGGTCTTTTATACAATATAATCTAACTACGTCATAATTTTCATACATTCCAGATTTATTCTCGAGAATTAGTTATGGCTGATGTAAGAATTTACAAGAATGTCGGTATTTAACGATCAATTAGTGTTAATCTACGTAATTTACGAGCATCATAAAAACGTCGTCGATCTTTGTCCAACGAATGGAGTTGGTGGTTGCGTCGCATTATATCTTATAGTAATGTAGAAAACTATAAAATCGACTTTGTTGCCTTTTATTGTTAGCGCGGTTTCCTTGAATAAACGTTTATTTATTTAATGACGTTTAAAACATTTCTTAGTAAAGAACAACGTATTTGAAAATTTTGCATTATTCACGAAGGTTATGGATTAATATTTATTTAAAACTAATAAAGTGTATCAAAACGTTATAATTTAGCTAATTAATTAAAGCTTTAATTGCTTTATTTGTCCTGCGTAAATGCAATAAGATTGATATGGTTTTTACGCTAAATAAAGAGAATATTTTATCCAGGTAAAATGAAATGAAGTCTAATACATCTTTATGCATAGAAAATTAATTTAGTATGGTGATAAATGCAATAAAAGCGTGTTTCATCTCTTGCAATAAAAACTCGTTCGTATTAAGTGAACTTTATTTACACACACGGAAAACTATCTAGTACTTTAAAAGTACATGCGATTTCTTTTTAGTCTACACGGAAATATATTTTGCTTTGCTTTTGTATCTACACACGGTAAATTTAATCATATAATCAATAAGAGCTTTGTCTGAATGGCAACGAGGTACTTTGTATCATACAGGGTAGCATAATAAATTTTCGGAAATTTCAATTTTCCAGTTTCTTTCTATTTGGGTGGGTTTTGTTTATAGAATGTAGGTTTTCATGACCTTCCGTGACCCCTTTATATTTATATATATATATATATATATATACACAGGGTGTCTGAATTTCACAGAGACAGCAGGAGTAGCTTTGCATTTGAAGAGATAGAGAGATGGTTAAATTAGCAAAAAGGTGCAGGCCCAAGAACTCATTAAAATCCATTTTCAAATTTTACATGTAACCAATTTGATTAAAACTGAATAGAAACTAAAATCTCCTAATTTTTTATTTAGATTACTAAAAGTTGCACAAACTAAATTGGTTAAGTGCCAATGAAAGTACTTAAATTACCATACAAATTAGTGTAAACCTCATCTCAATGTTAAGTAACAAGAAAATTACTGCAAATACAAGAAATTATGAGATATTAGTTTTTAAAAATTATAACAAGGTCGGTCATGATACGTAAAATGTAAAAATAGATTCTTAATGAGCTCTTGAACCTGCAGCTTTTTTTAATTTAATCATCTCTCCGTTTCTTCAAATGCAAGAGATACCCATGTTGTTCATACGAAATCCGGTCACCATGTATAGTAGTATTTTTTGAACAAGGGCTTCCACACACTAACGGTCTTAATTTTGCGTTGCTTAGATCCTGGTTTCTTTGGAGATATTACAAATCTACTATATGCAATCCCTGAAAATAGTTCTCATTCTCCATATATATCCTATCTATCACCTTAAACAATGTTTTTTGTTTGTTTCACTACTAAATCCAATTCATTTAACCAGCAACCGATCTATTCCTATGCCTTTTTGTAACTTTAGTTGTTTTAGTACCTTTCAAATTGCATTTTTAGTATTTTGTATCCTGTTTTCTGATTAATTACCTCGCGCAAGTCTTCCATATTAGTTAAATTCAGTTCAGCGAAGTAAAGGATTTCTGTAAACGTTTTCCACCTGCTTGGTATATCGTTTTTCTTACTAATGTTATAGCCATATTTCTATAATTACCTCTCTTGTAGAAGCTTTTAATTTTTGATGGATTATATAGTGTCTGTGATTATTTAGGCTAACTTGATTTTTCACACTTATTTTGCACGCATTGTTGTTTAGTCTGATATACGATCTATTTATCTTATTCAAAAATTTTCCTATATTTTGTCTATTTTTTTCCGTTGGAACACTTTCACATTTCCCGTTCTTCTTTTATTAACCATAAAAGTTTCAAGCGTTATCCATTTTTTCCGAATTACATACTTTTAAGTTTCTAGTGTAATGTGTGCTTCCTCTAATACCATTTTCTTTGAAAATTCTGCAAGTTTTTTTCAATGTATTTGTCAACTTGTACCATTTTACAATCTACCTCATATTTATAACTCGCCTTGACTTTAATGGTGGTTAATTTCTTTATATCTATTTCGGGCAGACGTTATAGATAGAAGCTCAAATGAATTTTTTTACTATCTAAAAACTTTAGAGAAGACAAAATAGAAAATTGGAAACGATTTCTTGATATTATTAAATGGTTGACTTACGTTAAGGTTTAAAGAGTAAATCAGCAAACTTAGCTTCTTGTTTCATGTTAAAAAATTGGAAAACACCAACGGTGCAAATATCAAACAATCACACATTAATTCAGACAAACCGGATCAAAGCCACAACTGACGTAGTCTAGTAAGAACAATTGCCGATAAATTAGGAAAATTATATTTTTTATCACTACAAGGTCGTTCAGATTACGAATAATACAAAGATATCTCTGAATCCCTCATTTAAGAATGTATTTATCCGATACATATTTAGAAAAGAATTTTAAGCTTCAATCATAATGGTATCTGTATTACCTTGAATATATAAAAACAAATAAATAATATCTAATAACAAAAATCTACAGTTAAGTAAAGCCTGCTAGTGTTCCAAGT
Source organism: Platerodrilus igneus (assembly GCA_036346225.1). Classification (NCBI taxonomy): domain Eukaryota; kingdom Metazoa; phylum Arthropoda; class Insecta; order Coleoptera; family Lycidae; genus Platerodrilus; species Platerodrilus igneus. Next base: position 3,324,739 of record JARFIW010000929.1, on the reverse strand, counting down.
TTTCTGGCAGAAAGTAAGCCTTCGAAAAGTATGTTATATGGTAAAATATGAATTCACATTAAAGATGAATAAAAACATTTCAATTTGGTTAGTTCAATTTAACCAATGGCGAAACAAAGTTCCAAACAATCATAGATACTATAATTACACGAGATAAAGATGTATTAAACTTATGCGATCAAAAATATGACAGTGTAGCAAGTATGAACGGTCTATTTAAAGAAGAGAGTGAAACCCTGCTGCACTATTTTATGTTGATACTATGTAAGTATTTGAATGCCAAATGTTTCTGAGGTTTTAGATATTCAGAATTTATGGAGGTATTTGCGTCGGTGTATGTGACTTTTTTAGCACACAAAAAAAACAATCATTCAACAGAAGAGCTATACGTTTCACCAGAATAAAAACTGAAACAACTGTAACCAACGCAAACGGTGCAGAGACACAATTTTGTTGTGATTATGTTCAAAATACTGCAACCTTAAAAATTTCATTAGAAACAATATTTTACTGGTTGGTACGAGATAGGTTTTTGGCCTTTGGGGGGCTTTTTTTTTTAAGTTTTGTCGCCAAAAACACTTCTATTAAATTTACTTTTAATTGTATAATTGCAAAAAATGATTTATTTCTGTTACAACAACTTATACGCTTATATTCAATAAACATTAAGTAATTGAAATTGACAAAAATACTTGAAGTTAATAAATCAATAATTAATAATTAAAAATAACGGCGAGTAGCTTGAACCACCAACAATGTTAAAGTTATGAAATTCGAAGACCGACTGGCGATCAGGGGCTTCTCACGGTTCATATGTAATCACTGCTCTCACATTATCTTTTGGTAAAGTGCAAATCTCACCGTCTGCTACTTCTTGATAAATATACAATATCTTATTCTAAGTAATTTTAATTATGCAGTTCATGGTTTCTGCACCTGCAGCATCAGGTTGCGTCTGGAATACAAAGTGGTTGCTTCCTTACTTATTTCTGATATGAATTCTGATTAACCTTTAATTATAACGTCCATTTAATACAATGTAACATGTTATTACTAAGACAATAAATGCGTTTAATTTTATATACATTTTCATATAAAGGATATGTAACTTACATCTTAAGTAAATTAATTCATAACCTGCCTTTTACAATTACTGGATATTCAAGTTCCATCTCTTATATCCATCAAATCGATTGTATTTGGTATAAAAGTAAAGGAATTCCTTTTGTTTCCTAAACCCAGTCCTGAGTATTTTAAAAATTATTATTTACATTGTAAGAATAAAATGGTTTTAACATGCACAAAAACGTTAGGATATTCCTGGGGGATTTTTATCGCTCCGAAAAAATTATGTGAACATGCGCTTTCAAGTGACGACGTGTTCTATTCTAATTGGATGTGAGATATCAGCCGGTTTAAATAATCTAATCCCGTGAGGGACGGAACAAATTTTGGGTAATTACGTATGTTTCAATGTAGTGTCCGAATTTATCGTTTCAACCTCTTTAGCTTATTACTTTAGGATACTACAGTGAGTATTGGCAAGCAACGGTGTTATATAATCTGCATAAAACCGAAGCACAAAACCCTGATAGGTATTCTGTAAACAAAAGCCACGGACTGTAAGTGTTTGTAACTTTATTAACTTGTTAGGAAGTACCGAAATGTGTACGAGTAAACTTTAATAATTAATTAAGACAATGTCGAAGATGAAGGTAGCATAGTAAAGTAAAACACCTCCAATTGAAAAAAGTGTTTTACATGGGAACGTAGTACAATCTTTGATAGCTGTAACTCGGTGGTTAAGGGTGCCACCCATTGAGAAATACTTCAAAAGGCTAGGTTAGAACAATCGAGCATTTGTACAATTAAATCTGCAAAATGTAATCTTCAAACAGATAAGATGCTGTTGCATATTTTATATTGTAACAGTACTGCATAATATTCTCTATTTTCTGCATGCTAATATATTTCGCCTTGTTAAGTTGTGTTTGTATTTTTAAAACTGGGGTATAAAGAATCATGCATGCTAAAAGATTAGGCTACACATAATATATACAAGCTGAATGCCCATCTAATTTAGGATATAAAACTTAATCAAATATTATTATATTCTAATATCTTTCAGTAGTCAAAAATTTTCCTACCTGCAGTAATTTGTCCATCATAAATTGTTGATATGGGCCTGAAAAAATTTTGTGGTCATTATATAGTTAATTTCAAAATTTTGATTCATTTTTTTAGTGTAAATTCTTTTCTTGATAAATTTTTTTCTATAAAAAATTAAGTAATTTTACCTTTCTTGAATACAGAAGTATAAAAACGTCAACTTTATTGATATTAAAAAATTATATTTAACCATAATACTGTAACAAATACGATTTTCTGCTATTTAAATATACGCTTTTGTTCAATACACCTATTCATTAAATATTAAATTTCTATAAAAACCATATATTACGAATGCATACATAGTGCCCCATCTACATTAGATTAGTCAAAGTAAACTTTAAGTGCTCTTCTATTTGTTTGTATCTTGATACAATATTTCCTTTCCCGGCGCATGCTTGAATAATTAACATTGCCTCGTGGTCAAGCTCCATTTTGATATCAGCATGTAATCCGAATACAAGTGTTATCGAGGGCCTGCAAGTTTTTTTGTTAAAACATGCCGTACCAGAGGAAAGTAACGTGGTGTCAACGGATACCATGGATTCATTTTTAGTTGTAGCATCGACCTAAGATAGTTGTAAATACATTTCTACGCGCAAGTTTTAACGTACTAAAGTTTTAACGTTGCAAATATAAAGTAGCTAGTATCAAGTTTTAGATTTTAGCTTTTTAAAGTTTTGGAGTTTCTAGTTTCAAGTATTAAAGTAATGGAAATTGTGTATTATACTAAACAATTGTTAACCGTATAGCAAGTACGAGACTGAAGTAAAGTAAAGACACGTATTAAATTTTTTTGGAAATTGGTTGAGCTTTAGACGCAGTTTCAATTGTTGCTAGGCAAAAGAGTGGAAATCCCCACAAATGATTGGTTAGTATGGAGGTCAAGTCCGGACACCTGCGTCAGCTGCGCACAACTACAAGAGTAAGAACGCAGATTTTTTAAAAAAAGGAAAAAATCCGGCCGCCAAGCAGATATCCAGCGGTGAGTCATCCATCATTTCATACCTATATTCTTTTCAAGGAACATTCATTTAAGATGTACAAATAATTTTTGAAGATTCTATATATGTTTCTTTAAAGTTAATACTCAAAATTTTTGTGAAGGTTTGATAATCATTTAAACTGATACACGTAAAATTTAGTTCAAAATTTAGTATTTGAATAATGCATAAATGACCTTATTATTTTCAAGGTATTTCTATAAGATAATTTTGAAGTTACAAAGTTATATTAAAATGTTTGCATAACTAAACATGATACGATAAGAATTGTTTGCCAAATTATAGTATATAACATATTTTGACAGTACACCTGAAGTACAGCTTAATGCCGACAATAAGTATTTTTTTGACCTGTGATTGCATTAAAGATATCTATTAAAAATATAGTTCTACAATCTACAAAAAAATTTTTGAGCATTTAATTTGATTCTTGTAAACTGAACAGGATCCTATTCAAGTATCATGATTAAACTGTAACATAAAGAAATGAAAATCATATATTTCTTATAGAGAATTAATGTAAAGTATGCAATCAAAAAATGTCCCATGAATATTCAGAGATTAATGTTAAATCGTAATAAAGAAACTGTTTTGAAAGACTCCGTACAGATAACTTTATATAAACAATGTATATATATTTTTTAAATTAATACAAAAAAATAATAAGTTGTAAAGCTTTCTTTCTTTGAAGTCAGTAGTAATTGTCCTATAGAAGCAAACAATCACACATATGAAATTTTGGTATTGAAGAAAGATATTATTGGTGTTGAATTTAAAAGTTTTTTTGAAGTATAATTTTGACTAGTTGATCTATTTATAATCTATTTTTTTGTGATAAAGTGACTAGGCTCGAATGTAGCCCTAGTCTAAAAATGTTTAGATGTGGTTAAATTTTCAGATAGTACGAGATCGTCGTTCCCATTCCAGATAGCAGAGTCAAAAGTAAGTATTTTTTTTATACGTTGCTCGTCTTAAGTTTTTTTTCTTTCGAAGATTTCCGTATCTGATCTTCAGATAGTTTCGTATTATAACATTCATTAAGATACGGTGGCGTCCAATAAAATTTCTTTCTTTTTATCGTATACCATCCTACGACCCTAGCTCATAGCTCTGCCCTAAGTTGAAAAAGCTTAGCTGGCTGGAAGATCTCTTTAGAGGGACCTTTTTCTCTCAAAGCCATTTAACATCCTTTTTACCCTGGGCTTAACCGTCAAACAGGAACCCCTCGTAATCTATCGAGGCTCTGCCGCCTATAAGGTAGAGCAGACATACTATTTACCTTTTGAGGAATTTAGTATGCTACAATACTTTAAAATCATTGACCAAAACACTATCGAAAAAGAGTCTATTTATCGGTACAAGTATAACAACTTACTGCTGTTCTTTCAAAAGTGATTTCAATCATTCACCTGATATTAAGAAAATCTCAAAACACATAGCTATAGTTTATGAATGTTTGTTTTCAGTTTTAGAATTTAGTAAACATGAAGTCATTTTTGTATTCTTCGGAATCACACATTTAATAAAAAAATGTCACATTTGAGTTTGAAAACACACCGATTTGTAGTGCAGGGTTTAGAGAGTGAGGAGTATGTAAAAACCGAAAGACGAAATTTTGAGTTTTGTGTCAAGCATGAAATCCATTGAAGCATATACAGCCTCATATTGCCATGTCTCATAGTAGTCGGTCATTCACCACTGATCCGCAAGCACACCGGATTCGAAATTCCTGCCGAATTCATAAAAAGTCACAAAAGGTATTGTAGTAAAAAAGTATAACGATCTTACTTATTATAATTTATTTAAACGTTAGCAAGTTTTAGGTTGCCTTGTTAATAAAGCGTAACTTTTTTTAATATCTAAACTTTGGCTTTTTTTTCAATCTTTCTTAGAGATATAAATTGAGAATAAATATAAAGATTGAAAAATATAAAGTAAATAAAAAGTAGAACATAAGTAGTTTTTAAACGTAAGATTTTTGGATTATGTGTTACATCATTCAATCCTTTTATAATTTTGACAAATGTCTTGTATACTTTATATATGTTATATAAGAAACAAGGAAAAAATTGTTGAAAGCATATGTGTGGAGCGCATTATTGTGTGACTGTGAAAAGGGGACAGTAGAAGAAGCAGTCAGGAAGAGATAGAAAGCTTTGAAATGTAGTACTACAGATGTATAATGAAGATATCATGGATAGACAAAGTTACGAACTAAGAACAAAAAGGTTCTACAAATAGTAGGGAAAGAAAGATATCTGTGGAAAACGGTAGAAAAGTAGGAGAAATACGATGGTAGAATAGTGTAACAGTTTAAACTTTTCTGTTAACAATACTGTTTGTTAGGCAATGTATTCTACCTTATTCTGATAGGTAGAGAACCATACATACATACAGACCTCGCAGGAACGTGTTTGCTTGAAAACAACATTTTCGAAACCTCTGTGCTTGGAAGGGATATTATTTACTTGGTTAGATACGCGAATTTTGTCTTCCTTTTTAATTTAAGCACTGCACGAAAATGGGTCTTCAGCTTGTAAAGTTGAACTGGGCCTGAAAAAGCATCAAGTACGTTGGTGCTCACAAGTAGTTTCTACACGTCGCGAAAAGTTGCAAAGCCAAAAGTGGGTAAGTGTAATTCGCTTTTATTAATTAGAAATTGTTAAATTTAATAAGGATTTTTTCATTTCAGCAACTCCACTTAACTTAATTTAGTTATGGATTCACGAAAGTGGAATCTAGTTACGGATTCGCGTGACCTTAAATTATTGCGAGATGTGCGCAATACTAAATTACGGTGAGAATCACGCAGTACTGAATTATTCCCGGAAGCACGAGGAGATAATCTCGATCATATCTTAATTACTATGGTATCCAGAAATAGGTATTAATTTAATAGAATATGCGCATGATGTATTCTAACCACTACGTTGCCATTCTGAACACACCCTGCAATGCCGCACCATTTCTGAAGTTTATTGTTAGCAGCTATGAACTACCATTTAATAAGTTATTTCGCCTGGAATCCGCAAAATTACATTTTGGTGATGGAATCATAAATTATTGAAAGTAGTTAATCGAGCACGCTGTTCAATGGTGTTTTTGAAGCTTTTATCTGCACAGGTGTTGTCCTTGGTCGATCAATAATAAGGAGTCCTGACTGAGGCCAACTAGGTAACATGGAGATTCAACTTATTTATCAGGTGACAACAATTATCTACTTACCACACATGCAAACAGGTATTGCCAATTTTATTCTTCTTATAATAGCAAAATTTTAATATTATGCGTAGTGAAAACTGACTGTAAAATTTATAAAACAGCACATGAAATTTTATTAACCTAATTTTTGCTGAATTATTACTAACCTAGGCATTTCAAGTTTGTACACGTCAAACAATTAAAACGAGTGCGCTTTAAATACATGACGACTTCATTCCAAACTCAAATATTTTTTTATAAATTTGATTATGCTGTTTTCATTGCAGCAATTTTTTTAATTAGTATTGGCAACATTTCTCTTTGTAAATATTGTAAAAACAAAACACTTATTTTTTTGTATAAATTTGGTTGTAAATAACATTGGTTAACGAATTATTATTAATATATTTTTTTACTCACTAAAATAGTGGCACAGGTGTTCTGGTTTATTGAACTTGGATTAAATCAAGTGTATGGTTTTACTAGTAGGAATAACAATTCAAAGAACCCACTGCAGGCCTTGAGATAAGAGTGTAGTTCATGTCTAGTTTAGCAAGAAAATTTTAACCACATTAATTTTTAAGAAAGATAACTAATTAGAAAGGCATGAGGAAATACCGCGGGATATACTTAAGCAGAAAAAGGAGAAAAAGAGAAGTAGAGATAGATTTAGATTAGACTATTACACACCGATAATAAAAGATGAAAGCTGTGAGAATTTCAGGGAAATATGTAGGTTAGCTTAGAATAGGCAACAACGGAGGTATGCGTCCAACCAGTTCTAAGACTGAAAACCTAATGCCGATTAGAAGGAATAAAAAATTAGAGCCTTTATAGTATGGATGAAATAAAAACAACAATTTTAGAGATTTTTTGGTTTTATAAGAATAACGTGGCGTGTATTAAAAACCGAAAACTAATTTCTATAAAAATGACATTTCAAATTTCCGTGCGATTTTAATCAGGTCCAAAGACATTAAAGAGTATGGTATTTTGTTTTCTGCATTTTAAAGAAGTAAATAACTTAACCCAATGGGAGTCTCAAATGTTTTCAAATGTACACCGGACCACTCATCATCACCATCAGGTCTTCACTCCTGGAACTGGTTAGACGCGTACCCTCATTGTTGCCTAGTCTGAACTAACCGACACATTTCTCTGAAATTTGCAGTCTGCATCTATCACTATCTGCATGCGAAAGTCTGATCTTGGTCAATCTCTACCTGTCTTTTCCTATCTCTAAACTAAATATTTGCAATTTTCTTGATAGTGAAATGGTGCAGGCTCCGCAAAATTGGAGATAATTCAAGTTTTCAACTTCTAGCCTATCTGGAGCTTATATTTGAAGCAAAGTACAACCAGTTGCGATAAAGCTTTATAAATTAGTACAGTTGTAGGAGATAAGTTCCCTGGAATCGTGTAAAAGCCTAGATCGAAGATATTTAAATGATAATTTTTTAATATTTACGTGGACACAACGACGATTTAGAACCTCTGGGGTAAAATGGCAAAAGTTTTCATTAGTTTTACTGGAATGTAATGATGTGCATTTAAAATCCAAAAATGATTTATATGAAAGTATTTGCGGTTGACCATGAGTCATCGCTCAGGGTATTACAGAATATCGTATTTTGTCTACGTTTTCTTGAGGTAGTTAATTCATTTGACATTACAAAATGTTGTTACGTGCTGAATTGACTTTACAATACTTACTTATTTTTACGCTATAAGGATCGGAGTGACGTAATAGTTAATTTGTGCACTGGATAGCTTTCAATGGTGCGAGGTGGATTCTATGATAGTAAGTATACTATTATTAAGGGTATACAAATTGTGACACTTTTACTGAATACCTATATGCTTAACTATAAGAAGTTTTTATATTATTTTGTCCATGTTTGGCTTTTGGGCGCCAACCCACCTGAAGAAAACCCAAGATAAAGCTTATTCGGGAGGTAGCTGTTGCGAGTAACGGTTCAGTGGTTATCACTGGCGTTGCAGGTTGATAAAGCCTCGCTTACACCCTTATTACCTAATTCTACTAGTCTACTATAAACAAAAATAAAACTGTACGTTGTGAATATCTAACTTATTTTGTAAAATATCATTACACAGTGAATAACATAAGAAAACCTGTGATCAGTCACTAATTGACCAAATACGCGTTTAGCTAAAAAAATATTATCAGTGACAGAAATTTAACTAATTTAATTTTTACGTGCTATTATGTTTCCACATTAATGAACTTCTTTATACGAAACTTCTGTGTTGACAAATAAGCTTGCACCTACGTTAATAATACAAAATAATAATGAGCTCCACACACTATTATGATTACCATCATCATTAGGTCTTGAGTCCTGGAACTAGTTAGACGCGTTATCTCCATCGATTCCTATTCTGAGCTAACATACACATTTCCTGAAATTCCCACATTCTACCATCAAACACAATTATTAAATACAACAAGACATCATGTGATAGTGATAAGATGAATAACAAAAATTCAATCAACTTACATTTTTTTAGGCGCCTTCGACATCTAGCGTAGCAATCGTTGCTGGTAAAAGCCCAACTTATTGTTATACAAAAACACCCAACACAAGCAACTTTCATGTTAACGGTATATTTACATCAGCGGTTTCTTACTCGCGTTTGTAAACCTGTTTCCGCTAACGGTTGCAATGTTTGACGTTAACTATGTGGTTCCCACCTTTATCCCGCAACGCGATGGTGGTCCGGGTATAGATTGAATTTAAAACTCTGCTCCCTGATATCTGGTCTCGAATAACTGGGTCATTAGATGTTATTTTTATTCTCTAGGATTGTGGATCTCATCAATCCTAACTTTGAGGTCAATGGCATTCTGTCTATGTGAACCGTCATTTTGTTGCCACGATTTTACATTTAATACCGAAAACGGCATCATTTTTGAGTTCCCAGCGCATTAATTTTATGACCGGTTTTATGAGTTTGTAGTTTTTCTTAAACCCGTTTGAATCAGTACAAATAACTTTATTATGACGGTTATTTACCGGTTTTTACCTGAATATACAAAGGAGCTGAAAGAAATCAATATTTATTAACGTTTGTATGTAACGTACTAGGTGCTTTTCTATTTTAATTCCTCATCCTAATTTAATATCATATTGAAATAAGAACATCATAAAATGTAAACTACGAAAGCTTCTAAATTTTTCAGAATGATTTCTTGCTAAAACCTCATCAAACTAACTAAAATTAATAAAAAAAATTTCTGCTACTTAGTGTTTCCTTAAGTAACGCGCCACCGTTACAATGTTTACAAATGTCTTGCCAGACCATGACGCAGTCAACGTATCTAGGTAATATATTCCATCGAATACAAAATTTGGAGTTTTTGTTAAGTAGAACTTTCGACTGACTTAAATCTTACAGCTAAAGTTGTACTCTCCCGGTGTGAGAAAAGTAATTGGTTCATCCTAATTTATAGATGAAATAGTAACTCTTTGCGAAATGCATCTTCTTTTGAAACCTTATCTCCTCCAAATGTTTGCGCCAAAGATAAGCCAGATTCGTTAAAAATATTTGTTTATTTGTTTATGTAAAGTATATCTCAATCTATCTAATCAAATCATACAACACTTGACATAAACACTACATTGAAGGGAGTAATTTTTTTTTTATAACGTCCGCAATATTTGAATCAATTGTGATTTTAAAGTTTTTGCCTGGTTGGCGCCTCGATAATCGAAACGGGATTTAGTTGGTTTTGGGGAAACTTAAGAAGTGTAGTTGTAAAGATATTATTGCTTTTGATTCGTATATGTTTACAGGTACCAGGTACAAGCCCAGTCTAAAGATATCTCAATAATTTTCATGCTTATGAGAGAAGAACGAAGATTCAAAATTAAATTGTGATGAATCGAAACTGAGAGTTTTGGAGATCTTTGGAGCTGACGGGAATGTTATAGAAATCACTAATAAGTCCGAAAATCATTTGTATAGAAACGAGATACAATATTTATGATCCCAGGTTAAATCTGAAACCATACCTTTGTTTGCTACAAAAAAATGTCTCAGTTCAATAACTTCTCGTCCCTCAGTATCTATATGTATGATATAACATAAATCAATTAGTTCCTTTATCAATTTTAATAGCAAGTAAGCTTCGATACATATAAAAAACAGTAAAATTATAAGTAGTTTATAGAAAAGGTATACCAATGCGTGATTCTAAATTTTTTGAAATAGTAATCTATGAGAGTGAGTGAAGCAATCAAGTCTAGTCTAGTTGAAAACAGTTTATATGTCAATCTACAAAACATGACAGGCGTGTTCCCTTGAATCATGTCTCCTCAAAAACTTTAAACTTGTAGGTAACCCAGATCCTTCAGAATTTAAAAATTTTTTAATATCGCACAAAAGATGGGACAAAAACTTACATTTGCCATGAACACTAAACTAGTCATGCGCAATTTTTTAGTGATTACGGCACCACCTAAATGGCTTCGTCTTTCCGAATCTGGAAGAAATTCAAGTATTTAGAATTTTGTATTCGCTGTTAATTGAAACAGAATTCGGCCTATAACGAAAAAACTTAAAAAGATGTAGTTGTACGGGGTGGTACTTCTTATTGCTCTTGTGACATACCGGTTCACAAGGCCGGGCACATACTAGTCCAAAGGTATTTAAATTCTAATTGTTTAATATTTACCAGGAAGAAAAATAACTTTAGTGATGCAAAAATTTTGGGGACTTTTTGGCTTTGTTGTAGTGTGACAGTATTGAAGTCCGAAAATAATTTATAAAAAAATTTCTTTAATTTTTGAACGTGATTTTAAATCAGCTCCGATGATCTTGAGAATTATCGTATTTTGTTTCTACTTTTTCCCGAAGTGACCAGAATTGATTAACTTATTCCAATCGGCGCTTCAGTTTCCTGATATATTACCAAACTACAACTTAATCAACATTTTAACATGATGTACACTAAATCCAAAATGTGGACTTTGGTTATTTAAAATCTTCTACTGACTAGATTGTGCACAAATTACATACACTCACCTGTCAATGAAACAGTGAAATGAACTACAGAAACAATTTGTCATAGATCAATAACTTTTCATATCTGAGTATCTATGTGAATGATAGTTATATAGAATAATAACTTTCTGTATCTGTATTAACAGTAATTATGCTGTGATAATCATTAAAAAAAATCGGAATAGTCTATAAAAGTAAATACTTCTACAGATATGCATTTCTAATTATCTTTTTCTTGATTTTTGAATTTATCCTGATATAATTACATTTTTTCTTGGGGATATTAATTATTTAATTATCCTTGCAATAATAAACTAGCTGCATGAGACAGATAATGTTAGTAAATAATCGTCTTAAAACTGCAAGTCTGCTAATGGATTTATTTTTTGAATTGAAGCGGAGATTACTGTCGGTTTTGTTGCACATTGATTAGATTACAACTTGATATTCTTAATTAGTTACAATGTATATGTAGCTTATCCAGTCAATTAAAGTTATTTTAGTTTTTAAAAGGGTTAATAACGTTTAAAAATTAAAGAAAAAGTAAATCAACGCAAAAATAAGTTCCTTCCTATTTCATAAAGGTTAATATATGCGGGTTGAGTGACACACTCCAGGTCCATTATCGTACAATTTAAAACAATTGTCTCAAGTTTTTCTACCTTTAAAAATGAAAAGTCCTTGAAAAAAATATGTGTAGAATTCTGAAAATAGTCCTTTCAGTTTTCTATGTTAATTGACCTTATTATGATTAGATTTGACTAGGGGCGAATTTTTTGGTTAGGTACTGGAATATTTCGGGATTCACGATGTGAAAGTAACCAAAACACGTCTTTCTAAATCCAGAAACAAGTGTTGTATGTGACTTTACTAAAAATAATACCAGCAGCCGTCATGAAGGCTATGCAGTCGGTTACAAACCGAAAAACAATCAATATATTAACGGTCAGAAGGAATTTGCTGTTATTTAATGAAAATGCAAATACTAAAACAAACACAGCTTGCTATATCGCCATTACCACCACTTTCATCTGGTCAGCGATGTTTAGTGTTTGAATTGTTTTATTTGCAATTTGTAAAGAGCGAACAACCAACGAGGATTCGTTATATTTGTGAAATATTACATTGGTGAATTTTTCTCTTCACAAATAGGAAATAACCCCCACTAAATATTCACTAGTCTGACTATTCTAAAATATTAAGTTCCGTATTGCGTACTGGCTTGTGTTAAGTCTAAAACATGAACGTAGTTAATACCTAGAAAACTAATAGAATGTATACCAGCAACTCACGTAAATAAGCCATCAAATCCATGCAACGTATACAAACTGCTCGAAAAACATAAATCAAAAGCTGGCGTGTGGCAACAAAACTAACAGCAAAAAGAGACACATTAGCATAGCCGTCCGAACCACACAAAATATTAAAGAAAAGAAAGGTTGTAACAATTTTTTTTGACAATTACAAATCCTAATAAATTTATTTATAAAACACACTGCATTGTTTATTTAAATAAACCATTAATTTTGTGACGTGAATAAATATTCAGACCAGGACCGCATAGTCCTCCAATCACAAGGCATTTATTACTTATTAAAGTTGGTCTAGTTACTATTAGTAAATGTTGGTCGTTTGAATTCATCTCCAATGTCAGGCGATTTTTAAATGCGTAGTGCGCATCTCGTCAACCGGACGATTCAGTCTGGTCCGACCACTTGTAGAGCTACAAACATCATGCAGGTCCATAAGGTCCACGCCAGCAATCTGCGAGTGGCAATAATCATTGCCGCCTAACCAAGTGCAAGATGCACTTGATTTTCTGTGTATTCTAATAATGCGCTCATCGGATTTCTAATAATAATTTCTTTAAATTTGTTAATATTAATTTCACTGAATTTATTAAAAAAAATAATCTAAATGGTCGGCGAATTTTAATTTCTATAAATTGTCAAGTTTAATATTATTAACGTAAATGTACTAAATATCTATTCTGGAAATTCAGGGTCGATAAGCTTGCGAAATTATGGGTTCAATAATCATGCTTAATTTTTCAATTTATTGTTAAATAATTGTTCTTTACACACAAGTTAAAGAAACGTCGAAAGTGATGTACTTCGTATAGCTTGTTTATGGATTAATCAATTAAATAATCCGGTTACAAAGGTCATGTTTAATGCGCCGGGGGTCTTATAAATTTATATATCGACTTACCTCTGCGTTGTTTTATTGTTCTAAGGTGTAGTTCCTATTCTTCAACTAAGTGGACTGTACGCGAATTATAGTACGTGTTACTTTTGCACTTTCACTGTGTTTTTTTTTTGGGTTTATCAACAAATTCACATTCGGCGGCACTATTGACTAACTCACTTACCGACCGAACAACCGTGTCGCTCCGATATCGATGAGAAAGTGTTTTGTCACTACCCCTTTTTCAATTTAATTTCCACATGCACAAAGGAAGTTTTATAACAGGATATAACGGGACAAGGATGACAGCTTTACTATTTGATTTACAACTATAAATTTACGATAACTTAATATTAGTCACCCAAACGTGCAACAAAGGGACCGAACAGTCTAGTTACTATCAGTAAACGTTGGTCGTTTAAATTTCATCTCCAATGTCAAGCGATTTTTAAATGTGTAGTGCGCATCTCGTCAACCGGACGATTCAGTCTGGTCCGACCACTTGCAGAGTTACAAGCATTATGCAGATCCATAAAGTCACGCCAGCAATCTGCGAGTGGCAATAATCGTTGCCGCCTAACCAAGTGCAAGATGCACTCGATTTTCTGTGTATTCTAATAATGCGCTCATCGGATTTCTAATAATAATTTCCTTAAATTTGTTAATATTAATTTCACTGAACTTATTAAAAAAATAATCTAAATGGTCGGCGAATTTTAATTTCTATAAATTGTCAAGTTTAATCTTACTAACTAAATGTAATAAATGTAATAAATGTAATAAATGTAATAAATGTAATAAATGTAATAAATGTAATAAATGTAATAAATGTAATAAATGTAATAAATGTAATAAATGTAATAAATGTAATAAATGTAATAAATGTAATAAATGTAATAAATGTAATAAATGTAATAAATGTAATAAATGTAATAAATGTAATAAATGTAATAAATGTAATAAATGTAATAAATGTAATAAATGTAATAAATGTAATAAATGTAATAAATGTAATAAATGTAATAAATGTAATAAATGTAATAAATGTAATAAATGTAATAAATGTAATAAATGTAATAAATGTAATAAATGTAATAAATGTAATAAATGTAATAAATGTAATAAATGTAATAAATGTAATAAATGTAATAAATGTAATAAATGTAATAAATGTAATAAATGTAATAAATGTAATAAATGTAATAAATGTAATAAATGTAATAAATGTAATAAATGTAATAAATGTAATAAATGTAATAAATGTAATAAATGTAATAAATGTAATAAATGTAATAAATGTAATAAATGTAATAAATGTAATAAATGTAATAAATGTAATAAATGTAATAAATGTAATAAATGTAATAAATGTAATAAATGTAATAAATGTAATAAATGTAATAAATGTAATAAATGTAATAAATGTAATAAATGTAATAAATGTAATAAATGTAATAAATGTAATAAATGTAATAAATGTAATAAATGTAATAAATGTAATAAATGTAATAAATGTAATAAATGTAATAAATGTAATAAATGTAATAAATGTAATAAATATATATTCTGGACAAGCAGCGTCAATAAGTTTGCGAATTTATGGATTCAATAATCATGCTTAATTTTTCAATTTTACGTTAAATAATCGTTCATTACACACAAGTTAAAGAAACGTCAAAAGTGATGTACTTCGTATAGCTTGTTTATGGATTAGCTTTGTTTCGATTTGCTACAATGAAATGCACCTTAAGCCCGTGTGGATGGTTCTCAGTAAAGATCCAGTATATTACGCAATAAAATGTGGACAGCACGCTGACGTCATTTGTTTGTCGAAGGATTGCAGGCTAACACATGTGGTTTCCACAAGGCATTAGTTTCAATGATGTTTAAAGTACCAATTTGCAAGATAGGAGTTTTTCTATCCACTTGACCTGACTACAACTGTTCGTATAACTTAACCGCAAGGCAGATGATTGAGAACAACATTGTAACATTTTATGACTTTTGTTTTACATTGTAATTATGAAAAGTTTTGCTATTTAAAATTTTCCATAGTATGAATTATGGATCATATATAATAATATTGCAAATGATTATGAGTAAGAATATCCTTATTTAGTACTAACAAAATAATACATTTAAATTCAATTACACCTCAAGTAATTACCATACCTAATTTTATTTGTCTTTGAATATTTAATACATTGTTGTAAACCAAGGTAACAGATCTGTGTATTTTGGGTAATTTCCTAGTAAAGACAGTCATGATTTCCATAAGTAATATCTGAGTCTAAAAAATTAGGCCACATTATTGATGTATATTTTGTATATAAAATTTTATTACAAAGAAAGCTAAATTCAATTAAAGAACAATTATTAAATTCATTTGAGGAATTTATTTTGGACAAGTGAGTTCAAGGATAGGGTAACCGAGCTAAAAAGTAAAAATGTACCAATACCCTTTCATAAAAATAAAGTTTCTAGCAGTGACTTGTTAAGGAAGCACTAGACGGCACTTTCAAGAAATTTAATGCTTAAATTTGTTTATATAAAAGTGTTTCAATTATTGATATTAAAAGCTATTCTTTTTCTTTATGCTGTGAGGTAGCAAGAGTGCATCTCTTGTGTCCTTCATTATTCTATTTATACCATTTTTTACAGTTCCTGCTTTAGCAGTAAATACGATATTTCCCTCTAAGGACTTCCAAGTCCTCCCTGAGGGCAAAACCCGTGATTAAAATTCAAAAACTTGGTGGTGCCCCTTCGCACACCTATATTGTATTTTAGAGTCAGTAAGTAGACAATGTTTTTGTTGTAAAACCCACGACCACTCCTCATAAGATCTACCGAGAAATAGATAGACCCCTAGCGTAGTCGGAGGATTCTCGAGATCCTTTCATCCTAAAGAGACCACTCCCTCAAGTCCACTTGAGCACACCATATGGTCTCCGAATTAAAAAATTGTAATAAGGGTTTAACGGAATTATAACTGTTCGAAAAGATACCTATAAAAATAGGAAAGTACGCAAATTTCCCATCATCGCAAATATTAACAATTAAATAGCTCGAAAACCTAATAAAATGTATAAGTATATAAATGCATACTAGGAGAAAAGGTTCAATAATACAACTTAAAATTAAAGAAATTCTTCAAGTATGTACAGTTATACAATTTAGCACGTTACACTTTTTTTTATTTAAAGAATTTTAGACTCGCCAAGTCTGCGGAGTGCTATCTCTTGTCATACCAAAAAACAAGTAGTGGAAGTAGATATTTTTACTATTAGTTGATTTCAATTTACCTTTTCATTATGTCTACTAAACGTGCCGAAAAAGCATGATCTGTCCTTACAGTCCCCACTTGATTGAATTCAACACTAGTATAAATATAAAGCGCAGAACATAGGTGTTTTTCATCTTTGAACCCATGTTTTTAAGCTTTCACCACCTTGTTCTAACTTACACCACTCACTAGCACTATTCAAAAACAATAAACAATAAAAACAAAAAGGTTTCTTGACGATGATATTGCTCCTCATCCGAATAAAATTGTTCACTAAATCTCTAGGAACTGTCAGAAATATTTCTCATTGATAGCAGTAGACCAGGTCGTGCCGTTTTAAGTTTAAGTTTTTCTTGTATACAATTACTAAAATAACTACAGTTGTTTATTAAGAAATTTGATGCATCGTCACTATTTGTCATAACTTTTCATATCTGAGTATCTATATGCATGATGATTATATAGAATAGTAATTTTCTGTATCTATATTAGCAGTAATTATGATGTAATAATAATTTTAAAAAATCGTTATAATCTATAAAAATAAATACTTCTGTAGATACACAGTTTCATCTATTTCTTGTTTTTTGAATATTCCTTGATCTAATTAAATTTTGTTGGGGATACTAATTATTTAATTACCCTTGTAATAATAAACTAGCTATATTAAACAGATAATGTTAGTAAATAATCACCATAAAACTGCAAGTCTTGCCAATGAATTTATTTTTGACCCAACTAGAGATTACTGTCGGTTTTGTTGCACATTGATTAGATTAGAAATTGATATTATTAATTAGTTCCAGTGTATATTTAACTTATCCAGTCAATTAAAGTTATTTTAGTTTTTAAAAAGGTTAATAACGTTTAAAAATGAGTAGAACGTAAATCAAAGCAAATAATTGAAGTTCCTTCCTGTTTCATAAAAGTCAATACGTGTGGGTTCAGTCACATACACCAGGCCCAATATCGTATAAGTTAGAACAATTGGATAAAGTTTTTCAACCTTGAAAAATGAAATGTCATTGGAGAGATACGTGTAGAATTCTAAAAATAGTTCTTTCTACTTTCTATCTTAGTTGGCTTTGTTATGATTAGGTTTGATTAGGTGTACATTTTTGGTTACGTATTGAAATATTTCCGGATATGCGATATGAAAACATTAAAAAAATCGTCTGTCTAAATCCAGAAACAATTGTATGCAACATTACTAAAAGTATCTCCAGCAGTCGTCATGAAAGTTCTGCAGTCGGTTACAAACAGAAAAACAATCAATATATTAACAGTTAGAATGATTAGGCTTTTATTTAATGAAAATTCAAATACTAAAACAAATACAGCTTGCTCTACTGCCATTAGCATCACCCTACCACCACTCACAGCATAGTCACTAGTGTTTGGTGTTTGTATTAAAATGATATATTTGATTTGCAATTTGTAAAGAGTGAACCACAATGAGGATTCGCTGTATTTGCGGCACATTATATTGGGGAATTTTTCTCTTTTCAAATTAGAAATAATTCTCATTAATTATTATCCACTACACGGAACATCCAAAAATATTTGTACCGTCCTGCTGGTGCTAACTTTTTAATATGCCACTGGCTTGTGCTAAGTCTAGAACATATAATACTGGGCTTTGGAGCAAATCTGAGGAGCGCAGGGGGCGTCAAATTATACTTCCCCACCCCACAATATCATCATAGTTTGAAATGACATATGCAATAACTTTCAAAATCTAGTGATAACTAATGCTCGCTATTGTTATCAGAAACTCTACATTTGCTTTTCCAATGCTCCACCCGAAGGTACACGGCCAGGATGCGAGTTTTCTTTACCTGGAAATTTTGACTTTTGCCAAACTCTTGCTGTTCCAAGCAAGGTAGGGATCTTTAACGTGCGTGACAACACTCACACACGGGACCTGCATTCTACCTCAACCGAACAAGGGCATATTTTTGTGAAAAATGCTCACCTAACATTTTTCAAGCGGATCGTGTCGGGATTTGAACCCGGGACCTTGGGCATAGTAGTCACGCGCATACCAACTACGCCATGGCGTCGCTTATTGTTAACAGACAACAACCCTCAAACAAATTTAATTCGTTTTGTTCTGTAAACAGCACATGTAAAGTGTTAACTATATCAAAACGCACGAACTGAACAGAGAACAAACTAAAGGAACACGAAAATTTCCAACTCATATTTTGTGCTACCCAAAACTCTGCACGCTCATTGGCCAAATAGCATTTGGACATTCTTTTACATACGAAAACTGAACCACACAATTTTATTGGTAAAAGACATCACTAACGTTTTTCGACACAACCAGCATCGGAAATGGAAATGTATAAATATAGTTTCAAAATCCACAAAAGACATTCGATAGTGCTCTCCATAACCTAAAGAATCACTGGCAGTGCTCGCTATAGTCTGCTTATTCTCCGCCAGTGACGCTGTCTGCCGCCGTACCTGGGGCACGACACTATAATTCGTCACCGCCTATAGTTAATAAACTACGTATGGGCAGCAAGCTCCGATCCGTCCACCAGGCCAGCAGGAAGCAGACACAGAACGCCCTTCGACGTGCCTTTTGATCAGCCTTGCCACACCCGTAGCTCCTGTCACCCCTGCCACAATCGCCATACCATCTGCCGCAAGCACCTATTCAAACCGCTCCTACGACGATGTCTCGAGAGATCGTTTACTGTGGTGACACCGAGTGTGTCTGTCAACTCTACCTCCGGAACAGAACCCCCGTAGAGTTCAATGGCGACGCACTCGACGAGGGCTAAGGCACCTCCACCATGCCGCCTTCCGAAGAGTTCCGAAGATCACTGAAAACTTCCAAACTACTCCAAGTTTTAGATACGTCCGTACCATAATTCTTCACATTCTTACTTTGTCCCACAAGTAAATCACTAAGTCTTCCCAAGAGGTCCGAAGACCACCGAAGACTTCTGTACCTCTTAACACTGTATATATGTTCAATCAATAGTTATTTAAGTTCTTACTTGGCGTAACAAGTAAATCCCGAAGCCTTCCAAAAAGTTTCGAAGACTTCTGAAGGTTGTATATGGATCTAATGCGACCCTATGGCGGGTTTACACTTGTCAGATACCAATACTGTTTAACGGAGATTGTATATGGTTGTGAGGTAACCTTATTGCGGGTTTACACTTGTCAGAATATTCTTACCTCACAACCATATACAATCTCCGTTAAACACTATTGGTATCTGACAAGTGTAAACCCGCCATAGGGTCGCCTCAGATCCATCTACAACCTTCATAGAACAACATTGGTATCTGACAAGTGTAAACCCACCATAAGGTTACCTCAGAACAATGTTAAAATCTACCAAAGAGGTAGCCTAAATCATAATGATTTCCTTCAAAATAAATATAAAAACGACTACTTAAGCCTTTTAATAATGCAATTGCACACTTCTTTAATAACCATCCTCTAAATTGTATAAATAGAAACATGTTAAAAAATGTTTTCCAATTCCCAAGTTATTGAATTTTTACAATAAAAATTAATCAGCTGATTTCACGTTAAGCGTATTGGCTACCTAAAAAAGTCGGTCCCAGGCCGTAACACAAATTGAAGGCAATTATTCATTTAAACTTTAAAATTTTTGCTTAGTGTACTCAAACCAAATATTTCAAACATCAATAAATCAAAGTCACCTTCAATTTATGTCATAAATGTCAAACTTGAAGTTTTTATTATTTTGAAAACGATCCTAGGTTATGGATCGAAACGTTAATAAAGATAATTTTAAAAACTATGAGTGGTTTAATCCCCAAAGAAGATTAAGAAGAATACTAAACAAACCACAACAAACATACAGGGAGTATTTACTGTGTATATGTTCCATCTATTGTTATTAAAGTTCTTGCTCAACCTCACAGGTAAACCACGAAGCCTTCTCAAGAGTTTCGAAGACCGCCGAAGACGTCTATACTTCTTAAAACTGTTTATATGTTTGATCTCTCGTTATTCAAGTTCTTACTTGGCTCACAAGTAAATCACAAAGCCTTCCAAAGAGTTCCAAAGACTACCAAACACTTCTAAACCTCTTTAAACTGTATATATTTAATTAATAAGTATTTAAGTTCTTACTTGGTTCCACTAGTAACTACAAAGCCTTCCGAAGAGATCCAAAGATTACCAAAGGCTTCCGAACTGCTTCAATTTTGAACTATTTAACTTTCTTATCTATATATCTATTAACTTTATAATTGCTTTTACCTATATATAATAAAAATAATAGAGCCAAGCCTACATATATTGTCTAAGAAGTCATAAGCCGCCCACCCGAACAATAACAAAAGGTTGTTCAAACTAATGTTCTTTTGTTCTGTGAGCAACACATGTAAATGGGGTTCAAATATTCGTTCCTTTTCCTCGATCACCGACGCGTACAATCAAAACAGAAAGACGTATATAAGCTGTTCCGAATAGACCAGAAGATCCGTCCTTATCGATTGTTATCCAAGGACCAGTAACAACTAACACTGCTGTTATTATTATCCAAGAGTGGTCTAGTCTTACGTACTCTATAAGTTACTCTTATTTATACCATTATTATACGGTCAGTGATTGTTGTCCTGACTAACATTAACTACTTACGCATGGACATACCAAAGCACCACCTCTACGACACCGTCAATCCCAGTAACATTTTGCCAGGGAATTCACGTCGTACCACCATGAAATCAATGGGATATGGAAGCTCTAGCTTCCCCACCGTCACCGACAGCCACCTCATAAGTGGCCGTATCTTCTCTTTGCCTGGATTAATTATTAGTCCTATAATAACATTTTATTAGGTTAAGTTTGAATACATATTTATTGCAAAATAGACTCAGTGCCTAGTTTCTGTTTGTTCTTGCTTGTGCTTATTAACACGCACTTGTGTTAATACTGTTAATAGATTATCATATTTTGCATTAACTGAGTTAATGTGTTTTATGTATTGCGAAGACAAACCCCACACCATATGCATATCGCAACCAAGTAAACGAAGAATTAAAGAAAATGTTGTGCGATAGAACTATTGAATGATCCTCCACAAATTTCATAATTTCAATGGTAGTGGTGAAAAAGGAAATGGTGAGCTTAGGTTGTGTTTAGATGGTCGTAAACTGAACGCTATCAATAAGTCACAATTTGAGGCAATCCCTCCTATTAAAAGTATTCTCGGCCAGATAGGCAGTACTTCTGTTTACTCAAACCTAGACTTAAGAAACTCATTTTGGCTTATTCCGCTTCATAAAGTCGAAAATATTCAGGGCTTTGTTTAGATGGTAGGCTATACCAATTTTGTGTAGCACCTTATGGACTATCTTCTTCAGCCGCAGCATTTGTCCGTGCCATGCACTACATCCTAGGAGCATATGAGCATTTTTGCATATGTTACGTGGACGATATTTTAATACATAGTTACACTGCAGATGAACATTTGATGCATAAAATTATCTACGAGTTGGATGCAGCGGGATTAAAACTTAATTTAAATAAGTGTGTTTTCATGCAACTTGAAGTAAAATTGTTGGGCTTCCAATTAACAATAGGGGTATCCCTACTAACTAATGAAATAGTAAAGTTTACTGTTCCAAAAAATGCTAAAATGTAAAAAAGTTTTCTTGGGCTTCTAAATTTTTACAGATCTATACCCATTTTTTCAAAGAGAGCTTCAGTATTGTATGACCTATTAAAGAAAAATATAAAATGGCATTGGCAATAAGAGCATGGTATTGCTTTCCAATTGTTAAAAACTCAATTTCCCAAAAATTTTTTGTTGGTACATGAGGTTTTTGTAAGAAATTCATTCTTCGAACAGATGCGAGTGATTAGGGGTTAGCTGGAGAACAGCTTCAACTACAAGGAAATAAGGAAGTTCTTAGATACTCTGTTTCTCGTCGATTAAAAGGTTCTGAGAAGAATTGTACTATTTGTGAAAAAAAATGGATGCTGTAGTGTTTGCTATACAGAAGCTAAAATTTTATTTGTTTGGGAGGCATTTTGTGGTTTAAACCGACCATAGCTCATTATGTGCTCTTTTAAACATGCGTATTACTAATAATTGGATATATTGTTGGTCCTTGTTATTACAGGAGTATGATTTTGAAATACAATATATTGAAGGTAAGAGAAACATTGGAGCAGATGCTCTAAGTAGGAGTAGGCCTCCACAATTCAGAAAATCTAATGTGCTAATGATTGCTTTGCATCAGTTAAAAAACGTGCATCAATTTGTCCACGTCCAGCTATTGCGGACACGAAAACGTGATAGTGGTTTAAATGTCGATATAAAAACAAAGGTTCGAGAAAATGGCGATTTTAAGGGATTTTCTGTCCAGAATGATTTGATAGTTAAAATTATTAGGGATACAGAAATGTCTGTAGAAGATAATAATTATGGTATGCGGCTTAAAGACCTGCATGAGAAAAACGGTTATATAGGAGTTCGTAAACTTCGATATTTCGGGAGTATTTTATATTAAAAGTGATATTTCTCTCATAGAAGAGGCAATGAGGAATTGTTGTCTATATATTTTAGGCAAATATAAAAATCATATACTTGAGGATGTTGTGAAATCGATAGTAGTCAATGCGTTCCTGGATATGATCACACTTGATTTTCCAAGCAATTTGATCACAAGTGAAGAGGCATACTCATATCTTGCGTGACAACACTACTTATTTTAATAATATGCGATTTAAAGTATATTGGAATAACAGAATCATTACTGTTATATTTTGTAGTATACGACACTCCAAGGGAACTCAGCAGAAAGGTTCCATCAGGAAACAATTAAGTTTCTACGGTTAATACTTTTTGATAATCAAATGCAGTGGTACACAAAGCTTAAACAGGTGGTACCCCTACTATAGGTAGGTTTCATCCCATTATGTTAATCGAGAGAAAAAATCGCAACCATGGGTAGATTAAGAAAACAACGAATTTGACTTGTACTTGAATTTAGCTAGACCTAGGTGAAGTCAAAAGGCAAATAAATACAGGGAGAAGTTGAACTCTAAAATAAAACGTCCAATTAAATTTTAATCAGAGGACAAGGTAGTTGTACGGAATCTCCGTGTGGGCGATATAGTGCAAGGTGTGTGTGTGCCAAACTACAATTGTCATTTATAAGTCTGTATGTAGTTCAGGAGATGCTTGGAGACAGTCCGTATGTTTTGAGAAACTAATAGTAATCATATAAGATGACCCTTACCGTAAAAATGACTAGATGGTATCAGGTATTTTTTTTGTTTTTATGGGAAATTAAAATAAAATTTCCTACCTTTTTGTTTTAAATCATCCGAAATGTTTATTTTAATTTAAGAAAAAAATAGCTCATACAATCGAAATTGCATTAGTCAAAAATTTTTTAATGTCAATTATGTTGTCGCATCACAGTGATTCTATGGTTGTTGGAATTTAATTCGTATTAAGTTGCCGAGTGTTCATTCATTTTGAAACCTGTACGATTCAGTTTATAAAAGTTGGAGGTTCGTTTTTCTTATCTGATACCTGTTGTAGATGGCCGGTGCTCATCTGGTTTCCTGCCATTATTAATCAAGAGGCATTTCAGTAATTTGATCCCATGGTCACATTTGATGTGCTGATTAGAATTTAGCAAATCTGTCATATGATTAATAAAATAATATTTTAGCAGTGCTGAAGAGTCTAAAGTAAAATATAAAAAAACGTTATAATTAACCCACATAGTAGTAAGTGAAAACTGGTGAGGTACAATTATTTATTCGTTTCATTAGGGATCAAAGCAGAGCTTGAAATTTATATTTGTCAGTTAATGTAATGTAAAGTACTTACCGTAGATAAATCCCAATTATAATGAAAAATTATAATATTAGAAAGTAGGGTTATGTTAAAAAGTCTATCATTTACCTGTTAATGGTTTGTCGGTGTGCAAGTGTTCTCCACAGACGCCTATGAAGCGCTCAGAAAGAGCTTTTTCACAAGTTGAGGTGAGTGTTCAACCTTAAAACAAAAACGTTGGAATTGTAAAGCTACCATGATTAAAAAGACTTGCTGGTGCACTATGTGAAGAGGCAATTTAAATTGGTAACAATATGAAACGTATGCATACTGTCATATTGAAGGTGGATGCAGGGATAAAATAAGTAAGGATATAGTTGACAGTAAATACTTTAAATAAACGACTAGATTTTTTTAATAATTTGCACATACGTAATAAACTTGGGTTATGAAACTGAAGATTCAGATTCATTGAAATAAATATGGCTTGCTTGTTTCATAACACTTTTCCTTAGTGGAGGAATACATTCACCCAAACACGTGTTGCTTTGTCACGATCTATGAGTTTTTCAACTTGCAAATTGTGTAATTCTAAGATGACTTGATTATATTGGTAAACGCATCTGAGCTACATTATTTTTCTTTAAATAGAACTTTTGTCGATAAACAATTTATTTCTGAGATGTCATACTTGCCCTGAGTTAGTAGTGAAGTTGTGTGATATATATCCGGCTTAAAAAAGGGAGGAAAATTTCACAGCAATATATATATATATATATATATATATATATATATATATTATTTGATCACTTAACTTCTTTAATACCTAAATTTTCGCATATATTTTATGTTGATCACAGGCTTAAAATGAGGTTGGTTATAAATATGATTGAGACATGAAATTTTTAATACATTAAATATTTAAAACAGCTTTTTAAAATGGTAAAATTTGTAATATAGAAAGGTAAAATATTGGTTTGGCAGCTTTTACCTTTTCTATATTACAAATTTTACCATTTTAAAAAGCTGTTTTAAATATTTAATGTATACGTAAAATTTCATGTCTCAATCATATTTATAACCAACCTCATTTTAAACCTGTGATCAAGCATAAAATATATGCGAAAATTTAGGTATAAGAAAGTTAGTTATTTCCAGTGACCTATAACCCGCAAACAATCATATTAAATTAAAACTAAAGGTCGTTAACAATACAAATTATATATATATATATATATATATATATATATACATATATATATATATATATATATATATATATATATATTACTCATATTTAGACCAGGGTAGAAAATTAAATAATCACATCAAGTAATTTTAATCACTGTGTAGAAGCTTTGGGAAAAGGTACACGTTATTTAAAAACCGTGAAGCATAAAAATTCATTCGTTTTATTAAAAATAAGAGATTTAAATCATGTACAAGACGCTTTATATCAAAAGAAGCAGTATTAAAAGCTCTACGTATAATTTAATTATTCCTAGTAAAGAACAAAGAGAAATTACGTGCAAAATTTATAAAATTAATTAACTCAATTTTAAGTAACCGGTATTAAAACGTACAGATAATAATTAATATTTAACTTGTATTCGCTAAAATGAAAGGATAGAAGTCAATTTTAATTGCAGTTAATTAAACCATTATTAATAATAAGCATAAAAGTCTGTGAAAATCCAAGATTATAATACCAGAAAATAAAGCTCTGAGAATTAATATTATTTTGAACACCTGCGTAGTTTAAATATCACGTACGGCGAAAAATGTGTAGATAACAAATGGTTTCAGAGAATCTTGGAGAAACCGGGGCTTAATATTCACGGGAAGGTGCGATACGGGGTTATTTAACCCAGATAGTCCACATGGACTGAAAATAATCGATAATAAAGAATATCAATTTGCACCAATACGAACAGGTTAGAAAAGGAAAGAAAATGCGTCAAGCAAAGACACATATAGTAAAAGGCGTGATTTAAGCAACGTCACAAGGGTCACAATTGGTTGAAAATAGGATGCAAATATCAGAGGTAGAAACAACGATTTCTGTATAAAAGTCAATTTGTTATTCTCGGACATGTTTGCGTGCCGTGTGAGAATTTCTGAGATTTTCAACTGGGGCGAGTAAAAACCGACGCGCGAGCGACGGAATGGGAACATAGCATGAGAAATTCTTAAGAATTGTCTGTTTTGAGGACAAAAGCGACGTGCCGGCTATCCGCTATATATACCGGTGGTAATATGAATTTCGCTCTCCTAGACTTTTGACTATTCGATGCGTTAAAAGCTCTTACATCCGCGACTTGATTCAAGATGTTAAACAGTGCATTTTAGTTTGATAAAATAATTTAAAGTTTGCTCGTATATTTTAGTGATTCAAAATAGTTTGTTATTTACGTGCTAACATGAATGTACTTCAGTGCACTTAGATACAAGGTAATAAAATTTAGTATCACTGCACCAATTAGCAAAATTTACAACGACAAATGTATACACAAAAGTAGGCAGTTTTGGCGTATATTGGTGAAAGAAGTATGAATTTCTTTGTTATTTTTCGGGGGTGTTAATAATTAAATGGTTCAAAAACGTGTCTGGATCCACAAAACCAGGGTCAGATATACACAGATGAGTTCCGGAAAAGCCCAGAAACAACTTTAAATAAATGGTGATGGAGAAAATTTTAAAAGCGTTGAGAATTAGAAGCCGTAAATATAACCCAGTTGGAATGGTGTGATTAACTAAAGGGACGATGTACATTGAAGCTACGAGGACAGTAACTTTCAGGTAAATTATACTATTTTGTTTGACATTTTGGTGTGTGTTGAATAACTTTATAATTGATTTACTTTAAATGGACATTAGTGAAATTGTACTAACAATAAAATCTTAATTTTAAGGTGAAATTTGCTTGTTTAAGTAGAAAGGGTATTTAGTATTGATGTTTGGAATTATGATGAAAATTTGGGTATGTCTTTGAGCTCAATTAGACGAACCTGGTTAATTAACGTAAAGGGGTGGTAGATGCTCCCTTTGTACTCTGCATATATTGTTATAGTAATTAGTAGGCATCCTACAAGGACTTTAATTCTGGATGCACATTAAAATGATAATAAATTTAATTTTGAAATTTTCCGATATTAAAATTTATGCTGAATATTAATTTTGAAATTTTAATGTATTGTGAATATTGATGTAAATAGAGTTGACGTTGATGTTTGTGGTAGGAATGTGTTTGTTTTTTTATGTATGAGGATGAAAGTTATTAACTAAAGGAGCAGCCGAGGCGATGAACAGAAGAAAGTCAATGGACCAACACAGTTAAGGTAATGAATAGCTTTTTGTAGGATTCACAGCATTCTGGACATCCAATTCGTAGGGGCTCGATTCGAAAAGCGGAGTACCCGGATTTTGGTGGTATCATAGCATTCTTTGGCGACCCAAAAGTGAGGCTCGAGTTCCAAATAAAATTTTTGTGATTTTATTCCAGGAAACTGGCGATCTGAGAGAGAGTTTTGTGTGTGTATAAATTTAGGAGTATTTTAGAGTGTGTGTGAGTGATTTGAACGTATGCAGAGAAAGGAGTGGTTAAGGAGTCAAGGAGTGGAAATTGGAAGTGACGATAGTGCATTGTGTGAGAAAATTTCGAAAATGGAAGAAGCTGGAGGCAGTAGAGATCAGTCGAGGACGGAATCAGGAGAAACAGGAAATGAGTTAATGATGAGAATGTTAGAGGAAATGCGATTAGCTAGGGAAGAATCGAATAGAGCGAGAGGACTCAAATCGAAAATTTGACCGAATGAATGAGACATTAACAGGAGTTAGGGAAACCCTAAGTGAGAAAATAGATAAGACGAATAAAGAAGTTTCAGAATTTAAAAATAGTCTTACCGTAAAGATGGGGGAAGTTGAAAATAGGGTTGAAAAAAATGAGCGTGATATTACAGGTCTTCGACAGGAAATGGGACATTTAAAGTCCGAAGTACGCATGTTCTGTGAAGAAGAGATTAATGTAAAAATGACTGAAGTGACGGACTCATGTAGGGATCAGTTAGGCAGGGTAGAACGCGAAGTTAGTAGTATCAAATACAACATGTCAAATTTAACGGGGGATGGTCCCAGATTCTCTACAGGTGGAGTATCATTGGACCAACACATGAAGTTCTATGGCGATAACAGGGTAAATCCACAAATTTTTATTAATAGCGTAAGAAATCTAGTGGGAAATTTATTTGACGAACAGACTAAACTGAATACGATAAAGGCTTTATTAAAGGACAACGCGGAAGCATGGTACAATTTAGTAGGACAGGACATAGACACGTATCAGGACTTTGAAAACAAATTTGTAAAGCACTACTGGATTGACCACAGACAAGACCAGGTACGAGACGACTTAATCACCGGGAAATTTAAGGGAGAATTTTCAGGAAGTAGGGAGCAATATGCTATACGCAAGTATAGCATAGCAAAGCAACTGAACCCACCACTGACGGACCGACAAATTATTAAGTATTTATCACGACACTTCGAGGTAGACATAAGACAACACGTAGCACTACAGAACATAGTGGACAGAGAAATATTTTTAGAATACCTGCAGAGGTACGACGACGTAAGTAGTGGACGACCTCGGGATAATAGGGAAAGACAGATCAATACAGTTAGGTTTGACAATAGACGGGACAACTATGCTAGAAGAGGGAATAGTTACGGATACCAGCGACAGAATTGGGAACAGCGACGACCATACGTTAGGAGTAATAGTTTAGGAAGGGGACCTGCACCGAGACCGGAACCTACCAGAAGGAATAGTTCACCGGACATGAGGGGGACTGTTAATACAGACACGGAACGAGTGGAAACGCCTAGGACATACGCTGAGGTGACGGCTAGACCAGGACCAAGTAGGGAAAACAGACCTGGACAGGATTTTTAGAACGCGACAGACCACTAGATTTCAGTGTAAATGTATATGAACATCCACGTGAATTTTTCAAAATTGAGGAGGAAGTAGAGGCAGAAACTGAGGAAAAATTATGTTTGCCAATTATTAATTTAGAAATTTTTGAGAATAATGTAGAAGTATTACTTGATACAGGGGCAGAGGCGAGTTTAATATCGGAGGAATTCGTTAGCAAAATTAGGGATAAGGTTTGTGATAGAATTATGCCTATAAAGCGTAGCCATTTAGTAGCTCCAAATAAAAGAAGTTTGCTGTAGTAAATAGTGTTGTGGTGCTTAGGATAGATATAGGAGGTTTAAGCTGTGAACAGGAGTTTGTAATTGTACCTGGACTGAAGTTTCAGAGCATTTTAGGTGTTGACTGTATGATGAAGTTAGGGGTTTTGATAGATATGGAGAGGAAGGTAGTAAGGATTAAAGATAGGGTAGTGCCATGGAAGGGCAGTTATGAAGTCACAGAGGATGACACGGGGTTTAGTATTAATGTAGTAGAGGTAGAAGATGATGAAGGTAAACAGATCAACACGATAAGATGTCCAGAGGATAAGATAGTAGAGGTTCAAGCTTTAGTACAAAAACATGCAGAATTATTGGGAGTAGAAGCAACAGCAGCAGATCGGGAGCAGGTGAAGGCAGAATTAAGTAAAGAGGCACGAAAAATTAGTCAAGGGACCAAACCGCAATTCCATTGTCCAACATCCATGGACACATTTTTGACGAGGTTAAATGGCAAGTTTGTTTTTAATAAAGTAGATTTAAGGAATTCATTCTGGCGGATTCCATTACATAAGAATTCTAGAAGGTACATAGGATTTTCCATAGAGGGAAAAATCGATAATTTTAAAGTAGTATCGTTTGGTTTGTCGGCAGAAAAGGAAATGATAATGAATAAGAAACAGACAAGTATAGGGCATGAAGAAGAAGCAGTATTTAAGAGTAAGGATAATAGGGATGATAAGTTTATTTTATGTGAGATAATAGGGATGTTAAGTATAGATGTAGAAGGGGGAGAAATAGGGATGAAGAGTATTAGGATGGTAAGAAGAAAGACGTGGAGGGTCAAGAAGAGAGTTAGATTTAAATAGGATAGGGATAGAATAGGTGTATATAGAAGAGTAGAAGTAGGTGTGTATAGAAAATAAAGCTAGGTATAGGATAAATATGGGAGATAATAAGAAATAGGTTTAGGATGAGAATAAAGAGTAAAAGTAGGAAGAAAAGAAGATAGGTTAAGTGTAGATATTTCTTATAAGATTAGTGGAGAGTTAGGAATAGAACAAGAATAGGATAGGTATATAAGATTAGGTAGGGGGAAGTAAAGTATAGTGAAGATTAGTTAAAAAGTTAGGAATAGGATAGGTATATAGGATGTATATAGGATAAGATGGATAAGTAGGATGAAGTTAGGGATAATTTCAGTTTATAAAATTAAGTGAGAGTTAGGAATAGGATAGGGATATAGGATAGGTGTAAATATTTTTTTTGTTGTGATTGGATAAGGTAGGTAAGTTAGATAGATAAGGGTAGAGAGAGATAGGCATTTTTTTTGTAAATTTTGTTTGCGGTTTAAATATTTTATATTTGTCTTCAAATAAGTGGGATTATTTGTATTCAAATAGGGGGAAAATACTCATATTTAGACCAGGGTAGAAAATTAAATAATCACATCAAGTAATTTTAATCACTGTGTAGAAGCTTTGGGAAAAGGTACACGTTATTTAAAAAACCGTGAAGCATAAAAATTCATTCGTTTTATTAAAAATAAGAGATTTAAATCATGTACAAGACGCTTTATATCAAAAGAAGCAGTATTAAAAAGCTCTACGTATAATTTAATTATTCCTAGTAAAGAACAAAGAGAAATTACGTGCAAAATTTATAAAAATTAATTAACTCAATTTTAAGTAACCGGTATTAAAACGTACAGATAATAATTAATATTTAACTTGTATTCGCTAAAAATGAAAGGATAGAAGTCAATTTTAATTGCAGTTAATTAAACCATTATTAATAATAAGCATAAAAGTCTGTGAAAATCCAAGATTATAATACCAGAAAATAAAGCTCTGAGAATTAATATTATTTTGAACACCTGCGTAGTTTAAATATCACGTACGGCGAAAAATGTGTAGATAACAAATGGTTTCAGAGAATCTTGGAGAAACCGGGGCTTAATATTCACGGGAAGGTGCGATACGGGGTTATTTAACCCAGATAGTCCACATGGACTGAAAATAATCGATAATAAAGAATATCAATTTGCACCAATACGAACAGGTTAGAAAAGGAAAGAGAAAATGCGTCAAGCAAAGACACATATAGTAAAAGGCGTGATTTAAGCAACGTCACAAGGGTCACAATTGGTTGAAAATAGGATGCAAATATCAGAGGTAGAAACAACGATTTCTGTATAAAAGTCAATTTGTTATTCTCGGACATGTTTGCGTGCCGTGTGAGAATTTCTGAGATTTTCAACTGGGGCGAGTGAAAAACCGACGCGCGAGCGACGGAATGGGAACATAGCATGAGAAATTCTTAAGAATTGTCTGTTTTGAGGACAAAAGCGACGTGCCGGCTATCCGCTATATATACCGGTGGTAATATGAATTTCGCTCTCTTAGACTTTTGACTATTCGATGCGTTAAAAGCTCTTACATCCGCGACTTGATTCAAGATGTTAAACAGTGCATTTTAGTTTGATAAAATAATTTAAAGTTTGCTCGTATATTTTAGTGATTCAAAATAGTTTGTTATTTACGTGCTAACATGAATGTACTTCAGTGCACTTAGATACAAGGTAATAAAATTTAGTATCACTGTACCAATTAGCAAAATTTACAACGACAAATGTATACACAAAAGTAGGCAGTTTTGGCGTATATTGGTGAAAGAAGTATGAATTTCTTTGTTATTTTTCGGGGGTGTTAATAATTAAATGGTTCAAAAACGTGTCTGGATCCACAAAACCAGGGTCAGAAATACACAGATGAGTTCCGGAAAAGCCCAGAAACAACTTTAAATAAATGGTGATGGAGAAAATTTTAAAAGCGTTGAGAATTAGAAGCCGTAAATATAACCCAGTTGGAATGGTGTGATTAACTAAAGGGACGATGTACATTGAAGCTACGAGGACAGTAACTTTCAGGTAAATTATACTATTTTGTTTGACATTTTGGGTGTGTGTTGAATAACTTTATAATTGATTTACTTTAAATGGACATTAGTGAAATTGTACTAACAATAAAATCTTAATTTTAAGGTGAAATTTGCTTGTTTAAGTAGAAAGGGGTATTTAGTATTGATGTTTGGAATTATGATGAAAATTTGGGTATGTCTTTGAGCTCAATTAGACGAACCTGGTTAATTAACGTAAAGGGTGGTAGATGCTCCTTTGTACTCTGCATATATTGTTATAGTAATTAGTAGGCATCCTACAAGGACTTTAATTCTGGATGCACATTAAAATGATAATAAATTTAATTTTGAAATTTTCCGATATTAAAATTTATGCTGAATATTAATTTTGAAATTTTAATGTATTGTGAATATTGATGTAAATAGAGTTGACGTTGATGTTTGTGGTAGGAATGTGTTTGTTTTTTTATGTATGAGGATGAAAGTTATTAACTAGAGGAGCAGCCGAGGCGATGAACAGAAGAAAGTCAATGGACCAACACAGTTAAGGTAATGAATAGCTTTTTGTAGAATTCACAGCATTCTGGACATCCAATTCGTAGGGGCTCGATTCGAAAAGCGGAGTACCCGGATTTTGGTGGTATCATAGCAATATATATATATATATATATATATATATATATATATATACATATATAATTATATATATAGCTGTGGATTGTAGCGATAAAAATGAGTCGCAGGTTAGGCCTCGATAAAAGTGCTGTGAATTGTACTCTGAAGATGCCGAAATAAAAGTGTGCCCTAATCACTTTGCTAGATCAGTTTAAATGAATCAACGAGAATCAAATATCAAACTTATAACAAGTATTCGTTAACAAATAATCTTTCAAATAACACTTACTACATCCGCACACAGCTTTTACAAAACAATATCCTCAAAAAATACTTACGTACAAACATTACAATCTAAAGACAGTCCAATATTGTAGGAACATCTTAAAATAAAATTTTTTTTATAACGACTAGATAATCATTTGCGTAAGCTAAAATAGAGTCCATAAAAATCTCTGTTTCTAATTAGTATTCATATTTTTTCTTATCATACTATGTACAAACTCGTAGAAATTACAATGGATAATTTTTAATACCCCTGTTAAAACAAATTTAAACGTAGCTAATCAGTTATGTTCAATAAATCTCTTTATAATGACCAAACTTTCAAAAACTTGACCACCCTTAAATAAAATTATCCACTTACAAAAAAGATTTACACAGCAAATTCTTATGTACTCTAATCTACTTAACTTATAAGAGGAAAGTCCTTTTACAGATTTTAAAAACGATGATTTACCGTTAAATTATGCTGATTTAGGTAGTAAGGTTGCATACATGTCCAAAATTGTTAAATATAGTTATATTTCATGCATGTTTCCCAGATCCAATATCAATATCGTTCAATTCTTTTAAAATTAGTTTACCATTAAATACTTTGAAAATACATATACCCTATTCTTCCATTAAAATCAAAACCCTTCTTTCAGGAATATATCGTTTTTCATTCAAAAAACAGTTTCATTATTTACTTCAAAGGTCATACTTCTTCATAATCTCAACTTAAAATCATCTTTCAACTTTGTTTGTATACGTTACAGTTTTAAAACTCATTATTATCCATTGACTGATATCTTTAACGAGTAGTAAAACACCCTGACTTCTGATTGCATTCTTTAATCGGTTATATGGTATAAATCTTACTACGTCATACAATTTAGAACCATTGGGAATTTCTGGTTGTTGTCTATACGATTTCATTCATGTGGATGATGTAATTATACCAAGAAGTAACATTCTACGGCTCGCGGCTATAATTAATTGTGCATTCTACACGGGTTATATGTTATGCTTAAGATTAGTAACCGTCACTCAATCATGTTACGATCGTTATCTTGATGTATTATCTTGTCGAATAAACGTCTCAATTGCATATGTTATCTTGAACATTTAGTGGTTGTAACTCCGCTCATTTAACAATTATTACCTACTTGATTTATTGTTTGCTAATTGGTGAATGAATCGCTCTAATTTGTTATCTGATATTATGAACAAACTAGATTTTTTTATCGAAGAATCTTGTTGGTAATGAAATACGCTTGTCTATTTAAAATACATGTTGTTTTTTTATTGAAAACACGATGTGCGTGATTATAGACGCTTTTCAATAAAAAATGGAATGAAATTAGGTACCTTTTACTTTTTTTGTGAAATTTTTTTAGAACGCGTTTGAATAATATCGAGTATTTTTTTAATAAAGGGCATTTTCAGACACATGGAATTTTTCTTACTACTTACAGATACAATTAAATTACGTAATACGAAAGTATTTACAAAAATTTCTTAATTTTTTCAGGTTTGGAGTGTTATATGTTCACGGAATGGTGCTCAAGAATATTTATATTGTATTTTGCATTGGACGTGCGTGTTGTATATATATTTAGATATTAGTTACTAATTGATGTGTTGTGACTATATTTTTTCACTGGTATATACTAATTTATGTGTTGCAGTAGTGTGTCTGCAAGATATACGTAGTATCGTGGTATCACTGTAAAATGACTGGAGTTATAGTTTAAAATTTGTTTAGCAACATGCAGGTGGCGGTTGATTGTAAAACCTAGCAATTTGGCAACGTGTTTATTTAGCTGCTCGCTGCTGCAAGTCTGTAGTACATCGTACTAGATTTTAAAACAAATTAAATCCACGGACGCAGGGAACTGG
This sequence comes from Platerodrilus igneus, assembly GCA_036346225.1. NCBI lineage: Eukaryota > Metazoa > Arthropoda > Insecta > Coleoptera > Lycidae > Platerodrilus > Platerodrilus igneus. Next base: position 3,289,185 of record JARFIW010000929.1, on the reverse strand, counting down.
CATCAACTTGTCATAATATGAAATAACTGGTGTTAGCTTAATGCTAAGCTAACTGGTATGCCCTTTATGTAAATTAGTGGGTTAGTTACCTACTTCCAATTGCAACTTACTAAAATCGAATATACTTCTATATTTAGATAATATTTAACCCATTAATTACTCTTAAAACACATCAGTCAAATATTTCGTTCACTTTTCTAAAAAATAATGTCAAGGCACATTAAATCAGTATAAGATTTAAATAATTACAACCCAATACGATAAATAACTTCACAACCCTCGCCCAATACCAACCCACAACTAATCAGAATTGCATGAGAACCTAGTGCGGTGTATATTGTACTCCACAATCATTTATTATTTTTATCAGCAGCTTAGAAAAATGTGATGTAGATAACTAAGGCCCTAATGATCCTCCATTACGATGCATCGGTAAATTCTCGCTCGGCATGAGGGAATTTTTCGAATTTGCTAAAACCTTTCGACAAACGGGGAAAGTTAATGTAATAATAACAACGCTACCGGCAATGATAATGCGCAATCTGATTACAACGGGCATATATCACCTCACAATGGCTGAACAAAACTGATTATGGAAAATGTTCCTTCCTGTACATCAAGGATAATATGAGCAGCAGCAGGAGCACGTTTCAGCACCTTTCAGCCTCTTACCTTTAGCTTTATATATTCCATACAATAAAGTTTAATTCTGAATTATTTCCGAGTACTGAAATATGTTTAGCTTGTTAGTAAGTAAATATAATAAAACTATCATGTTTAATAAATTACAGATAAACAATGTTATAAACACATAAAAGATGTCCAATAATTTAAAAATCCTTTTAAACCCACCCCTTACCCTTAGAGATTTTTAGTTTGCTGCAAATATATCTAGTGTAATATAACAACACTAGAAGTAACTTTACGATTACTTTATTCATAAATAAATACATCAGCTATGTATATCAAACATTTCAGGTATGGAATTTTTTCCCCGCAAAGAATTTTAACACCTACATTTATTGACTTCCCACAGTAAGAACACTGATTAATTTGTTTCGAAACTTAGCGTTTATTATACAATTAGACCCCATTTAAAATATATACAATTAGTGCTATATGTTTCTGTCAATAATTTATAGAATTTTGAACAACATTTATTAATATCTATCAACATTAGCAATAATGTTAAATGTTGAATATCCAATTGTATTCTGTCTGCAACAAAGCCCCCCCCCATACCTGAATACCAATTACTGATAGGCACTATCAAAGTTACTAGTTTAAAATTCTATAACCGTTTATGAATTTTGATTTATTTTTAACTTGGAACTCTAGTTCCATATTTACTGGATGTTAATTTTTAATCTTGAACCTACCGCTATAAATACTATACCTGTTTACAGTTCATTTTATTAAACTGAAATAGGTTTTATTAAGTTTTTGTATCCATTTTATCATTATTTGCTGAATGATTTCTTTTAAGTGCATCATTTCAAGTATTTATCGTTTTCTTTTTAAAACAACTTTTTTTTATATTCAGATGTATGATTCTTATGTAGCCATTGCTCTATAATCGCAGTGTGGTTATTTATAGTTGTCACACTAGTGCTCGTTTAGTCTCCAGTTAGTAAGGTTAAATTCTTTATACGCAATTATCACACTATGACATTTGTTATGCTTCAATTGGCTTCACAAAAATTCTACCTAATAATTAATCCTCGAGGACATTCCTTATATAATTATTTTAGGGGTATCACATATTGTCATTAAATAGAAAATAGGTTGTGTGAATTATCCTCGGGATTTTTAGAAATAGTTTTTATTATTATGCATTTCGTGGGAAAAAATGTCAAATATCATCTCCCATGGCTGAAAGGAATATGCGTCGTTGTTTTAACCAATCAGAACGCGCTGCGTAGAAGTGAGTGGTTTATGAGTTGAAAACAATGAGCTGTCATCATTCATTCTAAACGTAACTGCCTTATCTTGAAGAACTGTGGCAGTAGTGCTTTAGTTTGTGAAGCTTTCCCGTCGATTTTCCTTCCTATTGTCGCTATCATATATCTTATGTGTTACCTGTTTAATATTCTAGGTAAATAACGGACTCCGCTAAATAAATCTGTTATATAGTTAGTTCCCTCTAACTTTAGGATAAAGTTGCAATTGGATAAAATTTAATGAAATATATACGAAAAATTCCATTGGTAAAAGGAATTGGTGCTAAATGTCAGTATCCTTCAAGCGCAATTCTAGATATTCATTTACATACAGTTGCCAACACTTCACTACTACATTTGACGTCATCCTAAAGTAAAAGCAAATGGACTTTAGAAGAGGATTTGGATTCACGATCCAGTATACGGTGAAGAGCGACTCTATCATTAGTATTGCAGCTAGCCAAAAATCGTAATATAAAGAATTTATTAATTGGCGTTATAGACCTTAAACATTTAGATAGTCACGTGGTAAGCCAAACTATATTTAATTTGCTTACACGTATTAAACTGAAATGAATAATTCGTTCGTAAAATTTGTGCAATATCATTACGCCCTCTAGATGAGCACGCAATATAACTAGTGTACTGTACTCTACTGTATAGTAATACGTTTTAATAAGTTACATTGTTGCTTTTTGGATTATAGGGTGTTGTGAATAAAAATTTAAGGGACTGTGTTACTTACCCCTTAATTTATTATTTATTCTATATATAGTAACATGTTTAAAATTTTTATTGTATTATTATTTTCTATTTTCCCCGTAAATTGTAATTTTTTGTGGTAACTATTAAAAAGTTTTATCATGTATCTGTACCACTAGCAATCGCAACAACATACTGTACGAAATTGGAAATTAAATTTTTGTAAACGTTCCTCTAGCACCATTTATACCATAATATTAGACAGGGCCATGTCCATGGCAAATCCATTTATCTGCCTATACACACAGACACACACTTCTATGTGTAAAATATGTAGATTTTATTATTAGTTTAGTTGCTTTTCTTATTTCAATGAACGATATATCTGTATGTAGTTTAATTTCACTACAATTGTTTTCTATTAATTTTAATGTCAGTTCACTAGATATATTGGCGTATAAAGGTATTACATAAAGAGAGATCAACATATTATTATATTTTTAAACTGCTATGAAATTCTTATACAGTAGTTATTTTTATACAATATATATTTTTAAAAATGCTTATTAAAAAAATTGCTATTTTATTAATTGGTATCATTAGTATACGGTCTTCAAGTAATTTAGGCAGCCCATATAACTTAAGCAATAATGGGTTATTTATGGTTAAATCCTTGTATATTTTGGAAGAGATATACTCTATCTGGCGATGTTATTATTGTATCATTATTTGTTTAGATAATTAATAGTTGGATTTGTTTAATAATTGTGCACGTTGTTTGGTCTTTAAGCAATTCTGTGATATTTTTTATCATACATTGTTTTATCGTAATGACTATTTTGTTGGATTTATTTAGTAAAGAATCTAGTGTTTCATACCTCTATTATTTCTAATTGTATGCATCGCAGCAACTTTTGTAGGGTATACCGTTAGTGTGTAAAATGCTATTTTTTTCACATTTGTTATAGATGAATCATCATTATGGAAAAAATATGTGTTGTTATTAAAAAGCATGTATTTTTCTAAGAAATGTTTTTATTCCTTTACTTTACAGATTTCTTTTGCCACAAAATTATGTTTTCATTGTGGAATTGTTTAACATCATTATTTTTTCAGAGAGTTGAAATACAATAAAACTTTCAAATTACTCATAACCGGTTAACTCTCCCAATTCTTTATATAACAGCTTTTAAAATATATATCAAAACAGTTTTGAAAATTTTCTCTAGAAAAAGTTGTTACTTGAATTTTTTTGTGCAAATAAGTTACCATCATGAAAAAAGTTAAGCTCCATATCTGGAAAGAACATTTCTATTGGTGAGTCAGCCATCATGCAGAATTAGAACGACCTATTCCAATTGGTTCCAATGTTACACCGTAAATTCGAAGCAACAATGATAATTTACAGGATCGTATCTTAGTATCCCAGTATCAAAGCATTCCTGGGCTTAGCACTTTATCAAAAATTCGCCCATTTCGTTCCAATACCTCCTCTATGAATCTTTATAGGTATTCGGGTATATCCTGTATCTAAACAGTCTGACATTATTAACTTATCTACATCTTGTTTTGACTGTTTAATTAATACTCCAGTGAATGGGTTAAGGTTCCACAGACCAACTAATTTCCAATTTTGCCCTCACTTTAACACTCCAGACGGCAAACTGCTTAACCGCAGTGTACCTTTCAGTTGCTGTTACTACTAGTTTATGCATCTTAAGTCACTCTACAGTTCGAATTTCAAAATTTAGATCACTTGGTGTCATATACACAATCTGCGTACTCGTGTTAGTGTTTTTAGACAAAAGTGTGTTTACTCAGTGTTTGATATTTTAAAATTTAAAACTTTATACGTATTCTTGGGTAAATCCAGTTTGTTAGAATGCCAGATCCTTACGAGTTGGAAATTGAAGAGTTTCGTAATTTATTTGAGATAGTACCTCTTGACAATGCAATAAACAACGATGGGAATTCGATGGCCGATCTTAATTTTGTACAGGCCAGTGACCATGGGTCTGATCCCGAACAAGAATGTGAAGGAGATGATTAAAGTTCCGACAATTTCTCTTGTATTGATTTGAATATAACTGTAAAAGTGATGATCATTCTACATCAAAAATGACCAAGCAATATCTTTATTAGAAAGACGGCTACAAAGGACATAAAGACTCGAATTAACAAAATATACGTACATTGTTAGCCATATAGCAGATGTAAAAAATGCTAAAAATACCTTGGAAGAGTTTGATTGTTTGAGTCGATTTTTTGATAATTATATAATACGTCTAATTGTGTCAAAAACAAATAGCTGAATCGATAAAATATCCGTAATTTTAAACCACTACAACATCAGAGACGATAACCGGTTGGAGATTCACATCATCCGGTGTGGTACGACAAAGCGCAATGAATTCGTCTGCAATCCACCAGAAACCTCCCATTAGAAAAAAATGACCTTGTAAATAATCAAAAACTCTAAAACAAAATGCTATTGTATTTGTAAAGTTTGGTTACGTTTAGAACACATAGTGCCAACCTGCAGCAAGTGTTTTCCAGAGTACTAGTAGCATTACATAATTTGCGTCCATATTTTATTTTGTTAACGCTTATTTGTGTGACAAAATTCCATATGGTTTAGATTATAAGAGTATTTTCATTTTTCGATGTTTTCACATATTTTGCATATATGTGGTAACTTTTTTTTTCCGGTTAGTAAGATATACTTGTAACGCGTTGCGATACGCCAGTTATAAACTAGACTGGAATATTTCAACTTTTGATTCAGTAAAGTCATTTAGGTAACAAACTTTAACTTCAAAAGTTATAACATTGTTTGTCTTATATGCACCGTAGGCGTAGTAATCCAGGACGATGGCTTAAATTAAAACCGCAAATTAAAACATACCTTAATATTATGCATATCACATGAACAAGATAATTTACAATAAACAAATATCGTCGGTCCCAACCACTAAGGACAGATTTTTTTGTTACAAGAAACATTTTTGTTAATTCTACAAGTATCACTTTTAGATTTATATTTAACTGATTTATATTTAATGTAAGGCATAAAAATAAGAGCAAATCATATAATACTTTTTATGTAAAAGGGTTTTACCAGGAGAATTTGTGATCAGAGTTCTAAATACTCTGACCTTTTAATAGATTATCTGTCAAGGATTTTTCTGGCCAAAACAAATCTTACAAGCGTGAAAAAAATTATAACCAGGAAAACCATTCTCCAAAGAATAAGTTTAATTCTGTAAATTTAAAATAAAGTAAGGAACATATTTTTTTATATCCTTCTTAGAAGGTATTTTTGTTTGAAAGAAACATTGTTGTAAATCTTCTAAATGCTTTTGTATGAGAGAAAATATTTAATACTGTATAAATGCTTTGTGATATTGTTGTGTATGGTTTCATTTTGAAAAAAGTCGTCAGTTACGTTTGGATAGCCAGGCAAAGTTAAAAAGGAAGTAAGTGAACAAGTTTACAAACTGCAGTATTTGTTTCACAGTATTCTTTTAGCGGTGCTCCAACGCGAGGCCTTACCACATCACTCTTTTAGTGGTATCACAATGTGCGGTGTTACCACATTACTCGTTTAGTGGCGCCCAACGCGAGGTCATTTTCATACTCTTTCAGCGACGTACTCAGTGCGGCCTTGCCATAGCAATATATATATATATATATATATTTATATTACTATGTAATTTGTAGGTTAGAATGAGATATATAGGCCATAGGACAGTTTAGAGTAGGATGGCATGTAGAGATTCCATCTATTAAAAAGTTAAACGTGTAAATACCACTTATTAAAAAGTTAAATAGATGTCTTAGAAATCGAGTGTAATGATTAATTAATTTAAAGTAGGAATTTTATAGTTAATTACATTTCAGTTTCCGCTTTGCACTTATTTGCAAGGAAATTTCATAATATTTAGGGAGCAGAAAGAATAAACGTTAAGCATCTATCATAAAAGCCAATTTATTATCGTATAATAGGCGAAAAGCTTTTTGATTTTAGCGTAAGATAAATAATTTTAAGGGGAATATTTTAAAGAAGTAGAAACATTTAGTTAATATCGTTTAGCATATGTAAATAGTATAGGGGAAAATTTAGCATAAAATAACATTTAAAAACACGAACTGGATAAAAAGAGATAGAAAAGTGTCTTGGATAAACAACACTCGACGGTTACGACAGGCATATTTTAGGTAACGACTATTTACAAGAATGGGGCGCGTTGTCAACAACCTCATAAGAAAATCAATATTGTCTACGAATACAAATTGACGTTTAGGCAATTACAGATCGATATGAAAACAAAGACAGATGGGTTATAGCATATAAAGGAGGGAAATGCAAATGTTAGATGTCGGTTAGACTTGGTAACTAGCGAAGGAAAAGGGATAAATTCGAAGCTATGAGCAAGAGTGAGATAGAAGATGTTTGTATAAAATATCGATTTTATATGGGGAGAGAAATTAAGAAATGTTATTGGACGTTACGGGTAGAAGTGAAAACGCGTGACAGTCTGAGATTAAGAGAGAGTACACATGTGAGTGGTATTCGTAAACGAAGCATGAGAGAGAAAACGGTCGTATATGAAATAAAGAGAGAAAGAGCTAGGTTTGTTTTGCATTGGGAGGCGTGAATTTAATGAGAATTGATTTCAGTTGAGGCTAGTTTCGGCGAAGCAGACCAACTGTTAGACGGTGATAAGTGATTTTCGCGGTAATTTGTGGGATACGAGCGTTAAAATTCCAGGAGTGTAAGGACCGTTGTTGTGTATCTACAAAATTACAGAGAATTATGGAAGGATAACTTGGGGTTGTTAGAATTTGGTGTCGGTTATGATTTTAGGTTTCGAGAAGTGTAGCAAATGGGTAGGAGGTTACTGAGAAAATTGAATAACAAGGGGGTGTTTTTGGTCTATATAATCAGCTGTAAGGGGGCGAGACTCTCTCTTCTTTCCTACGCTCGTCATCGACGTTTAACTCAAGTAGTAGTCAAGCTTTTTCTGTGCTTTTTAAAAAGTTGTTATTACACATACGTTGGAATGAGGTTGTACTTATCGTTTGAAAATACTGAAGTATATGTAGAAATAAAAAGCGAAGCATTTTCCTAGTCATGTAAGTAGAGACTAATGTTACTTTGGTTGTTGGGGCTTGCGAGGCGTCCTAAGAAGGATGTGCGATAATTGAATGCATCACGTAGTAATTTGCTGATGGTATATGGAATAGTAGAGGAGTTTAGGAAGTTTGGATGCACTGTCAATGGTTTGTTGGAGATATTTGGATAGCTGCGTGCAGACGGAATTGGTATGACTCAACTTGGGAGCGGTTCCATAACTCAAAGTCAGTATTGAGGACATCATCGTCGAGGGCTGAATTGCGGATGCAGGCGGCGTGATGGTTACCAGGTAAATCATTTTTATACAAACATTGCTGTTGAGTTTTTTATGTGTTGACACTTTGTGCTTTTTGAGTGATTATTTTTATTAATCCTATGAACTCAAGAATTTATCGAACTTTATATTTAAAGGAAAATATGGTTATGTAGAAAGGTATATGTAATATAAAGTTAGAAAGGCTGTTTATGTACAAAATAAAGGGGACTTTTGTTGTGGCAGTGCTATAATTTTGCACACAGGTTTAAAAGAGTTTTACTGTGAGCTCATATTAAGACAGGGGTTTAAAATCAGGTATTAGGTTAGCCCACTGACTTTAAATTGGATATTTGTAAAATGAGAAAAATTTAATTCAACCACATTTTAAATTCAATTGCTTTCATATCAAAGATATGTAAGTTTATGTATGCAAACTTTTGTACTGGACAAAACGATGGAACTAGTAATTTTTTGTTTAAATACAGTGTGATAAATTTTGGTAGTTGTATTTTTTTTGATAGGATTGTAGAGAAGAAATTTTCAGAGTACAGCATAGTGTCGTTTAGATGAAGTTTGATTTTCAGCAGTTCAGGTAAGCTTTTTTGAACCATTCATAAGATTTATTATAGGAGGGAGCGGAGCAGCCGAGGTAAGATTCGCAGAATTTAAGATGCCCAAGGTGTGGGGCTGTTTCCAGATTGTTTTCAGGGGAAATTCAGAGTATTTTTTATGACGGCCCAACGATAAAAAATTGTACCACTGTTTGTTTAATAGAAAGGCGTTTCATGACTTGTATAAAATCTAATACGAAAGTGACCACGTGACATTTAGCAACGCAAACGGATACTTGGTAAGGACCACATTAAACACTAAAAATTTTTCATAAACAACTTAAAAGAGTGAATCAGTAAAAGATTAAGCATATTCTATCAGCGCACGTTCTGGTAATTGATTACGGTAAAAAGTATTTCACGTACTGATTAGATAATAATAATAACATTTGGACAATGTTGTTTTCTTTTTAGACAAACCATAAAAATTTAGACAACTTTTGCAAATAAAGTTAACGTTTTTGAAAGCTCGATTTTTTTTGTTTCTCATGGTTTAGCACAATTATTGCAATAATTAAAATTGCATTTACGCAATTGCAACTTATTAAGATTTTTAGTAAAAAAAAACGATTTCAATCGTAATTTTAAACAAACTTAAGAGTTGAAAATGCTTTTTTGAAATCCAGAAGTAAAAAATACTTCATTCTATTTAAAATGAATAAGATACATTCAGTGTCTGGTGCAATATAAGGCGATAACAACGTTATATTATTTATTTAAAATTAGTTCGTCTTAACCGCGCCACATTTGAAAAGCCAATCATTGGTACTCAAGACGTTTTCCCAGGTCATCGTTACCCTACAATGAGCTATTATCGGTAGCTTAGAGAGATGTGATCTACGTAGATAACTAGTTAAGCTCTTCATAATCTCTATTACGGTACAAAGTAGAATTTTAGCTAGGTGTGGTTAAATTTTGCTGCAAGCTTTCGATAAATGAGAAAAATTAATGTAATAATAATAGCGCAAATGAATGTCATTGTACATTGCTGATTGATCATCTTACAAAGTCGAAAATGGATTATGAATTATGTTGTTTCCTGGAGATAAAATAAATATCGGTTGCAGGTTTTTAGCATCTATAGTTTTCTACAACCACTTCATTTACTATACAATGCCCAAATTTAAGCTACAATAAACAAGCAAGATATTTACATTCCACACTGTTCAAATATCGGTTATCATAAGTTTAGGTAAATATAAAATAACTATCTTCCGTCAATATATAACAGATTAAAGCTTTTATAAATACACAATTGGACTAAAAACTTAGTATTACGTGTTCGAAAACGATAAGTATGAACTTACCTTTCAACTTCAGTGGCTGTGAGGTCGTACTCTTCAGATAACTAATCAGAAACTTGCTGGGAGAATACCCAGCGTAAGGTAATGTATCCAACATAAAACGTTTTTTCAGAACTTACTGAGAAATCGCGTACAGCCGCTTGGTAAATCGCTATTTTCGTAAAATTAAATGCAGGACGGGCTATATCTATCACGAAACTAAATATAAATGAACACGAATAGAAGTATAAAACCTCTTTATCGTTGCTAGTTCATGATACCGCGATATGGTCTGATAAGAGAAAATACCACGTTGATAATATCTAGAAAAATGTTATTCAAGATTATTTAAAAATTCAAATAGCAATTATTTACCAAGGTACAAAGAGGTTCAACAATTTATTTCTGATAGCAGACTAAGATTGAAATATTGATATAATCAAATAATCATTTGAAACAATATATAATAATATTAATCAGTTATTTGATATGGTTATATTTTTATTATTATTAGTTCACAACAAGTATAAGAAAAGGTGATTAATGCAAGATTACTTATCTTTAAACAAGAAAACAAATAATGTTGTAATGTTCAGTTGAAGTATAATTCCTCTTTTTAAAAATTTGTACAATTAAAAGCGCACTTAATACTACAAGATAACTCTAAAGTGTTTTCATATTGTCTTCCTCTTCAGGTACATCACGATTCCCATTCTGTCCAAGAAGCTAAAACGAACTGCCCAATTCCTAGAAATTTTTCAAACAAGAAAAAGTTGTTAGACCTTCTGCCGTTCAGAACGGACCCGCACCTTGAAAAAGTTCTAGAATACTAGAACGGGTAGAATGGCTTACGTGCTTCAGCGAGATAAAGAGTCAAACTATAGGTTTAACTAAATTAGTGGGGTGTTTAGTGAGGAGACAGACAAAGACAGATCCTCGAAAGAGGGCAGCAGCTCTTTCGATACTTAGAGTGGCAGAGACCATAGGGGTCGGTATGGCATTCTAAGACATACTACTTCGATGCTGAAGCCAACGGAAAAGTACCACACTACCACCTAAGTACAAAGCGTACTACAATTGTTATTTAAGATGATGGCATCCTCTGGGGTAAAAGATTCAGGAGGTAAAATAATCTCCCATTTGAATTTCCGGGAGGAGACTACTTTAGAGGATGCGATGGGTAAGTTGAACAAGATGAGAAGCAGAACCGAAAACATTTTGCGGGTCGGGGTGCGGAATTTGAAAAATGTTTGGCGAGCATTTTTCACAAAAATACACCCTCGTTCGGATGAGAGGTAAAATGGAGGTCCCGTGTGTGAGTGTTGTCACGCACGTTAAAAATCCCTAACTTGCTTGGAACGCAAGGGTTCGGCAAAATTCCAAATTTTCCAGGTAAAAGAAACTCGCTTCCTGGCCAATGTAGTACCTTCGGGTGGAACATTGGAAAATCACATGTAAAGATTTGAGAAGTAGCGGCTCCGTGGCGTAGTTGGTATGCGTGTGATTACTAGACCCAAGGTTCCGGGTTCGAATCCTAAAACGGTTCGCTTGAAAAATGTTAGGCAAGCATTTTTCACAAAGATACGCCCTCGTTCGGATGAGAGGTAAAATAAAAGTCCTGTGTGTGAGTGTTGTCACGCACGCTAAAGAGCCTCATCTTGCTTGGAACAGCAAGGGTTCGGTAAAATTCAAAATTCTTCAAGTAAAAGAAACTCGCTTCCTGGCCAATGTAGTACCTTCGGGTGGAGCATTGGAATTTGAGAAGCATGAAACAAGAAAGCAAGCTAAAGAATTTGAAAATTGAAACGAATAGGCTAGCATTACATATAATAGGGATTTATAGAGCGGAGATTTTAGGGTAATTCATACAGGATCAGAGGTAAGAAATTCGGGTGCGAGGATATTTACATGGAAAGGATACTATGTATAAAACTTACAAAAGGACGAAATAGTACTCATTGTTAGATTAGAATCTAAACCAGTAAATACAGTAATAATAAAAGTATACATGACCACCTCTAACTACAGTGAGAAAGAAGTAGAAGCGATCTACAAAGATATCGAAAACATGCTAAGATTCGTAAAAGGACATGAAAATTGAAGAATTACTAAATATTTTAATGCAGTAGGTGAGGGTAGGGAAAGAGCGGTAGTAAATTTATTTGGTTAAAATCCGAGAAACGACACAGGAATAGGCTGGTAGAATTTTGCGATAAAAATAATTTAACTATCACACACATTATTTCAACATAATGCTAGAAGACGATACACTCGCAAAATGTCAGGAGACATAAAGAGATACCAAATTCATTACATTTTTACTCGGCTACGATTTAGGAATCAAGTAATACTGTAGAAGCTACCTAGAAGTAGATATAGCCACTGACCACAACGTAGACCACAACATACCAATTATGAAAGCCGCTCTTAAATTTAAAAATTTGAAAAAGAAACGGAATAGGTAAAGATAGACGCAAAAGATATGAGAAAAAGTCCAACGAATTGCTAAAAGACACCAGGAAAATGGTTGATACTAAGCCAGAGATATTCTGGGGTATAAACAAAAAACATAAGAAACCCTGTGTAACAAAGAATGTTCTGAATTTAATAGATGAAAGGTGAGATTACAAAAACAGACCAGACGAAGCAGAAAAACCGAGACATACAGCTATAAAATGGGAAATTATTCGCAATTACAGGGTACCAACTAAAATGGAAATAGAAAAGACAGAGTAAGCATATAAACTAATTAGAATGAATTTTAAGAATAAAAAACCGTATAGTAAAAATATAAGGAAGAAAACTGCTGAAACATTATGCGTTTAGCACAGCACTGTACGGCTATGAAACGCAAACAGTAGAAGAAACGAACAGGAAAAGGATTGAAGCCTTTGAATTGTGGTGCTACAAATGTATGATGAAAATATCATAGATAGATAAAGTTAAGAAAAAGTTGTTCTACAAATAGTAGAGGAAGATGGAAACATGTGGAAAACAGTAAAAAAATAATAGAGATAGAATGATAGGATCCATACTAAAAAATGAGGGAATAATGCGGAATGTATTAGAAGCAGAGAGAAGAAAAAAGAGCTGAAGAGGTAGAGCTAGATTAGACTATTATATGCAGATATTGGTGATGTAGGTTGTGAGAATGTAAGGGAAATGTGTAAGGTTAGCTCAAAATAGAAGTCAATAGAAGAACGCGTCCAGTCAGTTCCAGGACGAAAAACCTATTGATGAAAAAAATAATGGTGTTAAAAGCTGATGATTATCGTTAACAACTACAGGTGTTGGTTTTGCAATATTCTAAACAAATGTTGATCGTGCTCAAGGAGTAGTTGCAAAGCTATTGGTTCAGCAAATGTTTTAGTGGTGGTGGACCTTGGTAGTCGTCAAGTTGCAGAATCCCCTTCGCGTACCTTACATATGATTTTACAATGCTCTACCCGAAGGTACTACATTGACCAGGAAGAGAGTTTTTTTTTATCTGGAAAATTTGTAATTTTGCCGAACCTTTGCTGTTCCAAGCAAAGGATCTTTAACGTGCGTGGCATCACTCACATACGGGCCCTCCATTTTATCTCTCATCCGAACAAGGGTGTATTTTTGTGAAAAATGCTCGCCTAACATTTTCAAGCGGACCGTGTCGGAAATCGAACCCGGAAGCTTGGGCGTAGTAGTCACACACATACCACTACACCACGAGACCGTCCCCCCCCCCTTCGAGTACCACTAAATATCGGTGAAATAAGATATATTTTTAGAAAACAATACAAGGGGAAAAGTGCAAAAGATATAAAATAAGATAAAGATATGGCCGTCCTGTATTGTACAAGAAAAACCAACTGCTATTTTCGAAGACAACAAACAGAAACAAGGAAAAAATTGTTAAAAATCTATGTGTTAAGCACAGTACTGTACGGCTGTGAAATATGGACGCTAGAAGAAACAGTCAAGAAAAAAATAGAAACCTTTGAAATGTGGTTCTGCCGATATACGATGTAGATATCAAGGATAGACAAAATTAGGAATTAAGAACAAAAAAGTTCTAGAAATAGTAGGGGAAAAAGATATCTGTGTAAAACGGTAAAAATAATAGGAGAAATGGGATGGTAAGACACGTTCTAAGACATGAGGGAATAGTGCGGAATATATTAGAAGGAAAAAGAGAAGTAGAGGTCGATCTAGATTAGACTATTACACACAGATAGTGAAATATGTAGATTGTAGGAATTTCAGGGAAATGTATAGTTTAGCGCAGAATAGAAATCAATAGAAGTACACGTCCAACAAGTACCAGGACAGAAAACTAATGATGAAACAATTAATTGTATTTAAACCTAATGGTTTTCGTAAACAACTACAGGTGTTAGTTTTGCAACAATCTCAACAAATGTTGATTGTGGGAAAGGAGTAATTGGAAAACTATTGAATCGGCTAATGTTTAAATGGTGGGAGCCTTGGTAGCCGCCAGGTTGCTTACCTGCTTCGCGGACGACTGAATATCGATGAAATAAGGTACATTTATTTGAAAACAATAAAAGGGGAAAGTACAGAAAATATAAAAAAAGATTATCACAACGTCGTATTATATCTAACAAGAATAAGCAGCTGCCATGTTCGAAGACAACAAACATACAAACATGAAAAAATTGTTGAAAGCATATGTGTGAAGCATAGCACTGCACGGCTGTAAAACGCGGACAGTAAGAGAAACAGACAAAGATAAAAGCCTTTGAAATGAGGTGCTGCTGATGTATGATGAAGACAAAGAAAAAAACATATTTTTCAGAAGGACACATGTAAATTGTCCTGTGGTATATAAATTATTTTCTAAGCAAACTTCAGAATTAATTAAACCTTAAAGCCATAACTTCTCAAAATAAAACTATTAAAATCTAAAAATGGATTAAATATTATCATGAAGTCCTTTACAGAAAAAAAACACAAACCTTTTTCATCTTTAGACTTCCCACAAACAGTCTTCATGACGTGATACCTTCTTGATCCAAACTATACACGACTTTTCCACCAGAAATCCAAAAAACCAAATTGCAACGAATTCAATTGCAGAAGAACTAACTTTAATAGATTGTGATTTGACCAGAATTTTAACATAATTTAAACTTGTACTAAAATTTGAACCAAGAATTGAAGTAATATTTGAACAGAATTTAAAGTAGTATCCTATTACTTAAATTAATTTAAAATAAGCAGTTCTACTTGCGATATCTTAGAATCGGTGAAAATCAAACTAACTGCAAAATATTTTGTGACTGACAATATTTCACAGGCACTAAATTTTATTTAACTCTGTAATTTTTAAAATACTTTAGTAGTTTGCAGAGTAATAGAAACAATCACTTTAAAATCTCCCTAGTCCTATATAAAATCCCTTATATGAATTATAAACAACCACATCTTCAGAAAAATCTACTGTATTGTCCAAATGTAAAACTCTACTAGTCATGCAATTGAAAAAAATAATAAACGTTGCAGTTCATAACAAAATTTTCCTTTCGTCAAGCGCTCTCATCAATGCAAAATCGACTTCAATTTTTATAAGTAAATTAATATAATTTTAATTATTAATTTTCCTTCTACACAGCAAATTTGTTTCATATCGTTCATTATCGCAAATGTTAGCTTTCATTGAATGGAATAACAAGCAAGTACCTGACTAGTTCCTTATAGCTTCTAAATTGAGAATCAATGCAAATTTATTTTAACGAAATAAATAACACTTTTGTATTGAAAATTTTGGGTAGATAATGCATGAATAATATCAGTAAAATATTCATTCATTTAACTAATACAAAATATAGCCTGATATATTGAGCGTTCTTAAAGAAAGTTTACGTTCTTATAATTAATTATTGCAAATTATAATTTTGCCGCTATCGACGAAGAAGACGTCTTTTTCTCATCTCTCTCTCTCTCTCTCTCTCTTATATATATATATATATATATATATCTATTATCGTGTAAGTTATAGGTAAAGAAGCATAGATAAGTCAAGAAAATAAATTTGTAACGACCGTGTATATAGGAAATAGGAATAATTTATTTACGCGCCAAATTAATTAGTTTTGACATTAAAACGGACGGATAATAGCATACTTTTGTATTTATAAATCGGAATCTTAAATTTTCATAAGTGTAGAAGCTTAGTAGTACGCGAAAGCTCAAGGATAATACGAATGTAATTAGCTTTAATATTTTGAAGGGTGTAGATCAAGCACATCAAATGATAAGGAGAGCCTTTGTATATAAAATCAATAATGTAAACGCATAATTCTATAAGTTGAACAGCATGATAAATACGACTTCAAACGGACAGTTGATTCAGAGAAAAGCCGGACAGAAAAATTAACAACTTCAGGGAACCTGAATGCACGTTGGAACATAATTCTGTAGAAATTTAGTTAACGGTCGATGCAAAAGCTACTAAAACAACAGGTGGTTTGAAAACAAATTGAGACGGGATATCGATAGCATAAAGCAGACAAGAATCACGTATAATAGACGTTGGGTAAAACATCGTTTAAAGTACGTGACAAAATTTAGAGGTCAACCACCATATCGATTTTATGTTGCTAGAGTGGGATTGTAAAAGAGACAACGAATATGTGTTAGACGAAGGCAAGATAGTTGAAGACGAGACCTAAGAATAGGAGAAATATTTGTGATCGGCTGAGTGCAAAGGGGCGAGAGAAAATTTCAAGAAGATCGCAACCGTTGTATTTTGTTAACCAGTGTTTCGGACTAAAGCGACGATGGAGTGAGAATTCTGAGTTTTACAAAGTTCGTTGCGTATAAAATTTTTAGAAACGATTACGGTAGGGGAGCTTTTCGATTGAAATAGGGTGCAGGAGATGTGTATTGACCATTATAAATACACGAGAAGACGTAGTAGGGCTGTCTTACTCTTTTGACTTCGCCTAGCTCTCTTACTTCACTGAGCTTTTACTTGACTTACTTCTACAGTAACATCCAAGTGTAAAATTTTATAAAACGGTGTTAGTACAGTCCGTCGAAAGTTAATTAAAAGTGTGAAAAGCACGAGTGGGTGCTATTTTGTAAACGGTGTTGTAGCTACAGACAAATAATGA
Organism: Platerodrilus igneus; assembly: GCA_036346225.1. Classification (NCBI taxonomy): domain Eukaryota; kingdom Metazoa; phylum Arthropoda; class Insecta; order Coleoptera; family Lycidae; genus Platerodrilus; species Platerodrilus igneus. Next base: position 3,272,144 of record JARFIW010000929.1, on the reverse strand, counting down.
ACGAGGGATGTTATTAAGATAAGCATGCCTAGAAATTTTGGAACGAGGATGCTGGGTGTTTGGTAGATGCGGAAGGTGATTAACTTGGTTTGGACAAGTATGTGGGTAGAAATATTGAAGGAGTATGCAGAGACTTGGATAGCGATTGAAAATGAGTTGGAATACATATAGCAGAGAGGTATATGGAAGCAACGACGAGGTTTGTTGGACGACATCTTTAGAGGTGACGATGAAAAAAAGCTTACTTCAGGTAACGAAATTAATTTCTATTGTTATTGCTTGAACATTTTGTGCTGTTATTTTGTGCTAGATTAATTTGACACATTGGGTGTGTATTTTATGAACATAAAAGCTAATTTGAAGGGTATATGAAAAGGACAATTTGCATTGATTATTTAAAGGTGTAAATAAATGACATAAAAGTTCGATGTGAAGAGTAAATGGGTCTTTAGGGTTGTTGAAAACAAAGATGCGATTTATTTTTGCATTAGAGTAACAGGGTTTATACTGAGCACACGATAGACCAGAGTAAAATTCAAATTAGGGTTTCAAGATAGGCCCATCTACTTATATAAAACAAAAATTGTTGAAATAAATTAAAGACTTGAAATTTAAAAAGTTTTAATGGTTGAGATTATAATGTTTTATGAAGCTGTATATTCGAATGTGTAAATATTTAACTGGTAACGGAAAATTTTAATTTGTATGAATAAAAGGTTGTTGTTTCGTTAAATTATTTGAGTGGTAATTGTGAGAAAGAGCAAACTTAGGATGGTAAGTATCTATGAAGAAGCAGATTTTAGAGCTAGCCGTGGTATGCTAAACTGAAGGGGGCGTTCCAGAGATTGGATTTTTTTTTATTTTCAGGAAGATTTTAGGACAGCCCAATTTGTGGGACTCGATTGGTCTTTAGGAAAATCCATTGCAAATTTTATGTCGGCCCAACGCTGGAACTCGATCGACTCGATTTAAGAGCTTAATCACTGCAATATATTCCTGTGATTAAAAGTCATGCTATATCATATTATAGTAGACGATACAGATTGTATTTGTAAATTCGCAAAAATATAAATAAGACATTGTTTAGACATTTATTTGTTAAGAACATACTTGTAAAATGCCCTGTATAAATGTATTAATTACGTTTGACGCATAAACTTGTGGTTATTGAAAAAGTTTTATTCATATTAGATAATTAAAAGATTGTATTTTATCTAAATCTACATTCAACACATGGGTAAACATTCTAAAAGAATTTTCATTTATAATTAATAACAAAAGGACGTATTTCTAAATAAAAAACGTTTTAATTCAATCAATTTCATATATAGAAAAGTTTAAACCATTAATCCAGAAGATATTAGATAGTAAAATGTATAAAAAGCGTGTTCCATATCAAATTTATTGATAAACGACCCAATATTCTCAAATATACTGTAGTCATGACTTATAACCGCATATACTAAAATAAAATCTATAGCAAAATGACGGGTTCAACCACAAAATTGCTCGAACCTGCTAGAACAAATACATTAAAGGATGCTCGTTCTATTTAAAACCAATACGCACCTTGTTGATCGATCAGTGTTAGTCCAAATGCCGACGTGAGAATGCTGCTCTTCATAGCCTAGATATGTTACGTTAATAAATTCGTGCGCAAAATGGACAATTTAGCAGCAATGATCATTTAAAATATATTAAAATGTAGGATCGACAATTTAAAACAAATTAAATCTATTGCAAGATTAAGTTTACATAAATATTGAAGATTAGTTGTAAAGAACGCGTATTACTAAATAATCTTATATTGATGTATACGAGGAATAGATCAATTAGCTTGAAAATTGGACTTTTTAAAACGATTTAACGGAGGATGGAATATTAATGTGAATTCATAAGATTGGTAGTAATTATGTTTGGAACCGCCAACGCTGGTGAATTAAAACCAACAACGGGACGATGCCTAACGGTAAAAATAAATATCTTGTTTCAATTGAGTGATTTACAAAAGACTAATTTTTGTTAAATTAGGTTTTAAATCTCACAGTACAATCTATGTGCAATCTAATTAATTTTATTTTGTAGAGGTTTTTGATAAATTCACCTACAGGATTTGATTGCATAAAGTAAAATAAACAAACTGAATTAAGTAATGTTTAACGCGGTTTTTAAGAGAATGGATGTTGAATTAGATGACTTCTAAAGGTAATTGGTGTTTATACTAATTACAATGAAAGTTTAATTAAGAATTTATTCATGAGTGATTATCAAATGCTTAAAATTTGCTTATTACAGATTAGTGTAGAGAATAATTGAGAACTGTATGTCTGTAAAAAGAAGATTTTGCGATTCATCACATTAATATTTAGAATATGTGTTGTGAGAAAGAGTTGTTGTGGACTCATTATATTGATATTTAAAGTATTGTTTGTGAGAAGAATAATTGCGAAATGTGTATTTAAAATATTGTTGTTACAAAAAATAAAAAGTTATTCTTGCTGTTATTATTGTTGAATTGTAATTCGTAATTAAAGGCACTAAGTATTCCTTTGTTCTATTTCACATCTCCAAAAACATTAGTTTGCAAAGTGCATTTTATTTTTAATCAATTAAATCAGCCGTAGTTTTGACATCAGGATTTCTGTCGAAGATAGCTTAATTTTCGTAGTATTTTACAAAATAATGATACTCCATAATTTTGCAGAGTTCTATGTTACTTATTGCATGCGTATAATGAATAAATTACTAGAACTTATACGTTCGATGTATTCAAGAATTAATCCATACTCAAAAATTTCATGTTGTAAAATAAATTGACCGCGAATGAAAAGTGAATGTTGAATGAATCGAGAATGAAATCTCAATTTTGAATGACCCGTTCTGATTCAGTTTCGGTTTATATACCAAAATTCTACCCACATCACTTTTTCCATTCGGTTCTAGATCCATTTCGAAAGACGAGTCATCCTGGCTGCTGTGATATTTATGCGAATGTCGCGTTTAATGGGCTAATTAATGTAAAGCTGTCGCGGTTGATATGATTTATGACTCCCCCCGAAGCGTCGTCTATTCTTTTCTAGTACACGAAGTTAATGTTCGCGGTCTCATTCTTTCTTATTGTAATACGTAGAACAATTAAACCCACATAATCTTATCTCGGTTTTTATTTTATGGTTTTTTAATAGCGCCCGTTTCTTTGTATCCGTGTTTAGTCGTTTACTAAAAATAATTGTCTTTAAAACATTTCTTAGGAAAGTGATGTACTCTCTTATTGATAAAGAAAATTCTGAAATTAGACTAAAGCTTAAAATTTATAAAATGGTATCTCTAAAAGTGCGTGCTACTCATTTTCAGTCTGCAAAATTGTCTACGTATGAAAATACGCTTTGTTTTATCGCGGATGGATTAAATTGATTTTATTTTATGCAATGAAAATAAATGGCTTCTGCATTTATAAAAATGAAAACTCGTTTTTACTTAGTACGGAAAGGTTCCTACACAAGGTATTGTAACGTTCCGTTTGTATAACCATTCATTATATTATAATCGTTTAGCAAGCGTAGTAAATGACGCACTTCTAATATTAATTTTAAAGCAGGCGAGGAATTGACATTAAGTAACGTCAGAGTTGTTTTGTTTTTTTAAAAGTGTGTCAAGTTAGGTTTTATGATGCGGGTGTGTTAATCTATCTGTTGTAGGTCTACTCATTATCCACTTTTATTTGCCGTTATCTATATCCATATATATGGAATGCAAATCCATATTGGGAATTTCTAATTTGGACGAAAAAGGAAGGACCTTAAATTACGTATGCCGTAAGCCGTAATTGTCCAATCTACTTGGGAACGGCACACGCCCCGTAATGACGCTTGCTGGTAGTTTGTTAAAACGTACACGACTCCTACTCACTATGTACAGTGGTTTGATTTACCCCACAAGGTAAGCGTTAGCTGTTACTATTTTTACTGAGTGATCAGACTAGTTCCGCACGTTGGCACTGAGCTATTTTGTTCCCCAAAACTATAAGTTGTTGTTGTCAACCTGTGTCAGTGGAGCCAAAATTAGAGAAGTGCGCTTTGTCGTATATCCACTCTATCCTCGCTGCCCCGTAGGCCACGTGGGATAGAAATAGATGTGTGCGCACTGTTAGCATTTATAACTGTAAAGCTACGAGCATTTTAATATAATATAACCGTGGTGTAATTTGTCCCGTGAACGCAAGTTCATAACATTTGTAAAGCCAACCTATTCAAATAGTCCTACGTTTAGTATCCACCTAGATACATCAGGTTTTGCATGCACCCGGCTTAGAGCGCATGATACTTCGGGTTTCAGTTCATACCCTACGTCGTCAAATTAGTTAGCCGCATCAGCGTGAGATCCAGGTGCATCCATCCCTACTTTGTTTAAAAATATAAGTTGAACATAAGAGTTTATTTTGATAGCTCTGGCCAGTGCGAACGTCGATTTAGTAATAAGTTATTGTTTATATTTGTTGCATTTAAGGCGTACTAGTAGGCGCCGTATGTTTGTCCAAATGTATATATCTGTGTCAATTAATGTAATCCTTAGAGCTATGTGTAGAAATAGAGCAAGTAACCGAAGATAAGGTGTATAATTTCTCTTAAGATTGCATGTGCAAGTAGGGCCAATCAGAGCATTCTACATCGTGAGTTTCTCTTTATTTTTCTTTTATTATTATTACCTAGTGCTAAAAAGCTTTCTCGACCAGTAACGAGATTCTTATGATTATAGCTAGCATAGTGTCATTACTGGTGGTGCCCACCCGATTTTGTTATCGTTAAAACCTATCTCTAGTCTATACTGTTTACCGCTTACTACGGATTAGGGCTGTTAGACACCCAAACTACGACTTGTGTTAGACCCACCCCTCGCCGACTAGAGCTAGTCAACTTAAGGATATCAATCCTTTTGTCACCTGGTGTCGTAGTGTCAAACAGGTCCGTAACAGTATCTCTCAATTATTTGTGCATAAGGCTGAAATGAATTAATTAAAAAATTGGGAATCTTTTCACACTTCGCCATAAATGCAATACATGGGATTTTATGACAATTAATAAGGGTTTCGTCTTATGCTTAATAAAATACGCTTATATTTATATATGGTAGAGAAAGTAAATATTGGGATATTTTTAATTTATCCCGTTTTCTTTCTTTTTGAATAGGTCTTTTTCATAAAATTTGGGTGTTCAATAAATTCTCGTGACCTCTTTATCACATCAATATATAGAGAAAGAAACTGTTTATTTGTGTTAGAAGTATTGGGATAAATTGCGTTCAACAATAAGGTTCGATAGTTTAAAACATTTATTAAAACCTGACGTTTCGGAGAATTTGACTCCTTAATCATATGCTATAAAGTGGATAATAATAATTACATATGTAGGGTGGTCCGGTTTTCATTAGCTATCGTATATCTTCTGAAATATGGAAGATATAGAAAAATTTCATGGAAAAAATTTTTTAAATATATTTGAGCAATACTATATAACTTTGGTTTTTAAATACAACACCATGTATATTTTTTTGAACAAATATTTTACTTCACATTGTCTTTACGGCAATATGCCACAATTAAGGATTTCTTGTCAAAATGCGCTAAATAACTTAAATAATAGAATTTCAATAGGAGTCTGATTGGTTCTGTTAACAAATGCCGTTGCAGTATTTCAGTTCTTTATTCACCATTATCTGTCAAATAGATATTTAATGTTTTTGCCAACTTCATTTCAAGATTTCTTCCTCTACCTATCAGGCGAAACTTATGGTTTCAGCACGATGGCACTTCACAATATAATATAATCAATGTTACAAGTAATTTAAATACTTAGTTTGGTCAGAACTGGATTGGTAATAGGGGACCGATTTTGTGACCACCCAGATCACCTAATCAGTCAGTTCTTGACTTCTTTGTTTGGGGTTTTTTAAAAGACCAAGTGTATTTTAATTCTATCCCTTTTTGAAATATTGAAGAGTTAATAGTTAAAATAAGAGCAGCTTGCTTGCTAATTACCTCGGTCATGTAACAAGATGCTAGAAGAAATTTGCTTGTTGGAGTTAATAAATGTTTAGAATGTAATGGTGGACAATATGAATATTTACTAAGATAATCGGTGTTCTTGTTAGCTATTATTTTCAAATGTATGTATAAAAAAATTTTCAATGTATGAATTTATACAGCAAATAAACAATAATCAGTTTCCTATTGGAATTATATTATTTGAGTTTTTAGTGCACTTAGAATAAAAATCATTGATTGTGGCATGTTGCCATAAAAACAATTTCAAGTAGAGTATTTTTTCTAAAAAATATACAGGGTCTTCTATTTAAAAAACCAAAGTGACATAGTATTGCTCAAATATAGTAGGCCATGAAAAATACTTAATGCCTTATATTTGTAGAGAAAATATATTAAAAAAACTTTTACCCATGAAAATTTTCTACATCTTGCATCTTTCAGAAGATATACGCTGGCTAATGATAATCGGACCACCCTGTATAAAGGATATAAAACTACTTACTTTACTATGTTTTTGTAGAAAATCAGTTTTTAATTTTATTGACATTTCTTAAAATCATGATATTGACATAATTAATTTAATTATGACTTCTTTATTGAGAAGTTGTAGATATACATGGGTGCATTAAAATAGAAAAAGAAATAATAAATAAATTTCAATGTTCACAAATAGCGAATTTATCGCCAACTGGCGATTTCTTCCAGTTTACCATTGGCCAAACCTCCAGTTAATAAACACTAAAAGAATAAAAAATAAAATAGACGACATTTGTGAAAAATAGCCATCTACGTTTGTATAAGTTGATAGAACTATTTGAAAAAAATTCATTGGCTGTTAAAAACTTTCATATAAATTTAAAAATTTATCAGACAAATGTTATCTGACCAAGATGGGAACTTTATAGGTTGTATAAATGTAAGAAATGTTATGTTTATCTTATGAATTATAAAGTCCAAAATAGACTGCTTCTAAATTATTGATGTTAGTCTTTTCATTTAAGCAGTCTTCGGTTTTGTGGATGTGGTACGATTCTAAAAAATGTCTTTTATAGTAATTTGGTTCTAGTTCAATCATTTTAACATCTCCTAAGTTTAAAACGTGGTTGTTTCTATTTGCATGTATAGAAAGAGACCAGCTTGTATTACCAATTTTTGCGTCACCTTTATATTGTGTTAGTCTGCAACATAAGCACTGTTTAGATTGACCAACAAATATCGCTAGGATCCAAATTTAATTTACTATAACTAAAAAAATTTTGATATGGGTAAATTTTTGACTTGCACAGAATCAATTATTAACAATGACACTTTATCAGGCCAATATCAATCTCTACTACGCACAAAAATTACAAAGCATTACCAATTTCATAAACAATCAAAAAATAACACATATTCAAACAAAGAAATAAATATTTTTCAAAAAACTGAAAAATATATAAAAACAATCCTGATACTATTGTTACAAAAACGGATAAAGGTGCAGTGACAGTGTTACTTAAGAGCTCATCACAGCAGGTTACTTACCATCTGCTGTAAAAGCGTGGGCTGGGGTGAGGTAGCATAGGACGGGACGCAATATCGAGATGCAGATATTCATTAGAGAAGGATATGTTAATACTCCGCCTACTTGGTTTATGAAGTGCCAGAGAGCACATATAGATGGCAGTGTTGTGGAACTTATTAGTCCAGTTATAAACCTCACAGATATTTTAATTATACATAAACAGTAAACATCCTTGCATTTTTAAGTAGTCAAAAGTTGTTTTGCTTTTATTTGTTTACGTTTTGCATGCAGCTTGTCATATTTTGTTCCATCACAATTGCGTATGGGAGTTTGTGAATGGTGAATTTGTACCTTAATGAACAAAAGTCTTTTACGTGTATTAGAGAAGCTTCATGGTAAAAAAACTTAACTATACATGGTTTGTAAATTCTAATTAACCCTAAGAATTTTTATCGCATTATTCCTTATTACTACACAAGCCTAAATATGAGCGAAATATTACTGGTGCCTTTTTAAATACGACCGTCTCACGCCAGTAATGCCGTGGCTGCAATGATAAATTAGGTTATTGTTAGGAATAGATATTATTAAAAAACACAAATTAGATATTATTATTAAAAAACACAAATCACTTAACACGCATATCAGAACAGTATGCAATAGTTTTAGAACAACTGTTCTAATATGCGTGTTAAGTAATTTGTGTTTTTTAATAATAATATCTATTTCTAACAGTAACCTAACCTATCATTGCAGCCACGGCATTACTGGCGTGAGACGGTCGTTTTTAAATTAATGGAACTTCGGCATAAAAATTAAACAATTCTGTGTTTATTCTTTTTTACAATTCTTACACTACCCCATTGTTTCACCATATTTCAAGCCAGTATTTCATTAACTATATAGTATATTATTTCAAATGTTTTTAAAAAAATATAGAACACTATTGCAATGCAGTCTTTCATTATTATTTACCTCAAAACTGGGGGAATACCAATTACTTACCTAACTAAATAGGATAATAGGAAACCCAACAAAATTTATATAAATCCAAGGTTATGAAGAACAACTCATTTCAATAATTGCTGAGGCCTAAATAATATCCATAATGAAAGTTATAAATAGATTTGCGAACAATCACGACTATAATCGAAAACTCTCATAATAATAGTTTGTTCTCAATAGTATAGCGTTTCCTGTATGTTTGTTGTCTTTTGTTTTGTATAGCATGTATTCAAACCATTTCTGTTTTACAATAGTGTGTGACATGGAAGTTTTGAATTTTTCCATAGCAGCACATTGCAGGTGCATTTTTCTAAAAATACTAATATTTGATTTATTCAATACATAAAGTGAATTGTAGGGTGCAATTTTGATGAAAATTCATAAAAATTATTCACACATTTGGGAAAGGTACTGGTTTTGTTTAAATCGCTCTATTATCTGCAAAAAGAATTTTTTTTTCAGTTAAAAAAAACCTAAATGACTTTTCCACAGACAATTATTTAATAAGTAACTTTTATTAAAACCGTTTTTAATAGGAAAGAAATTTGGATCTTTAGAAATTTCAAGATGGCCGCTACTGTGATGAGCTCTTAACAAACAGAGTTATATTGAAAAATCCTATAAACTTTTAAATGACACAAACACTTACACAAAATCAAACAAAGATCCAACGTTTTCCATACAAAAAGACATGAATGAACATATCAAACTGCTATTCGACAAAAATATGATCTCAAAAGAAGAAAAAACAATAATCTGAACTCAGGTAAATACTATGAACTCCCAAAAATATATAAATACAATAAGATTAAGACCGATTATATCATCAATAAATACAACAACAAAAAACTTAACAAAATGGATTGCAAATATTTTAAGTAAGGCTTTCCCTATGGAAGATGGTTTTAACATAAAGAACACTTTGGAATTTGTTGATAAATTCAGAGATTTTTAAATACCAAATAGTCACATACTCATTAGTCTTTATGTAAATCATCTTTATTCACTAACATTTCCTTAACACTAACAAAAGATATTTTAACTAAAAATTGGAATAAAATAGACCAATTTTGTAAATTAGATCAAACTATGTTCATCACAATAATTTTGAAAAACATATATTTCTCGTTTGAAAATCAGTACTACAACCAAAGATTTGGTACTCCAATGGATTCTCCTATAACTCCAATATTAGCACAAATTGTAATGGACAATTCTCATCAAAGAAGTCACTTCAAATTTAACTTTTCAATTTCCATTCATAACTAAGTATGTCGATTACATTCTTTGCTACTGCCCCAATAATAAAATTCAAAAAATTTTCAACCAATTTAACCAAATTTACCCAATATTACAATTCACACATGAAGTAGAAGAAAACTGAAGCAACCCTTTTCTTGACACTAAAGTTATAAGACAATCACTTCTATCACCACAAAATCAATACAATTTTAGCTATAAAACACATAATAATAAAATAAGTGAACCTGAATATCATCAAAAAAATCTAATTGAACTCAGAAACATCTTTATAAATAATGGTTTCCCCAAGCACTTAACAAACAAAATAATGTCCACTAATACAACTTACCACATAGAAGAAAACACTAAGCAAAAATCCCACAGGTCATTACCATACATTCAAGAATTATTAACTAGTTTAAAAAAATCTTGAAACAACCCAATACACATATACTCAACTATTACAAGTCAACCAAAGAACTATTCACAAACGTGAAGGACAAAACCTAAAAACCTGATGAAAGGTAATATTGTATACAGAATTCGATGCTCATGTGGAGGACGGTATGCTTGTCTATCTAAACAGTACCTAGGTCGCAGACTAACACAATATAAAAATGACGCAAAAATTGGTAAAACAATCTGTTCCCTTTCTATACATGTAAATACAAACAGCCACAATTTAAATTTAGATGCTAAAAGTAGAACCAAAGTAGTATAAAAGACTTTTTTGTAGAATCTTATCACATCCACAAAAACTGAAAATTGCTCAAATGAAACGATTAATATCAATAATTTAAAATCGGTCTATTTTGGACTTTATAACTTATAAGATAAACATAACAATTCTTACATTTATACAACCAAAAATATGCATACATATTCCATTAACTTCCTATAAAGTCACCATCTATTATTCAGATAACACATCTGATAAATTTTTAAATTTATATTAAAGTTTTCAACAAGCATAATAATTTTTTTAAATAGTTCTATCAACTTATACAAATGTACAGAGCTATTTTGATCAAATGTCATCTATGTCAACATAATTTTTAAGAAAAGTCAATAACATTAAAAAACTGGTTTTCTACCAAAACATATTAGTAAAGTAAGTTGTTTATATCCCTTATATAAGTAATTATTATTATCCACTTTATAACTTATAATTAACGAGTCAAATTCTTCGAATCGCCAAGTTTTAATAAATGTTTTAAACTATTAAACCTTATTGTCGAACGCAATTTATCCCAATACTTCTAACACAAATAAATAGTTTCTAACCAGTACGTTCGCTACAAAAAATAAGGTAAGTCATACTACCTCTTACGTTATGCATAGTTAATGTACTATGTGCAGCGGTCCGAAAAAAGAGGTGCTGCTGACCCGTGAGCCGTAATGCTGGTTGAAAAGGGTAAAGCATCTATCGGTCTGATTAAGTTGGCAGACCATCATTCCTGATCATTAATACTATCTTAAACAACTTTCCATAACGTGCAGATAAAACGAAGAAGCCTGTTTTGTCGGCAAACCAGTGTACCCTTAGATCTTGTATTAAGCAGACATCGATAAAAGTATTAAATGTGAAGTAATTTTTGTTTTTAAAACTTAGTGCAACAACCTCTAGTAAACTCTTTAATCAGTCGTGCCCGACTGTAATCAATAAAAAGTAAAAGTTCAGATTATTACTTATCATAAAAAAACAATGAAATGTTTACAGGCATCATTATCGTCCATGAAAAAGACTATAATGCTTGCATCATGTGATAATATAGATACTCTTTTTGCAAAATATTCAGTTGGTTAATACAATATTGTTCATGAAAATTGGGCTCCATTACATACATATTTGATTTAGAAATCTTTAAACAATATGGTGTTATTAATTCATTTGTAGGAAGTTAAGGTGCAAACAGGTGAACACCATATTTTGCAGAAGTTAATTCCAGTAGAAGCTTTGAAGAAGTATCTCGGTATATTAAAATTTGGATCAAGTAATTAAATAAAGTTACAATGTATACCAAGCAAGGTATTTCTAGATTTGCAAGTGACTTATAATTTGCTAGGAATGTACCCACTCATTACCTAGGATAGTTGGTGCTCTCGTTAGTAATCAATTTTTCTTACATACATCACAGACTGGAACATTACTGATATAATATCTGGCAGTGAGCATAGACCAATAATCTACAAACTTACATCAAACCATCCTCACAGAGCCTACTTCAAAATCAGACTTTACAATACAAAAAAAAACTGGAATCTCTTTACAAAAGCAATACAAACTTTAGTAAACGAGCGAATAACAGACAATACACCACAAATTCGTCCAAGCGTTCAAGCACACATAATCTCAACAATCATAAAAAAATGCAACCACACACACACTATTCCCCTACAGACACACTCCCCTAACTCAAACAGGTGGTGGAATCCTGACTTGATAAGACTCCGCAAACAATTGAGCCAAGCCAGGAGACAAATCCGAAACACCACAGGAAACAAGAGAGAGTTCCTGGAAACAGAATATACAAGCCACCGCAACCAGTACAAGGACAACATACGTTCAGCTAAACACCGACATTACACAAAAATACTAAAAGACACAACAGACCCTTGGAGCACCTACAGAAAAGGAGTCAACAGTAACACACTACAAGCCTTAGCCACATTACAACTTACACATGATCCTACACCCATCAACACGCTCAAATCGATCCTAGACATCCTAATTCTTACCCAACTGTTGGACGTTATGATTGAACAACAAACGAACATTAACAAGACACCACCGAACACCCCAAACACCCCCAAATAACAACACTGTTCGACCAGGGGACGTAGACAACATAATTACCAATTTACGCAAAAATAAAGCACTTGGACCAGACAACATAACAAACGTACTCATTTAAGAATCACATCCTACATTACGCGCACAATTACTCCATCACTTTCAAAAATATATCACAGACGGTATATTCCCCGACACCTACAAGCTTCAGAACTTTCATCGTACCGCCCAATTGCATTTTTACCGTGATTGGGAAAAATCATAGAGAGACTCACCCTACAAAAATTATATGAACATATTGACACACACAATCTGATCTCACCTAACCAATTCGGATTCCGAAAAGAAAGGGATGCCTAGCAAGCCATACGCACACTCTTCACAACAGTCAAACAAACACCAGCCAAGTACGCACTGGTCATCTTCATCGAGTTTAAGCCCCCTTTTGATCGAATGCGGTGGCATTGTGTACTACACGCACTAAACACTCATAATTTTCCTTCAAACATTTATGAAATTATTCAAACGTTCTTCCAAAACAGAATCTAAAGCATCACCACCAACTTCACATCCATCACAAAGACTCTAACACAGAGATGCCCAGAAGGGTCAATCCTGACAACTACATTATGGAACTTATCCATAAACTCCTTATTAGCTAATAATATTTCCAACACTACGCCCAGTGCATACGTCGATGACCTCGTATACATCATTACAGGACACTCCAGATCCGAATGTACGGCCGGGCGCGTGACCCGAATTCTAGAACGCTGGTCGCGTGTCTGCCGTCAACCAATCTCAACGGAGAAAACCCACATGGTTCTTCTCAAGGACAAACTTGATCTCAGAAAACCTCCTACCATACGCCTAGAAGGTACCTCACTCAAATATTCGAAATTGGTTAGGTATCTAGATATGCATTTAAAATTAAATGCGCACCTCACACACCTTAGAAATAAAACTACATTACTTCTTCACAACCTACAAACATGTCTCCCACGCTTACTCTCACTCTCACAACAAAGTAAGACACTCATTATAAACAACGTAACCATACCAATCGTACGATACGCTGTGGACTCCTGGTTTCAATACACCAACGTATATCATAGAAAAGCTTTCCATTTCTGTGCCAGACCCTTCCTCCTTTTCCGTCTTCCTTAAAATACCTGCAATTAATTTCACTATACATGCGATGATCCAGCGAAAACACATCAAGACCAGATAACTGATACAACTATACGACCGCATCTTACTCCCAAGGTTTATAGGAAACACAAGACCATCTGAACTGAAGATCCCTATTAGGAGCTCGTTCGAGATTTCTTGGCAGGAATCCTGAGTGCTTCCAATAAAGATATACACACAACAGAAATTCCAAATAACATCCCTCTATATTTCCAGACTACAATACAAGACAAGACAATACAAGACCCCCACATGCATTTATTATACACTTGCCCACTGACAGTAGACATTTCACAAGTCCTTAAACACTTAATAAACGTATATTACAACACACCCCTACCATCCATCAATCATATAACCACACATTTTCCATATCCATTTAACTCCAATTGCAAACGGTTCTTGCAGAAACGAGATACACGCCGATAACAGACCACAATGTAGTACCTTTGGGTGGAGCACTAGAAAATCACATGTAAGGTAACAATAACCAGCAGTGTAGTGTAAATAAATGTTATTCTGACAAACACAGTGCAGGTTCAGCGCTCACTTTTAACAAACCGCACCACATACATTTTCTGAAGTCCTTTTTATAATTAGTTAAATTTAAGTTCAGTTTTCATTTTTCTTTATTTGTTATTTTGTTTATAAGTAAATATAAGAATACCACTAGGTAGGTAAGGTAATTTAAGTTCTACACATGCATAACCGATTTCCAGCTGCCCATGGTCGGGGTAAGTGTGTTATAGGTCAGCTCGCCAATTCAGCTCCTGATTTCCCGTTGAAGATGGTGGAGAGGTGAGAAGGCGTGATGGAGTTTAGCGTAAATTAGGTTGCGAACTTTGGACTTTCAGCCAGGTATCGTAAGTTCGTAACATTTAGATAGCATCTGCACTTGGTACCCCTAAGTCTAGAAGCTTGTGCCGTAGCGCCTCTTCTTTCTTTTTTCTCTATATTTAAGTATACTAACCATATGTAACTTTTTTAATTATTTACCTTTCTAAAAATTAATGGGGCCAAGATTTTCTTACTAAAAATCCAACTGGTCTACACTCTTATATCAGGAACTGCAGTGGATTCTTTGAATTGTTATTCCTACTCGTAATACCACTCACTTGCTTTAATTCAGTTATATAAACAAGAACACAATACCACTATTTCACTGAGTAAACAAAATATATTACCAATAATTATTAGCCAAGAATATGTATAACCTAATATATCTTACAAATGTTTTTTACAATTTACCACATATACAGAATTTACAGTTGCTACTTGAACAATAACATTAAAAAATGCTACAATGTAATCTGAATCAAAATTTAATACACTTTTGTACTGACTGAAGTCGTTTAAAACGAGCTCATTTTAATTGTTTCAGACTTGTACAAAATAAAGTCCCTAAATTAGTAATTAATTCAAACAAAAAGATTGAGGTTAATAATAAGTAAGTTAATAACTCTGTTACTCAGGGGCATCCTCCAGGGTTTCTTATTATTGATCGACCAACGACGATACCTGTGAAGATAACAGCTTAAAAAACACAATTGGACGGCGTGCACGAGTAAAGGCTTTCCATATTTTACGATTACATCACCAAACGCATTTTATGGATTCCATACTAAATTCCTTATTTAATTTCAGATTGGTTATATTGAAAATTGATAACAATACTCTTCAGAAAATATCGCTGCATTGCAGGGTGCGTTCAGAGTGGCAGCAAATGGTGTTTGAGATGTCCCAAACTTATTGGTTAGAATTCATCATGTGCGAATTCAATTAAAATAATACTTATTTCTGATACCACAGTGAATACACCAGGATCGAAATTATTTTCATGTGGTCCCGGGAATAATTGATTAATGCGTGCTTCTCGCAATAATTTAATGTCACGTGAACCCGTAACAAATGCTGAAGTGAAAAACCCTCATCAGATTTAACAATTTCAAATTCATAAAAGCGGAGTAAACTTACCCACTTCCGGCTTTGCACATTATAACAAAGTGAACAAACTAACTTGCGAGTACCTAAGTACTTGATGCTTTTCAGGCCAAGCTCCAATTCACAACTAGGAAGACCCATTTTCGTGCAGTGCTTAATTCAAAAAGAAAGAATAAAATTCTAATTCTAATTCTAATAAAGTAGATGGCATCTCTCCTAGGCACAGATGATTTCCAAAATTAACAAACATGATGTTGCTTTCAACCAAACATGTTCCCGCAAGGTCCGTATGTATGGTTGTCTATCTATCAGAATAAGTAGAATACATTGCCTAACTAACAAAATTGGTAATAGAAACATTTATACTGTTACACATAGAAATAAGAAAAAAACCTTAAACATAAACAGCTGGCTTAGGTATTATATAAAAATAATAGTTATTTATTATACAAGGGAAAAAAGTACTAGATTTTAGCTCCAGAGTTAAAGTTTTACATTTTTACCCGTGTATAATACACTATTTTTTCTGTGAGAGGCAAAACGATGAAAAAAATACATACATAGATATGCATTACACCATTCCTAGAAGGAATCTTGCGAAACTTTTTTTAATTTGCAAAACCTGCAGACTTAGTACACTCCGCCCATACCTTCCTGTCCCGATACACTAACATATATGCACGAACAAACCCTCTTACTTTTAAAGCTATTTATTTATCTTTTGTTCTCAATCTTTAATCCACCCCATGTCCTTCGTGTACTATCGCTTCTGCTTGAAAATTGTTGTTGAGTTTATACTTGTATGGCTTTTTATTTTGAGTTAGTTATAATATAGGTAAGGTGATCATTGTGAGAAAATATCCAGTTACCCCAATGGTGAAGTCATATTTGGGAAAGACCATTATTTTGAAACATGTTTTGATTTTATAGAGTCAAGTAGTGTGTTTAAGGTACAGTTAAAAAAGGTAATAACAGCTGAGGTAATGAGATTTTGGAACATTGAAACAAGAAGACCTATACGGAATAAAGATATTCCGGGTAGTGAATACATCAACGAAATTGCTGGGTCAAGACGGTTTGACGCTCTTTTAATTTTGGACAATTAGCAAAGCCTTTGAAGGTAAGTACTATAAAATAGTTTTGCATTTCGGACAATACTACATGTTTTTATTATATTATCAGTTTATCAATTTCCCATAGAAACCCACTCCCGCACCACTAAAAGTTAGCCGGTGCACATAAAATTGTTACGAGTCTCCCGCCCCTTTTGAGAAATCGAAATTAGTAAGGTAATGTGAGTTTTACCCGTAACAAAGTCTAGTGTTTATACACGCACATCTTCGTTTTATATTTTGCTTGATCTGTCTTCTTGTCAAAAATATTCTGTTATACCAAAAGACACCCCCTCCCCCAACCTCAAAAGAACAAATTAAGAAATATGACGCTTTACCCGGTATAGAAAGTCTGTGATAACGGGCGGGAGTAGAAAATGAAGAGTCAGTGCTGAGAACCATTTGTTAAAAAATTCGAGATATTTTTGTGATTAGTAAACATCCAGCTTCTCGTGGAACAAATATATGCAGAACAACTTCGGAAGATGTAATCAGAAAGATTAAAAGAAGAGCTGGGAACATTTTGCGAATCGGAGCATGGAATGTCAAAAGCATGAAGCAAGTAAGTAGAGAATTTGAAAATTGAGATTAATAGGTTAGCATTAGACAGAGTAGGGATTAGTAAAGTTGGAAGGCCACGGACAGTGAATTGTTGTAGCGAAGGCTTTAAGGTAACTCATACAGGTTCGGAGGAAACGAATTCAGATATGGGATAGTTATGTGGAAAAAGATAGAACACTGTGTAGAAAACTACTTACAAAAGAACGAAAGAGTAATCTTCGTTAGATTAGAATCTAAACCGCTAAATACAGTAATAATACAAGTATACATGCCCACCTCTAGCAACAGTGAGGAAGACGTAGAAGCAATCTACAAAGATATTCAAGAGCTACTAAGATTCGTAAATTTATTAATTACGGAAGATTTTAATGCAGTGGTAGGTGAGAATAGAGAAGTAGCGACAGTAGGTTTATTTGGTTTAGGATTTTGCGACAAAAACAATTTAACCATCACATACACATTATTTCAACATCATGCTGGAAAACGATACACGTGGAGGATGCCAGGAGTCATATGTAGATATCAAACAGATTACATTCTTGTCGGCAACGGTTTAGAAATCAAGTAAAAAACTGTTAAAGCTATACAGAAGCAGATATGGACACTGATCACATAGTAATTATGAAAACTGCACTTAAACTTAAAATTTTGATAAAGAGGAACGGAAAATAAGCACTTCGATTTTGAGTAACTAAAAAATAAAGATACCCACGAAAGATTTAAAAAAAAAAGTCAAATAAATTGCTGAAAGACATCGGGAAAATTTCTGATACTAAGTAAGTAGAAACAAAACGGAATAACATTAAATCCAATTTATGGCGGGCAGAGATATTCCAGGATATAAACAAATAGAAAATAAGAAACCATGGGTAACAAAGAACATTCTGAATTTAGTAGAAAAAAGGCATAAATACAACGACAGACCAGACGAAACAGAAAACAGATACAAAGTCATAAAATTGAAAATCATTCGCAAACGCAGGAAAGCTAAAGCACAATAAATTGATAAAAAGTGCAACGAAGTGCAAACTAAAATGGAAATAGGAAACACAGACGTAGTGAAAAAATACTAGGAGAAGATCCATTTGAGCGTAGGCAAAATATGCGAACACGAAGGCCCATTAATAGTGATAATGGAGAAAACCATAGAAAAGAGAGAATGTGTGTATATAGGATTTGTAGATCTGGAAAAAGCGCTTGACAATGTAAAATGGGAAAAAAATGTTCAAAATTGAAATGAGTTATAGGGATAGATGGATAGTTCATAGCTTATATATAGAGCAAACGGTTCTTATGAAATTAGAGCAGGAACGTAAAGAAGTAAATATTAGGAAAGGGGTGAGACAGGGATGTGTCCTATCCCCGTTAATTTTTAACTTGTATATCGAAAAGGCAATGAATACTGTCAAATGCAGAAAGACATTTGGAATTATTATGTAGTAACAAACGATTGATATGCTTAGATTTGCAGATGATATTAGCTGTATTAGAATCTAGCAAGGAAGATTTAGATACAACTCTTGAAAACATGGAAACAGCACTAACGGATAGATACTGTATGTAAATCTACAACAATAAAACTAAAGTGCTAGTATGTAAGTAAGAGATAAATAAGTCAAAAACTAGAATACAAATAGGAAATGAAAACTTACAAGAGGTTAAGGATTTCTTGTATCTAGGAAGTCAAATAACGTAAGATGGAAAAAGTGCAAAAGATAAAAAATAGAGATTAGCACATGGCCGTGTTGCATTTGGTAAGGAATCGCAAATACTATGTTCAGAACAACAAACATAGCAACAAGGAAGAGATTGCTGAAAGCATATGTACGGAACACAGCACTGTATGGCTGTGAAACGTGGACAGTAGGAAAAGTGGACAGGAAAAAGTTAGAAGTCCTTGAAATGTGGTCCTACAGACGTAGGATAAAGGTAGCATGGACAGAAAAAGTTAAGAACAAAAAGGTTCTAGAAATGGTGGACAAAGAAAGAATTACGTGGAAAGCAGTAAAAAAAATGAGAGAGATAGGATGGTAGGGCACATACTAAGGCATGAGAGAATAGTACAGAATATATTAGAACCAGAGATATAAAAAAAGAGAGGTAGATGTAGACCTAGATTAGACTATTGCACACAGATGGTGAAAGATGTAGGCTGTGGGAATTTGAGAGAAGTGTGTAGGTTGGTTTAGAATAGCAACTAATGGAGGTACGCGTCCAACCATTTCTTAATGATTAAAAGTAATTGTATTTAATTCTGATGATTGTCATGAACTACTACAGGTGTGGTTTTGCAATATTCTCAACATATGTTGATTGTGCAAAAAAAGTAGCCGGAAAACTTTTGATTCGGCAAGTATCTAAGTGGTGAGGAACCTTCGTTGACATCAGGTTGTGTAACTCCTATTGTGTATCATAGAATATTGGTAAAATACGGTATATTTAAAAAAAAAGTATAGAAGGAGAAAAGAAAAAAAAAGATATTTAAAAAGAGGGTTAGTAGAAGGCCGTGGTGTATTTAACAAGAAGAAACAGCTGCTATGTTCGAAGACAGCAAAAATAAGAACAAGGAAAAGATGGATGGAAACATACGTACATACATACATACCACATTTGAAATACTATATTATTTTTTTCCCCCGCTTCTCCTACTGTCCACGTTTCACAGTCGTACAACACTGTACGGCTGTGAAACGTGGACAGTAGGAGAAGCGGGCAAGAAAAAGATAGCCTTTGAAATGTGGTGTTACAGACGTTTAATAAAGATATCATGGACAGACAAAGTTAAGAACAAAGAGTTACCAGAAATAGTAGGGTAGAAAGAAATATGTGGAAAACAGTATAAAATAGGCGATATAGGATGATAGGACATAGCACGAAGGAATTGTGCGACATATATTAGAAGCAGAGAATAGAAAAAAGAGAGGTGGGGATAGACCTAGATTAGACTAGCACACAGATAGTGAACGATGTAGGTTGTTAGAATTTCAAGGAAATGTGTATGTTAGCTCAGAATAGAAAACAGTGGAGGCACGCGTCCAACCACTTTTAAGGCTGAAGACCTAATGATGATAAATATCGAATTAAAGAAAACATGCCCTTTCTTGGTAGACATTTTTTCAGTTGTCAAGGAATACCGATTTAAGGAAACTACTAAGAAATAAATAATTATAATTACGCGTTTAAAAAAATACGAGTATCCTAATTTTGTCATAAAACGTTTAAAAACAGCAAAATTGCAAGTATAATCTATTTTCAAATGTGTAATTTTATCAGCCTTTTATAAGACAATAAAGTAATTTAGCCGGAGTTAATAAAATTAAACTCATTACCTTTACAACAATGCAGCACTAACGAAAGGGTTAGTTCAAAAAGGACAAGGAAGCAACCCTTATATGTCCATTATATAGAAATGATGTAGGTAAAGTTACATTGTGTTAAATAATATTATTTTATCTCCACATTTAAATCAACTTGGGCTTAGATAATACTCCATGTCAAATCCTGCATAGAGAAAGTAACAAAAACTTGTAAAGTCCAGTCACCCAGGGTTTATCACTATCTACTAATTATACTTTGCTATAAACCCCTAAAACTGTCATGACTCTTGTTATGCGAGATTTCAGCGTTCACTGAACGAAAAATGTTATAAGAGATTTGACCACCATGACTGTATGAAACTAATTTGCATCTAAAAAAGGAAAAAATTATTCTGTGGATGAATGATGGAGCTATGATAAGATTCACAGAGTACGATAACAAACACGCTAGTTTCATCAGATAAACATGAACAACAAAGACTTCGGGGAATATTTTATCTAGAATCTGCTCATTTATTTCAAACTTCATTATCATAATATTGTCTATGCTTTCTGTTTAATGCGTCTATTTTTAGTAGAAAAGAGAGATAAAACTTGGCATTCAGATAGTGTTACCACGGAAACCAACAAAACTGCGCCATTATGATGGGTATCATCAAGTTTATCTGGATTAATTAATCACGAACCTTTTACAACAGTATTTTAGAAATGCCTGAATCAGAATCTTATTACTATTCATTAAAGAGCTTATTATTCGTATTGAAACAAGAGTTATTAGTTAAAGACAACTATGGATAGGATGACTGAATTTTTTACTTACTTTGTATGGAGTAGAATACCGCATGAATGTTGTGGCATAACAGTTTAACTCACCTGAAAAGAAAGAAAAATTGTAAATAGTATTTAATCAAGATTTTTGAATAAATTGATTATTATTGAATCATCAACCTCATGATTGTTTAGGTGCGATTATCGAATTTCAAACTTGTTAATCAAATTAGCGATTTATCGACTTGAAACATGTTAGTGCACAATAATCTAGACATGGTTGGCAAACGCGTTTCTAACTATAAATCTTGAGTTGATCTTTTTACTTTCACAAACCTACCCTCACGCTACCTATACAATTAGGCAGGCACAGTGGAACGTATACAGGACTTTTCATAAAGAATGGGATACCGGTTAACTGGAGATACTATGCATCAAATAATGACCCTTGAGCCAAACTTTTCTTATCCGAATATTGATGTTTTAAGATTGAGGAGTACAGGGTTTTGAAAGTTACAATTTTTTGGCATTATTCTGAAAATTTTTGGGTAATCGACTTGAACATTGGTATCTTTATGTTTTTAGGTACAGAAAGAAAGAATATAATACTATTTTTGACTTTGGTCATAGAGGGTGCTACTTACAATCTTTTTTATGATTAATTAGCCATAACTTTTCACCCTCTATATCTAGCGTACAACCAACTACGAAATCTGAAAGAGAAACCCCTTTTACATAAAAAACGTATTCTTGTCACTCTTTGATATTCCAATCTGTTTTCAAGAAAACACCGTTTAATTCAAATTATGTTTTAATCTTTGTTAGTGGGATGTCACGTCTATATAATATTAATATTTTAGTAGGATTATTTTACTATTTTACTTGTGACGTCGAGTGGATATGTGTTTACAACAAAATAAAGAACAATTTCGGCAACTTTTATAAAAATACTTTAAATATATTAAATGATACCGGTAATTGAATATGGTAAATAATCTCATTTTTTCCGATATTAAAATTTTATTATTAATATGCTCAGATTCGCAGACGATGTAGTGATATTAGCATCTTACAAAGAAGAGTAATAAGCTGCTCTAAATTAAATGGAAATAATTCTAACAGAGAGATACGGTATGAAAATTAACAAAAATAAAACTAAAGTAATAATATGTAAAGGAAGGGAGAATAAGTCAATAACCAGAATGAAAACAGAAAACAAGAATGTAAACAGGTTAAGGATATCTGCTACCTAGGGAGTCAAATAACGCGAAATGGAAAAAGTGCAAAAAATATATCAAACATTAGCACAAGGTCGTGCTACATGTAACAAGAAAAAGCAACTACTATGTTCGAAGATAATGGAAACAGAAAAGACTGATGAAAACATGTGTGGAAAATTGCACTGTGCGGCTGTGAAACGTGAACAGTAGAAGAAACTGAAAGAAAAAAGATTAGAGTCTTTGAAATGTAGTGCTACAGATGTATGATAAAGATACCATGGACAGACAAAGTTACGAACAAAGAAGTACTAGGGAAGAAAGAAATTTGTGGAAAACAGTAAAAAATAAGAGAGATAGGACAATAGGATACGTTCTAAAGAATGAGAGTATACTGCAAGATATATTAGAAGCAGCGAAGAAAGAAAAAGAGACCTAAACGCAGACTTAGATTAGACAATAGCACACAGATATTGAAAGATGTAGCTTATGGGAATTTCAGGAAAATGTGCAAGCTAGTCAGAATAGGAGGCAATGGAGGTACGCGGTCAACCAATTACAGCACTGTAAACCTAATGATAATGATAAAAGTTTTAATATCAATTAAGTATTTCAGTTCTGGCATCTGAATCACACAGATGTTTTGGTGTTAAAAAAATGTTCCGGAAATGTCTTTAATTCTGTTGTATACACAACCTAATTCTTTTATTTAGTGAACGCGTTATTCCATTTAATGCAGGTTTGCAAGTTCTTGCTCGATTTTGTCTTATTAACTTTATATATATATATATATATATATATATATATATATATATATATATATATTGCAATGATATAGGCCCCACCATTGGACGTACCATAAAATTTGCTGTGATATTACCTGAACAATCGAGCCCAAGGGTTGGGCCGTCATAAAATTTTGCTATGATATTCGATTTTAGAATTTTTACCCCGACTAGCTTACTGAATAGATCTTATTGAATCAAATAAAGCAATTCTATAATACACAATATAATAGTTGATAATATTTACAACAGTCAAAATTTTCCTTTTTGTACAGAATATCTACATATACCAGATTTATGTTTTTCTGAAAGCCAGCAAAAATATCTTTTAATTATTCAGTGACCTTCAAACGTACCAAGATACCTATTCCATTTTCATAAATCTTTAAGTGACCCTTTTTGATAACTCTTACAAATATACAATGTGGCAAATATTAAATCAAAACAGTTTTCAATAAAGAAGTGTATTATGATTGCTAACCTGGAATGGGTTCTGAAGTTCCATCCTAGTCTATGATCTGCATCCCCTTTCTGTGTTCGGTTTGCTTATTGATATGCCGGCCCCATATAAGAATCGCCTCCCATAAATCGCTTCCAACTAAGATCGAACCAAGTCAGAATATGTCCAAATCAGAATACGTTCATTTTAAATTATCTCCAAAATTAGAGTATGATCAAAGTTAGAAGTCCCAAATTAAAGTTGTCTCAATTAAATATCCCAAATTAAAGTCGAAATTAAAATCCAAACTTAAGATCCAAGTTTAAAATCCAATTTAAGAGCCCTGTTTTATTAATATTAGAAATGAATTTAATTAAGTCGTTTTACTTACGTCTATCTACAGATCGACTTATTTTCGTTGCACAAATTCTTGCACTTTTAACTCTGATTTATTTTGCTTTATACTTCACTGTTTACGTAGGTTTTTAACACCTTTGAACATAGTCCTTGCTCAGTTTGAATATAGACTAAAATGTCACTCCGTTACTATCGTATATATAAGCCCAACCTCCAAATGATTTCATTGGCTTGTTGACATTCTAGGACGATACTTCTATCTTATCTCGCATACCTTGGAATTTTTACCAATTACTTAGTTTACATCTTTTAATGCATGCCTTGTCTGTCACGTCTACATCCCGCATACTGTCGTATTATTCGAGAATTTCCAACTTTTGACCTTTATTAAATCACGTATTTGGATGTTTGTTAATTTTATCGTCTAATTGAACCGCCTGTGCATATTTATTTATACAGAATATTGGATTACTGAACAAATGTGTCTTCTTCCAGTCACGTAGCGATTTTCTAATAATGAATTATTTAGAATGCGTGTACGATGATATTTTCTACGCAATTGTTAAATGTTTGAAATGCCAATTCATCTATGCTTCCTGGTGATTTAATTTTGATGCAATTTGATGCCTATTAAAATCTTATCTTTACTTGTAAACTACACTGAGACATCTTTATGTTCTCATGCATTTAATCCCGTGTATTTTATATACAGTGTCCTCTCAATTAACAATATATGGAGTGACCGTTTTACTCTTATGATTTCTGGAATTATGTGCTTTTCTTACTTTCTACTACCCCTATGAATTAACCTACCCCTAAACTACCCTATTATCATAGCAATATATATATATATATATATATATATATATTGCTGTGATTTTACTCCTTTGAATGCGGGAACTGGGTCCTTTCAACAAAAAAATTCTAGTCCCACAGATTGGGCGTCATAAACGGCTGTGATCCTCTTTTCGCCTCGGCTGCTCACCTAATGTTATAAACCTCCTCATTCATAAAAAAACAACACATTCCTACCAAAACATCAACGTTAACTCTATTTACATCAATATTCAGAATACATTAAAATTTCAAAATTAAAACTCAGCATAAATTTCAGTTTTAAAAAGAATTTCAAGATTAATTTTATTATCATTTTAATGTGCATCCAAAATTAAAGTCCTTGTTGGATGCCTACTAATTAATATAACAATATAAGCAGACCGGAGTCTGAGTATAAAGGGAGCATCTACCACCCCTTTACGTTAATTAACCAGGTTCGTCTAATTGAGCTCAAAGACATACCCAAATTTTCATCATATTACCGAACATCAAAACTAAATACTCCTTTCTACTTCAACAAGCAAATTTCATCTTAAAATTAAAATTTTATGGTTAGTACAATTTCACTAATGTCCATTTAAAGTAAATCAATTATAAAGTTATTCAACACACACAAAATGTCAAACAAAATAGTATAATTTACCTGAAGGTTACTGTCCTCGTAGCTTCAAAGTACATCGTCCCTTTTGTTAATCACACCATTCCAACAGGATTATATTTACGGCTTCTAATTCTCAACGCTTTTAAAATTTTCTCCATCACCATTTATTTAAAGTTGTTTCTGGGCTTTTCCGGAATTCATCTGTGTATATCTGACCCTTGTTTCGTGGATCTAGACACGTATTTGAACCATTTAATTATTAACACCCCGAAAAATAGCAAATAACTTCATACTTCTTTCACCAATATACGCCAAAACTGCCTACTTTTGTGTATACATTTGTCGTTGTAAATTTTGCTAATTGGTACAGTGAAACTAAATTTTATTACCTTGTATCTAAGTGCACTGAAGTACATTCATGTTAGCACGTAAATAACCAACTATTTTGAATCACTAAAATATACGAGCAAAATTTTAAATTATTTTATCAAACTAAAATGCACTGTTTAACATCTTCAATCAAGTCGCGGATGTAAGAGCTTTTAACGCATCGAATAGTCAAAAGTCTAAGAGTCTAAGAGAGCTTGTTTATATTCATCTCGGTATATATAGCAAAAAGCCGGCACGTCGCTTTTGTCCTCAAAACAGGTAATTCTAAAGAATTCCTCATTCTATGTTCCCAGTCTGTCGCTCGCGCGTCGATTTTACGAATTTTCACTCGTCCCATTTAAATCTCAAAATTTCAACATACGGCACGCAAGCATGTCCGAGAAAAACTAATTAATTTTGTACAGAAATTGTTGTTTCTACCTCTGATATTTGCATCCTATTTTCAACCAATTGTGACCCTCGTGACGTTGCTTAAATCCCGCCTTTTACTATATGTGTCTTTGCTTGACGCATTTTCTCTTTCCTTTTCTAACCTGTTCGTATTGGTGCAAATTGATATTCTTTATTATCGATTATATTTTAGTCCATGTGGACTGTTATCTGGGTTTAATAACCCCGTATCGCACATTCTCGTGAATATTAAGCCCCGGTTTCTCCAAGATTCTTTGAAACTATTAATTATCTACAAAATTTACGCCGTATGTGATATTTAAACTACGCAGGTGTTCAAAATAATATTAATTCTCAGAGCTTTATTTTCTGGTATTATAATCTTGGGTTTTACAAGTTTCTATAGATATTATCTGTTACTAACGGTTCAATTAACTTCAATTAAAATTAATACTCTTTAATTTTAGTGCATCCTAATTAAATATTCAATTATTATTTGTACATTTCGTTTAATACTCGTTGCCCAAACTTGAATCAATTAATATAAATCTTGCACGTAATTTCCATTTGATTCTTTACTTTGGAATAATTAAATTACACGTTGAGCATTTTAAAACTGCTTATTTTTATATATAGCGTCTTGTAAATAATTTTAATCTCTTATTTTTAATAAAACGAATGAATTTTTCTTCTCCACGGGTTTTTAATAAAGCGTATTATCTAATAAACTTCCTTATACACGGTGATTAAAATTATTTGATGTAATCCATTAATTTTCTACCCTGGTCTAAATATGAGTAATATATATATGTAACATATCTTTTTATGATAGAACAGGCGACTCTCACCTGTCGTGAATATACGCTGCGCCGTGCCGTGTAGTGTGCTATCAGTTGTATTGAGTAGTATGGTTTAAGCCGTTGTGGTGTGATGGCATCTTGAAGCGACTCTCGCGTGCTTACGTGTTTCGAGTATGAGTCGACTTCTTTTGTATATTAAGATATCATACAAACTATTATTGTTCATTATTTTGTATAAAGTTTATAGTTTGTTAAAATGTGTAAACACTCATTTAAGTTTTGTATGTTTAACGGTTGAGCTTCATTAATTAAAAATAGTTACTACGTGTGTGCTATATTTTAAAGATGACCGAAGCCTACCCATGAGATTATCATAATGCTAGCCGAATAAAATACTTTACAGCGCCCTTAATTAATAAAAACTCTCACATAAATTTGTCACCCAACTCGTAGCCATTTAAAATAAGCGCATATGTTCGTGGATAAACTATTAAAAGTGTTATGTTTTGATGCACAAGGTCAAGGTGCAGACGGAATATAAGGATTTGGTTTGTAAACACCTGCTTGCCTGGTTTTGTAGATAAGGATGTATACAACATGAAAAAGGTATTTATGTATCTTTCAGGGGCTTTAACTGTTTTAAGTTGTATTGCTTATAAAACTGCTTCTGTTTATGTTTTGTTTGCGGAACTAGTAGATGCTACTGTCGAAAGCCCAATTTCTTTCATAGATTGTTCTTGTTTTTCGGACTCTTTAGAAGTAAAAAGGAACTTATTTTTGGAATCTTGCTCTTTGATTCTTCCAATAGTTTCCTTTTCGTTTTTGCAGCGCCGCTTGTAGTGCTCATTGTATATTATTTCCTGCAATTTTGAATGAAATTAATTATAATGTAATTAGATAAGTAATAATTATTTAAAAGCCTTTTGAAATTACAAATAACACATACATACTTTGCTTTAAATGCTTTAATTAACAAAATATAAATGATTTTTATTGAATGCTTAAAGATTTATTTATATGTATTTCTCAGCGCGACTTCAACTATGATCAAATCAATAGTAGTTTAATAAAAATAGATATAAATACTTACGTTTAAATATGAAAGACCTCCTGTAATACGAACACAACACTATTGAGTAAAACGTACTGGAATGCTTTTTTACTTCCTTTCCGTTATATATAATGCAGCTAATGCAAATACGTTGCAACCACAAAATGAATTTCTTTCTAGTATTATATTTCTAGAAAGCGAAGGTTACTAAGCTACCTGCCATCCTGTGAATCTGTACTGTACAGACAATAGCCCTTTTATTCCTATTTAAAATCCCACAAACCAAACTAACCCTACTATACGTCGTTTAATAATGCTTTACCACTTTATACAACTTATCACTTAAGAATAATATAGACATCTTTGTTATTAAAGTTTACAGTCTCTTTCATCTGTTTATTAACCCTTACAAAATAGGACAGAACGGATAGAAAGAAGAAAGGATGCAGGCTGCAGGTGGTGTTCAGTATTTATCTTAATTATTATTTCTTGTATTTCAGCAGTTCCTAGTAGTAACATCAAGAAAACGTTCGTTAACCTGCGGTTTCTGAATTATCTGCAATATTTTCTTGACCGTTTCTTACCTGCCAAATACGTTGAAGATGAATAAGTTGAGTTTATTATCGTTTGGGCCTTCTTGCACTTGGGGCCCCCCCGCATAGCGGGGGCTGGCAGGGGTGTAGTTACGCCACTGCATATTACGCTAGTATTACATATTTAATACAGACAAAAAGTAATAAAAGATCAGTTGATAATTTTCCTCCGACGATTAGCATATGGTAAGGTATGATTTACAGCAAAAATTTCGAACTATACTTAAATTATTTATAACTAAATTAATTTTAATATAGAAGTAGTAAATGAAGTATATTCTTAAACTTCATTATGTACCACATCTTGTCCACTATAAATTCAAAATCTGATGAGAGAAGATATACATGAATATTCATACAGTTAATAGTAGAAAGTAATGAGATTTGTAACATAAATTTGATAGAAATGATAATTAAAATAAACAACTGTTTTTAGTTTTATAATTGTTTAATTTTCTCTACCTAACGATCTCTAATAAAGTGACAAAATATCGAAAATGATATTGCTTAGACTCAAATTTTTAGTTTGACATCCGCAAAACTAGCAGTTATTCCAAGGACAGCGTAAGGGATTAAACAAAGGCAGATTAATAAAAACACTAACAATAACTTTATAAATTTCGTTGCCAACAATAAAATTTCCATTGAATACTTATGTCCCAGTTGTAAGCCTTTGCTTTGAGGTTTCGTTTTTGCGATAGAATTGGTTAAAATAGTTGGAATGAAAATGATATACTTAGTTGATTTAGTAAACAGTTAGAAAACATTCTTCCGTTGCACAATGTCCGTTCGACAGGAATTCCGGCGAATGTTCTAAGAGCGCTCGTTTGTTGGATCTAAATGTCTCAACCGCATACAACCATTGCCTAGAGCGTTCATTCACTTGCTTGCTCTACGAGGCGGGTGAGTGAAGTTAGCCGCGACTTTGTAAGCACTAATGTTCTTATAGGTGCCGAAACTTAGTGCTTCGTTAGTGTACTTTAGTGCTAATGGTAATTTATAGTTTTCCGGCAGAACTTCACACTTAGCCGGGGTTTTCTTCAATTAAAAAACTGTGTACAGCATAAAGTTAGTGCATCGTTAGTGCTCATTAGTGCTTCATATCTCAGCAACGTAGGACTACTAATAAAAAGTTGCGGCCACTTACATTTTTGCGGCAAACATCACAACCGGCCGCGGTTTATTTCAAATTCGTTTCAATCGAAAGTGCTTCGTTAGTGCTCCTTAGTGCTTTATATCTCAGCGGCGTGCAACTTCAAATAAAAAAGTTGATGGCCGCGTATATTTTTAACTCAAGTTGCGGTTTGTTTCAATTACAAAAACTTTTGCAGCTAAAAGCTAGTGCTTCGTTAGTGCTCTTTAGTGCTTCGTATCTTAGCGGCGTAAGGCTTCAAACAAAAAAGTTACCGCCACTTACATTTTTACAGCTGGCCGCGGTTTGGTTCAGTTTCAAAAATTTGGTATCGTCGAAAGATAGTATTTCATTAATGCTCTTTAGTGCTTCATATCTCAGTGGCGTATGACTATTAGTAAAACAACTGTAGCCACTTAGAGTTGACCTCGGTTTATTTTAACTTCACATATTCTTTAAAGCCGAAAGATAGTATTTTGTACTCTGGAATGCTCTATATTTCAGTGACATGCAAATATAGATTTCAGATAAATGAGAAAATTTTGAGCATACAAATTAATTTGATTAATTTTATACGAAAATAATGCCCCCAAACTTCAGACGAATGCTATTTACTGAGTTAAAATTGGAATAGAATATCGCAATTGTATTTTTCTAGACGCTCTATACTGCCGCGATTTAATAATAAAACCTCGATGTTAAAGCAACACACGTCCTGATGTATATAAGGCAATAAATATCAAATTAATAATAATTTGTTTAATCAAGTGAATAAAGTGGTCAAAAAAATTGTTTGCTATCCCTGAAAAATGATTATTTATACATTTATATTAAGAAGTTGCGAAATAAGTAAGTTAACATACTAGTCGCAATTATAGAGTAAATCTTAATTTTAGCTGTTCATTTAATGCATTATCTGAAATTTAAAATACACATATTTCTTTCTGAAATTCTTACTTGCAGCTTAATAAGCTGTGACGCTAGAAATAACAGTATATTCAAAATTAAGCTTTGGAAACAAGTAGAATTAAACTGACATCAAGTAGAATGAATAGAAGTACACAACTTCGAAGTTCAAATCTAGAAGTTAGCTAAAACTTTTTGCTATAGAAACACTAACGTGCTGCATTGTGCTTTAATCCCAAATCCCGGCACCTGCGGTTTCGGAAATATTCAACTTCAAATGTCAGATCCGGAAATAGGCTACAAATTTCTTGTTGTAGAGGCACCAACTACAACATGTAGCATAATCTTTAGTGCTTCGTTAGTATTTAATTGTTTTTCAGAACCCCAACGTTGCCGCACATCCGGTTTCGAAAATATTCAACTTTAAAGTGCAAAGCTTGAAGCTGGAAGATAACCACTACTCTCTTATTATACGAGCACTAACAGAGTATGTAGCACTATCTTTAGTCCATCGTTAGTGCTTATTGTACTATAAACCCCTACGCTGCCTCACATCCAATTTCAGAGATAATCAACTTGGAAGTTCAATTTGGCGGGTTGGCTACAACCTTTTTTGTCTTAAAAGTACTAACGACTGCACATAACACGCCACTTAGTGCTTCTTTAGTGCTTCATTGCGCTTTAAACCACAAAGCAGCCGCACTTCCGAATTCAGAAATATTCGAATGTAAAAGTCATAACCGAAACTATGTTACAACTTTTTGTCATAGAAACACTAACGATAATATGTGACTTAATCTTTAGTGCTTCGTTAGTGTTTTACTATACTTCAAACCGCACTTCCGGTTGGAAATATTCGATTTTAAAGGTCAGATCCAAAAGCAAGACACCACTTTTTTATTATAGAGGTACAAGAACCATAAGCTTTAGTACTACGTTAGTGTTTGATTGTCCTTCAAACGCCAACGTTGCCGCATTACCGGTTTTGGAAATATTCGACTTAAAAGAACAGATTCGAAAGTAGGCTACAGCTTTTTTGTTGTAGAAACACTAATACCAGTATGTAGCATATTCGTTAGAGTTTAATTAGTGTTTTATTGCAGTTCGAACCGCAAAGCTGTCGCATTTCCGGTTTCGGAAATATTCGACTTTAATAGTCAGATCCGAAAACAGACCACAATTTTTTTGTTATAACAGCATTAAGGGCTACAAGCATCATAATCTTTAGCGCTTCGTTAGTGTTTCGTTGTCCGTCAAACCCTGACGTTGCCGCACTGTGGTTTCCAAAAATTACGATTTCAAAGATCAGATTCGAAAGTAGGCATCAACTGTTTTGCTATAGAAGCACTAATGGCAAAACACGTTTTTAGTGCTTCGTTAGTGCTTTATTGCGCTTCAAACCACAAAGAAACCGCACTTACGGTTTCGGATATATTCGACTTCAAAAGTCACATCTGAAAGCAGGCCACAACTTTTATGTTATAGCAACACTAACAATCACAAGTATCATAATCATTAGTGCTTCGTTAGTCTTTGATTGTGCTTCAAACCCCAATGTTGCCGCACTTCTGGCTTTGAGAATATTCGACTTGAAAAAGCAAAGCTAGAAGCTGGAAGATGACCACTACTCTCTTATTATGAAAGCACCAACATATATATGTAACACTATTTTTAGTGCTTTGTTAGTGCTTAACTGTGCTATAAACCTCTACGCCGCCGCACAATCGGTTTCAAAAAAAATCAACTTCGAAATTCAAATTGGGAGGTTAGATACAAATTTTTTGGCTTGCAAGCACTAAGGCGGCATATAACACACGATTTAGAGCTTCATTAGTGCTACATTGTTCCTTAACCACAAAACAGCCGCTCTTCAGATTGCGGAAATATTCGAAAGGTCAGATTCGAAAGTAGGCTACAATTTTTTATTTGCAGAAGCACTAACGACAACGTGCAGCATACCCTTTAGTGCTTCGTTAGTTCTTTATTGTGCTTTAAACCGCTAAGCAACCGCACATCCGGTTTCGGAAAAATTCAACTTTAAAGGCCAGATCCGAAAGTAGGATAAAACTTTTATGTTATAGAATCATTAACAATTCGATATCTGCTGGTAGGTATTTAAATTATTACTCATTTCATTCGTTGGACATGAAAATCAACACAGTTCTAGGCCTCAAAAGAAAAATGGAATCTGATACACACCCTACCTTCCGATACAAAAATATATTAATACTCCGAAACCCTACTACTTACTAATTTATATCCGAAGCTTTTAATCAACAAACTAATTTTCAACACCACCACAAGAAAACACACCATATTAATTGACACGTGCTCCAACAATACTACAGACACTAATACCAATCTCAAGTCTCCTACAATGTTTACCGCACTTCCATATTGATAAACTTACTGATAAATTAAAACATCATTTTAAGGATCTCCATAACATCAAGCTTATCAAAAAACCAATTCTAACTTTAGATAGAGTGTTATATAGTAGTCTTAAAGACCACACGCCTACATTCCGACAGTCAAGAGTAGTCTATAGTAAACCCCGTCATAACTGTAGTGGTAGGTATGTTGGACATACATCAAGGTGGTTATCTGCAAGACTAACCTCACGCAAAAGTGATTGCAACCTTAAAAATAAAATATGCGCGCTAGCTTCCCATGCAATTGATACTGGTCACGCAATAAATTATGCCACCAGAAATATATTCAAGAAAACAAACTATAAAACATATCTTGAAATGATCGCGATTTCTTAAGAAGACAACCCCATAAATAAAAAGACCGACACACAAAATTTGAGCAATATTTATTCATACCTTATGACAATAATAAAGAACAATAATAATTCCAACCTCCTTTAAAACTATCACACTATACAGATTTATAACACCTTTGGTGCAATCCGACTAGCTGTAATTTTAAAACAGGTACGAAACATTTTAGTTTCTATTTATATTTTTATCAACTGGATCTATAATGGCTATTGTACTTTAGTTCATTTAATATCTTTGATAGGTTAATTTTAACTACAATTTGCAAATGTTTATAAGAAACTTATAAAAATATAAGTATGAACAAAAACTTGTCTATGTCATATAGATGTCATATTATGTTTGCATAATTGCAAACTTTATAATCGTAAGCAATCTACATAATTTGTTTATATAAATGTAAAATTACAGACTTTTAGTATACTGATGAAGAAAATAAACAATTTTCGAAAGCTTCAAATGGTTACAAGAAATGTTTTTCGATCCATGCCCAATCTGTCTGTGTCCCCAATATTTATCTCACATATACATTATCAGAACAGTCAATGTTGCCAATTTTATATATATATATATATATATATATGAGGTGATAAGGGGGTCATGAAAAGTCATCAAACCCAAATTCTAAAAATAAGTCCCACCAAAATATAATAGAATCCTAAAAAAACCGGAAATTTCCGTAAATTTGCAGTTACACCCTGTAAAATACAAGTGTTCTATTATTCATTAAAGTGCCATGCAAAAACTTAAATTGCGCGTGTATAAATAATCATCCTGTATGGTATAGATGTATTGTGAATAAATAGCAAGTAACGTAAGTTGTATATGTAAAAATAATTAATTGTAAGATACCGTAAAATGCATTAAATGCGAACGTAAAACGCATCATTTTAAGATAAATACAAATCGAATGTTTTCTATAAAAACGCAACCTCTTTTGCATTAAAAAGCAATTAAAGTTTAAATTAGTTAACTCGTGGATTAGGGCAATCTATTCTAAATAAAGAATTTTCTAGAATATAAAAAAAATGAGTCATGGAGATTTAAAATTATGTAAATATCATTAATAAATAAATATTTGTTCCAAGAAGCAGCTTGAACATTAAAAATAAACCGGAAAATCCCTAGAATAACTGACAAAAATTATTTATTACCTTACGCTTTCACTGTTGGAGAGAAACGATGTGACACATTAACCTTGGGTATTAAACAAGGAAGAACAGTACGCATGATGGATAACTAGAACCAGATAATTAGGTCACCTAACTCGACAATTTCGAATGCTAATAAGGATTTCCAAGAATATTACGTAAGATAGGTGTTTAATTATTTAGAATGGAATCACATACATTCCACGACATTCTAGATATAGATAATTTGGATATATAAAGAAGCGTTTATTCGAAACGAGGGATTCATTCATTGATTAGATTCGAATTCAGTCGATTCTGTTATTAGATCGCGATATGTTATTTAATTACAACGCGAGCTGGTGCTATGTGAAGATAGTAATTGAAGTATGTAGTAAACATGCTGTAATTTAATAGTTGCGAGGTTGCAATGAATAAATAAATGATGTTTTTTAAACACAAATTACATACAAAAATGGATTTATTAATTACGAGGAAGAGGCAAAATTCTTCAATATAAAGCTATTTTTAAAAATTTTATTAAATAATCGAAAGGAAGATTTAATCAAAAGTGTACTTTGGTAACTGCTGTTTGGACCGAGAACTTTAATCTTGTAAGCTGATTTGGACATCAATTTGCAAATAAAAAGATTTTAACTACGAGGAGTGTTTTTGTGAATTCTGCAAGTATTAATTTTAGATTTAGTTTTCACTGATATTAGAATATTTGTATCTAGTTTAAGTAAGTCCTAATAATTTTTTTTGTGTAAAGGATTTTTATACCAGGAGTTTGTGTTCAGAGTTCAAAATACTTTGACCTATTAATAGATTATCTGTTGAGAATTTTTTGGCTAAAAAAAATCTTACAAGCGCGGAAATAATTATAACCAGGTAAAGCATCCTCGAACAAAGAAGTTGAATTCTGTAAATTTAAAATAAGGTAAGCAACATTTTTTTGAAAGAAACAATGTTGTGAATGTTCTAAATGCTTTTGTATGAGAGATAATATATCATACTGTATAAATGCTTTGTAATATTGCGGTGTTTGATTTCATTCTAAAAAATTCGTCAATTCCGTTGAGCTAGCCAGGCAAAGTTAAAAAG
This sequence comes from Platerodrilus igneus, assembly GCA_036346225.1. NCBI lineage: Eukaryota > Metazoa > Arthropoda > Insecta > Coleoptera > Lycidae > Platerodrilus > Platerodrilus igneus. The sequence continues at coordinate 3,236,154 of JARFIW010000929.1, read as the reverse complement.
GAAGATAAGTGAACAATTTCAATTTTACAAATTGCTGTATATGTATCACAGCACTCTTTCAGCAGCGCATCAAAGTGTTTTTGATTATTATTGCACATGAAATCATCACGAACATTTGTTCTATCACGAATTTTATCAACAAGAGATGAATCAAATATTAGTAAAAATACATCGTGTTCTGTAAATGATAGTGGTATGTTTACTTTAAAACTTCCTTTTCTGTAAAGGAACGTAAGTTTGGTTCCACATCATCATTTCGCCAGCCATCAATATTAATATCTGCAAAATGAGAATCCTGAAGGTCGGGTTCTCTACACTTTGACGAGCTACTTGATGAACTCTGACGGATTATAACTAGATTCTGATTCGACAAAGGTTCTTCAATGTAATTATCTTCTGCTAACATAATTCCTTCCTCTAGTTACCTCTCACTGAGAACTCTTTGACGATAAGCCATGAGCAGCCTGTTAAAAGTGGGATACATGCATATGAATATAATCAAATATTATTTATTTAGATAAAATATAACTGTTGAATAATGAAAAAATCTGAAGGGCCATTCACAAAGTTTGCTATGCATAATGATATATATATTACACGAATAATATAACTTATGGTTTTGTGGTTTACGTTTATTACTTAAATTACTTTTTTAGAACTAAAAATTATTGAAATTTCATACTTAATGAACACTATTATTCGTGAAATCATAATATATAGGGTACATTTATATTTATTCTGCGCGGTTAAAACTAATTTTTCATTTTCAATTCCGTTTCTATTTAAAGTAACACAAAGGAATTACAACTTAAACAAACTTACGTTGCGTGCTTAAAACACTACTATTTCGCAACTTGTGTCAAAGCAGCTAGTTCAGTATAGTTTTTATAGAAAGTCGATTTAAAGGCTTATAGTTTACAATATACATATGCATACAATATATAATAGATCGTTACTAAGCCCTTTTGCTCCGTACTATGAGGAGTTGACTTCAGTTGCCTCATTTGAACCCGTTCACAGAAAGAATATTGCTTTCAATAAAACATTTTTGAATTTGGTTGGAGCAAATACAACTACATAATCCATATTACTTCTAGTCAAACCTTTTATTTGGGAAACCAAGAATATAATCTGGATACCATCGATTCTGGTTCTGCACATTCCAGACCGTAATTCATCATTTGAGTGGTTTTGTTTTATACAATACAAAATACAATATTTTCTTTATAGTTCTTGGAAATTTGATGACCTATGGATCCCCAAACTGATTTTGTTGTTGACGTCTGTAAGAGACTCCGATATAATTTTAAAACAATGGAGACCACCCATTGAATGCCAGTGCACGTGTTTTTTATTTTTAACCGGAACTTCCGACTTAATAACGGAAAACTAATACCCCCGAAGTCAAAGTATTTTGTGATTATAGATTATGAAATTGTAAATTACCACCGAGACCTTAATCGATATTCTACATTAAATGTATAGCTTAGGGCGTGCTACTCCTTTGATTAAACTAAACAAATTAATTAAATCCTACATTCTTAGGATTAACGTTGAAGCATTTTAATACTAAATAGCTAGACAGCTTTCATAAATTAGCAATAAAGATTATGTTGTTAAGATTCACGGGACTTTTAACGTATCTAAACCTTGTTTAATTACTTGACCAAATTACTTAATTATTGAAACGTTTCTGGATTTTGTTTAATGTTTAACTGTGGATTTAGTCTTGTAAATTTTGTACGGTAATCAGATCGATCATACAACTTATTTCGTCAAAGTATACCACTCATATTAATCAAACATATTAAGATTCGTACCCCTTTTTATATTACTTTTAATTTTATATCAAAAGCAGTTTTAAAAGATTAAGAACACGAAGCTGATACCAAGCTGGGCGCATTTTGTGAAACTGCTTGTATTGTGTTACCCCCATAAAAGCTTTAAAGCGCCGAACCAAAAAGTAATTTAAACTAGTTAGTGTAAGTTTCATTCCCATCAAGCCAATTGAAATAAGTTATTAAGAACTTCTTTTTACGGCTAATTGTACTAAAAAAAACTCTCAATCGGCACTGCTAAGTTCAATAATCAGACTTCAAATTAAGGTAAAAATTGTGTTAGTTTTACCTTTCTATGTCAGTTGGACTGATTTCACTTTAGTTCAATATTTTACCGTTCCCTATTATTCTTCTTAATCTTCTTTGGGAATTAAACCACTCATAGTTTTTAAAATTATCTTTATTTACGTTTCGATCCATGACCTAGGTTCATTGTCAAAATAATAAAAACTTCAAGTTTGACGTTTATGACATAAATTGAAGGTTACTTTGATTTATTGATGTTTGAAATATTTGGTTTGAGTACACTAAGCAAAAATTTTTAAAGTTTAAAAGAATCATTGCCTTCAATTTGTGTTGCGACCTGGGATCGACTTTCCTAAGGTAGCCAATACGCTTAACGTGAAATCAGCTGATTAATTTTTATTGGTGAATTTTATATAAATTCAATAATTTGGGAATTGGAAAACATTTTTTAACATGTTTCTATTTATACAATTGAGAGATTTCTAATTTTATATCTTATTTTACCGAGATTCAGTGAAGGGGGTTAAGCAACCTGTGGCTACCAAGATCCCTCAACATTTATAATTTGCCGAAATAATGGTTTTCTAGTTAATATGCTTATTGTTATGTAATTAGTTATTGTTTGTATAAATAGAAATCATGTATGTAGGCTGTATTTCATGTTAATATCGCAAGGAAAACCCAGGAAAAACTTGCAATGCTACCTAGATATTGTGGGCATTTGATCTTCATTTGTTATTTCTTTTAGTAATGGAATCCATTGTTTACTGAAAGTCACGGATTCGTTTGCAACGCAGTTATTTTGATTTAGGGTTATATAGGCAGCTTCTTTGATTTTGCGTTTTTGGTTGTTTTCTTCTTTGTCGATAATTTTTGCGTCTTCCCATTTTATTTTATGACTGGAGTCCCATGCATGTTGGCAAATCATGGATTTTTCAAATTTTCTATTTTTATATATGATTTATGTTCTCTTAATCGAACTTCAAATGGTCTGGAACTTTCTCCTATATAAAACTTATTACATTCGCACGGTATTTTGTAGATACAGTTTTTTGAACTTTGTATTGCGTTTTTGGGTTTTGTTTTTGTTAATTGTGCTCTTAGTGTATTGTTGGTTCTAAATACTGTTTTAATTCTAAATTTGTTTCCTATTCTTTGAATTTTTCGGAGAATTTTTATGTATGGTATTGAGAGCATTTTGTGGTGTGCATCGTTGTTTTTGTTTTCTTTTTCTTTATTTTTAAGGTTTTTATTCATTTCTTTCTCTATTATTCTTTTAGGATATTTGTTTTCTATTAGTATACATCTAATTAGGTCTTTCTCTTTCTTGAAAATTTCTTCGTTTGATGATATTAATTTTGCTCTATCATACATGGTTTTGATAATTCCTCGTTTGACACATTGTGGGTGGTTTGAATCGAAGTTTAAGTATCTGTTTGTGTGCGTTGGTTTTCTATATACCGATGTATTAATTATTGTATCGTTTTTGCTAACCAGAATATCTTAAAATTATTATTATTTCAAGTTTATCAATTTATTGCTTTTAGTAGGCTATTTGTCGTCGAGTGTTTGTGTTGTTATGAAAGTAAATTCCTTTCATTTTTGTGTTGACCAATAATGGGTGTATATCTATCTCGCATTTTTGGAAATAACTATCTGCTATAGGATTTCGTTGTTAGATTGCTGTGTGCTAGTTACAGCCAGTGACTTGACTCTAACGTTTAGATTTAAAAAGTCAAGCCACAACCTTGACACGTCCTGCAAAATTGTTTGATTTTTGTTTTGAACCACCTTAACAGTAATGTTTTCGAAAGTATGTTTGTTTATAATACACAGCACGTGGCAAGAGCACTCCTGCTACGGATAGATAGATAGAATTTTGAAGAGAATTCTAAAAGGGGTTTAAAACTGCTACCTCGATGTCGAAAGTTCTAACCTCGCTCTCTTAACATTCAGGCTTCAACCAAGATCCAGGGTTCCTATAATTCTGGTTATCTGAACATAATTATACCGATATAGAGTCGGAATTTATATAGACACGCTGCGTGTTTCTACGTTACACTTTTGCCACTCTAAACTGAGCAATGTAACAGTCATCTTGGACTTGTTAAAAACCGGTCACTAACTATACTATTACGGGCAATTGTTATACTATTGCGCAATTGTTAAAACCGCGTAATTCCTATAACACGTATCACCACGTTCTAAGTATTGCGCAATAGTCAAATTTTCTACACAATATAAGTAAAACAGGTTACTCACTTGGATGGTATTTTGTAGCTAAATCTCAGGGTCCATGTTTGTGGGTTAGTTTACGCCATTGCTGAGTTTTATATTGCCAATTCGTCCATCCTAAAACTCTATGCTCGTAGAAGAATGAAGGAACACCAGGTAGAGGTACACGAAGGTAAAGATAAAGGAACCTAAATGCCTAAAAGGAGATAAGACACACACAGAACACAGATAGGTGTTCTTGGCTTCAGGTCTCATGGCTTAATGCCCGCATTCGACACTACCCGCACCTGAGCGTTCTTTTGCGCAAACGCAACTGTCTGGAATGACGGAAATTGACAAGTTTTAATTTTAAAAAAAAACGCAAGAATTACCTTATAAATTATAACTAAGCCTAAGACATGTACATTGCCAATTTTGGTATGTAACAATCGCGACAAAGCCCTAAAAGAAAAAATCTTAAAAAGAAAAAGACTTTTAACACGGTAAAAACTTAAAGTCTAAAGCCTTAGTTACTTACATATAAACTAACTTACATTCTAGTAAATGTTTATTTTAGGCGCCATCTGGTTTTTCAACCGATAACGCGTCTTGCGAGTAACCAGGAAACGGAATGCCTAGTCCCAAGTTTATCAAACTACATCTATAAGTGCACACACGAGTCTTTGATGTGGCGTAGTTATAATCGACAGCACAAATTTGTCGGAGAGCACCAAACACTACCATAACTTAAAGAAATGCTACAAGTCCCCTAACATATATACAATAACTAAAATCTACATTACAGTTTTTTAAGCGCACACGCACATAAGCATTGCATTTAAACTGTTTTTACTTTGGCAAGAAAAATGCCCAAATTTCAAAATGCCCAAGAGAGCAAGTTACTATACATTTTAGCAAATTTTTATGTATTGGTACTCTGGCTTAATAAACAGTACATATCAAAACTTTTTAATGACATAATTGTGAATTAACAAATTTATCAACAGTACCATCTTACTAATTTCTTACGTTTCTAACCTAAGAAATTACATTGCTACCATCAGGTTAGCTTCTTCACTCAATACTCAAAAATTTCCTACGTCTGATCATAAATACCAAACGTTAGGACAACAAAAGAAAGTAAAGCAAAATCTCAAGTTATTACTAAAGATAATAGGTTATATACAGATATTAAGGTAAAACTAGATAACAATAGATGGATCCGAAACGTCCCAGCACGTTAGGGCATATTACGACCATACACTTTAAAATATAGCGTAGAATTCTCCAGCTTACCAGCCGTTTTGTCCTCTATCGTTAAGATACAAAAGAGAGTGGCTCCTTGAAGCCGTTAATTTTCGTAAGCTTTTAACAATTTTTTTCTAACGTCATTGAAGATAGAAAATAATGATTGTTGGTCTTCGTACCAGCGAACTTTTTCGTAAAATTCCATTACGTTAGTATCTTCAGGAACTGAACCGTAATAACGTGTACCTTCCAAAAACAAGAATGGGAGTAAATTGGGTTGCTTCGTGTTTTGATGTACGCAAAGCTTGAGCGATTTTAAAGATATTTTCATCCCACTTAGTGTGGTCTGAGTCGATATATGAAGAGATAGCAGTGACTAAGACTCGATTTACTCTTTCGGTAGGGTTTTCCTGTGGATGATATTTTGCGTTGAACCAAATTTTTTGTACTTTTACCTTTCAACAAAATTTTGAAAGTGTTTTGAGATAAGTTGCGCCCCATTATCACAGACAATAATTTGAGGGACACAAAAGATAAGAAACACATTTTGTTCTAGAAATTTAATTATAGCGGTAGATGTGGCTTTACTTAACGGTTGTACAATAACAAATTTAGAAAACCAATCGGTGACAACTAAAAGATATTGGATACCTATTTTTTGATGGAGGGAGAGGTCCCAATAAGTCAAGCGATATTAATTGAAAGGGATAAGATACATGTTTGAAGTTACCCATTAAACCAGAACGAGCTTCTTGAGTACTCTTCTGAGACCCGCAAATTTTACAGTTTCTAATATAGCGGCAGACAGATTGTTTTAATTTAGGCCAGTAATATAATTCAGATAGTTTAGCTAAGGTTTTTGTAACGCCAAGATGAGCATATGTAGCTGACACAATTTAAGAACTTCACTGTGGTTTGCGGTAGGAACTACAAGTTTCCATTTAGGGATATTAGAGATTTTGCGAGTTAAGGAAGATACAAATTTATATAATCTATTATTGTTCACGCGAAAGGTGGAAAATTTATCAGGATTTTCAAAAACTTTCTTTATCATATCAAGATACCAGGCATCAGGAATTAGATCTGGCAGGTTAAGAGAAGCGACATCACGAGATAAGGCATCAGGTACGATATTTAATTTGCCAGGTCTATGGCGAACATCAAAGGTAAAATGAGAGATCCGTAAGTTCCATCTTGCCAATCGATTTGCGGGTTGTTTTAGGTTATTTAACCATGTGAAAGCTGCACAATCAGTAATTACTGTAAAATGTGTACTTTCAACATATCCTCTAAATTTTTCAATGCCAAAGATAACCCCTAATAATTCACGTTCGGTAGCTGAATATTTTTGTTCAGCAGAAGTTAAGGCACGACTAGCATAAGCGATAGGGTGTTCTAGTCAATTATTTACTTGAAACAACACTGCGCCTAGACCAGTAAGTGAGGCATCAGTTTGTATATAAAATCTTTCGTCAAAATTGGGCGAGATTAAAATATGTGCAAGAGTCATTAACATTTTGATTTGTTCAAAAGCCTGCTGAGCTTCTAAATTCCATTCGACAGATTGACTTTTCTTCTATTTTTAATTAAGGCAATAATAGGTGTAGATATAGTTGAGAGATTAGGTAGAAAAATGCGATAGTAACTAATCATTCCTATTAGACGTTTAATTTCGGCAACAGTCTTTGGTGTTTTAAATTTAGTAATGGCGTCAACTTTAGCAGGATCTGCCCGAAGACCGGTTCCATCGATAATAAAACCAAGAAATGTAAGAGAGAAACAGCAAAATTGACACTTTTCCCAATTTATTTTAAAACCTGCTGTATTAGGCGTTCAGCGACCTCTTTAGGTGTAACGATATGTTCTTCAAAAAAACTTGAGATGACCAATATGTCGTCTAAAAATACAAAGGCACGTTCTTGGTGTAAGATAGGACCTAATGTTTGATCCATAGTACGCAGTAAAGTTTGTGGTGCATTACAGAGACCAAACGACAAGAAATTATATTCGAACAAGCCCCGACTTGGAACAAAAAAGCAGTCTTTGGACGTGAAGATAAATCAAGAGGGATCTGATAAAAAGCTTGTCTAAGATCGATATATGAGATAAATTTAGCATTGCGAAGCCGACTCAAGATAAAATCAGTACGAGGTAAGGGATAGGCATCGGCCACAGTTACAGAGTTAAGCTTTCTTGCGTCGAAACAAAAGCGCCATTCGTCATTTTTCTTACAAACTAATTACACGGGAGGCATCCATGGCGAATTTGAAGGAGAGATAACACCGGATTCGAGCATTTTATCTATTCCGGAATACAAATGTTTTTGTAATGCAGGCGATAAGGGATATTGACGTCGCTTAAAAGGAACAGCATCACTCGTAGAGATAATATGGGTTGCAGTGGTGACACAAACAAGTTCAGAAGTATTTAATTTGCGAAATTTGTCGATTATAGAGTTAAGAATTTCATTCTGGGAATCGGTAAGAGAAATTGTATTAGATATACCAGTTGACGTACAGGAGTTTGTTTTAATGAAGCTTGCCAAGAAAAATCTTGGAAATATAAAGATAAATTAAAAGTTGGCAAAATCAACGCCAAGTAAAAAATGGATAAACTAGTGTAGGCAGAATCAAAATGCAACATCTCGTTCAAGTGACTCTATACGAATTTTTAATTTAAGAAAGCCAGTTACATATATTTTATTATCGTCAGCTAGATTGATAAAGGTTTTTCCGGAATAACCTGAAATTTTATGTTTTGTTCAGATAATTGCTGTAAGCTTTCGTTATTTATAAGAGAACATGACGAACCCGTGTCCAATAAAGTGATTACATTTAGAGAGCCAATAGAGATAGGTAAATGAGGGCGATTATCTAGAGGTTTTTAACAAGTTGTAAGGCAGAATTTTTATGGGAAAAGGAATTAACTCGTCTGTAGCGGAACTAGTAGATGCTACTGTCGAAAGCCCAATTTCTTTCATAGATTGTTCTTGTTTTTCGGACTCTTTAGAAGTAAAAAGGAACTTATTTTTGGAATCTTGCTCTTTGATTCTTCCAATAGTTTCCTTTTCGTTTTTGCAGCGCCGCTTGTAGTGCTCATTGTATATTATTTCCTGCAATTTTGAATGAAATTAATTATAATGTAATTAGATAAGTAATAATTATTTAAAAGCCTTTTGAAATTACAAATAACACATACATACTTTGCTTTAAATGCTTTAATTAACAAAATATAAATGATTTTTATTGAATGCTTAAAGATTTATTTATATGTATTTCTCAGCGCGACTTCAACTATGATCAAATCAATAGTAGTTTAATAAAAATAGATATAAATACTTACGTTTAAATATGAAAGACCTCCTGTAATACGAACACAACACTATTGAGTAAAACGTACTGGAATGCTTTTTTACTTCCTTTCCGTTATATATAATGCAGCTAATGCAAATACGTTGCAACCACAAAATGAATTTCTTTCTAGTATTATATTTCTAGAAAGCGAAGGTTACTAAGCTACCTGCCATCCTGTGAATCTGTACTGTACAGACAATAGCCCTTTTATTCCTATTTAAAATCCCACAAACCAAACTAACCCTACTATACGTCGTTTAATAATGCTTTACCACTTTATACAACTTATCACTTAAGAATAATATAGACATCTTTGTTATTAAAGTTTACAGTCTCTTTCATCTGTTTATTAACCCTTACAAAATAGGACAGAACGGATAGAAAGAAGAAAGGATGCAGGCTGCAGGTGGTGTTCAGTATTTATCTTAATTATTATTTCTTGTATTTCAGCAGTTCCTAGTAGTAACATCAAGAAAACGTTCGTTAACCTGCGGTTTCTGAATTATCTGCAATATTTTCTTGACCGTTTCTTACCTGCCAAATACGTTGAAGATGAATAAGTTGAGTTTATTATCGTTTGGGCCTTCTTGCACTTGGGGCCCCCCCGCATAGCGGGGCTGGCAGGGGTGTAGTTACGCCACTGCATATTACGCTAGTATTACATATTTAATACAGACAAAAAGTAATAAAAGATCAGTTGATAATTTTCCTCCGACGATTAGCATATGGTAAGGTATGATTTACAGCAAAAATTTCGAACTATACTTAAATTATTTATAACTAAATTAATTTTAATATAGAAGTAGTAAATGAAGTATATTCTTAAACTTCATTATGTACCACATCTTGTCCACTATAAATTCAAAATCTGATGAGAGAAGATATACATGAATATTCATACAGTTAATAGTAGAAAGTAATGAGATTTGTAACATAAATTTGATAGAAATGATAATTAAAATAAACAACTGTTTTTAGTTTTATAATTGTTTAATTTTCTCTACCTAACGATCTCTAATAAAGTGACAAAATATCGAAAATGATATTGCTTAGACTCAAATTTTTAGTTTGACATCCGCAAAACTAGCAGTTATTCCAAGGACAGCGTAAGGGATTAAACAAAGGCAGATTAATAAAAACACTAACAATAACTTTATAAATTTCGTTGCCAACAATAAAATTTCCATTGAATACTTATGTCCCAGTTGTAAGCCTTTGCTTTGAGGTTTCGTTTTTGCGATAGAATTGGTTAAAATAGTTGGAATGAAAATGATATACTTAGTTGATTTAGTAAACAGTTAGAAAACATTCTTCCGTTGCACAATGTCCGTTCGACAGGAATTCCGGCGAATGTTCTAAGAGCGCTCGTTTGTTGGATCTAAATGTCTCAACCGCATACAACCATTGCCTAGAGCGTTCATTCACTTGCTTGCTCTACGAGGCGGGTGAGTGAAGTTAGCCGCGACTTTGTAAGCACTAATGTTCTTATAGGTGCCGAAACTTAGTGCTTCGTTAGTGTACTTTAGTGCTAATGGTAATTTATAGTTTTCCGGCAGAACTTCACACTTAGCCGGGGTTTTCTTCAATTAAAAAACTGTGTACAGCATAAAGTTAGTGCATCGTTAGTGCTCATTAGTGCTTCATATCTCAGCAACGTAGGACTACTAATAAAAAGTTGCGGCCACTTACATTTTTGCGGCAAACATCACAACCGGCCGCGGTTTATTTCAAATTCGTTTCAATCGAAAGTGCTTCGTTAGTGCTCCTTAGTGCTTTATATCTCAGCGGCGTGCAACTTCAAATAAAAAAGTTGATGGCCGCGTATATTTTTAACTCAAGTTGCGGTTTGTTTCAATTACAAAAACTTTTGCAGCTAAAAGCTAGTGCTTCGTTAGTGCTCTTTAGTGCTTCGTATCTTAGCGGCGTAAGGCTTCAAACAAAAAAGTTACCGCCACTTACATTTTTACAGCTGGCCGCGGTTTGGTTCAGTTTCAAAAATTTGGTATCGTCGAAAGATAGTATTTCATTAATGCTCTTTAGTGCTTCATATCTCAGTGGCGTATGACTATTAGTAAAACAACTGTAGCCACTTAGAGTTGACCGCGGTTTATTTTAACTTCACATATTCTTTAAAGCCGAAAGATAGTATTTTGTACTCTGGAATGCTCTATATTTCAATGACATGCAAATATAGATTTCAGATAAATGAGAAAATTTTGAGCATACAAATTAATTTGATTAATTTTATACGAAAATAATGCCCCCCAAACTTCAGACGAATGCTATTTACTGAGTTAAAATTGGAATAGAATATCGCAATTGTATTTTTCTATACGCTCTATACTGCCGCGATTTAATAATAAAACCTCGATGTTAAAGCAACACACGTCCTGATGTATATAAGGCAATAAATATCAAATTAATAATAATTTGTTTAATCAAGTGAATAAAGTGGTCAAAAAAATTGTTTGCTATCCCTGAAAAAATGATTATTTATACATTTATATTAAGAAGTTGCGAAATAAGTAAGTTAACATACTAGTCGCAATTATAGAGTAAATCTTAATTTTAGCTGTTCATTTAATGCATTATCTGAAATTTAAAATACACATATTTCTTTCTGAAATTCTTACTTGCAGCTTAATAAGCTGTGACGCTAGAAATAACAGTATATTCAAAATTAAGCTTTGGAAACAAGTAGAATTAAACTGACATCAAGTAGAATGAATAGAAGTACACAACTTCGAAGTTCAAATCTAGAAGTTAGCTAAAACTTTTTGCTATAGAAACACTAACGTGCTGCATTGTGCTTTAATCCCAAATCCCGGCACCTGCGGTTTCGGAAATATTCAACTTCAAATGTCAGATCCGGAAATAGGCTACAAATTTCTTGTTGTAGAGGCACCAACTACAACATGTAGCATAATCTTTAGTGCTTCGTTAGTATTTAATTGTTTTTCAGAACCCCAACGTTGCCGCACATCCGGTTTCGAAAATATTCAACTTTAAAGTGCAAAGCTTGAAGCTGGAAGATAACCACTACTCTCTTATTATACGAGCACTAACAGAGTATGTAGCACTATCTTTAGTCCATCGTTAGTGCTTATTGTACTATAAACCCCTACGCTGCCTCACATCCAATTTCAGAGATAATCAACTTGGAAGTTCAATTTGGCGGGTTGGCTACAACCTTTTTTGTCTTAAAAGTACTAACGACTGCACATAACACGCCACTTAGTGCTTCTTTAGTGCTTCATTGCGCTTTAAACCACAAAGCAGCCGCACTTCCGAATTCAGAAATATTCGAATGTAAAAGTCATAACCGAAACTATGTTACAACTTTTTGTCATAGAAACACTAACGATAATATGTGACTTAATCTTTAGTGCTTCGTTAGTGTTTTACTATACTTCAAACCGCACTTCCGGTTGGAAATATTCGATTTTAAAGGTCAGATCCAAAAGCAAGACACCACTTTTTTATTATAGAGGTACAAGAACCATAAGCTTTAGTACTACGTTAGTGTTTGATTGTCCTTCAAACGCCAACGTTGCCGCATTACCGGTTTTGGAAATATTCGACTTAAAAGAACAGATTCGAAAGTAGGCTACAGCTTTTTTGTTGTAGAAACACTAATACCAGTATGTAGCATATTCGTTAGAGTTTAATTAGTGTTTTATTGCAGTTCGAACCGCAAAGCTGTCGCATTTCCGGTTTCGGAAATATTCGACTTTAATAGTCAGATCCGAAAACAGACCACAATTTTTTTGTTATAACAGCATTAAGGGCTACAAGCATCATAATCTTTAGCGCTTCGTTAGTGTTTCGTTGTCCGTCAAACCCTGACGTTGCCGCACTGTGGTTTCCAAAAATTACGATTTCAAAGATCAGATTCGAAAGTAGGCATCAACTGTTTTGCTATAGAAGCACTAATGGCAAAACACGTTTTTAGTGCTTCGTTAGTGCTTTATTGCGCTTCAAACCACAAAGAAACCGCACTTACGGTTTCGGATATATTCGACTTCAAAAGTCACATCTGAAAGCAGGCCACAACTTTTATGTTATAGCAACACTAACAATCACAAGTATCATAATCATTAGTGCTTCGTTAGTCTTTGATTGTGCTTCAAACCCCAATGTTGCCGCACTTCTGGCTTTGAGAATATTCGACTTGAAAAAGCAAAGCTAGAAGCTGGAAGATGACCACTACTCTCTTATTATGAAAGCACCAACATATATATGTAACACTATTTTTAGTGCTTTGTTAGTGCTTAACTGTGCTATAAACCTCTACGCCGCCGCACAATCGGTTTCAAAAAAAATCAACTTCGAAATTCAAATTGGGAGGTTAGATACAAATTTTTTGGCTTGCAAGCACTAAGGCGGCATATAACACACGATTTAGAGCTTCATTAGTGCTACATTGTTCCTTAACCACAAAACAGCCGCTCTTCAGATTGCGGAAATATTCGAAAGGTCAGATTCGAAAGTAGGCTACAATTTTTTATTTGCAGAAGCACTAACGACAACGTGCAGCATACCCTTTAGTGCTTCGTTAGTTCTTTATTGTGCTTTAAACCGCTAAGCAACCGCACATCCGGTTTCGGAAAAATTCAACTTTAAAGGCCAGATCCGAAAGTAGGATAAAACTTTTATGTTATAGAATCATTAACAATTCGATATCTGCTGGTAGGTATTTAAATTATTACTCATTTCATTCGTTGGACATGAAAATCAACACAGTTCTAGGCCTCAAAAGAAAAATGGAATCTGATACACACCCTACCTTCCGATACAAAAATATATTAATACTCCGAAACCCTACTACTTACTAATTTATATCCGAAGCTTTTAATCAACAAACTAATTTTCAACACCACCACAAGAAAACACACCAAATTAATTGACACGTGCTCCAACAATACTACAGACACTAATACCAATCTCAAGTCTCCTACAATGTTTACCGCACTTCCATATTGATAAACTTACTGATAAATTAAAACATCATTTTAAGGATCTCCATAACATCAAGCTTATCAAAAAACCAATTCTAACTTTAGATAGAGTGTTATATAGTAGTCTTAAAGACCACACGCCTACATTCCGACAGTCAAGAGTAGTCTATAGTAAACCCCGTCATAACTGTAGTGGTAGGTATGTTGGACATACATCAAGGTGGTTATCTGCAAGACTAACCTCACGCAAAAGTGATTGCAACCTTAAAAATAAAATATGCGCGCTAGCTTCCCATGCAATTGATACTGGTCACGCAATAAATTATGCCACCAGAATTATATTCAGGAAAACAAACTATAAAACATATCTTGAAATGATCGCGATTTCTTAAGAAGACAACCCCATAAATAAAAAGACCGACACACAAAATTTGAGCAATATTTATTCATACCTTATGACAATAATAAAGAACAATAATAATTCCAACCTCCTTTAAAACTATCACACTATACAGATTTATAACACCTTTGGTGCAATCCGACTAGCTGTAATTTTAAAACAGGTACGAAACATTTTAGTTTCTATTTATATTTTTATCAACTGGATCTATAATGGCTATTGTACTTTAGTTCATTTAATATCTTTGATAGGTTAATTTTAACTACGATTTGCAAATGTTTATAAGAAACTTATAAAAAATATAAGTATGAACAAAAACTTGTCTATGTCATATAGATGTCATATTATGTTTGCATAATTGCAAACTTTATAATCGTAAGCAATCTACATAATTTGTTTATATAAATGTAAAATTACAGACTTTTAGTATACTGATGAAGAAAATAAACAATTTTCGAAAGCTTCAAATGGTTACAAGAAATGTTTTTCGATCCATGCCCAATCTGTCTGTGTCCCCAATATTTATCTCACATATACATTATCAGAACAGTCAATGTTGCCAATTTTATATATATATATATATATATATATGAGGTGATAAGGGGGTCATGAAAAGTCATCAAACCCAAATTCTAAAAATAAGTCCCACCAAAATATAATAGAATCCTAAAAAAACCGGAAATTTCCGTAAATTTGCAGTTACACCCTGTAAAATACAAGTGTTCTATTATTCATTAAAGTGCCATGCAAAAACTTAAATTGCGCGTGTATAAATAATCATCCTGTATGGTATAGATGTATTGTGAATAAACAGCAAGTAACGTAAGTTGTATATGTAAAAATAATTAATTGTAAGATACCGTAAAATGCATTAAATGCGAACGTAAAACGCATCATTTTAAGATAAATACAAATCGAATGTTTTCTATAAAAACGCACCTCTTTTTGCATTAAAAAGCAATTAAAGTTTAAATTAGTTAACTCGTGGATTAGGGCAATCTATTCTAAATAAAGAATTTTCTAGAATATAAAACAATGAGTCATGGAGATTTAAAATTATGTAATTATCATTAATAAATAAATATTTGTTCCAAGAAGCAGCTTGAACATTAAAAATAAACCGGAAAATCCCTGGAATAACTGACAAAAATTATTTATTACCTTTCGCTTTCACTGTTGGAGAGAAACGATGTGACACATTAACCTTGGGTATTAAACAATGAAGAACAGTACGCATGATGGATAACTAGAACCAGATAATTAGGTCACCTAACTCGACAATTTCGAATGCTAATAAGGATTTCCAAGAATATTACGTAAGATAGGTGTTTAATTATTTAGAATGGAATCACATACATTCCACGACATTCTAGATATAGATAATTTGGATATATAAAGAAGCGTTTATTCGAAACGAGGGATTCATTCATTGATTAGATTCGAATTCAGTCGATTCTGTTATTAGATCGCGATATGTTATTTAATTACAACGCGAGCTGGTGCTATGTGAAGATAGTAATTGAAGTATGTAGTAAACATGCTGTAATTTAATAGTTGCGAGGTTGCAATGAATAAATAAATGATGTTTTTTAAACACAAATTACATACAAAAATGGATTTATTAATTACGAGGAAGAGGCAAAATTCTTCAATATAAAGCTATTTTTAAAAATTTTATTAAATAATCGAAAGGAAGATTTAATCAAAAGTGTACTTTGGTAACTGCTGTTTGGACCGAGAACTTTAATCTTGTAAGCTGATTTGGACATCAATTTGCAAATAAAAAGATTTTAACTACGAGGAGTGTTTTTGTGAATTCTGCAAGTATTAATTTTAGATTTAGTTTTCACTGATATTAGAATATTTGTATCTAGTTTAAGTAAGTCCTAATAATTTTTTTTGTGTAAAAGATTTTTATACCAGGAGTTTGTGTTAAGAGTTCAAAATACTTTGACCTATTAATAGATTATCTGTCGAGAATTTTTTAGCCAAAACAAATCTTACAAGCGCGGAAATAATTATAACCAGGTAAAGCGTCCTCGAACAAAGAAGTTGAATTCTGTAAATTTAAAATAAGGTAAGCAACATTTTTTTGAAAGAAACAATGTTGTGAATGTTCTAAATGCTTTTGTATGAGAGATAATATATCATACTGTATAAATGCTTTGTAATATTGCGGTGTTTGATTTCATTCTAAAAAATTCGTCAATTCCGTTGAGCTAGCCAGGCAAAGTTAAAAAGGAAGATAAGTGAACAATTTCAATTTTACAAATTGCTGTATATGTATCACAGCACTCTTTCAGCAGCGCATCAAAGTGTTTTTGATTATTATTGCACATGAAATCATCACGAACATTTGTTCTATCACGAATTTTATCAACAAGAGATGAATCAAATATTAGTAAAAATACATCGTGTTCTGTAAATGATAGTGGTATGTTTACTTTAAAACTTCCTTTTCTGTAAAGGAACGTAAGTTTGGTTCCACATCATCATTTCGCCAGCCATCAATATTAATATCTGCAAAATGAGAATCCTGAAGGTCGGGTTCTCTACACTTTG
Source organism: Platerodrilus igneus (assembly GCA_036346225.1). Classification (NCBI taxonomy): domain Eukaryota; kingdom Metazoa; phylum Arthropoda; class Insecta; order Coleoptera; family Lycidae; genus Platerodrilus; species Platerodrilus igneus. Next base: position 3,219,335 of record JARFIW010000929.1, on the reverse strand, counting down.
ACGAGCTACTTGATGAACTCTGACGGATTATAACTAGATTCTGATTCGACAAAGGTTCTTCAATGTAATTATCTTCTGCTAACATAATTCCTTCCTCTAGTTACCTCTCACTGAGAACTCTTTGACGATAAGCCATGAGCAGCCTGTTAAAAGTGGGATACATGCATATGAATATAATCAAATATTATTTATTTAGATAAAATATAACTGTTGAATAATGAAAAAATCTGAAGGGCCATTCACAAAGTTTGCTATGCATAATGATATATATATTACACGAATAATATAACTTATGGTTTTGTGGTTTAAGTTTATTACTTAAATTACTTTTTTAGAACTAAAAATTATTGAAATTTCATGCTTAATGAACACTATTATTCGTAAAATCATAATATATATAATATAGGGTACATTTATATCTATTCTGCGGTTAAAACTAATTTTTCATTTTCAATTCCGTTTCTGTTTAAAGTAACACAAAGGAATTACAACTTAAACAAACTTACGTTGCGTGCTTAAAACACTACTATTTCGCAACTTGTGTCAAAGCAGCTAGTACAGTATAGTTTTTATAGTAAGTCGATTTAAAAGCTTATAGTTTACAATATACATATGCATACAATATATAATAGATCGTTACTAAGCCCTTTTGCTCCGTACTATGAGGAGTTGACTTTAGTTGCCTCATTTGAACCCGTTCACGGAAAGAATATTGCTTTCAATAAAACATTTTTGAATTTGGTTGGAGCAAATACAACTACATAATTCATATAACTTCTAGTCAAACCTTTTATTTGGGAAACCTAGAATATAATCTGGATACCATCGATTCTGGTTCTGCACATTCCAGACCGTAATTCATCATTTGATTTGGGTGGTTTTGTTTTATACAATACAAAATACAATATTTTCTTTATAGTTCTTGTAAATTTGATGACCTATGGATCCCCAAACTGATTTTGTTGTTGACGTCTGTAAGAGACTCCGATATAATTTTAAAACAATGGAGACCACCCATTGAATGCCAGTGCACGTGTTTTTTATTTTTCACCGGAACTTCCGACTTAATAACGGAAAACTAATACCCCCGAAGTCAAAGTATTTCGTGATTATAGATTATGAAATTGTAAATTACCACCGAGACCTTAATCGATATTCTACATTAAATGTATAGCTTAGGGCGTGCTACTCCTTTGATTAAACTAAACAAATTAATTAAATCCTACATTCTTAGGATTAACGTTGAAGCATTTTAATACTAAATAGCTAGACAGTTTTCATAAATTAGCAATAAAGATTATGTTGTTAAGATTCACGGGACTTTTAACGTATCTAAACCTTGTTTAATTACTTGACCAAATTACTTAATTATTGAAACGTTTCTGGATTTTGTTTAATGTTTAACTGTGGATTTAGTCTTGTAAATTTTGTACGGTAATCAGATCGATCATACAACTTATTTCGTCAAAGTATACCACTCATATTAATCAAACATATTAAGATTCGTACCCCTTTTTATATTACTTTTAATTTTATATCAAAAGCAGTTTTAAAAGATTAAGAACACGAAGCTGATACCAAGCTGGGCGCATTTTGTGAAACTGCTTGTATTGTGTTACCCCCATAAAAGCTTTAAAGCGCCGAACCAAAAAGTAATTTAAACTAGTTAGTGTAAGTTTCATTCCCATCAAGCCAATTGAAATAAGTTATTAAGAACTTCTTTTTACGGCTAATTGTACTAAAAAAAACTCTCAATCGGCACTGCTAAGTTCAATAATCAGACTTCAAATTAAGGTAAAAATTGTGTTAGTTTTACCTTTCTATGTCAGTTGGACTGATTTCACTTTAGTTCAATATTTTACCGTTCCCTATTATTCTTCTTAATCTTCTTTGGGAATTAAACCACTCATAGTTTTTAAAATTATCTTTATTTACGTTTCGATCCATGACCTAGGTTCATTGTCAAAATAATAAAAACTTCAAGTTTGACGTTTATGACATAAATTGAAGGTTACTTTGATTTATTGATGTTTGAAATATTTGGTTTGAGTACACTAAGCAAAAATTTTTAAAGTTTAAAAGAATCATTGCCTTCAATTTGTGTTGCGACCTGGGATCGACTTTCCTAAGGTAGCCAATACGCTTAACGTGAAATCAGCTGATTAATTTTTATTGGTGAATTTTATATAAATTCAATAATTTGGGAATTGGAAAACATTTTTTAACATGTTTCTATTTATACAATTGAGAGATTTCTAATTTTATATCTTATTTTACCGAGATTCAGTGAAGGGGGTTAAGCAACCTGTGGCTACCAAGATCCCTCAACATTTATAATTTGCCGAAATAATGGTTTTCTAGTTAATATGCTTATTGTTATGTAATTAGTTATTGTTTGTATAAATAGAAATCATGTATGTAGGCTGTATTTCATGTTAATATCGCAAGGAAAACCCAGGAAAAACTTGCAATGCTACCTAGATATTGTGGGCATTTGATCTTCATTTGTTATTTCTTTTAGTAATGGAATCCATTGTTTACTGAAAGTCACGGATTCGTTTGCAACGCAGTTATTTTGATTTAGGGTTATATAGGCAGCTTCTTTGATTTTGCGTTTTTGGTTGTTTTCTTCTTTGTCGATAATTTTTGCGTCTTCCCATTTTATTTTATGACTGGAGTCCCATGCATGTTGGCAAATCATGGATTTTTCAAATTTTCTATTTTTTATATATGATTTATGTTCTCTTAACCGAACTTCAAATGGTCTGGAACTTTCTCCTATATAAAACTTATTACATTCGCACGGTATTTTGTAGATACAGTTTTTTGAACTTTGTATTGCGTTTTTGGGTTTTGTTTTTGTTAATTGTGCTCTTAGTGTATTGTTGGTTCTAAATACTGTTTTAATTCTAAATTTGTTTCCTATTCTTTGAATTTTTCGGAGAATTTTTATGTATGGTATTGAGAGCATTTTGTGGTGTGCATCGTTGTTTTTGTTTTCTTTTTCTTTATTTTTAAGGTTTTTATTCATTTCTTTCTCTATTATTCTTTTAGGATATTTGTTTTCTATTAGTATACATCTAATTAGGTCTTTCTCTTTCTTGAAAATTTCTTCGTTTGATGATATTAATTTTGCTCTATCATACATGGTTTTGATAATTCCTCGTTTGACACATTGTGGGTGGTTTGAATCGAAGTTTAAGTATCTGTTTGTGTGCGTTGGTTTTCTATATACCGATGTATTAATTATTGTATCGTTTTTGCTAACCAGAATATCTTAAAATTATTATTATTTCAAGTTTATCAATTTATTGCTTTTAGTAGGCTATTTGTCGTCGAGTGTTTGTGTTGTTATGAAAGTAAATTCCTTTCATTTTTGTGTTGACCAATAATGGGTGTATATCTATCTCGCATTTTTGGAAATAACTATCTGCTATAGGATTTCGTTGTTAGATTGCTGTGTGCTAGTTACAGCCAGTGACTTGACTCTAACGTTTAGATTTAAAAAGTCAAGCCACAACCTTGACACGTCCTGCAAAATTGTTTGATTTTTGTTTTGAACCACCTTAACAGTAATGTTTTCGAAAGTATGTTTGTTTATAATACACAGCACGTGGCAAGAGCACTCCTGCTACGGATAGATAGATAGAATTTTGAAGAGAATTCTAAAAGGGGTTTAAAACTGCTACCTCGATGTCGAAAGTTCTAACCTCGCTCTCTTAACATTCAGGCTTCAACCAAGATCCAGGGTTCCTATAATTCTGGTTATCTGAACATAATTATACCGATATAGAGTCGAATTTATATAGACACGCTGCGTGTTTCTACGTTACACTTTTGCCACTCTAAACTGAGCAATGTAACAGTCATCTTGGACTTGTTAAAAACCGGTCACTAACTATACTATTACGGGCAATTGTTATACTATTGCGCAATTGTTAAAACCGCGTAATTCCTATAACACGTATCACCACGTTCTAAGTATTGCGCAATAGTCAAATTTTCTACACAATATAAGTAAAACAGGTTACTCACTTGGATGGTATTTTGTAGCTAAATCTCAGGGTCCATGTTTGTGGGTTAGTTTACGCCATTGCTGAGTTTTATATTGCCAATTCGTCCATCCTAAAACTCTATGCTCGTAGAAGAATGAAGGAACACCAGGTAGAGGTACACGAAGGTAAAGATAAAGGAACCTAAATGCCTAAAAGGAGATAAGACACACACAGAACACAGATAGGTGTTCTTGGCTTCAGGTCTCATGGCTTAATGCCCGCATTCGACACTACCCGCACCTGAGCGTTCTTTTGCGCAAACGCAACTGTCTGGAATGACGGAAATTGACAAGTTTTAATTTTAAAAAAACGCAAGAATTACCTTATAAATTATAACTAAGCCTAAGACATGTACATTGCCAATTTTGGTATGTAACAATCGCGACAAAGCCCTAAAAGAAAAAATCTTAAAAAGAAAAAGACTTTTAACACGGTAAAAACTTAAAGTCTAAAGCCTTAGTTACTTACATATAAACTAACTTACATTCTAGTAAATGTTTATTTTAGGCGCCATCTGGTTTTTCAACCGATAACGCGTCTTGCGAGTAACCAGGAAACGGAATGCCTAGTCCCAAGTTTATCAAACTACATCTATAAGTGCACACACGAGTCTTTGATGTGGCGTAGTTATAATCGACAGCACAAATTTGTCGGAGAGCACCAAACACTACCATAACTTAAAGAAATGCTACAAGTCCCCTAACATATATACAATAACTAAAATCTACATTACAGTTTTTTAAGCGCACACGCACATAAGCATTGCATTTAAACTGTTTTTACTTTGGCAAGAAAAATGCCCAAATTTCAAAATGCCCAAGAGAGCAAGTTACTATACATTTTAGCAAATTTTTATGTATTGGTACTCTGGCTTAATAAACAGTACATATCAAAACTTTTTAATGACATAATTGTGAATTAACAAATTTATCAACAGTACCATCTTACTAATTTCTTACGTTTCTAACCTAAGAAATTACATTGCTACCATCAGGTTAGCTTCTTCACTCAATACTCAAAAATTTCCTACGTCTGATCATAAATACCAAACGTTAGGACAACAAAAGAAAGTAAAGCAAAATCTCAAGTTATTACTAAAGATAATAGGTTATATACAGATATTAAGGTAAAACTAGATAACAATAGATGGATCCGAAACGTCCCAGCACGTTAGGGCATATTACGACCATACACTTTAAAATATAGCGTAGAATTCTCCAGCTTACCAGCCGTTTTGTCCTCTATCGTTAAGATACAAAAGAGAGTGGCTCCTTGAAGCCGTTAATTTTCGTAAGCTTTTAACAATTTTTTTCTAACGTCATTGAAGATAGAAAATAATGATTGTTGGTCTTCGTACCAGCGAACTTTTTCGTAAAATTCCATTACGTTAGTATCTTCAGGAACTGAACCGTAATAACGTGTACCTTCCAAAAACAAGAATGGGAGTAAATTGGGTTGCTTCGTGTTTTGATGTACGCAAAGCTTGAGCGATTTTAAAGATATTTTCATCCCACTTAGTGTGGTCTGAGTCGATATATGAAGAGATAGCAGTGACTAAGACTCGATTTACTCTTTCGGTAGGGTTTTCCTGTGGATGATATTTTGCGTTGAACCAAATTTTTTGTACTTTTACCTTTCAACAAAATTTTGAAAGTGTTTTGAGATAAGTTGCGCCCCATTATCACAGACAATAATTTGAGGGACACAAAAGATAAGAAACACATTTTGTTCTAGAAATTTAATTATAGCGGTAGATGTGGCTTTACTTAACGGTTGTACAATAACAAATTTAGAAAACCAATCGGTGACAACTAAAAGATATTGGACACCTATTTTTTGATGGAGGGAGAGGTCCCAATAAGTCAAGCGATATTAATTGAAAGGGATAAGATACATGTTTGAAGTTACCCATTAAACCAGAACGAGCTTCTTGAGTACTCTTCTGAGACCCGCAAATTTTACAGTTTCTAATATAGCGGCAGACAGATTGTTTTAATTTAGGCCAGTAATATAATTCAGATAGTTTAGCTAAGGTTTTTGTAACGCCAAGATGAGCAGCTGTAGCTGACACAATTTAAGAACTTCACTGCGGTTTGCGGTGGGAACTACAAGTTTCCATTCAGGATATTAGAGATTTTGCGAGTTAAGGAAGATACAAATTTATATAATCTATTATTGTTCACGCGAAAGGTGGAAAATTTATCAGGATTTTCAAAAACTTTCTTTATCATATCAAGATACCAGGCATCAGGAATTAGATCTGGCAGGTTAAGAGAAGCGACATCACGAGATAAGGCATCAGGTACGATATTTAATTTGCCAGGTCTATGGCGAACATCAAAGGTAAAATGAGAGATCCGTAAGTTCCATCTTGCCAATCGATTTGCGGGTTGTTTTAGGTCATTTAACCATGTGAAAGCTGCACAATCAGTAATTACTGTAAAATGTGTACCTTCAACATAACCTCTAAATTTTTCAATGCCAAATATAACCTCTAATAATTCACGTTCGGTAGCTGAATATTTTTGTTCAGCAGAAGTTAAGGCACGACTAGCATAAGCGATAGGGTGTTCTAGTCAATTATTTACTTGAAACAACATTGCGCCTAGACCAGTAAGTGAGGCATCAGTTTGTATATAAAATCTTTCGTCAAAATTGGGCGAGATTAAAATATGTGCAGGAGTCATTAACATTTTGATTTGTTCAAAAGCCTGCTGAGCTTCTAAATTCCATTCGACAGATTGACTTTTCTTCTATTTTTAATTAAGGCAATAATAGGTGTAGATATAGTTGAGAGATTAGGTAGAAAAAAGCGATAGTAACTAATCATTCCTATTAGACGTTTAATTTCGGCAACAGTCTTTGTTGTTTTAAATTTAGTAATGGCGTCAACTTTAGCAGGATCTGCCCAACGACCGGTTCCATCGATAATAAAACCAAGAAATGTAAGAGAGAAACAGCAAAATTGACACTTTTCCCAATTTATTTTAAAACCTGCTGTATTAGGCGTTCAGCGACCTCATTAAGTGTAACGATATGTTCTTCAAAAAACTTGAGATGACCAATATGTCGTCTAAAAATACAAAGGCACGTTCTTGGTGTAAGATAGGACCTAATGTTTGATCCATAGTACGCTGTAAAGTTTGTGGTGCATTACAGAGACAAAACGACAAGAAATTATTTTCGAACAAGCCCCGACCTGGAACAAAAAAAGCAGTCTTTGGACGTGAAGATAAGTCAAGAAGGATCTGATAAAAAGCTTGTCTAAGATCGATATATGAAATAAATTTAGCATTGCGAAGCCGACTCAAGATAAAATCAGTACGAGGTAAGGGACAGGCATCGGCCACAGTTACAGAGTTAAGCTTTCTTGCGTCGAAACAAAAGCGCCATTCGTCATTTTTCTTACAAACTAATTACACGGGAGGCATCCATGGCGAATTTGAAGGAGAGATAACACCGGATTCGAGCATTTTATCTATTCCGGAATACAAATGTTTTTGTAATGCAGGCGATAAGGGATATTGACGTCGCTTAAAAGGAACAGCATCACTCGTAGAGATAATATGGGTTGCAGTGGTGACACAAACAAGTTCAGAAGTATTTAATTTGCGAAATTTGTCGATTATAGAGTTAAGAATTTCATTCTGGGAATCGGTAAGAGAAATTGTATTAGATATACCAGTTGACGTACAGGAGTTTGTTTTAAGCGAAGCTTGCCAAGAAAAATCTTGGAAATATAAAGATAAATTAAAAAGTTGGCAAAAATCAACGCCAAGTAAATAAAAATGGATAAACTAGTGTAGGCAGAATCAAAAATGCAACATCTCGTTCAAGTGACTCTATACGAATTTTTAATTTAAGAAAGCCAGTTACATATATTTTATTATCGTCAGCTAGATTGATAAAGGTTTTTTCCGGAATAACCTGAAATTTTATGTTTTGTTCAGATAATTGCTGTAAGCTTTCGTTATTTATAAGAGAACATGACGAACCCGTGTCCAATAAAGTGATTACATTTAGAGAGCCAATAGAGATAGGTAAATGAGGGCGATTATCTAGAGGTTTTTTAACAAGTTGTAAGGCAGCAGAATTTTTATGGGAAAAGGAATTAACTGTTTTCACCCAATTTGAACATTCGGCAGGGGTGGAACGACATATTTCAGATAAAGGAGGCAAGTTCTTCTGTAAGTTTAAGGTATCGGTATTATTATTATTATTATTAGATACGTTAGATAAAGGTTTAATATTGGAAGTAGATTTAAGCTTTAAATCTGTTGATGTCTGGGTGCGTTGAATTATTCTTGTTGAGGACGATTTTGGTTCCTTGAGATATTCACGTCTCGAGTAGGAATATCTCTGACAAAGTTTTCCGATAAGTTAGGGTTACATTTTATACATTTTGATTTATAGGTTTTGTTACGACCACAGCCATAACAGAAGAGATTTTTTGGGTATGTACAAACATTATAGGTATGTCCGGTTTTCTTGCAATTCCAGCAGGTAACTGAGTTAGTTGCTGGAGAAACAGGAGGACTAATACTAGATAGTTTACGAGAAGGTTCTGACTGGCATGCTAAGCCAGGTTCTAATAGGCTGGATTGTTTTGTTGGCGGAGGGCGGTATTTATCTACACGTAACTTCACTTCTTCAAGCAAGCGGCATAAATCTTTAAACTGAGGTAAAAAGGAGATATGTTGTAAAGCTAAACGTTCGGAAAAATATGGATTTAAATTTCTTAGAAGTTGATGATCTATAATTTCGGTTTCGGGTGTTTTTTTTATCTAATCTGCTATATAAAGCTTCCATTGAGGTAATAAAAGAGATTATATTTTCGTTAGGTCCCTAGGTACAATTTTTTATTTCATTCCAGAGATCAGTTATATAGGTATAGGGTAAAAAATCGCGTTTTAAACAAGTAACTAGTTCTTCCCAGGTAGAAATCTGGTTTCGTATATTTCTATACCAAATCAAAGGAGAACCAGAAAATAATTCGCCCATTGAGACAAATTAATCTTGGTCTGTCCAGTTACGAGAAATTTTAAAATTATTTACTCTTTCTAGGAATGACATTAAAGAAATTTGGGAGTCAAAGCCCGGAAAAATATACCCCACTTATACACAGGTATAGATTTCGAAGATGAGATAGCAGAATGGGAAATCCTGAGGTTAGAGGAATCAGAAGGCAAATTTACATTAAAATCTAAGTTAAATTTTTCGAGAACGATTCCTTCAAGTAAGAGAACGTCAGATAATAAAGTTTGCTTAGTTTCATTCGTTAGTAGCTTCTTGAGCTAAAATGGCTTTTATTTGCAACCGCCTGTCGTTTTGGTTAGCCGCATGTTGAATATTGCGTGATTTGAGTTCAAAAATCGTTTCAATAGACTTAAGATGTGCCGGATTCATCGTGCTACAATGTTTTAGAAAGTAGATATACTAAGATACGATTAAGGCAAATAACGATAATAGCTTTTTTAAGAAAATAAATTTTTTATAAAAGAAATCCACAAAAGTAGTTAGTTATTTAAATTATAAGCAAAAGGTTTGATTCGTGACAACCAAAGATAATAAGGTAGTTATCTAAAATTTAAAACTAAATACAAGCTTTTAATGATCTACAAAAAATTCGTTAAGACAAGTGTATAATCAAACTTAATATGATATCAAAAATTTTTTTATAAGGGATAGCAAATAAAACGGTTAAAGTAACTATGAATAAAGATACTTACAAAAGGAATTATATAAGTCCAAAATAACATCTCAGTTCACTCACAAGTAAGGTCATGATAATTATCAAACACATTCCAAAGGTACATATTTTAGTTTAATCCAAATTAAGTTAGGTAATCATCCAACAGAACTCAAATACAAATACACTGTTTTTGTAAGGGAAAATCCAAATTACTAAGTTTAAAATAATATGATCAAATAAAAAGTAAACAAACACTATTCAGAATGGCAGTCCTAATAAGTTAGATTAACATTTCAAGCCCCCTCAAATGTCACCACGACATAAGATAAAAAGTAACTAGATTTAGGTTACCAAATTACTTTTTTTTTAAAAGTTACTAAAAATAGAACATTTAATTAACGATTTTGAGTGAACAAACCATTTTTCCTAAAACTCAAGTTAAATATAAACATTTTTCAAGCTAATATCTTACAAGTTAAAATAAGGTTAAAACGGATTTAATTTTCAACAACCACGTGTAATGAGCGCCATTATTAAAAACCGGTCACTAACTATACTATTGTGGGCAATTGTTATATTATTGCGCAATTGTAAAAGCCGCGTAATTCCTATAACACGTATCACCACGTTTTAAGTATTGCGCAATAGTCAAATTTTCATGCACATTTAAAGTCAAATTACCTACACAATATAAGTAAAACAGGTTACTCACTTGGATGGTATTTCGTAGCTAAATCTCAGGGCCATGTTTGTGGGTTAGTTTACGCCATTGCTAAGTTTCATATTGCCAATCCGTCCATCCTAAAACTCTATGAAGAAACACCAAGTAGAGGTACACGAAGGTAAAGATAAAGGAACCTACATGCCTAAAAGGAGATAAGACACACACACAACACAGATAGGTGTTCTTGGCTTCAGGTCTCGTGGCTTAATGCCCGCTTTCGACACTTCCCGCACCTGTGCATTCTTTTGCGTAAACGCAACTGTCCGGAATGACGGAAGTTGACAAGTTTTAATTTTAAAAACGCGAGAATTTCCTTATAAATTATAACTAAGCCTAAGACATGTTCATTGCCAATTTTGGCATGTAACAGACTGATGCATTGTGCGTTGGAAATTATCTATCCGATTTCAATTAACTAGCGTTTCATCCTAGAATTATTGGAAACATCTCTCAGGGCAGTTTTGCTACAAACATCTCTCGGGGCAATTTGCTACAATTCGCTAATTTGTGCATTTTAGGAAAGCAGGTCATAAACCAAGTCTTCGCCGTGATGTGATTTCTTTTGGCCAAGTTTACAAATTATGTTCAGTAGCTATTACTTTTAGGTTAATTATGATTATTTAGCCAATTGTATAATTAAGGTTTAATACCTATTATATGAAAATCCAAGTTGTTTTTAAGAATTATTATGGTTGTTTCAGCAACTTGTACATTTAGGGTTAACTAGTTGCAAATATATACCTATTTTTGGAGGATATTACATGAATTTAAAATTAGCTGTAATAAATCCCTATCTAATTTAGTGTTAGGTCACCTTGATGACAAACCGGCATTGTATATTGCCTATACGAAATAATATGCCCTATTGTTAGACAAGGTATGTTAATCGAAGTGTTTTTGATTATATTAATGTTGTAGTTAAAAATTTACCGTTTAGTTCTTAGATAATTTAGGAAGATTGCTGTACTGTTATTGCGTCGCTTTAGATTTGGAAGGTAGCTTATTAAAAAAGCATCCGTTTGTTTTGTTGTTCCATACCTTATTTATTTCGATTTTTTGTTATTTTGATATATTTCTAGGAGCATTATACTTTTAATATTGGGTTAACTAGCATGTTGCGACAAGTTTTTTAAGGCTCAGCTCCAGAGCGTTGGAAGCTTTGATGGTCGCTTATCGCTCCAATTTCTACGGCGACGATGAAATGAATTTTATTTTACTTTAAATTCCCATTGAAGTCACGAGTTCCGTTAGTACAGTGTAGTATATTAAAACCCCATTTTGGGCGTCTCGTATTGGCTCAGCTACCTGAGCACTTAACTGCGTCACCAATCTGAAGAACTTCCCGATACCGGAATCAAACGCTTTTTTTCCGTGACAAGAGATTTCAATATCTCGCGAATCGCAAAAACAAGCATATATGATCTTTTGCAAAATCATTTAAAAATACATATAGAATTAAGTAATAGTAGGTTGTTGCATTTAAAAAATACACCTTAAGGCGCTCCAACTTTTGTCACCAAATTTATAGTTCTAAATATTTCTAAAATTTTCCAAAATATTGGTTTTTCAAATGGTATGCACAAATTATATGCAAATTATCCATATATAGCACAAAACCACTCTATCAAATCGTTAACTCACCCTCTATACTACAAAAAATCTTTCGCTTTGAATCACTTCGTACTCTAGTTAAAAGATATAGCACTAGCAGCTCTAGGCAATATTAAACGTCGTGGCACTATTGTTTAACACTACAGTTAAACACACTGTGTCTCTCGTGGAAAACAATTATGAAAATTCTCAAGTATGTAAGAGTTACAGTACATTATATTGTGTACTTCCGGAAACAATTCACAAGGTAGCATATTACGCTAGTATTACATATTTAATACAGACAAAAAGTAATAAAAGATCAGTTGATAATTTTCCTCCCACGATTAGCATATGGTAAGATATGATTTACAGCAAAAATTTTGAACTATACTTAAATTATTTATAACTAAATTAATTTTAATATAGAAGTAGTAAATGGAGTATATTCTTAAACCTTATTATGTATCACATCTTGTCTACTATAAATTCAAAACCTGATGAGAGAAGATATACATGAATATTAATCCAGTTAATAGTAGAAAGTTATGAGATTTGTAATATAAATTTGATAGGACTAATAATTAAAATAAACAACTGTTTCTAGTTTTATAATTGTTTAATTTTATCTATCTACCATTCTCTAACAAAGTGACAAAATATCGAAAATGATTGTTTAGGCTCAAATTTTTAGTTTGATCTCCGCCGTTATTCCAAAGACAGCGTAAGACATTAAACAAAGGCAGATTAATAGAAACACTAACAATAACTTTATAAATTTCGCTGCCAACAATATAAATTTCGATTAAAAACCATTTGAATACTGTATGTCCCAGTTGTAAGCCTCTGCTTTAAGATTTCGTTTTTGCGATAGAATTGGTTAAAAGAGTTGGAATGAAAATGATATACTTGGTTGATTTAGACCAAACGATAGAATGCTCATTCTATCCCCACTTTGTAAAATTCTTTATGTGTAAACAGTTAAAAAGCATTCTTCCGTTGCGCAATGTCCGTTAGACGGGAATTCCGTCGAATGCTCTAAGAGCGCTCGTTTGTTGAATCTAAATGTCTCAACCACATACAAACACTTGCCTAGAGCGTTCTTTCACGTTTGCACTTGCTTGTTCTACGAGGCGGTGCGTGAAGTTAACCGCGTTTTGTAAGCACTAATGTTCTTATAGGTGCCGTAACTTAGTACTTCGTAAGTGTACTTTAGTACTTTATAAAAGTAGATCGCCGAAAATGGCAATTTATAATTTCCGGCAGAACTTTACACTTAGCCGAGGTTTTCTTCAATTAAAAAACTTTTTACGGACGAAAGTTAGTGCATCTTAGTGCTCTTTAGTGCTTCATATATCAGCAACGTAGGACTACTAATAAAAAAGTTGTGGCCACTTAAATTTTTGCGGCTAACATCACAACTGGCTGCGGTTTATTTCAAATTCAAAAATTCGTTTCAACCGAAAGTGCTTCGTTAGTGCTCCTTAGTGCTTTATATCTCAGCGGCGTGCAACTTCAAATAAAAAAGTTGATGGCCGCGTATATTTTTAACTCAAGTTGCGGTTTGTTTCAATTACAAAAACTTTTGCAGCCAAAAGCTAGTGCTTCGTTAGTGCTCTTTAGTGCTTCGTATCTTAGCGGCGTACGACGTCAAACAAAAAAGTTACGGCCACTGGCCTCGGTTTGTTTCAGTTTCAAAAATTTGGTACCGCCTAAAGTTAGTATTTCATTAATGCTCTTTAGTGCTTCATATCTCAGTGGCGTATGACTACTAGTAAAACAACTGCAGGCACTTAGAGTTGACCGCGGTTTGATTGAACTTCACAGATTTTTTTACAGCCAAAATATAGTGTTTTGTACTCTTGAGTGCTCTATATTTCAGCGACGTGCAAATATAGATACCAGATAAATGAAAAAATTTTTAGGATACAAATTAATTTGATTAATTTTATACGAAAATAATGCCTCCAAACTTCAGACGAATGCTATTTACTGAGTTAGAATTAGAATAGAAGATCATAATTGTATTTTTCTAGACGCTTTTATACTGCCGCGATTTAATATAAAATCTCGATGTTAAAGCAACACACTTCTTGATGTATATAAAGCAATAAATATCAAATTAATAATAATTTGTTTTAATCAAGTGAATAAAGTGGTCAAAAAAAATTGTTTGCTATCCCTGAAAAATGGTTATTTATACATTTATATTAAGAAGTTGCGAAATAAGTAAGTCAACATACTAGTCGCAATTATAGAGTAAATCTTAATTTTAGCTGTTCATTTAATGCATTATCTGAAATTTAAAATACCGATATTTCTTTCTGAAATTCTTACTTGCAACTTAATAAGCCGTGACGCTCGAAATAACAGTATATTCAAAATTAAGCTTTGGAAATAAGTAGAATTAAATTGACATTGAGTAGAATGAATAGAAGTACACAACTTCGAAGTTCAAATCTAGAAGTTAGCTAAAACTTTTTGCTATAGAAACACTAACGTGCTGCATTGTGCTTTAATCCCAAAGCCCGGCACCTCCGGTTTCGGAAATATTCAACTTCAAATATCAGATCCGAAAATAGGCTACAACTTTGTTGTTGTAGAAGCACTAGTGACAACATGTAACATAATCCGTAGTGTTTTGTTAGTGTTTGATTGTGCTTCAAACCCCAACGTTACCGCACTTCCGGTTTCGAGAATATTCAACTTTAAAGTGCAAAGCTAGAAGCTGGAAGATAACCACTATTCTTTTATTATGGGAGCACTAACAAACATATGTAGCACTATCTTTAGTGCTTTATTGCACTATAAACCCCCACGCCGCCGCACATCCGATTTCAGAAATAATCAACTTCGAAGTTCAGATTGACGGGTTGGATACAACCTTTTTGTCTTAATAGTACTAACGACCGTATATAACACACCATTTAATGCTTCATTGCGCTATAAACCACAAAGCAGTCGCAATTCCGATTTCAGAAATATTCGAATTTAAAAGTCATATCCGAAACTATGTTGCAACTTTTTTGTCATAGAAGCACTAACAATAATATGTGACTAATCTTTAGTGCATCGTTGGTGTTTTACTATGCTCCAAACCGCACTTTGATTTTAAACATCATATCTAAAAGCAAGCCACTACTTTTTTTATTATAGAGGCACTAATGAACACAAGTACAATAATCTTTAGTACTTCGTTAGAGTTTACTTGTCCTTTAAACTCCAAAGTTGCCGCACTACCGGTTTTGGAAACATTCGACTTAAAAGAACAGATTCGAAAGTAGGCAACAACTATATCTACAAAACTATCTTGGCTTCGTCGATGATGATCGCTAGACCGTTCATTTACATACCCAATGTTCCACCCGAAGGTACTACATTGGCCAGGAGGCGAGTTTTTTGTTGCCTGGAAATTTATAATTTTGCCGAACCCTTGCCGTTCCAGGCAAGGTAGGGATCTTTAACGTGCGTGACAACACTCACACACGGGACCTCCATTTAACCTCTCATCCGAACGAGGGCGTAATTTTTGTGAAAATGCTCACCTGTCATTTTTCAAGCAGTCGGCCGTGTCGGAATTTGAACCCAGGACCTTGGAATCCGTAGTCTTACGCTTACTACATTGATCCACGGCGACGCCGATGATCGCTAGACCGCATTGAGGTAACCCCCGCAGAAAAATCCGCGAGCATATAATTTATCTCTTAAAAGTAAATGGCAATCGGGTATTTAGTGATCCACCCGGTAAGTTTTTTGTTATTATTAACTTGTATACTCCACCCGCAACGTCATTTATGCAACCCAAGTTGTGGATGTAATACGTTACGTCCGGGTCATGCAGAACTGACGACGCGGGAGAAATTTAATCTAAATAAATTTGTACTATATTACTTAAGAATATTACACTGGCGCGCTTTTAACAGAGGAGCGGGTCCTCGTGTGGTTTTAAAAGTTGGCTTTTTCATGCACTACATGATTTTTACAGGTTACGGAATGCGTATTCACTTTTGTTCTTTATCTATTACCTAACTTGAATACATAAACAGTTGTATCGTTGAAGCTGAAAACGTCAATAAATTCATTAAAAGTTCTTTTATTTATTAATTTTAAGATTTCTCACCTTGAAACATCACCGGTGTGGCATATCTAGCCACTATTATTATAATCCATTTCACACTACCTTAAAAACATATACAACATGGTAGATTCTTTGTGTTAAAAGCGCATTTTGATAAATTCATTTAAAAAAACTTTTATTTAAAATTATGTGCGCCAATTACATTTTCTCTTATATAGAATAATTTTCATTTAAATAATCTACATCTAATTAGCCGCTGCCACAGCTAAAACGTTTCTGCTTTACATTAAAATATCTATCATAAGTAAGTTTAAATTACTATTTATAACCTTTTAAAATGTCTATCTATCGTAACTTTGCTGTTTTATTAAATTTAGTTTCCTTTAAAAAAGTAATAATTTATTTACGCGTTTTTAATTGGTCTACCCTTTTTTTGCAATATATATTTCAATTTTTCTATTTAAAATATGGTTTTGCGTCAGTTATCTATATTTAAAAAGAAACGTGTCTTAGAAACAGAAAATGATGGCTTTGATTTTGTTTATTTACTAAATAAACACGGTCAACTGCCTTTATTAATTGCAAAATATCTATTTCTTGACTTAATACCGTACTTGTTTAGAATACCAAGTATATAGATATCCTTGGAAAAAAATTACCTTTACACTCTTAAAATTGAAAATGCACCAAACCATTTCCTCTTTGACACAATTAAGAGTTGCTCTCACAAAGTAACTCCCAATAATATTTTATGAAAATTATATCGCATAACACCTCTATTAATCTATAAATTATAAAATTTTAATTGTAAATTAAAAATTATAGTACACAAAATATTTGCAAAACGTTTTTATTATTTCAAATATTAACCGGAAACTCCTACCTATCGTCTTACTTTTAATTATGTAAATACACATTGTCTTCTCTATCTTTCATCGATATAAAAATGCTTTCTTTAAGTATTACCTACCCTGTACGAGTATACCTTAACATCGAACTTTTATAGTATTTTCTTTTATATAAACTTATTTTATAACCTTTGACTTATCTTATCGTACACTTAATTGGATATTACCCCTTAATGTACAAATGTTCCAAACCTTATCATGTCATATATAATTTTTAGTTTTAAAAGATAGATCTCTCATTCCTAGTTGTAAAATGTTTTTTTATTAATCACTACATGCAAATAAATTCAATTTTTCATCTTCTATCATGTTATTTTTTCGTTGTTGACATATTTTTTGTCCGAAAGCTCAAAGAACCTTTATGACCTATACTAGCTGATATCGAATCGGTGCTTTACCCTTTGGATGCCTCATTCCTCTTTGTAAAATTTTTTGTATTGATCATCACACGCAAATAAATTCAATTTTTCATATTTGATCTTGTTACTTTTTTGTTGTTGCGATATTTTTCGTTCGAAAGCTTAAAAAACCTTTAGGATACTAGCTGATATCGAATCGCTGCTTTACCTTTTGGGTACCAATAGAATCGCAACCTATGCCTTTGTAGTAAAAAGGCGGTTTTTACACTTGCGAAAACAAAAAGTTTCTATTCGATTTGTTTTTTTACGCTTCTATTTTAATCATTTTTTAACTTTCGTTATTAATTGTTTTATATCATAGGAATGCCAATGCATTTTTTTTTGTTTTTCCTGAACCTGTTGGTGAAAGGCTAGTGCCTTTATCGTTTCAAATATTGTTTCTTATCGGGTTGTTGTATTGAAGATTTGTCTATCCTCATCTTCGATTAACTATCTATCGTATGATTATTGCTGTGTTTATGGGAATTGGGTCTTTAAAATTATTGTGTGGGTATATTTAAATTGATTACGTTACCTTTATTTGATTTTCCTATCGCAGTGAATGCGCTCGGTAGGAAGATGATCTATCTGGGTCTCATTTGGAGACTGGTTGTTTTTAAATATTTATGTGAGTAGTTAACGCTTTATCTTATCGTTGTAGAAACACTAATGCCACTAAGCAGCATACTCGTTAGTGCTTAATCTTTGCTTTGTTGCGGTTCAAACCGCAAAGCAGTCGCATTTCCGGTTTCGGAAATATTCGACTTTAAAAGTCAGATCCGAAAACAGACCACAATTTTTTTTGTTATAATAGCACTAACGGCTACAAGCATCATAATCTTTAGCGCTTCGTTAGTGTTTCGTTGTCCGTCAAACCCTGACGTTGCCGCACTGTGGTTTTCGAAAATTTCGTTTTCAAAGATCAGATTCGAAAGTAAGCATCAACTGTTTTGCTATAGAAGGACTAACGTCAAAACACTCTTTTTAGTGCTTTGTTAGTGTTTTACTGCGCTTCAAACAACAAAAAAACCGCACTTCCGGTTTCGGCTATATTCGACTTCAACAGTCACATCTAAAAGCAGGCCACAACTTTTATGTTATAGAAACACTAACAATCATAAGTATAATATTCATTAGTGCTTCGTTAGTGTTTGATTGTGCTTCCAACCCCAATGTTGCCGCACTTCTGGCTTTGAGAATATTCGACTTTAAAGAGCAACGCTAGAAGCTGGAAGATGACCACTAATCTCTTATTATGGAAGTACTAACATATATATGTAACACTATTTTTTGTGCTTTGTTAGTGCTTAATTGTGCTATAAACCACTACGCCGCCGCACAATAGGTTTCAGAAAAATCAACTTCGAAATTCAAATTGGGAGGTTGGATACAAATTGTTTGGCTTGCAAGCACTAAGGACGGCATATAACATCCGATTTAGTGCTTCATTAGTGCTACATTGTTCCTTAAGCCACAAAACAGCCGCTCTTCTGATTACGGAAATATTCGAAAGTTCAGATTCGAAAGTAGGCTCATCATCATTAGGTCTTCAGTCCTAAAACTGGTTAGACGCGTACCATCATTGTTCCCTATTCTGAACTAACCTACAGATTTCCCTGAAATATGCACAGTTTGCATCTATAACTGTCTGATCTAGGTCTACATCTACCTCTTTTTTCCTATCTCTGCTTGTAATATATCACATACTATTCCCCAAAAATGCCTTAGAACGTATTCCGCCCTACTATTTCTCTTTTTCCCCAGATATCCTTGTTCACATACTATTTCTGTAACTTATTTGTTATTATCTTTGTCTGTCCATGCTATCGTCCTCATACATCTGAAGCACATCATTTCAAAAGGCTGCTACCGTTTTTCTGTCTGCGTTTCAGACTTCCCGTATTTCATAGGCATACTGTGCTGTGCTCCACACATATGCTTTCAACAATTTTCTTTTTATTCTGTTTGTTGTCTTTCCTCATAGGCGATGTTCTTTCTTGTTAGATGCAGTTCGATCACTTTCTATTGTTTTACAGTTATATGCCCTATTTCTCCGACCTTCAATGGTTGTGAAGGGAGGTAAGCAGTCTGTGGCTGCCAAGTTCTCCCAACACTTAACCATTTGGCGATTTAATATATTTTCCAATTTATCTTTTCGCACAGTCAACATTAGTTGCAGGTATTTCGCAGCCATTAAGTTTTCCGTCTCAAAACTGGTTGGACACGTACCTGCACTTATTTATATTCTGAGCTAGCCTACATAATTCCCTGAAATTCTCACACAGCATGTGTATTCAGGTTAATCTTCTTTGTGAATTAAACCACTCATAGTTTTTAAAATCAACTTTATTTACGTTTCGATCCATGACCTAGGATAGTTGTCAAAATTATAATAAAAACTTCAAGTTTGGCATTTATGACATAAATTGAAGGTGACTTTGATTTATTGATGTTTGAAATATTTGGTTTGAGTATACTAAGCAAAAATTTTTAAAGTTTAACAGAATGATTGCCTTCAATTTGTGTTGCGACCTGGGATCGGCTTTCTTTAGGTAGCCAATACGCTTAACGTGAAATCAGCTGATGAATGTTTAGTGGTGAATTTTATATAAATTCAATAACTTGGAATTGGAAAACATTTTTTAACATGTTTCTATTTATACAATTGAGAAGGTGGTTATTAAAGAAGTGTGCGATTGCATTATTGAAAGGCTTAAGTAGTCGTTTTTTTAATATTTATTTTGAGGGGGAAAATTCATTATGATTTAAGTTACCTCTTTGGTAGATTTTAACATAGTTCTGAGGCGACTCTATGGCGGGTTTACACTTGTCAGATACCAATGTTGTTCTATGAAGATTGTATATGGATCTGAGGCGACCCTATGGCGGGTTTACACTTGTCAGATACCAATGTTGTTCTATGAAGATTGTATATGGATCTGAGGCGACCCTATGGCGGGTTTACACTTGTCAGATACCAATACTGTTCAACGGAGATTGTATATGGTTTTGAGGTAACCTTATTGTGGATTTATACTTGTCAGATACCAATGCTGTTTTACAAGGATTGTTAATATGCTTATTTTTATGTAATTAGTTATTTTATGTATAAATAGAAATCATGTATGTAGGTTGTATTTCATGTTAATATTACAAGGAAAACTCAGGAAAAACTTGCAATGCTACCTAGATATTGTGGGCATTTGTTTTCATTTGTTATTTCTGTTGTTATTTCCTTTAGTAATGGAATCCATTGTTTACTGAAAGTCATGGATTCGGTTGCAACTCAGTTATTTTTATGTAGGGTTATATAAGCAGCTACTTTGATTTTGCGTTTTTGGTGGTTTTCTTCTTTTTCTTCTTTTCAGGGAGTATGTGTATTCAGCTCGTTCCCTTTCTATTGTTTTCAAATTTTATACCCTATTTTACCGAGATTCAGTGAAGGAGGTTAAGCAACCTGTGGCTACCAAGATCCCCCAACACTTAGACATTTGCCGAAATAATGGTTTTCCAGTAAATCCTTTCACACACTTAACATTATTCGAGAATATTGCCCAACCAATTCTTGTAGTTACTTATAATAATCATCATGTTTAAGCACAGTTATCTTTTCGTCATTAGTTTATCCATCTTGGGATTGGTTGGATGCGTACCTACATTGATTTCTATTCTGGGCTAGCCTACACATCTCCCTGAAACCTCTACAGCCTACATCTTTTACTATCTGTGTGCAGTAGTCTAATCTAGGTCTGCCTCTTTTCTTTTTCCTATCTCTGCTTCTAAAATATTCCGCACTATTCCCTCATGCCGTAGTATGTGGCCTATCATCCTATCTCTCCTATTTTTTACCGTTTTCCACATATTTCTTTCTTCCCCTACCATTTTTAGTACCTCTTCGTTCTTAACTTTGTCTGTCCATGATATCTACATCATACGCCTGTAACACCACATTTCAAAGGCTTCTACCTTTTTCTTGTCCGCTTCTCCTACTGTCCAGGCTTCACAGCCGTACAGTGCTGTGCTCCACACATATGTTTTAAGCAATCTTTTCCTTGTTTCTATGTTTGTGGTCTTTGAGCACAATAGTTGCTTTTCTTGTTAAATGTAGCACGACCTTGTGCTAATCTTTGTTTTATATCTTTTGTGCTTTTCCCATCTTGCGTTATTTGGGTTCCTAGGTAGCAGAAATCCTTAACCTCTTGTAAGTTCGTGTTAAATACTTGTATTCTTGTTTTTGATTTATTTTCCCACCTTTGCAAACTAGAACTTTAGTTTTAGTTTTGTTAATTTTCATACCGTATCTCTGTTAGAACCGTTTCCATTTCATTAAGAGCCGCTTCTAACTCTTCCTTGCTAGACGCTAATACCGCTATATCATCTGCAAATCTAAGCATATCAATTTTTGTCCCTGCATAGTAATTCCAAATGTCTTCCTGCATTTGACAGTATTCATTGCCTCTTCTATGTACAAGTTAAAAATCAATGGGGATAGGGCACATCCCTGTCTCACCCTTTCCTAATGTTTACTTCTCTACGTTCCTGCTCTAATTCTATTACTGCTGTTTGCTCTTTGTATAAGCTATGTACTATTCGTCTATCCCTATAACTCATTCCAATCTTTTGAGTATTTCAAACATTTTTTCCAATTTACATTGTCGAATGCTTTTTCCAGATCTTCAAACCCTATATACACGCTTTCCCTTTTCTATTGTTTTCTCCATTATCACTCTCAGAGCTAAAATAGCCTCCCGTGTTCCCCTGTTTCGCCTAAACCCAAATTGGTCTTCTCCTAGTATTTCTTCAGCTCGTTTTTCCATTCGTCTTTGCACAATTCTAGTTAATATTTTTGACACGTGTGCTGTCAAACTTATTGTTCGAAAATTTTCACATCTATCTGCGCCTTTCTTTTTTGGTATAGTTACTATGATGCTACGTTTGAAATCTTTGGGTATCTCGCCTGTCTCATACATATAGCTTACAAGTTGGAAGAGACGTTCTGTTACTGCTTGTCCAGCGGCTTTTAGAGTTTCTGCTTGCACCTTATCTGTACCCGGCGCCTTACCATTTCCAGACTCTTTAATGCTAATTCAAACTCGTCTCGAAGTATAGGATATCCCAAGTCATCATTTTCAATGTCTGATTCCTGTTCTAATGCAGTTAGTTCCTCTCCTACATATAAATTCCCTATATATTCTTGCCATCTACTCACTTTCTCTACGTTTTCTATAATGACCTTTCCTTGTGCTTCCCTTATATTTTTGCTATACGGTTTTATATCCCTAAAATTCATTCTAATTAATTTGTATGCTTCGTCTGTCTTTCCTATTTCCATCTTAGTTTGTACTTCTTTGCACTTTTCATCAATCCATTGTTCTTTAGCTTTCCTGCATTTTCGAATAATTTCCCATTTTATGGCTTTGTATCTCTGTTTTCCTGTTTCGTCTGATTTATTTTGTATTTTCGTCTTTCTTCTATTAAATTCACGATATCCTTTGTTATCCATGGTTTCTTATTTTCTTTTGTGTATACCCCAAAATATCTCTGGCCGCCATGTCTAGGCTGGATTTAATGTTATTCCATTCTGTTTCTACTTCCTTAGTTTCATTTATTTTCCCGATATCATTCAGCAATTCATTTGACTTTTTTTCGAATCTTACTTGAATATCTTTTTCTTTTAGTTTCTCTAAGTCCAAGTGCCTTTTTCCGTTCCTCTTTTTCAGATTTTTAAATTTAAGTGCGGCCTTCATAATTACGATGCTGTGGTCAGTATCTATATCTGCTTCTGGGTAGCTTCTACAGTCTTTTACTTGATTCCTAAACCGTTGTCTAACAAGAATGTAATCTATTTGATATCGTCCTATATCTAGTAGGCTACAATTTTTTTATTTGCAGAAGCACTAACGACAACATGCTTTATTGTTCTTTACACCGCTAAGCAACCGCACATCCGGTTTCAAAAATATTCGACTTCAAAGGCCAGATTCGAAAGTAGGATAAAACTTTTATGTTATAGAAACATTAACAATTCGATATCTGCTGGTAAGTATTTGAATTATTACTCATTTCATCCGTTGAACATGAAAATCAGCACAGTCCTAGGTCTAAAAAAAAAATGAATATGATACACACCCTACCTTCCGATAAAAAATCTATTAATACTCCAAAACCCTACTACTTACTAATTTATATCCGAAGCCTTTAATCAAAAACTAATTTTCAACACTACCACAAGAAAAAACACCGCATTAATCGACATGTGATCCAACAATACTACAGACACTAATACCAATCCCAAGTCTCCTACAATGTTTAACGCACTTCCATATTGATAAACTTACTGATAAATTAAAACATCTTTTTATGGATCTTCACAACATCAAGCGTATCAAAAACCAATTATAACTTTAGATAGGGTGGTATATAGTAGTCTTAAAGACTACACGCATACACTATCACAGTCATAACTGTAATGGTAGGTATGTTGAACGTACATCAAGGTGGTTATCTGCAAGACTAACCTCACACAAAAGTGATTGCAACCTTAAAAATAAAACATGCGCGCTATCTTCCCATGCAATTGATACTGGTCACGCAATAAATTATAATGACACCAGAATTATATTCGGGAAAACAAACTAGCGATTTCTTAAGAAGACAACCCCATACATAAAAACCGACACACAAAGTTTGAGCAATATTTATTCATACCTTATGACAATAATAAAGAATAACAATAATTCCAAACTCCTATAAAACTATCACACTACACAGATTTATAACACCTTTGGATCATCCACAAAAGAAGAAGTTTAATTCTGTAAATTTAAAATAAGGTGCGCAACAATCCTTTTTTGTAATAAACACTTCTTAGAAATTATTTTATGTTTAAAAGAAACAATGTTGTAATTGTTCTAAATGCTTTTGTATGAGAGAAAATATTTCATACTGTATAAATGCTTTATAGGCATTGCTGTGTTTGAAGCGAACAATTTCAATTTTACAAATTGCCGTATCTGTATCAAGCACTTTTTCAGCAGCGGATCAAATCGGGCTTTATCAGAACACTCTTGTAGTGACTCCCAACTCGAGGCCATTTTCATATCACTCTTTCAGCGACGCTATCAACGCGGCCTTATCACAGCATCCTTTTAGCGGCACCTCAACGTGCGGCCTTGTCACAGTACTTTTTTAGTAGCGACCCAACCTGTGGCACGATTAATTCGCCTGTAAATTAGAGTTTCTTGCATCGCAGTATTTGTTTTTGGAATTTGTTTTTCTTTTGTGATATCTGATTCCAGTATGGCTGACAGCCTGAAAGAGGTTCGTGAAAGCTTGCGAGCTGAGAAAAATGGAAATTGATTCTCAGGAAAGCGTTTATATGGAAGAAGCGAAAAAGGAGAATCCAGAGGCCAAGAGTGTAGGAGAGACCCAAGAATAAAAAATGATGGCTCTTTTATTAAGTCTAATTCAAAATATGAACGAAATGAGTGAAAAGAATGAGAAATACATGCAAGAAATGAAAGAGAATATGAAGAGAATGAAAGAGAATATAAAAGAAATGAGTGAGAGATCTGATAAAAATACTCAGGAGTTACGAGTAGAATTTGGAGAGATCATATAAAATTACAGGAAAGTTTAAGAGTAGAAAGTGAATAGAGTAAAAAGAGTGAAAGGAAATTTAAAGAGATTAGTGAAAGAATAACTTTTGGTGTAGAGGAAGCTAACAAAACCATTGAAGAAATGAAATTTTAAGTTAGATGAAAAGTAGTACAAATTTTGGAAGATATGGATGATGTTAAAGAAGAAATTTTTCAAATAAAGTTGAATCAGGAAGTAAGTGAAAAAGAAATTAATGGAAAATTAAAATTTTTGATCGAAAAGTAAATGAAATAATAGAGGGAAGCTGCCTAGCTGGTTTTAAAACATTTAGAAATAATTTGGGCAATCTTAAAACAGACATAAAGAATAAATTTGAGAATTTAGAAGATAAAGTTAAAAATATTCATGTTGAGAAACCGATGCGATAGAATCCAACCAGTGTTCCGTCGGAACAACACTCAAAATTTTATGGGGATAATAAACTTAACCCTAAAATATTTCTAAACAGCTTAAAAACTTTAACACAAAGTAGCTGGGATGAACAAACGAAGTTAAAGTTAAATATTACCAGTACTTCTAAAGCGTTGCAATAATCTTTCAAACACAGCTCTATTAGGATGCATTCGATTAGGAAATTTTTGAGCGTAAATTCTTGGAGCTAATAGACAATTTCTTCAGCTTCGCCAACTACCAACACCATATCAATCCTTGCGTTAAGACTATAGGTTTTCATTTTACAAATGTTCACCTCACAACAACACAGATACAAAACTGATAAACAACAAAAACAAAACTTAAACATGGTTGCTGTTGCAACGAAGTCAAATAGTTAATATTATTTGGTAGGCAACGCGCCGCCGCCTGTGATCAAAGTAAATTATACCCAACTTTAGAATTATGTACCAACATTTTTAATTATTCGCTAATAACTCGGAAACGGTTGAATATGAATATAGGGTAACCTTATATTGTTGAATAGAGAATTTAATTCTGCATTTTACTACTTGAAAATATACAGGGTGTTCCATTTGAAATAAGCGACTTAATGGCATTAATTGTTTAATAAACGGAGAACGATGCAATGAACACCCTACCCTGTATATTATTTTCATAACTAGTGTTATGTTTCCATTAACTACAAGTTTATACTATTCCCCTACAAAAGTTAAATGTTCAGCATCATCTAAATCATGGTGTTACAAAATTTTTTAATGAATCATGCGATTTTGAAAAAAGTTGAGTATCTCAACAACTATGAGATTTAGGTATAGGTAATCCTGATAAAAGTTACCTTAGTTTGATACGAGAAATCAGAATTTGTAATAAAATACTGGGTGTTCCATTTAAAAAAACATAACTTTGGTATATAACTTTTTTATTGAACACCCTGTAGAACACTAATTAATTTTACGTTGTAGCCATTTTGAATATACATAACATTTATTTGAAATTTTTTTCGCTAAACGTTACCATTAAGCAGTAATCGAGCGTTTCGTATGCGTTGGGACACCCTGTGTATATATATATATTATTAATAGACAATAATCCACATTTGGAATGCAAATGAATGCTTAATATATATTAATAGTTATTAAGATGAAATGAAAACCCAACTTTGTATTTAAAGTTGAATTACCATTTCAAATCGAACTAGTAATTGAAAACCACTAAAAGAACGGCTACAGCAGGATTTGAACCTGCAACCTCTGATTCACCGGATCAGTGCTCTAACCAATTGAGCTATCTAGCCTAATTGTTTAGATGATGTTATACTTAATACTACTGAAGCTTGGCCCTTGTTAAAGATTTTCAATTACGTCTTGCATTTAAGGAAATTGAATCTAGTTATATACATAATTCATGTACTAATAACTTGATCCTTCCATCTTTAGTGGTTTTCAATTACTAGTTCGATTTGAAATGGTAATTCAACTTTAAATACAAAGTTGGGTTTTCATTTCATCTTAATAACTATTATATATATATATATATATATATATATATATATATATATATATATATATATATATGAGATTGAATAATCTGTCTCGTTCCTCCTATGCACTCTTGTCTATAACCTCGATATCCATTCCTACTCCAAATATTTCAAACGATGTCTATACATCCATGCTGTATCTCACTCGTACCTATAAACCTTAATTTTTTCTTGTCCCACAGTTTCTTACAAAGTCAAACGAGCCCTTAACATATCATATTTTTTAATCCCACTGAATGCATGCTACCAATAATCTGTATTTATCTTATATCGATACCTGCCTGTTTCATACGTCACTACCTTCGCAGAAAATAAATGTTATTTAAGCACGTCCTCTGTCTGTCTACCAAGAAATTTAGCAACGATTATTTTGTTCACTACACTATTCCGAAAACTTTCAACACCACCAAGCTATTGAGAAACCTCGAAATAAACTGTTACTAAGAACTTGTTTTCAACAAGATTCGTTTCGCTCCTGCTATAACTTTAAAATTTATACAAATGTTTAAAGCTTCCTACTAAATATTATAAAGATGCATGCAAAGAATATTTACACTTAGAAAATCCATTAATCGTTTACCCTCCTTGATAACGGTCTTAAATTATTGATTTTTGCACTACTGAAAATTGAAAGCTTTTCGGACCCATACCTACAATCAAATTGAACAAATGATTTCACGTGTAATACTTATCAAATACTTCTTCAAATACTTATCAAAAAGAAAAGAAGTTATTGGAGCATAAATATTATATATATAATATTTATGCTCCAATAACTTCTTATGTTTAGCATTTGCATATTTTCTATCACTATGCATGGTTCAAGAAATGTCCTTATCTCGTCGAAAGTTGTTGAAAACTACTTTTCCAAGTTCGAATGTTTTTCAGTTTTTGATAAGTATTGCACATGAAATCATTTGTTCAATTACGACTTTTAACAACAAGAGCTGCATCAAATATTGTGAAAATACATCGTGTTCTCAAAATGATAGTGGTATGTTTACTTTAAAACCGCCTTTTCTGTAAAGGGACGTAAGTTTGGTTTCACATCATCATTTTGCCAGCCATCAATATCAATGTCTGCTAAATGAGAATCCTGAAGGTCGCGTTCTCTACACTTTGACGAGCTACTCGATGAATTATTAGAATCTGAGTCACTTGAGTTTTCATTTTCTGACGAATTATAACTAGATTCTGATTCGACAGAGGGTCTTCAATATAATTATCTTCTGCTAACATAATTCCTTCCTCTAGTTACCTCTCAGTGAGAAATCTTTGACGATTAGTCATGAGCAGTCTGTTAAAAGTGGAATACATGCATATGAAAATAATCAAACATTATTTATATAGATAAAATATTACTGTTGAATAATGGAAAAATCTGAAGGGCCATTCACAAAGCTTGCTGTGTATAATGATAGGAAGCCGCGGGAAGTCCGTCCCAGGAAGTCCGAGGTTGTCTCGGGAAGTCCAGGGAGAAGTCTTTGAGATATTACATAATACAAATAGCATTTCTTACGCGTTAGTTTGAAATTCAATAAAACACAACAAAACTAAATAAAATCAGCAAAATTTTCAAATGTTTCCAACAGCTGCGTCACCACATACGATATCATCTGTTTTCTGTTGTTGAATTTGGTTGAAATGACTTGTATAACAAATATATTACACTGAAAACGTTTAGTAAGAACTATAGGTATATTTACCTGTTTTGCATACAAAATCACAAAAAATCGTACTGGATACTGCTTCTGAACTGCATGCACTAACAGAGTAGCGAGTTCAACTGAATTCTAACCTGTAAACTTATCTGCTCAGATAAACCCATCACCAAGCAGCGCAGAAGTGGGTCAGGCATTCGGCTAGATCATGGTAATAATATTTAATCGTAAATGTAAACCAATGTCTGAAAAATTGCAATTATTTAACGCTGCAACGCCGTCACATAATAGTACCGCTGGTCACAGGAGGTCTAGGCTTCACCTATGTATGATGCCTGCTAGCGAACTTTTTAAGTATTAATAATACCTAATAGAAAATAATGTTAATTCCACACAAAAATTCTTGAACATAGCCTATATGTACTCTAAGAGCATCAATGTTACCAAACCACACCCTCCAGGCAGTTGCGGCTCGTGGTGATTTTATTTGAGGGGCTCTAACTGCTTATGGCGTGAATATAATACAAGATAACATAAGCAACACTCACCTTCAGTGGTTTGGTGTATTCAGCCTAGTCACTCACACAGACCCATTAATTTTTGTATACTTGTTTATATGTTTATATACAAAAAGTCACACACTGTACTAATTGTCACGTAATAATAATTTTACTGCTTGTATACCAAATCTAGTCTTCTGTCTTTCTGAGCAATAAAATGGACTATAACTTTTTCGTCAAAATTGTTGATGTTGTGTATTAAGTTTTTGTTGACTGACATCATACTAAGGCATTAAGACATCTTTGGTCATTGTGTTCCTTAGATAAGTTTTAATCCTATTAAGAGTTGAAAAACATCATTCAGATTCGACAATGGACATTGGGGTTGTGACTATAATTTTTAATAATTTTATTGTTTCGCCAAATGTTTCGTTTAACCCATTTTGGGTCAACCAGGAAAGCATGTTTAGGCCGCCTAAAATATTTTTAAAATCCGTTCTTGATTACATCACTTCCAATTCAGTCCTCAATTTGTCTGGCTGTAACATCGGATAACACTTAACAATCGATTGGAAATGCGATGTTGGAAATTTTTTTGAGTAAGTATCAAAATTAGTTACGTCTACTAAAAATGCGGCTTCTAAATCAGTTCGGTATAAGAGCCTGTCCTTCATCTGAACAACTATTGTATCGCACATTTCTTTAGCAATCAAATTCCGATTTTCCACGTTACTAATTTTTCTTCGTTTAGTATCATTACAGATTATAATTTTTTCTATCTCATCAGTTGAATTTCTAGCAGATGCTATTATCCTTTCAAAGTCTTCCATTTTTCTCTTCAGTGCAACACTGTCTGTATCTCCAGCTTGAAACTAATTAAATAATATGTCAACATGTGGAAAAATTTTATAAAATAAATTGAGAAAAAAACAAAATCAGGATCTTCCAGAATTCTACGTAAACCATATGCTTTCCTGCAGGTAATAGTTTTATTGCATTTTTCTTCTAATTACTCAAAGCATTCGATTAGTTTTTCTCTATTCTCATATACGACGTTCACAATACGAATATTATAATTCCAACGTGTAGCAGCAACAGTGGGCAATTTTCGCTTCACTATTTCTTTTAGCACATCATACCTGTGAGTAGAATGAGAAAAAAGCAGGAATTGCGGATAAATTATAAAAAAAAATTTAACTTTAGCATTTTGACTAGTTGCTTTCTGCATAATTAAATTTAATTGATGGGCATAACAGTGAACAAAATGGGCATTTTTATATTTAAGTTTTATTTTTGACTGAACTCCACTAGCAGAACCACTCATAACATATCGTCATAAGTTTGAGCGATTAGTTTAGATGGCGAGTTTAATATTGATTTATCTAATTCCTGCTCAATACACTCCGTTAAACCGTTAGTTGTTTTATCTATTACTCGTAGAAATGTCCAAAATCTCTCATAAATATTTCCACTGTAGAAATATCTAACTATAATTACCATTTATGTCAGTCGTCTCATCGCACTGAATTGCCAAAAATTCACTACCTTTAATTTGATCTTGAATTTCTTGACGACACACTGCAAGCATGCTTTCTAAAATCTCCTTTTGCATAGTTTTAGATGTACCTTTAAATACACTCGCTTTGTGTAAATGCTCTTTTAAAATTACATCCAATTCCGAAGTAAAATCAATTAATTCTAACAAAATTCCACGGTTTTCGGAATCTTCTTTTTCATTGTGTCCTCTCAATGCCAATTCCAACTTTCCACAAAATTTATTACAATTGATATTTTTTAAAATGTATCTATTTTTAGTCACCTGCTCATTATGCTTCATAATGTTCTGCCTATATGCGGAATCTAACTGAACCGCAATATTTACGGAACCTAGCATAGCCAAATCCGTGCAAGACCTTATATGGTATTTGCTAATTTCATGCTTTTTTATTTTATCGTTTATATGCTTCAGATCTCTAAAGCCTTTTTCCAACCATGTTTTGTCCATTCAGTCACAATAAAATAAATGGCAAGGAAAACAAAATAGAGCATTCGATTGAGAGTATCCGGAAATCCACTAATATTTTTTATAAATTTCTTTTGAAAAATGCCTTGTGAAAGTACGATTTCCAACCTTATCTACCTGTTTCAGATTTAAATCCGGTGTCGGACGGCCTAGGTTCTTAATTTTCACCTTTTCTGCTAATGGAATAGTTTTAAATTTAATTTCGACTATATTACGAATATTATTTTCAGTCATCTTGAATAATTCAAAATAATAATCAAAATTATACACTACGACTACACTCGCAAAACAAGACACGGTCTTTACTTTCAACGAAAACAAGTAAAATAATCTCTACGCTCACGCAAATTAGTACCGGACAACAACAAACACGTCTTAAAATACCAACAGATACTGCGGCTAAGGGCTCTAATGATAAGAGCCTTGTTAAAGCTATCTGAAGCTGTTATTATTTGCGTTCGACAGAATTCGTCGTATTTCGATTTCCTATAAGATTTACATTGAAGCCGGGCTCAATAGACTGGAGCCCTCCTCTACACCCATGTACTAAAGAGAATCAAGGAGTTCTGTTAACGTGAAGAGAGCACTGTCAAAATGTCTAGGACAGGTATTTATTTATTATTGCTTAAATGTTGGATGTAAAATGAATATAGTAAGAAACATAATTGTTTTAAATAATTTTAAAATATTAATATCAGTGTTACATTTGATCATTTGAACCACAAATCTTAAAAGAATTATATGCATTTTGGTGTTAATTTTCATTAAAACGGTTAGATGTGGTTGCTTACGAAAGTACGACGGCGGGATATGTTTACTATTTATATCTGTTTCCGGCATCACGCATAATTGTAAACGTAACATTTACAATTTATTTACTGAGACCACTTAAAAATGCCGGACTGAAAGCATTTATGCATTTGATCTCTAGTTTTGAGTAATCATTTTATGATGAATTAATTTATGCCGAAAAGTTTATTTACGGTACCTATTTCTTAAAATAACCTGGGGGGCTCTAGCGTTTGAGCCCCCATAGAGTAGCCGCGGTTGCCCCCAGGGCTAATGTTGGCTTGAAACAGCGTGCCTCTTGACACTATACATATTATGTTATTGTCGCCATATCCACATATCTCATAAATGTGTAATGCTTTAAGTTGGCTATAAGTAGTGAAACAAGATTGCTAACAATAATGACATTCTTATTTATAAGGTAACGGTAGCAAGTGTTCGTAAACGACATTTTCTCAATCACCGGTACAATTACTCTTGCTTAATTTCCAAATTACTGTAACAATTTATACGTACTGTATCTGTGGAGCTCAGAATTCCTTTATGTTAATGCTGATGTTATTTGGTAATTAAATTCAGTTTATACCGCCATCCACAAATCGAAAGAATCTATATCGAGTTGTGGGTTTAATGTGGCGTGTAAATCGTAGAAAATCAAATATATTTGTAAACCAACATTTCCGAACATTGGAAGCTTTATCTCGACGGCTCACTTAGACGTTTTTCTGAAAATAACTTATCAACCATTTTACAAGGAAATGCTGTGCTCAAGTTTATATGTGAAAAAGTTCACATTTTAAACGAATATTATTTAAAATTTGGCGTATATGACGGATATGAATTCTTCAGACCCTCACATTTATTACGACTTCTAAACATCACACTATTCTTTTGTATTTTTATCCTTTAGCTAGACAGGTCCTATCATTTTTCCGCACGGGTGGTTGACTGGCTAGCGCCTGCCAAACTCTGATAACGAGTGCAGGCCGCAGTCACCTTGTGTCCCATTGATAAACTCGCGCACAGGGAAATGCGGTTTTCCACGTGACACCCACATTTTCAACAATCCTCTCATCCTACCTTTGATGTAGCACGTCATCGTCCCCTATATTAGTAAATGCAGAATGGCTGCTAACGCATGATATGTCACTCATTCTATCACACGTGACCGATTTTTATTTGAGACAAAAGTGTCGAACGCTGAAAAGTTCATCATTGACTCTTCGGTTAATCGAGTCGATAAGTGGCATAAGCTCCCCTATGTCGACCACAATTGCTTACTACTGACGTTTTTAACGCTTCATTTATCTCTTCAAGTGTTAATAAGATGTAGAGGCTTTATTAAATGAGGCAAGAAAAAGTATGTCAATCAGTAAGTATTTGAGGGTCAAAACAGAAACCTGGCTACTTTGAAATGATAAAATAACTTTTCAGCATTCTATGGAGAGCTATTAGAAGAGTATAAAACTGTATGTAACTATTGTACTACATTGGTCCTCGATGCTTAAACACACCTTGATATTTTTTGTCAGACAGATTGCGTAAGCTTGTAAAATAATTGGCTGGGCGTCTAAATTGCTTAGTTTTTCTTTTCATAGGGTTTCGTACATTATATACAGGGCGCGGCAGATTGAACGCTCCTACTTGCGAGAGACAGCTGTGGATGGGGTGAGTGTGCAGTGGTGTTGAGCATGTCATCGAGTAGCGGTGTAAGAGCCGTTTTTTGTGTACTCCATGGTGTGGTTTGAAGAGAATCGTGCATTTGTTGTAGTCGTCCATAGCAACGCAACGTACATTTTGCGTCGAGTTTGCTCTTCGACGACGGGCACCTGTTCCCAACAAAAAACAAATTTACCATTGGGTATCAAGAGCTACAGGTTCTGCACTCTAACGGATATCTCCAGGTCGACCTGACATACCAACAGGACTACAAAATGTGGCCGTCGTCAGAGTGAGAGCGGCTTAATCAGTGCATCAACAATGGAGGACGACACTTACGAGATGTTTTGTTCAAAACATGGAATTAAACGGCATTATGTCTACTTTACGATAATACAACAATTTCTTATCTATCTCGATTGATTTTAATTTTATTAGCTAAGAAGTAAGGAGCGCCTTTCTGTCGGACCCTGTAGAAAGTAATATTTTCTATTTTCAGTATTAGAATTAAAAACTGTTACAGATAGTGTAATATGCCACTTTTGCCCTTTTCTTGTCATGCTCACGTTTGATATATATTTTAAAAATTTCCTTTCTAATTCTCTCTAACTAAAGGATTTTCATATACATAATTTAAATGAATTTATTTTCACTTTTATTTTATTCGTGGTTATATTTTTTTATACATAAATCACGTGGAGCATTTTTCTATTCTCTTTCATCTTATTTGCAGCTATATTTTCGTCATTCCCAACACAGGTTGATTCTTCATGATTGAATTGTACCTTCTTTGTTAGCTGTTTAATTACTCCTCTCATTTCCGAAAAAATTTTAAATGTCCCGCTCTCGTTATTTTCTTTTTAAAAGTATGTTTTACGTATCTACATATACAGGTCACTTTCTTAAAAGAACTACAATGAATGAACCATTTACTACTCTTCTAGATTCGAGCTTGAGGTTATCTCAGGAACGATA
This sequence comes from Platerodrilus igneus, assembly GCA_036346225.1. Lineage (NCBI taxonomy): Eukaryota > Metazoa > Arthropoda > Insecta > Coleoptera > Lycidae > Platerodrilus > Platerodrilus igneus. Next base: position 3,184,688 of record JARFIW010000929.1, on the reverse strand, counting down.
GAAAGAAAACTACTCTTTGTATATTCAACAATTCCTATCATCTAATTGACTGATAGGTTCTTTGACTTAACGTTTATGCTTAGTAACCTACCTTATAGCATGTAAAAAAAGTTTATTGTCAAATTAAATGTTTAAAATGTCTATATAAATGCTAGTAAGGTGATGAGTCATTAACTAAATAGTTCTATTATATATATATATATATATATATATATATTGCTATGATATCGCCGTACTTCGATGTATTTAACGTACAGTTGCCTGCAATCCACCACCGCTCTGTGTTCCTAAATAACCTAGAATAAAATTTAAATTTCTCACGATTAGGTTTATGCCTTGACTAGCTCAGTTCAACCCCACACAGAGTGCACGATGATACGATAACAGAAAGATTTTTAACTCCCATTTTCTCTCTAACACTTCATACCTAAATAAGATAAACAAAATAACCAAAATTTTGTATAATAAACCAAGAAATATGTACAATTTGCACTTCTACTACCTTCGTAGTATTATTTGATATTTAAAGCCCTCGAATCAAAGTAAAAATATAAATCTGTTCACCACCAAATTATAACCCTATTAAAATATAAATTCAGCTAAAATAAGTCTGTATTATATTGGAAGTCTCGTTGAACGTTCAAAGAACCTTCGTAATTTCTACGTATCAATAAAAATTTTTGATGACCCTTCACATAAATATCTAAGTACATGCAAGTTTTAAATGTTCAAAAAATTTCAGTCGTATACTATAAATTAATTATCGCTAACCTGGTATTTTTCTAGGTTGATTCCCTGGTTCGAATGTGTAGCTCTGAGTACACCCCAATCCGTGCTGTTAACCAGTACCCTTGAGCTGTTTTCAGCTTCGTTAGGTTTCTTATACGCTTGATTTGGTAATTGTTTATTAAATCGCTTAGTCTCTTGCTTAGTGAACTTGTTTGGTTAAACGCCCAGTCCAACGCTTAGTAAGTCGCTGATTTACTTAGTTAGTTTACTTAATGGATTGCTTGATTGGTTGGTTGGTGCCGTTTTAATGTCAAGAGCGAATTTCTATTGTGCATTTGCACTTGCAACTAGTACTTTAAATTTTTAATAACTGACTTTCACTTAAATTTTATTATTTAATTTCACAATTAAACTTTGCCTGGAGAATTCATAAAAACAAAAATACTCCAATTCTCCAGGTTGTTCTAGTTTATTCACAAGTGATGAGAACAACACAAATCAATTTGAAAGTGACTATAAAGTAACAAGACTGAAAACATGCTAATTAGCGCGACAGTAAAATTCGATAAAACGTGTAAACACCATAAGTTAGATAACATAACCGCGATAACAAACTAGCTTTCCCATTCCTTTTGCAACCTTACTAACTAACAAAAATAGTAAATTTAAAACTGACAGGTAATTTATATAACGTAAAGTAATTATTAACACATTTTCGACAAAATTACATCAGCTTTATGAGTCCTATCAACGACACACGTATAGAAATTTCCGGAAGCTAATAAAGTAAAAACCTATTTATTATATAAAGCGAGGAAATAATTAAATCGTAGTCATTCACAAATGATTGATCAAGCAGTTACTAATGCTCTATTTATAAAACCACTTGTCGACAATTTGTTTAACGATCAACTAAGAGCTGTAATTTAAATTTTGAGCAAGGTCACGTTTGACGTTTAAAATATTAGTTAAACCAACGTTTTTTTAACGTATGGAGTGAAATTCAACGTACAAAAGTAAATTCTATTAAAATATGAACAACTTAACCGCTAAAAGAATGATGTGACAAGGCCGCACGTTAAGGCGTTGCTAAAAGAGTGCTGTGATACAGATACAGCAAATTGTAAAATTTAAAATCATTCACTTATCTTCCTTTCTAACTTTGCATGGCTAACTCAACGGAAATGGGAGAATTTTCAAAAATGAAATCAAATACAACAATGCCACAAAGAATTTATACCGTATGAAATATTTTCTCTCATACAAAAGTATATAGAACATTTACAACATCTTTTCTTTCAAACATCAAACAATTTTTAAGAAATACTTATTTACTTAATTATATAACGAATCCTTACCTTCTTTTAAATGTACAGAACTAAATTTCTTCCCTAATGGATGGTTTACGGTTTACCTGGTAATGATTCTCACGCTTGTAAGGTTTGTTTTCGCCAAAAATGTCCTTGATAGATAATCTGTTAAAAAGGTCAGAGTGTTTCGAACTCTGAGCACAAACTTTCCTGGTTAAGATCCTTACAAAAATATAATATTATATGATTAACACTTATTGTAGTTAGATGTAAATTTAGATTTAAACTATAAGTTACAAACAATATTTAAAAAAAATTATACTAGCATAATCTACAAAGGGCTTTGCGAATTTGTAATCAACAGAATTAAATGTCTTCGGCCTCTATTCTTTAATTAACGTCAAGTCCCAGTTTGCAAAATCATGTATATTATTTACATTTCCATTTAGAAACCAAGGTGCATCCTCGGAATTATTCAATAAAATTTCTAATAGCGTGGTCTATTGGTTCAGACCAGTACAGATCGTGCCTCAGTTGTGGACAAGACTGACTCTCATCAGCTCGTGTACTATATAAAGGCACGCCAACCCACCTGCTATTACCGGTTTACCGCACTTATCTTTGTTATTCCGTCCTATTGGAGGCGTTGTGCTTAGCTTATCGTCCATCCATTGGGTTTTACACGAAGTTACTTATTCTGTAGTTTGTTGAAATGCTCATCCTGATCATGTAGACATCAAAATTTTATATTGTAGAGTTCGTTGACTATGATACTCTGAAACGTTCAATATTCTGTTTTCGTATTTTGTATAGGAATTAATCAAATTTTCCTTTTAATTCCGCACGTATACAAACTTGTTGTTCCATATTTTGTATATCTAATCTACTGAGTTTTGTGTTAATTTTACATTAAAGATCAAGTAGGCGAATTTTATGATGACGTAAATTGGGTGCGTTTATTTACTTTCTGCGTTCTAAGACATGTTTGTTTTGAAAGGTCTGTTTATTGTGGGCATGCATGATTATTTCCTTACACTAATGCGTCAGTTTTAAATAAGATTCATTCATGTTTGTCTTACTTTAGATGCTCCTGATTTGTGTTTATTTTAAGTTTATGGATGTATTGCTGTTTCAAAAATGAATTGTATTGCGTACAAAGTTATTTATCTTACTAAATGTGTTTGGATTATTAAAGAATGAGCCTCCTTTCATTGACTAAAGTTAGTTGTGAATTTTATACAGTGTGTTTGATATTCTTTTTTGCATAATTGGCGAATGGTGTACTTCTTATGATTCAAATGTATAGTTTCCTTGACTTTGGTATTGTTTACATAAAGTTTACTACCCTTGTGACCCCTATATACCCCTAAAAAAACATATTTTCATAGCAATAAATATATATATATATATATATATATATATATATATATATATATATATATATATAATTATTTGCGGGTTATAGGTCTACTGAAAATAATGAATACTCTTCTCTAATACCTAAATTTTCGCATATATTTTTTATGTTTGATCACAGGTTTAACTAAAAATATAAACATTGATTGATATTACAAATATGAAAACTTTATGTTACTTACAATGAGGTTAATGATAACTATTTTTTAACATTAAATTATAAAGTGTACATTAATTATTAAAAATGGCGTTTGAAAAGACAAAAATTTTAATACAGAAAAAATAAAATATTGGCTTAACAGAACTTTTGATTAATACTATCTTTGTTTTATATATGTGTACAGGTACATGTGTAAGTAGGAGGTGTCGCGCGTGTGTGCATGCTTGTGTGTTTGTATGTGTATGTGAGTGTGCGCGTGTGTGTGTGTGTGTGTGGAATCAATTTATGCCCGTCATTAAATGCATGAGTTGCTAAAACGCATGCTTTAGGTTTTATTAATATCACCCTTATGTTGTGCAATTCTTTGCTTCAAATTTTGGGAAGTTTGGCCAATATATGAAAGACTCGCAATCTAAACAATTTATTTTATAGATAATGTTTCTTTATATTAACTGAGAATTTTTATCTTTAATTTTTTAAAATAGATTCCCAACACAAGTTACATTCTTTTTTGCAATTTTGATGTTAAGGATTTAAAATGTTTTTGCTAATTTTGGTGTTAAATTTTTTAAATAAGGCAAAGAGGAATGAATTTTGTTTGTAATATTGTTTATGTATCTATTATTGTGGAAATCTACATTTAAATTATGTTCAGATCTTTGATTACAAAATAATTTATTTATTAAAGTCTTAGGGTAATTGTTGTTTTTAAGTATAGATAAGCATGTGAATTTTTTTAAATTTTGGTTTACATTACTAAAATAAAGTTGACTTTTATATCAAAAGAATGATATGAACTATAATTAATGTATCGGCCAGAGCTTGCTGGTTTCATGTACCAATCAGTGATAATTCTGTTATTTTTTGTATTAGCAAGGTGTCTAAAATGTATATGAGTTGTTGTTTTCTATTCCTATTATAAATTGTATGTCTAGGTTGCAATTGTTAAATTTCACTAACATCTCGCTAACTTTATTGTACGGTATTGCTGTCACAATCACAAATACCCCCAATGATACAAAACAGTTCTTGTTACAAAATACCATTTAAAACACGTTTTAAATGCATATTATGTAAGTTAAAAAACCCGTGTATCTAACTATAAAACGAGTTCTAATATGTAAATATTCGTCCTCCTAAAGAAAGACTAAATATTATTTATAAACGTGGTGCGTAACTTAAACATCAGAATCTTTCTATTGAAAACATTATTTAAAGAACCTAGAAATTTCTGTCTATTTAAAGTGTTTTCATGCAACAAATTCTGTATTCTTAAGAACGAAAAAACTTCAATGCTCCAGATTATTCTAGTTTATTCATAAGTGAAGAGAGCAACACAAATCAATTGAAAGTGACAGATAATTATCATTACTGTAAAACAACATGAATGTAAATATGCTAATTAGCGCGGCAGTAGAATTCGATAAGACGTGTTAAACACCATAAGTTACATAACATAACCGCCATAACAAACGAGCTTTCCCATTTTCCTTGCAACCTTACCAATTAACGAAAATAGTAAATTGAAAACTGACAGGTAATTTATATAACGTAAAGTAATTATTAACAACATTTTCGACAAAATTATATCAGCTTTATGAGTCATATCAACGACAGAACTATAGAAATTTCCAGAAGCTAATGAAGTAAAAACCTATTTATTATATAAAGCGGAGAAAGATAGTCATTCACGAATGGTTGGTCAAGCAGTTAGTAATGCTCTATTTATAACAGCACTTGTCGAAAATCTGTTTAACGATCAACTAAGAGCTGTAATTTAAATTTCGTGCAAGGTCACATTCGACGTTTAAAATATGGTTAAAAACGTTTTTCTAACATACGGAGTGAAATTCAACGTACAAAAGTAAATTCTATTAAAATATGAACGTCTCAAACGCCTCAACGTGCGTTGGGGTGTCGCTAAAAGAGTGATGTGATAAGGCCGCACGTTGAGGCATCGCTAAAACAGTGCTGTGATACAGATACAGCAAATTGTAAAATTTGAAATTATTCACTTATCTTCCTTTCTAACTTTGCCTGGCTAGCTCAACAGAAATGTGAGAGTTTCCAAAAATAAAATCAAATAGCAATATCACAAAGCATTTATACAGTATGAAATATTTTTTCGTACAAATGCATATAGAAAAAACATTCACGACATTGTATCTTTCAAACATCAAATAATTTCTAAGAAGTACTTATTTACTTAATTATATAAATGTTCCTTACCTTCTTTTAAATGTACAAAACTAAATTTCTTCCCTAATGGATGGTTTACGGTTTACCTGGTTATGATTCTCACGCTTGTAAGGTTTGTTTTCGCCAAAAATGTCCTTGATAGATAATCTGTTAAAAAGGTCAGAGTGTTTCGAACTCTGAACACAAACTTTCCTGGTTAAGATCCTTACAAAAATATAATATTATATGATTAACACTTATTGTAGTTAGATTCAAATTTAGATTTAAACTATAAGTTACAAACAATATTTAAAAAAAATTATACTAGCATAATCTACAAAGAGCTTTGCGAATTTGTAATCAACAGAATTAAATGTCTTCGGCCTCTATTCTTTAATTAACGTCAAGTATATTATTTACATTTCCATTTAGAAACCAAGGTGCATCCTCGGAATTATTTAATAAAATTTTTAATAGCTTTATATCGAAGCATTTCTCATCTTGATTGTATATAATTAAATTTAATAATTTCCATTTTTTACGCAGATTACGTTTAAAACATCACTTCTTTAGTCATTGCATCATCGTAATTATTAAATTAAGATATGCGTACTGCATATTTCAAATATCATCTTCGCAAAGCAATAACTCGCGACTTAAATGAATATTTTGCGATTAAATTTATGAATGAATGAATGTTTTTAATAAAATTTCTCGTTTATATACAAAATTCTCGATTTCCAAAACCTACCAGTATTTACGTGATTCCATTCTAAATAATACACTTCTATCTTACGTAATTTTCTGGGAAATCCTCATTGGCGTTTAAAATCATTGCGTTTTATTACCTCCTTAGTGTTGATTCTTGCGCGCTCTCCGTCTTTATTTAATACCTGAAGTTAATGCGCGCGGTCTCCTATCGTACTGTGAATGCTAAAGATCATAAATATTTCTTATCAATTTCTATTACATTTTCTGGGTTTTTTAGTGTTCCGGCCGCTTCTTAGAATAAACGTTTATTTATTAATTAGCTCATATAAATTTGATGTATTTTTCTCAGTTCTCGAAAATACGAGAACATGTTTTATTTAAACTATTTTTATGCTATACAAAGGCTAATTAATTTAAACTTTAATTGCTTTTTAATTCAAACGAGGTGCTAACAACTACTCTCAACTACTCAGCTATACTACTTACGTCGAAAAGATTATGGTCTAAAATTTCCTATCTAGCTCATTTACATCATTTTAAAAATATAAACATTGATTGATATTACAAATATGAAAACTTTATGTTACTTACAATGAGGTTAATGATAACTATTTTTTAACATTAAATTATAAAGTGTACATTAATTATTAAAAATGGCGTTTGAAAAGACAAAAATTTTAATACAGAAAAAATAAAATATTGGCTTAACAGAACTTTTGATTAATACTATCTTTGTTTTATATATGTGTACAGGTACATGTGTAAGTAGGAGATGTCGCGCGTGTGTGCATGCTTGTGTGTTTGTATGTGTATGTGAGTGTGCGCGTGTGTGTGTGTGTGTGTGTGGAATCCAATTTATGCCCGTCATTAAATGCATGAGTTGCTAAAACGCATGCTTTAGGTTTTGTATTAATATCACCCTTATGTTGTGCAATTCTTTGCTTCAAATTTTGGGAAGTTTGGCCAATATATGAAAGACTCGCAATCTAAACAATGTATTTTATAGATAATGTTTCTTTGTATTAACTGAGAATTTTATCTTTAATTATTTAAAATAGATTCCCAACACAAGTTACATTCTTTTTTGCAATTTTGATGTTAAGGATTTAAAATGTTTTTGCTAATTTTGGTGTTAAATTTTTTAAATAAGGCAAAGAGGCATGAATTTTGTTTGTAATATTGTCTATGTATCTATTATTGCGGAAATCTACAATTAAATTATGTTCAGATCTTTGATTACAAAATAATTTATTTATTAAAGTCTTAGGGTAATTGTTGTTTTTAAGTATAGATAAGCATGTGAATTTTTTAAATTTTGGTTTACATTACTAAAATAAAGTTGACTTTTATATCAAAAGAATGATATGAACTATAATTAATGTATCGGCCAGAGCTTGCTGGTTTCATGTACCAATCAGTGATAATTCTGTTATTTTTTTGTATTAGCAAGGTGTCTAAAAATGTATATGAGTTGTTGTTTTCTATTCCTATTATAAATTGTATGTCTAGGTTGCAATTGTTAAATTTCACTAACATCTCGCTAACTTTATTGTACGGTATTGCTGTCACAATCACAAATACCCCCAATGATACAAAACATTTCTTGTTACAAAATAACATTTAAAACTCGTTTTAAATGCATATTATGTAAGTTAAAAACCCGTGTATCTAACTATAAAACGAGTTCTAATATGTAAATATTCGTCCTCCTAAAGAAAGACTAAATATTATTTATAAACGTGGTGCGTAACTTAAACATCAGAATCTTTCTATTGAAAACATTATTTAAAGAACCTAGAAATTTCTGTCTATTTAAAGTGTTTTCATGCAACAAATTCTGTATTCTTAAGAACGAAAAAACTTCAATGCTCCAGATTATTCTAGTTTATTCATAAGTGAAGAGAGCAACACAAATCAATTGAAAGTGACAGATAATTATCATTACTGTAAAACAACATGAATGTAAATATGCTAATTAGCGCGGCAGTAGAATTCGATAAGACGTGTTAAACACCATAAGTTACATAACATAACCGCCATAACAAACGAGCTTTCCCATTTTCCTTGCAACCTTACCAATTAACGAAAATAGTAAATTGAAAACTGACAGGTAATTTATATAACGTAAAGTAATTATTAACAACATTTTCGACAAAATTATATCAGCTTTATGAGTCATATCAACGACAGAACTATAGAAATTTCCAGAAGCTAATGAAGTAAAAACCTATTTATTATATAAAGCGGAGAAAGATAGTCATTCACGAATGGTTGGTCAAGCAGTTAGTAATGCTCTATTTATAACAGCACTTGTCGAAAATCTGTTTAACGATCAACTAAGAGCTGTAATTTAAATTTCGTGCAAGGTCACATTCGACGTTTAAAATATGGTTAAAAAAACGTTTTTCTAACATACGGAGTGAAATTCAACGTACAAAAGTAAATTCTATTAAAATATGAACGTCTCAAACGCCTCAACGTGCGTTGGGGTGTCGCTAAAAGAGTGATGTGATAAGGCCGCACGTTGAGGCATCGCTAAAACAGTGCTGTGATACAGATACAGCAAATTGTAAAATTTGAAATTATTCACTTATCTTCCTTTCTAACTTTGCCTGGCTAGCTCAACAGAAATGTGAGAGTTTCCAAAAATAAAATCAAATAGCAATATCACAAAGCATTTATACAGTATGAAATATTTTTTCGTACAAATGCATATAGAAAAAACATTCACGACATTGTATCTTTCAAACATCAAATAATTTCTAAGAAGTACTTATTTACTTAATTATATAAATGTTCCTTACCTTCTTTTAAATGTACAAAACTAAATTTCTTCCCTAATGGATGGTTTACGGTTTACCTGGTTTTATTTAAATATTTTTAGCTAACAAAGGTAATTAATTTAAACTTTAATTGCTTTTTAATTCGAACGAGGTTCTAACAACTACTCTCAACTACTCAGCTATACTACTTACGTTGAAAAGATTATGGTTTAGAGTTTTCCTATCTAGCCTACTTACATTACTTTCAAATCCTACATTTTCCAATTACTCTGCATCAAATGCATAAACTTCAGTCTTAAATGGTTCAATATTAATAACTTCTAACTTATTTTCACAACTGATAGCAATTCTTAACTCCCTATCTTTCAATTCATAAGATTCCTCTTTTAGCAACGATTCTATTTGATTTATAACTTCACCTGGACATTAAACAATAATTGATCCTTCATCTACATTACCTTCTAATTTTTTCTTAAAATAATTCACATTTAGACTCTTAACTCTCATCATTTTTCATCTCAATAATTCCTTTCTTTTTCCTACGTTTCCAATTCTTTCTCACATCCGCATATTTGAATGTATGTTTCGACACACCAAACGTCTACTCCTTCATATTTGTACATACGCCATTTTACATAACGATTTGATTCTCCAATCGCAATTATTCAAACGAATTATTAAGTTCTACTTTTCAAGTTATTTACCATTATTTGATACTTACTACCTTTGCTTATATTATTTTTAAGAGCAGCATTCACAGAAAGTTCCTTTGTCTCCTTTTCAATACCTGCAATTATACTATTTTCATCAGTTTCATATTTCGATCTCTTCAACATTATCTTCTGCAGTTTCCAATAATACTGAGTTTTCTCTAAAAACGAAACAACTTCTCTTCTAATATTACCAGGGCACTTACTACTTAAACTCTTATCTCCATTTCCTTCCATCTCCTGCTCAAATAGATTCAAATCCATACAATCTCCTTCTACTTCTATATGGACTCCTTTGTTCCATTTAATCGTTTCATCTCCCATAATTATCACCTACTTCTCAGTATCTATTATACTTTTCATCTTACTTATAAAATCCATTCCCAGAATCGCATCAACTCTTAATCCTAGCACTATTAAAAACTCTTGCTCAACCTCTATCTTTCCCAACTTAACTTTCAGGATTATGATACTCTTGATAACTGCAAACTTCTTATTATTCGGCGATATTAAATTATTTCTTATAATAGAAATAACTTTCTGAAATAACTTCTTTGAATTATCTTTAATAAAACCTTCGTTAGTAATGTTGCTTCAGCTCCTGTATCAACCAGTTATTTTATCTCTTTATCTTCTACTTGCAATTTTATGGTAGTAAATCATTTTTCTTTAACTTCTTCATTATTTTCCAACTCAAGTTTTATAAATTCACGCGTATGTTCATATTTATTAATTTCTATATTTTCGTCGTTTGATTTTCTGCATCTAAAAATCCTGTCTACTTGACGTTCCAGGCTGATTAACTATTTCCGCATATGTCCTTCTATTATTGTTGCAATCATTTATGCATTTCTTTGTGCGTTTGCCATATTTTCCCTTTGGTTACGCTTCTATTCTCAACGGTCCGGGATTCATTATTCTCTTTTCCCCCGTCTATCCTAATGGCATTTCCTCTACTCCAATTATTTCTTTATTTCTTTGCATATCCCCCCTTTCAAATGGACTGCCTTGATATCTCTCCGGTCCATTATTCCTCGGGAATCTAAATGTATTCATGGGCTGGCTACTTGGCCCATATAATAACGTTGAAGATATTCTAAAAGCACATCTCTATCAACAATATTTTGTAAGGCTATGCATTGTCTTACTTCCGTTTCGAAATGACCTGCTAAATACTTTATAATCTGCTTGTCCTCTAAAGGAGCATCAAGCTGTTTGGCAACGCAAAGTTCTTGATTGCATACAACTCTCTTGTCGTGCCTGAATCGGTACTATATTTGCCCATAAATAAATTATCTATAACTATAAATTGCTGGTTGTCTCACCAGAAATGAGTTAAAAATTTTATCTTGAAATCTTTAAACGAACTTAGCTCACATTCAATTAGTCCAAACCAAATTTCTACACTACCCTTCAAAATAGGCCTTACAATATTTAACTTCGTATTAAAGTTTTTAAGTTATTTAAAAATATTTTAGGGTTAAGTTCCATCAAATTTCGAGTGTTTTTTTAACGGAACATTGGTTGGAATCCATCTTATCGGTCCTCGAACATGAATATTTAACCCTATCTTCTAAATTATCAAACTTATTCCCTAAGTCTGTTTTAAAGATTTCTCAAATCATTTCTAAATATTTTAAAACCTACTTGACAGCTGTCCTCTATTTCATTTACATTTATATCTAAAATTTCAATTTTCTCATTAGTTTCTCTTTCACTTGCTTCCTGATTCGCCTTTATCTGAACTATTTCTTCTTTAACGTGTTACCATTTCCTTGGGTTAAGGTAATGTAATGCACCTATCTTACAGGTCATGCGCAAGGGTAACTAAACTAGGATTTCCTTATGCGACAAGAAGTCCGAGGTGATTTTGAATGGAAAACGGCTTATGAGTAAGGAAACCTCTAAAGGCAAAGCGGCTAGTGGAGTAATTTGCTCTGGGTAGATCATGAGCTGGGGTCGAGGTTGAACTATGGCCAAAAACTACAGAGAGTTAAATTTTAATAATTTTATAGTTTTTTATATGTAATTTATTTTTTTTTTAAAATACAAGATTCACAAATTGGTATGCACTATAGCAATAACAATCTCTACACTTAAGCTTCATAGCAATTCACCTCAATATGACATTGGAGTCATCATACGTGTTATCCTCCCGAACTTAATTCTGACAAGGGAATGATTTTGCATTTCTTATAATTTTTGATATTTTTGAATCTTAGGCGTCTGTAGTATTTAGTACCGTTTTCAGTTTATTTCCAAAAAGAACTGTCAATGCAGCGAAATAAATTTAAATTAAATCAAAAATGATGTAATAAATATTTATTTTTATTAATAATTAATGTAAAAGAAAGTTCGAAACTCAATATTTTTTGACGTGATATTCCTATTCACTAACGTACCTGTCATAGACTGTCTCCATTATTAAACAACTCCTACCATAAGAACACGAATTTGAGTACCTGGCCACGCTCATTAAAAAATGTTTAACTTCTATCTATTTTGTCTTCGACGGACAATTTTACAAACAAACTTCTGGCACACCCATGTAATCTGCCCCATGTACACCAAACGCTTAATAATTTTCTAGATCATATAAACAATCAACATAAAGATATGAAGTTCACTATAAAAATTAAAAAGAACGGAACCCTGCCATTCCTTGACGTTCTGGTGGAGCACCAACCCAACAGACGACTAGGTCATTCCGTATATAGAACCCCACCTCCAGAGACAGATACCTACATGCGTCGTCACATCATCATCCGTCACAAAAATCATCAGAAATCAACTCTCTAGTCACCGTGCAATTAAGATTTCACAACAAGAACATTTATCTAATGAACTGACTCATCTGAACTAGTTTGATAGAAAACGGCTATCGCAACCCATACATCTGCAAAGTAATAAGCCGGCATCTGCATCCAACGATATTTAGCAATCCTTCCATATATACACAGACCGAATTGGCAAAATTCTACGTAAACACAACATCAAAACAATCTATCAGCCCGCTATTAAAGTTTCACAAATATTACCAACCCTAAAAGATACAGAAAACAGTCTTAAAGCACCAGGCGTATATGGTATGCCTTGCAGCTGCGGTTTACTATACATAGGCGAAACAGGATGGTCAGTACAGATTAGACAAAACGAGCATAAGTGATGCTTAAGAACAAGTCAGTACAATCGCTAAGCGGTGACCGAGCACGAACATGAAACAAGACGAAACTAATTGCCAGAATTCCATTTCTCTATAATAGAAAAATAAAAAAATCCTTAGAAATCACTAAAAATTTTAACAATCTAAACAAGGACGATGGCTACTACCTTTCTCCCATTTGGAAAACGAGCCTATGTTCACAAAAGCAGAACTGTAACGTTCACTGATCCGCTACACATGATCACACAAGCATCAAGTTCTCGCCCTATATAAACTACCACGTTCACTATTTTCACCAGTTACTTTGTTACAAGACAGCTTTTAGGCTTAAATGGGCAGTAACTTTTCATACTTTTTACTCTTGTCTACTTAATATTTTATCAATTTTATCTTTATTCTTATATTATATTTCATGTTCTTTTCTTGTCCTGATGAAACCCTTTACAAAAGTGGGCGAAACGTCGATCTTAGTTTATAAAATAACACGGACCCAACCTGAACTATAGATATTTATAATTAACAGATAATTTACACATATGCTGATAGTATGATCGACCTCCTAAAGTACGCGCATCAATTCTTCTACTCGCAAATTTACAGATACTCTCAAAAATTCTTGGGCTATTTTGAATAGCCTGGCATGAAGCTATAATTCAATTTATCAGCTTTTGATCTGTTTGAATAAGCGTTTGATAAACGAAATATATTGAGCATAGCCATCCATTAAAAATATAAACTGTTTCGGCTGGGAAGCTCGTGAGGTCTTGGTTTAGATAATCTTTGACCATTGACCGTTCTGTTCAAAAATTCGCAGACTTCCATGCTGAAACGTAGAGGTGTACCGTCGTGAATTAATTTTTAGTATTCAATGGTATATTTTCAAGAAGAACTGTGTAAAAAGTCTCTATATGATTCTCCGTAAAGCTTTCTTAAGGGGAAAAGTAACCCTATCAAAAAAAAAACCTCCTACTATGTCAATTCCCACACTCGTGGAAATGAGTTTCAAATATTGCATGTGGATTTTCTTCTACTACCAAATGACTGCCGTAAAATTTGTAAAACCTTGACACTACGGGAAGTTCCTTTAAAATGTTTATAATCATATTTTTATTTTAATAGTTTCGGTGCTACTAAATACCACCAACATAATTAGGTTATTTCCTTTAAGAAATATAATTTTTGGGTTCATGCATTTTTGATCTAAGGAAGAATTATTCCTGTCTCATATATTGTCCATACTCAAAGATTATTAAATTTATTAAGGCGGTGTTAAAAGGTTAGAAATGACATTATTAACGTAATTTTGTATTCTTAATTTATTACAGTTTTATCATTCTTTTAATAATAATGTATTACGCTGGCGTCTATCATCTCATCGACAATTAATATAGGTTCACATGCAATTTGTGCTGATACAAAATATAAAAGTTCTTTTCTGTGATTCTAGTTAACCTTTTCACATATACATCTGACAAAGAAAAAGTACACAAAGTAACTTCAATTTGCAATAATAATTCATCTGTCCGAAGTATGCCAAAAAAAGTCTCAAATTAATTTATGGAAGGAACATCCAAAGTAACATAATGTGACTTGAGTAGGTTAGTTTACCATCAAGAAAAAGTGTCGACCAAATTAATTATAGTAAACGAAGTTCGGATAATACCCGACCAGAAGCCGAATGGACGACTCTATTCTCCTGAGTAAACTCCTCTCCATGAGCCATTTGATTTCATTACGCCGTACCAAATTAAGTTATAACTAAACTATTTCTAACTTCAACATTCTCTATCTTCCAGAAACTATAAATTGTGAACGCTTTAGTTTCTACAGTATTATTCCCCTTCTTGCTACTTGTTTCTTTTCTCATAATATTAACGCTCGGTTAAGACACAGTGGACTGTAATTTTTAAACATGAACAAACAAAAGTAAAACAATGAGCTTACCCAAGATCTATAGCTCACTTTAAATAGGTGTTTAAAGGGTGAGATTTAGGATGGTCATTGAAGGAAGGCAAGGATCGCCAATTTAGAAATTTCACGGTTTTCGAACCCACTCTCTAAGACGGGTGCAAGGGGTTATTTTGACGTACACACCGTAATGCCACAATTTACTAGAGAACCGAATCACACCGATGTTTGTTACTATCTGTCTTAATTTTGTTATTGTCAGAATTGGCATATGTTTCAATTTATCTATAAATTAAAAATAACTTGAATTGAATGCTATTCTGGCAATAATTTATGGGATTAATAAACTGTAATTTAAAAAATAAAAGGAATTTGTTGCCGGCGTTACCACATAACCTTTGTCCCTTTCCAGAATCCAAACCAGAACGGTTTGTTAAAGTATGGAGTTAATACATTTTAATACATTTTAAAAATCATTATCGTGTATATATGATTACGTGTCCAGAGAAACGCAAAATTTTCAGTGAATTTCTGTTCAAGCAGCTAAAGCAAAACGATTCATACAGGCATATTAGGGTACGGTAAGAATTGATGTCGGTTTTTACTACATGCACGGGAACCCTTCCCAGACGAGAAAATAAATCAGTCACAAAAAATATTCCAGTGACTTCTGGAATAATTTTACAAATGAAACCAAAATCAAAAGACGGTAAATATTGGTAAACTTTTCTTTTAGCAACACGACTAACAAAGTTACCAAATTTGCATGTATTACGGTAGAACTGCGACGTGTTCTCTTAATTTAGTTAGAAAACCTATCTGCTGTTTCCAAACGCTTAAAAAGATATCCCCAGCATAATAATTAATTTTTCTATCATGATATTAAAATCTTCCAGGTAGGTATTTAAAAGTTAATACAAACAAACGCTCGTTCTCTGCGATAATATGAAACGTTGAAAGCATGCAAATGCCAGTAAATATCAGAAAATTAAAATATGATTTACTTGAAAACAATAGTGGGTGAGAAAGACTAACAATGCCTGAAGCTGAGAATGCACTCGCGCTAGAAATAAAAGATAAATCGAGAATATAATGTAATCTCTGACCGTTCATCTGGTGGATTCAGCTTCAATGCCTTCGAAATCTGCACCGCAAAAAGCTTATGAGTATTATGATGGCCGCCTTTTGTTCATCCTTTCGATGATGCTTATGGTTGAATTCGACGATACCACTAAATTGTACAAGTAGCCCTTTATTGATTTTGAAAGACTTTACAGTAATTCTACGATGCTGTTATAAAATCTCAAGTGCCACACCACACCACAGCGTACGTGTTCTGAGAATTGGAATAATATAGCGTGCGTTGGAGGTTGAGAAGATTTTGAATCCGATATTGGGTAAATAAGAGATAGCCTGGGACCAGCAGTGTAGGCGGTGAGACCCGTCGTGAGTTTGCAGAGATATCTATTAACAACAGGCTGTGTAATTTATCAAAGAGTAATCTGATTGCGGTTGTAATATCGTTCTTATTATGTTGCTCGATCAACAATCGTGCAATACCAATTCGAGGTCGAACAAAACCCTAACCAATCAACGATCACCATCACCTCTCACCATCTTGAATGTGCGTTGATTGAAAGTACACAATATTTATTAGGATCAATAATTAACCAATACAGTAAAGGTAAAGCTGCAATCTATAATGCTTGATATTTACTTTTAATTAAAACTGAATGTATAGGAATATATTTCAAAATCGTTGGAACAAGTGTCTTGCTTGTAAAAAATTTAACAATGTTACGAAAAATTTAATAAAGAAATCTAATTAGTGACAAATTAACTTCTAATCCAACCTCAGCTCTATCTACCTTTATATCCAGCTGATTCAAAGACAAAAGTTTTTGGTCCTGAATCACGCACAATTATCAGCCAAATACGTATTTCAACCACTAAGCGATCATCATCATCAGCAGTAACACTTAAAAACATTTTAAATGCCATATAAGCTTGTTCAGAAACACTTCTGAAGATTTTCTCCTCGTTCTGAATTTCTACTGTTTCTAGGTCGACATTTTTTATACCTGCTGTATTTGAAGCAAGCCGTGTGTTCTTTAAATTTAGTTCTTACGTTTCTGTTTAGTCTAGTCGATAGATTTTTAAAAACAGATATAGGTTTCAGATTTTTATAACTAACCCATAGAGCCTTTTGAATTACCTAAAGATGTTTAATCTAATTCGTGTTCAAATCCAAAGTTGAAGATTTCCACAATGCCATCTAGCGAAATTTGTATTACTAAAAGCAATTCGCAAGTGCAGGAAAGCTGAGGAATAATGGATTGATAAAGAGTGCAAAGAAGTACAAACTATGATGAAAATAGGAAAGGCAGAAGAAAGCATACAAACTAATTAGAATGAATTTTAGGGGTATAAAACCGTTTAACAAAAACATAAGAAATACGAAAAAAGACATAATTTTAGAAAATGAATAGAAAGTGGTCATTCCGAATGTACCTGCACCTTGAAGAAGTTCTAGATTACTAAAGCGGGTGGAATGGCTTCCGCGTTCCAGTGACCTAAAGAGCCAAACTACACGTTAACCAAAGTAGTAGGGTTTTTAGTGAAGAACCAGAATAAAGACAGGTCCCAAAAGAAGGCTGCGGCTCTTTCGGAACTTAGATTGGCAGAGACCATAGGGATCGGTATGGCATTCTAAGACACACTACCGCGATGTGGAAGGCAACGGGAAACCATCCCATTACCTCCCAAGTACAAGGCGTACTTAAATTGAACTTATAATGATGGCATCCTCTGAGGTAAAAGATTCCGGAAGTAAAATAGTCCCCCGTTCGGATATCCGGGAGGGGACTATTTCGGATGACGTGATCGGAAAATTTAGAAAACGAATCAGGAACATTCTGCGAGTCGGAGCGCGGAATGTCAGAAGTATGAAGCAACTAGGTAAGCTAGAGAACTTAAAACTTGAAATGGATAGGTTAGCACTAGACATAGTAAGAATCAGCGAAGTTCGCTAGCCAAAGGCGGGGGATTTTTGGAGTGGAGACTTTAGAGTAAATCATACAGTATCATAGAAAGGAAATTCTGGTGTAGTGATAGCTGTGCGAAAAAAAATAGGGCACTGTGTAGAAAACAACTTACAAAAGAACGAACAAGTACTCATGGTTTGATTAGAATCTGAACCGGTAAATACAGTAATAATACAAGTATACATGCACACCTATAGCCACAGTGAGGAAGACGTCGAAGCGATCTACAAAGATATCGAAAACTAAGATACGTAAAAGGACATGAAAATTTAATAATTACGGTAGTAAGTTTATTTGGTTTAGACATAGAATTTTGGAACAAAACAATTAAACAATCACAAACACATTATTTTAACATCATGCTAGAATACGATACACGTGGAAGATGCCAGAAGATATAGGATGATATCAATTAGAGTACATTCTTGTTAGACAACGGTTTAGGAATCAAGAAAAGACTGTAGAAGCTACCCAGAAGCAGATATAGACACTGACCACACCGTAATTATGAAGACCGCTTTTAAATTTAAAAATTTGAATAAAAGTAACGAAAAAAGCACTTTGACTTTGAGAAACTAAAGAGATAAATATCCACGAAATATTTAAAAATATTCAAATGAATTTCTGAAAAATAACTGAAAAATTTCTGCTACTAAAGAGGTAGAACCAGAATGGTATAACATTAAATCCGGCTTAGAATTAGCAGCCAGAGATATTCTGAGAGATACACTAAAAGAAAATAAGAAACCATGGATAACAAAGAATATCTTGAATTTAATAGAAGAAAGACAAAAACACAAAAATAGATCAGACAAAACAGAAAAACAGAGATACAAAGCCATAACTTGAATTGAATGCTATTCTGGCAATAATTTATGGGATTAATAAACTGTAATTTAAAAAATAAAAGGAATTTGTTGCCGGCGTTACCACATAACCTTTGTCCCTTTCCAGAATCCAAACCAGAACGGTTTGTTAAAGTATGGAGTTAATACATTTTAATACATTTTAAAAATCATTATCGTGTATATATGATTACGTGTCCAGAGAAACGCAAAATTTTCAGTGAATTTCTGTTCAAGCAGCTAAAGCAAAACGATTCATACAGGCATATTAGAGGTACGGTAAGAATTGATGTCGGTTTTTACTACATGCACGGGAACCCTTCCCAGACGAGAAAATAAATCAGTCACAAAAAATATTCCAGTGACTTCTGGAATAATTTTACAAATGAAACCAAAATCAAAGACGGTAAATATTGGTAAACTTTTCTTTTAGCAACACGACTAACAAAGTTACCAAATTTGCATGTATTACGGTAGAACTGCGACGTGTTCTCTTAATTTAGTTAGAAAACCTATCTGCTGTTTCCAAACGCTTAAAAAGATATCCCCAGCATAATAATTAATTTTTCTATCATGATATTAAAATCTTCCAGGTAGGTATTTAAAAGTTAATACAAACAAACGCTCGTTCTCTGCGATAATATGAAACGTTGAAAGCATGCAAATGCCAGTAAATATCAGAAAATTAAAATATGATTTACTTGAAAACAATAGTGGGTGAGAAAGACTAACAATGCCTGAAGCTGAGAATGCACTCGCGCTAGAAATAAAAGATAAATCGAGAATATAATGTAATCTCTGACCGTTCATCTGGTGGATTCAGCTTCAATGCCTTCGAAATCTGCACCGCAAAAAGCTTATGAGTATTATGATGGCCGCCTTTTGTTCATCCTTTCGATGATGCTTATGGTTGAATTCGACGATACCACTAAATTGTACAAGTAGCCCTTTATTGATTTTGAAAGACTTTACAGTAATTCTACGATGCTGTTATAAAATCTCAAGTGCCACACCACACCACAGCGTACGTGTTCTGAGAATTGGAATAATATAGCGTGCGTTGGAGGTTGAGAAGATTTTGAATCCGATATTGGGTAAATAAGAGATAGCCTGGGACCAGCAGTGTAGGCGGTGAGACCCGTCGTGAGTTTGCAGAGATATCTATTAACAACAGGCTGTGTAATTTATCAAAGAGTAATCTGATTGCGGTTGTAATATCGTTCTTATTATGTTGCTCGATCAACAATCGTGCAATACCAATTCGAGGTCGAACAAAACCCTAACCAATCAACGATCACCATCACCTCTCACCATCTTGAATGTGCGTTGATTGAAAGTACACAATATTTATTAGGATCAATAATTAACCAATACAGTAAAGGTAAAGCTGCAATCTATAATGCTTGATATTTACTTTTAATTAAAACTGAATGTATAGGAATATATTTCAAAATCGTTGGAACAAGTGTCTTGCTTGTAAAAAATTTAACAATGTTACGAAAAATTTAATAAAGAAATCTAATTAGTGACAAATTAACTTCTAATCCAACCTCAGCTCTATCTACCTTTATATCCAGCTGATTCAAAGACAAAAGTTTTGGTCCTGAATCACGCACAATTATCAGCCAAATACGTATTTCAACCACTAAGCGATCATCATCATCAGCAGTAACACTTAAAAACATTTTAAATGCCATATAAAGCTTGTTCAGAAACACTTCTGAAGATTTTCTCCTCGTTCTGAATTTCTACTGTTTCTAGGTCGACATTTTTTATACCTGCTGTATTTGAAGCAAGCCGTGTGTTCTTTAAATTTAGTTCTTACGTTTCTGTTTAGTCTAGTCGATAGATTTTTAAAAACAGATATAGGTTTCAGATTTTTATAACTAACCCATAGAGCCTTTTGAATTACCTAAAAGATGTTTAATCTAATTCGTGTTCAAATCCAAAGTTGAAGATTTCCACAATGCCATCTAGCGAAATTTGTATTACTAAAAGCAATTCGCAAGTGCAGGAAAGCTGAGGAATAATGGATTGATAAAGAGTGCAAAGAAGTACAAACTATGATGAAAATAGGAAAGGCAGAAGAAAGCATACAAACTAATTAGAATGAATTTTAGGGGTATAAAACCGTTTAACAAAAACATAAGAAATACGAAAAAAGACATAATTTTAGAAAATGAATAGAAAGTGGTCATTCCGAATGTACCTGCACCTTGAAGAAGTTCTAGATTACTAAAGCGGGTGGAATGGCTTCCGCGTTCCAGTGACCTAAAGAGCCAAACTACACGTTAACCAAAGTAGTAGGGTTTTTAGTGAAGAACCAGAATAAAGACAGGTCCCAAAAGAAGGCTGCGGCTCTTTCGGAACTTAGATTGGCAGAGACCATAGGGGTCGGTATGGCATTCTAAGACACACTACCGCGATGTGGAAGGCAACGGGAAACCATCCCATTACCTCCCAAGTACAAGGCGTACTTAAATTGAACTTATAATGATGGCATCCTCTGAGGTAAAAGATTCCGGAAGTAAAATAGTCCCCCGTTCGGATATCCGGGAGGGGACTATTTCGGATGACGTGATCGGAAAATTTAGAAAACGAATCAGGAACATTCTGCGAGTCGGAGCGCGGAATGTCAGAAGTATGAAGCAACTAGGTAAGCTAGAGAACTTAAAACTTGAAATGGATAGGTTAGCACTAGACATAGTAAGAATCAGCGAAGTTCGCTAGCCAAAGGCGGGGATTTTGGAGTGGAGACTTTAGAGTAAATCATACAGTATCATAGAAAGGAAATTCTGGTGTAGTGATAGCTGTGCGAAAAAAAATAGGGCACTGTGTAGAAAACAACTTACAAAAGAACGAACAAGTACTCATGGTTTGATTAGAATCTGAACCGGTAAATACAGTAATAATACAAGTATACATGCACACCTATAGCCACAGTGAGGAAGACGTCGAAGCGATCTACAAAGATATCGAAAACTAAGATACGTAAAAGGACATGAAAATTTAATAATTACGGTAGTAAGTTTATTTGGTTTAGACATAGAATTTTGGAACAAAAACAATTAAACAATCACAAACACATTATTTTAACATCATGCTAGAATACGATACACGTGGAAGATGCCAGAAGATATAGGATGATATCAATTAGAGTACATTCTTGTTAGACAACGGTTTAGGAATCAAGAAAAGACTGTAGAAGCTACCCAGAAGCAGATATAGACACTGACCACACCGTAATTATGAAGACCGCTTTTAAATTTAAAAATTTGAATAAAAGTAACGAAAAAAGCACTTTGACTTTGAGAAACTAAAAGAGATAAATATCCACGAAATATTTAAAAAATATTCAAATGAATTTCTGAAAAATAACTGAAAAATTTCTGCTACTAAAGAGGTAGAACCAGAATGGTATAACATTAAATCCGGCTTAGAATTAGCAGCCAGAGATATTCTGAGAGATACACTAAAAGAAAATAAGAAACCATGGATAACAAAGAATATCTTGAATTTAATAGAAGAAAGACAAAAACACAAAAATAGATCAGACAAAACAGAAAAACAGAGATACAAAGCCATAAAATGAGAAATTATTTGCAAATGCAGGAAAGCTAAGAACAATGAAATGAAGAAAAGTGCAAAGAGGTACAAACTAAGTTGGAAATAGGAAAGATAGACACAAACAAAGCATACGAACCAATTAGAATAAATTACAGAAGTATAACCGTAAATATAAAAGATGCGAGAGAAAACGTCATTATAGAAAATGTAGAGAAAGTGGTTAGATGGCAGGAATATATAAGGAACTAATATGCAGGAAACGAACTAACAGCATTAGAACAGGAATCAGAATTGAAAATGATGACTTGGGATATCCTATACTAAGAGATGAGTTTGAACTAGCATTAAAGGATCTGCAAAATGGTAAGGCTCGGATACAAATAAGGTACAAGCAGAAACTCTAAAAGTCGATGGACACGCAGTAAAAGAATGTCTCTTCCAACTTGTAAGCTATATGTATAGGACAGGCAAGATACCCAAAGATTACAAACGTAACATCACATGCACTATACTAAAAAAAAAAGAAGCGCAAATAGATGAGAAAATTTTCGAACAATAAGTTTGACAGCACACGTGTCAAAAATAATAACTAGAATTATACAAAGACGAATGGAAAAAGGAGTTGAAAAAATATTAGGAGAAAATCAATTTGGGTTTAGGTGAAACAAGGCAACTCGGGAGGACATTTTAGCTCTAACGGTGATAATGGAGAAAACAATAGAAAAAGGGGAAAGCGTGTATATAGAGTTTGCAGATCTGGAAAAAAGCATTCGACAGTGTAAAATGAAAAAAATGTTCGAAATACTCAAAAAGATTGGAATGAGTTTTAGGGATAGACGGATAATACATAGCTTATACAAAAAGCAAACAGCGGTAATACAATTAGAGGAGGAACGTAGAGAAGTAAATATTAGGAAAGTTGTGGGACAGGGATGTACCCTATCCCCATTAATTTTTAACTTATACATCTAAAAGGCAATGAATACTGTCAAATGCAGAAAGTCATTTGGAATTACTATGCAGGGACAAAAAATTGACATGCTTAGATTTGCAGATGATATAGCAGTATTAGCATCTAACAAGGAAGAGTTAGAAGCTACTCTTAATGAAATGGAAACAGTTCTAACAGAGAGATACGGTATGAAAATTAACAAAAATAAAACTAAAGTACTAGTATGCAAAGAAGAAGAAAATAAATCAAAAACAAGAATACAAATAAGTAACGAGAACAAACAAAAGGTTAAGGATTTCTGCTACCTAAAAAGCTAAATAATGCGAGAGGGAATAGCGCAAAAGATATAAAACAAAGATTAGCACAAGCTCGTACTATATTTAACAAGAAAAAGCAACTACTGGGTTCAAAAACAACAAACATAGAAACAAGGAAGAGATTGCTTAAAACATATGTATGGAGCACAGCACTGTAGGGCTGTGAATCTTGGATAGTAGGAGAAGCGGACAACAAAAATATAGAAGCCTTTGCAATGTGTTACTACAGACGTATGATAAAGATGTCATGAACAGACAAAGTTAAAAACAAAGAGAGAGGAAAGAAAGAAATATGTGGAAAACAGTAAAAAATAAGGGAAATAGGACGATAGACCACAGGCTAAGGCATGAGGAAATGGTGCGGAATATATTAGAAGCAGAGATAGGAAAAATGAGAGATAGAGGTAGCTCTAGGTTGGACTACTGTACACATAGTTAAAGGTGTAGGCTGTGGGAATTTCAGGGAAATGTATAAACTAGCTCATAATAAAAATCAATGGAGGTACGCATTCAACCAGTTCTAAAAGGGAAAACCTAATGACAAAAAAATAATTGTACTTAAACCTGATAATTGTTATAAGCAACTACAGGTATTAGTTTTGCAATACTCTCAACTAATGTTAATTGCAAGAAAGAATTTACTGGAAAACTATTAATTCGGCAAATGTTTAAGTGTTGGGGGATTTTGGCAGCCTCAGGCTGCTTAACCCCCTTCACATACTACTGAATCTCACTAAAACAGAACATATAATTAGAAGACAACAGAAGGGGAACTGAACAGTATCTAGGCTGTGGAGATTTAAAGGAACTGTGTAGATTAGCTTAGAATAGAAATAAGTGGAGGTACGAGTCCGACCAGTTTCAAGACGATAAATTTTGTTCGAACAGATATATTGGTAAAATAGTAGTTCGGCAAATGTTCAAGTGTTGGAGGATCTTGGTAGCAGCAGGCTGCTTAACCCTCTTCACATGTCACTGAATATCGAAGGAATAGGGTTTATATTTGTAAAACAATAGAAAGGGGAACCGAACTGCATCTAACAAGAAAAAGCAGAGGCTATGCTTGAAGACAACAAACATAGAAACAAGAAGAAAAATGTTGAAAGCTAATGTGGTAAACAAAAAAAATAGGAGAAATAGAAGGGCAGGATATGTTCTAAAGCATTTTTGGAGAATAGTGCGGCATATATTACAAGTAGAGATAAGAAAAAAAGATGTAGATTTTGGCCTATATTAGACTAATGCACGCAGAGAGTGAAAGATGCAAACTGTGGAAATTTCAGAGATATGTGTAGGTTAGTTCAAAATAGGAAACAACGAGGGTACGCGTCTAACCAATTCCAGGACTGAAGACCTAATGATGATGATAGAAAGTGGTTAAACGCCAAGAGCATATAGAGAATTTAAAGCAGGCCAGGAACTAGAAGCACTGGAACAGGAATCAGACATTGAAAAGGATGGGAAAATAGAGAAGCGGAAGTAGGCCTATGTTAGACTATAGCACACAGTTAGTAAAAGATGTAGGTTATAAGAATTTCAAAAAAATGTATAGGTTAGCTCGGAATAGAAACCAATGGAAGTGCGTGTCCGACCAGTTCCAAGACCATAAACCTGAAGATGAAGGAAATAATTGTACTTAAATCTGATGATTATTGTAAACAACTGCAGGTGCTAGTTTTGCAATATTCTTAACGAATGTTGATTGCGCGAAAGGAATAATTGGAAAACTATTAATTTGGCAAATGTCTAAGCGTTGGAGATCTGTGAAATAGGGCAAAGATTTAAAAAACAATAGAAGGAAACCCATGCTGCATCTAACAAGAAAGAACGGTTGTTCGAATACAGAAAACGTCGAAACAACGAAAAAATTGTTGAAAGCATATGGGTGAAGTACAGCAGTGTACGACTATAAAATGGGGGCAGAAAAAAAGCAGACAGAAAAAGAAGCCTTGCAATGTAGTTCTTCAAATTGTTACCATTTCTTTAAAAGTTTTAACGTTTATTAGATTAGTTAGATTCAGGCGATCTTTTAGTGCAAGCGTACGTATAAACCACACAAATATTTGGTTCTCACGAAAGTCTAGTATTTGACATCATTTTGGTCTAAGAAAATGGAAAGATTGCATATCTCACGCCTTACACTCCGTTGTGCCTACTGATGTGCTGATGTGCAGAGAACTTTAACCTCTCTTGGAGATGAGAAACGTTTCGCGGGAGAGAATGTGTTAAAATATAAGACTTGACTACCGACCGCCCTCGAGTGTAGACGTGTAGAAACCGCGAGTAAGTGCTAGTTATAATATACAACGCATTGGTCGTTTCGGGGAATTTAAACCCGAAATAAATTTGAAGTTATAAGTGGTAAATATTAGCTTTACCTAGCTTTAAATACCGTGGTTTTTAAATTATTTCAAGCTATATTATGATGATAGCGTACACAGATAAAGTTAATAACAAAGAGGTTCTAGAAATAGTGGGGAAATATAGGTATCTGTGAGAAAAAGGAAATAGTAGAAAGAGAATGATATGACACATTCTAAGGCATTGGGGAATAGCGTGATATATTACAAGCATAGATAAGAAAAAAGAAAGGTAGAGATATACCTAGATTAGAGTATTGCGCACAGATAGTGAAAGATGTAGACTGGAAATTTTAGGGAAATAGGAAACAATGGAGTTATGCACCTAACCAGTTCTAGGACTGAACACCTATCGATGAAGAGCAACTTTGAAATTAATATGTTTAAGTATCATTTTAAAATCTTTAGTGGTTCTATCAAAAGAAAGTTTAACATATTAAACACTGTTGTTAGTGATGGTTGGTTTCAAGATCACTAAATTATAGATATTATTTTCATTGCCACATTTTCTGAGAATATCAATGATAGGAGCAAATATGTATTAACAAAAATTTAAAAGATACCAGTTTATATTATAAACCTTGATCGAAAGAGAATGAAATACAGCTATTTAGAGTAGTTTTTTTCCCATAAATATAAAAATATAGTTTATTACCATTTTAATATATTCAGCATTATTCCCACATGCCTTATAGTGTGTCCTATCATCCTATATCCCCACTATTGCCACATGCTTGAGAACGTGTCCTATTATCCTATCTCTTTTATTTGTCTACTGTTTTTCATATATTTCTTTCTTCTCCAACTATTTCAAGAACCTTTTAGCTCTTAACTTTGTTTGTCATGAAGCCTTCAGCACACAATTCAAAAGCTTCTATCTTTTCCTGTCCGATTCTTCTGCTGTCCACGTCACATAGCCGTAGTTTTGTGCTCCACACATATGCTTTCAACAATTTTTCCTTGTTTCTATGTTTGTTGTCTTTGAACATAGCGGTTGAATCTAATAAATTTAAGATCGCCAAGTATAATTTATTTAGGTCATGTTTACTAAAAATTCACAAGCTGTGCTACTTGGAATTGTTGTACATATATCTACAGAAAATATTTCTCCTTTCTATTCTTTATTATATGATTAGTACTATAAGAGCATTTTAGCACATTTTTCTTGTATTGAAATAATCCTCATCTTTCTTGTACTACTAATACTTTCTTAACAGTACTATTTTTGTACTTTATTATTCGTTTTTATAATACCTTTACAGCATTATTGACAAAATTTTACTAAGATATGAATAACCATTACTGATACATTAGTAATTCTGTTACCAATATATTAGCTATCAATACTATTACCAATTTACTAAAAAATTAATGTCAGTTAGTATAACATTTGTTATTTTAGAAAAGAAAACCGTAATATTTGCTGAATTATTAGTAAATAGTTGCTCAATATATCAGTAACTGTTACTAACGTGTTTGCTATCACTACTGTTAAATAAGTACCAAGGTACTAATAATTCAGTTACCTTTAGGAAATATACAGTCCTAAGTGCTGATTAACTTGTAAATGTTAACCCAAAAATCAGTACATATTACTAATGTTTGGGTATTCATAACTAATATTTTAAAATTCTATTACTAAAAAGTTTTATGGGGTTTCTTAACTGAGAACTTTAGTCAACGTTACTAATTTTTAATAATGTGGACTAATTATTTTACTCAAATGACATGTTATAAAGTGTCCTCATGTAAATCTCTGCAAGTTAAAAGAAAGGTCATTAAATCTTTTGTGTTCTTAGTATCAGCAAATTCAATTTTAGGGCACATTATGGCTATTCTGGGGACAACAAAATACAAGGCGTCGCCGTGGATCAATGTAGTAAGCGTAAGACTACGGATCCCAAGGTCCTGGGTTCAAATCCCGACACGACCGACTGCTTGAAAAATGGCAGGTTAGCATTTTTCACAAAAATTACGCCCTCGTTCGGATAAGAGGTTAAATGGAGGTCACGTGTGTGAGTGTTGTCACGCACGTTAAAGATCCCTACCTTGCCTGGAACGGCAAGGGTTCGGCAAAATTCAAAATTTCCAGGCAACAAAAACTCGCCTCCTGGCCAATGTAGTACCTTCGGGTGGAGCATTGGGAATGTAAATGAACGGACAACAAGATACAGCTAGTTGTAAAATTCGCGCCATGTAGTGGTATCAATCCGTGCACCTAAAATATTTGGTATAAATTTAATTTTACAGTTTATGTTCTTCTTTCTACTGAATTTCGGTTTCACATAACTAACCAAACTAGCGGACAAAACCACTGATATTTCCGATAAATAAGAAGAAATCTAAGAAACAGACAAAGTATTTTCTCCATCTATGTTAAATAACCTAAAGCTATCGCGTCATCTAGGTACCTTTACTGGTTGTAGCTTGCCTATTTAAAAATCATCATGTATCAAATACCTTCATGATATTCTAATCCTTTGAGTATCACAATTGTTATCTGTGAAGAATCTTGCTTTGCTCGTCTGTAACGTGATATGCTGAAGTCTCAGCTTACGCTTGCACTACATCACAGTAAACTGCTTTTCTCAACTTTTGTAAAAGATATACCATCCCATAGAGAAGTAAAGTAATTTTAAACTAATTCCGAGAAAGAACTAGATAATTCTTACCCTTAATTATTAAATAATAAATTAAATATTTTAAAAACAGGAACCAATTAGAGATGTTCTGAATACGTTTTAACTTATGTTCGCAATATAAAACATAATTACATTTGTAATAGTACATTACTACTGTTTTCTTTGCAGATGCTCATAGACGGCAATGACCTCTTTTTCCTTATTCTTCGTTGATCAGTTGATATGTAGTGACAGGTTTCTACGTGTGTGAAGTTAACCTGCAGTTCGAATTTTGTGTTTTCGATAATTGTACCACATTGTGCTTTGTTGTATCGTATGAATACATAAAAAATTTTCCTTTCGTAGCCCGCATTTCTAATTCAAAGTTCTAATTGTATTATATTGACTATTGTTTGTGCTGCCTTATGCCAGAAACGAAAGAACAAAGGTGCATGAAGTTGGTCGCTACATTTGATTTTCCAGTGCTCCACCTGAAGGTACTAAATTGGCCCGGAAGGGAGTTTTTTTACTTGCCAAACTCTTGCTATTCCAAATAAGGCAGAGAACTTTAACGTGCGTGATAACACTCACACACGAGACCTACATTTTACTTCTCATCCGAACGAAGGAGTACTTTTATGAAAAATACTCACCCAACATTTTTCAAGCGGTCCATGTCGGGAATCAAACCTGAGAGCTTCGGCTTAATAGTCACACGCGAACCAACAATTCCACGCAGCCGCCCAAAGTTGGCCCTCCAATACTCCACTTGAAGGTACTATATTAGTGGAAACGAGTTTTCTTTACCTGGGAATTTTGAATTTTGCCGATCCTTTGCTATTTCAAGCAACGTGCCTGACAACACATACACGGAACTTACATTTTACCTCTCATTCGAACGAGGGCGTATTTTTGTAAAAAATGCTCGTCTAACATTTTTCAACCTGACCGTGTCGGGATTTGAACCCGGGACCTTGGGCATAATAGTCACACGCATACCAACTACACCACAGAGCCGCCTTCATGAAGTTGACCTTACATGTGATTTTCCAATGCTGCACCCGAAGGTACTACATTGGCCAGGAAGCGAGTTTTTTTTACCTAGAAAATTTGCCGAATCCTTGCTGTTCCAAGCAAGGTAGGGATCCTTAACGTGCGTGACAACACTCACACACGGAACCTCCATTTTACCTCTCATCCAAACGAGGGTGTATTTTTGTGAAAAATGCTCGCCTAACATTTTCAAGCGTACCGTGTCGGAATTCGAAACCGGGACCTTGGGCGTAGTAGTCACACATATATCACCACGCCACGGAGTTGCCTCATGAAGTTGGCCGTGCATTTATATTTCCAATGCTCCACCAGAAGGTACTACATTGGCCAGGAGGCGAGTTTTTTGTTGCCTGGAAATTTAGAATTTTGCCGAACCCTTGCCGTTCCATGCAAGGTAGAGGTCTTTAACGTGCGTGATAACACTCACACACGGGACCTCCTTTTAACCTCTCATCCGAACGAGGGCGTAATTTTTGTGAAAAATGCTCACCTGTCATTTTTCAAGCAGTCGGCCGTGTCGGGATTTGAACCCAGGACCTTGGGATCCGTAGTCTTACGCTTACTACATTGATCCACGGCGACGCCTCATGAAGTTGGCCGCAACTTTTTTCACTTTTTTAAAAGTTTTTGTTTCATAATTAACCGCCAATTAAGAGCCATTATGCGCCGTTGAAGCAAAATTGTGAGCCCTCTCGTGTGACAAGTTATTTGAAAAAAATAAATATTTTCCGAGCTACCTCAAAGCTTGAAGTTAGCCCTGATTTTACAATGTTACAGACGAAGGTACTACATTGGTCAGGAAGTGAGTTTTTCATAACCTGAAAATTTTGTGAAACCCTTGCTATTCAAAGCAAGGTAGGGATCTTTAACGTTCTTGACAAGATTCACACACGGGACCTACATTTTACCTCTCATCCGCAACTTTTTGCATTTTATAAAAATGTTTGCATCATAATTAAGTGCCCATAGAGCGATGCTTTACCTCGTTGAAGCAATATTTTGCGCCCCCCCCCCTCGTGTAACAAGTTATTTGAAAAAAATTCTCCGAGCTACTTAAGAGCGTGAAGTAGGCGCATCTTTATATCATAATCAAGCGCAAATTTTATGCCCTCCCATTTAACAAATTACTTGAAAAACTATTACTGCGAGCTATCTGAAAGCGTGAAGTTGAACTCAATTTTTTGAAGTTCCAAAAAAAAAAATTTGTATATCATAGTTAAGCGCCAATTTACGCCGTTGAAGCAAAATTTTGCACCATCCCGTGCAACAAATTATTTGAAAATAGAAAATACTATTACTCCAAGCTATCTAAAAATTATTGTACCATAATTAAGCGCAAATTAGACCCATCTTGCGCTGTTGAAAAAAAAACAAGTTATTTGAAAAAATTATTACTCCGACATACCGAAAAGTTCGAAGTTGGCCGCAACTGTTTTGAATTTTCTAAAAAATTTTGTATCATGATTAAGCGCGAATTAGTCGCCATTTTGGTCGCTGAAAGAAAATGTTGTGCCCATCTGTGTAATAAGTTATTTGAAATAACCGTTACTCCGAGCTACCAAAAAATCCAAAGTTTCGGCTGAAACTCTTTCAAATTTTCTAAAAATTATTGTATCATAATTAAACACCAATTAGACGCCATTTTGTGTTGTTAAAATAAAATTTTGAGCGCTACCGTGTAACAAGTTATTTGCAAAACTACTTCTCCAAGCCCACGTATACCAATCCACCTGTCATGGAAACGCAAGTTCAACGCATCACGGACATGATTGTTATAGTGAGGTGGCGAGCCGTCTTGTTGGAAAACAATCGGTCCTTTTTCTAGTTCGATATCATCTATCTGCGGGAAAACGTATGGTTCAGGCATTTCACAATAAATATTCCCATTAATTGTCTTCTCTGCGAAGATGAAAGGTCCTACGATACGATGATGCATCAATCCACACCAAACATTGACTTTGGGAAAGTCTCGTTGATGTTCTATGAATTCATGCGGTGACTCAGACCCCCAGTTCCTACAGTTGTGTCGGTTGACAAACCCACTTACGTGAAAAGTCGCCTCATCTGAAAACAACATTTTCTAGGAATTTCCCATTTTCTTCAAACCTGTTCAAAATGTAGACTGCTAAATCGAATCTTTTCACTTTGTCATTGGGCTTGATTTCATGCAAAAGTTGAATCTTATACTTTCTGCTGCGGCAGAACCAAATGACTGGTGAGAAGCGACTGCCGGCCGGAGGAAGCAGTGGCACTCGTCCCATACCACACTCGCTTCAAGACCACGCACTGCGATCGAGTATTAGCAAAACAATCCTGAACTCAAGTTCAAAACTCGAAAGTTTATTACTGGTTTCGTTTTTTAATTATGATTTTTTTAAAATCAAGGAGTTTTTTAATAAACTCTCTGTACAATCGTACACAACACGTTACAAAGATCTACCACTTAGCAATGTTCAACCGTGCTATATGTTCGATGGTATAGCATCGGTTCAAACATTATGAAAACAAACTGGTATTAAGACTTTGGAGATTATGTATCCATTTTTCAGTCAATTGTATTCAGAAACCCATACAATGCAAAGAGAATAGATCTGGTCACGGATCATTATCAAAATATTTCAATTAAAAGTTCATTATCATTAGGTCTTCAGTCCTATGGTTTTCTGAGCTAACCTACTGATTTCCATGAAATTCCCACAGCCTACACCTGTCACTATCTGAATGCAATAGTCTAATCTAGATTACCTCTACCTCCCTTTTTTATTTCTTTACTTCTAATATAAGTCGCACTATCCTCTAATGCCCTACTATGTGTCCTATCATCCTATCTCTCATATTTTTTATTGTTTTCCACATATTTCTATCATACTCTACCATTTTTAGAACTTCTTAGTTCTGAACTTTGTTTGTGCATGGTATCTTCATCATACGTCTGTAGCACCACATTTCAAAGGCTTCCATATTTTCCCGTCCGCTTCTCTTACTGTCCACCTTTCACAACCGTACGGTGCTGTGCTCCATACACATATGTTCAGAAATTTTTCCATTTTTCAATGTTTGTTGTCTTCAAACATAGCAGCTACCTTTTTTTTGTTAAATACAGTACGACCTTGTGCTAATTTTTTTTTATATCTTTTACACTTTTCCGTTTCTCTCGTTTTCCGAAAGCTATATCCTATTTCACCGATATTCATAATAGGTGAGGGGTGTTAAGCAACATGACGGTTACCAAAATCCCCCATCACTTGCTGAATCAATAGTGTTCTAATTACCTCTTTCGCACAAGAATATTGCAAAACCAACACCTGTAGTTGTTTACTATAATAATCAGGTTTATGTACAATTACTTTTTTTTTATTTTCAAGTATTCCGTCCGGGAACTGGTTGGACGCGTACCTTCACTTATTTCTTTTCTGAGCTAGCCTACACCGTTCCCTGTAACTCCCACAGCCTACCTCTTTCACTATTTGTGTTCAATAGTCTAATCTAGGCCTACCTCTATTTCTCTGCTTCTAATATATTACGCACTATTTCCTCATGCCTTCGTATGTGTCATATGATCCTACCTCACTTATTTTTTACTGTTTTCCACATATTTCTTTCTTCCTCTACCACATCAAGAACCTCTTTGTTCGAAACTTTGTGGCTCCACGATATCTTCATCATACGTCTGTAGCACCGCATTTCAAAGGCTTCTACATTTTTCCTGTCCGCTTCCCTTACTATCCACCACGTTTCACAGTCGTACAGTGCTGTGCTCCACACATATGTTTTCAGCAATCCTTTTCTTGTTTCTGTTTTTTGTCTTTGAATATAGTAGTTGCTTTTTCTTAATGAATGCAGCACGGCCTTGTGCCAAACTTTGTTTTATATCTCTTGTACTTTATTCATCTCTTGTTATTTGACTTCCTAGGTAGCAGAAATGTTTAATTTCGTTTCCTATTTGTAAACTGGTTTTTGACTTATTTACCCCTGCTTTACATACTAATACTTTAGCTTTATTTTTGTTAATTTTCATTCGATTAAGCTTTGTACCCAAGTAAAAAGAAATCTGAAGGAGACTATTGTTTTGTCACAACGTTCACAGCGTCCTTTCATCCAGTCAGTCAGTAACAAACGCTGTTAAACATCATTTCTATCCAATAAAATATCTGAACGATCGATGACTACGCATTTTAAATTCGCTACTAGTAACGGATTTTTGATTGTACGACGGTATAAAGCAAATTATGATATGGAAAATAATCTCATAAGTACAACACACAAAGAAGCTGATACTCTTATAATTTTACATGTACTTTCAGTTAAATCCGAATGATACAAACGTTTTATAATTAATTGCAAAGGTACAGATGCCTTGGTGTTATGTTGGTGCATTTCAAAAAAGTTATAACAGAGGAAGTTTAGATAATAGTAGGACAAAAAAAAACAATAAAAGATGCGTTAGTGTCCATGAGATTAAGATGAATAGTGAAAAACTTACCGGCATTTCATGCTCTCACAGGTTGCGTCACCACAAGTCAGTTTGTGAGATAAAGAAAGAAAATGTATTGGAAAGTTTACTTAAACTCCACAAACTACTAAATCAATTGAGAATTAATGAAAACATGACCGAAGAACATTTCAAAGATGTTGAAAACTTTGTAATATTTATATTTTCCGAATATGGAAATCGATTGCATCAATCGCCTACGGAGTATTCTGGTAAGTTCCAAGCAGATAAGGAAATTACTACCAACACAGAATAGCCTGAGGCAGCATTGTTTTCGGATTCACCGTGAGTCAAAAATATGGCTCAACGGTGTACACCCCAGACACCCTCTACAAGAACTGGTTCTAAGAGATTGTTAAAGATAGAAAATAGGAAGTTGGCGCCAACCTTGATGACAAACACAGGTTTTACAGAGGACATATCAGTTCTTACCACTTGCATGTGTAAATGGGTATCACTCTAAATTACTCTACTTGAATAATTTTTTTAACATCGACTCAATTTTAGCGAAAGGTCATCGGTGTTTATGCACTAACAAAAATATTTCTTGTATTGGACCCTGTTGATACATCAATCACCGATTCCGACTCAACAATTGATTTTATTGTTTTTAATCCAATCAATATCATTCTATTTTGTTATTATTTTGAAGGTTTATGTTTATAAATGCGAATTTGAGTTTTTTTATCATCCATTTACTATATTTATTCAATTATCTTAGAATGATAGACAAGACATTACATCCACACAGTGCCGGTATTAGCGCTAACAGCGCCCTGGGCGAGATTTATTCGGCGTCCTATATCTGCTATTCAAATTCATGTGAAAATAAAGAAAAAGAAAGGCTGAGTACTCTTAAGCTCCTGAGACCCGTAGAAAAACTTTCATGTAGAAGTATGTATAACGTTTACCTGAAGTAGTTAAGGAAGTTTGACTTTAAGGAATTCAAATATTTCTCAATAATATTAATTTATAATTTTTATATTTAATAATCAAATCTGTCAAAGAAAAAGATAAATAAAAAACTTAATTTGTAATAGATTCTGACATAATTGAGTCCTATAATAGATATTTATGTACCAAGTCAGCAAAGTGATTACCGAACGAGTCTGAAATAATAAACCGAGCGAGCGAAGCGGGCGAGCAGGGGGTAGTCACTCTATGGGCGGTTTTAAAATAAAGTTTTTGGCGCCACCAACCGCATTGAAACTGAGTAAAAATTGAAAATTTTACAGATATCTGTAACTGTCAATCAAACTGAGCTGCGCGCGCTGCGCGTCTCACAAAATGACAATGACTACACCGACCAACGTTTGTTTCAATTCCGTATCTATTTTTGGTACAGTAGCAGTAATTTTAGATGAAAAGTATTATAATATCACAGTTTGGAAAGTGTGCAGTTTTCTATTGTGAAAACAGGGATGCAATTCGCCATAGATTTCCCAACCCAAAGAAATTTTTGTATGTTTATTACCAGTGAATGGATTTAATTGGAACAGCTTCTCTGAAAAAATGGATCCTGCATGGGTCTACAAAATTTACGAGTTTGTCATGCTCATTTTGTTCCAGAGGATATTTGTCGAAATACGTATGTAGTTTCTAATAAGCATTTTTATATTTTTATTTTACCAATATTTAAATTTAAATATATACTTGTGAAACTTAAGTTTGTATTGATTTGATTACATTTTAACATAAAAGCATAAATCTTTCTTAAGGAAACCACAGGTTTATCTACCCCTTTTAATGAATGGAACAATAAGTGATTTGATAGATCTTTCTTATAACAATTTTGAATATACAGTTAGTAAAATATAAAATGTGGTACAGATATGTAATACATTGAACAAACTCTAAGTGCAGTATTTAAACTAAAGTCTAGTACTCAACAGCAGTGTTCAATGAATTACTATTTGATATTACATTTTATATTTACCTAATTTGTATACATTTCCAAGCAATACATTTGAAATTCCTGCTAAATACGTATTTAGTGGCATATTTTCCGACAGATGGCGCTCATCACTAGTTAAGCTTCAATCTGCATGGTGGCGCTAAACTTAATTTTAAATGTTTACATAGAGTGACGCATCTCTTGTATTATTGGTCTGTGCGGGCGAGGCAGGTAAAAGTCGAGTTCGATAAAGACATTGACGTGGTGCATTCAAACTTTTACCGTGAAGATTTATTTAAGAAAATGGAAATATAATTTGTAACGTTTTATTATCACAAAGTAAACAAATACAAGAATAACAGCGAATACAAAACACGTCTACTTATTTTTTGTTATATTAAACGTGAACGTACAACCTGGCAGATTATAAAAATTAATTCCTGAAGACTAAGGGGTCTGAATTAAAAATGTTTAAGGATTATTATCTACGCTAACAATTTCTAAATCGTTAGAATTATTATTGGTAATAGTTATGTGGTCAGTTTGACCTTTGCCTAAAATTGTCTGCAATTTTTCTCAACATAGGACTCTGCAATCGTATCGCTTTTCTATCTTCCGTGGCGTTTTAGATATTCTTTACTACCCACTGCGTTAGCGAAAAGTGGCGGACGTTTGACTAAAACAACGTTCCATATACAGTAGTAGTTCTGACAAATTCAGAAGGTTGGCAATTTCGCTTGGTACACTTCCATAAGTATGGATTCTAACTGGCTGGATTGTGCATTTGCATTTTCTATAAGTTAGGAAAAATCAGTCGTGGGGCATTTGTTTAGGACTCGCAGCTAAATATTTGTTTAATAATTCTATGAATTATACTTTTCCTTCAAACTCGGAAGTGATCACAAATAATCGAGTCCCGCTGGTCTTTGTTTTATTTATATGAACAATCAGAACTGTTTCTTTGTGCCTATGTCAATTACTATTTTAAATGCAAAAGTTCTTCATTACATAAAGCCCCAGCAACGCCAAACAACACAAATCTAAAATATTACTACACTAATATCAAATTGGTTTTGAAAAGTTTGCATAAATTACCTTCACCATCAAGTAGATTTCATTCAGTGCATTAAAGAATTTCTTCTTGCGTAAGAGTTTTGTACGTTTTCGGAATATGATTTCTTCTTTTTTGTTTTAAAAAAGCTGTAAGTTTTTATGTTTACTAATGTCAACATCATTCTTTAGTTAAAAGGTTGCTTTCACCATGGAATAATATGATCACAGCGAAGAAGGAGAATATACTTTTTTGATAAATATGACACTGTATTTTGTAATTCCATGTTTGTTGCACCACTGTGTGAATATGTTTTACTGGCGATTGTACTTTTTCACTGATTTTTTGACTTCGAAAGACGTTTCTAACAACTTCTTTCTAATTTCAGGCGGCGTGCACTTTCTATAAATAATAAGCCACAAAACTTTTACTGTTGGAGCCGTGACAGCGACAAAAAATTTCTATATAATGTCATACACTCATTGCCATGTTCTTGAGGCAGGTAAAATGTTTGATTTTTACATTAAGATAAAATGTTTTTCTGTGACGGAAAAAAATTTGACATTTAATGTTTCTTGACAGGTAACAAAATGTCACTTTTTATGAATTTACTTTTTCCCCGGGAAAAAAATGAGAACTCTTTTCCCGGGTATGTGCAAATAAATAGAACTAAATTGAAAGATATTTGATTACTTTATAGATTTCCTTAGCAATACAAGTCTAACTGTCCCCATAAGTGCAATAGCCTAGTTTTTGGAAACTTCAAATTTGATATCGATTGATTTTTTGACTTTAATTTGTCACAGAAAAAAATAGTGTACGTATTATATACAAGTAAAAATGTAAGATTTTAACTCTCGAGCTAAAATCTAGTATTTTTTCCCTTGTAGAATAAATAACTATTGTTTACTTCCAAAAATCGGTTTGGTAGTGCATGACTCTATTGGTGGTTGGCGGTAAAAATCATTGCAGTACTAGTCTTGTAAAGATCAACTTTCTAGACGCAAAATTGAGTTGAAAGTTAAACTTTCTCGACTATTTCAGATAAATGAATTAATTCGTATTATTTCTGGCCGCTTCCGAGAATGCAGAAAGTCACAATATGGATATTCAATTGGATAACAGCGCCGCTTCAAATCTGGCGGTCGCCCAACCTCACCCTACCCTACCCTAACTGCTGCATCCACATGTGCCATTGACTGTAGGCCTGCACGGAGATGCGTGCTGCGAGAGAAATTAGACCCTACTATGCCGTATTACGGAGCACCGCAACACCTTTTATATAGGTAGGAAGTTAATAAGCATCCTTATCATCATCATTAGATCTTCAGTCCTAGAACTGGTTGGACGCGTACCTTCATTGTTTCCTATTCTTAACTAACGTTCACATTTCCCTGAAATTTGCACAGTCTGCATCTATTACTATCTGCATGAGAAAGTCTGATCTCGGTCTACCTCTACCTCTTTTTTCCTATCTCTGCTTGTTAATATATCCCGTACTATTCCCCAGAAATGCCTTAGAACGTATCCTGTCCTTCTATTTCTCCTATTTTTTTTCCGTTTTCCGCAGATATCTTTATTCCTCTACTATCTCTATAACCTATTTGTTATTAACTTTGTTTGTCCATGCTACCATCCTTATACATCTGAAGCACAAAATTCCAGAAGGCTTCTATCTCATTCTGTTTGCTTATCCTACTGCCCCTATTTCATGGACGTACTGTGCTGTTTCACACATATGCTTTAAACAATATTCGTCTTGTTTCTATGTTCGTTGTCTTTGAACATAGCTGCTGTTCTTTCTTGTTTGATGCAGTTCGGATAACTTGTATTGTTTTACAGTTATATACCCTATTTTCCCGATATTCAGTGGTATGTGAGGGAGAGAAAGGAGGCGGCTCCGTGGCGTAGTTGATATGCGTGTGACAACTACGCCCAAGGTACCGGGTTCAAATCCCGACACGGTCCGCTTGAAAAATGTTAGGCGAGCATTTTTCACAAAAATACGCCCTCGTTCGGATGAGAAGTAAAATGGAGGTCCCGTGTGTGAGTGTTGTCACGCACGTTAAAGATCCCTACCTTGCTTGCAACACCAAGGGTTTGGCAAGATTCAAAATTTCCAGGTATAAAAACTCGCTTTCTAGCCAATGTAGTACCTTCGGGTGAAGCATTGGAAAAAATAAAATATAGGGACTATTTTACATCCGGAATTTTTTAC
The DNA here is from genome assembly GCA_036346225.1 of Platerodrilus igneus. Lineage (NCBI taxonomy): Eukaryota > Metazoa > Arthropoda > Insecta > Coleoptera > Lycidae > Platerodrilus > Platerodrilus igneus. Next base: position 3,145,206 of record JARFIW010000929.1, on the reverse strand, counting down.
CCCAAAGGATGCCATCATCTTTAGTAACAATTTGTGTACGCAGTGTACTTGGGAGGTAATGTGGTGGTTTCCCGTTGCCTTTCATATCGCAGAAGTGTGTCTTAGAATGTCACCTCGACCCCCATGGTCTTTGTCACTCTAAGTACAGAAGAAGTCGCTGCCCTCTTTCGGGGACCTGTCTTAGTCTGGTTCCTCACTAAAAACCCCACTAATTTGGTTAAACCTATAGTTCGGCTCTTTAGCTCATTGAAACTCGCAAACCAATCTACCCGTTCTAGTATTTTAGAACTACGTCAAGGTGCAGGTCCGTTCAGAATGGAATAAGCATAATACAAAAAAATTAGAAACGGCTAGAATGTTAAATGTGCAACGCACATGATTTATCAAAACACTGTTTCCGAAAAAATCAATTTATTGCGGTGGAAACGGTAAAAAAAAGTATACAAATTGCGTATTCCAGAAAATCGGGTTTGAATGTTTACTAGCTCCATTTGAGGGCGTATATTTCAGAAACTTAGATAAACATTTCAATGACTCACATATGCTATAAAACATTCCATTTTGAACAGAAATAATTGTTTCGTTTGTCCCGTTGCATTGACTTTAGGAAAAAAATATGGTAAAATTCACATCCATCCTCTTTCGTATCCTCCGTAAGGACGATTTTTTGATGACCTCTTGATAATATATTCAGGTATCAAAAAGACCAGTTTAAAACCAATTCTTGCTTTTATCAAAGCATTGCACATGGCATGACACAATTATCAGATATCTGAACTCTACAAATCTTCTTTAAGTTCTTAAAATCACAAGCTCATCCCAATCTTGTTTGTTTATTACGAAAACCTCTCTAGCACAAAAAACAGCATGATATAATAAAAGATTGATACCATTAAGACTTACTATTGAAGAAGAATATAAGGTTTCTATGAAGAGATTAAATTTGCGGAAGCTAAAGATGGAGAAAACGTCGTAAACATGATTTTTAGATTATTTGTATCTGTTTAATTATTTTTTATTGGTTTGCTTATAATGGGTATTTCAAATTGCGCGGGTTTTTTTAAGAATAAGTAAAATATAGACGGCGCACTGAATTCATCTGGGTATTTTGACATTTAAGAAGTGTGATGTATGACATTTATAAAAATGGCTTCGTACACGGTACAACAACGCGTTCAAATTGTTGAACTATTTTATGAAAATCAGCGTTCTGTAAAAAGTGTTTTTTAGAAAACTACGTGAATTTTATGGTTTACATAATCGTCCAGCTGAGAGCACTATTGGTCGAATTATTAAAAAATTACAAGAGACCGGTTCGGTGGAAGATCAAAAAAATGCAAAATACAGTCGTAGCGGTCGTTCACAAGAAAATATTGATTTGGTTCGTGATAGTGTTGCTGAAGATCCTAAAACGGCCATTAGACGACGTTCACAACAAGTTGGACTTAGTAGATCAACAACATGGCGTATTTTGCACAAGGAATTAGCTCTGAAGGCATATAAGGTTCAAATAGCTCAGGCACTAAAGCCATTAGGTCATTTAAAACGTCGTTCATATGTCAATTTCATCAATGAACACCAGGCTGATTTTTCTCAAAAAATCATGTTTTCCGATGAGGCACATTTTGAACTTTGTGGCTATGTTAATAAACAAAATTGTCGTATATGGGGAGAGAAAAATCCTCGAATTATTCATGAGAAACCTATGCATTCTAAACGAGTTACTGTTTGGTGTGCATAATGGTCAGGTGGTGTAATTCGACCTTACTTCTTTGAAAATGCTGCTGGTGAAACTGTAACTGTCAATGGTGATCGATATCGTCGAATGATAACCGAATTTTTGTGTCCTGAATTAATAAATATTGATCTAGAGGATATTTGGTTTCAACAGGATGGCGCTACATCTCACTCTGCACAAGAAACAATTGCTTTATTGAGAGAAAAATTTGCTGGACGTGTAATCTCAAGAAACGGTGAAGTTAATTGGCCACCAAGATCATGCGATTTGACTCCATTAGACTATTTTCTTTGGGGTTATGTGAAAAGTCAGGTTTATAAAAACAATTCACAATCGATTCCTGCTTTGAAAGATGAAATTATTGGTGTCATTGGTGAGATAGAGCCTCAATTATGTCATAACGTCATTGAAAATTTTACCAAAAGAGTGGACGTCTGTGGAGCTGCAAGAGAAGGCCATTTGGCAGATATTATTTTTCGCATATAAATGTCATTAGTGATTCTTCAATTACCAAAAAAAAGTTTTTGAAAATGAATGCAAATTATGTGTCTTATTTATTGTTTAAAAAAACCGCGCAATTTGAAACACCCTATACTTGTCCCGATAATGAACTTTAGTTTACAATATCTTGTAAACAGTTTTTCTTGAGTATACTCAGTGCAAGAACAACATAGGTTAAATCCTTATTGTCTCCACGCTATTTATTGATCCTGCCTGCAGCAAACTACAATATTCGTATCATGGTATCTATGTGAATGTGGCTTATTTCCGGTGTACAAATGTGAAAAAATACAGTCTAAATGAAATAATAGTTTTTTTGATTCCTGAAAAACGTTAACTTTTTGGTTTCAGATCTTATTCATTCAATTTTTTTTTGGCTTTTGTAAAAAAAACATTTTACAAAGATTATTTTCAAGAGCTAAATACTACTTAAGTACTGTATATTGCTTAACAATATTTATAGACACGTATTTAAGTGTTCATATTTGATTATACATTCTGATATGTAAAATCGATATGTCAGTTACAAGCGCAACCAATGAGTTTAAGTAGTGTTACCTGTTTTGGATAAGATTTAATTGCAAATTTACAATAAATTACTGATTAAATCAAGGTTGCTACTATAACAACTTTCATATATTCAAGACCTAATTGATACAATCTGTAGAAAATTGCTGCTATAAAGCATGAGTTTAAAATAGCTATTATACCATCATTACAATCATTGGCTATAATGCATGAGATACCGGGTGCCCCCTCATATTTTGACACTTTATAAACCTGTATATGTTTTGAACTAGTTAAAATAATAAAATGCGGTTTTAGCTAGTCGTTTTCTAGTTTAGATCGACTTTTTCCGAGTATTCGTTTTTTGTGCTTACCGCTGGTTAAGCGGTCAATGACAATGCGTATGTATACTCGGGAATGGGATAGCTTTGTAATTTCAAATGGAAGCATACTGTATAATTTTTCATGTTTGAGTAGCCCTGAGGAACATTCTTTTTCTTCTGCTAAAATGCCATGCTTATAGCTATTATACAGAGAAGAGATTTTCTAAAAAAAGGTAACGGTTATAAAGCTGACTATTCATAATGAAAATATCATTTGGAAACATACAGTTAATTTTGTCTATCAACTTTACAAAACGCCAAATTTTAAATATATTTTTGACGTTGCAAAGCGTCATATTTTTTTATAACTGTCGGTTCATTACAACACTAGTATTGTAATGAATTTTTCCGACGATCACGTATGAAAACAACAGATTGCACACTACTTATTTGTTTAGAAAGTGGCGTGTATCACTCTAAAGTGTGAAAGTAAATATCACTCTAAAGTGCGGAAATAAACATATATTTATTTAACGTCTTTATTATTTAAACTAATTTCGTACAAGCGAGATTAGGGTCATACGACCTTTTCTTACACTGTAGTCCTGAATAATTTTCAACTTTAGAGTGATGTGACGGATGAGATATTAGTACGTTAATTACCTAAACGTCTCAACATGACCAATGTTAAAAACACGATGTAGGGCTTGTTCGTCAATACCACAAGAACTTGTTTCAAGGTAAGGTATTTGATGGAAGGAGCAACAGTGTACCTTTATTTAAAATATTTTTTCTAGTCGTTTCTTTAGTTGTGGTCGTCAGGAAAATCGTGTACAGTACTCGTGTCGAAAGTGCCATTTCACACGAGTGTGAAATGGGTCGCTTTCCACACTAGTAATGTAATATACTATTTACAACTGCGAATACTCGTACTTAAACCTTTAATTAGGAATATTTAAATAAATATATATCCATAGCAACGCGCAGGTAAAATGATGATGCTGAATTTGTTACATTTGGAACCGCACAATTCATTTGTTGTATTTTAAAGTGGGGTAAGATAAAAGATCGTCCTTAGCACGTTACAAATTCCTAATGTTATTTAACTCATATAATTTGCAAAACTAGCTCACTACGGTCGCTCGTTTTGGCAAATATTACATTCGTTAAATAAAATTAGTCTTTTCATAACTTGTTACGTAAATATCTATTATTAACAACTCTGGCACTTGAGTTACTTCAATGTGAAAAACTAATTTCAAAATCTTTTTTGAAAAAGGTTTAGAAGATTTAGAGTTATGTTTAGCAAAGAATCTACAATCAAAAATTAATTCGAAAATAATACACATATTTTGAAATTCGGGTTATATTGAGTAAAGCATGCGCGTTACTTAAGTATATATTATGATGTAGAAATTAATTTATATAATATCATAACCTATGCCCTACACGTCTAAAATAGTTTCGATACGTTAGCACTTCCGGTTATACAGGCAGTCGGTATTACTATCGTTATTTTAAGTATAACACCCTATATATTTATGCATTTTCGAATTCCTTGTCGAATTTTATGTGAACCTTTATAACACAACCATACCTCTATCTAATGCCGTTTTCGAGATATTTTGACTTTTACTAGATTTTTGACATTTGCACGCAGTCACATAAATTGGAATAACTAGAAAGTGAACGAACTTACAAAATTGTTTTTTTGCAATCACATTAATAATATTTGATATTCATTTTGTTCAAGACTATGATTATTAGTTGGAATGAATGAGGGTTGATTCTTATTAATTATAAATTTTTTGAAATGAATGCACAAACGGTGCTAGCCTTGTTTTAATCTGTTTACAGGTGTAGCAGTGCATCTTTAAAGGTCAATATCGAGCCATAAGGTAAGAAAACTTTAAGGATTGGGTTCTCGTGATATTTTTTGTATAGCGGTATTTGAGTATAGGTTTCCGCATTCGCCTTATACAAAAGACTCAAGTTTGGTCTTCTTAGTATACAAAAATTCGGTGGCGCCATATTCACTATATTTTGGTCGCAGTCCAACCCCGACCCAAAGCTCATGTTCTATCTAGAGCAAATCGCTCGACTAACCGCTTAGCCTTTGGAGGTTTCCTCATCTACGAGCCATTTTCTACCGAAACTAACCTTGGGCTCTTTATATCTTCAGGAAATCCTTGTCATCTATCCTTGTGCCTTTCAGCTGGTCATATAGGAGTAAAGAAAATAACCCCCTTAGTAAGGCAAAACGTTATAAATAGCACTCGACGTATTGGCCTCGATTGCTGTACCAATTGCAGTAGCACATAACGTGCAGGCTTCGATTGATTGTGCATGTTTACACTTGTTGATTCGTGAGTCATTTACCCAAGATTAATTTAGTTTATTGATGTTGTTCGACTGAAGTTTTAGTGCAGATTGTTTAACTGAGTTTAAGTTATAGTTAGTTAGCTAGTCTATTTCATGATGGCTGATACCTATCAAGTTGTTTATTTGCATAAAGATGAATTGGATTACGAATTGAGAATCCGAGGAGTTATTAGCAGCAGACCGATGCAGGAAAAGAGAAAAATGTTAGGCCGATTATTAGCTAAAGAAACAACAGTACCTGGTCGTTTAATTGATCCTTCTGCATATGTCGTAGAATTTTCAGATGAACATGATGAGATTAATACATCGATAGAATCTGTAGAGAATGTTTTGTTAGAATTTGAAGGTGAGCTAACAGACCCTACACTTAAGAGGATACTATGTCAACGTTAATCAAGTTGTGTAAGAAGTTAGAAGAACCTTCCTTACATGGTAAAATTGTTCGATAGGAATATTATGGGTCTTTAGGTCTCAGTTTGTACTATTTCAGTGAATGGTTATTCAGAGTGAAGTTGATAATAGAGATTTGTATTTAGGTTCATCTTCCATTCCTATTAGTTACAATAGTTGTTTGATTAATTTTTTTTGATATAAAAAATAAAGGTTTAAGAATTTGGTACACTAGTTTTTACTGTTGATATATCGTTTGAAAATTGCTCTTGTGCATAGGCGCGTTTTTGTTTTGATATGATTTGTTTTGATAGTAATTTTTTTATTTACATCCGCATTGCAACGCAGTATGTTAAGTTCTATTTAGTCTAAGCGAAACTTGTCGTCGTGGTTGGTCGGGTAGCGGTATGTTAGTCTAGACGAGACTCATGAAGAGTTGGTCGCTCAGCTTTACATAAGTCTAAACGAGACTCGTGGTAAGTTTGTCGCTCTAGCAGTTTTGGCATCAATATTTGAGGTTAGTTATGATGTAATTTTTTTGTTTATAAGTCTAGGTGAGGCTCATAGAGGAGTTTGTCATTCTAGCAAGTTTATGCGTTGTAAAGTATTTTTGTCTCTCTTGACAGTTTGATTATGAGTAGTGTAAGAGTGTACCAGAACATTGATTTATTGTTATCCTCAATGGAAGGTTGAAAGTAATCTAAACTATAAATTTATTACGTCTAAAATTATCATTGTCTGCGAATTTAAAAGAAAAGGTGTTCTTAAAGCTTGAAGTTCATTGGTTTAATGTTTGAAACAAATGGTTACTAGTTATAGGTGACTGGTTCTCAAAGTTTACATTAATATTTACTTTACGTAGTGCAAAAGCTCATTTAATAGAACGTGTACTGGAAGAAAAAGTTTTTTTAGTCTTTGGTGTCCTCAAATTCGTTATTTGTGATAATGGTTCACAATTTAGTGGTAGAAATTTCAAGGCAGTATGCAAAAAATATGATGTACAAAAAATCTGGTTTAATGCAGTTTACTCTCCCCAATGTAATTTTGTGGAAAGAATAAATCGAACTGTCGGAACAGCTATACGGTCATATATTAAAGAACATGATAGTTGGGATATCGAGTTACCCCAAATTCAGTATGCGATTAATTCTGCAAAACACCATGCCACTGGTTATTCGCCAAATTTCTTAGTTTTTGGTAGACATGTTCCTGTGTCTGGAAGATTTTATGGTCTTGATATGGAACCCACAGATGATATAGATATCATTCCTGGTGATAGACCTTCGTATGTTTTAAATCATCAAGGACAATTCGATATTTTTAAAGCAGTACATAAAAAGTTACATTTAGCTTACATGCAGTCCAGTAATACATATAATTTAAGAAGACGCAACATTTCCTTCGAAGTAGGTGACAAGGTTTGGAGGTCCAATAAAGTTCTTTCGGAGGCAGGTGATAAGTTTACTGCTAAGCTTGTGCCAAAATACGTTTAGTGTATCGTTAGAAAGAAGATTTCTAATTTGATTTATGAATTGAATAATGAAGATGCTTCAAAAGCAGGCAGATGGCATATTAAGAACTTGAAACCTTATTCAGTATTCATTAATGATGTTGAAAAAGATGATGTTTCTGAACATTAATTAGTAGTGTTAGCATGTTTAATAGTTAATGGTGGTAATTGTTTCTGTCGTATCTTTTCGGTCAAGAATTTATTTATTCTATTAGAATACTGTTTGATAATCCAATCTTGGAAATCTAAAAGTTGGATGTAGGATATGAAGTTAAAAAGGGATAAAGAAATTTTGTTGTACAGTAAGGTTAGTATTAAGTTGCTCTGAAACTATTGGTTGCAATTTGTTAGTTAAATTTAAGATGTTGTAAGTTGCATGTTACCCTAAATGCCAAATGTCATTAATAGATGTTTATATTTTTTTGTGTATGAACTTTTGATAAGTTTTGTATATAGTTAGTTTAAAATTTCTTTTGGATTTATATATAACCTGGTCATATTTACGTATGCGTGGTCATACTAAATTATGGTGAGTTAGGTATGAATTAATTCACTTAATTCATTTAATTCATTTAGCTTGTTTAACGCTTTGTATACATTGTCTATATTAGTCTGAACCATAGCTTCTCGAAAAAATTTCTGTGGAGAACAATTGTTTCTGGAAGGTAATTTAGTAGTCAAGAGGACAACTGAAATTAATAGTAGTTCTTGAGATTGTATTGGAAGTGAAAAAATTTGAGTCCAAGTTATATATTGGTAAGAGACCAATTATTGTTTGTAACTAAAATAGTTGTAGCTGTTATAAGTATGAATATTGTATAAATTGGCAATGTTCAGTTAGGTTCATTCATGCGTGGATGAAATTTTTTGAAGAGTAAGTTGTGGTGATGTGTTGGTTGTCTCTTCATAGGTAGAAATATTTTTACATTTTCGTTAGCATGTACTGCGGTAGAATGTTAAACATTCGTTATTTTGAAATGTTTTCTTTGTAAATTCAGATAGTATTAGGGATCTTTCCTTTTTGTAAGTATGTAATTATGGTTAGTAGAGTAAGAGTATGTTTGTTATGATAGCTAAATCGTCGTTGATAATTTATTATACGGCAGTATTTTGTATTTTGTTTCTTAAATTCTCTGTGTGTAAAGTGAGTGATAAATAACCCCCGAATATATTTATGAATTGACTTATTATGTAAATTACCGATTATGACTTCCCAAAATTGTCCCCTTTTGGCGTGTAGTACGCGTAGTTACTGGTCACTCATTTACATACATACAGTATCCCTGTTGATTTAAAGAGTTATTTTTTTTTGGTTTTGCTATGTAAAAATCAATAGTAAATTGTAATAATAATAATAATAATAATAAAAAAAACAAAAAAAATTCTTCGCACTTATTCTAAAATATTTCTACGAATTTTTTCTCTTAGAAAGAGGCTGTGTAACAAGTTTATTTTCTAGCAATATCTTCACAAATACCTAATTTAATTAATTCATAAAAAGTCAATTCAAATATAATATTTCTACGCAATCTACGTGATAAATATTACATGTTGTTAAATCCGATATAAGCTTTCGAACTGCGAGCGTAAATTATAAATTAAGCGGTGGCAGAAAATGCCATTTGTTAGCGTCACTATAATTATAAAAATCGTAACTGTTGTCAGGCGGCAGAAGACGTCAATAGGACACTTCCATCTGAGCTGTTGTTAGAGAAAGTCAATTGTTCTTTACATAAAAGAACATGACGTTGCACACCTGGTGTTGGACGCACCCAAAGATAAAGGTCGATTTTCAAGATGAAATCGTCTCGGCAAAACTCATTATATGTCCACGCTTGGCATGTATTAGTTCGTATAAGACGGGACGTAAATTGTTCTGATTGGCGTTAGGATAGCACTTACTATAATTTAAGAAAATTTATAAAATTTATTAGTAATCAATGGTAAATTTATTAGCAACTATTTGAAATCTTGTAGGAATAGTAAAACATATTTGAAATTTTACTTGATATGGTAATCAATCTAACGTGGTTTATTTGTTCGATGTGGACACGCGTAAAGTTTGTTAGATATTCAGTATCCATTTGATTGGATTGTGCGGTATTGGAGATTTCTAACCTGTAAATGCTGAAATAAGAAGATTCCAATTTATTAATTATCATTCCGGGTATGGTCCTAATACATTGCAAGTATTCATCTGATGGATTAACATCTGGTATGAAATTAGTGTTTTTTTAATACGTCAGCTGTAACTTTTGGCATGACCGACAGATAAGTTTTGTTTGTTCACGTGGAATTTCCTCGTTCATTATGTGAATGACAAACAAGTTATTTTTAAACTTTGGTGAAAGGAATCTATAAAGCTTCACTTTTAATCTTTGTATTAGTACTAACAAAAAATGGTAGATGGCGATATAAAGATAGAAAAGGTTAACTTTCAGAATTAACAAAAATTAAAGCTATTTTAGAGAACTAAATTGTTTCATTTTGCTTTTCATTAATTAATGATTGGAATATTTTACCATTTAATGTGAAGTCTATGTAGTACTACCAAGACCAAATAAAGTTGTAATATAAATTTAATTAATCCAAAAACTCAAATTTAAACATTTACAAGAATAAATTCTTGCTAGACTCTAATAATGTAAAAACTACATTACTCTATTTTTGAGAGATGCTGATGTTGAGATTATTACCAAGTACAAATGTACATATTTTTTTTATTATCATAATTTAGTCAAATTTTTTAAAGATGATGTTTTGTAAATATTTTTAAACTGCAACTTAAAGGAATAGATATTCATTTTGTTCAAGACTACGATTATTAGTTGGAATGAATGAGGGTTAATTCTTATTAATTATGAATTTTTTGAAATGAATGCACAAACGGTGCTAGCCTTGTTTTAATCTGTTTACAGGTGTAGAAGTGCATCTTTAAAGGTCAATATCGAGCCATAAGGTAAGAAAACTTTAAGGATTGGGTTCTCGTGATATTTTTTGTATAGCGGTATTTGAGTATAGGTTTCCGCATTCGCCTTACACAAAAGACTGAAGTTGGGTCTTCTTAGTATACAAAAATTCGGTGGCGCCATATTCACTATATTTTGGTCGCAGTCCAACCCCGACCCAAAGCTCATGTTCTACCCAGAGCAAATCGCTCGACTAGCCGCTTAGCCTTTGGAGGTTTCCTCATTTACGATCCATTTTCCACCGAAACTAACCTTGGGCTCTTTACATCTTCAGGAAATCCTCGTCATCTATCCTTGTGCTTTTCAGCTGGTCATATAGGAGTATAGTAAATAACCCCCTTAGTAGGGCAAAACGATATAGACTTCTGAACCCTCTATACTTGTAAATATTGCAAATTAGTAGTTTTTAATTTCCAATCATAACTCTTTGTGACAACACGAACCCGTCCGAAGAGTTCCGAAGACCACCGAAGCCGCTTTCGCCGCCTTCAAGCTAAATAGACATTTGTTTGATATGTGTTTAAGTTTTTTTTGAGTTCAGAAGCAAGCACCAAGCCTTCCGAAAAGTTTCGGAGATTACCGAAGACTTGCGAACTACTTCAACAATTAAAATTCATTCAATTCTAACAAATTCACTTTGTTTTATGTATTTATGAACTTATAATTATTTTGGTTGTTATATTCATTAAACAAATAATCAAGCCAAGCCTACTTGCTTTAAGACACCTCCCACTCGAACCATAACAAAATATCTGATATATGGAAAGATCTGGTGGGGCGGAAGTAAAAATAAAGTAGGCAGTGGCCAATCCGCTAGACACAACAAGTTAACATGTCTAACCATATGATATGCAACATTTTAGCAAGGGTCATATTGACCCGAACGTAATGTATGTAATTTTTGATAATGCAACAAAACTAAAATAAATATATGAACTAATTTATTTGTAAAATGTAGTGCTTTATAAAATATTAATTGTCTTAAAAGGGCTGAAGTGTATAATTAACTAGAACGATAATACAGCAGTTTAAAGTGCGATTGGGTCATATAGGCCCGAATAGTACAGGAGGGTTAAAATGTTGTCCTAGTCTCTTCTAATTTTTTCTAGAAGGTTTAAATGTTATCTTATTTTTGTCCCACTTAACCTTTTATGTTTTTCTGTTGATCAAAAATTTTGAGGCTCAATATCTTAGTTCAACTATTGTGGTGTATTTTTAAGATAATGGTTCAAAGGTGTAATATGTCTCGTGCCTATTTGATGTTCTATCGCTTATAAATTCTTTGGCATGAGAACTAATTTCTATTGTGATGCTCAAAAATGCTGTTATTCATTTCAATGTGCTATAACAGGTTTTATTGTACCGAGCCACCGGTTACTAATAGCGTACACGGTAATGTAAGCTCTTTAAAAAATGATGTAAATAAAACCAAACAAGTCTGTCTAAATAGGATATGACCGCATCAAGTCTCTGAATGCTGAGTAGGTAAAGAGAGATTCTCATTGTAATTCAGCCCGCACTTCTTACACGTCATTTCCCCGTGTTAGTCGCTCTCGCGCCACTAAACATGCCATCAGCCCGCACCAAATACACTTATCCTAATTTACATCAACAGGATTAGTTTTCTTGACAAAATACAAACTATGTGGGAGCATTCGAGTAAAAAGATAAACTCATACAACCGTTTTGTAATGCATGCATACAAATTAAATTAGAACAGAATACCTACGTAGTGACGATTGCATTACATTATGGCTGTGCATTTTCAATTTTAATCTCTTGAATGGCACAAAACACTACAATGGAGCTTTTGAAATTTAGACTCCCGATGTAATTGAAATTCTCTTGTGAAGTAAGAAATAAAATCAAACGCGGATATCGGTTACGTACTATCTAAAGAGCGTTGTGATCGGTATCGCCGACTAAAGAAACAGCTATTGTAACAAAAATAAAATGGGCAAAATAAATTAAACCCAGGCACATACACACACGTAAACAGTAGAGTTCTTTCATTTGAAGATCAGATTCAACAACAGAAGAACGCAATTTCCAACCGAGCCAGACTTTATAGATTGAAACCGTCGAGTCTGATAAGCGGGTCCCCCAACGTTCAAGCAGAGTTTGTTTATCAGTTACTGACTGATTGATGAGCACTGATAAGGGCTGGCCCGACTCCTTATCAGTAGCATGCATCGCTCAACCTTCCCCGCGCTTCTAGCGTCTCTTATCGCTTTTCACATCGAGCTATTTGGCCTGTATGGAAGTGATGTTATCATTTTAACTAGCTTGGCTGGGCCAACATAGATTTTATCTCAACAGCGCGGCAACTAAAACTAATATTTCTCATAAAACGTTGTGCGTAAATCTTTGTTGTACAATAAATAATTTGTCGGAATTTGTTTTCACTGAAATATTTTCATTAGCAACACTTGTGAAGCGCTTGCAGTTGCATTGCAGAAAAAGTTTTCAGTTTAATTTGAATTCTTGAACTGTATTTGCTTTATATTAACACCTGGTTAAATCGAGCATAATGCGCGATCGATTCTTCCGCATTATATATCAGCTACTCAACTCCATCAACTTGATAAAATCGTTCCCATTTCGTACTATCTTGGATCTTTTCTTATTATCATCGCTGCCATCTTATCAAGCTCATCTTATTATACTTCTTATATTACTATGCAGACGGTACCCTTATATCTACCATCTGCAGAGTATTGTCAGTCTTCTCCTTGTGATGTGGCTATGAGGAATCGTTAGTGGGTTGGTTGTTAAAATACTTTTATACCCTTCTTTAGTTGCAATTTAATTTCTATGTATTCAAGCGAGACAACATTCTATCAAAAATCCTTAAGAGATCGCATATTTTGATACTTAATTGAAAAAGCTTCATTCGTAGAAGCTCCGTTTAAACCGCTGTAATTTAACTAGGAAGACCAAGATTGCTACATCTTTTTGTTGAAATTAATTAAATATGACTACAGGGTACAAGAAGGACACATTCGTAAAAAGTGGGTTTTAAGAGGAAGTTAACAGTTGTTTCAAAATATGTTTGATTAAAGTCACCAAAAAAGTTGTTACACGTAAGGCGAGCGGGTCAGGAAGAATATAACGAAAACAGTAACTGAATGTTTGCCCGAATTACGAGTAACAGAGAAAAGAAAGAAAATGAATGCCACGCTAACACAGCCGGAGATGGGGTTAATGAACGAAACAAAAGAATACAACCCAATTCGCCCTGAAAAAAATTATTTGTAGATATACAACATATACATGCAGACAAAACGCTAATCTGTCCAATACAATAAAAAACAATGCTATATTAATAACAGAGAAAAATAAACAGAAGAATTATGAAGCTTATTCCAACATGTTTACACATATTTATGCCATACGTTTGATTTTCCAATGGTCCACTCGAAGGTACTGCATTGACTAGGGTAGCGAGTTTGTTTACCTGGAAAATTTGGAATTCTGCCGAAGCCTTGCTGTTCCAAGCAAGGTATGAATCTCTACCGTGTGTGACAACACACACACAGAACCTCCATTTTACTTCTCATCCGAACAAGGTCGTATTTTTGTGAAAAATGCTCGCCTAACATTTTTCAATCCGACCGTGAGCATAGTAATCACACGCATACCAACTACCCCACGAAACCGCCCTATATATTTATACCCCATAATACATATCCATAAAAAATATAACATATAAATATAAACGTAAATATGACAAGAACCATACCTACTTACTGCGTTGACTATGACGATAATAATAGTGGCTTTAGGCGCAATCAACAAACCAGCTCCAATAACTAGTCAAGTATCAAGTTAATGGATAATGATGAATTCTAAATATAATTTCAACACCAATTCACTCAGTTATCCATCAATATAAAGACGATCACACAAACCTACACTAGATCGTTATTCTAGTATTAACAGTATTATATAATTAACAAAGGTTGGCTCAATTTCTAATATTTCCATGAAACAAGTAAAACCCATGTACCGTAAATGAGTAAAGCTATCGATGCCTGTCTAATATGTTGATATTCCCCATCCTAACCCCATCTGTATACAAACAACAATCAGATGAAATGTGTGGTAACGACAATGTAAGAGTTTCTGTATTAAGGTCAAGTATGCATTGGTCCAAAGAACCAAGGATGTGGATTAAACTTCGGACTAAGAACGTGGGTTAAATTTCAGACAGCCACTAACCCTTTAAACAAATTATCTTTACTGCCATTTTCTGTTTAGTAATATAATCCACACTTGTTACTTATTACTTGAGTCTAAGGGCATGATCCAATATTCTCTTGATTAAAAGTCGCCTGCTATTAACGACATGTCTTTACTAAAACCTATCAAATCTAGTTTTAATCTAGCGGTTTCCAGCTACAAATTTTCTAATGCATCTACCTTCAAATATTCAAAATGTATAATTTTCTGATTTGCAAAGTATTCTTTCGCAATTCCTGTTTCTCCCTTCATTAGTAACTTTTTGTGCATCCCTAGAAGTCGAATAAAGTACGATCTATTGAAGTATGGTAGAATTTTAAGATAATGTTCCTACCCATATGAAAAAAAATACAGGAGAAGTTTCCAACTGCCTTTCACAAGACAAACAAAGAAATTTATAAAGGAAAATCAGGTGCGACGAAGAAAAAGTTGCTCCAGTTACTTACCACTCACGACAGGTAGGGTATTCCTATGGATATTTTATCTCGATCCCACAGAGGCGGACTATTGATTACACATTTAAAATTTATTTAATAATTGATTGCATAGCAACAAATATTAGTAATTATTTACTACAGAGGACGCAATGCAACTGTCGATATGTATGCCTTAATTAACTGGAGTAAACAGAATTCGATATATGCTAATTTAATCTCGACATTTTGTCAGTTATACATAAAAAGTGTCAACTACATTTGACTTTTCAACGCTTCACTCAAAGGTATTACATTGGCCAGGAAACGAATTTCTTTTTTACTTGAAAGTTTTGAATTTTGCCGAACCCGTGCTATTCCAAGCAAGGCAGGGATCTTTAATGTGCGTGACAACACTTGCACACGGGACCTACATTTTACCGAACAAGGGCGTATTTTTGTAAAAAATATTCACCTAACATTTTCAAAGAAGTTAGTGTCAGGAATCGAATCCAGAGCCTTGAGGTCAGCAGTCATTCGCATACTGTCTGATTTACGGAATCACCATACAAAGTTTCCGCATTAAAACTTCGAATGTGTTTATCGAGTGATTTTAATTTTAGAAATTTGAAATTTTGGATTTCTAAATAGTTATTAGGGGAGATATGTCAATGTATCTTACTTAGCATTAAATTGCCCCAACCACCCTCACTTAAAAATTTTAAATTACATATTATACTTTCTTTGATGAAAGCAAGTTTTCACCATAAAGATTTGTAACTACCTTGTTGGGTTTATATTATTTATCCCAGACAAACTAACACCAGAAATATAATGAACTCGTTCTACTAACATCTTATTAAATTATTTTCTGAAGAATAATTACAGAATCCGCCTTATAGATCAGCAACAAGTTTGAGCATATTTCTAGCATTAAAAAATAGCACATAAATAAACTGTCATTTAACTACAATAAATATCGTAGCACAGCCGCCTCGCATAATTGAGCAATTTTCCAAACGCGAAAGCAAACATTTATTGAAGCAGGCTATGTAGTATAAAAAATGAATAAATATTGAAAGTATGAAATGGAATATAATAAAGTACTATGAATATCATTTTTAGAATTCTATAAACGAAATGTCCAACTGATACCCTGTTGTTGTCCATTCTCCAATCTACCTGTCAGAAACTTTTGACTTCTACACAAAGTATGATAGAAATTTGCATTTTACCTACAATATGTAGCTGCTTATATCGAAACCAAAATTTATATGTATCGTTGTACGATTTTATTTTAAGGATATTTTCATATACGAGAACGATGACGGTGGGGTATTTACTGCTAAGGTTTGTGAGGCATTGTTGAAAATAACTATTTGAATTGAGTGCAAATATGTTTACGCTGATTTTTTTGCCACATCTAATTCAAACATCCCCTTGCGTTAGAAGCAAGGATCAATCAACCTTTAAGATGTTACAAGTGGAATACTGAAACAACTAGTACCGCAGATAATTAATCATAAAATGACAAAAAAAAATGAGCAATGCAGACATTTTCGCCCGACAAAAGCATATGCTATAGGAATTTCCACGTCGTTTAGTACCTAATATAAAATTCTAAATTGTAACCAAGTGAATGAACAGCATGAACTTTTAGACAACTACTTGGCTGCAATGACAAAATAAGGCTATGTTTTTTGGAAGAGAAGTACCGTGAGACAGTCTCGTAAAACATATTAGACACACGATTTTTATCTGGCATCACACTATTACGCGTTAAAAAACGCTTTACAAACTATTTTAGTTAATAATTAATTGTATTTTTATTATTGTGGCATTACGCGCATTAAATGTGGTCTTAGCGTTCCCCGGCAATATTTTAAAGGAACAGTCCCTTAATTACGTGTAATTTTCACAGGTCGTGGAACGGACATGACGTTTTCCAACTAATCAGAAAGCGTACGAACAAGTGGTGGTGGTTTTCAAGTTGTTGGAATCGTGGCCATGATGGGCGATTCTTGACGTAACCATTTATTTTGAAGGACGTGAGTGGGAGTACAATAAAGACCTGTGATGTACTGAAGTTTATCCCGTCAATTTCTTGTATAATTTCCTTACTTATATTAGCTTGTGTTGTGGGTAATAGCAACGAGCTTACTACTACGAAAATTTGAGCTTGGCGGCAAGCCGCACACACGCAGATAACTGAAACAAACAATAATTTTTGGATACACAACTTGCTGATATGCAATGAACTAGAAGATAGGCAGAGCTAATAATTAATATATATATATATATATATATATATATTGTTAATTTGAAAAGTAAATTATATTATTCAATTTGTAAATTCTGTGTAATATATCGCGCCCTCTATTCAGGCAAGCGATTGATTAATACCTTTAATTTTAAGTACGACTTGCAAAATATAAATCACATACAATTCTTACAAAACCAGGAAACAATTCTACAATATTTTTACACATTTAGAATGAACATGGAAAAGTTGCAACCTATTATTTGGTTTGGTAAAATGTGATACAATAAAACAAACTAGAAAGTAGCATTCTATATTGGATCAAAATATAGTCTAGTTGTAAGTGTGTGTTCGTGCATGTAACAATGGGTAAGCCTGGGTGAGAATGTCACTCTGGATATGAGTGTTGGTGGGGGCATTATGTGAAAATGAGCGGAGTGTGAGTGGGGGTGCACATGTACTCATGTGTGTGTGATTTGGGCGTTAATGTGAGTGTGTGTAGTTTAGTTTGGGTGTGGAAACGGTTGGTGGGCATTACCATAGGCAAACTTGGGCGTCGATGTGGACGTTGATGTAAGTGTTGGTATGAATGCGAGTGCAAGTGCATAGATGAGAGTATGTGTACTTATAGTTGAAAATTTAACTCTTTCCTTAATTTGTGATCTTGTGAATTTTCTCAAACTAACACTTATAATTTGACAAAATTCGCTAATCTTAAACACATATTTGTAGGCAGATCATCTCGCACAAAACATGAATATCACTGAATAATTTTGCCTGGCATGGGAAAAGTAATTCGAAAATAGGGAACAAAAATCAATATAAATTTTTGGTTATTTTGCAGAAAGAAAAGCCCGCAACCGGTTTCGCTGTTTTTGCAGCTCATCAGACTGACGCATCGCTTTTTGCAAAACAACCAACTAAGTTCTGGAATTATAAACAAATCAAGCTGTATTTATAATGCAAAATGTTTTTCATGCGCCCTCTATACTCGAATATAAGCAACTAACTATTGATGACTGTTTCCAGTCTCCGACATTATAGTGTAGATGGCAATGACAAATAAAATTTTAATAGTGAGTCAAAAGACAAGATAAAAAGTAGGTAACAGGTCATTTGTTTATTTCGTTTTTATATGAATACCATTCACCATAACCTTACATTAAGAAAATAAAATAAATGCATAATCTTACACAAATATTTACAGCAAAAAATACTCTTAATATTTACAAAATTTCTTAACCCTGGAAATGTTGAAATTGTACTAGAAACTCCCAAAATTCAAACTCGATTAGAAGCTATGCTTGAGCCTTGAAATAGTAACAAAATCGCGGCTTTTTTTAAAGCGGATGTACTCAAAATCGACCTACGCTCTTAAAATACTAAGTAATAAATACCAGTTTCGTATTAAAAATATACTTTTATCCACTTCAGACCTAAATTATTGTTTAGTTAATTGCTAAGTTACATTTATTGTTCGATTAAGTTCCGTTTCAAACTTATTAACCTTAAACTCAACTTATAAAACTAATCTCTACATTTAAAATTAATTTTATTTAATAAATAATTGTTTTTTATATAATTTGCGATGATTAATTTGTAGCTTTCACTATTAACTAATATTAATTAAGCAGGATATTTTAATTCTTTCGTTTTTAGAAAATATAATTTCAATCATAGCAGTTAATAGAATCAAAGCAATAAAATAAATTGTCTTAAAATAAATTGGGACACTAAATACAATACCAAGATAACGCATTAGTATTAAGTAGGATAAACGTCTCGACAATAAAAACCACTGAAATAAAAGATTCCATGAAACTATAATGCAATAAATATGAAATATAAGAATATTAAATATGTGACACTGAAAACTATGATTAAAAAATGCGGCATACATAACTAGACGTTCAAGGTAAAAACAAAGACCGTGACTTTTGCGTAATTAACGTAACAATAGCCATATATTCCGCATAGATCAAATATGTTACATTATAAGAATGAAATTTGTATAAAGGAAAAATGATATATAACTACTAAGTGCCATAAGTAAAAAGTTAAGCCAAGAAAGTAATTAGAAAGGTCGAAATGTGATAATATGAGCATGACCTAGGGGGAAGGCCGCGTTGCTTTGATTGAAATCTTTGCTGTGGGAAAGTGCAGAAAGGATTTTCTCACGATTTGTGGATTTCGACAAGTGTGGATCGGTATAAGGAGAGGATGAATTAGTGGACACAACAGAGTTTCAAGATATAACGTGGACTTCTCCGAAGGGCATAATTGAACGGTGCGCGAGTCTTGTATAACTTCGTTTGCAAGTTTTGGCAAGGAATGTTATCCGTGCGCGAGATTATGGGACTCGTATGTGTCGTTATTAAAGGACTACCTGCGAGTATAACTTAAATAAGTGGGTTTTGATTGTATTAAGTGAGTTATTGTTTGAAGGAAGAAAGATTGAAAAGCTGGCGCGTCTGGTCATCTTTGAGTTTAAAAGCGTTTCCAAAAATGCGATTTAGAAAGTCATGTATATAAATATTCAAAACGGGAACAATGATATTATAGTTTTATTGGTTCATTTAATTTTTTTTTCTTTAAGATTCCTTTTAGTAGTACCTGGCCAGTTTAATGTTAGAAAATTAAGATTTGTTAGAAAAATATTTGTATTCATATTGCCATTATGTAATCTTAATAGAAGTTAAATTTGGGTTGAATTTTATTTGAATTTATTTATGAATTAGGTAAAATCAGATAATTGTGAAAGGATGTCCAACGGCCCCATTGGGGGAGTTATACTTGGGACAGACATTTTATTTTACACTTCTCTATGATACAACCGAACTTGATGAGTGTTTGTAAGGTATTGTAGAACAAGGTGAAGTATGTGATAATTTTAGGAAACCAAAAGCAAAGGGGGCCTATTCAGCATAACCGCCTTCCGTGTAGGGAAAAATATCAAAAGGGATTGCAGAGAAAGAAGGTTTGGCGCCTCTTAACTATATCAATAAATAAAGCCTTTCAATGTAAGTGATTATAGTAACATAGTTTTTATTTCAAATGTAGTTTATTTTTTATTTTTAGTAAATTTTCCTCTTTGGGAACTCACTCCCCCACCACTGGAGATAGCCGCTACACCCTTAAAATTGTTAGGGGGTCCCCGTGCCTTCAGGGCAAATATAAGTTTATAACTTAACGCTCATTTTAACCGTAACAAACTCAAGTCATCAGTTTTATAATTAACCAAAGTAAAGCTCCATATCAATAATTTCTATAACATCCAACAACGAACAGAGTACAGATCGATATTAAATGATTAATTTCATGCGTCATTTTAATCTATTTCACAAAGCCACTCCTTTAATAATTAAAAATATTACTGGAAAGCTATTAATTCGGTAAATGTCTAAGTGTTGGTGGATTCTTGGCATCCCCAGGTTGCTTAGCTCTTCTTACATGCCACTGAATCTTGGTGAAATAGGGCATATAATTAGGAAACAAGAGATGGAAAACCGAGCTGTATCTAGGCTGTGGCAGCTCCGTGGCGTAGTGGTATGTGTGTGACTACTATGCCCAAGGTCCTGGGTTCGAATCCCGACACGGTCCGCTTGAAAAATGTTAGGCGAGCATTTTTCACAAAAATACACCCTCGTTCGGATGAGAGGTAAAATGGAGGTCCCGTGTGTGAGTTTTGTCACGCACGTTAAAGATCCCTACCTTGCTTGGAACAGAAAGGGTTCGGCAAAATTCCAAATTTTCCAGGTAAAAAAAACTCGCTTCCTGGCCAATGTAGTACCTTCGGGTGGAGCATTGGAAAATCATGTGTAATGTATCTAGGCTGTGGGAATTTTAAGGAACGGTGTAGGCTAGTTTAGAATAGAAATAAGTGAAGTTTCAAGACAAAAACCTAATGATGAAAAAATAATTGCACTTAAATCTGATGATTATTATAAACAACTAACTACAGGTGTTGGTTTTGAAATATTTTCAACTAATATTGATTGTACAAAAGGATATATTAGAAAACTATTAATTCGGCAAATATTCAAGTGTTGGAGTTTCTTGGTAGCCGCAGGCTGCTTAACCCCTTACATGTATTTTTTTCCAATGTTACAACCGAAGGTACTACATTGGCCAAGAAGCGAGTTTTTTTACCTGAAAAATTTTGAATTTTGCCGAACCCTTGCTGTTCCAAGCAAGGTAGGGATCTTTAACGTGCGTGACAACACTCATACACGGGACCTCCATTTTTACTTCTTATCCGAACGAGGGCGTATTTTTGTAAAAAATGTTCGCCTAACATTTTTCAAGCGGTCCGTGTCGGAATTCGAACCCGGAACCTTGGGCGTAGTAGCCGCACGCATACCAATTACGCCACGGAGCCTGAATATCGGGAAAATAGGGTAAACATTTGTAAACAATAGAAGGGGAACCGAACTGCATCTAACAAGAAAGAGTAGCGGCTATGTTCAAAAACAACAAACATAGAAACACGGAGAAAATTGTTGAAAGCATATGAGTAGTATAACTATGGAGAAGCTGGGACAGCCCTTTTTAAAGGGTCATAAATATCTTGTAAAGGGTGTGTGTATTATGGAAAAGAGAAGTATGTATGTGTGAAGGTCATGTATGTGTAGGTGTGTGTGTGTGTTAGTATTAGTTAGGTTTGAGGATAACGATAGTATGGCTATGGAGAAGCTGGCCGGCCCTTTTTAAAAGGATCATAAATATCTTGTAAAGGGTGTGCGTATTATGTAAAAGAGAGGTATGTATGTGCAGGTGTGTGCGTGTAGGGTGTAGGGTATGTATGGTTTGTCGGTGATGTTAACGTGGAAGTCGTGCCGCCCTCGTGATAAAAGTGTGTGTGTGTGTAGATATCGATCGGGGGGGCGGTGTTGTTGTTGTTTTATTTTCGAAAAGAAAGGTATGTATCGTTATGTGTATAGGTGTGTAGGGGGCGTGCGTGTTTTAGTCTAAGACGAAATATCGTAAGGGGCGCGCAAGTGGTGCGAACGTGTTTTTGTTTTAAGAGTGTGTTTTCGGGATTATCTCATCGGACACGTGCAAGACGTTTCAAGGTCTTTAATAATTTGAAAATGTTACGCTCGATGTGTCGTAAGCAATTATGATGAAGTATAAGAAGAATAAGGCTGGGGAAATAACCGCAAGGTTTTATTACAGGTGTCGATAAGAAAAATTGCGTGCTGCGTTTGTATTTGAAAAAATTTCTCCCCTACTACGAATAATAGTTTCGTCGTCTTGGTAAAAGAATATCCAAAATATTTTTCTATTTATTATTGTGTAATTATTCGAACGGTAAACATCGTGTGTCGAAAGTGTAAAAATGTCTCAAGCTTCGGACGAATTAAAATTCCAGACGCGCCTACCTCAACGCGTGCAATTTTAAAACAATTGAAAAGTGCTTGCAACGTAGGTCGAAAACGTCACTATGAATCGATGCTGCTAAATCTGAAATGTAATCAGATCGTTTCTAATGCAAAAGCAAGCGTGATAGGGCGATCAGAGGGCAGGTATTAGTAAAAGAATGAATCCGGCGATAATACTAGTGCGAAGGACGACGACGACGAGGGTTATGCGAACGACGTCGAAGTCGACGATCCTGCTGAAAATTTCGATAGATTAACATCAAAGAAGAATGTCAAAGACGTAGAACGTCGAACAATATCGTGTGGGTCGATTTGAAATCGGCTTTCACCCGCAGGATACGTTCGAGTGCTGTGGTCAATTTATATCACATAGATCCCATGCAATTTTAGAAGATGCATTCGCCCTAATAGAGCGACGTTTGAGAAAATGTTTGAGAAAATTCGGATCTCTTAAAATTAATTTCGTGTTTAACGGTGAATACGTAAAGCCCAACGCATCAACATCATCATCGTCTTCAGAAGCCGTGGATACATCGTCATCATCATCGTCGTCTTCATCGCTCAGACATTTTACTACTAAAAATTATAAAATTTTAAAATTGAAGACTTTCAAACTCAAGTTAAACCCGAAGCCATTCAGGAATTGAACAATAAACTGGGCGAATATACCGAAAAGCAGAGCGGGTTAGCTCTTTCGAGAATATTAAATTTAGGCGTCAATATAAATCATGCAGGAACATATAGTATGCATTCTTAAGGAAGGGGGATAAGAAAATTGTCTACGAGATGATACGTTTATTTTTAATAATCATATACGTTTGTAATATAGAAGAATGTTGACGGTCGAGGATCTTACGAAATTACCGCTCGAGTATATCGAGAGGCATGCAAGTAAAGACGTCGCCAGAAATTTCGATAAATTACCGGAGTATTTGCAAAACAATTATGGACGCATCGCTATTGTTTAGCGCATGGCTTACAATCGTCGTCGCATGCAGATCAGATAGATGGACCTCCTCTGCAAATAAAATCGTGTCCTGAATGCGCATGTTCTACCCCATATGTACGCGCGCACAACAACACATCGCAGCCCTGCAATAAAAACCTATGAATGCAATTAAAATGCTCATTGTTCGAAATGACTCTAAAGGACCGCCCGCAGCCGTCGCAGCATATCTCGCCTACTCTTTAATATGTAATAATTACCTATACATATTTAAACCGAGCGTGCCCTCCTGGCAAAGAAATCCGGTTCCCGTAGATCCTCCGAATGCATTCGTATGTTTCGAGGTTGTTGAAAATAAAGACGTTTTGGCATTGTCGAAGTCCGAGTCGTCACAACAACAACAACAACAAATAAGATGCTCTCGCTCTAAAGATTGGAAACGTATGGAATTAATTACCATGCAGCTGCAACAGCAATGGCAGCAGCAGCAACAGAACCATTCGGAAGAGGTTCCCTTATCGCCATCATCAGAGACGTCGTCGTCGTCGTCATCGTCCGCGGTATCGAGAGACCTGTAACCTTCCTTTTCGTGCTTCTTTAATTTGTGTAATTATTCTTACCTCTATCATGTTCACCTATTCAATCTTTCTTAATAGATATTTACTTTGTTACTTAAATCTTCTGGGAGACCTTATCATCAGGGCTAAAACCGTGGGTTCTTTGATTTATCTCTGCGATAGTATACACATGGAAATAATTTATCCAACAAAAACTTCACTGATTTAGTTTGAAATAAGACAAAACAACATGTGATATAAATACGTATAATAATTGTAATTGAACTAACAAGATAATAAAGCTGCAAAATTATTTTAGTAAAACTCTTAAAAATTTAATCTTTAAACAATGTTAATTCTCTTAGAACTTTAACAAAACTGTAAATTTTACTTCAGTAAATTTTCTTTCTTTTCTTTTTAATAATTACAATGTAGCAAAAGGCTAACAAAATAAACCGTCGTGATATGAGCTCATGTCCCGGAGGTTTTTACAAGATAAAATTTAGAACGTATTTATTCAAACATAAATTAAAGCATTGCATCTTCACAATGCAATTAGTATAGAAACATTTGCGACACAAACAATTATTATAAGTTTTTATAAAATGTAAATTGGATATATACATAAATACCTGAATAAAGTATTTTCAACGTATTTGACCTCAACACACTTCAGGGCAAAACGCGATCAATGGAAATAACCACATATGGTGTGACCTCATGGCGGACACTGAACACCTGATCCTCTAACCCAAAGAATCTTAATCCAAAAAGCAAGCTTTCCAGGAATCAATCCAAGATATAGAAACAGTGTAAATTAGTTCAATATCTCTGCTGATAATTTCTAATTTATTCGTTTTATAATACTCGAACAAGTATTCAAATTCACTTAAATGGCAATCTAACCAAAACCATATTGAAGTGAACAACACGTTTTAAATATTAAATTAATTTTGCTACAACAGATAATCTTATTTAAAAATCATTGTATAATAAATAAAATCAGCTTACCCTAGCCGGCAATTTAATTTATTTTTAAGAAGAAACGCTTCTAACAAGCAAACTGACTTTTGGAAAATAGCACGCTGCTTCGTGTCGATCTTCCACCAAAAGTTGAATAAGATAGCCCGATCTTATCAAGTGCGCAGAATACTAAAATATGCCTTTTGATCCCTACCTAACAGAATTTCGACTCATAAGACAAAGGAACTTGCTTTTCCGTTTAACGTATAATCTAAATGGAGGTAAATAAAGTTGCCTAACGTCCAGATTCGTAGCAGTTAAATCGAACTGTTACAGACCTTTTAATTTATAAAAGTTATCTAGGAGGAGGAGGAGGACGCCTTCAACGGCGACGAGAAATAGAAAACGTAGATGGATCCGGCGACGGCGAGGACGGCGACGACGACGACGACGACGGTGCCGAATGGTTGAACAATGGATCCGCGGGCGATTGTGTCGGAGACGGAGTTGGCATCGATCCTTTTCTGATGTTTAAAATAAGATTTAAATATAATAGCAGTTTTACGGAGATCGAATGGTACGTCATGCCATGGAATCATAAACGAATCGCCTTCGAAAGAGAAAGAGAGAGCGAGAAAAAAAAAAGATCGAGAATTTGATAGTTCAGATGGTGTATGGACGTATTTAGAACACATCGTACTTATGCAATTAATAGGAGCGTGGGCATACTACATCTATTACAAATATAAAAATAAACTATGCGCGCATGAGCAACATCGTTTGAGCTCGAACGAAAACCTACGCATGCAAAATAATTTTCAGTTCTAACCGGGAGGTATCTTCGTTCAGGGTGTGTATGTGTGCGTGAAATTTTGCACTTAATTAAATAGCAATTATGGTGAAGTATATTCAAGACGAAAATAATCATACAAGTGGTGACGACAGTCAAGTATTTTTAATAACGATGATGATGACGTAATTTCGTCATCATCATCATCTACGTGCAGTATCTGGATCGCCGCAAGTTTTGTCAGGTATTCATGTCTACGATAACGATCAGGCGATGGATCCTGATATGTAGCACCGAATACCGATTGAATTCCTCCAAGGAGAATGCGCAATGGTGCGCTCACGGTCATACGATCAAAGTGGGCTTAACCAAACGAAAGAGCAATATGGATTTTAGCCCTGTTATCAGACTTATATGCCCCAACAGATTTTGTAAAGAAGGCGAATTGCAAATGGACGAAAACGAGTGGAAAGATTTGTCGTCTATCAATATCGAACATAAATTTAGAAAATTTTTTTCCAACCGCTCGGATACTGCCACGGTTGCATCTGCAGGCGCTACCGCCGCCTCCGTAGTCGCAGACGTATGGCACTGGAGGCGTGAAATGCATCAGACGATCGACGGATACTTGGAAGTGGAATTTAAAGACGAATACGAGTCCATTCATAGAGTCGAGGTGCAAAACTGCTGCGGCTCTCGCCGCATTAGAATCAACAACAACAGGATCCGGATACAATGTTGCGCGAATTTCTCTCCCGCGAAGAATTTGCAAAGTGTTTACTCTAGCGCCTCTTATAATGCTCAAATTAGAAATATTGAAAGGACAAGATTTTCAAGAGTTCTACGATAGAAATATAGAGTGCGTCGCCACTTGCCTTCCCGAAGAGTTCGGAGCTTACGCGTATAACAGGTGCAAGAGCAGTAGCGGCGACGGCGACGACGATGGAGGTGAAGGCGTCCCTCCTCGAGGATGCTGGACTTTATTCGAACGTGCAGGATCAAATCTTATGTCGAGTCGAGATGATAAGCGAATACGTATTTGGAAATCCATCCCTAAGTACCCTAAACGTTCTTTACGACATCAACAGACTCGGCTTATTAGAAATCACGCGCCATTTCCCTCACGAAATTGTCGATGACGTATTATGTTTATATCAAAAGAATTTAAATGTCGAAATGAAACCTTTGTATTTTAAAGATAGTGTATGATCCTTTTTGTAAATAAAATTTATTCTGTATGCAGTTATTTTTATATATATATTAAATTGTTACGTTATTGCAGGAGAGATGTTAGTCAATGTTAGTACACGGGGGTGAAGGGTTGTTCAACAACCTCTTAAATAAATTGCCCTTCGAACTGCACCTTCCTGGTCATAACTTCTGCGGTCCCGGAACCAGGCTACAAGAGCGTTTAAATCGCGGAGACAAAGGTATTAATCCTCTAGACGAAGCGTGCAAGCAGCACGACATCGCGTATTCGCATCACAAAGACGTGGAGCGCAGGCACGAGGCCGACAAGGTCTTGCAAGAAGCGGCTTGGCGGCGAGTCAAGGCCAAAGATTCTAAGTGGTCCGAGAAGCTCGCAGCGTTAGGCGTAACGGCTGCAATGAAAGCGAAACGCAAACTAGGAATGGGAATAGACAAGAAAATGGCCGTGAAACTGGATCGTCGACAGCGAGGAGGACGACGACGACGACAAAAACGACGACGTCGAGTACGTCGATGCTCGGGTAAATTCAAAGACAATAACGGCAACGTCGGCAGAAAATTCTCCTTCAGAGGCGGTCTTATAAGTAAAATATCTAAAGAAATCAGAAAACAAAGCATCAAGAGTAAAGGACACGGAGATGCTTCGCATAATCGTCTCATTTCGAGCGCGATGAATGCCGCAAAATTATAGTCAACAGGATGGGAGGTCGTTCGAAAATTAAAGTACCGCGCATAATACCGGTGCCCAAGCGAGGAGGCTTATTGCCCTTGATTCCGATATTTGCGGGTCTTTCGGCGCTCGGAGCACTGGCCGGCGGAGCGTCGAGCGTTGCAAACGCCATCAATTCGGCCAAAATGCAAAGAGGCATTTCGACGAGAACGCGCGTCACAACAGAGCCATGGAAGAGAAAAAGTCGGCAGCGGATTGTATTTAAAGCCTCACAAAAAGGTAGCGCCTTGTACTTGAAACCTTATCCGGGGATTCAAAAACGGATGACTTCGACGGTGCCGAGGAATGCTAAGCTCGCCACCACCACCACCACCACCACCACCCTTACACCTCCCATGCGCGCATTGACCGATCTCGATCTGCACAAATATGCTAAAGGTGTTCCATATTTTAGAGGCGTGTACATGCGAGACGAGTTGCCGCTAAAAGACGCGACGGAAGCTTAGCACCGCCGTGGCGAAACGAAAGTGGTATTATAAATTTAGACGATGGATCCGGTCCGGGCACGCATTGGGTCGGTTATAAAAAGGGCCAATACGGTGATATACTTCGATAGTTTCGAGACCTGAGGCCTCCGAGGAAGTCTTAAGATATTTTCACGGTAGCGATATATATTATAACGTGGAAAGGAGCAAGACTTTAACACGATCGTGTGGTCATTTAGTGTTGAAATTTTTACATAAAAACCATAATGCCCTCGGAGCGCTACAGTCATGTCTAGGACATTCACGATATTCGGGTATGGAAATACCATCAGCAGCGGTACGCTATACCCACCTGTGAGACTGAACGATGGCGGCACGTACACCTGCGGCTTGGTGGGTCTTTACACGTGCAACACCGTTCGAAATATTTACGAGGGAAATAATAAGTTCTATTACGATAAAGATAAAGAAATCACCATCGACGAGGGATGCTACGAAATAGACGAGCTAAACACGTTCCTGAGAAAAAAGATATTGGAGTCGGCTAAAGCCAACAAAGAAATTAATTCGTCCGTAACTTTGGACGACGACGGATTGGTCGACGGCTTGTTTTCTTTAAGAGCTAATAATAATACCCTAAAGTGCGAAATAAAATCGAAATACTCCGTAGACTTCACGAAGCGCGGCAACATCGGTCGAATGCTGGGATTTCATGATCGAATTTTAGAGGAAGGTCGTTTACATACGTCCGATCGCGATGTGGAAATAATTTCGGTATCTAATATTTTCGTAGATACTAACATTACGACGGGAGCGTACCGCAATAACCAACTTTGTCATAGCATTTACGAATTTGGCCTAACCGTGCCCCCAGGCTACAGCATAGAACAACAACCCAGCAATATAATTGGTTTCCCTCTGTGCGTGGACGAATTCGATAACATTACGTTGAGACTGGTGGATCATACGGGTGAAGCGGTTAATTTTTCGAAGGATACGTACCTTTGCGTTCGCCTAGAGCTAAGACGCGAATAATAAAATTATTATTAAGTTAAAATGGGCGTCGTTTACGATGACGAGCGTCAGCATCAGCAGCAGCAGCAACAGACGTTAGCCGCAGTCGTCAATATACCTAAGAAAAATCCGCGCGTTGGGCATTGTTATCGTCGTTGCTGCCGAAGTCTTCTTCTTCTTCTTCTTCTTCTTCCTCAAAAACAAACCTATATAAAACGCAAAAAACGTTCTCGAAATCTGCAGTCGCACGCAAATCATCGTTAGGCCATAACGAAATAAAAAGCGGAAGAGGTGTGAAAAGCGACATCATATTAAAAAGAAGAGGAAGAAGAACCTCGCTCTTAGTCGCGCAGACGCAAGTTTCTTAAAAGCGCTCGGCTACAAGCTTTTGAATACGAGAAAGAAAAAAAGTACTAGAAATGGCTAAACGTGGCGGTAAAATACGTGGTGATTTTGGTAGTAGCACGAAAATGGTCGCAGATCACATCTCGTCGGTGATTAGTTCTCCTTTGAAGAAATTACGTTTCGACGAGGTGGCCAAATTAGACGTATTCAAAAGGCCTCGCTACGAAGAGACAATTTCGAAAGAAGATTATTATTCGTATTTACCCTTCACGCGAAACACAGACCACAGCGATAGAGTGATTATAGAAATCCAAAATTCCGATGCTATAATCGCAACCTACGACAGTTACATTAATATTAAGGAACGTTTTCGGTGAAAACCGAAGGTAAACCGTATACGATAACGAACAACGCAATATTATTCTTGTTCGATGAAATACAGTACAAAATGGGGAGCACGCATGTGGTCGACGTTTGTAAGCAGCCTGGTATAACGTGCACGATGAAGGGTCTCGCTTCGTATCACAAAAATTCAACGGTTTGAGCAATAGCACCTGGGACCCTCGAGGAGATACAAACGCCGACATCTTTAAGAACGGACGCTTCTCGTGCAATGTGCCTCTAAAGCATATTTTGGATTTTGCGAGGATTATAAACGAGCCGTCGTAAACATGCCGCAAGAGCTTGTTTTAATTAGATCCAAGAGCGACGTCAATTGTTACAAGAGCGACGAAAACGAGCTAACATTTAAAATTACTAAAATATCGTGGAGGTTCCGCATTTAAAGCTTAGCGATGAATCGAAATTAAATTTATTCCATCATTTGCATAAAATCCCAGAATTGTGGTTTACTTTCGTCGCTGGGAGCTTCACGAGTTGCCGTCCTTTCCGTCTTCGAAAATTCACGTTTGGCGTATTAAGAATTCGAACGAATTAGAAAACCTCGATGGATTCTATTTACTCTTCAGCATGGCAAGTATGATAATGCGAAGCAATCGGCATCCCAGTTCGATCACTGCAATCTGACAAATTTAAAACTATACCTTAATTCCCAAGAATTTCCACTTCAAGATATGAATTCGGACTTTGCCAATAACGATTATTCGACCCCGTTCATGCACTATTCGAAATTTCCGGAAAACTATTATGCAGGCGCGAGCAATTTGAGCTACGCTCTGTGTTGTTTGAACGACTATCAGCAATTTGGCAATTGTCCCGTGTTCGTGATCGATTGCAGTCGTCAAGAAGAATCTATTAAAAATTCGGCCGTCGATATACGTCTCGAAATCGAATCCAGCAACATTTTCGATCAAACCACTAAAGCATACTGCTTAATTTTGCACAACTCTATATTCGAATACGATCCGTTTACGGAAATCGTTACGCGTCATATTAGCGAATAATAGACATGAAGGTTATTAAACAGAAACAATCTCTACCGGTTGCAAATATGGATCTAACGCTCGAACAGGATGATCCTTATTCCTATTTTGGAACGCGCAAAAAAGCACAGAGATCTCTTACCGGCCAGCATAAGATGCATCGTATGCGGACCTTCTGCGTGCGGTAAAACAAACCTGATTTTGAGTTTGTTACTGGCACCCAACGGATTGGAATTTGAAAACGTTTACATTTACTCCAAGTCGCTATTTCAGCCCAAATACGATTTTTGAGTCGAGTTTTGAGACCGATCAAGGGACTAGGCAATTACGAATTTAGCGAAAATTCCGAAATAATTTCACCGCAAGATGCTAAGAGTAATTCGATTTTCATTTTCGACGACATTCAATGTCACGAACAAAACGCGATTCGTCAATATTTTTCAATGAGCCGTCATAAGAATATAGACGCGTTCTACCTCAGCCAATCGTATGCAAGAATACCGAAGCATCTTATTCGCGACAATACAAATTTAATTATAGTTTTTCGCAAGACGAAATGAACTTAAGACATATCTATTCGAGCACATTAATACCGACATGAGCTTCGAAGATTTCAAAAAGATGTGCCGTCTAGCGTGGGAAAAAAAAGACGGCGATGGCAATAAAGCCGGATACGGATTCTTAGTGGTAGACAAAGAAAAAGCCATAAACGAGGGCCGCTACCGTAAAGGATTCGATCATTACATATGTATTTAAAATCACGACGTTCGAGCGAACTTTCATCAACGCAATGTCTGCGGCTGCGATGAGACGAGGACGACGACGACGTCACTCTACGAATTTAAATCGAGCCGTAGTGCAGGCCACTAAAACGATAAGAAAAAGGTTTTTAGATTTTAAACGAGATCAAAATCGAGCTCAATTAAAATACGGAATGAAGCATGCTCAATTACTAGAACCGTTAAAATCGCTATCAAAATTCTCTGCAAGTAAAAATCCTAATTATATTCGACGTCAGAATGCGGAGCACGAATCTGATAATGTCGGCGACGGTTCAGATGTCTTACTTAAAAGTATGCCGACATCCTGTCCAAAAGCGAGGATCCCAATATAGACGATACCGGAATCGGCATTCAATACGACGACCTTTCGAATAAATGGTCTATGGGCAATTCAGAGTTAGCTATTGCAGACGACGGATCTACGATTAATATTAGAAATAAAAATATCCTATTACGGAGGGCTTACTTCGATTGTTAACTTATAAGAAAATCCCTTCGAATAAGAAAACGCCTTCCGAGCTAGATGTAAAAAATTACATCGATATTTTGAAGAAAACCAATGCATAT
The DNA here is from genome assembly GCA_036346225.1 of Platerodrilus igneus. NCBI lineage: Eukaryota > Metazoa > Arthropoda > Insecta > Coleoptera > Lycidae > Platerodrilus > Platerodrilus igneus. The sequence goes on along the minus strand of JARFIW010000929.1, from coordinate 3,112,880 downwards.
AATAAACTGTTTCGCAAGGATCTGCCTAAAACGCCCAAATATAAAAATTATATCGTTCCGAATTTAACACCGTCGCCCGTGGCGACTACAATATCTACGCCTCCTCCTCGCCGCAGCATGCTTCGTCGCCGTCACCGTCGTCGTTGTCGTCAAGAGAGATGAATACAGCATCGGCGACTCCTACGATTCCCATGCAATTACGATCCAAAATAGCGAAGAAAAGAAAGGTCTCGGTATGGATGATTTATCGAAAAAAAGACAGCCATTGAGTAATATAAGCAGAATTTGGCGATACAAAAAATTCGATAATTCTAATCATGAGATAGAATACGTTCATTGGGACTCGCCGGCCGAGCTGGTGAGCCGGCTTCGTTTGTTGATGGCCGAACGTTCGGCGGGCAACAATAGCTCTCAGAATCAAAACGAATTTCTTTCTATTATATCCGAATTAAAGGAGGCGAAATTAATCGCCTAATAAAATATACACGTCCTATAGAATAGTCTCAGAAATAAAATGGTCGTCGATAAATTTGGAAGAGCGTATGTTGCCAGAGACTCTGGAGGCGGAGGGTTTGGTAATACCGCTGCGCGCGGGCCTCCTGGTGTAGGCTTTAAACTAACTCCGGAAGGCGATTTCAACATAGAAAATAGAAAACTTTGCAACGTAGGCAATCCCGTGACCGGAACGGATGCGGTAAATAAACGAAGCGCCTTGGTATTGGACGAGGACGAGAAAATAGTTAACTTGAAGGATTTTAGAATAGTGAATTTGGCCGATCCTAAAAAGTCAAACGACGGCGTAAACTTAAAATTTTGCAGCGAAGAACTCAATCTGCGTATAGGCAAAGCATTGGAAATATGTTTGACCGCTTCATCTTCGGGAAAAACGCATGCTAATAAGAAACTTAATTTTGACGCGATCCATTGTAAATTTGCACGACCCCGCAGAGCTCGGCAATGCCGTTAACAAGAGATACGTGGACTCGACGTTGTCAGAAAAAGCGCAAAATTTTATGAAACTAACCACGATCGACGACGGTAAGGCCAAGAACTTCGACTCTCGAGGCTTGAGAATTGTCAACATAGGCGAGGCCGAAGATGAGCACGATGCCGTTTCTAAGTTCTATGTGAACGCGAGAATACAAAATCTTATCAAAGGTGTCGCCATTCACCGCGATAACGTGATCATTCGAGATGTATTGCAATCGGTCGTTCAAGTGTTGAACGAAGTTGTTTTAAACACGAACTTCCTAATTTTCAACCACTTGAAATTAGACGGGGTCAAGACGTCTGCTGGAGAGGATTTACAATTTCACAAAATTAATACCGACGTTATAAGACACCTGCACGTGTTATTGGAGCAAGATAAAGCCTCGTCGTCTAACTCTCATACTCGTGTCAAACCTTAAAATGTCTAAGAAATATAACGATAAGGAAATACTAGTGGATGAACTGCACAGAGGGGTTAGAATAAATTTTCCACGTCGAAGAACGATCATCAAATCTTATCACGACTTATTCCAAGCCGATATTGCTGAATTTATTCCATATTCGAAATATAATAAAGGGCATAAGTATATTCTACTCGTGATCGATTGCTATTCGAAATATTTATGGACGAGACCGCTTAAATCCAAGAATGGTCATGAAGTCACATCTGCGATGCGCGAGATTCTAAATGAAATTAAAAGATCGCGGCCGCCTTTACCGAAAAATCTGCAAACAGATAATGGTACAGAATTTTATAACGGCCAATTTGCACGGCTGATGAAGGAATATGGCGATATTAATCATTACTCCACATATAGCTCAATCAAAGCCGCCATCGTAGAACGTGCAATCAGAACGATAAAAAACAAACTGTATAAAGCTTTTAGTCTGAGAGGCAAATGGAAGTGGATTGATATAATCGATTCGATTGTATCGAAATACAACGATACGGTGCATTCGACCACTAAAAGAAAACCCAAAATGTGACCGCGAAAACGCGTCTGAAAGTTTACGATAAATTAAAACTGGCGACTAGAAAACCTCGTTATGCCGTGGACGACTTTGTACGCATTTCAAAATATAGAAGTATTTTTTCTAAGGGCTACAATGCAAACTGGAGCGAGGAAACGTTTAAAATATGTAAAGTGTTTCGAGCAAATCCGACTACTTATTTACTCGTCGACATGCATGGCGATCCAGTATTGGGACAGTTTTATGAAGCTGAGCTGCAGAAAACGAGAGTTCCAAATATTTACCTTATCGAGAAAATACTAAGGCGAAAAGGAACCAAAATTCTCGTCAAATGGTTGGGCTTCCAAGAGCCTTCCTGGATTCAAAAAGCTGATCTTATATAGATTGTTACATTTAAAAATAAAACATTTGTTTTTATATTTTTATTATATAAATATGTTACATTTCAAAAAATAAAAAATTTGTTTCTTTTTTTTGTTTGATTTTTTATTATACATTTTTTTTGATCTTGTAAAAAATAAGAAAGATAGAGACGCTACAACTGCGATACTTTGACATGCAGCAGCACTTAAAATGTATTATTTTAGTTTATTTTATACATAATATAAAAAATAAAAATACAATGCAGTTTTTTTTTTATCTTGGCTTGTTACAATATTTTAATTAATTTTTATAATAAATATAAAAAATAACAAAATACAATGCTTTTTTCTTGATTACAATATAACAAAGAGAGCCTCTACAACAGCGCTTAAAATATATTTTAAATTAATTTTATACATAATATAAAAATTTAAAAAAATACAATGCGGTTTTTATAATATAAAAATACAAAAGACAATGCAATTTCTTTCTCGTTACAAGATTTTAATTATTTTTTTTATAATAAACATGCAATTCACAAAATAAAATATGGTTTTATTCAAAGGTCCTTTATTAGATAGTGCCCATGAGGCAAAGTATCTATTCCGTTAGATAAAATGTATCTTTTATCATCTTGATAACTTAAAGCAATTTTCGTCTGACGTATGGAATATACCTTATGCAAATATGATCGTATGCTATTTTGGTCTCGTTCTATGACTACTTTATTTCGTAACGTATCGAGATAGTGATCGAAACAGATTTGCTGATCGATAATGTACTTTTTAACACCCTTAGCCTTCTTTATTATCTCACGGCCTTCTATTTTAAAGAGTACATTTTCGATCGAAGGCCTACAAAGTGCGTTAAAATACGACCTCTAGTTTCGTCTTTCATAAAACCAATGACTTTTTATTAATTAAAGGAATTTTATAGATGTTATCGGGATCATAAGCGCTCGTATCAAATTTTTCTAGATTCGTCTTTATACACTCTTCATAGAAATCATTGCACGTCACACTATACAAAAGGCTGTCGGTGTCCATGTAGCATAATTCGCAATTATTTGCAAATTTTGCCTTCATGAAATCGTAGTGAAAATTATATAATTCAATTTTGATAATTCTAAGATGGCCATACCTATGTAGATAGGTTTGTTGAACTCTATCTCTGTTTTGCTCAATTCGATCGCGACCAGATTTTTGTCAAAATCGTTGCCGAATGGAAATTTGGTTTGGAAATTAAAGATAGAGCACCATACCGACCGCTCCAATGAGTCACTAATTTTATGACGCGTCTTTTCCTAACATTCTCCATTGTTTTACCAAAATGGAATTGTTTGCAAATTTATATAGATTTTGTGCAAATTCCGTTTTAGCTTCCGTGCGCATTCTTGTATTTAATTCGACAAACGGTCTCAACCAAGGAGACTGACCGAATTCTAAAACCTTATGAACGCGCGTCATAACTACGCCCGCAGATAAATAAACCTGGAGATTTCTGTAATGCACAACGTAGTTGAACTTTTCGTGAGAGTGCACATTAATTTTGAAAATTTCGAGCCCGGAGGCGTGTCCTGTTCTGGGCACATCGGCAACTCTTTCTGAGCGTCGTGAATGTCCGTAGGAAATTCCAAGTCGCATTCGATAATATAACCTTTATCGCTCGTAATGCTCACCGTTGTAACATTAAATTTTAATATTTCTTCAGGCGTTAGCCATTTGAAATCCCCGTAAGGCAAATAGCAAGATTCGGCATGACCATAGAGATTATTAATATCTCCGTAAAATAAAAATTTATTCGGCTTGGATGGATCATACGTTTGGGGATAATATTTATTATTGGATTCTACATATCGTTTTACGACTTGAGTAAGGCCCCCCCGAATGCCTCTTTCGATCATTAAAAACATGTCGACGTCACAAATTAGTTCTAGCCTGATTTTAGTATATAATAACATGCTAGACCACGAGTAGCTCGCCAAAGTCACAAAATTTAAGGGATCCAATTTGTATGTTTCAAGACAATTTTTCTAAAGTCTTGGAATATATCGCAAAGTAAAAGAATGTCGCATTTTAAATATAGGTCCGCGTAGTCGCCTAAATTTTGCATTTAAAAGTGCTCCATACGGTTTGCGCATGAATATATTCCGATTCTTCAATATGTGATTCATTAAGATTGCTATAAAACATTCTATAGGAGGAAGATTTTCTTCGCTTAATTTCAAAATGTCATCCAAATACTCGTAGGAAAATACCCTTGCGCATTAGCAATTTAATGCGATCCGGGTTTAGCGAGCTAAATTCCTTTTTAAAACTTTAAAGTCATCGAAAGACAACTCGCATGCTAATTTTTCCAATGACATTGCCATAAAGCGAAAGGAATCTATGAATCTGAACGTCACATTTGCGTCGTTGTATTTTTAGAAAATGTTATGTATTTTCATTATTCAAGGGTATTATATTCATGGGGCCTTCGAAAGCGTTAGCAAGCTCTTTAATAATAAAATGAGCATCATAATTGCTCAAATTATGATAGACTACGGGAATAATTGGAAATAACCTAAAATTTAAATTACAGCTGCTATGCGCAACACCTCTTACAGAACCATTCATGTGATCGTGATCGATAACCTTTTCGTCGTCCGGCAAGAAATGGACTTCGCAAATAAAGCACGTTTTTGCCGTCGAGGCATCTATAGAGGACGTAGCAGGCTCGTTTTTAAAAATGCGCTCCCATAACATATGGCAATATGTTTTAATTGTCGCACAAACCAAGAAATGCAGTCTGTGCCCGTGTATGAACTGTAATATGAAAGAGATTCGTCATATCCACAATAAAAATAATATCCTATTGAAAACGGAATATGTTCCTGGTATTTGAAAGTGCGTTCTGATTCGGAAGCTCTTTCGGTTTTTTAATAAGGCATTCTATGTCAGAATAAACCACCATCGGCACAGGTATTTTATACTTAAAATCTTTAAATTGTAAATATTTGTTTTTTCGGAGGGTAAAATAACACGACACTCGTTAAGTTTTTCGCATACTTGCTCGTGGGCATCGAGACGTTTGCGATCGTAAAAATAGGAGAGACATCTATCGCATACGTAAAAGTGACCCGTATGTTTAGTTAATTGACCTCTCACAAGTGAGGCTAAATTTTTATAAGACAATAATGATATCTAACGCCCCGTTTATAATCTTTAATATTTTTTTAATTCTTCCAAACTTTTTCCAACTTTATCGGCCTCGTCGCCGTCGTCGTCGTCCTCGTCGCCGTTGACGTCTTCGCCGTCGTCAGAATTAAATTTTGACGACTCGTCGACATACGCATCTTCAACAATTAACAGATTAACGTGTTTATCTCGTTTTGGCTAGTTAATTGTACCGGTGTTACGATGTATCGAGCGCGTTTTAAAATAAGAGCAAAACATTTACAGAAATATCATTCTGCTTTTCGAATTTCGATATATCCGATATAGGCATGGGGCTGACGAAATTTTTCATATTAAAATTTCTGCAAAATGCGGATACGAAGTTGTGCGATTAGCATGCTTACCTGCTGTAGGCTTAATTATTCCGGCTAAAACGCTCCAATAAAAGCATGAAAAATCATTGTTTCTAATGTTTAAACAGGCCTTTTGTTTTGAATTGCGATAGGAAGAGGCATGAAACAACTCGCGTGAAACATATCATAGCATTTATTAATATTAACATTTAAAATAATATTTCGGATAGCGTGAATCCTGACCCGTGCATTGCGTCGTTCTCTATTTTATCCAACAAGCGTGTTGCGATATTGCACGCAAACCACTCGTTAAACTTCTAAATTGCCGAAACAAATTAAAAAGTTGGGCGTCGAAAATACCTAGTTTGAAACTCATTTTCGTTGAGCGCGACGGAAAATTTGAAAAATCGCACGCTAACACGACATTAATTTTAAGGTTTACCGAGTGATTTTTAAAAATCGTATACAATTTGGATAAAATTAGTTTTTTACAATCTTCGATAAATAAATTAAGATCTTTATGTGCAACATTAATAATTTGAGCTGTTTGAATTCTCGATTTAAATGCAGACACGATCGGCTTCCAAACCAATTCAGAATGTCGAGGCGTGCTCCGAGAATACATCCATTGTTTAGGAACATTCTGCCGCAGTAGTTTTTTAATAGATTTTAAATAGCATTTTATATCTTTTCATATGGCATAGAAGATTTTCGAATAGATTCAGATAACTAGCCGAGAGCGAAGAACAAGTTTGTTTCACCGTTCTTAAAATCGATTCGGTGTTGTGAATGTGTGATTTTAATATTCGAACCCAATTGCGAAATACTTTAGTTTTACGACATTTCGTTAAAATTGCGTGCACTTTTCGATACAACTGTAGCATCTGATCACAACACATCGAAACGCCCGCGTCCGCTTCGATTTTTCTGTTAGTTAACATTTTTTTTTTCGTATTTCAATGCCAACTTTCTGTATTTTGAACCGTGCAATTTTACTAATACGTTCGGCGTATCGTCTTTGGGCGATAAATCGCAGGACCATAAAATGGCTTCTAATTCGGCATGCAGTTCCCGTTTTATTCTAACAATTTGTACGAGTTTAAAATCTTATACAAAACGATAAGTCTATAGCATATTTTTCTGAATCTGTAATTTTAGTTGATTTTATAGAAAATACATCTGTCGTTCTAACACATTTACTATAGACAAATAAATCGCCGATTTCATGCAAGCGCATGCGGAGGGTTTTTCTACAAATCAACAAAGAATTAATAAATTGAGTTGAAAACACGAATTCTCTATTTTTTAAGTCCACGTATAGGCAATCGGTTCTTAGAGTTGCATAAAAGAAAATGTCACTTTCACATTTATACTGAAAATTAAACACTGTTTTTAATGGCGATACGGCAGATTGATCTACAAATCTAAATAACCTAATACCGGCCGAGATGCTTTCGCTAATATTATAAAATGCCCTTCGGTCGTAATTACATAAATTAAAAAGCTTTTCTTTCATACGAGACACGTCGGTGAAGCAAAACGCTATTGTGTTAGAATACGAATCTTCTAAGCACGTTAAATTGTCGAACAAATTAAATTGCATGCAAAATAGAAAAAGGGCTCGAGACCCAATCAAAAACCGTCCCGATATTTAAAGTCTTTTAAATAAGCAGGCAATTCCTTGCATGCGATTCTATAAAAATTATGTGGATAATCCGCAATTAGCATATCACGATTGTAATGGGTTGCTGATCTAATTCTATATTCAATACTCATAACTTTAAAAATCAAGATGTAAAAATACTAAAATTATAAAATTAATTACCATGTATAGGTAGGTATTCTAGTGTGATGACGATACGGATGGCTTTTTTTGCTCTTGCCGTTCTTGATTTTCCTTGGGAGGATCCGTGAGGGCTGATGATGATGGATCCTTTTGTTTTTCGCCCATGCAGCACAAGGAAATACTCGCTGCAGGATTAGGTTTACCTTTAAAATAAACGAATTTCGTATTAGTTTTTAAATAAAAATTAAAATATTAAATACTAACCAACTTCGAACGATCCTAGGTAGTGCAAACAAAGGCATTCCTGTTTATTCAGCTCCTCGATATCTTTGTCGCTAATTACGTCCGCGATTCTCTGCGGAAGGAACACAACGCATTCTTCTAATTCGACGAGAATGATGCGAGAATTCTTCTTTGACTGAAGAGATTTGATGCTTAAAACCGGATAAGGGCGCTGTAGCTCGAGATCTTTGACTTTACGGTCTTCTTCCTATCGATGCGGCTTACTGAATTGATTTTTTAATTAACTCCATATTTTAATTCTAATTACGAATATAATTACATAAAGTTAAAAAATATATTTACAATTATTACCTGTTTTTTAATGCAAGCTTCACGATGACAAAACACGTTGCACGACTCTCAACCTTATATTTTACAAGATAAAAAGCCTTACAAGGGATCCTCTATTTATATCGCTCCGAATGACGTACAATTTATTACGCATCTGAAAACCGCTCCCCACATACACGATTCAGACATTAACGATAGCAATTCATTAGAATTAAATAGCATTGCCCTTGTTTTGGACAAAAAGCGCTCATTCAAATTAAAACGCCATCTTTTATTATGCGGATATTGAAGTCGCATAAAATTAATGAGGCATATTTTTATTCAAAATGTAAGTAACAAAACATTTTCGCCGACTCGGCATCGATAAAGAATATAAAAATCCCAAACGTCTATATTTCGAGGATTTATGAGCCCATATTTGTTAAAAATAATGGGTTCCTATATAATTAATGATGCAAAACGATGTGTACTGAAATTAAAACTTACTCACGAATGATGTAATCATTAAACTACAGTATTTTCTTAACGCGTTCCAAGAAGCTATCTTTTATACATACAATGTTTTAACAAAAGCGATTCCCGACTTCGATAATAAAAATAATTATACAAAACATACTCGATCATTTATATTTTAACTTCCGCTTTATATAATTAATGTATACTATACAAAATTTACGACCACTTTTTATTTCTCGGCAAAAATACGATTCGTCATCGTATATGCTTTGGGTTCATATAATGCACACAAAATTAAGGAAGAACTTTTTTACCATTTATACCGAAACAATTACATTTAAAACGTCTTGCACGTGTCCGATGAGATAATCGCGACCCGTTTTTTTCTCTGGCCCGACGATCTGAAATCTCTGCGTTATTTTAAATACTTCATCATAATTGCCTACGAAAACATCGAGCGTAACATTTCCAAATTATTAAAAGTTTACTTGAAACGTCTTGCACGTGTGTCCGATGAGATAACCATGACCCCGTATTTGTATACGAATTAAATAGCGCACTTTCATCATCTTCTCTCGAAGGGCAAAAATACACGCACACGTCATCGATCGAACCATCTTGAGCAAAAATACGATTACGTCAGTAGTATAGCTATGGAGAAGCTGAGACAGCCCTTTTAAAAGGCCCATCGCAATTTTTTTTCTTATCGACACCTGTAATAAATAAAAAACCCTTGCGGTTATTTACCCAAACTTATTTTCGATCGCGACCACCACCACCCCCGAAAACACACTCTTAAAACAAAACACGTTCGCACCACTTGCGCGCCCTTACGATATTTCGTCTTAGACTAAAACACGCACGCCCCCTACACACCTATACACATAACGATACATACCTTTCTTTTCGAAAATAAAACAACAACAACACCGCCCCCCCGATCGATATCTACACACACACACACTTTTATCACGAGGGCGGCACGACTTCCACGTTAACATCACCGACAAACCATACATACCCTACACCCTACACGCACACACCTGCACATACATACCTCTCTTTTACATAATACGCACACCCTTTACAAGATATTTATGATCCTTTTAAAAAGGGCCGGCCAGCTTCTCCATAGCCATACTATCGTTATCCTCAAACCTAACTAATACTAACACACACACACACCTACACATACATGACCTTCACACATACATACTTCTCTTTTCCATAATACACACACCCTTTACAAGATATTTATGACCCTTTAAAAAGGGCTGTCCCAGCTTCTCCATAGTTATACTACTCATATGTGTAGAGCACAGTACAGTACGTGTATGAAATAGGGGCAGTAGGAGAAGAAGACAGAAAAATAGTAGAAGTCTTTTGGAATGTTGTGCTTTAGATGTATGAGGATAAAATCATGGACAGGCCAGGTTAATAACACAGAGGTTATAAAACATTGGAGAAATAGAAGGGCAGGATACGTTCTAGGGCATTTTTGGGGAATAGTGCGTGATATATTACAAGCGGAGACAGGAAAAAAGAGAAAGAGGTAGACCTAGATCAGACTATTGCACGCAGATAGTGAAAGAAGCAGACTATGAAAATTTCAGGGAAATGTGTAGGTTAACTCAGAATAAGAAACAATGAGGGTACGCGTCTAACCAGTTCCAGGACTGAAGACCTAGTGATGATGTAGAAATTATTTAACAATCACAATCGCGTAGTAAAGTTATAACTGTTTATAATAATAATCAATAAGGGTGCACGCCTGGCAGATTTGGGGTTATAAATAGTGCGGAATTTCTTGTTCGTTACCTAATTCAAAAAGGGCGTTGCTTGTTGTTAAAAAAATTAAATTTAGCAAGATTATTGATATCTTCAGATACAGAATGTTACTTATAAAAGTCACACTTTTTAGTTGTTACTCATTCCATATTGATTTGATTAGTTGCATTGAGTTATACAAATATTGGTCTTATTTTTTAAAAATCATATTTTATTCGGATACAAAAGTTTAGTTTTTAGGTCACTGCATATTAATTTATTTTGTAGGTATAACTTAGTCAATGGCATGATGCCTAAGATTGGGCCACAGTTCAGGGACGTGATGTAAATATGTTTACTAATGGGCTGGCGTCGGTTATGGGGGAACCTCTCAGTCAAAATCATAGTAATATAGTAATAATAAACCAACTAACATATTTTAGTCTGAACGCCACTAATTAGTATAATAAATTATTCACTCAAAATGAGCACCGAAGTTCCAGAAATTCCATGAAATTGTCCAAAAAATTATTCAGTAAATGCCTACTGCATAAAAAAAATTAATTCTAGTTAAAGACTGAGAAACAAACTACCGAAAGATTCTTTATATATTATTGACAAAAAATTCTCAAAAATCCAGTTTGTGGAAAAATACAGAAAAATTTCGTCATTATTTGAGTTAAATTTGAACGTAACTATTAAAACCTTGTTTTGAAACCACGAATCATTATAGAATAACTACCAATTTCAGTTACAGCAAACGAGTAATTTTTAAGAAAGCTCAATGTTATATACGGTTGTAGACGTAGTTTGGGAATAAATTATAAGGCAACTTTTAATTTATGAATAATGCACTGTTAGAAACTATTTACTAATTTTCGAAAAAAGAGCTCTGGAACATACAAATCCTGAAGGTTCTAAAGTATCCCACGATATTTCTGAGTTACTCTACGTACGTTATTATCTGCCGGTACAAATAGAAGTTGTCGGAAATTATTTGCTGGGTTTTAGTAGCATTTTCAATATAGCAAAAATGCACAAGCCTTTGATCGTTGCTGGTTTCATACGACTATTACTATTTCACCCTCGCGAATTAATTTTATCTTCAATAGGTTATATATATAAAATGTAAACATTACCTGTCCTCATTACAAACACTACCATTTAAAAGCAGATTCGGTCCCTTTAAAATTAATACACCAAAACAAGCTTTCCAAATTGAAATTTGCAGCCGTAGGAGAAGATATTGCACACACTTCGCAAACTATCACTACACTTACAAAACTAAATGAGATTGAGGGTTGCGTATCTGTCAAAAACACGCATCATAGTAGAGGGGTATATGTGAAACAAACATAATCCCTTGGCAACGTTTAGAACGTGATAGCTATAGTCTTCTACATAGGGTGAATTTCGGGTAAAATCACCTGTTGCTGAACAAATCAGTGAGTGAGCGGATTGTTGACATAAGGGAGAATCAAGCTTTATATACTGCTTTTAACACTCAGGATGACAGACGGTCTGCTGGGTGTCTACCCTAAATTGCCCATTGTTTCGTTGTCACTTCCGAACGTTCTTTGTGTATGTTTTGGAAATTAATCTTGGGTTAAAACAATTATGCTGCGTTTGATGAATTTTTAGGAGAATCCTGGGTTGTAGTAAAAAAATCCAATTTCTATTTCTGCGTAAGAGTACTAGAAATTGGGTTAAAAACTTGCATAAACCCTACTAGGTCGTATACAAAATCCCCCCTTTTAATACGTTTCTAAGTTTTCAGTTGCAATAAGAGTATATAGGTTTGTTTTAAATATTTAAAAATAATATTGCTCTAATTATGGAACGTATCTTTTAATTATATGTCCACAAAAATTGATACGCCGCCATTTTTTGTTCAAACATCGGTTTATCGTCGTACTCTAAAAAAAAATAATTGAGGAATTTTTGTGTCACGTTGTTGGTAAAACTACTTGTCGTTTATTCTAGAAACTTCATACATAAAGCTACATTTCTAATAATTTCCACTTTGCAGTGGAAATCAAATTTTTAAGCTCAAGCCAGCTTCTCTTTTACGTTGCTCTTTGCTAATTTGACGTGGACGCACTTTACTTTCATGTCGAATAGAAACAAGTAATTTAGATTCAGCAATCAACAAGCCAATTTTCCAAGTTTGAAGTTAAGTCATTTTCGGTTAGAAACACCTAATTTAAATAAAAAATTATTATTAAAGTTAATTTGATATTAAACTGTTAGTTACGTTACATTTTGACACGTATCAAAAATCATCTTAGTATTTAATTTTTATGTGTAATTTCAGCACAAAAATACGTTTTATTAAGGGTCTTTTCTGAACATTTACGCGACTTCCTGTTGGGATTTTATGCGATTGTATGTGAACAGTCGTATGACCGTCGTAGGCTAATATGAACTGACTTCTTAGCGCGACTGCAGGAATGAGAACTTATCCGGAACTAAAGGGACACTTTTGACCGATATGATAAAATGGTGAGCTGTGAAGAAGAATACTTCTTCCTCACACCTTTCCTATCCTTACCAGTTTTTTTTAATCTAGCGCAATTTTGATGACAGCCATTGTCTCGAAAAAGTTGGTATAATAATTATAAATACTAAATATCCATGTCGGCTTATACCCATTATATTATATTTTTATATTATATTATATTATATTATATTTTTACCTTTGTGATTTTTTTTTAAATAGTGCATCATGTGACGTAATCTATACCACTTTATATAACCGTCAAATTGACATTTAAAATATAACAACTAACAGTTAAAATTTTTCTTGATCTTTTTGGGGAATTAAACCACATCACAGTAGTTAAAATCGTCTCATGAACTAGGTCATGGATCGAAACGTAAATAAAGACGATTTTAACAACTATGAGTGTGGTTTAATTCCCAAAGAAGATCAAGAAAAATACAAAACACACCATAACAAACATACAGGAAGTATTCAAGAGTTAAAATGTATCATGCTATCCACAGTCGCCAAAGACGAAGCTGCATTAATAGAAACATCGCAAAAACATTACTTTCCGTACATTTCTCGAAGTTGGTTTAAGTGTTGCACAATTTATCATTATTTTTGATTTATGGCTAAAAAATGTATTATAAGAAAAATAAAAAAAACAAGTGGTTGTAGTGATACGACTAATCAATGTCGTTTCACAAATTTATAAGTCTAAAAAGAAAGACCCGAGAAAGTAACGGTTAACTATAGAAAGTTTTATTAAGTAAGAATACTATTTTAGAACTTAATAACTGATTAACTGATTAGTCATCATTAGCACACACACACACACACACACACACATATATATATATATATATATATATTGCTGTGTTTCCCTGTATTAGAATCGAGCCTCGCGAATTGGGCGTCAAGAATGCTGTGAATCCTACAAAAAGCTATTCATTAACTCAACTGTTCCGTTGACTTTCTTCTGTTCATCGCCTCGGCTGCTCCCCTACCTAAACCTTCATCCTCATTCATAAAAAAAAACAAACACATTCCTACCACAAACATCACCGTTAACTCTATTTACATCAATATTCACAATACATTAAAATTTCAAAATTTTAAATTCAGCATAAATTTCAGTATCAGAAAATTTCAAGATTTAAATTTGTTATCATTTTAATGTGCATCCAAAATTAAAGTCCTTGTAGGATGCCTCCTAATTAATATAACAATATATGCAGACCTGAGTCTGAGTACAAAGGGAGCATCTACCACCCCTTTACGTTAATTAACCAGGTTCGTCTAATTGAGCTCAAAGACATACCCAAATTTTCATCAAGAACATAAATACTAAATACTCCTTTCGACTTAAACAAGAAAATTTCACCTTAAAATTAAAAATTTGTTGTTAGTTCAACTTCATTACTGTCAATTTTAAGTAAATAAATTATAAAGTTATTCAACACACACGAAAACATCAAAGTTCAAACAAAATAGTATAAATTACCTGAAGGTTACTGCACTCGTAGCTTCAATGTACCTCGTCCCTTTTGTTAATCACACCATTCCAACTGGGTTATATTTACGGCTTCTGATTCTCAACGCTTTTAAAATTTCTCCACCACCATTCATCTAAAGTTGTTTCAGGGCTTTTCCGGAACTCATCTGTGTATATCTGAACCTTGTTTTGTGGATCCAGACACGTTTATGAACCATTTAATTATTAACACCCCCGAAAAATAGCAAAGAAATTCATGCTTCTTTCACCAATATACGCTAAAACTGCCTACTTTTGTGTATTCATTTGTCGTTGCAAATTTTGACTAATTAGTACAGTGATACTAACTTTATTACCTTGTATCTTCTTTTCTAAGTGCACTAAAGTACATTCATTGTAGCACGTAAAGAACAAACTGTTTTAAATCACCAAAATATACGAGCAAACTGTTTAAATTATTCTATCAAACTCGGAAAACTAAAAGCACTGTTTAACGCATTGAATCAAGCCGAAAATCTAAGAGAGCTTGTTCATATTAACCTGGGTATATATAGCGGTTAGCCTGTCTGTCGGTCTGTTCCCCAAAACGGACAATTCTTCAGAATTTCGCATGCTAGGTTCCCATTCCGCAGCCCGGCATGCGATTTTACGAAATTTGCACTCGCCCCAGTTAAATCTCAGAAATTTCGACACGGCTCGCAACGTCTGGAAATAACTAATTAAATTTTGTACAGAAATGTTATTTTACCTCTCAAGTTTGCCTTTTACTTTCAACCAATCGCAACCCCGTGACGTTGCTCCACTCACGCCTTTACTATATGTGTCTCGGTCTTGCGCATATTATCTGTCTCTATCTACCCTGTTCTTATTGGTGCAAATTGATATTCTTTATTATCGATTATTTCAGTCCATGTGGACTGTGAAATAACCCACCTTTAGCATTTCTCGTAACTATTAAGCTACGGTTTCTCCAAGATTCTCTGTAACCATTTGTTATCTGCCAAATTTACGCAGAATGAGCCTTTTAAAAATACGCAGGTGTTCAAACATAATACTTCTAAATAACACTTCTACGATTTGCATTTTATTGGATTTTTACAAGTTTTTATAGATATTATATGTTACTAATGGTTCAATTAACTCCAATTAAAATAATACCCTTTAATTTTTAGTGACTCCTAATCAAATATTACTTATTATCTGTACATTTTGTTTAATACCGGTTACTTAAAATTGAGTTAATTAATATAAATTTTGCACGTAATTTTTATTTGTTTCTTTACTAGGGATAATTAAATTACACGCAGAGCTTTGTAATACTGCTTCCTTTTTTTTTTAAAGCAAGCGTCTTGTACATAATTTAACTCCCTTATTTTTAATGAAACGAATGAATTTTTATGCTTCACGGTTTTTTAATAGCGCGTACCTTTTCCCAAAGCTTCTACACGGTGATTAAAATTATTTGATGTGATCATTTAATTTTCTACCCTGGTCTAAATATGAGTAATATATATATATATATATATATATATATATATATATATATAGCTATGATAACGGTGAACGCCGATGTAATTAACGTTCAGTTTCCTGCTGCCCTCCACCTAAACAACCTAAAATATAAAAATGCCTCAATTAGCTCAGTCTAATCTACACAGAGTGCCTTTAGATAATGTTCTGACCTGTAGTTTTCCTTGCGTGTCTTTTTGATCTCCCTATTCTTGGATCTGCTACTGCGTGTTGTTGACCATTAACCCTGGATTGCTTTCAGTTGAGTTCACTTGTTGATTTTATAGTACTGCTTGGCCATACAGCCATTCAATGCTTAGAACAATCCTCTGTTTTGTGTACCGATGCGTAAATGCAAACCAATATTTTTATGCAGTTTTAGATCGAATTAAATTCGGATTTATTTGCAAATTTAGATTTATGTACCAATCTAGATTCAATTTGATTTCTACTTAGATTTTTCCCTAGAGTTATACCTAGAGTTGTCCCAGAGCCCTAAATTATAAATATTAAAATTATGTTTAATTAATAAGCTTTCACTTACGTTTTCCAGTTAACGACAAAACTTCTCTCGTATATTTTTCACTATTATTTTAATTTCAAATTTCTTTATCACGACTTCCAAGAAATATAATTATTTAAGTTTCTATGTTCACTTTTACGCAAATTATTAATTTGAACTGATGTGAAGCGTGCTCAGGTTGACGAAAAACTGCTTGTTAATCAAATTTGAGTGATATTTAAAGCAACGCCTCCATCTGATACCATTGGTTATCGGTGCCCTTCGGTCAAAGTTTAAAGCATGCTATAGGATATTATCAATCCTCTGGGCCTTCTCGGGTATAAATTTGATAATAGCTCGCCGAAACAATGTTATCGATCACGTAGTAGGGGGTTCCGTGGCGTAGTTGGTATGCATGTGACTACTACGCCCAAGGTCCCGGGTTCAAATTCCGACACGGTCCGCTTGAAAAATGTTAGGCGAGCATATTTTTACAAAAATACGTCCTCGAACGGATGAGAGGTAAAATGGAGGTCCCGTGTGTGAGTGTTGTCACGCACGTTAAAGATCCCTACCTTGCTAGAAACAGCAAAAATTCGGCAAAATTTCAAATTTTACAGGTAAAAAAAACTCGTTTCCTAGCCAATGTATTACCTTCGGGTGGAGCATTGGAAAAAAAACACATATCGGTCACGTAGTATTCAAGTTCTATATAGTGGATTTCTATAACCTACGTACTAGACTTCTTACGTAAACAAACTTACGGCTTTATTTTTGTCAAGATAATGTTATGGGTTTTAAATTTACTCCATGTTAAAAATCAAGTAGGCGAAATTTCTTTAATGACGTAAATTGAAATGCGTTTATTTACATCCTGCGTTTCCAAAACGTATTTGTTTTGAAAGGTGCATTTATTGCGAGAAAGCTTTGTTATTTCTTTGCACTATTGCATGTTTAATTTTAACAGAATTCGTATCATGATTTTCTAGCTTTTGATGCTTTTAGTGCGTATTTATTTAGAATTTATGAATATACATATGTATATACATATATATATATATATATATTGCTATGATAATAGGGTAGTTTAAGGGTAGAATAAGTCATAGAGGTCGTAGAATAAATATAAACAACTTCAACTTTAAGAAAAGCAAATAATTCCAGAAATTATAAGAGTAAATCGGTTACTCTACATAATGTTAATTAAGAGGACACTGTAAATAAAATATACGGAATTAAATGCATGAGAACATAAATATGTCTAAGTGTAGTCTACAAATAAAGATAAGATTTTAAAACGCAATAAATTGCATCAAAATTAAATCACCGGGAAGCATAGATAAATTGACATTGCAAATATTTAACAATTGCGTCGAAAATATCAACGTAAACGCATCCTAAATAATTCATTATTAGAAAATCGTTACGTGACAGAAAAGAATACATTTGTTCAGAAAATCAATATTCTGTGGAAACGAATAAACACCAGGCGGTTCAATTATATGACAAATTAACAAACATCAAACTTTGTATCAAACACGAGAACTAATGGGAATAATGCAATTCAAGTAACATAACATTTGTATTATCAAGACAATATGTTTGATAACATAAACTTGACCTCAGGTAAATGATTAATAATTATGTTTTAAATTATATTACTAATATCTGCTACTGTTAATATCCGGCTCGAAGAACCAATTTTGAATTTTGAGTACATAAAAAAATACTCAGAAGAGAAAAGCGGAAGTATATCCAAACAGATATCAAACCAATGCGGCCTTCAATATTCTTACCTGATGTCCAGTTAGAGCGGTGAAGATTCTTGGATCAGGAACACTTATTACTACAATCGAAAAATACAAAGCGGTGAAGTAGTTCTATGCGGGGATTGACCTCCGAATCAGAAACTTATTGTTTAAGTGGTGACAATACACTGTGTTAGGCCGCGCAATCACTAAACATATGACAAACAAGATAGAACATCGAAGGTGAGAACGTGACCGGGTTTATTAATGTTAAATAAAAGAGCAGATATTACCATTAACAAATAAACTTAAACTTTATAGTATATAGTATATAATATAAAGAAACTAAATGAATATATACAGGGTTGGACGGAACACTATTCATTTGAAAATTTATACAGCATATTTATTTTTCACAATTATTAATAACTATTTTAAATAAATAAATAAACTGACAATGGCATAAACTATGCTGTCATTAAATGTTTATATAAGAAACTATCCGAGTTGTCATCTTAACCTAGCCTACTTAAATATTCAAAGAGTTTTGTAGCAGAATTAATGATGTTTGTGAAGAAATCAGAACTAATCCATTAATAATAAGAAATGTAACTCAAAACATATTGAAAAGTGATCGTAAATTCAATGAACAGAATGGTAAGCATTTTGAACAATTATTATAAATGGTCCAATATTCTAACTATTGTTTTTGTTTATAAAGAAATTCTATTCAAATATTTATGTATTTGGTTAAAATTATCAAAACATTTTTTCATAAGCATTTATTTTTCTTCTAAAATGTACTTAAAATAATATCATAGGAATGACCTTTGTTTTTAGTTGTCAATATTCAAATATCGATATGTATGTACGAGTAGTAGCCGTTATACTGCTAAGACACAATGATACATCTAATAATTTTTGCATAATAAATTTTTGCGAAAAATTTAGTTTGACTTTAAAATTTTAGTAGTAGAACGAAAAGTGCACTAATAAAAATATTTCAGTGTATGTCAGTCTTTTCCTCTCTTTTCAAATATTCCATCCAATTTTTAAAATTCTGATATACAAAGTATTGTTTTGGGGACTATCCAATTTTACAAATTTTCTTAATTCGGATTTGGATTTTAACTGCAGTTCTTACATTTAGCGATTGGGCTATTAAAACAATATACCTGTAACAAATGTGAAAGAAATCTAGACAGTGGTTTTCAAGTTATGGCTTATACAAGTATTGGACGAATTGGATGAAACACCCTCGGTTATTAAGAACGTTAGACCCAGTAACCAAAGTTATTTGGAATCCCCTACGTGTGCTCTACTTGCATTTAACGTATGTCGGTATACTTATGGAACACCTGGTATAAAATATTAAGGCATTGCGCTATTTTATAGCCTATGGGATTTCTATATCTGGACCTATGCCTTACTTTGTGTCCAAGACCCTCTGTACAGGTACTAGTGGGTTTAGTAACTTCATCTCGTGTGCAGTTTTGTGATTGAGTATTGTGAGTGGTTTCACTATGTTTGTGTTGTTCTTTAGAATTAAAAAAGTGATGGTGGCCATCTTGGAGCCGCGACTGGGAAGAGGGGATAAGGGCTGTTTAAGATAGGCACAAATTGTCAGTAATAAATATAAAACAAAAGGTTTTTACATTGAAAATCTGGAGTTCTACATTCTATGCGTCTTAAATTCGAATTATGCAGCAAGCATAAAAATGATAATTTTCTGACATGTTGAATTCAAAATGGCGGGAACATTTTATTTCATTTAACAACCAGACATGTGTGTTATGGATATGAAATTAAGGGTCTTCAGTAGAAATCGTATATATGTGTATTAAGAAGAGCATATTACTTATTTTAAACTAGGTTTATACAGAGTGATTCTGTTGCTATCACAAAAATTATAGCCATAAAATACGCGCCTCTAATATATTTTATTTTATGTATTTTATTTGAACACATAATTGAATAAATGATGTTGTTTCTTGTCTGCTTCTTATTATGCTGATATACTTTTTTAGGTATTTATTATGTTATGTTGTTGCAGGTAAATACTTAATCTGAAGCTATGAAATCGATCGCAAAGGCAAAAGTTTCTGTTGAAGCCAAGCAAAAACTTTGTGCCAATAAGTGTGTGCTGTGTAGCAAAACCGGCACAGAAGCTGCTGTGAAAAATGTTGGCGAAGAAACGTTTCAACATTTATCAAAAGTAATAGTTGCATTTTCAAATTGGAAAAATGAACAATGTGTAAATAGACTACATTTGTTAGATGGTGATGTATCAGTAGAGAATTTTCGTAAGCTCGTAGTTACATGGAATTCCCGTTGTTATAAACGTATTACGCATAAAAAAAGGTGGCAATCAGTGGAAAAGCATTTTTTGAAGTTTGAAAGTGAAGCAATTTGTAAGGTGGCATCGGAAGAACCTACTACTTCAAGCCATTTACGTGTACTCAACAAAAGGTGTCTGTGATGGAAAACCAACACGGAGACATCCTCTGCATCATGTTGCCTATAACACAGGGGAGAACCAGTCGAAATAAGTGGAAATGCCACTTGGCTTTTTGATTAAATGAGTGTATTAACCCACACGATGCACATGCACTTGATGTTGTGTATCATGCAACTTGCTGGACCACGAATGTGATAAACGTCATTCGTAGGCGAAAGCTAAAGAAACAAGGCGCACAAAGTTCAGCCGCTATTGTGGCTTCAGAAATAGAATTTTGCAATATGTTAGAAGAATTTTTTGATGAAGAAAATGTAGCTTGCATGGATGATTTACATAATACTTTCCTTAATGACTGTTTCTCCAATAAAGTTAACACTTAAACCCAGATGAGAATTGAAGGCATTTATTGCAGAAGAAATTCCTGGAATAGAATTTTCTCAACCTAAGCGAAGAAATGAATCCGAAAGAGTGTTTCTAAAAAAAACGAAAGATGTTGCTGTTGCTGAACTAGAAGACAATATATTTGAAGAAGAACAATTCAAGACACTTCTTGCAGCAGCGCAAATAATAAGAAAAGCAATAGTAAATACTAAGCGATGGAAATTCGAGGGAAGTTTAAAGTCCAATTCTGAGCAAATGCCTGAATTGCTCTCTGTAGTTTTTAAATAATGTTTGGTTGTGAAGGGTAGTATCACTTCTGAAGAAAAATGTGTAAACGAGATTGATGAACTAGCTGATCATCTATCTCCGATATTAACGTTTCAATGTTTATCCGATTACCAGGTGACAAAGTCCTCGTCCCAGATAATAAAGCATATACGTGAATTACCAATGCAAGTTTCTATGGACTTCTCTATTTATCAATTGGCTCGTAGCTCTAATCTTGTTAATTTCCTTCATTCCGTAGGCCTTTCTGTTCTCTATTCTCGTGTTTGTGAAAGAATAGACAAAATAGCAAAAACTGTAGTTGCTACAATGAATGCTAATGAAAGATTATACGTGCAACCAGACGTAGTTTTTGGTAGGTTTATCCATTTTGGAATGGCTAATATTGATTTTCAAGAGGATACTCCAGATCGTCGTAACACTCTTCATGAAACAGTCTTTGTTGCGTGTCAAACTATAGAAGGAGGTGACATGACCAAAGACTTTGTACTCATTTCTAACGACACCAACATTGAAATTCCGGAAAACATCTACCCACAATTGACTTGTCTTCTTCCACCAAAAAGTACTATACCAAGAAGTTCGACCATGGCGGTTGATCCTCCATCATCAAGTAAGTCGTTTTTACTTACGGATGCATACTTGCAAGATATAATATAGACGATAGGTGGATTGGCTAATTTCAATCGAACAGAAATAGGTAATGAAATGCCGTTAACTTGGTCTGTTTACAACTCCTATTTATATGAGAACAATCAACCAACACGGGTATTGGTGTTTTCATTATTTCCTAAACCAGCAACCGACACCTCTACTCAGATGTCTATCTTGAAACAGCTGGAAGAAATTAATTAAAAAGTCAGGGGCCTTGATAAAAAATTGGTACTGACTGTAGATCTTGCGTTATATAGGCCTTTGAAAAAGCTGCAGATGGCATTTTCCTATCAAAATTGGCTTTTTATTCCAGGAGATCTGCATATAATAATGGCAGCGCTCAGAGAAATTGGAAGTTATATTGACTCAACTGTCATTCCTGAGTTATGGATTGAAAGTGGTCTTTTTGGTGATACCACTGTGAGGCACATATTAGATGGAAAACCGGTCCGTAGATCATGCAAGGATCATATAACAAAATGTAATACGCTCTTTACTGTGCACTTTGAAGAATTTCTTAATCATTATGTACACTTTAAAGAACAATATCAAACTGCTGAATTAAGTTTGTGGACTGCTAAGCAGAAAAAAGATTCACAATCTATATTATTGGCTAACAAAGCAGCCGTCAATGTAATGCACAAAATCCAACTATTTAAAAAGTTTTTCGATTTCTGCCAAGAAATGAGTCAGAATAATCCAACTTTCAAAATGGTGTTGAACTACATGGACATGGTTTTTACTTTATTGTCTTTTATTCGCGCAGTACGAAGCGGTAATTGGTAATTGAGGCTCTTTGCATTACAGGAATTTACAAAGTAATTTTTTGCAATGAGTTTGTCGAACTTCAGTGTACTATGTGCTTGGCACATTGCAGAAATGAAAGAACTACGCCAAAATGATTGTGAAACATGGAAAGAACTTGCAAGTGGTAAATGGTTTCCAAACAAAACTGGAAAACTGTCTTGGTGTATATGAAGCACTAGAAAAGGAAAATCGACGTATGAAAGTGAGGGTGGAAGTGTGGGCATAACACAAAATGTTCAAACCCTTACCAAATTCTTCTTAGCACGTCCAGAACTATCCAAGATCTGCTCTTTTGGCATAACAGCCAAGAAAAGAAAGAAAACTGAAGAACACCATGAAGCGACACTTGCAACATCAACTAGTTATATAAAAAATGTTTCTGACTTGGTGCAATGTCTGCAGAATTATGTCAATCCGTTCACATTCCATGGAGATGAACTAGTTAATTTAGTAACAATGATTGTTGCATCAGCTGATGTTTCAAATAATGTATGTGCCATGTCAGATCTCGGACTTGAGAACTATCAGAAATTTGTTCGTGAACGAATTATCGACGGTTCAAAAAACTTTTGGGAACCAGTTCCTCAAAAAAAACTAAAGTTATGTAAAACAATAGCTGACAAAATTAAAATAGCAACTAGAGAAGATGTAGAGATAAAGGAAGATACGAAGCTGTTTAATCGGCTTGTTGTTTTGTGTCGTTCACGCCCAGAAATTGACTTGAAAGAATGTGTGGGAAAATACAAATTATCAGCAGTCCCTCGGTCTATGTTTGGAGCTGACTGAGAAATGTATCAAACCTACAACAAAAGCAAACTGTTGCATCATTTGGAAAAACTGTGTCAAGAAACAGGAAATCTCGCTCTCAACCTCATTGAATCGAACAATTCAAATAAATCTACTGACTCGGTTGCGTCCGTTGCAATTGTTGATAGAATGGCAGAATTACAATCACTACAATTTGCTAAAAACTCAAGAACAATTGCCGATTTTGCAGTGCAGTTCTGCAAAGTATTTTTTTTTGCAGTTTTATTCATTTTTCGTTTTTATTTACATTTTAATTATCTAGTAAAGTAAAATGTGTCGTCATATTGAATTCAACATGACGAATGTAAATCATTTTTGTGTTTGCTGTATAACTTAAGATGTATAGAACGTAAAACTAGAGATTTTAATTGTATAAACCTTTGGTTTTAGATTTATTAGTGACAATTTTTGCCTCCCTTAAACATTCTTTATCCCCCCTCTCGGTCGCAACTCCCAGATGGCCACCATCACTTTTATAATTCTAAACAGCATAGCGAACATAAAGAAACCACTCCCAATACTCAATCACAAAACAACACACGAGGTGTAAAAGAAAAGTAGTTGGAACACCCACTATACATGCGCAGCTGTACTATATATATGCACTTCTTGAAAACAATATTTGAAAGCTTTTTTACAATTGAAATTCTTTCCCCTCTTCACAGCGATACTAAAATTAGAGAAGTTGACTAAGAGCTGGTATTGAATAGTTGCTACACGCTGAAAAAGCGTAAAATAATAAAACCTCAGTATGTATTTAGTAACGTTGCAAGAATTAGTTAAACTTGTTTAAAAACATTTCTGCGTTGCGTAACTGATTTCTATAAAGTCAAAGTTAGAATTAGCTACTTAGTCCCTGGTTTATGCGACATAGGACTATAGGAATTGTTCGCAATACAATAAATACATTGCGTTCAATCGATTTCCCGTAATTATTCAGATCAAACCTAAAAGTTATGAGAATAATGGAAATTGTTAAAAAATTCCCCAACAATAATATATATTTTCTTTTAAAGTAGCTCAAGGACTAACTAGCTATTACAAACCCAACCAACCTATCCTATAGATAACAATAACAGCAATTCCCTCCTGATATCAGTAGATAAGGATATACAACAACAGCATGAATATTCCATTTTGAAATGGTTATCGCAACACACGACCGTTCGCCCTCTTATCAACGCAGATTTCTTATCGGTTCGAACATGACAAAGCCATTGTATTTGCCTGCGGTTACAATCGTAATGTTTGGTCTGGCCCTGCTGCAACCAATAATAATAAAACTTCAGTTTTTATGGTTTCGCATTTTTAAAATAGATTCTTAATGAATCGATATACCGAAACTTTTCAGTTTTCTTGGGTTCCGTGTATGTAAAGTATGTAAACCTTCCTAAAAGGTTTATCAAATGTAAGGTGATAAATGTAAAGCTTATTCAAATGCAGACCGCAATCTACGACGATAACTGCATGTCGTTGTTATACACCGTATCTGCAGTCATCTCATGGGCTAATATCTAGACCTGTATTTACCATACTACGCCCATGCACACCTTATAGCAAAAACCTGACCATGAGTTAATTCTACAAACTGAATATAGAAATATTAGAAATTTAACTTTGATGTCTTGAATGATAAATGCTGACGTAAACATAAAAAGTAAATATATTATTTTGATATTTAAGTATTGAAATTAAGCTTTAGTTTTACAACGAGATGGGTGAACTTAATGACATGAAATAGATTTATTTATGTTCGTCTCTACGTTTGTAACATTAGTAGGTCTCCTCCAGTACTAATTTGCCAATTAGTTTTCTTTTGCCTGATGAGGCAATAGCTAAGCCGCAAGAAGTTGAGTATACATATAAAGCACACAATAAGCCATAGAACAAAATCTTTAGTGCTTTGTTAGTGCTTTATTTTGCTTCAAACCCCAACCCAGTCGCACTTCCTGTTTCGAAAATATTAGACCCAAAGTTCGAAGCTGGAAGTTAGGTACTGGTTTTTATTATAGAATAAATATTTACACGTACCTTTGACAAAAGGTACATTTTTCGAAACCGAAGTACGGTTGTAAAAATATACCCTGACGCTGGAAGTTCAACGAAGTTTTTGTAAGTGTAGGTTGGAACTTAGGCTTAATTTTTAGACTTTTTTTATGTAATTTATACTGCACAAATATTTGTACTTTAAAATTTTTTGTAATGGTTAATATACTAGTCTATTCGAGCAATAGAGCCATATGATAAACTAACTGAAATAAACGAGGGAGTGGATTCTTAAATTTAGGTTTGAGTTTCTGTGTCCCTTGTGTTGGAAATGAGGTTTCGATATCACAGCAAAAGTAATTAGCATCCATCTCGTGGAGCTTCTTCAATAGCTTCAGAAACACAGCAGATGTACATGGCGACCCAAATCAGGGACCCGAAAGTTCAACATCATTAGCTCGAACTTCATAATGCTAGGGCTTACGAACATTACGCTATTATTATTGTCCCTTCGTTAGTCGCGGGCGATCTGACAGATCAGACTGGGATATTTTTTGTTCTCCATCACGAAGGGTTGGCAACCATGAGCTTTCCTTTCTAATAGCTGTCTGATGGATAGAATGGAAGAAGTTAGTACCTTTCTAACTTTGTTTGAGTGAGTTCGTAGTATTAAAGTGACAAACTCGTTCTGACAGATCGCCGCGATCGAGATCGTAAGTTTACCTTACTTCATATAAACGTTAACTTTTTTATTTTATTCATTTTATGACATCAACTGTACCATTTGGCAATATTTACTTTTTGTATATATATTACGGAATTGGTTGAAATAACTTCTTCTGTACCTCGCCGGAGTTTATAGAGCAAGCCGCCTAAATTTAGAAGAGCTTTGGACAGCCGATGGGGGGGGGTGAGCTTTTCAGGCTTACCATGGACTTGAGACGATTCCGCTTCATTATTCGTTGTGTTCGTTTTGACAACAGCCAAACTAGGCAAAAAAGAAGAGCATTCGACCGTCTTGCAGCAATTAGAGAGTGTTTGAACACTACGTTGAAAACTGCAGAAAACATTACTGTCCCGGGGAAAATCTCACGCTAGATGAAATGCTGGTTGCGTTTAGGGGTAAGTGCATTTTCCGCCAGTATAATCCAAGAAAACCTGCTCGTTATGGAATTAAAATATTCAATCTAGCTGATGCTAGAATGGGCTACACACTCAATTTGGAAGTGTATTTAGGAACTCAGCCTGAAGGCCCTTTTATTGTGAGTAACCAGTCAGATGATGTAGTGAAGCGCTTAGTGTCCTGAAAGTGGATCAGAGAGAAACCTGACCATTGACAACTGGTTCACCAGCTACTGTCTCCTAAACGATTTGAAAGCTATGAAGTTGTTAATGGTTGGGACCTTAAGAAAAATAAACCCCAAATTTAATTATCTTTTAAATCTTCAAAAAATGAACAATATTCGAGCAAGTTTGGGTTTCAGAAAGGAGGAACTCTTGTTTCATATGCTCCCAAAACCAACAAAAATGTCATTTTGTTATCCAGTCTACACTTTGATGCCAAAATAGATGAAGAAACAGGAGACAAAAAAAAACCTGAAATAATAACCTTCTATAATAAAACCAAAGGGTGCGCTGATACTGTGGACAAGATGTGCACTACATATGATGTCTCTAGAACTACTAAACGTTGGCCAATGGTCATTTTTTTCTCGATGTTGAATACAGCAGGAATAAACAGTCAAATCTTGTTCATTGGCAACAAAAATAAAGTGAGTAGCAGGAGGGCTTTTCTAAGATAACTTGCAGTTTCACTTATACAAGAACAGCTAGAGAAAAGAAGGACGACCAATACTGGACTTCCGTTGACAGTATTAATTGGTTTGAAAGACTTCACTCAGAACGTACGAGCAATCCGAAATTGTAGCGCCTGCGGAGACTGATAAAAAACGGTTGCCATGTTTATCATGCAGGATTGGAAAGAAAAGGCGTCTTACTAAACACAAATGCCACGTCTGTAAAGTTCCACTTTGCCTTCAACATTCCAGGATGAGGTATCAGTCGGACTGCAATACGACCTGTGATGATGTATCTGAAGAAGAGGGACGAGTGTAGCTGTATATTATTGTTCGATTTTTTTGCTGATTTATTGATTCATTATAGTTTCTCATTTTTTAATTTTGTATCTAATGCAATTTTTTCTTCATAATATGTATAAATATACTTATTGATTATGTTCAAGTTCTTATGTATTTCCCTATATAATAAAAGTTAGTGGGTGAGTATTATGTACGTAGGTATCATCATCATGAAAGTTACCATTTATTTTGAACTAACTGTTATCTACTCTGTTTCATTCTTGAGTTAGCGTAGCTGTTTTATTGCTTGTTTCGATGTTGTTCATCAAAAGTACTTGCGTACTTCTTACTTCTAAAATACTTTACGTACTTGGTGTGAGTTGGTGAACCTCAAATTTTAACAAAAATACAAGTAGTCATGAAAGTGATCTGTCAGATTGCCGCGACCAATCTGACACATATTATTGCCGCGACTAATGGAGGCTTATTGGCTATCCAACCAAAGAGACCCCATTCAACGAAAGTGGCTCGATTCAACGTTCAGGCTTGATTTTATTTTGTAAAGAGGTCAGAGATTAACGACATAAATCAGATTTCGTTAGAAAACTTTATTTAGTGTAAATGTTGTTGGAAAACTTTCAATGGAAGGAGAAAAGTAAAAGCTGTACTGAGTATAAAGGACATGATGAATTTGCTATTAAAACATCAGGAAGAACTCAATCAGAAATATAAGAAAATCAGCAAAAATTCAAACAAAAATTAAAACAAAACTGAGAAGCATTCAGTCGGGAATTAAAACAAATCGGTGATAGATAAGATACCTTCACTTTTTTCACGAAACAGGAGGTACAAGAAGTAGTTATCTCTAATATGATGGAAGTGAAAATGGAAATATACACAAGGTTGAATAGGTTAGTATCACCATAGGGAGTTTACAAGAAAAGGTAGAAAAAAATGAGCAAAACACGTGAGAAGAATTTAGTGAAGTAAAATAAAGCATAGCGGTATTAATGAGTGTGTTACGCCTTTTTACAAAAAGCTTTAACGTTTATTGTATTAGTTAAGTTTAAGGGACTTTTCCGCAAAGGGGAAATTTCCAGCTTATTAATGTTGTAGTGCAGACCTATGTAAAAATCATACAAAGTTTTGGTTCTCACGAAAAGGCCAGTCATAACTAACCTTTGTGGTATGAAAGAATGCCAAAATTGCATTTCTCACGCCTTATACGCCGTTGTACCCACTAATATGCATCAGAGAACTTCAACTTTTGTTGGAAGGGATAGACATTTTCGTGGGAGCGAATGTATCGAAGCAAAGGACTCGACTACAAACTTCCCTCGAGTGTTGACGTGTGTTGTAGTGCTTCGACTTATCGACAAATATTTTCCCCCTTCCGTACCTATCCTATCGTTCATTACATGTCATATCGGCACTTCGTCACCGAAGGCTACGGCCAGGCAAACATTGGGACAACAGGACGCCACCACGAAATCCCTGCAGAGCCGTGGAAGCCGCTACATCAGGAGCAAGATACCGCGGGTAAGTGTTGGCCATAACAACTTAGCGACACATTTGGTCGTCTCGGGGAATTTAATTCCCGAGTACATTTGATGTTATATATGTGTTAAATACTACTTTACCGAGCTCTAAATGCGGTGATTTCAAGGTATTTCGAATAAAGTTACGAAATATCTCCATAAACTGAAAATGGAAGTGGATAATTTAAAGAAAGAAGCTAGAGAAATTCAAAAAGAAAGTATTAGGCATAATAGTAAGATTATTTCTTTAGAACAGTTTTCTCAATTTTCTAGATATGGTAAAATCTGTTCACAAAATTTTTAAATATTTTAAAAATTAGTGTAGCAACTTTTAGGGTTGAGCAATATAAATTAAACGTAGACTAACCATTGCTAAAGGGCAACGCAAAAATTTTGCTTAGGTTGGCGGAAACGAAGATAAGTACGTCCTTAGAATTTAAAAAACAAATTTTAAACTGGCCGACAATAATGAAGGATATAGAGTTAGGGATAATTTAGTGACGCGAATATTTAATGATATCTGCGATACGGGACAAAGGAAACACTTGAGACATGATGGTCACTACGTACACGAAACAAGAAAGCACAATGAAAAATGAAACGAAAACTAGCTAGGAAAATGTATTGATGATCAGAAATTTAAGTATTGAAAATAAAGGGATTAAAATGTTAGTTAATACAGAAGTGGAAACCAATTGATCTCAGAAAATTTTATCATGCAGCATAGAAATTTATTTGAAGAAAATATGGTATATTTGAAGAAAGTGCTGAAAAATAAAAAGTTTCCAACAATTAGAGTATGGTAATTTTGAATTTAAAAGCAGGGAATGTTGTAGAGCAACATGGATTTTGATTATACAAGGGCTTGAGTTAGAGTGTATAATGGTGATGGATATAATAGATAAATTAAAAATAAAGTTTAATACTCAGAGCAAAATTATTATTATTGGGGATTGTCATATAGGGTGGGATAATGAATTAAGCATAAGTGAAGAAGTTGATTGCGTTAATATTAATTTTATTAAAAATGAGGGTGGAATAAATGAAATTGGATCCAATTAATTGTCCTGATGAGGTAACGGATGTCCTGGTGAAGTTAAGCATTACTTGATGTAGTGAACCTAAGGAGCTAATTATCTTGATGAAGTTCAGGAGAAAAGTGTTTGGGAAAAATTAAGGAGCAAGTTGATTGTAAAATAGATAAAACATTAAAGCTTGTAGTATCATAGTCAAATCTTTGACGTATTATATTTGATTGTGAAAAAGAAAAATTAAAATGATAAAATTTTCTTTATTTCCAAAATGTCATATTTTAATTTGGAGGGGGAAATGATAAGAGAAAGCAGCACCATTCAGTATTAAGGCAAAATTTTTAATAATTTCACTGAAAAATTGCATTAATTTTACTATAAAGTACTACAAGGAAAAAGTTATATAATTATTCGTTATTTCATTCAATAAAAACCAACATTAGCGTGATATAACAAACAAACATTATATTTATAAAGGAAACATTTAGAGAAATTAATAAGTAAAATAGTCGAAATTTACGTATAGCAAAAGAAGTCAATTCGCATTGTTAGGAGCACTTGATAAATCGAAACTTTGTTTTAAACTGAAACGTTTGTTATTGGTTTGATTTGTAACCAGCCCTATACTTGGATAATATAGAGGATTTCGTGAAGATATTGTTGTTTATAATCTGATTGATAGATTACATATAGAGTCCATTCGCTTTAACTTTAGGATGACATCACAACTGTATAAAATGCTGCATTACTAATGTTAGTTTAAATCCTATAATATGTAATGAAAGATACAAGAATATTCCCATTTCCAGTAGGAATTTGTGGCAACACTGTACATAACTGCCAACCTTTATGTGTTAAATGACAGTATCCTTCAAACGAAGTTCTAGGCATTCATTTACATACAGTTGCTAATACTTAATTACTACATTTGACGTCATCCTAAAGTTAAAACAAATGAATTATACTACAAGAGTAACTTAAAAGCATGTATTGCCGTTATTCTGTAAATAAATGAAGTAATTTAAAAATAGATGTGCTTAATAAAAATTAGTGCAAGTAAAATATTATAATTGATAAAGTGTTTGCTGTTAGTTGATTTTTACATATTCTGAGAAATTGTAGGTAAACCTGAAAAGCTAGAGTAATAGGGGTATCTGTGCTTTGTAAGTGTAGTCAACTCAGAGGGCCTAACGGCTACACTAAATCCACGTTCACTTAAGTAGGAAGACATGAAAGCAATTAACAGGTTCTGTAGAGGGAACTATGATGCAGTTTGTGGAATCCTTGTTCAAGCATTGATTTCAGCTCCTGATCTGTATATAATTTGATAAATAGCTCATGTACTAGTTTGAATTCATCTTGGCTTGTGGGTCTATATGCAAAATCATCTAACATTCAATCGGAACAAGGTGAAGAATGCCTTCAAATCTTTGGTTGAGGTCAAAGAGTGTGTACAACCGATCCAGAAATGCCTTGTTGGATAACAAACGAACTTCAGTGTAAATGAATATAGCACCTGCAGTATCAGTGCAGAAACAACTGCAATAAAGCAGTCTTAATTAAAATTACTTTGAATAAGACATTGTACGAGTATTAAGAAACTGCAGACAGCAAGATCTGTACTTTTCCACAAGATGAAGTGAGACCAGAGGCTTCATAAATACTATAAGGAGCCCCTGATAGCCAGTCAGTCTTCAAACTTCATAATTTTAACATTGTTGTTAGTTCAAGCTACTCACTGGTAATTATTGATAGTTAAAATATTAACTTTGATTATGTTTATCGTCAACTAAATAAAGTCACGTTAATGAACATAACGTACAAGTTGTTATAGAAAAAATAAACCAGTTTTGTAATTACTGTATTAAAATAAATTTGATAGAAGTGTTTTGGAAATAAATGTTTTTAAAAAGAGGCTCCCTACGGCCCAAAATCTATCTAGCGTCGTAATTAAAAAACATACTTTATCAATTCTTTTTCAATCTTGGATAAAAAAAGAATATTTTGCTGAAAAAAGTTTATTGTTTTGTTTGCTATTCAAATATCTGACCAAAAATTTTCTGTTTATTGGACACCCAATAATCATACAGTTTGCCAGAAATTATTTTTATATTTCAACCTGTATTGATCTAGCAATTTTTAATTCGGGAACCCCAATTTTTAAAAATGTAATAATTATGAATGCCCAGATTTAGTTCGGTGACTCGCCAACTTTTTTCGAATTTGTTATTTCACGTGCGCGTTAACTGTTCGGGGAATTTTTCTTACTAGGGTACTTGTGTATCTATAAGTACACGGTATAATTTAATAGAAACTTCTGACCGGTAAATCGCTACCTTTTGTCCTTTTTTTAACGACTCTAACCCAAAACTCTCTGCAAGCGGTGAAACATGCCAAATAAAAAAATACGCCATTTTGTGTATATCTTTAAACTAAAATTCTAACAATAAGTAACTGTAAAAACAGATCAGTGCCATTGCTTAGACTACAATGAGTCGGATTCCTATAATTTGATTGTTTTACTCACAAGACAAAATAATTACCTTTATCTTTCTTAATCTTTCTTGGGTATTAAATCACTCAGAGTTTTTAAAATAGTGTTTATTTACGTTTCGATCCATGACCTAGGATCGTTGTCAAAATTAATACCCACGAAAGATTAAGACAAATACAAAACAAACCACAATAAACATACAGGGAGTAATTAACTTTATGTTGTACATCAATATGTTTGTCTAGGTTCGTAAACCGAACTAAATAAAGTCTTGCTCAGGATCCCACCAACTAGTATTGTAAAAATTGAAAAACCTAAATTTCTCAAAATTTTAGGGACACTTCTGATAAGAATGTTAAAGTAACTCTAACTCTAAACTATATGTTTATGATTTTAACACGCGCACAAGCTACCAGCAAGGTGTGTTTCGCGAAAAATTGTGGCACTCAAAATGAAAATCTCAAATGTTAGTAACTAGCACTATACGCTATGTGTATAAATTTTGAATTGTCTAGTCAACTGATATTTGTTACTTAAAGAGATAGATTTATATAATGTTAAATTATATTAATTTAATATTAATAAAAATCCCAATTTACTACATATGTTAGATGTTAGTAATAGAATGTGTGACAATATCAATAGTAGTCAATTTTAGTGAGCCAGCAAATACCTGTATAAGATTTCCATACAATAATCGATTAACCTTCTTACACTCGATCGTCATGTAAGAACTTTCCCTAGTCACTTTTTCTATGTTTCCTTAAAAAAGACAGTTTCTTTTAATAAAGCACTCTACTTATAAAATACAAATCAAGTTAACAAATTAGCAATATTTGTTTGGCACTTGGCAGAATTTTATTGTAATATTGAATGTTATAAATTTGAATAGTATAACAGGAGGACTTTTTGAGAACATGTTGAGAAAAATCATATGTATTCATACTACAAACAACTACAAACGATTCTAAAGATGCCTGCGCAAGCGGATTTGAGATATCTCAAAAATTGACAAAGTTACCCTTTAGCAGTTTGTTTAAATTGTTGTCATTTATTAACTGTTCGACTACAAACGAAACGGAAAGAACTACAAACAACTACAAACGATTCTAAAGAGGCCTGCGAAGACGGATTTGAGATATCTAAAAAATTGGTAAAGTTAGCTATTGGCCGTTTGTTTAAATTGTTATAATTTTTGATCGGTTCAACTACAAACGAAACGATAAAAACTACAAACAACTACACACGATTCTAAAGAGGCCTGTGAAGGCGGATTTTAAATATTTAAAAAATTGGTAAAGTTAGCTATTGGTCGTTTGTTTAAATTGTTATAATTGATTGTTTTTGATCGGTTCAATTACAAACGAAACGATAAAAACTACAAACAACTACACACGATTCTAAAGAGGCCTGTGAAGACGGATTTTAAATATTTAAAAATTGGTAAAGTTAGCTATTGGTCGTTTGCTTAAATTGTTATAATTTTAGAATGGTTCAATAACAAACGAAACGAAAACAACTACAAACAACTACAAACGATTCTAAAAGAGGCGCGAAGAGGGATTTGGGATATCTAAAAAATTAGTAAAGTTAGCTATTGGCCGTTTGCTTAAATTGTTATAATTTTTGATCGGTTCAATTACAAACGAAACGATAAAAACTACAAACAACTACACACGATTCTAAAGAGGCCTGTGAAGACGGATTTGAAATATTTAAAAAATTGGTAAAGTTAGCTATTGGTCGTTTGCTTAAATTGTTATAATTTTTGATCGGTTCAACTACAAACAAAACGATAAAAACTACAAACAACTACACACGATTCTAAAGAGGCCTGCGAAGACGGATTTGAATTATCTAAAAAATTGGTAAAGTTAGCTATTGGTCGTTTGCTTAAATTGTTATAATTTTTGAACGGTTCAATTACAAACAAAACGAAAACAACTACAAACAACTACAAACAACTACAAACGATTCTAAAAAAAAGCCGCGAAGAGGGATTTGAAATATCTAAAAAATTAGTAAAGTTAGCTATTGGCCGTTTGCTTAAATTGTTATAATTTTTGAACGGTTCAATTACAAACGAAACGATAAAAACTACAAACAACTACACACGATTCTAAAGAGGCCTGTGAAGACGGATTTGAAATATTTAAAAAATTGGTAAAGTTAGCTATTGATCGTTTGCTTAAATTGTTATAATTTTTGATCGGTTCAACTACAAACGAAACGATAAAAACTACAAACAACTACACACGATTCTAAAGAGGCCTGTGAAGACGGATTTGAAATATCTAAAAAATTGGTAAAGTTAGCTATTGGTCGTTTGCTTAAATTGTTATAATTTTTGAACGGTTCAATTACAAACGAAACGAAAACAACTACAAACAACTACAAACGATTCTAAAAAGAGGCGCGAAGAGGGATTTGAAATATCTAAAAAATTAGTAAAGTTAGCTATTGGCCGTTTGCTTAAATTGTTATAATTTTTGAAGGGTTCAACTACAAACGAAACGATAAATACTAAAAACAACTACACACGATTCTAAAGAGGCCTGTGAAGACGGATTTGAAATATTTAAAAAATTGTTAAAGTTAGCTATTGGTCGTTTGCTTAAATTGTTATAATTTTTGATCGGTTCAACTACAAACGAAACGATAAAAACTACAAACAACTACACACGATTCTAAAGAGGCCTGTGAAGACGGATTTGAAATATCTAAAAAATTGGTAAAGTTAGCTATTGGTCGTTTGCTTAAATTGTTATAATTTTTGAACGGTTCAATTACAAACGAAACGAAAACAACTACAAACAACTACAAACAACTACAAACGATTCTAAAAAGAGGCGCGAAGAGGGATTTGAAATATCTAAAAAATTTAGTAAAGTTGGCTATTGGCCGTTTTTGCTTAAATTGTTATAATTTGTGAACGGTTCAACTACAAACAAAACGATAAAAACTACAAACAACTACACACGATTCTAAAGAGGCCTGTGAAGACGGATTTGAAATATTTAAAAAATTGGTAAAGTTAGCTATTGATCGTTTGCTTAAATTGTTATAATTTTTGATCGGTGCAACTACAAACGAAACGATAAAAACTACAAACAACTACACACGATTCTAAAGAGGCCTGTGAAGACGGATTTAAAATATCTAAAAAATTAGTAAAGTTAGCTATTGGTCGTTTGCTTAAATTGTTATAATTTTTGAATGGTTCAATTACAAACGAAACGAAAACAACTACAAACAACTACAAACGTTTCTAAAAAGAGGCGCGAAGAAGGATTTGAGATATCTAAAAAATTAGTAAAATTAGCTATTGGCCGTTTGCTTAAATTGTTATAATTTTTAAACGGTTCAATTACAAACGAAACGAAAACAACTACAAACAACTACAAACGATTCTAAAAAAAGGCGCGAAGAGGGATTTGAAATATCTAAAAAATTAGTAAAGTTAGCTATTTGCCGTTTGCTTAAATTGTTATAATTTTTGATCGGTTCAACTACAAACGAAACGATAAAAACTACAAACAACTACACACGATTCTAAAGAGGCCTGTGAAGACGGATTTGAAATATTTAAAAAATTGGTAAAGTTAGCTATTGGTCGTTTGCTTAAATTGTTATAATTTTTGATCGGTTCAACTACAAACGAAACGATAAAAACTACAAACAACTACACACGATTCTAAAGAGGCCTGTGAAGACGGATTTGAAATATCTAAAAAATTGGTAAAGTTAGCTATTGGTCGTTTGCTTAAATTGTTATAATTTTGAACGGTTCAATTACAAAC
Source organism: Platerodrilus igneus (assembly GCA_036346225.1). Lineage (NCBI taxonomy): Eukaryota > Metazoa > Arthropoda > Insecta > Coleoptera > Lycidae > Platerodrilus > Platerodrilus igneus. Next base: position 3,076,407 of record JARFIW010000929.1, on the reverse strand, counting down.
GAAACGAAAACAACTACAAACAACTACAAACAACTACAAACGATTCTAAAAAGAGGCGCGAAGAGGGATTTGAAATATCTAAAAAATTTAGTAAAGTTGGCTATTGGCCGTTTTTGCTTAAATTGTTATAATTTTTGATCGGTGCAACTACAAACGAAACGATAAAAACTACAAACAACTACACACGATTCTAAAGAGGCCTGTGAAGACGGATTTAAAATATCTAAAAAATTAGTAAAGTTAGCTATTGGTCGTTTGCTTAAATTGTTATAATTTTTGAATGGTTCAATTACAAACGAAACGAAAACAACTACAAACAACTACAAACGTTTCTAAAAAGAGGCGCGAAGAAGGATTTGAGATATCTAAAAATTAGTAAAGTTAGCTATTGGCCGTTTGCTTAAATTGTTATAATTTTTAAACGGTTCAATTACAAACGAAACGAAAACAACTACAAACAACTACAAACGATTCTAAAAAAAGGCGCGAAGAGGGATTTGAAACATCTAAAAAATTAGTAAAGTTAGCTATTTGCCGTTTGCTTAAATTGTTATAATTTTTGATCGGTTCAACTGCAAACGAAACGATAAAAACTACAAACAACTACACACGATTCTAAAGAGGCCTGTGAAGACGGATTTGAAATATTTAAAAAATTGGTAAAGTTAGCTATTGGTCGTTTGCTTAAATTGTTATAATTTTTGATCGGTTCAACTACAAACGAAACGATAAAAACTACAAACAACTACACATGATTCTAAAGAGGCCTGTGAAGACGGATTTGAAATATCTAAAAAATTGGTAAAGTTAGCTATTGATCGTTTGCTTAAATTGTTATAATTTTTGATCGGTTCAACTACAAACGAAACGATAAATACTACAAACAACTACACACGATTCTAGAGAGGCCTGTGAAGACGGATTTGAAATATTTAAAAAATTGGTAAAGTTAGCTATTGGTCGTTTGCTTAAATTGTTATAATTTTGATCGGTTCAACTACAAACGAAACGATAAAACTACAAACAACTACACACGATTATAAAGAGGCCTGTGAAGACGGATTTGAAATATTTAAAAATTGGTAAAGTTAGCTATTGATCGTTTGCTTAAATTGTTATAATTTTGAACGGTTCAACTACAAACGAAACGATAAAACTACAAACAACTACACACGATTCTAAAGAGGCCTGTGAAGACGGATTTGAAATATTTAAAAATTGGTAAAGTTAGCTATTGGTCGTTTGCTTAAATTGTTATAATTTTGAACGGTTCAATTACAAACGAAACGAAAACAACTACAAAGAACTACAAACGATTCTAAAAAGAGGCGCGAAGAGGGATTTGAAATATCTAAAAAATTAGTAAAATTAGCTATTGGCCGTTTGCTTGAATTGTTATAATTTTTGAACGGTTCAATTACAAACGAAACGAAAACAACTACAAACAACTACAAACGATTCTAAAAAGAGGCGCGAAGAGGGATTTGAAATATCTAAAAAATTAGTAAAGTTAGCTATTGGCCGTTTGCTTGAATTGTTATAATTTTTGAATGGTTCAACTACAAACGAAACCAAAGCAAATACAAACAACTACAAATAACTACAAACGATTCTAAAGAGGCATGTGAAAACGGATTTGAGATATCTAAAAAATTGGTAAAGTTAGCTATTGGCCGTCTGTTTAAATTGTTATAATTTTTGATCGGTTCAACTACAAGCGAAACGAAAAGCACTACAAACAACTACAAACGATTCTAAAGATGCCTGCGCAAGCGGATTTGAGATATCTCAAAAATTGACAAAGTTACCCTTTAGCAGTTTGTTTAAATTGTTGTCATTTATTAACTGTTTGACTACAAACGAAACGGAAAGAACTACAAACAACTACAAACAATTTTAAAGAGGACTGCGCAAGCGGATTTGAGATACCTCAATAATTGGCAGAGTTAGCTACTGGCGCTTTGTTTAAATTGTTATAATTTTTGAACGGTTCGACTACAAACGAAATGGAAAAAACTACAAATAACTACAAACGATTCTAAGGAGGTTTACGAAGACGAATTTGAAATATCTCATCGGATCATTTTTTTTAAATATTTATGATTATTAATGGATGAAACTACAAACAATATTATTGTTACTACAATAACTGCAAACAAAATACTAACATTTTTGCTATGAAAAGTTAATTTTTCAAAAGTCGGGTGCCAGTTTGACATAAGTTGTATTCACTCTGGAGCAAAGTATCCTTCGCCTTTCCTTCTCTTAGATTAGGCGAGTTGTACACGTGAACTCATTGTTTCCAAATCTGATTCATTGTAGTGCGGACAAAGCTATTTATGCAATAAGCAATATTATTAAATCGGTATATATTTACGGTGTCTTTGGTCGTTTATTCGGCTTGTTCGCATTAATAAATGTTCTTTTTAATATATCGTATATCGTACTTATTAAGATACGTAAATTGCATTCAAATTACGAATATTAACCTTAATTTATAAGTCGAGAGCGAGACCAACTTGAAACTCTCTAGTCGAGACCGAGACAGAAACTAAAGGTTGAAACTCGAGACCAGTATGAGCTCGGTTTCGTACATCATTAAGTTCTACAAACCCCAAACACTAAAGCACTACATCAGCTAGGTTTTAGCCTGAATGTCATACACATTTACTACAAACTCATCAAAAGTTATTGAAAGGATCGATTGCTGCAGAAGAGCCAAGAGCGCCTTAAATGTTACAATTTTTCACAATTAATGTTATCATCATCTGAATCTTAAATTAATGTCCACAAATTTTAGACACTTAGGAAGAAAACAAAAAAATGGAAATCACCAAATCACAGGTTGGGGAATTCCAGATCGATCACTTCGCCATTTCATTCAATAACCAGAAGAAAATTATGAATGTAAAAGTTCGGAAAGGTGCAAACATTGAAACAGACCACTAACGCTAACACTAACACTAAAAATGAAATTTATCCCCCCAAAGAAAACAATTAACAATAATTCTAAAATACAGAAGATTATCACATAAATATTAAATCTAAAAAGACGGGAATTCCAGGAAAAACTAAACATTGAAACAGAAGAATGGGATGAAATCAAAACAAAAATGGCTCCACTCAAGAGGCAGAGAAAACACAAGTGGATACCAACCACCAAATCTATGTTTTAAAAATGTAGAGGGAAAAATAGCCCTAAATAACCAAGAAAACTGTAAAATACTGGCAACATACTTCAAAAAACTATTAAACTGTGAAGAACCAAAAACAAAATTTCCAAAACTAAATCTAAATTATAAATTTAAATCTCCAGACAACCAGACTTAACAGAAATTCAATAGATTATTAAAGAACTAAAAAATGACAAAGCCCCAGAAAAAGACTCGATTGTAGCAGAAATGTGAAAAAACGTAGATACCAAAACAGTCAGAAGCCTACATAAAATAATAAAAATATCTGGGAAACGGAGGAAATACCAGAGGATTGGAAAACAGCTATAATTCACCCAATACACAAAAAAGGAGATAAAACAGGTACAAATAATTATCGCAGAATTTCAATACTATTAGTAACATACAAAATCCTATCCAAAGCACTACCAAATAGATTGGAGTTCCAAATAGACCCACAAATAGGTGACTACCAGGGAGGAATTAGGAGAGGAAGATTCTGTGCTGAACAGATATTAAACCTGAAACTTATAATAAGGTACAGAAGACTAATAGAAAAAAGGACATATATGTAACATTTGTGATTTTAAAAAGGCAATCAATTTCAGAACCCTTTGAGGTCAAAACAGGAGTAAGACAGGGAGATGGGTTATCCCCACTACTCCTCAACTGTGTACTGGAGAAGATAATGAGATAGTGAAGGGAAAGAATAGAAGAAGAAGGAATTACTAAAATAAAAATAGGAAGAAAGAAATATAATTTGGAAATTGACTGTCTGGCTTTTGCAGACGATCTGGCAATACTAGTGGAAAACCTAGAAGATGCAAAAAAACAAATTGATATAATGAAAGAGACAGTAGAAAAGGCTGGGCTACAAATATCATATAAAAGGACAGAATACATGACCAATAGAAAAGATATACCAAAACAGATCACAACAAAATATGGGAAAATTAAGGGAGTAAACAAGTTCAAATGCCTGGGAGAAGTAATTCAACCAAACGCCCTTGACAAAGAAGCCATTCTAGCAAGAGCAAAAAAAAAATAGAACTAGCATTCCGCTTGACAAAAAATATATACAATAAGAAGTCCATATCCATCAATGCAAAGATAAGGCACTATAATACAGTTTTCAAACCAGAGGGCCCCTATGCCTCAGAATGCCTTATAATGAACACAGTCAGACAGCTAGACACGGTAGAAAAAGAGGAGAAAGAAAAATTTTACGAAAAATCCTGGGACCAAAATTTGAAGACGGAACATGAAAACTGAGAAGCAATAAGGAGATTTATTCAAAAACAGAGAAAATAACAGACACAATGGGAAAGAGAAGAGTGATATTTTACGGTCACATTAAAAAAATGAATGATGAAAGATTAACAAAGAAACTATTCAATTACTTAGACAGAAACCCTGAGACACAGATGACATGGATCAAGGAAATCAGAAAAGACACGGACATGGACAGAAGAAAGAAAGAAACAACACTGAGAAAAAATGAAAGAGTACTGGAAGAGAAGAAAGAGGAAAGAAAGATAGTCATCATAAGTTATTTCACGTGGGCCATAGTTGGCCAAAATCGAAAGAAGAAAGTAATCATCATCATTAGGTCTTCAGTCTTGGAACTGGTTAGACGTGCACCTCCATTGTTTCCTATTCTACGTTAACCTACACATTTCCCTGAAATTTCTAGAACTTAAACACAGCTTCGTTCCTCTTATATTGTTTTCTAAACCTATATATATATATATATATATATATATATATATATATATATATAATTTCACCGATATTCAGCGGTATGTGAAGGGGGTTAAGCAATCTGCGGCTATCAAGATCCCAACACTTAGACATTTGTCAAATTAACTGTTTTCCAATAAATCTTTTCGCACAATCAACATTACTTGAGAATATTGGAAATTCAACACTTGTAGTTGCTTATACGTAGTAACCATCATGTTTAAGTACAATGAACAGTACTTGCAAAGAGGTGTTTTCAAGTATATTCATTGATGTAATCTATGGGTACCTTCCAGGGCTAAAAGTGTCATAAACAATTTACATTTAACATAGCCACAAAGCTGAATTAATAGCGAATAACCGTGGCCAGTTATAAGTGTTTTCAAAATCACGCCCACAGATTCCACTATATTCAATTAAGTGTAGATATTCCAATGCAGTAAGCCCCGTGGTTTAAACAAAATTTAATGCAATATTCTGGTACTTATTTTATTAGTACTAACTAGGTCTTCAGTCCTGGAACTGGTTAGACGCGTGCCTCAGTTGTTTTCTATTCTGAGCTAAACTACAGGTCTCTCTGAAATTCCCACAGCCCACATCTTTCACTATATGTGTGCAATAGTCTGATCTAGGTCTGCCTTTTTTCTCTTTTTCCTATCTCTGCTTGTAATATATCCAGCAAAGTTCCCCAACTGTCCTATTTTTCCTATTTTTTTTTGTTTTCCACAGATATTTTTCTACCCGTACTGTTTCTAAAACTTCAATGTTATTAACTCTGTCTGTCCATGCTATCATCATTTTACACCACATTCCAAAAGGCTTCTACCTTTTCCTGTCTATTTCTCCTACTGTCCATTCCTATTTAATAGCCACACGGTACTCTGCCCCCCCACACATATGTTTTCAACAATTCTTTCCTTGTTTCTTTGATAATTAATGCAATGAATAAATTTTTGACTAATAAAAAGATTGACTCCTTAAATATGTTTTTTAAAATGTTGTACTCTAATTGAATCACCCTTTATTACGCAACACCAGGAAACTCAGCAGTATCAGAACCTATTGAAACTGCTTGAGTTCTAGATATACAGGATCACCTATACAATCGGTAATTTTTTAAAAAAATGTGTTGAATTACACTATTATACTCAGAGTAGTTTTCAAAGCATCTAAAGTTCGTAAAATTAGATTGGTAACCATGTTTTCACAAATATGGCGGTTCAGTACTGGCACAGCGTGTATACCTGTATGTCAAATTGCACCTCCGTGAAAACAATTAAAGTTACCTTTCTAAACTTTAAATTACTATTCATTTTTAGATACATTTATGAGTTTTGCTAGAAGTGATGTTTTAGATCGGTGAGAAGGGCGACAATATACTTGGACCAAGAATTGTAAACGCAAACAAACTTATGTAATTCCAGAGAATCCATATTATCTCAGGGCGCTTTCGTACGGGTTGAATGAGAATGCTGTAAATTCTTGTAACTTAGAGATAAAGGTTAAATGATAAAACAAATGAAATTAGAATATTATGCACGAAACAATATCTCTTCCTATATCTATAGAGCGCAATTTTTATAACTATACCACGTTACTTCCATCCGGTATCAAAGATCCTTTTGGAGTTGACAGATCACGTAGTTTGCTTTAGGCGGCGGATGGGCTATAAAGAGGATATGTGACGCCCGGTTTACATCCTCTATGTTAATACACCTCACCCTCCATTCACAAAGCTTTCATATCGCGCATTTGCACTCCATTACCTGTCTCTGATATTACACCGATTTGATAAGAACGTTTTAGTGAGCCTGAGCACATCTAAAACTCTTGCAATCCTTATGTGATGTATGTTTATAATAATTATAGGTACATTTAAACTAAATTGCAATCTTATATCAAGCCAACAAACATTACGTATTAAAACGTCTATCAGTCTTAAATTGAATGTAATCGGCAATCTCATCTCATGGTGTTCTAGACACGCCGATTGATGCAAAACAGACAACTTACAGCCTTTTCTCGAAACAAACCATCCATTAAATTTAATAATGATCCGATCAATATCGTTTCATCAGACGTCGTATATTGTTATTAGGAAAATTTCCTTTATTTGCTTGAATAATTGAAGTGAAATAATTTTTCTGAAAAATGTTCGATAATGTTGCAGTACATCATTTTCATTTCGGTCGCCGTCTCATAATGGCCGTCTCTGGCACTGACTGATAGCGCTGCTAGCCAACTCGAGCTTTATGAAAACATATGAAATATATTCAATCTGCGAATGTGCGATAAGCCAGTCGCCGCTACCGCTATTGCAAGAAATCAATTTTGTTCTCCCAACCGCACTAATACCCTGGATATTACAAAGTGGTATTTGTAGAATTAATATTAACATTGGATGTTAAATTTAGAACTTGTTGAACCAATGTTATTGTTTCATAAAAAGATATTGCCATTGAACAATGGGTTTTGTTATAAGCAATTTTTTACGGCTGAAAATAACGTGATTAGATATTCTAACTATTACGAATAATCTCAATCAGAATTGTCCAATGGAAACATGTTTAAAAAGAGTAAATTAATTGCTATTCAACTTATTTCAAAGAAATCGCTATTAACATAAGACGCTTGTTCCAGAGGAGCATTAATCTTCCTGTTGATAACATTCCTAAATATATATATATATATATATATATATATATATATATATATATAATAGCAGAACGGTTATTTGCAGTCCGCAATAAGAAATTGTGTAGAACAATATAAAATAAGATGTATTGTAAACAAACTCTATGAAAATAAGAGCCTATTGACGAATACAAATCGGGCTGGTAGTTATATGGCATTAACAAAACATTAGCTTATTACTTATGGAGGAAACATCCATGACCGACGGTTTCGGCTTTATGAAGCCTCCTCAGAGTGAAATAGTCTCCAAGAACCCTATGAGTAATCGAAGCTAGTATAATGATATAATTTCGAAACAATCACTGTAGCAAAGTATAAACGATCAGTGATAAACACCAACACTACAAGTGTGGAAGTACAAATTGAACCGAAACTACATAATAAATCCTATAGATGGCTATACAAGTACGTGTGGCCATTTGAGATTTGCGAATGTTACAAGCAAAATTTGCAAACGTAACAAACTTCTGCGCAGTGTTTGCCCGCAAATCAAATAATAGCAGAACGGTTGTTGCAGTCCGCAAGAATTTAGAACAATATAAATAGATGTATTGTAAACAACTCTATGAAAATAATAGAGCATGACGAATACAAATCGGGCTGGTAGTTATATTAACAAAACATTAGCTTATTACATGAGGAGGCTTCATAAAGCCGAAACCGTCGGTCAGTGGATGTTTCCTCCCTATGAAGTAATAAGCTAATGTTTTGTTAATGGCTATATAACTACCAGCCTGATTTGTATTCGTCAATAGGCTCTATTATTTTCATAGAGTTTGTTTACAGATACATCTTATTTTATATTGTTCTACACAATTTCATTGCGGACTGCAACAACTGTTCTGCTATTATTTGATTTGCCTTGCAGAACCCTGGTGTCGCCGAGAAGGTTTGTTACGTTTGCAAATAAATTTTGCTTGTAATATTCCGCAAATCTCAAATGGCCACACGTACTTGTATAGCCATCTATAGGATTTATTATGTAGTTTCGGTTCAATTCTGTACTTCCACACTTTAGTAGTGTTGGTGTTTTATCACCTGATGGCGGTTTTATATACTTTGCCATAGTACAGTGATTGTTTGAAATTATATCATTATACTAGCTTCGATTACTCATAGGGTTCTTGGAGACTATTTCACTTAACATCCAAACCGCTCTGTGTTTCCTCCCATAAGTTAACTATGTTTTTTTCTTTAACTCCAGCCATTTGTTTAATTGTTAAAATAATTTTTCATAATTTTTAAAATATTATTTAATTAATATTATATATATATATTTATAGTTATACCCCCTTTTTCCTTTAAATTCAATTTAAATCACCAAATATTTTCCCAAAACCCTTTAAGTTCTAGTTTATAATATATACGTAAGTTTAATATAATGGAAATTTATTACAAATTTTAAAAATTAATAAACCCTTAATTAAATTAAATAGAATTTATCCCAAAATTTAATACCTTTTTCAATTTTGGGTTTACCAAAACCCTTTTTTCCCAAAGACCTGGAAGTTCTGACCCCTTTTTCCAATTACTTTGCCTTTTTTTTTAATTCCTTAATTTTAATAAAATTGAAAAATTGTATTAAATTTAAATGTAAAATATTTAAAATTAAATTACCCGGTTTGAAATTGTTCGAATCAGACCAATTCTGTTTCCTCAACGTTCCAAATTTATAAATGTACCTGTTCTGTTTTCCAAAAATTCCTTTGTTTATTTAAATTTGAATTTTGCATCAAAATTTACAAATTAAATTAAAATTGTACCTGATTTGAAATTTATATACCCAAGAATTTGAAATGTTATATCCACCCCAATTTCTACTCACGTTAAACGGCAAAAGAAACTCTTTGTAATTGTAGCACTATTATCACTTGATATTCTGCTTTATTTATTCACTGTAACATAAACTTGATATTCTATTTTAATCACACGTGACTTTCTGATTAACAGTGACGCAGCTTCGTCCTGCATGAGTTGTAAACTGACCCGTCTTACTATTGCTCTGTGTTATATAGGCTCATCCCACTTACATGTGGGCTGGGTTTCCAAGCGGTTATGTAGATATCTCAACCAACCAGGTCTTTAATATTCCCTGCATTTCGAAGTTGTTTCTGATGTAATTTCTTCGATTTTCCGTGTATAGTGTCATTTAATACCTTATTATTCGTTATCTTGACCATACGTTGTTTTGTGTAGATATCGCCTTTTCAACAATTGAACAAAATAAATTATGTAACCTTAATTCTGCTTTCGTTTATGTATTTTTATGCGTATTTGAAAACTGCGTTTTCTTATCAAAATGTTTATTGTTTCAGCGTAATTGCAGAAAGCTTTGTTAGGTTTTATCTCTCATCTTCGTATTTGTTTTATAACTAATTAGAGCACTTCTCAACGCGTGTTTAATTACATGTACTATCATTTCTTCTGAATACGCGTTCTATTGTTAAAAGGTATGCTCACTGGCATTACTTAAAATTAATGACGGTCTATATACAGAGTGTTAAATACTTGCTATTTAAATAATGTATGAATTACCTATTTTTTGCTAAATACGCGTTCTATTGTTGTAAGATATGCTTCCTTGCATCGCTTAAAGCTAATTACGGTCTATATACAGGATGTTAAATGCTTGCTATTTACATAATGTACGAATTACTTATTTTTCTGCTAAATAAATGCAGTTTTCTTATTTCTATTGCAATTTATGGTTACTATACGACCCTTGCTACTCAATACACCCATAAACAACCCCTTATCACAGCATTATATATGTATATATATGTACACACACAAATATTAGGTAGTTACAAAATGCACGTAAGTTACACAGACCAACACAGTTTTTGTTTCCTGATGTCTAATGGGTGTCTTTTATGTATTTATGATCGTTGACGTTGACACCGAATCTGATCTCATAATTTTTGTATCACCCTCAGGTATTAAGATATTCGTTAGACAGTTTACATTGTATAACATATTGTAACAATGTAATTCAATGGGTGACTCATCGTTGGAATGTACACAGGGTCCTAATGTCTGGCAAAGGTTCTAAAAATCGCTGTAAAAGCCGACTTAAGATACATAAGTACCGCGAACAGAATGGACAGCAGTTGATATCCTAAATGCGTCTATAAATACATATAAAATATAAATAAAAAAATTATATTTTATTGTACATTGTATGTTGTTGCGCTTTTTTAAAATCTTCATCTTTTATTGTATTATTTAGGTTCAGGGAATTATTAACACCCCCCATGGAAATTTTCGGATATTATTATGTTAAAAATAAGCGTAAGATGAAAACCACACAGATTTGGTTCTCGCATAAGCTTAACAATGATTTATGATTTATGGTTTGGGAAGTTGCAAACATTGCATTTCTCTTGCCTAACGTGCGCTGTGCCTAGCAGCTTGCGTCAGAACAATAACCTATCTTGGAAAGAGGACGATGGTTCGTAGGAGCCGATGTGTCGAAATAAGCAGACTTTACTACCGACTTTCCTCGAGTGTACAAGTGTTTTCGTAGAGTTCGGATAGTCGACGAAGTGGTTCGTTTCTCTTTCGTTCCCTTTCTTTTACCGTTCTAAGAAATATAGGCGCTTCGTCGATAAGAAAGCTACCACCAACCAAACAAGAGGGCATTTGGACGCCACGACGAGATTAAGACGCAATAGTATTAAAATAACCACGGGGTAAGTGATTACTTTAGAATTTGAAATGCATTTGACGCCCCGTTGAAAATTTAACCTCGCGTAAATTCGAATATTTTATATTAGTTATTTGCGCATATTATGTAGTAAAAAATTAAAGTAAAAATGAACGGTGAAATTAAAACAGTAGCGCCTAGAAATAGAGTCCCCATTATAAATTTGAGGTTTATAAAAAAGAGTTGGCTTTTTCACGTTTAAATTGATCGTTTTAATTTACATTATCTAGTAGTTTCATGTTTGTTTTGCATCTAATACCTAACCAGGAAACAAAAGAATTGTATGTTTAAACCTGAAAACATTGCAATAAATTGAATTAAAAGCCGTTACTTATCGGTTTTAAAATTTCATCACTGGTAATATTGTCGCTACCCATGTGGTTGGTTACCTATTGGGCGCATTTCCAGGTGGCGGATAGGAGAAATTCCAGGATATATGGCCAAGGGATTGGCTATCTACTCTGTGAAAGATCGTGATAAACTTATCTCTTTCAGTGACCCCAGTGACCTGAGTGGCATAAGACCCACAATATGATGGAGAGCAAGAGACTGTGCTGATGCGGGATAAAATTCGCTCTCTAGCCAAGTGAAAACGATCCCGCGGACCAAACCACAAAACCCAAGCTGTAGTTTCGTGGCTAATGGGCCTGCACTGAGGTAAACAAAGCCGGTGGGTCAATTTTGCAACATCGTCATACCGTGCCTTTCCTGCCGTCGTGGTCATGTCCCACGGACAAGAGGGTGTGGGAGTCTTGGCTTAACCACCCGGACTAAGAGGAGACAACTTCGTTAAAAATCCCGTGGCTGGATAGTTGATTAGTCCCAATCGGTCCAAAACTCGGGGAACAGGACGGCACCCCGTTTTATTCACGCCTTCCATGCCAACAGGGGGCACCTAGCATGGCGACCATTTACATCCTCCATACTAGTGGGTACAATCATGAATAATATTGGTAGCACTAGTAAAACTGAACCTGAAGAGGTGGAACCAGCAATCCTCAGGTAACCAAAATGTATCCATGGAGGTGGAGCAGACCTGGGATGCAAGTCCTCTTGAAAGACCGGTGTCTGAAACACCAGACATAGAAAATACTATAAAGAAACTTGCAGGCACTGGACTGCAAACAAAGAGGCTTTTAGGAGCTCAGCGTAAAAAGCTAAGGAAAGCCAAGAAAGTCGAATCTGGGACTTGGACAAAATCAAACCTGTCCACTATGTAAGCTGATGGGGGACTGCGATATAGCCCTTATCCAGAAACCTTAGATTTGCAAGGGAAAGGTGCTAGGACTGAGTTCAACCGGTGGGGCACTTGTATATAGTGGATCCACTGATATACCCAGGACTTGTATACTAATCAACTTAATCAGGGTCAGCATAATAAGCCTTTTAGGCTGCAATGCGACGGAGCCGTTTGGCAGACGCATCCGCCAGGGACAGTGGTTTTAGTGGGTATGCCGCAAGGAGAGTCCCACACATTGGCTATAAAAGCTTTCCACTCCGTCGGGTTTGGATAACCATCAAAAAAAATATTCCGTGGTTGGTAATACCGTAAATATAATGTTCAATATGGACGATACGTCATTTGTTGGTCCAAATTAATTTGCATTTTTAGATTATAAATTGAAATAAATTAAAAACCACCGCATTTAGAGCTTGTTAAAGTTAATATTTAACACATACAACCTCAAATTTACACGGAGGTTAAATTTCCCAAGGCCACTAAATGCGTGGTTAAGTTATTATGACTAGCACCTACCCGGGGTATCTTGCTCCTGATGCAGCGGTTTCAACGTTTTGCATGCATGTCAAGGTGGAGCCCTGTTGTCCCGGTGTTTGCCTGGCTGTAGCCCTCTTCGACGAGGCGCCGATATATGTTAAACGATCGAATATGTACGGTAGAGAAGGCATTACTTCGTCGATATCTGAGCACTAAAATACGTCTAAACTCGCAAGAGAGTGGTAGTCAAGTCCCTTGTTTCAGTTCATTCGTTCCTACGAAATGTTTCTCCCCTCCAGGAGAGGTTAAAGTTCTCTGCCGCATATTGGTGGGTACAATCGGGTGTATGGCGTGATAAATCCCTACTTTAAATTCTCTCACCCTTCCGCAAGAACCAAATCTTTGTGTGGTTTTCACGTACGCTTGCTTTAAAACGTGAATATGCTGAGAATTTACCCCCGTGCAAGGTTTTAGAAAATCCGCGGAACCTAACTAATACAATTAACGTTAAAGCTTTTAAAAGAAACATAGTAAAATACATTCCAGGTAATCCTAAACAGACTTTCTTGTGTTCAGTGAGTGATTTAAAAAAATATTTAAATAATTTGTACTGTGGTTTGTTTTTCAGTTATATGGAACAATTTCTACTAACATTAAATCACCGAAAAATCATTGTTATTCCAGATTAATTTATAACATCTAAATTAAACACTAATTATTGTTTGGTCGCTGTTTGAAATATCCTGTGAATGGTAATTTCTATTTATCTTTTTTGAAAAAATTTTCAATAAAATAAAATAATAACTTAAATTCACGATAACCCGAGTGTCTGTCTATATATAAAAAATTTGTTCTTTTAAAAATTATAATCTATCTACCTGGTTGTTAAGTAAATTATTTTATTTAGGGTTATTCTACGAATGTACCTAAATCTTTCTATTAAAAACATTGTTTGCTTCCAGTAACTATAGTTTAAAAATAACGTCTCTTAAAAGTAGAGTAGTTTCGAGTTCACGTATTTATACAACCTTTCTTAATTACGAAATGTTCTTAATTGATTTTCGTGACCTATTGCCAATATCATGTAACTTGAGTGTATATAACCTTATATAAAAATGACTTTCCTTTTAATTTCATTCTTAAATTGTTGATTAGATTAACTGTTTAATATCTTTCTTACGCATGCATAAATTTCTCGTATTTCATTTTCATTTTTATTGACTGATTTGGTAAAGATGTAGGGTTGTTTTTTATTTAAAAAACGTCGCTTAAAAAATTGAAAACAATACCTTTCATTTCTTTATATTCCCAAATTAACATAACTCTAAAAATTACTTCTGTTATATTACAAACTGAAAACTGAAACCAAGTTATTTTCTGTTTGATTTTTGATAAGTGGTTTTTCTCAAAAACTAATGGCTAATGATATCTATTGCAAATTATACCATATTGTACTATCATTAACTTAGGGAGTACATGCTTTTAATTATAAATATTACCTAACGATTAGCCTCAAACTTCTAACTGTCATCTTACCTTTAATTATATAAATATACATTGCCTTCTCTAATATTCATAAAAAAAAAATTTCTTGTAATATTATCTAATTATTCAGCTCCCCCATCGTTTATTTCTACGTAAATTGAGTTCTTCACCTTTAACAGATCCTATCGTACATCTAAATAGATATCAACCCTTTAATCTACAAGTGTTCCAAACTTTGCCTTACCGTATATATATTTTATTTTAAAAGATAGACCTCTCATCCCTGATTAGAAATTATTTTCGGTCGTCATAACACGCAAATATATTCAATTTTTTTTTTAATTTTCATCTTCTATTTTGTTATTATACTACAATCTAATATATGCATTTATCGTAGTTGACACTTTTTGTCTGAACAACACATCGAATTATTGTGACTTGTACTAATGTTCGGGGCTGTTGCTTCACTCCTAGGATATTCATAAAATCCCAACCTATGCCTCTATAGTAAAAAGCCAGTTTCCACAGTTGCTAATTCAAGAAAATTCTATTCGATGTGTTTTCTTACGCATATATTTCAATGATTTATATATTTTCCGTTATCAATCGTTTTATAGGAACCGTATGTATGTTTTGTTTTTATTAAACCTGTTGGTGAGAGACTATCACCTTTGTCGTTTCAAATAGTATTCGTTATGTTGTGGGTGAATTGAAAATTTCTTATTTTTATCTTCAACTAACTGTTAATCGTACAATTGTCCACAGTATTTGAGTCATTGAAATTGTATGCATATTTAAGTTGATTGCGTTATCTTTATTTAATTTTCTTATCGTAGTGGATGCGCTTTGCAGGTGGTCCTTTAAAACCAATTTGTCTTGATATGGGTATTCTTTGCTCTCTACGTCTTCTCTAGGATGCTTATCCTAAAACTCTACTTTTTCTAAATCCTCCATCTTGGTTTTCAGCCGTAATCTTTTCTATGGTGGACCTTTCTTAGTCCCGAAACATTACATATAATTTTTTGTGATTTTCCAATGCTCCACCCGAAGGTACTATATTGGCCAGGAAGCGAGTTTTTTTTTACCTGGAAAATTTTGAATTTTGCCGAATCCTTGCTGTTCCAAGCATGGTAGGGATCTTTAACGTGCGTGACAACACTCACACACGGGACCTCCATTTTACCTCTCATCCGAACGAGGGTGTATTTTTGCGAAAAATGCTCGCCTAACATTTTTCAAGCGGACCGTGTCGGGATTCGAACCCGGGACCTAGGGCGTAGTAGTCACACACATACCACCACGCCACGGAGCCGCCTTAGTCCCGAAACATTACATGTGATTTACCAATGCTCCACCCGAAGGTACTACATTGGCCAGGAAGCGAGTTTTTTTTTACCTGGAAAATTTTGAATTTTGCCGAATCCTTGCTGTTCCAAGCAAGGTAGGGATCTTTAACGTGCGTGACAACACTCACACACGGGACCTCCATTTTACCTCTCATCCGAACGAGGGTGTATTTTTGCGAAAAATGCTCGCCTAACATTTTTCAAGCGGACCGTGTCGGGATTCGAACCCGGGACCTTGGGCGTAGTAGTCACACACATACCACTACGCCACGGAGCCGCCTCTTAGTCCCGAAACATTACATGTGATTTTTCCAATGCTCCACCCGAAGGTACTACATTGGCCAGGAAGCGAGTTTTTTTTTTACCTGGAAAATTTTGAATTTTGCCGAATCCTTGCTGTTCCAAGCAAGGTAGGGATCTTTAACGTGCATGACAACACTCACACACGGGACCTCCATTTTACCTCTCATCCGAACGAGGGTGTATTTTTGCGAAAAATGCTCGCCTAACATTTTTCAAGCGGACCGTGTTGGGATTCGAACCCGGGACCTTGGGCGTAGTAGTCACACACATACCACTACGCCACGGAGCCGCCTC
Source organism: Platerodrilus igneus (assembly GCA_036346225.1). Classification (NCBI taxonomy): domain Eukaryota; kingdom Metazoa; phylum Arthropoda; class Insecta; order Coleoptera; family Lycidae; genus Platerodrilus; species Platerodrilus igneus. The sequence goes on along the minus strand of JARFIW010000929.1, from coordinate 3,059,949 downwards.
TTAGTCCCGAAACAACCGTCCATCACATAAACCCACTCCGGGCTACTGACTACACAGTGCTTCGCTAGCCATCGTTTTCTATCGCTATTGCTCAATGTGAGCCCTTCCTCTTCTCCCTTCTACAAGGGTTGCTATAAAGCACAAAACCTCCCACCTAGTCTCTTATCTTTTCCTTATTTTCTGCTTTTACATTTATTTTCGAAGTTTCTGCATAGTTAAAAGGTTGTTATTTTACGATATTGGGTCGTGGATGTGACTAACCTCCGTCTAGCTGTGCATAGATAATGTTTTCCGCTGATGTACGTTATAGCCGTCAACTGTGATTTTGTTAGTGATTTGGCCTCAGTCTGATCTTGTAATAGACATCGCGATGCAGGGACTGCATTTGCCTTTTTATTTAGTTCTCATGTTGTTCGTATGAACGAGTGCCGCTTCACGGTTCTCCTTTTGGAGGGTATGAGTAAAAACCGTATTTCAAGTTCTTGCAGGATCATTCTACCCCCTCGGGAGTCCCCTTTTTTTTTGCTATTATATGTGGTGTGCCTTGATAACTATAAAACCTCCGAACCAAAATTAGGTTGTACGTTATCTTTTTAAAAAAAATTTATTTCCTTAATACATTATCTTATCTTGATTACTAGGTTAAATCGTAAATGTTTAGTGTTTATATCTTTCTGTAAAGTTATTTTGGAATTTTATTTTATCTGATTAATATACGACCATAACTGGTTATTAATCTTTTTCTGAACGTATCTTAGGGATCCTATTGTATATCCTGAATTTAATAGAAGAAAGACAAAAATACAAAAACAGACTAAATGAGACAGGAAAACAGAGATACAAAACCATAAAATGGGAAATTATTCGCAAACGCATGAAATATGGGGAACAATAAATTAAGGAAACGTACAAAGAGGTACAGACTAAGATGGAAATAGGAAAGACAGACGAAGCATACAAATTAATTAAAATAAATTTTAGGAATATAAAATTGTATAGCAGAAATATAAGGAGCGTGGAAGGAGACATCATCATAGAAAATGTAGAGAATGTGGTTAGTTGGCAAAAATATATAGGGAATTTATATGCAGGTCAGGAACTAGCAGCACTGCAACAGGAATCAGACATTGAAAAGGATGACTTGGCATATCCCATCCATAGAGATGAGTTTGAATTAGCATTGAAGGGTTTGAAAAATGGTAAGGCATCGGGTATAGATAATGTGCAAGCAGAATCTTTAAAAGCTGCTGGACAAGCAGTAACAGAAGGTCTTTTCAACTTGTAAGCTATATCTATAAGACAGGCAAAATAGTCAAAAATTTCAAACGTAACATCGTGGTCACTATACCCAAAAAAGAGGCACTGATATATGTGGAAATTTTCGAACAATAAATTTGACAGTACATGTAGCAAAAATATTAACTATATTTGTACAAAAACGGATGGAAAAACAAGCTGATGAACTACCAGGAGAAGATCAATCTGAGGTTGATAATGAAAAGGACAATAGAAAAAGGGAAAAACGTGTATATAGGGCTTGTAGATCTGGAAAAAGCATTCGACAATGTAAAATGAAAAAAATGTTTGCAATACTCAAAAAGATTGGAACGAGGTTTAGGTATAGACGGATAGTTCATAGCTTATACAACGTGCAAACAGCGGTAATAGAATTACAGCGGGAACGTCAAGAAGTAAATATTAGGAAAGGGGTGAGGCAGGGATGTGTTTTTTTCATTTTTATCTTGTATATCGAAGAGGCAATAAATACTGTCAAATGCAGGAAGATATTTGGAATTACTATGCAGATGATTTAACGGTATTAGCATTTAGCAAGAAATAGTTAGAAGCAGCTCCTAATGAAATGGAAACATGTCTAACAGAGACGTACGGTATGAAAATTAACAAAAATAATACTAAAGTACTAGTATGTAAAGGAGGCGAAAATAAGTCAAAACCAGTGTACAAATAGGAAACGAGAACTTACAAGAGGTTAAAGATTTCTGCTACCTAAGAAGCAAAGATTAGCACAAGATCGTGTTGCATTTAACAAGATAAAGCGACTACTATATTCAAAGACAACAAACATAGAAACAAGAAAAGATTTTAGAAAGCATTTGTATGGATCATAGCACTTTACGGTTGTGAAATTTGGACAGTAGGAGAAGCGGACAGGAAAATGATAGAAGCCTTTGAAATGTGGTGCTACAGACATCTGATGAAGATATCATGGACAAACAAAATTAAGATAATGGGGGTACGCGTCTAGGCAGTTCCAGAACTGAAGATCTAAAGATGATGATGATGATGCATAATATTAAAAACAAAAGCTTTGTTTTAAGGTACTGCCCACAAATTTTATTTATTGGGTTTTTAATAGATATTATAGGTGTAACGCGTTGCGTTACGCGAAAAATTAAATTAAAAAGAAAAAAATTTAATAAATTTGAAAGGAAAAACTAAAATATGAACGCACCTCGTAGGATAGATTTCACGAATATTTAATATCAATTAATCATAATATTTCAAATCTTGTTTCTATAGAAATAATTCAGACAGCAAAGTATCAGTTTCATTTAAATACATTATAGCGATGATTTAATTAACCGCAAACGCAAACCGATCTCAATTTGACCAAAAAACTGCGTACATCCTTTCCATAAATCAGATAACTTAAATAGGCAGATATCGTTCATCTCGATCACCAAGGACATTAAAATGTTACCATATTACAACATAATGCACTCAAAGTAATGAAATAATAACCACATTATTAAATATTGATTAAAATTCTACATTGTAGCATTGTCTGCTGACCCCAGGAGATATGATTTTACAGTGGAAGGAATTAGATTCGTTGCACCCGATAGAAAAGGTTGACACTAGTTATTCGTGAAACGGTAACAAGAACAGGTCAAAATGTAATTATTTGAGCGTGTAATACGGCGGTAACCCGCGACATAGGAGGGGGGTCGGTATAGAGACGAAAGTTAAAAGTGAACGAAAGGCAGCTTTAAAGAAAAAAATTAAAGATGGATGTTCCCACATTGACAAACTTAGAACTTACTTACACGAGCAATTCAAAACACCTGTTGATGAAATTAGTTTCGTTGTGACCGGTTAAAGGGGTTCTAACTTGGATAGTTCAGCCGGCCATTAAGTTGGAATTTTGGGTTATGGTATGTTAAGGGGGTTGTTGTTTGTAGGACGGGAAAATAAAAATATTGGAGGGTTCTGAAAAACCCGAAAGTTTTAAAGATTGAAATTAAAATGTGATTAGAATGAGCTTTTACGTTTAGAATTATTAATTACGGAATTGTGGACTGAATAGGCCTATTCTACGTATTTATGTAATAGGGAATTAAAATGAAAGTAATTGTTTTGTTGGATTAAATTAGAGATAGAAGTAGTGTATATTGATTTTAAATGCAAATTCTAGTGGTCGAATTTAGTGTTAAAAAATTAGTATTTTGAGATGGACAATGATATATGACGAAAAACACGAATTTAGCTGTTTATAACATTTGTTATAAACATTTCCAGAAACTGGAATTTATAAATGTCATGTAATTTAATACTGGTAGCCGAAAATGTCGATTGCTGTGACAGACGGTTTGGCCTCCTCAATTACAACGGAGAAAAAGTCTTTCAGGGTAAGTTATTGTGTAACGTAGTTTTTCGTATTCCAGCCAGTTTATTGATTATTTTTATTCTTTTATTATTTTTATTTCGAATTTCTATATATTTCTTTAATAATTTTTCCCTACGAAACCACTCCCGCGCACTGTAGTTAGCCGACGTACCCTTATATGGGACGGGTTCCCGTCCTTTCACAGAATATCAAAATTTATTAACTTAAAGCACATTATATCCTTAAAATACGTTTTAAAATTACCTTTTCAAATATGCCACATACTTAAAAAAATGCAAATTCTGTTCTAAATTTTAAAAATATGTATTTTTACATTGAACGTTTGTTAATCCTGATGCAGCTAACCGTATGACGTCCTGTCAGTAATTCGACAGATCGAGTATAAAATTCTTTTTTGACTGCAATTATACATACATATTGCGCACAAAACAGTTCATTGTGTTATAATAAGCCATTATTTCATATTCGGTGCTGTCAACTTAGTCTCGTGATACGTATTGAATTCACTTTCAGCAGCAGTGCTGCAAATGGTTAATGGCTAAATTACATTTCAATTTGTACTCATGCAAACAAACAGAACGCACAAAATAATGGTAAAACCCTGTAATGTTTATGGCATACGATAACAGACAAGAAATGACCTATTAGTATTGAATTTTTACCCCTTATTTTCATATAATGACAGATAAGAGAAAACAATACCCATTTTTATAACACAAAGCACGACACTTCACATTTATAACGTCGCATCGCATAGAATGTGTCATTTCTGTGCTGGTAAGAAAAAAATTGCACCAAATCAAGCGTAAGGTGCTGTTTTATCTTTCTACAACGCCAAACAATTCGCAAACTTCGGTGAGTTCCGATTCCGGTCCATCCCATATTAATCGAGATAAGGAGATAGAGAGAAATACGGGGCATCAATTGTGACAAAATATGAAGCAGTGATAGAAATTTCGAGATTACTAGTACAAAAAATAATTATAAAACCCTTAATACGAAAGGGTGCTCATTTAATTCCTGAGTAAGAAATGACAAAATAAACATTTTATTGTTTATTAGAAACAGCTGCATTAATTGCTTATATTTTTAAATAATTTAACGGTCCGAGTTATGATTATTACTACACATTCCGAGTTTGGATCGCGTTAGGCTTAATATAAAGTACAACGTTTCGCCTGCATTCGTATCATCATCATGACAGGCGTAGGTCATTACTTCCTAACATGAAGACTCGCACGCCTATTAATCGGAAAGGTGACTTGTCACTAAGTAGTGATTTTAAGAAAAATTATTTCTAGACGAGTAGACTCAACGTCGAATTCAACCAAAGGGTTTTTGTAGCAAGACTGTGAACGAATACTAACCGCTTTGTGTCCAATATGTATATGATTTTTTGGTTTATCCGGTTCAACGTTATGTCTAATATATTTGTTTTATTTTATTTTTCAATTTAGTAAATTTTATGTTAGCAATAAACGATTTCCCAAAACTGGGCTGTGACAAGTGAATCAAAGCGTGTTCTACTATCATGATTTTTGGCTGCATCATCTACAGACATAGCTCTAGAAGAAAATCATGATGAAAACTCCACTGTTTCCTAAATCACAGTAAGAGATATGCGTTTACAGGCACCTACTGTAAGCTTCCGGTACAATCAACATCATTAACAATACTCCATATATTCGCCATCAAAAGATATTCTATATACCGTTAGCACATGCCAAAAATGAGAACAAAAAAACCTTCTAAACTACAATTTCTCGATACAAAATAACTTTAAAATTCCAATCAATAGCAACTAGTCATCCAATGAAAAATGCTGCAAAAATTACCCAAATATTTAAACATGCAAATAAAACCCAAAAATTTAAAAGGATGATGTTGAGACAGATCCAAGTGAAGATGTCGCAGAATTTTAAGTGTGGCAGAGCGATGCTGCGAATGCCTAGTGCAAAGCTTGTGTACTCATTTTTTCCCTGCTGTTCTTCATTGTGCAGCGATACTAGATTATAATACGCCCAAAATATATGTCTTATTTTCCTTTGCTTGATTTTAGCTATGTTCACTGTCTGTAATCATTTCTTAATAAATGTTATTATGATGGATATTAGAGTTGAATTTAAAATACATTCTTGGTTATATATACAAAATTATTTAAAACATTCGATATGTCTCGGAGTTTTTTAATAAAATTTGATACATACTTAGTTTAAAAAACATTTATGCACCGTTATTTTTATTCACTCAACTAAATTTCCACATCATGATAGAATATTTTTTCTTCATGGACTTAACTGAATTCAATTCAACACTATTGTGGCCGATAGCAAATCTGCGGAATAGTTTTAGGGAATGGAGTCTTTTTTTCCTTTCAACTGTAGTGTCTACACAACTGTTTTACATACACAAATATGTCTTCACCCTTTTTGGATATATTTTTAGTCAACTTGTTAATTTTAATGCATGAACCATCGGTGGTCCTAACGACCCTGGACTGTAGTGATAAATTTTAAAACCGCGTGATGCAATGATAACATAAACGTATGTATTTATTTTGCAATAGCGACACAACCTTATTGGCTGCAGGTAATTGAAGCTGAATTCCCGAAAATAGGTTCCAGAACGCATAGCATCGGCAGCATCTGCATTTCAAGTAATAACATTATTAGATGACTAGGTACCTCTGTTTCTGTTCAGTCAGATTTTTACGGTAACTTTCTGAAATAAAGAGATTCTGCATGAAATTACAACGACCTTAATTGGAACCACTAATTCAAACCCCTCCTTATGTGATTCTGCCAAATAATCCAAACTTAACAAATATTAAAGTATTAAAAACTGTCCTGCATAAAAATGTTTCTCCATACGTGAAATATATCCCGTAACCCTTTATCCATTCATTAAAAACCAAACAAGCATTTGCTTCGTGTAACACTTTAAATTCTTTGAAATGTTTGCTCGTCAAACAACTTTAAATAAACCCTCTTCCTTGAAACACGTGCTAGTTAGTTTGTTATTTCAAATAGTTTCGTAAAAATATCTGCTATTCTAAGACTGAGAGGCTCGCCTTAGCAATTCTTCCTAAAATAATTATAACCACTGTTCGTTATAGTTGCTGGTCGTTAAAACTACTTCTAAATAGGTTCTTTGAAAAGATTAAATGCTTAAACGTGCTTGTTATTTGCTCGTATTCTTGAAATTCCGTATTGTTATATTTGCACGGGTTCGTTGCTCAAATTTTATTGGTAGCAGCGTTTTTTCTTATTAAATTATTTCGAGAATATTTATAGCATGGATTGATAATCATACAGACCTCTATTCTGTTCGAGAAAGCTAGGCCACTTTACATGCTTCACCGTAATTTTATTTATCTATATCGCAGAGGCATGGTAAATGTAGTTTGCTTCCACTGCAACCAACGAAATTCAATAGAATTAATTATCGTGTTTTGTTTTCTGAATTCGGTGAAGATTTGACCGTTGTATATATTTTCACTTGCCTTCTCAGAATATTCTACACCAATATCGGTGGGAATAGTTTGATATATTCCCTTCCATAATTTTCAAAGCTGTATAAATACAACCCCAACTTTGAAAAGATCTCTTACTAATTCGACTCCTCCATTATTAATTCGACGCTTCTTTATTGATTCGATTGCTTTTTGAACGTTGTAAAGTAGCGATTTTAAAATTCGTTTGTGCTAGTGCGGTACCGTTAATTTATTCCAGCCCCCACCTGCATTTCGTGAGATGGCACCCGAAAGAAGATAACTCCAGGTACAAAATGTTTTTCTGTTTACTTATTTTTGTTGCTGTTTTGGAAGATAGACAGTTGCTTTTGATTAATTCTACAATACATTGCAGGCCGACGGTGACGCACGCTTTATTATGTATAAATTACTCTAAGAATTTTAATGCGTTTAGAAAGCTTTTCTAATGATTGTTTTTTACTGTTTAAATTAATGTGAACGTCAATAATGAACTGTTTAAAATTTTAATGATAGGAGATGCATTTCCCACAGAATTTTTTACTGACTATATTATTATTTCGATATTTCTTGTACATATGTGGGGTTGGACCATATTGTAAGTATGCTTGTAATTAGATAGTAAGATTTTGTGCTTGATATTTTTCTGTGTAGACTGTACACTGTATAGTATATAAATTTATGCTTTATGCATACCACGTAGTAACGAACGATTCCGCAATCAAGTATTTTCGACGTTTGTAAATATTCTTTTGGGACTGTATAAATTTCTTGGTTACTGAGGTTTTCAATTCAATTTTCTTTCTAGATCACGTTTCTGACGTTTTTGCGCTAGCCCGAACTCTGATTCTTTTGGAGTTCGATTCTGTCCCTGTGTTTGGTTGCGGTATTTGGTGTATGCAATTTTCTACTGCTTACTGTGCTGCGTTCTTCGTTGTCCGCACAGAATACCGTAACACGTAGTAAGATACATTACCACCTCCTCATGAATCGGCAGTTGTCCAACAATCCTGCTCATCGAGAGCCCATTAGCCTTTGATGAAACATCATCTGTTGAGCAACCGTCCTTGCACATTTCTGTTTTCGCATATTGTTAGGTTCAATTGTACCCTGTTTTCACTTCATATAGGATTCTCTATAAATATACCCACGTTTTCGTTCCAACATTTTGTATAACTATCTGTTATGGAAGATGTCCCTGGTCATGCGTTATAATTTAATAAATTGATTTCTAATACAATTGAAACAAGTATTTTTCAACACTCCGTCGAATGTTAATAGCGTATTTAGTTTAATTAAAAGTATTTCAATCTATCTTTATTGTTTGATATAACACCGCAAATGTATTCGATTATCTACAATCCTTGTTTTGTAAAAAGAATATATTCGCTTTATTTATAAGTAATAATGCAAGTTTGAATAGCGTTATTTGCTACAATTGTATTCGAATTTGCCGGTTTTCGTTACCTACTGATACATTTCAACGATTTTGGAAGTGTTTTTTTGACATGTGTTACTCAAATATTTAAATCGCTTATCATCTCGTTTCTTAATTTCACTTTCATTTTATCCTGTTTTTAGCTGTCATAACATGTACTCTCTGCGTGATTAATTCTATTACTTCAAGAGCAATGCACGCTTCCTTGGATAGGCTACATCCCCGGTTCATTGGTCAGTTCTTACGCGCTTATTAGTACTAGTAAGATTTTTCTTTTAGCTTTTCTACGTAGGCTGTGCTTTTCTACGTAGGCAGTGCTCCTCTACGTAGGCTCAAGTGTCTTCTACGTTAGGCCAATAGTTTTTTTTTTGTTACGTGGACCTAAATGTTCTGTTGCATATCGGCTACTGTTGCAAGTATGGTCGCAAATTAATGGTACTGACTACCCCGAAGACCGCCCCTCAGTGAGCGAGGTCACGATGCCTTGTTGGTTCACCTCAGCCGATGCCGGTGCAAGATTAAGCGGGATAAGTATTCGCAGTACATTTCTTTAATATATTGTTTATCCACATTTGATATTGGTGCGAAACCAGTTTACTAAACCCGTTTAGAAAATAGCTTCGCTAGTACTTCTTGTTACTTTTAAAAAATATGCTTACTATAATTTGTTCAACATCTAATACTTTTTTTTACTTAATACACTTGCTTATCCGAAAGTATAAGCATTACATTTTACCAATGAGTGTTACATGTTAAGCTACGAATTGCGCACTTCATGAATCCATTATTAAAATTTGTCCCTAAAATATAATTATTTATTTATTCTTTTTGTTTAAAATAGAAATTTTTATTTTATTGTAAATAGAAAATCGGTGGCGATGTACTTTTCTTGTCTATGTAAAATCCCCCACTTTCCACCTTTGTAGTTAGCCCGGTATTTCTACGTTTCCTTTATTTTTATACGTAATCGTGATTTGTGCGGATCCAAACTTAATTGGCCTTTCTGTTTCTGTCTGACCCGTGCTCTTTCAACCTCATAACATACATCACTATCTCCTCAGTAATAGCTGTTACCTCAATAATCAGCAGCATCCGTAACTCGATTAAGCAACAAATATTTTCTAGTTTTCATAATCTCAACCATTTTAAGGTTCTGAAGGTTATAAATCTTCGGATGATGAATCTAAAAGTGATGGTTTAACATGATGATGAAGACGAATTTTCTTTGGAAGAAAATAAAGTATGTTGTACATCGACTATTGACAAACAGATACCTTGTTCATATTTATCTACCACTATTTAGTTTTTGTACACAGTAAACCGCAAATTAATAAAGGGACCAATAATATTTTAGATGTATTGTTCTAGAAATTAAGCGGTAAGCTTCTTAACTCGTTCAATCAATACCACTTAATTCCACTCTTTAATACACAACTGGAAACATATTCTCAGAAAAAATTAACATTTCTTGGTTATTCTACTGATATTTAATAAATTACCAAAAAGAGCGTCTCTATTTGCATGGTAATGTAATGTACAGCAGTGACCTAATAAAATGCTGAAATCGTAAACGTCTTGAAAAGGTATTGGGGTGCCTACATTCTTCAAACGAGAACGACCTGCTGCTTATAATGTTAGTCTCTTACAATAAAACACAACGTAGCAGCATTTTCATCATCATCATTGGGTCTTCAGTCCTGAAACTAGTTAGACGCGTACCATCATTGTTTCCTATTCTGAACCAACCCTTTCCCCGAAATTTGCACAGTCTGCATCTATCACTATCTGATCTAGGTCTACATCCACCTCTTTTTTCCTATCTCTGCTTGTCATATATCCCATACTATTCCCCAAAAATGCCTTAGAACGTATTCTGCCCTTCTATTTCTCATATTTTTTTCCCAAAGATATCCTTGTTCCCTTACTGTTTCTATAACCTATTTGTTATTACCGTTGTCTGTCCATCCTCAAACATCTGAAGCACAGCATTTCAAAGGCCGCTACTGTTCTTCTGTCTGCTTTTCAGACTGTTCGTATTTCGTAGGCATACTGTCTGTGCTGTGCTCCACACATACGCTTTCAACAACTTTTTGTTCTATGTTTCTTGTCTTTCATCATAGGCGCCGTTCCTTCTTGTTAGATGCAGTTCGGTCACCTTCTATTGTTTTACAATTATATACCCTATTTCTCCGACATTCAGTGGTTGCGAAGGGGGGTAAGCAGCCTGTGGCTGCCAAGTTCCCCCAGCATTTGAACATTTACTGATTTAATATTTTTTCCAATAAATCTTTTTGCACAGTCAACATTAGTTGCAGATATTTCACAAGAAACAACTAGTTGTTTATAATAATCATCAGATTTATCTGCGCTTATTTTTTCGTCATTGGGTTTCCCGTCTCAAAACTGGTTGGACATGTACCTGCACTTATTTCTTTTCTAAACTAACTTACATAGTTCCCTGAAATTCTCACACAGCAATACAGCTCGGTTCCCCTTATATTGTTTTCTAATATTATGCCCTATTTCACTGAGATTTATTGAAGGGGGTTAAGCAACCTGTGGCTGCCAAGATCCCCCAACACTTAGACATTTGCCGAAATAATAGTTTTCCAGGAAATGCTTTCACGCAATTACCATAATTCGAGAATATTGCCCATCCAATGCTTTTAGTTGCTTATAATAAATATCATGTATATTCTATTGTTTTCTAATATTATGCCCTTTTTCACTGAGATTTATTGAAGAGGGTTAAGCAACCTGTGGCTGCCAAGATCCCCCAACACTTAGACATTTGCCGAAATAATAGTTTTCCAGTAAATGCTTTCACGCAATTACCATAATTCAAGAATATTGCCCATCCAATACTTGTAGTTGCTTATAATAAATATCATGTTTATTCTATTGTTTTCTAATATTATGCCCTTTTTCACTGAGACTTATTGAAAGGGGTTAAGCAACCGGTGGCTGCCAAGACCCCCCAACACTTAGACATTTGCCGAAATAATAGTTTTCCAGTAAATGCTTTTACGCAATTACCATTATTCGAGAATATTGTTCCTCCAATGCTTGTAGTTGCTTATAATAAATATCATCTTTAAGTGCAATTACTTTCTTCGTCATTAATTTATCCATCTTGGGAGTGGTTGGATGCGTACCTCCATTGATTTCTCTTCTGAGCTAACCTACACATTTCCCTGAAACTCCTACAGCCTACATCTTTCACTATCTGTGTGCAGTAGTCTAACCTAGGTCTACCTCTTTTTCTCTTTTTTCCTATCTCTGCTTCTAGTATATTCCGCACTATTCCCTCATGCCGTAGTATGTGGCCTATCATCCTATCTCTCCTATTTTTTACCGTTTTCCACATATTTCTTTCTTCCCCTACCATTTTTAGTACCTCTTCGTTCTTAACTTTGTCTGTCCATGATATCTTCATCATACGTCTGTAGCACCACATTTCAAAGGCTTCTACCTTTTCTTGTCCGCTACTCCCACTGTCCAGGCTTCACAGCCATACAGTGCTGTGCTCCACACATATGTTTTGAGCAATCTTTTCATTGTTTCTATGTTTGTGGTCTTTGAGCACAGTAGTTGCTTTTTCTTGTTAAATGTAGCACGACCTTGTGCTAATCTTTGTTTTATATCTTTTGTGCTTTTCCCATCTTGCGTTATTTGGCTTCCTAGGTAGCAGAAATCCTTAAACTCTTGTAAGTTCGTGTTACATATTTTTATTCTTCTTTTTGATTTATTTTTCCCTCCTTTACATACTAGTACTTTAGTTTTACTTTTGTTAATTTTCATACCGTATCTCTCTGTTAGAACCGTTTCCATTTCATTGAGAGCAGCTTCTAACTCTACCTTGCTAGATGCTAATACCGCTATATCATCTGCAAATCTAAGCATATCAATTTTTTGTCCCTGCATAGTAATTCCAAATGTCTTCCTGCATTTGACAGTATTCATTGCCTCTTCAATGTACAAGTTAAAAATTAGTGGGGATAGGGAACATCCCTGTCTCACCCCTTTCCTGATGTTTACTTCTCTACGTTCCTGCTCTAATTCTATTACTCCTGTTTGCTCTTTGTATAAGCTATGCACGATCCGTCTATCCCTATAACTCATTCCAATCTTTTTGAGTATTTCGAACATTTTTTCCATTTTACATTGTCAAATGCTTTTTCAAGATATACAAACCCTATACACACGCTTTCCCCTTTTTCTATTGTTTTCTCCATTATCACCCTCAGAGCTAATATAGCCTCCCGTGTTCCCCTGTTTCGCCTAAACCCAAATTGGTCTTCTCCAAGTATTTCTTCAACCCGTTTTTCCATTCGTCTTTGTACAATTCTAGTTAATATTTTTGATACGTGTGCTGTCAAGCTTATTGTTCGAAATTTTCACATCTATCTGCACCTTTCTTTTTTGGTATAGTTACTATGATGTTATGTTTGAAATGTTTGGGTATCTCGCCTGTCTCATACATATAGCTTACAAGTTGGAAGAGACGTTCTCTTACTGCTTGACCAGCGGCTTTTAGAGTCTCCGCTTGCACCTTATCTGTACCCGGCGCCTTACCATTTTTCAGACCCTTTAATGCTATTTCAAATTCATCTCTAAGTATAGGATATCCCAAGTCATCATTTTCAATGTCTGATTCCTTTTCTAATGCAGTTAGTTCTTCTCCTGCATATAAATTCCCTATATATTCTTGCCATCTACCCACTTTCTCTACATTTTCTATAATGACATTTCCTCCCGCGTCCCTTATATTTTTGCTATACGTTTCTATATCCCTAAAATTGATTCTAATTAGTTTGTATGCTTCATCTGTCTTTCCTACTTCCATCTTAGTTTGTACCTCTTTGCACTTTTCATCAATCCATTGTTCTTTAGCTTTCCTGCATTTTCGAATAATTTCCCATTTTATGGCTTTGTATCTCTGTTTTCCTGTTTCGTCTGATTTATTTTTGTATTTTCGTCTTTCTTCTATTAAATTCAGGATATCCTTTGTTATCGATGGTTTCTTATTTACTTTTTGTGTATACCCCAGAATATCTCTGGCCGCCATGTCGAGGCTGGATTTAATATTATTCCATTCTGTTTCTACTTCTTTAGTATCAGATATTTTCCCGATATCTTTGAGCAATTCATTTGACCTTTTTTCGAATCTCTCTTGAATATCTTTCTCTTTTAGTTTCAGTAGGTCCAAGTGCCTTTTTCCGTTTCTTTTTTTCAAATTTTTAAATTTAAGTGCGGCCTTCATAATTACGATGTTGTGGTCAGTGTCTATATCTGTTTCTGGGTAGCTTCTACAGTCTTTTACTTGATTCCTAAACCGTTGTCTAACAAGAATGTAATCTATTTGATATCTTCCTACATCTCCTGGCATCTTCCACGTATATCGTCTTCTAGCATGATGTTGAAATAACGTGTTTGTAATGATTAAACTGTTCTTGTCGCAAAATTCTACCAGCCTATTTCCTCTGTCGTTTCTAGTGCCTAAACCAAATAAACCTACTATCGCTCCTTCCCTACCCTCACCTACCACTGCATTAAAATCCCCCGTAATTATTAAATTATCATGTCCTTTTACGTGTCTTAATATGTCTTCGATATCTTTGTAGATCGCTTCTACCTCTTCGTCACTGTAGCTAGAGGTGGGCATGTATACTTGTATTATTACTGTATTTACCGGTTTAGATTCTAATCTAACCATGAGTACTCTTTCGTTCTTTTGTAAGTAATTTTCTACACAGTATCCTATCTTTTTCCGCATAACTATCCCCACACCCAAATTTCCTTCCTCGGCTCCTGTATGAATTACCCTGAAGTCTCCACTCCAAAAATCCCCCGCCTCTAGCCACCGGACTTCGCTGATCCCTACTATGTCTAATGATAACCTATTGATTTCGATTTTTAGGTTCTCTAGCTTACCCACTAGCTTCATAGTTCTAACATTCCACGCTCCGACTCGCAAAATGTTCCCGACTCTTATTCTTAACTTTCCGATCGCATCCTCCGAAGTAGTCCCCTCCCGGAGATCCGAATGGGGGACTATTTTAACTCCGGAATCTTTTACCCCAGAGAATGCCATCATTTTATTATAATTTAGGTACACTGTGTACTTGGGAGGTAATGTGGTGGTTTACCGTTGCCTTCTACATCGCGGTAGTGTGTCTTAGACTACCATACCGACCCCTTTGGTCTCTGCCAATCTAAGTACCGAAAGAGCCGCTGCCCTCTTTCGGGGACCTGTCTTAGTCTGGTTCCTCACTAATGACCCTACTACTATGGTTGGACCTGTAGTTTGGCTCTTTAGCTCATTAGAACACGCAAGCCATTTCACCTGTTCTAGTAATCTAGAACTTCGGCAAGGTGCAGGTCCATTCGAAATGGATTAATTTTTAAAGGAAAGTTTGTAAGAGACAGAAAGTTGTAATTGATGAAACTATGGTCCCCGAAAAAAGCAAATCTGTCTTTAAACAACATCTTCCAACTGCCATGCAAATATGCCGTGAAACCATAGATATGCATATGACCTAAGCATCCATGCAGATAGAAATTACTCTACTGGCACTGTTAGTTCAAACACAATTGAACGTATAAAATGCTGATGCAAATAAACGACATTTTGGTAAATTAGGAAATAACCCTAACTTATAATAATACATAATAAAAATTTGAACTTTGTTAGAAACACTCGGTATATATAAATCTACGTTTTACTTTACTGGAATTGATAAGATACTTTACTGTTATTATTCGTTTATGACCAAGTAATATTTTTAAAAGGAAAAAATCGTCAACTTTACTGAAAATTATATTCATTATTACTATACATCACAACTATTCCATCAATAAAATTAACATTTGCACTAATAAACCGCAGCAGCAATGTAAATAATGTGTTTATGTGAAGAAACATTTAGGTTTTGAAGTTGCTTATATGAGAGATACTAGTTTGACTGATCGGATTTTACATATGGTAAATAAAGTCGATTTTCGCATAGTTGAAAGCGCTAAACCAATCAAGTACTTCGTAGTAAATAGAAATTTTTACTATTGGAGCGGGTTACGTGATTTTTAGCATGATTGATATTCTTAGAGAATAGAAAATTTCCCGAACGATGTTATGGTTTTAATCTTGGGATTAAGCTATAAATACGAATGTATTCTTAAAGGAAAGGATTCCTCGTGTTTTAAAGACAGAGACAAAGTAATAGTGATTAATTAAACGTAGTTCAAAGTTTATAATACCTACAACTATTATAAAGTATCTTAAATTATTTAATATTTGCCAAATTTGGAAAATTGTCAGTACACCTCATCTCTGAATTAGTTTAAGTAATAGGGAATTATTTTTAGGGCTTCGATTCCATATCTGTTCCATATTACAGTGATTTAAAGTCATATCAAGATCATATTAGATTCACTGTATAAATTCGAGAAAGAACCAAATTATTTAGACATTAATTTGTATAAAAAATATACTGTATAAATATATTAAGCACGTTCGACGCATAAACGAGTGATTATTGAAAGAGTATCATCCATTGTAAATAATTAAAGGATTGTGTTTTTATATAAATTTACGTTTAAATGCATTTAAATACTTAAGGATATGTAATAACGAGAAGGTTACGTTTCATTTTTAATTTAATAAACAAAAAAAGTGTTTTTAATTGAAAAGCGTATTAATTATATATTAGTAAAGTATAAACCGTTAAAATAAGAAGAATCAGATAGTATAATGCACAAAAAAACGTAGCTTAATCACCCTGAATTCTAGAATACACTGGAATGTTGAGACAGCAGCATATTTAAATGACGCCCTGAATGAATCCAATTCTCGAATAGACTAGAATGTTGACAAGATGCATAGTGAAATGACGTGAAGATTTTCGAAATTGTGGGAGCCACCTAGAAATAAATTGCGTTAGAGGGGTGATTTATAAAAATCCAAACCGCATAGCCATTAGATCAGTATTGATTGAAACGTCGAAGTAAAGGTACGCTGCCTTTAATAATATACGGTTTACATAATTAAATTTGTACACGAAATGTATAATGTTTGGCAATAATCATTATTTAAAATATATTAAAATAAAGATAGGCGATTAACACTAATGAAAGCTACTGCAAAATAGCGTTTAGGGGTCGATGTCAAATTGTTTTGAGCTTGGCTAGATCACTAGACCAGGAAACTCGAGCACGCGTTTCAAGCGTGGAATTTAAACCGCGTCTGTGGTGCATAAAAGAGTGATAAGTGGGTTTCACTCCGCACCTAAATGTTGGAATTCAAATAGCTTGGAATGGGAGATCTCATATGCCGAGGAAGTAAAAAGGCGAATCAGTAAAGATACCTGGAAATCTCTAGATATTTAAAACTGTGAGTACTGTATGAGCTTTTGCTTTTTTTTTTGTTTGCGCTTGATGAATATGTACACGCAAACTTGTGAATATAAATTGTGAGTGGTTCTTAGTAGTTTTGTTTACATCTAAACCTAATATTATTAGAAAGAAAATTTGAAACATTAGAAATGTTCCGAACGATGTGCGTATTAATTTAAACGCAGGCCCTACTTGTAGGATGTATTTGATAGTAAATTTATTTGTAAAAATTTAATATTTTTAATGGACATTAGAATGAAAAAGCAGAAGTTGGTATTGTGCTATATTTTCCTGTGTACGGTTTTTAAGAGTACTTCCAAATAAATGGGATTTAAAATGTATAAATCAATTTAAAAAACTGGAAAAATGGAATGGTAGTATTATTTACGGATAAATGTCTTTTACGGTGTGTTAATAATGCCTGGACAGTTGGAGGTTACATTAAGTTTTTATTAAGGTTAACGTATATATTTACGAAAATTACTGTTAATAGACTTTAAGCTTAGATGGATTTTTATTTAGAAATATTTATAAAATAGGTGAAGGTAATCATTGTGGAAGGATATTCAGCAACCCTAGTAATGGTCATATTTGGGAGAGGCGTTATTTTGGAAAACTGCTTTAGTTAGACAACAGTAAATGAGTATTTTTAAGGTATGACAGATAAAGGTAAAACATAATATAATGGATTTTAGAACATCGAAAGCATGGAGACCTATCCGGGTAATAAACACATCAAAAAAATTGCTGGAATAAGATGATTTGGTGCCATTTATTTTTGACAACTAGTAAAGCCATTCAAGGTAAGTAGTAATTGTAAAATAGTTTTGTATTTCGGCCACTTTACATATTTAGATTTATATTATTTTTATCGTTCTTTCCGTAACAACCCCATGCCGCACCACTGTAGTTAGCCAGTGCACCATTAAAATTGTTATGGTTTTCCGCCTCTTCTGGGCAAGTCGAAATTCGTAAAGCAACCAGTAATAGTTGATCCCCAATTGCGATTCTCCCTATGTTACATGTCAATCTGTCACTATCATTTATTGAATAACATCAATACTTTCCGCTGTTTTCGATGTTTTTGTCCGACCTTCACAAAATTCTTCACTAGGCTACCATGATCACGTTAAAATCTTGGTATGATCAAAACACGGTTATTCATAAAGTACGTCGTTACCAAAAGCAGCTTTTAAATTGTCTATAGGCTCTTTTCACTTTTTTTAAACAAAGTAAACAAAATCCGTTTAAAAATATTTACACTTTAAATCGGCGTTTCTTCAAATATAAGACTGTTGAAAAATTTCAGAATACAAGAAAAGAAAAACGTTTAAAATTAAAAAATAATTACAATTCTTTTCAAAATATTCGTTTCTCTAATATGCACGATTCTTTCGGCGAATAAATCGATCAACACATTTTTCTATTCTGAAGCAGGTGCACTAAAAATTACATTTTTAAATGCTCCCAGAGAACGTTCTGGTTTTGAAAATGGTTGATCACAAAATTAGTTTTTAATTTTTAGAAATATTAAGAAGTCTTTATAACTTATGTCAAAAGCAACTGACTGGCTTGCTATACCGTTTGCTGTTTGCTGTGCAAAAACATACGTTGCTTTGATACAGAAGGATTTCAGGTTTTCTATTTCTTTTTTGCATTTCCAACAACACTTACGGCAAACAGAAAGATGTACATAATTATAAAACCATTTTGGTGACCAAACAAACAACTATTGGAAACACCCGAATACTTTTCTTGGCTATTTCATTTAAAAATACCTAAATAGTTGAATATAGGTTCGTTCCAGGTTCATATACTATGTCCAACTTTCATCACCACTAACAATATCGTATACCAAATTCGATATTCCTGAATTAAACCATTTAAGCAGTTCTTGTCACCGTGAGTTAAAGTCAGGGAAACTCAAGGTAAACATAATTTTTTAAAGCTTAAGTGATCGTATAAAAGTTGATTAACTTGTTTCACGTCGAAGCCCAAGTATAATTCAATTCCTCTACGTTCTACATGAAAATCTGTAATTACAATTTGTTGAACCACGTTAATGTTTTCCACAATTTTCTATGTTGTTGATCGATCTTCACAAAATTCACTACCAAATTTAAATTCTTGGTACCACCGAATCAAAGTTGCTCTCGATGATACCTCATCACCAAAAGAATTTTTAATTAATATGGATCATTCTAAAAAGTACGCTTATACGGTTTTTACTAAAGCGGCCTCACATTTGTTAGCAATAAGAAAAGATTATTTTTGTCGTTTGCTATTAACAGAGAAAAACTTCTGTAGTAAGACACAAAATCGATATCGGAGATGTCCTGTCAATAAAACAACAGCCGCGAAGGTTAGCATCGGCTAACGTGAAGAGGACGAAAGAATATTTGAAGAAATGGAGAGTCAGGGTATGATCAAACGCTTTGACAACCCTTGGACATCGTTTATTGTACATGTGAAAAAGAAAGACGGTCTAGAAAATTTTGTGTTGACTATCGTCGGTTACATGACCTGGCGAACAAGGACAGTTACCCAATACCAAAGATTGACGATACTCTAGATACACTTTCATGGTCACGGTAGTTTTCGACCTTGGACTTGAAATGCGGGTACTTGCAATTGGATATATCCCAAAGATCCAGAAACAACTACTTCTACTATTAGCACTGGCCTATGGTGATTTACAGGGATGCCGTTTGGAATTTGCAATGCTCTTGCCACCTTTCAAGGTTTAATGGATAACATCTTACGTAAACTGTTATGGAATACATGCTCCGTGTATTTGGATAACGTGATCGTGACTGGGAAGATATTTAAGAAATACTTGACCAATTTGGAGGAAGTGTTTCTACGATTGAGAGGGGCCAATCTAAAGTTGAGCCCAAAGATATGTCACCAGCTTGGGAAAGAGATAAAATATCTGGGGCATGTAATCTCACGAAATGAAGATAGGCCAAACTCGGAAAAGCTAAGGCAGTGCAAGAGTGACCGACGCCCAAGACAAACACCAACTATGCAGTTTTCTGGGATATTGCACCTAATTATAGGAAACTTGTGTGTAAATTTGCAAATATTACCAAGCCCTTAACTAACAGAAGAAGAACGCCATTAAGTATAGAACGAAAGTTGCTAAATGCGTTCCAGCAGCTAAGACATTTAATGACGGCAGCTCGATTCTAAAAGTTTCCGTCAGTAGAAAAGGCAAATTCATATTAGATACAGGCGCTAGTAATGTTGATATTGAAAGCTGGTTGTCCTGGATACAGGACGGGCAAGAAAAAACGATTGGTTATTTCAACAAGGAGCTCTCGAAACTTGAAAAGAACTATTGGCTGCAGTGAAATCGGTAGAGCACCCTTATAAGAATCTACATGGTCAAGAGTTTCACCTGAGAATAGATGTCGTAGCGCTGAAGGCTGCTGCAGTTCAAGAGCCCGGGAGAAGAGGTCGTGAAAAGGATAGAAGGATTACAGGAATACTATTTCGACATTGAACATCAAGTGGATTCAAATCACTGTAACGCAGATGCGTTGTCAAGATGGTTTTGTCCTGAAAATTGTAGCCATTGTTCAAGGCTGGAGACGAAATGTGATCTTCTTTGTCGGACAACGTGATTGACGACGATTGGCCACTGAAATGGTGCAGAAAGGGTTAATCATATGCACCATTGGGTAACTGAAAAGTGCCCACAAAGCAATACAACGTAGGAAGCTCATTTAAATGAGTAGCGATTGACACCGCAAGTCAATTTCCCGAAGCCGACTCTGGAAATAAATAGATCTTGATTGCCATGAACTACTTTACAAAATGGACGGAGTCGTCTGCCACACCCAACCAAAGAGCAACAACGGTCGATCGCGTATTAGTCAAAAAGCTTTCTACCGTTTTGAAAACATTGGAGCTGCACGCTGACCAGGGCAAAATTTCGAGTCGCGCTACTTCAAAAAGTTTACCGGTTGCTGGGAAAGAGAAATACCAAAACAACACCATTGCTTCCTCAATCGAATGATATGGTAGAACGCATGAACTGCACCTTGAGAAAGTATCTCTTCAAGGTAGTCTCGGAGCATAAAAGAATCTAGGACCAATACATGCATTTATTTTTCTTGTAGCTTTTTTAAAAAAACGTTGGGTTGGTTAAATCGCATGGTATCAACTTCAGATCACCTGTATCAACCATCGTACAGAGATCCAAATCTACAGGCAATATATCCTTGTCATTGTCTTAGTAAACCTGAACCAAAGACCTTAGGACCAAGTGCGTTAAATGATCAATCGTGGAGTCGCCAAGGTCCAATTGGAACTTTGCTTGATCCAAAACTGTATCCTGCACGTGTTGGTAAAAGTCCTGAAGTTGATACCATGCGATTTAACCAACTCAACGTTTTTTTAAAAAAGCTACAAGAAAAATATCCTTTTATTTATAAAATTTTAAGAAATGCATTTATTTTATTGGCCTACCGATCTGCGGTTCACGAATGTACTGGACAGACTCCTGCATGTGCTATGCTGGGACGCGAGATACGTTTACTAAGCTACCTTGAGTTCAGTAGTAAGCCT
The DNA here is from genome assembly GCA_036346225.1 of Platerodrilus igneus. NCBI lineage: Eukaryota > Metazoa > Arthropoda > Insecta > Coleoptera > Lycidae > Platerodrilus > Platerodrilus igneus. The sequence goes on along the minus strand of JARFIW010000929.1, from coordinate 3,038,409 downwards.
GGAGAAAACGTTATAGGCGAAAGTTATGTTGAGAGACTCGCGCGAAGAACGCATGACATCCATGGAGGCGTAGGAAAGAATATTCATACTGCAAGCGACCGGATAAAGACCAAGGGTGACATCAAGGCGCAATAGTATGGTTTTCAAACGGGAGACCGCGTATGTTTGTACAATCTCAGACGGATGCGTGGAATTTTGCTAAACTTAAAAAGAAATTGGGACGGCTCTTCCGGAGTACTGAAACGAATCAACGTTGTACGATATACAATTCGTAAGCTCCAAAAAATCAGAACAGTAGCGGTGCACATTAACAGACTGGCACCTTACGACGGTGACGAACACGACAATGCTTGAGGACATGGTAAAGTGAGGCGAGTATGAAATCAGGAAGACAAACCAAGAATTCGTTTAAATAATAAACGGTTCACCTCGTGTACAGAGATTTATTTGATGCGCCGTCAAAATACTATTTTGTACATTGCGTAGCGGCGGATCACAATATGATGTGAGGAATTGATACAGGTTTCAAAAGTAAATTTAGTGGCCTGGACTAGCTTCGTCAACAATAACCAGAGATGCAAAAAACCATACACCTAACAGATGGACGTCGTCGTAATTATTACCTATTGTCAAAGCAATTGTCCTGCGGTAAACGCAATTACCAAGACCCGTGGAGGGCATTAGACAAATAATGGAGTTTAGGAACAAGGAGTTGACCACACCTAGACTAGTTGTGCGCTCGATAAATTGGACTGGCGGGTGGTACAAAACATGCTGGTGGTTCTATTTCAGAAGAACGGCGTCCAAATCTTGGTATGCTGCTTTAATCCAAATGGAACGGCACCTGCGATTAAGAGTGTTATTTGTTATTTCCATCAATATGGGAAATGTAAGAAAGGCTCCGGCTGTTCTTATTGTCACAGGGACATGCAGCATCGGGCTGGCAAAATCTTCTAAGAGTATAACAGTGTAACAGTAACTAATGTGGATCATTCTGGAAAGTACGCTTATTCGGTTTTTAGTAAAGCTGCGTCACATCTCTTAGCGATAAAAAAGGATGATTCACATGGTATCGTAATACAATTGTAATACAATCATATCTGTTTAGCGACAAAAAGAGATGATTAATACTGTAATACAAAAGGGTTGTTCTCGAAAGATTTGGTGACTCACATTCTACATTTTTCTGTATCTCTTGACCAAAAGATTATTGTATAAGGATGAACCCCGATGCGATAGAGTAGTATTAGTTTTAACTTGGTTCTAATAAACATTTCATGTACATAAATTAATGTAAATGTGCTAGATATATAAATTACCAGTAAGATTAATGCTACAATAGTACTTTATTCGTCGTACCTCAAAGATTAAATTAGTGCCTACAAATAGTGATTAAGCTAGTGCTAATATAAACAAGACTCTGTAAAGACCTGTGATTGTGAATCATAATTATTAGACTTGTAGTTATTAGAAATAAAGGCCGAAGGACAATTACGGAAAACGTTACACGATATTTCAGTCCAAAATAAAATTATTACTCAATTATTACATAATATAAATCCATGTTTCTTATACCCTTAATACCCTTTAAAAGTGGAACGTATTCAAATTGTCTTTGACAGCACAATTGTCAAAATGTATAAATTCTTATGTCTAGCATCTGACAACTACGCTGTTGCCTCATCTGGAAATTCTAGCACCAGCTCTCGTATCAAAAGAACATGTCTTTAGTTCTGGATTGTTTTTGTGAAAATCATTATCAATGTCTTAATATTTTACTAGGCATAAGTTTCGAAAGCTTTTCATTCAAATTTAAACCCTAATTATTAGAAACTGAAAGACAGCGTAAATTAAAATGTTACTGTAAAACATTCCGCTAGTGCTACATATATCTCCACGCCTTGTAGCACCTTGTTCGATTTAACTAAGATCAGCCCAAAAATATTCCTCGCAAGTGAACGTGCTGACCAGGATATTCAGAATAACGGCGGTCGGAACCATTTTAGGTATCTCATGGCCATTTAAACTTTGAAATTTAAATTGTATGAGACAAGATTTATATCTAAGTAAATACTTTATAGTCTTAAGATAACATCGGAGTAATGAACATAAATTTAAATAATACTAATCTTGGTCCATCATGTTTGTTGTGATGGCAGTCGCCACCACGATGAAATCACATGCTCAATAGATAATGTAAGACAGGCATGTTTTAATATATATTTTTACCCGGAATGGCGAGGTGTATATGACTTTCAATGTCACTACATGACGTGAATGATCTTATCTCATATAATCAAATGTACGGAATTTATTAACAAGAGATTTTACATTTTACATCAGCTAGTGGAACTTAATTTGATTTTTATCAGATGCTTACGTTAAAGCATTAACGGAGTACTACAATTACGTTCTATTTTGTTACTCCAAAGCGATATATAAACCAAAATTCTTATACTGCCGGTAGAAATTTGATATTTATTGAGTTCTTAATTCCGACTTATAATGTAGCTTTTTTATCCAAAATTTTAAAAAAACTTTACCTTCGAATGGCTGGAATATCAAGGCCTCTTTGTTGTTTGTTGATACTTATAGACATTATCAATTATCTGAGGACTATATTCTTATCTCATTAGATGCCCGTTCGTTTTATACCAACATTTCTTTCGGCTTAGTGTTGGAAATCATTAAAAAAATGGAATTCCATCCACTCGGTAAAAACGATTTACCTGAGGTTACCAAATATATTTTGTCAATAATATTTTGTTACGCTGAGACAAATATATTTTAATTAAACATTTTCATAATTGAATCAAACATTAAAACTTTTACAGCAAGTAAAAGATTTGTTTGAAATCTTTCTTGAATTAACAACAACATTTTCTACTTAACCCATAAACCATTTTTATTTAAAGAAATGTTAACTATCCAAATAACCCTGTTGTAAAACTTGAAACAAATATTGATGTGAATTGAATTGAGTAAAGATAGTTTCTAAAGCGAGTAAACTTATTTAATTGGTTGAAATTTGTGGTTTTTTTAAATCAAAATAATTATTCTTTGAACGTAAAATACATTTATTTATAGCAATTCATGTTTGCTTTGATTTGACATTATGAAAGCCTCTAACAACAAAACCGTTTTGTTCGTCAATAGATACCCTTTGCGCGCGCGTACATAGAACATGTACTATTCGTTTGCCGTTATAGTGAACCATCCGCCCGACCGCCATTAATCACGTAAATGTCGCCCTTCGATCTTCAGCGTGTACAAGGCAAATAAATTATTCTTCATACTGCAGCCTACAAAATTTAATTACATTATAGGTACTATAGTTTGTAACGTATTTTTTTTAGTTACACTTCGTTCTTTAAAATAAAAATAAAACAGCTATAATTTAAAATATTTAATTTGTGAATTACCGTCCAATAGAAATTAATATATAAAATTCATAACAAAACATAGATTCTTTTACGTTTATGCTCTAAAGTTCGTTACTAAGCTCTGTCAAGGTGTCAATTCGCGCAATTCATTATCAGCGTTCGAACGGGCAGGCTGCTCTGCAGAATAAGTGAAGTCAAGATGGCCGTGTGTAAGCACGTGGCTTCTAACAAAGTTAGAAAGAAGTAAATAATTGATTAAGATGGAAGCCCCTTTTTTATATCATTAATACAGTTGGTATACATTAATTAAATAGATTATACTAATATTTTTCATCTTAGTGCAATATCGTAAGGCAATATCTCCGATAGTAATTTAAGACACTTTCTTAAGGCAATATTTTAAAGCAACAATATATGGTTACGTCCTATTTAATATAAAATGCAGTAACGTTAAAGGTGATTTCACATGTGTTCCGTGTATTTCAACTTTACCAATAAATAACATCAAATAAGGATATTATGGTTGATTTTGGTATATAATCGTTGTATTCTGAAGATCTTTGATACTTATGGAAATTTCCGACAGCTGAGGTCAAGGTCCAGTATTTTTCGTTCAGAGCAGTTTCGTAGCACGCGAGTGTTCTTTAGCATTTAATAACTTTGAACATACAGTAAATTACTATAAATTATCTAACATTAAATATTTGAGTAACGTAAAAAGAAAATAGTTTTTGAAGAATCGGCGAATTAAATAATATGTCGATTGCTTGTCAGAATGTTTGCCCATGTACGCAAATAGTATATTTAATAAAGTTGTAAATAATGTCCTATGTCAGATATAAAAAAACATAGATTCAGTTGTCCTATCTAGACGTCATATGCTGTCTTTATTTAATTTAAAAATATGTTTAAAGATTTTGAGGTCATGAACTTGCATTTTTCATCGACATATGAAATTTGCGTACTTATTGTTGAATAAAAATGAATTAGAATAATTACATTCTACAATATCAGCACTTTGATAATTAAATGTTATTGTGAAGATCAAGGAAGTACTTCGTTGATTGAAAGAAATTTATGTATTATGAGTAACTTAGAAATTCCACTCAATCTAATTAAATTTTATAGAAAAGATCCATTCAGAGATCTTCTTAATTTTAAATGCAAAACTTCACTAGTCTATTTCTGTTCTAGAAAATTATTATGAGAAAATTTTATTAAAGATACAAACTTAAATACTGTAGTTATATATACAAGGCTTTTCACGACGACCGTGCATTAGACATTTCTCAGAAAGTACCAGAGATAGAAGTATGAAATTTTATATGTAGTGATTGTTTGACATGCCGAGTTGATCTAAAATATTTTCGTTTTGATAGCACTTCCGGCTGCACCGGAAGTTGATATTATCTTTGTTATTTTAAATGGAACACCCTGTATATTTTGCATTTTAGATTCTGCACAAAATTTTAAGTTAAATTCCTTTAATAAGTAATATCTCAATATTTTACCGTTTTCGAGATATTTAGCTTTTTATGTTTTTTTTGTAAAAAACTGATATACTTTCTTGACAATAATGTACATTTAAACTTACAATTTAGAAACCAATTATTAGCAGATATACTATTCAAATGTTTGATAAACATTGAAATGTATTTGTTTCATTCAACACCAAACGAGGTGTCCGACATTTTTACTTAAAGTTTCTTGCATAAAAAAATCTGAAAAGTCAATTTTTCTAAATGGAACACGCCGTATATTTTGATATTTTCAAATTGTTCAATCATTTTTAAGGTAACTTTATGTAACAAGCCCTATTCTGAAGTTCAACTGTCTTTAAGTTGTTTGATTTTAATGACATTAAATGGTTCTACTACGATAATAAAAATAAATATCAGCATTATGTTCGTACGACGCTTTGGCAAATAATCGAAGAAACTTTAAGTAAAAATGTCGGACACCTCGTTTGGTGTTGAATGGAAACAAATACATTTCAATGTTTATCAAACATTTGAATAGTATATCTGCTAATAATTGGTTTCTAAACTGTAAATTTAAATGTACATTATTGTCAAGAAGGTATATCAGTTTTTTACAAAAAAAAAACATAAAAAGCTAAATATCTCGAAAACGGTAAAATATTGAGATATTACTTATTAAAGGAATTTAACTTAAAATTTTGTGTAGAATCTAAAATGCAAAATATACAGGGTGTTCCATTTAGAAAAATTGACTTTTCAGATTTTTATGTAAGAAACTTTCAGTAAAAACGCCGGCCACCTCGTATGGTGTTGAATGGAAACAAATACATTTAAATGTGTATCAAACATTTGAATAGTATATCTGCTAATAATTGGTTTCTAAACTGTAAGTTTAAATGTACATTATTGTCAAGAAAGTATATCAGTTTTTACAAAAAACATAAAAGCTAAATATCTCGAAAACGGTAAAATATTGAGATATTACTTATTAAAGGAATTTAACTTACAATTTTGTGCAGAATCTAAAAATGCAAAATATACAGGGTGTTCCATTTAAAATAACAAAGATAATATCAACTTCCGGTACAACCGGAAGTGCTATCAAAACAAAAATATTTTAGATCAACTCGGCATGTCGAACAATCACTACATATAAAATTTCATACTTCTATCTCTTGTACTTTCTGAGAAATGTCTAATGCACGGTCGTCGTGAAAAGCCCTGTATATATATATATATATATATATATATATATATATATATATATATATATATATATATACTTCTTCTTTGTAGGTTTTTAGGTCTGCTGGATTTAAATAAATACTCTTTTTTATGGCCTAAATTTTCGCATATATTTTTTTTTATGCTTGATCACAGGCTACAACTGTATTAACGCTTTATAAAAGATGAACAAAGATAAGAAAAACTTACAGTGAGGATGGTTGAAATTGACATCAGTGTTTGGAATAAAATAATGTTTTTTATAGAATAAATATTAATGTAAATAGTGAAAGTAAAATGACAGTGTCATTTTTGATAAAAGTTTATTATTTGTTTTTAACGACAGTGTTGGTTTGTGAGTGTATGTGCATGTAGGTGTGTGTGTGTGTGCATGTGAGGGTGAATGTGTTTGTGTAATTTTGTATGTTTGTGTGTGTGTTTGTGTGTGTGTGTGTTGTAATAGTGATTTAATTGGAATATGTGTTATCAACAATTGAGTATATATAAATTTAAAATAAACAAAAAAGAAAGAAATAAAAAGTGGTTGAGGGTGAAGGGTTTGATTATTATTGAAGGCATTTAATGTTTAAATTTTAATAAATATGAATATATGACGCTTAGGTTGTCAATATCCGTTTTTTTGTTGAAGTTGTTTGGGCTTTTATAGATGTAGCACATCTCCAAGAAAGTCCTTTTAAAAAGATTGTGTTCCACTTTTAATAGTTTAGGATTTGAAAAGTCCATTTTGTGATTTTGGTTGAGGGTGTGAGTTGTTAATGCACAAGCTTTTGGTTTTACTCGAATGTCACTTTTGTGTTGGGTAATTCTTTGACCAATATTTTGTGACGTTTGGCCTATGTAACACTGATCACAATCTAAACAGTTAATTTTGTAGATGGCATTTCTTTGAAGTTTGACTGGTGTTGCATCTTTAAGTTTGGAGTGTAGATTTCTTATTGTTAGTAAATTCTTTTTGGCAATTTTGACATTTAAGTTTTTGAATACTTTGCTTAATTTAGTAGTTAAATTTTGAATAAATGGTATGGGTGTATAAATTTGGGGTTTACTGGATTTTGGTGTATTGTGATTATTTTTGTTGGTGTTGTTCTGTGATTATATGAAGTTTCTTGATCAAGGTTTTGGATAATTGTTATCTAATAATATGTTTTCCAAAAGTAATAAGTTTTTGTATGTAGAGAAGTGTGTGATAGCCTTTTGACCCTGTTTTGAATTCTAATATAAAGTTTGTTTTCATGCTAAAGGGATAATTTGATTTATAATTTAGGTAACGTTTGGAACTCATTGGTTTTGATACCAATCTGTAATTATTAAATTGTTTTTCTTATTAATAACATATCTAAAATGGAATTGTGTTGTTATTTTCAATTTCAATGGTGAATTGTATGTTTGGATTGTATTTGTTGAATATTTCTAAAGTTTCATGTATTTGGTCTTCAGGTACAGCTGTTATTATGTCATCTACGAATTTCTTTATAAATGGTAAATGAAAAGGAAGAGATGGTATGACATTGTCAAGAAGTGAATTCATTACAATTTCTGCTATAACTGGGCTTATATTTGAACCCATTGGACATCCTGATATTTGCCAATAATATTTGTATTTATATGAGAAAAAGCTTGTGCTGAAGATGAAATCTATAATTTCTAAAAGGTCTTTTTTGGGATGTTGCAATTTTTGTTAATTTCTATCCAAATGTTGTCGATATTTTTAAGAGCGAGTTCTTTTGGTATGTTTGTGAACAAAGAGATGACGTCCAAGCTAATAAGTACATAATTATCCGGTAGTTTGAATTCATTTATGAATTCGGAAAATGTGAAGGAATCTTTTACGAAATATAAGTTATTATTTATAGATTTATTTAAAATTTCGGATATGAATTTGGATAATTTTTCGGTAGCGCAGTTATTTGATGCTACTATAGGTCTCATCGGATATCCGTCTTTGTGAATTTTAGGTAATGCATATAATTTTGGTAATGTACTGGAGTAATTATTGAGTTCTTTGGCTTGTTTTTCAGTAATATATTTATGATTTTTAAATTTTGATTATATCTAAAGTTCGTTTTGTAAGTTTGATGTGGGGTCTTTTTTAATCTCTTTGTATGTTGTTTGATCACATAAGAGTTCATTTATTTTCTGGTTGTAGTCTAAAATTGACATTGCTACTGTCACGTTGCCTTTGTCTGAGTTTAATATGATCAAATTTGGATTTTTTTTTAGAAATTTGCTACAATCTATAAAATCCAAAAGCAGTTTTGGCTTTTTGTGGTTGTGTTTGTGTATAAAATTAGTGATAATGTTAGTGGTAAGTGCTCTGTATGTGTCCTTTTCTTCATCTGTATTGACATTAGTTATTATGTGTTCTGTATCTGCTAGTAAATTGATGATGGTTGTATCATTGATTGTAGGAGGAAGTGAAAACTTTGGATCTAATGACAGAACCTGTTTTATGTTATCTGGAATGTCAATTTGACTGATGTTTTTGAACCATCTGTCAGTTTGATTATTTTTGATTATATTTAAATTTGAGATGTCATGAATCTTTTTCAGGTTACTGTTTTTTATCTTATAAAACTTTTTATTAAAAATAATATTTTGCCTTCGATAATATTCATTAATGATGTGGTGTGGAAGAATACGGGTGACATCTTTTATTACTGATTTTAACTCTTTTTCTAGGTTGTTGATAACACGGTGAGTAATTTCGATTTCAAGGTTGAGAATTTTTGAGGTGAGTTTGTCGTTAAAAGTCTTAATTTTGAATGCAATTATTTTACTATCACTATCAAATAAATTAAAAATATTTTTTACAGCATTTGGAATGTGCTTGGGTAGAATGTCCTTTATTCTGCATTGGAGGAGAAATATTTTTCTATTTTTCATTGATGCCAACTTGCTGTTAATATTTGACCAGCGTTTAAGTAGAGTGGTGGTGTTTGCTCCATATTTGTTTGATATCATGTGGTAGAAACCCATTTTTTTATTCAAATAATATAATTCTTGGTGACCTTGCAGGAATAATACTTCTTCTTTGTAGGTTTTTAGGTCTGCTGGATTTAAATAAGTACTCTTTTTTATGGCCTAAATTTTCGCATATATTTTTTTTATGCTTGATCACAGGCTACAACTGTATTAACGCTTTATAAAAGATGAACAAAGATAAGAAAAACTTACAGTGAGGATGGTTGAAATTAACATCAGTGTTTGGAATAAAATAATGTTTTTTATAGAATAAATATTAATGTAAATAGTGAAAGTAAAATGACAGTGTCATTTTTGATAAAAGTTTATTATTTGTTTTTAACGACAGTGTTGGTTTGTGAGTGTATGTGCATGTAGGTGTGTGTGTGTGTGCATGTGAGGGTGAATGTGTTTGTGTAATTTTGTATGTTTGTGTGTGTGTTTGTGTGTGTGTGTGTTGTAATAGTGATTTAATTGGAATATGTGTTATCAACAATTGAGTATATATAAATTTAAAATAAACAAAAAAGAAAGAAATAAAAAGTGGTTGAGGGTGAAGGGTTTGATTATTATTGAAGGCATTTAATGTTTAAATTTTAATAAATATGAATATATGACGCTTAGGTTGTCAATATCCGTTTTTTTGTTGAAGTTGTTTGGGCTTTTATAGATGTAGCACATCTCCAAGAAAGTCCTTTTAAAAAGATTGTGTTCCACTTTTAATAGTTTAGGATTTGAAAAGTCCATTTTGTGATTTTGGTTGAGGGTGTGAGTTGTTAATGTACAAGCTTTTGGTTTTACTCGAATGTCACTTTTGTGTTGGGTAATTCTTTGACCAATATTTTGTGACGTTTGGCCTATGTAACACTGATCACAAGAATTATATTATTTGAATATATATATATATATATATATATATATATATATATATATTCAGAAATTTATCCAAATAGAATCTATTTTGTTTTTGAATGACTTTTTAATATTTAAAATTCAAAAAAATTGCAAGTCATCCCGGAATAGAAATAGTGTGTAATGAAAACAAATTCCCTCAGTATATATTTGAGAAGCCTAAATTCTATTATTTTATTTTTGGCAAATATTTTGAGGACACAAATGGTGTCCATGTTGTACTTTTGTTTGTTCACAGGTAAAGCCGAGACATCTTTTTTGAGTTAACAAAATTATGTGTATTATTTGTATTTAGGTGCTATCTTAAAATGAAGTATGCAAATACTTCAATTAATAAAAATGTTTGGTTATTTTAAAAATTAAATTCATTTAATTCAACAAAACTGTTTTGTCGATTTCACAAATACCTAAATTGGCTAGAATGAACAAGTATGTTGAAATAAGAAACAACATAATCAAATCAATAAAATGTGTTTTTCCTTTTAACAAAGCGAAATTTCTACCTAACAAAATATTTTGTTAAACCAGGAAAATTAGGTGTAGTAATTCAAAGTAACGGCTATGTTAGAATGAATTGTGTAAAGTGTTAAATGGAAAGAATTGAGTGTGTTGTAATAAAATTACAAGATGCTTAACGAACAATATATTTTGTTGAGTTAATCCTTATTTCTTTGTTTTAAATAAATTTATGTATACCTTTAACAAAAATATTTATTTGTAGGGAAAATAATATTTCCTTGTGGCTATGTAACACTGTAATTTATTTGAACCAAATAAATTTTTGTTGAATTAAGCTTTTTTTTTCTCTGTGAACGACATTGTAATTTTGATTTAGGTTATTTTTTATCTACTATTCAATTAATATTTAATAACACGTATTTTACTTTCATTTCGATGTTTTTACATTCAGGTTTTTTGCACCCCTACGAGTTCACCTTTATACCCTATCATTGCTCGATTAGTTATAGACTCTTTGTTGGAGTATGTTTTCGATCCACTTCCGTTCGAAATACCTTTCATGGTTAAATATGTTGATGATATTTTATGTGCCGTTCCTGGGCAATTAATATGGTACACATTATACATTTTTAATAATTACAATACGAATTTGGTTTGTACTTGTGAAAAAAAGTTAACCAATGTATTCCATTCCTGGACAGGTTAGTCTTCAGGTCTGCTACTAACAACCTGGAGTTTGATATTTATAAAAACCTACGGATTCTGATAGGTACATAAATTAACTTTCCAACCATTCGTTCCTTCATAAACTTAACACGATTATATGTCTATTTGTGAACCTGAATTTCTCAACAAAAATCTGAAAGAATTAGGATTTATCTTACTGAATAATTCATATCCCAAAAATCTTGTTAAAACGTTGATATACTTTAATCCTGTTGGTACTAAATTTAAGCAACTCCCTTACATTAAGAATTTAACTCCCCAAATCGTTAAGATCCTTAAGCACCTGAGCCACAATTCTTGACCCTTCGCTATTGTCAAGGTTAATCGTTTACTAACCAACATACCTTAATTTAATTCTTGGTCTGTCGGTGTGCGAACTCGTTATTTTATATTCGTTACACAAGCGTAAAGATAAGTAAAGTAAAGATAACCTAAAAATTAGTTTCCCGGTACGCTTTTTCGCTTTGTTGAATCCTCAAGAGACAGCATAGGCTTCGTAATAGATAATTTGAATAACGTAATGTTAATAGAACATTTAGAGTTAGCAGAAAGAAGCATAAATACCATAAGAGTTCTAGGAAATCCATCAAAGTCATTCATACGAGGAGTGCTCAATATGTATCGGAAACTGACAACACTACTGTTGCAAGGTGCGATCTGACGTTTATAACCTAAAGTTCGACATTTTTGAAAGTATACATACTTATAACATTTTGCCATATGAACACTCTTTGTTTTGTTTTGATTGAGTTAAAAATTTCGTCTCGACCAAAAAATGGAATTAACTCGTGAACATTTTCGTGCGATGATTTTTACGATTTCCGACGTCGATTATCTCCACAACAGTGCATGAATCAATTTATTTCGACTTTTGGAGAAGAAGCTACAACTAAAACCACTGTATATCGTTGGGATAGTGAATTCAATCGTGGCCGTAGTTCGCTAGCACATGAATTTAAAGAAGGTCGTCCAAAATGCTATTGTGCCCGAAAACATCGTTGTTGTGCGCGAATTGATAATGCAAGATCGTTATGTGACTTATCGTGAAATTCGAGTATCCCTAGGCATTAGTACGACAAGTATACATTCGATATTACATAAACATTTAGTTGCGAAAAACTATGTGCGCGTGGGATCCCACATAATTTGACAATCGGTCCAAAAAAAACTCGTGTCGATTGGTGCAAAGAAATGCTCAAAAAATACAATTGCGGTGCATCAAACGCATTGTATAACATCTACATAGGTTTTTTTTCTTTCTTTTTTTTCTTAATCTTCTTTGGGAGTTAAACCGCTAATTCAAATGCACAAGAAACACCAGAATTTAATATTACAACGCAAACTCATAAGAGTACACGCGTTAAAATAGAATGTTGCAACTACAGGGAGTATCTACATAGGTGACGAATCTTGAATTTATTCGTAAGAACCTGAAAGTAAACAGCAGTCGAGTGTATGGGTCTTCTAATATGAACGAAATTCAACAAAAGTTGTCCGCGCTCAAAGCACTTCGAAAAAAATGGTTGCCTGTTTCTTTGAAATAAATGGAGATGTCACGACTTGCTTTAGAGTATCGTAGAACAGTTAATTCTGCTTGGTATACAACCGTTTGTTTTCCACAAGTTATCGGAGAAATAAGAAAAATAAACTGACGACGCCGAATCATTCACCATCATAACAATGTAAGTTCTCACACAGCGGCTCAAACAAGGGACTATTTGAACACTCAAAACATCGCATTAATGGGTCATCCGCCGTATAGTCCTGATTTAGCACCTAATGATTTCTTCTTGTTTCCACACGTGAAGAATAAATTGTGTGGACAACGATTTTCGACACCAGAAGAGGCAGTTGATGCGTTCAAAACCCATGTTTTGGAAATATCTCAGTCGAAATGGAAAAAATGCTATGAAAATTGGTTCCAACGTATTCGAAAACAAGCTACAACAGGTATAAATTTTAAGGAACGAACGTGCAGTAGATAAGCAATTCCAATAAACGTTGAGAATATATTTCTAGGTAAAAATCGTTAACTGAAAACGGAGGGCTATAAGAAAACGGACGGTTACATGTAGAAAGCAGATCGATAAAATCAAGCGAGAGACGATATTCACCATGTAATAGACACAGAGGGAAGATATCATATGGTCAGTTGTAGTAACTTTCAAACGTCTGTAAGACGAGGATATTTTTAAAGTCAATAAGCGGAACAAAGATGCAGCGTGTTCACAGAAGATATTGATTTTCAAGGCGCACAGAAAAGTACGGAGAAACAACTCTGAACAATGTGGTGATAGAGGGACTATGCAAAGGATAGAAAACATGGAGTAGACAAGGAAACCAGAAATGTAGAAATGACATAGACCAGTTAGGAAGGTACAAAAACAAGGCTAGAGGATGTTATAATGAGAGTAGAAACGAGATAATAATATGTACGCGCATATGAGAGGCGTGATTTTAGTTGATTAGGGGTGATATGAGAGTTAGGGATTCAGAGAAAATTAAGATGGTTGGCAAATTTAACGACTTTTTCGGAGTACGGCCGTGATTGCGCTTAAAAATTCTAGGTTTTTGACGACAGTTATGTTATTGTGCACATTAATTTTGGGAATTGAGCAGCCGTTGGATAAAGTTTTCAAGGAATGATTGTGAAGGATACGTGCAACTTGAGAGGGGTTTTGGTTATATAAACGCGCTGGAGACGGTATGCGCTCGCTTTAGTTTTTCGATTCTGCTCAATATTTCATCCTAGCTTCAAACTACACGACTAGTGAAGTCCGAGAAATACAAGTGTTTAAATGCACAAGTTGGTGCGATTTTAAAAACGAAGTGAACCGTATAAAATTACTTTGATAAATTGAAGCAGGATGAACATTAAGTAGTAACTAATTTGTAAATTGGATGAGGGTTCTTGTTGCACTTGCTTGAAAGAAGCGATTGTTTATGGATCTGTAGCCGCAGTCCTGAGGTTTTTTGGAGTATGGTAATTTGGAGGTCAAGCGAGTCTGAGGTATAATCGCTGTTCCTGATGGAAGGCAACAATGTGGAGTGATCCAGGTACGAATAGTCGGTAGAAGGTAGCACCTTTAGAGGTGGTGATCTGGATAAAAATTACTCTCCAGGTAATGAATTTTATTTGAAACTGTTGTGGTGGTGGTTATTAACGATTTTGGGTTATATATTGTGATGAATTTATGAACAGAAAATTAATTGATTTACCTTCGTAAAGGAAATATTTAAAATCTGAAGATGTATATGATATAATTATGAACATTTCGCATATATAAGAGGTAAATGGGTCTTTTATTTAAAATTTTCAGTGCTAAAATTTTGCATGCAAATACAAAAAGGTTTATACTGAGCTCACCATAGACCAAGGGAAAATAAAGCAAGGTTGTGGGATAGACCCATCTACTTTAGTATGAGCATATGAATATAGATAAGCAGGAAATCTTTGTTGTACGAAATTGATATTTAATATTGAGGAGGAGCATGAAATATTGAATCAGAATATTTTCACACCTTAAGTTTTGCTTTTGTTACTTATTGCCGATACATATCGAGCACCCTCGTAAGTATGAACGATGATGCATTAGTTAAAACATTTCGCTTACCAAAAGATTTAGTTGCTTATTTATCGGACTATTTGGAGCCCCATATTGTTAGCATAGAGTAACAGGTTTGGATGTGAAAACCAAGGTAAGCAAATACACGTGTCAAGACAAAATTATGGCGTTTAATAGAACTCCATTATAAATATTATAAACAGTGCTCCTTTAATTTATTTTCCAAACCCGTGCAAAATCGTAATTATATTTCAGGTGTTGGTTAAACTGAATTTGTTTGAAACTGTAAGCCATCAAACCAGTGTTGGTAAAAATAAGTATTTAGATGTATCGCAACCATCTGTCACACGTTGCATTGAAGATGTTTCAAATGCTTAAAATCAGCCCGAAGTTCTTAATGAGTGAATACATAGGCATGAGAATTTTCAAGAACTGAAGGCAGTCAGACTAAGGTACATCAATTATTTGAACATTTATAAAATTTCATATTTATTTACATAGGTTTAATGAAAGACATGGGTTTTCAGGAGTAGTAGGGCGTATTAATTGGTCGTATGTTGCAATTACTACTCTAAAAACTAAGAATCTCGAACACCTCCAACATTTATATGTCAATCGCAAAAATTATCATTCCATAAATGTAAACTTGGTATGTCAAATACATTAAACAAGTTCTAATGTCTAATTTAAAAATCACGTTGCAGATATGCGATGCTGATCTAAGGATAATGAATATTTGTGCAAGGTACCTCGTAAGCACAACCGACGCATTTATTTGGAATCAGTCAGATGCACAGAAATATTTGAGACGTTTACATGATGCTCAACATAAAGATTACTTCCTTTTAGGTAGTGGAGAGGTTTTATTTTAGCAACAACTAACAAAATTTTTTTAGGAGATTCAGATGTCCATTACGAACATGGTTACTAACACATCTTGATGAAGATTATGCACAAGGAATACCAGAATTTAATAACAAAGCAACTCATAAAAGTACAAGTGTTAAAATATAATGTTGCAATGGTGTTATTAAAGGCAGATTTAGGTGTTTGTTGCGTTACAGAACATTACATGCAGCGTTACTGGAAGGACGTAAGGCACGACGACAAATAATCCATCATCATCATTTTGCTTTCCACCTTACTTAAGGTGGGTTTGACGCAGCTCTAACCCTTTTCTATTCTGTGCTAATCCAAAAAGTTCTACATACCCTTCACAACCTAAATTTCTAATAATTAGACTAATATTAATTAGTCTAGGTCTTCCTGTACTCTTCTATCTTTTTTCTATCTACCTGAATATACATAGATATTAGCAACCTGATGGTTGTTAAAGAAGTCCACCATGTTTACAGGATTCCCATTTATAAGGAAATGAAATATTACCTGGTTGTCCCCCCCAAAAAGAGGAAAAGTGTTAAATTATATGTTATGGTAAGGCGTAAGCAACGAATCGCTGCCAACATGCCAGAGCTCTAACTAATTGTGAGTTATGTCATGGAGACATTAATTAAGTTATGTTATGGTAAGGCTTAAGCAGCGAATTGCTGCCAACATGCCAGACCGCTAACTGATTGTGAGTTATGTCATGGTAACACTTAGTTAACTGATTTTTATTTATTTTTTTTTGTGTTGTTTTCAAACTTACTTAAGGTCGGTTTGACGCAGCTCTAAACTCTTTTCTATTCTGAGCTAGTCTAAAAGGTCTACATACCTTTCACAACCCAAATCTCTCATAATTTTACTAATATAGCTTTGTCTAGGTCTTCTTACTCTATTTTTATTTGGTAGTCTATAATCTAAGACCTTACTAAATAGTCCCTCAGGTCTTAACAGGTGCCCTATCATTCTTTTTCTCCTGACCTTTAATTATTTCCACATAGAGGGTTACTCACCTATCCTTCTATAAACTTCCTCATTTGTTTCTCTATCTGTCCAACTAATCTTTAACATTGGTTTAGAACTAGGCTGTAACTCACTTGTCATTATCTTTGTCTTTCATGAGTTAACTCTCATACTATAGTTACTCTGTAGTATCTTATCTAAAACATTTAAAAACTCTCCTAACTCTTTTCTAAACTCTGCTATAATGGCTATATCATCTGCAAAACGTAACATGTCTATTTTCTGTCCCTCTACACTAATACCTATTTCTTTTCTCTCTCTAGTTAAGTTTAAAGCTTCCTCAATATAAACATTAAAAATCAAGGGAGATAGTATACAGCCCTGTCTAACACCATTTCTAATCTTAGCTTCCTTTTCTATTTCATCAAATCTAATTACTACGCTTTGGTTTTTATATAGACTGTAAATAATTTTTCTATCACTATGAGAGATTCTTATTTTTCGCAAAACCCTGAACATAACAATTCAATTAACCCTATCAAATGCTTTTTCCAAATCTACAAACGCGAAATGAGTCTTTTTATTTCTTTGTAACCTTTTTTCGATAATTACCCTAATCATTAGCATCGGTTCTCTAGTCCCTCTGTCTTTACGAAAACCATATTGGTCTTCGCCTAAATAATTCTCAGTCAAAGCTTCTACTCCATTTTTAATTATTATTGTTAGTATTTTGGAAGCGTGGGAAATTAAACTAACCGTTCTAAAATTCTCACACCCATCAGTACTTTACTTAATTAATAAACATTCGTGCTAACATTGTATTGTGTAAATATATCTTGTTCACATATTTATATTGAAGAATCCTTAAACTATTTTAATTTTATTTAATTACATTAAAATAATATACAGTAAATACGTGGTAAATTACTATTTGTATTATTACCTAATACGATTGGTGTGTCCATTTCTGTATTTTCTATAACAGATTCAGCCTCATTAGCCATTTCCACTTCCGGAGTTTCTTCAAAATTAAATATTGTGCGGGATTCTGCGACGTCATACCCTTCTACAGATCCTTTTTAATAATCTGAAAAATATCTTCGTCCAAATCAGTTGTATTGGTTTCTATAGGAGGGCCACCATCAGTACCTCTTGCATAGCTATACCGCTTGATTGATTTAGTTTGGTACGTGAACGAATGTCTTGCCAACACTACATATATTGCTATAAATTGTTTCTATAAAAAGATTACAAAGTTTTTGTTTACCTTTCTTCGCGAACTTCAACCTTTTATGGTTCCGCCGGGATCATTCTTTAATGGAATCCTTAATAGTAAAAGTACTTGTCAATTTACCGCTGATTAACTCCTGCTTCTTTGATAAGTATTCAACCATCATTTTTCTCTGCTTTTATGATGCTTTTTGACCGCTAGTTGCCTTTGTGTCCACTTTATATTTAATTAAATCAAAAGCAACAGTTATACTTAAGTTGCCATTAACGGCGTAAGTCCGTCAAATGCTGTTATGAGGAAAGTACAAAATTATGAAAAATTGCTTCAACGAATACTTTCAAGACTAGGTTCCTACTAACGTTATCGCTAAACGACTTTCGCTACTTAACGAATACGCAACTTAACGAAGGATCTCAAGAATTAGGCTCTGGATATGTTTACAGCGAGTACTTATTACAATTTGATTGGTAGATTGTTTACAAGATTAAAAGATAGGACGAATAAGTCTCTATGTAGCAATATCATTTATCAAATTACGTGTAGTTGTGAGAAAATTTACATGGGACAAACCAGTTAAAAAACCGGATTATACAGCATAAAAGCGTTTCCAATAAAGTTCAAAATCTCTCTTTTCTAATTAAGACTTTTATTAACACATCATTCCCTATTTTAATCTTATTATGTACAAAATTTTATACAATAAATCGGATAATTTTAACAAGTTCCCCTTAAAATCGGAATTAAACGTATCTGATCAGTTATGTTTAATAATTTTTTATATAACAACACCTACCGAAGATCAACCACCCTCAAATCAAATTATCCACTTTCACATAAAGTCTTGTACGCAAAATCTTACATACCTCAACTTAATTAGCAATTAGCAACGTCCCTTTTAAAATTTTAACACAATGTAATTTTTATTTCAACGTGTAAATTATGGTGGAGTGTAATTCCATATCGTTAAAATTCCTCCATTAAATACAATTAAACATCGAAATTGCTTTCCAAATCCATATACAAAGATCTTCCAAATCGTTTAAGATTGTTCCATCAATTTGCCATTAAATACCAATCGCTACAAACGTGCTTTCATTAAACTTAAAACTTTATCATGCAGTAGTTCATTGCTGTTCTTTTATTTTCAATTGTTGAAACCATTTTAACGTACTTCAGAATCTTACTTACATTTAAGTCTTTTTCATCACTATAAAATTTCATTATTAACATTTTACTACGTGACATGTTAGTTCGACAACATTGTGACGTTTAAAATTAATTCTGAACAACTGACCATTATCTGCCTCTTTTAATTGGTTATATAGGATCCAGCCCTGTCGAACGTCATACGTCTAGAAGTTTTGAGTCCACTCTGGCTGTTACTCATACGTTTTGATTGGTTTGAAACATGGCTTGTCCGCCACGTAGAATCTATAATCGCCTAAATGATGTAACTTCTACAGAATGTGGAGTTCAATTCAAATAGCTCTGAGTTATCGTGAATTAATAAATTTACCGACGCATTATTTTATCGTCCTGATTTATTACTGTAGTTCGACTTAATAGAATGAACTTGTAAATTTCTTATCTTTTACGACTATATGATTTATGATTTTCATTAATTTTTTTTATCTTATATTATAGCTTCTAATTTGAACGTTCATTGTCTGCTTGATTCTCTTAAATTGCTTATATAGGATCGAGCCTTTCAACATCATACGTCCAGAAGCTTCGAGTCCAATCTGGTTACTACTTCTACGTTTTCATTGGTTGAAATTTAGGGGCCCGGCCTCTACGTAGAATCTAAAATCATCTTAAATAATACATCCTTCACAGCATGTTACGTTTTACGACCTGGGGCTAGTAATTAGTTCCTTTTATCCACGCGTTATCTTATCTTCAAGATTTATTGCTGTAATTTGCCCTTAATTGAATAAACGTGTAAATTTCTCATCTTTTACGACTTTATGATTTATGGTTTTTGTTAATTGTTTTATCTTATATTATAGCTTCTAATTTGAACGTTCATGTACTTTTACTATTAATGAAATGTTCTCCAAGTTTAATAAACACGTTCTTAATTTTTAATTAAAATACACTTTTCTTACGAATATTACATACACATCGTAAAGTTTGTTATCAAATGAAAATATTAAAATATGATACATGTAATTCAATACGATTTTTCACTATAACAATAAAGTATTTGAATATGATACAATGTTAAACATGAAGTCTTTTGAAAACACGATCATAACAACTAAATTTATTCGTTAAATGCTTTTGTATGAACTTTAAAGATCGTTTTTCTACTCGCGGGAAATAATTATTCTTACCTAAAAACACGATTCAGTTACTTATTAAAAATGAAACTTTTCCCATCACGGGTTTATGCCTTTTAATCCAATATACTGAGTATTTTGAATAAGTACCTTACTATGAAAATAAATATTTATATAATTTGATCATGTTCTTTAATTTTTCTTATTTTGCTCAGGTTTGCGGTGTTGTATGTTTACAAAATTGTGCTATTTGACCTTTTCATGACCCCTAATCACATCTATATACAGGGTGTCCCAAATTGAGTAGGATAGCATGGGTATCTTTGTTATTATTAATGATAGAGATCTGCTTAAATGGGCAAAGTTGTGTCATTTGGATAGCTTATTTAAATTCCGCATAGATACATTCTAAATTCCAAACGGTTTAGAAATTATTTAAAAAAAACTGAAAACTGCCAATTTCTTCAAAGTCGAATATTTTTGTTATAATAAAAGATACGAAAAAATGTTTCTTATAAAAGTTACTTAGTTCAATTGTGTGCACTTAAAAGTGATATTAAAATTAAATTCAAGATGGCGGTTATCGAGATAATAGCATCAACTTTCATATTTTAAATGGACGCCATATTGGATTTTTAGATGGTTAGATAGCATATTTTTTTCTCTTTTCAACGATGTATGACAACATATGTTTAAATGAAAAAATTTACTGAAAATAATAATTTTAATTTTTTATCAAGTTGGCATCAACACAAATCAGTTTTAAAACAAATTAAACAAAAAAAACATTAGAATAACATTAAACACCAACTAATAAATCATAGCAATTGTTCAAAATGTTGACCGTTATTATTTAAACACAATCGGCAACGTTTTAGAACATTTTTTGTTACGCGTCGTAATGTATTCTCATTAAGACCGTTTATTGCCTGCATAACGGCTTCCCGTAGTTCATCTACATTATTGTACTGAAAATTACTTCCATATACAATATCTTTTAAAGTGCCCCATAAATAAAAATCCAGGGGTGTTGTCTGCTGATCTAGGCGGTCATTTTACAGGTGTGTGGGTCGTGATTACGCTGCCATCAAAAGTGTTATTCAAGTAGGTGATAACATCTCTAGCGTTGTGTGGAGGTGCGCCATCTTGTTGATACCAAATTTGATTATTTTGTGCCAAAGGTAGGTCGTCTAATAAATCTTCTAAAGATGTTTGAAGCATTTCCAAATAACGTTGAGAGGTTAAGGTTCCATCGAATATTATAGGACCAAGTAAACGGTTTCCCAATATACCACAAAAAACATTACATCCAAATCGAATTTGATTGCGGCGTGGAACTGTTATGCGTGGGTTTTCCTGTGCCCAAAAGTGTTCATTATGACGATTAAATATTCCATAGTTAGAAAAATAAGACTCATCGGTCCACAAAACACGATTGATAAAATCATTCTCCCTAAATTGATTGATAAACCATCTGCAAAATGTTGATCTGCGGAGATAGTCGTTTGGTTGTAAGTTTTGAGCAATGTGAAATCTGTATGGGTGATATTTATTCTTAATCTTCTTTGGGAATGAAACCACTCATAGTTTTTAAAATCTATTTTATTTACGTTTCGATCCATGACCTAGGATCGTTGTCAAAATAATAAAAACTTCAAGTTTGACATTTATGACATAAATTGAAGGTGACTTTGATTTCTTGATGCTTGAGACTTGGATACGTTTACTTGGGTTTCTATTTCCCATGTTGAAATGTTTGGATTAGCTTCCACACAGGCCAATGTCAACACCTCATCTGCAATGTCTCCATTTATGTTTCGAGTAGGTTTTTTTAAACATCCATACTGCTGCATATTTGTGTCCAATCTTTGAAAGATTTTAATGTTTGGCTGTCTTTTATCGGGAAAGTTTGTTAAGTGTGTTTCGGCAGCAAGGCGACTGTTCTTATTACATTTTATGTAGGTACAAAACATATGATATTGTTCGCTTGTTGAAAAATTTGCCATTTGAATATTTTATAGAATAAGTATATCACAACTTATAACTGGGAAAGAGAATACACAAATGCCAATTATTAGTACAACAGATACACTAATTCAACATGACAGTTTGTTATAATTTCATTTGTTTAGAGAAATCTGATGATGCCTACTTGATAAAAAACTAAAATTATCATTTTCAGTAAATTTTTTCATTTAAACATATGTTGTGTTACATCGTTGAAAAGAGAAAAAAATATGCTATCTAACCATCTAAAAATCCAATATGGCGTCCATTTAAAATATGAAAGTTGATGCTATTATCTCGATAACCGCCATCTTGAATTTAATTTTAATATCACTTTTAAGTGCACACAATTGAACTAAGTAACTTTTATAAGAAACATTTTTTCGTATCTTTTATTATAACAAAAATATTCGACTTTGAAGAAATTGGCAGTTTTCAGTTTTTTTTAAATAATTTCTAAACCGTTTGGAATTTAGAATGTATCTATGCGGAATTTAAATAAGCTATCCAAATGACACAACTTTGCCCATTTAAGCAGATCTCTATCATTAATAATAACAAAGATACCCATGCTATCCTACTCAATTTGGGACACCCTGTATATATATATATATATATATATATATATATATATATATATAACGTATATATATATATATATATACGTATATACTTTTGTTTTCCAAAATATTTACTCTGTGTCAATTACGTTCTTTAGCACCCATATATTGAATCGTACAACAAACACATTTATGAAAATCATTGGTTTCTTACTAGTGATTGGGTTAATTATTTTATTTAAATTATTAAATTAAAAAAGAATAGAAATAAAGGATAAATTTTTCTGTTTTGAGAATGAACACGTGTTTTAGAACGCGTGCAAGGTCAATTTACTACCTTCTAAAACCATATTTTCCTATGTATAATATAGTGATTGACTTTTGATAAATATTATTTTACAAAACTAACTGCTGTATTCAATTACACACCCTACGATAAGGACAATCGAAACAAGAGCCTCATTCAATGTTAAACAGGGTTTAATTAAAACTATGCACCAACAATGTTATTCTTACCCTTACATGCCGTGGTCGGTAAGCGACCTTTGAATGCTCTACATCAAAATTGTTAATGGGTTAACATATCTGCTGGGTCTATTAATCATGGAGGTAAAGATGTGCGAAGTTTCTTTTGCCCTGCACTAAATAGTTATAACAAGTAATAGTATATGACACATGTAGACTATCATATGCTGGTACCATCACAAATTTTCTATAAGCTATTTGACGATTTCTAGGTTTCCACTTCAGCTGCTGCATAATTTTGTATGAAGATTTAGGTAACTGTCGTCCTTCAATTAAAATTTACGGAATAAATTAATAAAATTTAGTAGCACTGCAAATTTCCAAATGCAAGCAATTCTGATCGCGGCTGTCTGTATGTCAGATATGAAATTAGAATTTTTAAAGTCTCGTTAGTACAAGCAAAGTGTGACTATACTTGAAACTTAATGGGGATGATCCGCCATTACTGGTACAATCTATTATCTGTTTAAAAGAGAAAACGCTCGTTCAAAAATGCTATCTTAACCCATATGTTTTCAAAACTTTTTCTTATTTTGATTTTTTTATTTAGTCAATCTTAAACTATTTAGCATAAACAAATAAAAAAATAAAATTAATAGATTTGTATTATCATCCTTAAAAATAGGACGGTAGTAAAATGAACTATTTATAATATATTTTTTGTACTTAGATGGAAATTATCTAACAGCATGCGGCTATAGAAAGACATTAGAAATATAAGTTAATTATACTCCCCGGCATTTTTGAAACAAACTTCACATGCACTGACACGTCGCACTTCTCACATCTAAATTGCACTTTTTTTAATATTCACTACATCAAGATTGGCTTTCTTCGTTTAGTGCAAGATGATAAAAATCACTAAATCTGGACTAAGAATTGTGGTTTAAATTTAATTTTAAAGCATTCCCCTTAACATCGTTCTGACTTATTGCTAGAACGTTTTCAGAAATTTCGACATCCATTAGTCACCAAGCAACTTGAACGGTCACATTTAGGCATTGTGCAAATATAGCAAGATACCATTTGTGCCCTTGATGAAAACTTGGTTCAGACTCTTGTATTAATCTCCGTTACCTATACCGTCTGGAACATGTTACGCCTTTTGGCTGCATAAAGTTTTGCTTTAATATTAGGTAGAGTAATGTTCTAAATTGTGGTTATACTTAACGTAAACACGAAGTGAAAAACTCATAATTTATTGATATGCTTTGCCAAGAAAAGTGCGGCCATCACCTTACCCAATAAAAAAACGTTTTATGGTGGTAGGGACAACGACGAGTTTATGTGAAAGACGCATTTTAAACACTTAAATTACCTTTTAATTACCTTAATATCTTTCGTGTTCCCTAAAGTTTTAGCTTCAGCAGTCCACTTTACTGCAAGAATTTGAACAAAACGTAAGAAATGGACCTCACAAAACCCTGCTCTATAGTTAGAGGTCAGCGATGGTGTTCGGCCAGAAACAACAAGTGCCAAGGCATACCTTAACCACAACTATTAATCAAGATAAGCCACTTATTTTTAAATGCTTTCTTCGTATGTAAATCCGTAACCGTTTGACGGCAATAATTTGCGACCACATTTGGGGCGTAACAATATACACCGGCGGTAAAACTTAATAGACAGAGGCCACTTTTTTAGAATATAAATATTTATAAAGAATGTGCGCTGCCATCTGGCACAGAATACACCAAGAACGCACTGGTCATATTAATAATATTATCTTGTTCAGCTTCAGGTTTTCACGTTAAAACATGCATAACCTTAAACCATGCAGTTGTAGTAATGCGCAATAAACTGTTGATTTTATTGGCAGTAACTAAATATTCAAGCGTCAGTGTTAAACCAGCATTGATATTTTGTTCCTAGCTCGTGTAAGCATTTATTAGCACAATAGCCCTTTTTTTCCATAAAGTATTTTTATTAGTATCTATTTTCTCTAATAGCACGTAATTGGGCGTGTTTGTGTAAAGGTACAGTAGTCACTACTTCATTAGATAGATTATGCGTGGCCACTGAAACTTTATGAAAAAATAGTTATAACAACTTGTCATTTATTTCAGATGTTATTGGTTTAAGGACGTGTCGTAATATCACGAATGTTAAAATAGGAAAACGTGGATGGAACCTATATGTAATGCAATTCGCAGTGTATTTAAAGAATCTTAAAGCTGCGTTTAGCAAATACAATATTCTGGAAGATATATTAGAAGTACAAAGAAAGAAAGTTAAAGAAGAAAGAATTGACAGGAACTCACTAATTTTGGAAAGAGTTCCAAGACTAATACAAAATTACTGTGTTATTCAAATATTTGCTTCTATAAAAGAAGACGACGACCTTTGTGACTAACTATGGCGAAACTACATCACGGTATAAATCCTGAATGTACACAAAAGTTGCTTTAGTAGCGAATAACAAAATTATACCGCTATCGTGTGGTAAACATTGTACTGCAGCAAGATTGTCGTTCAAGATATATATATATATATATATATATATATATATATATATATTAAATCATCAACAAATTTTTTTAAAAATGGAAGGTTAAACGGAAGTTGTGGAATAACACTATTTAATAATTCATCCATAACTATTTGTGCTATAATAGGACTAAGATTTGATCCCATTGGACATCCAAAAATTTGTAAATAAAATTTGTTATTAAAGGAAAAATAACTGTTATCAAAAAGAAATTCAATGATTTGTAAAAATAACGGCTATCCCAGAAAATAAAATAGTTGAAACCCTTAATATTTTTAATAGCTATAATAGTCATATCCAATTCACAATAGAAACAGAATCAAATAAATCGGTACCTTTCTTAGATACTTTATTAATTCGAAACGATGAAAATAAAATAATTTTAGATTGGTATCAAAAACAAAGCCATTCCAACAGGTATTTAAATTACCATTCCTATCACCCTTTCAAAACAAAAATAAATTTCATTTTAGGATTAAAAAACCGAATTAAAAGAATATGTCATGCAACATTCTACAATAAAATATAAAAACTTTCAAACATTTTAAAAAACAACAACTATCCTACTCCTTTAATAACAAAATTACTATATACCTCTGAAGAATATAAAAACACAAGCAACAGTAACAGTAATATAAACAAAACCAACACAAGTAGTAACGACAGCAAAAATTTAGAAATATATAAAACAATACCAAATATAGACAATGAATTAACTCATAAGCTAATTAAAGTATTTAAAAATTATAATTTTAAGTATGCAAAGAAAAATATTTTAACAGTCAACAATCTCTTTTCAAAATTAAAAGATAAAACACCCAAACTATTTCAAAAAAATATTGTGTACCAAATTAATTGTTTAGATTGTAATGGCTTGTATATTGGACAAACATGTCAATCATTAAATCAACGTATAACACAACACAGAAGTGACATAAAGTTAAACCAAATTCCTGTGCTTTAGCGAGTCATTCAGCTAATTTAGATCACAAAATAGATTTCAAAAATCCAAAAATTTTAGAATTAGAAAGATAAACAAAAAGACTATTTCTTGAAATGTATCACATTTTATTTCAAAAGATAGTATAAATAAAAAACTGATATTAGTGGTTTGAGCTCGATTTACACATATTTACTTAATTTTAAAACATAGCTACATAGCTAATGTAATATTTGTTAATATGTTTAACGTTATAAATACATAGACACATACACACCATACAACCTAATGCATACGCATACACACACACACACACAAACAAACACACACACACACACACACACACACAAACGCACACGCATACAAACAACAACTATCACAAACAACATAACTTATACATTAAACAAAGGTATCAGGTATCCTATTAAAACAGAAAATTTGAAATATTTCAAAATCTGACATAATTTTTAATTTTACATTTTTTCTTATACAAATTATATATCCTTCTTACATTTAAAAGTGAAAAACTAAAAAGTTATGTTTAATACTTCGATGTTAATTTTTTAACAACTCATCTTGTAAGTTCAATTAATATTTATATAATTTAGCCTAGTTGTTTGTAACATTTTTAGAAGCCTGTGATCAAGGATTAAATATATCCGAAAATTTAGGCATTATAAAAGTTTTCTTTTACCAGCTGACCTCAAACCCATTAAAGCATTTAATATTACTAGAAGGTCATTATCTTTAAAATACATTATAGAAGATATGGGATTTTATCAGACCATCGCAATCAAATATGGAGCTGAATGCACTTACCTCTTAAAACGCTGGGCAATTATAAACACCAAATTGACATCGTTTGAAAATCGAAAATATTTTACTACAATGTAGGAAAATGGATATTCTACCAAATCATATATTTAATGCTTCAAGAAGTTTATATAATTTGTTTAAGTATTACAATTACCAAAATTCTCTAAAAATTAAAAATTTTATGAATAGGTTATCCAAAAAGGTTTTAAATATAGAAATTGAATACACCCATCAATCCATAAGCTCTTTTTATAAAGAACTAGATAATATATATATATATATATATATATATATATATATATATATATTAAATGCTTTAATGGGTTTGAGGTCAGCTGGTAAAAGAAAACTCTTTTATAATGCCTAAATTTTCGGATATATTTAATCCTTGATCACAGGCTTCTAAAAATGTTACAAACAACTAGGCTAAATTATATAAATATTAATTGAACTTACAAGATGAGTTGTTAAAAAATTAACATCGAAGTATTAAACATAACTTTTAGTTTTCACTTTTAAATGTAAGAAGGATATATAATTTGTATAAGAAAAATGTAAAATTAAAAATTATGTCAGATTTTGAAATATTTCAAATTTTCTGTTTTAATAGGATACCTGATACCTTTGTTTAATGTATAAGTTATGTTGTATGTGATAGTTGTTGTTTGTATGCGTGTGCGTTTGTGTGTGTGTGTGTGTGTGTGTGTGTGTGTGTGTATGCGTATGCATTAGGTTGTATGGTGTGTATGTGTCTATGTATTTATAACTTTAAACATATTAACAAATATTACATTAGCTATGTAGCTATGTTTTAAAATTAAGTAAATATGTGTAAATCGAGCTCAAACCACTAATATCAGTTTTTTTATTTATACTATCTTTTGAAATAAAAATGTGATACATTTCAAGAAATAGTCTTTTTTGTTTATCTTTCTCTAATTCTAAAATTTTGGATTTTTGAAATCTATTTTGTGATCTAAATTAGCTGAATGACTCGCTAAAGCACAGGAATTTGGTTTAACTTTTATGTCACTTCTGTGTTGTGTTATACGTTGATTTAATGATTGACATGTTTGTCCAATATACAAGCCATTACAATCTAAACAATTAATTTGGTACACAATATTTTTTGAAATAGTTTGGGTGTTTTATCTTTTAATTTTGAAAAGAGATTGTTGACTGTTAAAATATTTTTCTTTGCATACTTAAAATTATAATTTTAAATACTTTAATTAGCTTATGAGTTAATTCATTGTCTATATTTGGTATTGTTTTATATATTTCTAAATTTTTGCTGTCGTTACTACTTGTGTTGGTTTTGTTTATATTACTGTTACTGTTGCTTGTGTTTTATATTCTTCAGAGGTATATAGTAATTTTGTTATTAAAGGAGTAGGATAGTTGTTGTTTTTAAAATGTTTGAAAGTTTTTATATTTTATTGTAGAATGTTGGATGACATATTCTTTTAATTCGGTTTTTAATCCTAAAATAAAATTTATTTTTGTTTTGAAAGGGTGATAGGAATGGTAATTTAAATACCTGTTGGAATGGCTTTGTTTTGATACCAATCTAAAATTATTTTATTTTCATCGTTTCGAATTAATAAAGTATCTAAGAAAGGTACCGATTTATTTGATTCTGTTTCTATTGTGAATTGGATATGACTATTATAGCTATTAAAAATATTAAGGGTTTCAACTATTTTATTTTCTGGGATAGCCGTTATTAAATCATCAACAAATTTTTTTAAAAATGGAAGGTTAAACGGAAGTTGTGGAATAACACTATTTAATAATTCATCCATAACTATTTGTGCTATAATAGGACTAAGATTTGATCCCATTGGACATCCAAAATTTGTAAATAAAATTTGTTATTAAAGGAAAAATAACTGTTATCAAAAAGAAATTCAATGATTTGTAAAAAAATAGTTTTTGAAAATTTACAATTTGGTTCAATTGTATTCCAAAATTTACTAATGTTGTTAATAACTAAGTCTTTAGGGATATTTGTAAAAAGAGATACAACGTCTAAACTTATTAATACATAATTGCTTGGTAATTGAAAATTGTTTAATTGTTCCGAAAACTCAAAAGAATCTGTTATATTATGATTGTTTTAGGGATAGATTTTGTTAGAATTTCAGAAATAAATTTTGACAGCTTTTCAGTTGCTGCATTGTTTGTAGCAACAATGGGACAGGTGGATAATTGTCTTTATGTATTTTGGGAGACCATAAAGTTTTGGGATTGTGCTGTTATAATTATTGAAAGATTTTGCCTCTAAATCACTAATCATTTTTATTTCTTAATAGTTTTATAAGATCTAATGTTTGTTTTGTAATTTTGCCGTTGGATCATTTTAATTTCATTGTATATATTATTATCCATTAGTAAATCAGACATTTTTGTATATAACTTGTTTTAGATATAGCAACGGTGACATTGCCTTTATCAGCTTTAACTATTAACAAATCTTCATTTTCTTTTAAAATTTTTTGCATTGAATATAGTCGTACAAGAATTTTGATTTCCTTTTGAGTTTTGACGGACAAAGTTTGTAATAATATTAGTGATATAAGCTCGATTTAGGTTTCTATCTTCTTCTTTAGTTTCTAAAATTAAATTTTCTAAATCCGCTAATAATTTTATAATTACATTGCTACTGATTGAAGGTTGTAAACTAAATTTTGGACCTAATGCAAGAATTATTTGTATGTTATTAGGTATTTCTATTGTGCTAATATTTTTAAACCAATTTGAAGTTTCAAAGATTTCAATCTTATTTAATTTTGAAAGCTTGTCAAATTTTTAAGGTTGACAAGTTTGACTTTTGAAATTTTGATTATATAAAATTCTTTGTCTGCGTTCATATTCGTTAAATATATAATTTGGAATAATATTAGCAACAGTATGTTTAACGTTATCTAGTTCTTTATAAAAAGAGCTTATGGATTGATGGGTGTATTCAATTTCTATATTTAAAACCTTTTTGGATAACCTATTCATAAAATTTTTAATTTTTAGAGAATTTTGGTAATTGTAATACTTAAACAAATTATATAAACTTCTTGAAGCATTAAATATATGATTTGGTAGAATATCCATTTTCCTACATTGTAGTAAAAATATTTTTCGATTTTCAAACGATGTCAATTTGGTGTTTATAATTGCCCAGCGTTTCAAGAGGTAAGTGCATTCAGCTCCATATTTGATTGCGATGGTCTGATAAAATCCCATATCTTCTATAATGTATTTTAAAGATAATGACCTTCTAGTAATATTAAATGCTTTAATGGGTTTGAGGTCAGCTGGTAAAAAGAAAACTCTTTTATAATGCCTAAATTTTCGGATATATTTAATCCTTGATCACAGGCTTCTAAAAATGTTACAAACAACTAGGCTAAATTATATAAATATTAATTGAACTTACAAGATGAGTTGTTAAAAATTAACATCAGTATTAAACATAACTTTTAGTTTTCACTTTTAAATGTAAGAAGGATATATAATTTGTATAAGAAAAATGTAAAATTAAAAATTATGTCAGATTTTGAAATATTTCAAATTTTCTGTTTTAATAGGATACCTGATACCTTTGTTTAATGTATAAGTTATGTTGTATGTGATAGTTGTTGTTTGTATGCGTGTGCGTTTGTGTGTGTGTGTGTGTGTGTGTGTGTGTGTTTGTTGTTGTGTGTGTGTGTATACGTATGCATTAGGTTGTATGGTGTGTATGTGTTATGTATTTATAACGTTAAACATATTAACAAATATTACATTAGCTATGTAGCTATGTTTTAAAATTAAGTAAATATGTGTAAATCGAGCTCAAACCACTAATATCAGTTTTTTTATTTATACTATCTTTTGAAATAAAAATGTGATACATTTCAAGAAATAGTCTTTTTGTTTATCTTTCTCTAATTCTAAAATTTTTGGATTTTTGAAATCTATTTTGTGATCTAAATTAGCTGAATGACTCGCTAAAGCACAGGAATTTGGTTTAACTTTTATGTCACTTCTGTGTTGTGTTATACGTTGATTTAATGATTGACATGTTTGTCCAATATACAAGCCATTACAATCTAAACAATTAATTTGGTACACAATATTTTTTGAAATAGTTTGGGTGTTTTATCTTTTAATTTTGAAAAGAGATTGTTGACTGTTAAAATATTTTCTTTGCATACTTAAAATTATAATTTTAAATACTTTAATTAGCTTATGAGTTAATTCAT
Source organism: Platerodrilus igneus (assembly GCA_036346225.1). Lineage (NCBI taxonomy): Eukaryota > Metazoa > Arthropoda > Insecta > Coleoptera > Lycidae > Platerodrilus > Platerodrilus igneus. The sequence goes on along the minus strand of JARFIW010000929.1, from coordinate 3,006,741 downwards.
TGTCTATATTTGGTATTGTTTTATATATTTCTAAATTTTGCTGTCGTTACTACTTGTGTTGGTTTTGTTTATATTACTGTTACTGTTGCTTGTGTTTTATATTCTTCAGAGGTATATAGTAATTTTGTTATTAAAGGAGTAGGATAGTTGTTGTTTTTAAAATGTTTGAAAGTTTTTATATTTTTATTGTAGAATGTTGGATGACATATTCTTTTAATTCGGTTTTTAATCCTAAAATGAAATTTATTTTTGTTTTGAAAGGGTGATAGGAATGGTAATTTAAATACCTGTTGGAATGGCTTTGTTTTTGATACCAATCTAAAATTATTTTATTTTCATCGTTTCGAATTAATAAAGTATCTAAGAAAGGTACCGATTTATTTGATTCTGTTTCTATTGTGAATTGGATATGACTATTATAGCTATTAAAATATTAAGGGTTTCAACTATTTTATTTTCTGGGATAGCCGTTATTTTTACAAATCATTGAATTTCTTTTGATAACAGTTATTTTTCCTTTAATAACAAATTTTATTTACAAATTTTGGATGTCCAATGGGATCACATCTTAGTCCTATTATAGCACAAATAGTTATGGATGAATTATTAAATAGTGTTATTCCACAACTTCCGTTTAACCTTCCATTTTAAAAAATTTGTTGATGATTTAATAACGGCTATCCCAGAAAATAAAATAGTTGAAACCCTTAATATTTTTAATAGCTATAATAGTCATATCCAATTCACAATAGAAACAGAATCAAATAAATCGGTACCTTTCTTAGATACTTTATTAATTCGAAACGATGAAAATAAAATAATTTTAGATTGGTATCAAAAACAAAGCCATTCCAACAGGTATTTAAATTACCATTCTATCACCCTTTCAAAACAAAATAAATTTCATTTTAGGATTAAAAACCGAATTAAAAGAATGTCATCCAACATTCTACAATAAAAATATAAAAACTTTCAAACATTTTAAAAACAACAACTATCCTACTCCTTTAATAACAAAATTACTATATACCTCTGAAGAATATAAAACACAAGCAACAGTAACAGTAATATAAACAAAACCAACACAAGTAGTAACGACAGCAAAATTTAGAAATATATAAAACAATACCAAATATAGACAATGAATTAACTCATAAGCTAATTAAAGTATTTAAAATTATAATTTTAAGTATACAAAGAAAAATATTTTAACAGTCAACAATCTCTTTTCAAAATTAAAAGATAAAACACCCAAACTATTTCAAAAAATATTGTGTACCAAATTAATTGTTTAGATTGTAATGGCTTGTATATTGGACAAACATGTCAATCATTAAATCAACGTATAACACAACACAGAAGTGACATAAAAGTTAAACCAAATTCCTGTGCTTTAGCGAGTCATTCAGCTAATTTAGATCACAAAATAGATTTCAAAATCCAAAATTTTAGAATTAGAGAAAGATAAACAAAAAGACTATTTCTTGAAATGTATCACATTTTATTTCAAAAGATAGTATAAATAAAAACTGATATTAGTGGTTTGAGCTCGATTTACACATATTTACTTAATTTTAAAACATAGCTACATAGCTAATGTAATATTTGTTAATATTTTTAACGTTATAAATACATAGACACATACACACCATACAACCTAATGCATACGTATACACACACACACACACAAACAAACACACACACACACACACACACACACAAACGCACACGCATACAAACAACAACTATCACATACAACATAACTTATACATTAAACAAAGGTATCAGGTATCCTATTAAAACAGAAAATTTGAAATATTTCAAAATCTGACATAATTTTTAATTTTACATTTTTCTTATACAAATTATATATCCTTCTTACATTTAAAAGTGAAAAACTAAAAAGTTATGTTTAATACTTCGATGTTAATTTTTTAACAACTCATCTTGTAAGTTCAATTAATATTTATATAATTTAGCCTAGTTGTTTGTAACATTTTTAGAAGCCTGTGATCAAGGATTAAATATATCCGAAAATTTAGGCATTATAAAAGAGTTTTCTTTTTACCAGCTGACCTCAAACCCATTAAAGCATTTAATATTACTAGAAGGTCATTATCTTTAAAATACAATATATATATATATATATATATTGATGTGAGGTCATAAGAGGTCATTGAGCACTACATTTCTATCAATAAATCGACCCAAAACCAAAGAAAATCTTAAGTTTTCTAATATTTAATTTTCTACGTTCTGTATAATATTCTAAGTACGATAGAATTCGGATAGTATTTTCTAGTGCATAAGTGAAACCAGTGTTTTTAATTAAAACAACTTCTAAATAATGACGCAATCGGCAACGAGACGCAGTCATCCTTTAATAGAAAGTTCGTATTTTTCTAAAATGTAGATGCTAAGTAGCATTCAATAATGCATTGAGTAACAAAGTATTATTAGAAAAGCAATCCAGTAACTTAGAAAGAAGCTACTTTTGTTCAAGGATTTTCCAACTATAACTTCATTTGGTAGCATAAAACTGAGATTGCAAATGAGACATAAATCACAAATGACAGGTAATTATTTCGTACGATATGAAGCAATATAAATGAACGGACGAATTAGTGAATACGTAGAACGCAATAAGACAGGCAAAGCCTATAAATCAAATAAGATAAAACGTTTTTAATTGCCATAAATTACCATCGGGAGCGATAACCAGATCTTATGAATACATAGTTTCCATTCATTGATAAGAGATACCAAGATTTTACTAACCAATATATCTGAACTAATACCCAATTAAGATAAGAAAACCACATAAAATGAATCAAATTACAGTGAATTACTGCATTATGAAATGAGCCGTATTAACTAGAGAATTATTGAAGTTCTAAAGCCTGTGATGTATTGAAGATTTTACTATATAAAGCCGCGGAAGAATGCAAACGGGGTATTCATTTACCGATACTTGTTAAAGCAGTACGAATTGTCTGTTTAGAAGGGCATTTCATTCACTGTTACACAATTTCATTTCTACTGTTAACAACGCCGTTCATGCGCTTATTGCCATCCTTTTTTGTCTTTCTTATCTATTTCCAAAATAAGTTTTTCTTCCCTTCAAAATCACTCTGTATTTTTGCTCGTTGCTTGCTTGCACTACTTCTTTCGCATATCGCCTTTTTTCCTTATATACCTCCTGAACTTGCTTTCTTAACTCAACATATTTTTCTGCAATCATTCTTTTATATGCCACTTTCCTTTCCTGGACCACCGTTTTACCTCATCGTTCCACCATGCATTTTTATTACATGTACCAGTCACTATCGTACCACATACTTCCACACCACATTTCATTCATTATCACCTTCCTGTTTGCAGTCATACAAATCTCTCTTTCGCTCTCTCTCTCTCTCTCTCTCTCTCTCTCTCTCTCTAACATAGTAGCGTACTCTCTTTGAGTCGACTCTTCCAACAAGCGTTCTACTTTCATTCTTGATTGTCTCACATTCTACTTCATTCTCCACACCCACTTTTGGCTAAGATCAATTCTGGACTAAATTAAAAAATAATCGGTCCCACAATCAAATTCTCTGGTTATTACCGCGTCTTTTACCAGTTCTCTAAAACTTTCATCAAACACAACCCAATCAATTATACTTCTCGCATTTGCCCTTTGCCATGTGTACTTGTGTATGTCTTACGTTTATATCCCTACACGCGCATATGAGAGGCGTGATTTTAGTTGATTAGGGTGATATGAGAGTTAAGGATTCAGAGAAAATTAAGATGGTTGGCAAATTTAACGACTTTTTCGGAGTAAAGCCGTGATTGCGCTTAAAAATTCTAGGTTTTTGACGACAGTTATGTTATTGTGCACATTAATTTTGGGAATTGAGCAGCCGTTGGATAAAGTTTTCAAGGAATGATTGTGAAGGATACGTGCAACTTGAGAGGGGTTTTGGTTATATAAACGCGCTGGAGACGGTATGCGCTCGCTTTAGTTTTTCGATTCTGCTGAATATTTCATCCTAGCTTCAAACTACACGACTAGTGAAGTCCGAGAAATACAAGTGTTTAAATGCACAAGTTGGTGCGATTTTAAAAACGAAGTGAACCGTATAAAATTACTTTGATAAATTGAAGCAGGATGAACATTAAGTAGTAACTAATTTGTAAATTGGATGAGGGTTCTTGTTGCACTTGCTTGAAAGAAGCGATTGTTTATGGATCTGTAGCCGCAGTCCTGAGGTTTTTTGGAGTATGGTAATTTGGAGGTCAAGCGAGTCTGAGGTATAATCGCTGTTCCTGATGGAAGGCAACAATGTGGAGTGATCCAGGTACGAATAGTCGGTAGAAGGTAGCACCTTTAGAGGTGGTGATCTGGATAAAATTACTCTCAGGTAATGAATTTTATTTGAAACTGTTGTGGTGGTGGTTATTAACGATTTTGGGTTATATATTGTGATGAATTTATGAACAGAAAATTAATTGATTTACCTTCGTAAAGGAAATATTTAAAATCTGAAGATGTATATGATATAATTATGAACATTTCGCATATATAAGAGGTAAATGGGTCTTTTATTTAAAATTTTCAGTGCTAAAATTTTGCATGCAAATACAAAAAGGTTTATACTGAGCTCACCATAGACCAAGGGAAAATAAAGCAAGGTTGTGGGATAGACCCATCTACTTTAGTATGAGCATATGAATATAGATAAGCAGGAAATCTTTGTTGTACGAAATTGATATTTAATATTGAGGAGGAGCATGAAATATTGAATCAGAATATTTTTCACACCTTAAGTTTTGCTTTTGTTACTTATTGCCGATACATATCGAGCACCCCTCGTAAGTATGAACGATGATGCATTAGTTAAAACATTTCGCTTACCAAAAGATTTAGTTGCTTATTTATCGGACTATTTGGAGCCCCATATTGTTAGCATAGAGTAACAGGTTTGGATGTGAAAACCAAGGTAAGCAAATACACATGTCAAGACAACATTATGGCGTTTAATAGAACTCCATTATAAATATTATAAACAGTGCTCCTTTAATTTATTTTCCAAACCCGTACAAAATCGTAATTATATTTCAGGTGTTGGTTAAACTGAATTTTTATGAAACTGTAAGCCATCAAACCAGTGTTGGTAAACATAAGTATTTAGATGTATCGCAATCGTCTGTCTCACGTTGCATTGAGGAAGTTTCAAATGCATAAAATCAGCCCGAAGTTCTTAATGAGTGAATACATAGGCATGCGAATCTTCAAGAACTGAAGGCAGTCAGACTAAGGTACATCAGTTATTTAAAAATTTATAAAATTTCATATTTATTTACATAGGTTTTATGAAAGACATGGGTTTTCAGGAGTAGTAGGGCGTATTAATTGGTCGTATGTTGCAATTACTACTCTAAAAACTAACAATCTCGAACACCTCCAACATTTATATGCCAATCGCAAAAATTATCATTCCATAAATGTGAAATTGGTATGTCAAATATATTAAACAAGTTCTAATGTCTAATTTAAAATCACGTTGCAGATATGCGATGCTGATCTAAGGATAATGAATATTTGTGCAAGGTACCTCGTCAGCACAACCGACGCATTTATTTGGAATCAGTCAGATGCACAGAAATATTTGAGACGTTTACATGATGCTCAACATAAAGATTACTTCCTTTTAGGTAGTGGAGAGGTTTTATTTTAGCAACAACTAACAAAAAATTTTTAGGAGATTCAGATATCCATTACGAACATGGTTACTAACACATCTTGATGAAGATTATGCACAAGGTATACCAGAATTTAATAACAAAGCAACTCATAAGAGTACAAGTGTTAAAATACAATGTTGCAATGGTGTTATTAAAGGCAGATTTAGGTGTTTGTTGCGTTATAGAACATTACATGCAGCGTTACTGGAAGGACGTAAGGCACGACGACAAATAATCCATAGTCATCATCATTTTGCTTTCGACCTTACTTAAGGTCGGTTTGACGCAGCTCTAACCCTTTTCTATTCTGTGCTAATCCAAAAAGTTCTACATACCATTCACAACCTAAAATTCTAATAATTAGACTAATATTGATTAGTATAGGTCTTCCTATAATCTTCTATCTTTTTTCTATCTACCTGAATCTATATAGATATTAGCAACCTGATGGTTGTTAAAGAACTCCACCATGTTTACAGGATTCCCATTTATAAGGAAATGAAATATTACCTGGTTGTCCCCTCCAAAAAGAGGAAAAGTGTTAACTTATATGTGATGGTAAGGCGTAAGCAACGAATCGCTGCCAACATGCCAGACCTCTAACTAATTGTGAGTTATGTCATGGAGACGTTAATTAAGTTATGTTATGGTAAGGCTTAAGCAGCGAATTGCTGCCAACATGCCAGACCGCTAACTGATTGTGAGTTATGTCATGGTAACACTTAGTTAACTGATTTTTATTTATTTTGTTTTCAAACTTATTTAAGGTCGGTTTGACGCAGCTCTAAACTATTTTCTATTCTGAGCTAGTCTAAAAGGTCTACATATCTTTCACAACCCAAATCTCTCATAATTTTTCTAATATAGCTTTGTCTAGGTATTCCTACTCTATTTTTATTTGGTAGTCTATAATCTAAGACCTTACTAAATAGTCCCTCAGGTCTTAACAGGTGCCCTATCATTCTTTTTCTCCTGACCTTTAATTATTTCCACATAGAGGGTTACTCACCTATCCTTCTATAAACTTCCTCATTTGTTTCTCTATCTGTCCAACTAATCTTTAACATTGGTTTAGAACTAGGCTGTAACTCACTTGTCATTATCTTTGTCTTTCATGAGTTAACTCTCATACTATAGTTACTCTGTAGTATCTTATCTAAAACATTTAAAAACTCTCCTAACTCTTTTCTAAACTCTGCTATAATGGCTATATCATCTGCAAAACGTAACATGTCTATTTTCTGTCCCTCTACACTAATACCTATTTCTTTTCTCTCTCTAGTTAAGTTTAAAGCTTCCTCAATATAAACATTAAAAATCAAGGGAGATAGTATACAGCCCTGTCTAACACCATTTCTAATCTTAGCTTCCTTTTCTATTTCATCAAATCTAATTACTACGCTTTGGTTTTTATATAGACTGTAAATAATTTTTCTATCACTATGAGAGATTCTTATTTTTCGCAAAACCCTGAACATAACAATTCAATTAACCCTATCAAATGCTTTTTCCAAATCTACAAACGCGAAATGAGTCTTTTTATTTCTTTGTAACCTTTTTTCGATAATTACCCTAATCATTAGCATCGGTTCTCTAGTCCTCTGTCTTTACGAAAACCATATTGGTCTTCGCCTAAATAATTCTCAGTCAAAGCTTCTACTCCATTTTTAATTATTATTGTTAGTATTTTGGAAGCGTGGGAAATTAAACTAACCGTTCTAAAATTCTCACACCCATCAGTACTTTACTTAATTAATAAACATTCGTGCTAACATTGTATTGTGTAAATATATCTTGTTCACATATTTATATTGAAGAATCCTTAAACTATTTTAATTTTATTTAATTACATTAAAATAATATACAGTAAATACGTGGTAAATTACTATTTGTATTATTACCTAATACGATTGGTGTGTCCATTTCTGTATTTTCTATAACAGATTCAGCCTCATTAGCCATTTCCACTTCCGGAGTTTCTTCAAAATTAAATATTGTGCGGGATTCTGCGACGTCATACCCTTCTACAGATCCTTTTTAATAATCTGAAAAATATCTTCGTCCAAATCAGTTGTATTGGTTTCTATAGGAGGGCCACCATCAGTACCTCTTGCATAGCTTTACCGCTTGATTGATTTAGTTTGGTACGTGAACGAATGTCTTGCCAACACTACATATATTGCTATAAATTGTTTCTATAAAAAGATTACAAAGTTTTTGTTTACCTTTCTTCGCGAACTTCAACCTTTTATGGTTCCGCCGGGATCATTCTTTAATGGAATCCTTAATAGTAAAAGTACTTGTCAATTTACCGCTGATTAACTCCTGCTTCTTTGATAAGTATTCAACCATCATTTTTCTCTGCTTTTATGATGCTTTTTGACCGCTAGTTGCCTTTGTGTCCACTTTATATTTAATTAAATCAAAAGCAACAGTTATACTTAAGTTGCCATTAACGGCGTAAGTCCGTCAAATGCTGTTATGAGGAAAGTACAAAATTATGAAAAATTGCTTCAACGAATACTTTCAAGACTAGGTTCCTACTAACGTTATCGCTAAACGACTTTCGCTACTTAACGAATACGCAACTTAACGAAGGATCTCAAGAATTAGGCTCTGGATATGTTTACAGCGAGTACTTATTACAATTTGATTGGTAGTTGTTTACAAGATTAAAAGATAGGACGAATAAGTCTCTATGTAGCAATATCATTTATCAAATTACGTGTAGTTGTGAGAAAATTTACATGGGACAAACCAGTTAAAAACCGGATTATACAGCATAAAGCGTTTCCAATAAAGTTCAAAATCTCTTTTCTAATTAAGACTTTTATTAACACATCATTCCCTATTTTAATCTTATTATGTACAAAATTTTATACAATAAATCGGATAATTTTAACAAGTTCCCCTTAAAATCGGAATTAAACGTATCTGATCAGTTATGTTTAATAATTTTTTATATAACAACACCTACCGAAGATCAACCACCCTCAAATCAAATTATCCACTTTCACATAAAGTCTTGTACGCAAAATCTTACATACCTCAACTTAATTAGCAATTAGCAACGTCCCTTTTAAAATTTTAACACAATGTAATTTTTATTTCAACGTGTAAATTATGGTGGAGTGTAATTCCATATCGTTAAATTCCTCCATTAAATACAATTAAACATCAAAATTGCTTTCCAAATCCATATACAAAGATCTTCCAAATCGTTTAAGATTGTTCCATCAATTTGCCATTAAATACCAATCGCTACAAACGTGCTTTCATTAAACTTAAAACTTTATCATGCAGTAGTTCATTGCTGTTCTTTTATTTTCAATTTTTGAAACCATTTTAACGTACTTCAGAATCTTACTTACATTTAAGTCTTTTTCATCACTATAAAATTTCATTATTAACATTTTACTACGTGACATGTTAGTTCGACAACATTGTGACGTTTAAAATTAATTCTGAACAACTGACCATTATCTGCCTCTTTTAATTGGTTATATAGGATCCAGCCCTGTCGAACGTCATACGTCTAGAAGTTTTGAGTCCACTCTGGCTGTTACTCATACGTTTTGATTGGTTTGAAACATGGCTTGTCCGCCACGTAGAATCTATAATCGCCTAAATGATGTAACTTCTACAGAATGTGGAGTTCAATTCAAATAGCTCTGAGTTATCGTGAATTAATAAATTTACCGACGCATTATTTTATCGTCCTGATTTATTACTGTAGTTCGACTTAATAGAATGAACTTGTAAATTTCTTATCTTTTACGACTATATGATTTATGATTTTCATTAATTTTTTTATCTTATATTATAGCTTCTAATTTGAACGTTCATTGTCTGCTTGATTCTCTTAAATTGCTTATATAGGATCGAGCCTTTCAACATCATACGTCCAGAAGCTTCGAGTCCAATCTGGTTACTACTTCTACGTTTTCATTGGTTCAAATTTAGGGGCCCGGCCTCTACGTAGAATCTAAAATCATCTTAAATAATACATCCTTCACAGCATGTGACGTTTTACGACCTGGGGCTAGTAATTAGTTCCTTTTATCCACGCGTTATCTTATCTTCAAGATTTATTGCTGTAATTTGCCCTTAATTGAATAAACGTGTAAATTTCTCATCTTTTACGACTTTATGATTTATGGTTTTTGTTAATTGTTTTATCTTATATTATAGCTTCTAATTTGAACGTTCATGTACTTTTACTATTAATGAAATGTTCTCCAAGTTTAATAAACACGTTCTTAATTTTTAATTAAAATACACTTTTCTTACGAATATTACATACACATCGTAAAGTTTGTTATCAAATGAAAATATTAAAATATGATACATGTAATTCAATACGATTTTTCACTATAACAATAAAGTATTTGAATATGATACAATGTAAAACATGAAGTCTTTTGAAAACACGATCACAACAACTAAATTTATTCGTTAAATGCTTTTGTATGAACTTTAAAGATCGTTTTTCTACTCGCGGGAAATAATTATTCTTACCTAAAAACACGATTCAGTTACTTATTAAAAATGAAACTTTTCCCATCACGGGTTTATGCCTTTTAATCCAATATACTGAGTATTTTGAATAAGTACCTTACTATGAAAATAAATATTTATATAATTTGATCATTTTCTTTAATTTTTCTTATTTTGCTCAGGTTTGCGGTGTTGTATGTTTACAAAATTGTGCTATTTGACCTTTTCATGACCCCTAATCACATCTATATATATATATATATATATATATATATATATATATACGTATATACTTTTTGTTTTCCAAAATATTTACTCTGTGTCAATTACGTTCTTTAGCACCCATATATCAAATCGTACAACAAACACATTTATGAAAATCATTGGTTTCTTACTAGTGATTGGGTTAATTATTTTATTTAAATTATTAAATTAAAAAAGAATAGAAATAAAGGATAAATTTTTCTGTTTTGAGAATGAACACGTGTTTTAGAACGCGTGCAAGGTCAATTTACTACCTTCTAAAACCATATTTTCCTATGTATAATATAGTGAGTGACTTTTGATAAATATTATTTTACAAAACTAACTGCTGTATTCAATTACACACCCTACGATAAGGACAATCGAAACAAGAGCCTCATTCAATGTTAAACAGGGTTTAATTAAAACTATGCACCAACAATGTTATTCTTACCCATACATGCCGTGGTCGGTAAGCGACCTTTGAATGCTCTACATCAAAATTGTTAATGGGTTAACATATCTGCTGGGTCTATTAATCATGGAGGTAAAGATGTGCGAAGTTTCTTTTGCCCTGCACTAAATAGTTATAACAAGTAATAGTATATGACACATGTAGACTATCATATGCTGGTACCATCACAAATTTTCTATAAGCTATTTGACGATTTCTAGGTTTCCACTTCAGCTGCTGCATAATTTTGTATGAAGATTTAGGTAACTGTCGTCCTTCAATTAAAATTTACGGAATAAATTAATAAAATTTAGTAGCACTGCAAATTTCCAAATGCAAGCAATTCTGATCGCGGCTGTCTGTATGTCAGATATGAAATTAGAATTTTTAAAGTCTCGTTAGTACAAGCAAAGTGTGACTATACTTGAAACTTAATGGGGATGATCCGCCATTACTGGTACAATCTATTATCTGTTTAAAAGAGAAAACGCTCGTTCAAAAATGCTATCTTAACCCATATGTTTTCAAAACTTTTTCTTATTTTGATTTTTTTATTTAGTCAATCTTAAACTATTTAGCATAAACAAATAAAAAAATAAAATTAATAGATTTGTATTATCATCCTTAAAAATAGACGGTAGTAAAATGAACTATTTATAATATATTTTTTGTACTTAGATGGAAATTATCTAACAGCATGCGGCTATAGAAAGACATTAGAAATATAAGTTAATTATACTCCCCGGCATTTTTGAAACAAACTTCACATGCACTGACACGTCGCACTTCTCACATCTAAATTGCACTTTTTTTAATATTCACTACATCAAGATTGGCTTTCTTCGTTTAGTGCAAGATGATAAAAATCAGTAAATCTGGACTAAGAATTGTGGTTTAAATTTAATTTTAAAGCATTCCCTTAACATCGTTCTGACTTATTGCTAGAACGTTTTCAGAAATTTCGACATCCATTAGTCACCAAGCAACTTGAACGGTCACATTTAGGCATTGTGCAAATATAGCAAGATACCATTTGTGCCCTTGATGAAAACTTGGTTCAGACTCTTGTATTAATCTCCGTTACCTATACCGTCTGGAACATGTTACGCCTTTTGGCTGCATAAAGTTTTGCTTTAATATTAGGTAGAGTAATGTTCTAAATTGTGGTTATACTTAACGTAAACACGAGGTGAAAAACTCATAATTTATTGATATGCTTTGCCAAGAAAAGTGCGGCCATCACCTTACCCAATAAAAAAACGTTTTATGGTGGTAGGGACAACGACGAGTTTATGTGAAAGACGCATTTTAAACACTTAAATTACCTTTTAATTACCTTAATATCTTTCGTGTTCCCTAAAGTTTTAGCTTCAGCAGTCCACTTTACTGCAAGAATTTGAACAAAACGTAAGAAATGGACCTCACAAAACCCTGCTCTATAGTTAGAGGTCAGCGATGGTGTTCGGCCAGAAACAACAAGTGCCAAGGCATACCTTAACCACAACTATTAATCAAGATAAGCCACTTATTTTTAATTGCTTTCTTTGTATGTAAATCCGTAACCGTTTGACGGCAATAATTTGCGACCACATTTGGGGCGTAACAATAAACACCGGCGGTAAAACTTAATAGACAGAGGCCACTTTTTTAGAATATAAATATTTATAAAGAATGTGCGCTGCCATCTGGCACAGAATACACCAAGAACGCACTGGTCATATTAATAATATTATCTTGTTCAGCTTCAGGTTTTCACGTTAAAACATGCATAACCTTAAACCATGCAGTTGTAGTAATGCGCAATAAACTGTTGATTTTATTGGCAGTAACTAAATATTCAAGCGTCAGTGTTAAACCAGCATTGATATTTTGTTCCTAGCTCGTGTAAGCATTTATTAGCACAATAGCCCTTTTTTTCCATAAAGTATTTTTATTAGTATCTATTTTCTCTAATAGCACGTAATTGGGCGTGTTTGTGTAAAGGTACAGTAGTCGCTACTTCATTAGATAGATTATGCGTGGCCACTGAAACTTTATGAAAAAATAGTTATAACAACTTGTCATTTATTTCAGATGTTATTGGTTTAAGGACGTGTCGTAATATCACGAATGTTAAAATAGGAAAACGTGGATGGAACCTATATGTAATGCAATTCGCAGTGTATTTAAAGAATCTTAAAGCTGCGTTTAGCAAATACAATATTCTGGAAGATATATTAGAAGTACAAAGAAAGAAAGTTAAAGAAGAAAGAATTGACAGGAACTCACTAATTTTGGAAAGAGTTCCAAGACTAATACAAAATTACTGTGTTATTCAAATATTTGCTTCTATAAAAGAAGACGACGACCTTTGTGATTAACTATGGCGAAACTACATCACGGTATAAATCCTGAATGTACACAAAAGTTGCTTTAGTAGCGAATAACAAAATTATACCGCTATCGTGTGGTAAACATTGTACTGCAGCAAGATTGTCGTTCAACATATATATATATATATATATATATATATATATATATATATATATTGATGTGAGGTCATAAGAGGTCATTGAGCACTACATTTCTATCAATAAATCGACCCAAAACCAAAGAAAATCTTAAGTTTTCTAATATTTAATTTTCTACGTTCTGTATAATATTCTAAGTACGATAGAATTCGGATAGTATTTTCTAGTGCATAAGTGAAACCAGTGTTTTTAATTAAAACAACTTCTAAATAATGACGCAATCGGCAACGAGACGCAGTCATCCTTTAATAGAAAGTTCGTATTTTTCTAAAATGTAGATGCTAAGTAGCATTCAATAATGCATTGAGTAACAAAGTATTATTAGAAAAGCAATCCAGTAACTTAGAAAGAAGCTACTTTTGTTCAAGGATTTTCCAACTATAACTTCATTTGGTAGCATAAAACTGAGATTGCAAATGAGACATAAATCACAAATGACAGGTAATTATTTTGTACGATATGAAGCAATATAAATGAACGGACGAATTAGTGAATACGTAGAACGCAATAAGACAGGCAAAGCCTATAAATCAAATAAGATAAAACGTTTTTAATTGCCATAAATTACCATCGGGAGCGATAACCAGATCTTATGAATACATAGTTTCCATTCATTGATAAGAGATACCAAGATTTTTACTAACCAATATATCTGAACTAATACCCAATTAAGATAAGAAAACCACATAAAATGAATCAAATTACAGTGAATTACTGCATTATGAAATGAGCCGTATTAACTAGAGAATTATTGAAGTTCTAAAGCCTGTGATGTATTGAAGATTTTACTATATAAAGCCGCGAAAGAATGCAAACGGGGTATTCATTTACCGATACTTGTTAAAGCAGTACGAATTGTCTGTTTAGAAGGGCATTTCATTCACTGTTACACAATTTCATTTCTACTGTTAACAACGCCGTTCATGCGCTTATTGCCATCCTTTTTTGTCTTTCTTATCTATTTCCAAAATAAGTTTTCTTCCCTTCAAAATCACTCTGTATTTTTGCTCGTTGCTTGCTTGCACTACTTCTTTCGCATATCGCCTTTTTTCCTTATATACCTCCTGAACTTGCTTTCTTAACTCAACATCTTTTTCTGCAATCATTCTTTTATATGCCACTTTCCTTTCCTGGACCACCGTTTTACCTCATCGTTCCACCATGCATTTTTATTACATGTACCAGTCACTATCGTACCACATACTTCCACACCACATTTCATTCATTATCACCTTCCTGTTTGCAGTCATACAAATCTCTCTTTCGCTCTCTCTCTCTCTCTCTCTCTCTCTCTCTCTAACATAGTAGCGTACTCTCTTTGAGTCGACTCTTCCAACAAGCGTTCTACTTTCATTCTTGATTGTCTCACATTCTACTTCCTTCTCCACACCCACTTTTGGCTAAGATCAATTCTGGACTAAATTAAAAAATGATCGGTCCCACAATCAAATTCTCTGGTTATTACCGCGTTTTTACCAGTTCTCTAAAACTTTCATCAAACACAACCAAATCAATTATACTTCTCGCATTTGCCCTTTGCCATGTGTACTTGTGTATGTCTTACGTTTATATCCCTACATGCGATTTTCCAATGTTCCACCCGAAGGTACTACATTGGCCAGAAAACGAGTTCTTTTACCTGAAAAATTTTGAATTTTGCCGAACTCTTGTTGTTCCAATCAAGATAGGGATCTACAACGTGCGTGACAATACACACACGGGACCTCTGTTTTATCTCGCATACGAACGTGGGTGAATTATTTTGAAAAATGCTCGCCTAACATTTTTCATGCGGACCGTGTCGGAATTTGAACCCGGAACCTTGGGCGTAGTAGTGACACGCATACCAACTACGCCAAGGAGTCGCCTTCCTCTTGTTTATACCATCTGTTGGATACAAACAGTTCTCTTTCCATACATATACTCACTAGCATATCTCCATTTTCATTCGTTCTTGGATCGCCAAACGGAGCTACCACATGCTCAGCATTTTCTCTGTGTACTCCCACCCAACTATTCATATTACCTTTCACGTTTATCTAATACATTTTCCAACTGCTGCCAAAACTGTTCACAGTCCCTATCGCCATTCACTGGAGCATAACATGCTCACTTTCATTCTAACCCACAAAATGCGGGGAAAATCAATTCATATTGTTTCATGCATACTTTTGCTTGATCTTTAAAATTAAACCAACGCCTTTCGTCCCGAACTCGTTGCTCTCTATTTCAGACCTCACACCCAACATAGGGTCATCTAATTCAACAACATCTTGCCACTTCTGCTTTGTTTCACTCAAACACAGCACATCCATGCGCCTTTCTTTCATTTCATTCATGATTTCATACTCTTTACCATACACTTCCCTGACATTCCAAGTACCAAAGCTCTATTCCTGCATGTGTTCATTATCTGATGGGCTAGATGTTTTCCGTCTCAGTCGCCCACCATGACTTTAACGGTTCGAGAGTTTCGCAAAGGTCTTGTTAGTATTGTTAATTAGGTTGAACCAGGTTACCAGCCTAAATTGCAACTGTGCCGTTCTAGTTTTCCCTACTAACGTTAAGGACGCCTTACCGTTTAGTGTTGTAACAGTTCGTTTTCCCTCTGCTAAATTAACGCATAACAATTATGTGTTGTGTTATAAAATTTTTAAATTTACTTTTATAATTCAATAAAAATCGTATTTCTGCAATTAATACAAAATTAAAAACAAAGTATCATAATTTCGAAACACCCCAATTATTGTGCTTCTTTATTTTTAATCATATAGTAAATAAAGCACATAGTTATAAATGTCCAGTTTGGATTGTAAAATTTCTACAACGTATCTTCAAGGTGATATCGTATAGCGTGTTTACGCGCACCTGCTTGCTAAGGCTGTTGTCGACGAGTCGATCAGTCGGCTTTTGATCATTATAACGTCAATATGTTTAAATTTATATCTAAAGCTGACTTGCGAGTCGCAATTTAGTTTCGATAAATACATCGATCCGATTGCTTAGAAACTCACCATGCGCAACACTAAAATACAAAAGAACTGATGGACTAAAATAATAATAAAGCAACACTAAAGTGCGAAAAATAACATTTATTAGCTGAAGCAAAAATGGTCGAGCTAAACTGTTAAATTTTTACTGCGTATAAGATATATACGTTCCTTATATTTCAACATGGAAATTTTGTTTTAATTCGGAAGCAATACTTAGAGCTGACTAATGGTTGTAGGAAATTTATGTAATTGCGTATAAAGCGATTACGCATTGGAGCTTGCAATGTGGATCTGGTTTGCGGGGCGTTGTTGTGACGATGTGGACAACTGCTTTTTATGTGTTTGTTCAATGTTGAAAGTCCACATGTGGGTTGAACTTGTTTGTTAAATGGTACAAGCAGCCAAGCCTGAGGACAAGGTGGTAGGTGATTTCCATTTGTGAGGCAATCATCTGTTTGACGTTTAACGTCATGTATAAATCTAATCTTGGCAGTTTGAACCCATGGAAACTAACATCTTTGTGATAATATTTAATTATGAATTTAAATTTTCAAACGTTGCTTCATATAAAAATTTATGCTTTATAAAATTGTCTATGTAACAAAAAGTTTAAGAATTTGCATTACGAATAATATAGTCATGTACTTGTTTATACACGATCACTATTTAACGAAGTTTAACTTTACTAATTTGAAAGATCCTATTACCAACTTATTTTGTATGTATGTGAGTCGTTTTGTCAGTACTGAAAAGATAACATAAAAAATCTCATGATTATATTAATGACATTTATAGTGCCTATTTGCTTTAGAGGCTTTTTGCTTTTTATTTAAATTGTCCTAGATTAATAATAAATATAAAAATTAATTGAATATACAGAAACTTTTAATAATTATCTGTCAAAATAAATCAGAAATAATTTTCAGTTAATATATGTGTACATACATAACAGTCTTAATTTCTTTATAAATTTAAACAAGGTTAATTACACTCATGGAAGCACTTAAGCAATAGTATTTATTTTGTCCATGCTTATTACTGGATTCTATTAACTGCATATTAACCAGATGTGCATAAATTCAATAAGTAGAGTGTCCATGCACTATTACACAAAAGAAAGAAATCATAGACGTACGCAACCCTCCAGGTGTGCCTAACGTCTTCCGAGAGGGTAAGCCAGCAGAAAGTTACCCGCGCTACGACCACTAGGAGGTACATACTGTGCACTGACACAAATCGAGCGTCGAAGAAATTGTGAAATTTATAAATGAATTACAGTATCCAAAGTTTGTAAATTATTGAAACATTGATAAATAGCTTTTCAGACACGACTGCACCAGAAAAATTCGATCTTTTAATACTCAATACTTAAAAAGATAAAATAAACAAACTTTAAAAGTAAAATTACAATTTAAAAAAATTTCTGATTTGATCTTGTTTATTTCTTGTTTATTAGCGCACAGCATTCTTTGTACCCGATAAAGTAGATCTACCGATTCGCGCTTTGCTCTCTATACATACGTTTTCTTAAATCAGGTTAATGCTAAGCCACCTGTGGTATTAATTATTTTCGTACTTTATGATTATTAAAATTTTTTGATAATTCCTTATTTTGCTTATATTGTTTGTTTATTGTACATAGTGAATTTACCTACACGTTTATTATTAAATTGATTTTCTGAAATCATTTACAGTAAAGTGGGGGAACTTCGACATGTTTTGAGCATATTTTGCCTTCTCCACAAGACACTAATCACTTTAGAACCGTCGCTGATATACCATTATAACAATTGATGTTTTGGCTCTTTATTACCAAAAAAGTATTTTCCTCCAACCCCCCCGGCACCCCCTCCATATTTTTAAAGTTCTATTTTGGTGTCGAAGTTACCCCAGTCAAGGGGTAACTTCGACGCAAGATGCAATTAAGGAAAGAATGCGAAGTTAAGTCGCTTTAGGGCCACTTCGACATGAAAATATTGTATGAATTATTATAATTAACGAATGATAGATATTATTAAATAGTCTGAAGCCTAAATAAAGCAAATGTGTCAACAAAAATCTAATTTGCATAAACTTATTTATTATAAAGTCATAAAAACAGTATAAAAGTAAGTACCTATCAAAACTGAATATCATATTTCTATGATAACTATAAACCCTAGAAGCAATCTATACAAATAATCTACCTGGCTATGTAAGTATATTATATAAAAATAGAACATAAAAATGTAGGTATTTTATTCGTCGTCGAAGCATGCGGCGCATTCGTAGTCCGCTTGCTTGGAACCCCCCCTTGCAATGTCCACACACCTATTTTCCACAAGTCACGCACTTGATCCAGGCATTCTGATTTGTGTACTCGGAGAATTGTATCAGACAAATGGAACAAGAACTGCAAATACGGCATTCATACTGAGGGTTATTCGAGCCAAGGTTGCAAACCCCACACACCCACTGCAAACAAGAAACACAACAAATCCAGTCTTTGTGGTCAGTATAATTTGCATAAGAACAAGTGCATACAGAGCATAAAGAGTCGTCATTAGTGTCTGTAATTCTGTTTGGTATTCCACGAAAAGTCGATGGTCCAGGCTCATCAACTTTCATTTTAATCTTAAACTCAGGCTTATCGCTTTTAGGTTTACAGTGGCTTTTCACCTTTGTTACGTTTGTTTTCGACGATAGATTTAAATACGTCCTTTTTGTGGTAATTCGTTTTTCATTCACCTAGCTCTTGTTTCTATTCAAAACTTCACCCTGTATTTTTACCTCGTGACAATAGTGCGCGCAATCATAACATTTCCTTCAATCTATTCATTCTAAAACGAAAATTTATTCGATAAATTAAATAGTAAATACCTTGTTTTAGGTATCCGTTAATTTGTTAAACATTCCGAGAACGTATAATTGCTTTCTCTTGTGTTTCACATTTAAAGATTTGTCGAAATAATAGATCCTACTATTATTTGAGAGCGTGTTTTCCAGTTTGCTAATCGCGCTTTGATAACGCGAGGATGGCAGTTTGAGCTCATGTTATTTGAACCCATTTTTTAATTTGATTCTGCAGCTTGTGCGTTGAAATAGTTTCTACAGTACTTCAAAAGCGATGCACATTTTTTTTGTTCGACAAGTAGGAGGTATCTTGCGTGTATTGCTCTTAGCTGGGGGCCAAATTGGTTTTTTTATGTAGGTCCAACTGTTCTTTGCCACAGATCAACTGCCGTTACCTGTAGATCGCTAGTGCCGTTATGATCACCGGGTAAATAGATCCCGACGACCGTGGCGATGCGGTGCTGATTTACTCCCGATGGAGTGCAAGCTAAGTATCCCGATACATACAGGTATACAAATTGCTTTATTTTGTATATATCAAGGGCATATTCCTTATCAGCGTCTGGTGTAGTTACGCGATAAGAAACGTGACACTGTAGTACTATTGTTTGTTGCTGCAAATCAATATTATCGCTCTACAGGTGTGATGTACCATTGTTAAAAATGTTTGACAAAAGTTTCCACACACTTATTCTTTTCTACTGATTAGTTTATTTTACAAACGGTATTATGTACAATTTAAAAAAATGTTTGACAAAAGCTCTCACACGTTAATTCTTTTTCACTGACTAGTTTATTTTACAAAAGGTATTATGTGCAATTTTAAAAACGCTTGACAACAGCTCTCACATGTTAATTTTCTACTGATTAGTTTTATTTTGTGAAAAATACGAGATGCGCACTTCGTATCTAAAGTACTAAATTGTTCGTATCACATAGTTGTTGCTTTGAAATAGTAACGCTTAATTTATTTCTTTTGCTTGTTTGTACAGAATCCTTTATTTATTCTTATTGTTAATAGATAATCGTGGGCTACGTGCTTTTTTTTGTTTTTTGGTATGTAGGTAAATCCGCCCATTCTCCGCGTCTGGTAGTTAGCCTGGTATTTACGTTTCTTCCGGTTACGTCTAGGTGCGTAGCACCTTTTTTCTTTCTTTTTCCTTGGTCTTTTCACTATGAGAAATCACCGGTTCATTAATTTCTTCCTGTGCTGCTTTTTATAAGGGGGATGGAGTGCTTGTTTCAGATGACGTTACACGCATTGGTTTGCCTGGTCTGATTGTGATTTTTTCCCTCTCTTAGAAGGCATAGATTTTTCGCTATATCCTCTCGACTCCTTTAGGAACACTAGTAGACTTGAATCTAGGTCCCTTTCGGAATTACATGTTTCGCTAGGAATTTTTACTAACACCGTTTCAGAACTAAAGGGGCTTAGACCTGTTGTCTGAAAACCAGATTGTAAATTTTTAGCAGCATTTCCTTCTAGGTGACGCCATAATCTATTTATCAAATTTGGAAATGCTCCCCTTTCGACGACTTTCCTTCCTCCATGAATCTAAGATGTCTCGCCATTTCCGTTTCATAGGAGCAAAGAAACTCGCATCGAGGGGCTGCATTAAGTGAGTTGAATTAGCTGGTAATGGAGTCATATAAATATTATTTGCTAATGTTGCTTCAATAATACGGGGACAAAAATGTGAGACGAGGTTATCCCAATTATAACTTTTTTTTTGCTCTGGGGTGCTATTAGTGTTTATGTGGGGTATCAAAATTTGAAAAAACCACGTCTCAAATGTGGTAATATTAAACCAACCATTTGGCGTAACATCATACACTGTACCCACAGGACCACCAGACGTCCAAATTTCGTACAAGTGCTGTGCCTTGTAAACTACCATGGGAGGCAACAAGTCGCCTTTGGCTATTCCGCATACCATCAAGCTCACAGATGTTCTAGAGTGCTCCTGAACACGCTCCACTCTTTTAGCTCCTCTGGGAACCAACACTTTTTTTGCACCAGGATCATCAATTATGTTGGTCTCATCGTAGTTATAGATATGATCGGGCAAAACATTTTCTAAGGCACTTTTTATGTTGTTAAAAAATTCTGTTAGCTCCGGTTTACCTACGGCAGCTCGTTACCGTTTTATGTTGGTAGCCAGGCGGCTAGTCAGATTGTTCCTTGAAGCAAAGGCTTGTATACACTCTATACCGGGTTGATTGTTCTTCCATTCCTTAATGGTCCTGCCCTGCATGGTAACGAATTTTGCTATCACTTGACGAATATCTTGGTGTATCATTGCAAAGCCCCAATCGTTTACTGTACCAAGTGTTTTTGCTATTAAATGTTCTTCATCACTGGTTAACACACACGGACGTCCCGGTTTTCAATTTTATCGATCAAGGTTGTTCTGGGGACTTTAAACTTTCTACACGCTTGTAGCTTCGACACGCCATGTTTTACAGCATCGATGGCATTGTTCATGTTTTGCTTGTTATAGTTGAGATAAGGTTTCCCTCCCAACTTTTTCACGTACTTACTAGGCATTATCTTTATAAAAACTAATCTGAAACAAAAAAAGCTAGGATAAAGAATAACAAAAACAAAATAATATTAATAACCATAGTGACAAAAATTGTTATTGTTATTATTATTATTTGTGTAATCAACAAAAATAGTGTAGAATGTAAAAAAGAATCAACAAATCAATCAATAACCTGAAACAATCAATAAAAAGAGTAAAATTTTATGTTAAAAATATAACTGTCGAAGTTACCCCGGCAGTCGAAGTTCCCCCATTTTACGGTACGTTTCTTTGGGGTTATGAACCTCAACTTCAAATTAATATTGCTTCACTCAGAAATCAGATTGCCCATAAGTACAGCTACCCTCTATTTACTGCCAAATTATTTGTTTTGTTATTGTAGTTTTGAGTATCTTGTTCTCCTCTCTTCAATCTACGTGCTAACCATTGCATCTTTTTGTTCCTCTTTTTATGTACCGGTAATTTGCGCAGTCATCATGTTTTGGGTTCTACGAGGATTACCGTGACTCTTGTTTAAGACTAGCTTTAAATTTTATAAAATGTCATAATAAACATAAAGAAGTACGTACGTGTCTCTTTTTACTAATTGTGTTTTGTTGCGTATTATGTAATGAAAGTTTGAGGAGTCTGAGGCAGTTTGCATAAAGGCAGTAAGTGCTCACTGCCTAAATTAATATTTATAATTGTGTATTTACAGATCTGGTATAATTTGGTAAATAATACGTATCGAACAAAAATAGATTTCAAAGATTAAATTAAAGTTAACTGAAAAGAAGCAAATGTGTGCATAATGATGAATTTAGCAAAATGTAGGGTAGAATTATAACACGCTGACATCAAGCAATACTACCATATATAGCGCAGGTAGGCTGTCACATGCTGGTACCACTACACATATTCTATGGGTTTTTGACGACGTCTAAGTCATTTCAGCTTCACAGTTGTGTAGAAAGATTTAAGAGCTGTTGTCTTTGAAGTAAAGTTTGCAACATAAATTAAGCATATTTAGTCTTCCTGCAATTTTATAAGTACAGGCAGTTCTAAATACGACAATTTGTATGTCAGGTGTGAAAGTAGAAATTTCGAGGTTTTACGAGTATAATGAAATTGTTACCATACTTGGAACATAATATCGGATGATCACGCCATTGCTTATACAAACTATTACCTGTTTAAATAAGAAAACGCTCGTTCAAAAATGTTATCTTAATCTAAATAAATTCCGAATTTGTATTGAAAGCCTTATCTAGATGGCATTAAGAAATGCCAATGCTAAGATCGCTTTTTGTTTCTTTTAAACACGAACACGAGATCCAATTTAAGTTTAATACTACAGATTACTCTAGTGTGTTTTATAAATAAATGGGGTTAAATAAGAACATTTGCCGGTACTTTTGTTCTCTAAATTATAAGGAAACCGCCTCGTTTTAATGCAGAATTGCGGGTTAATCGCATAAGTTGATTCTGTTAAACAAATTGAATGTTAATTTGCATTTGATATAAATTTCTCGCCTTTGCAAATTGTTTAGATACAAATAAAAGAATAATTAGAAACACTAAAACGTGCCTGTAATTGTGCAAGGTGCCGAAATCTGATATTGTCAAAGACTTTCACGGCTAGAGTCATGTTTAATAATACGTGTTCTGATGAATAATGAAGTCAATGTTTCACCTACTTTCGTAAGTGACAAGACGTCTGTGCAAGAAAATTACTTGTGAACGTTCGAGCACATGTCCTAAAAAGCTACATGTTTAAAAGCAAATGAACTGAAGAACGAGTTGTTACCCTATATCAAGTGCACGTGCTGAAAATGGAACAATCCTGAGGAACACCGGAAAGTTCCAGCAAGAAAATGAACTCCTTTAAACCAATTCCAGTTAGGCCTCCAGAGAGTTAACATCGCGAGAGATCGACTAGAATCTACTTACAGTGAGAAACTTCAGATAATCTCTACTGTTTTCATCGAAGACGTTCGAGTAAGCTGAACTTCAAGCTCCTGAAGAGGTGTACATCACGAGCCCCGGCACTTGGTGTACACCATCGTTATTAACCGCTCTTTTCAGAGCGAACCAATACCAATGCCAGCGAAGGACTTTCTGAAGACACGGGCAACCGTTACCATCACCGACGACACTTTCGACATGGACTACGAGAACGCCTCTACACGCAGACGATGTGACGACCGATCATCCTCCGAAACGGAACACAACAAGAAACAGAAGTCCGACGCCCATAAAATAAAAATCCAACCGAAGACATCTACCGCAACTATCACACCAGGGTCCGACACCATCATGACTCCGATCACCGCAGACAAGTACAAACCATCGACTAGCAGAAGCTGCGCCAACGCCGCTGCCACCATCTCCACCATGGACACTTCAGACACCGAAAGACGTTCACAGCCTCAGACACGGATAAGTAGTAACCGTATCCCTCCTATTTTTATCGAGAAGTTTCCTAACTTCATTCAGCACGCTAAGAAGCTAAACCGACATCTACAAAACAAAGTCAACATCCGAGCATCTGGACAAGGAGCCAGAATAATACCCGCCGACAGCACGCAATTCAGATACTGTAAGACTACTTAAAGAAGAACAACATCGAGTACTACACATACACCATCAGATCCGAACGCGAACTTAAAATGTTATCAAGGACTTAGCCGCCAACATCACGACAGAAGACATCAAGACCGACATGGGGTACAAAATTAATTACGTGACTAAGCTACAGAATAAAGAATAAGAATACTGTAACATCGTCCTCGTATCTTTGGAGAACAACCCAACATCGACTAGAATCTACAACCTAACTACGTTACTCTACTGCAGCCACATTAAAGTTGCCGCATTCGAAAGCAGGGTGGAGCTTACACAAAGCAACAGAACGACTAAAACACTTTCCACACAACCACAAGCAGATCCGTCCATCAGCATCACCCCGACGATGATACTACTTTTAATAACATACTGCAATGGGCGCAAAGACTCATAAATGCCTATATGACTGAAACATTCAAAACTGCCTTACTATGGACGGCAATGTGCAACATACTGAAAACCTATAATGGACAATAGACCAACACCAAGAAACTTAGTACTCCTCTCCTGGAATACCAACGGGTACGGATCAGGATGAAACGCTTCCTGCAGCATCACAACGTGGACGTCGCAATGATTGGGGAAACAAGATTACCTGCACACAGACAACTCATCCTGGCGAATTACAACATCTACAGGAAAAAACGCGACCTAAAACCAGGACAACCAGCTCACGGAGGAGTTGCCATACTGATACATAACCGACTACTTCACGAACAACTCCAACTACACTCGACTGCTTTAGACAGCGTGAGCGTCAGGTTCAAAGCTAACGGACAATTCTTTAAAGCAATAGCTGTCTACAGAAGTCCAACCAGCACGGAAATACGCCCTGAAGACATCGACGACCTGCTACAGGAAGGTACACCGACAATAATCTCTGGAGACCTAAATGCCAAACACCAAGCCTGGGGAGCAATAACTACCAATAAGAGCGGTTGCATCCTCTACACACACTCTCTCGGCAAGGACTTCGACATCGTAACATCGAACGCACCGACAAGAATCCCCACCGAACAAAACACAAAGAGCAGACATCCTCGACATCTCAATCATAAAGAACATACCGTACTCGCTGGACATAGAAGTTCTTCAAGACCTCAGTTCGGATCATCTACCCATCAACACCGAAATACAGATACAACCACCGACCACATACAGACGCACCAAAATAAGACATGATTGGCGAAAGTTCAACGAGGCTCTCCAAAGGAAAATCACCGACGGAAACCCAGACATTGACGAGTCACTACAGTATCTCACGAAGATCATTCAAGAAACAATGCAACAGTGTTCCGTAGAGACTGCTACCCGAGACATAAGACCTGACATCCCACGATACATAAAAGAGGCCATCAACGAATGCTGCCATCATAATAAAAGAAGTTCTACCACAGGAAGATAGTTCTTAACACCTGATTACCCCAAGTAATAAATGCTTAACATCCACAAATTTCCAAATATTTTTAAAATTCAATCATGAATAGGAATATGGCCAACAAAACAAATTACTTCTATTTAATCACCTTACAAGCCAAATTGTTTTCTTTATATTACGTACGTCAACGTGCTTAGTGAAATTATTACAGTCAATTTATCCACAGGGTGCATCAAAGTAAAGTTTTACAATTGTATGTAAAGGAGACTGCCTACTTGTTACAGTTTTTTTTTCTCAAAAAACTGCGTGAATAACGGATTTTTAAATATTGGTTCTATTTAAAGTGTTTTCTATGATTAGGTAATGATAACATTAAATACAAATAATTACGCAAACATCGATGCGTTAAGTAAAACTCGCTAAAAGTTAATTTGTTTGCCAACCCTACTAGCAATTATTTCGACTAAATCCGGTTAATCTAGCCACAACGTCAAACTAACCTATTCGCCTTTTCAAACTGTTTACTATACCCTCGTAGGTAAAGTTTTTAATATGGCACTATTTAAAGACATTTCATAAGAAATAGTCCAATGGAAACACGTTTATAGGCTTTAAAGTAATTTTAATTTAACGAATTTAAAAGAAGTCTTCATTAACATTAAAGCATAAGTCCCACTGGTGGACTAGTCAATAGATTCCGTGCTAGTAACATTCTTGCGGCTATTTGCGGAACCATTCTATAACAGTAATCTCTACCTCAGAGTTCGAATTGAACCATCTTTCTTTTAATGATTGTCTAAATTGGCCAAACACATAGAAATCGCTTATGGAAAAGTCTGAATGTATGCTGGATGTTGTTAAGCTTCCGATTTCATATGACGAAGTACATCGTGAATCGTCTGCGCTACATGTGGTCGAGCATTATTATCCAGAAGAATGACGCCATTTGTGAGCATCCAACGAACGAACCATTCCTGATGCTGGCACGTAAGTATTTTAAGGTAACTACGCGTTTTCTACGAATGAAAAGTTAAAAAAGCTGTTTTTAAAATCTCTAGGCGTAGCCAAAGCATTCACAGAAAATGCTAATTTGACGCGTCTTTTAGTTTTTCAATATCGTTTGGCGTTTTCAAAATAAATGAAAGGTTAGGTTTTTATTTTTAGCGGTTTTTATTACTTTATTCAGAAACTACTAGTGTTAGAGGGAAACGCTTAACGCCATTCGATCGGCCATCAAAAACTGCATCAAAAACTATTGGTTAACTATTTGGTTTAAGTAAATTTTTTCGACTTGGGGAAAATTTAGGGTGTTTTAAAGATTTGCAAAAATGGAAAACGTTTCATACAAATGTTATAGCGCATTAAATTCTGAGTAAAAAAGATTTTTTGATAATCGTTTGAATAAACTCGGAAATTGGAAAAGTAATTACTTTGGCTTTTTGTACGACGGTGCTTGTGTTATGACTGGTTTTTCGCGATCTTATGCGGCTTTTTTGAGATTATTCCTGAACTATTAGTGCTAGCGAATAATCTATGATGGCATTCGAAGGACATAAATAGACTGCATCGAAACTTATATTCGGGTTAAGCAATCGGAAAAAAAAAATTTTCAAAATTTTTTGGGACGAAAATTTTTCATAAAAATTTTTGCTCAAGTATGCCTCTTTCGATGCAGTTTTACCAGAAACGCACTAATTTTCAAGTCCGACGCGATTACGAATAATATTAACTGAAATATCGCATTCTAAAGTTGCAGCAGTAACAACACATGTCTGGCAACTTTTAAACGCGTACTACTTAAGAAAAATAAATGTGACCAATCGATCGGGCACAAAAAACTGCATC
This sequence comes from Platerodrilus igneus, assembly GCA_036346225.1. Taxonomy (NCBI): domain Eukaryota; kingdom Metazoa; phylum Arthropoda; class Insecta; order Coleoptera; family Lycidae; genus Platerodrilus; species Platerodrilus igneus. The sequence goes on along the minus strand of JARFIW010000929.1, from coordinate 2,979,112 downwards.
GAAGAACATATACAGGTCATACATTAGTCAAAAGAAAATTTTTCAAAATGTTTTGGCACGAAAAAATTTTCAAAAATTCAGTATTACGACGTTCGTACTCATTTTCAAGTCCAACGTGATTTCGAAGGATATTAGCTTAGACATAGCATTTTTAAAATTTTCGGGACCCGAAAACTTGGGGGTTTTTTCAAAATTTGCAAAAATTTAAAAAGTTTTAAACAAATGTTATGACGCATTAAATTCTGAGTAAAAAAGTCTTACGAGATTTTTTTATAATTTTAGAAATAAACTCGGAAATTAGAAAAATACTTACATAGGTTAGGCCATGTTAGTTTTGCATAAACTAGGTTAGGGGACGGAATATTCCGAATGGGCTAATTTTCTATTATAAGGTAAGCAAAATTGTGGCCCACCTTCTTGTGTTGGCATCGATTTGCGCGGGTCCTCCTTTCGGAGTAATTAATAACTTTCGATTTTTCGTTTTTCGCATTTTTTGCGATATTTGTAAAAACTACATTTTTTTTTGCAAAACCTAAAACTGTGAAATGTTATTGCATACCATTTTTCAAAATTTACGACCGTAATCGCATAATTTTCAAAAAACTGCTACGCGAGTTATGTATACCCCAATTTACCTATATATTAAATAATAGAATTTAATAGGAATTATTAGAAATTGTTAAATAAATCATAAGTCAATTGCAACAATGTAATACAAGGATAAACCAGACAGGTTATTAACAGTTCATGAGAACGGATGCGCAACTTTGTATTCGAGACGATAGTGATACTGCAGGTGGCAAATCACAGACGGTTAAGATATCGCAATTACCTAGAAAATAAGATTGTAACAATGTAACAAAGTATAGAATTAAGAGTAAAGCAGACATGAGATCTGCAAGTTCTCACAGCCATGTGAGGGGGTAGGACATTATAAAAAGCCCGGGAGCTCAAGGACCCGGCAGTCAGTCAAAGTATTCAGCTTTAGCATTGCAGTTTGCTTAGGCGACTCACCACACTAGTTCAATTAATTAATTTATTTAGATTTAAAGTTAAAATCAGTTTGTCAAAATTCTACATTAATTTCTGTATCAATTAAAATAAATTTGTTAAGTTTTGGAAAGGGTTTTTTAAAACGCAGCTCCCAAGGCCCGAACCTTAACTTACGTTATTTTTAATGAAAACTTAAAAAATTATTTTATTGCAGATTTCTTTGCGATCCGAAGCGTTCACGTTACATGCTAATTTGACGTGTTTTTTAGATTTTCAGTATCGCTTACCGTTTCCAAAATAAATCGGAGGTTAGGTTTTTTAATTAGCAGTTTTTTCGCGTTTATTCCTTAACTATTAGAGCTAGCAAAAAAGGCTATTTGATCAATCGACCGGGCATAGAAAACAGCATTGAAAAATGTATAGACGGGTTAAGCAATCGCACAACAAATTTTTTCGAAATTTATTTGGACGGATAATTTTTTAGTGTTAATATTGAAATGAGGTTCTTTAAAAACTAAGAACAGCACACCCTGGTAATAAAAATACGGTCCACATTACTTTACTTGCCGAAGGTTGCAGTAGAAATTTTTTCGACTTCGGAGATTGTACACGCTTTCATTGCTTACTCTGACGTTTGATTTTAGGTTCGTAGTGATAACACTAATGCCCATCGCTGACAAAAATTTGGTGTAGATAAGCATTATCTTATCATTAAATGCGCATCAAATGTTGTATTGATAAGTCCGAACGTATATTCTTCTGTTCATCAGTGTTCATCGTGGGATCCCCTAAGCGACAATTTTGGAATAGCCACGACTATAACGAAGGAATGAACAGCCCCCACGCTCATGTTCAACATTTGAAAAGCTTCTCTAATTTTGATACGTCTATTTGCTCACAATGCGGTTTCCAGTTGTCTCGCATTTTCATCTGATGCTGCGATACTTGCAAGTTCGAGACAGGCCAAATCTTTAGTGAATTCTCTTCCTTGGCGAAATTTATTGCACCATCAACCGCTGCAGTATCAGAATAACTATAGTCACAATACACAGCTTTCATCCTCTTATAAATTTACATTGGTTGAGACCCTTCAGTGGCCAAAAACGGAATAACAGACGCTGATTATCTTTGGACAGATTTTCTATCGCAGATGCCAGTTTTAATTCAGTCACAACACAGAAAAAAGTAAGTTGGAAATATTTTTCACAGATGCGTCAGTACTACTTACACAAACAATATGCACAAATGAATGCCGTTGTCATAGAAACGAAATGGTTACGCTGGTCAATCGTGGTTTTGTTGAACTATCTTCGTATTTACAATCTTCTATTAGCATAATAATACAAATCGTTCATAAAATATATTATTAGATTTAAACAAAATTTTATGCACTTTATCCCGCAAAGCCCATTCAAAAATTAAGTAGTCGAATAAAATGCATTCTCTAAAAATATCAACACGTGTTTATGTGTCAACACAGGTTAAATACTTCTGTAGCGGCGTCTGAACAGTTCATCAGCACCCTTTAAATTTTGCATATGTTTTATTAATATTTTCTTTGACGATTAGATAGATGACAGTTTTTGTTCTACAACCTTTAAGTTTTCTATAAACAGGTGTGCAGCGCACACCTAGCTCATAGTGAGAATTCGTCACTGCTCTAACCATTATCTACATAAATCAAGACATGTTCTAAGAATGTAAGAATTTTGAGTACTTTTAGAATACAGTAAATGTCACTGTTATGTTTAATTAATTATATGTTTTGTATCGCCTTTGCCATCAAAGAAGGACACATTTTTATACCTCCCAATAGCCGATAACTGCATAAGATTTACATGTTAATTCATACAAGTTAATCTATCAAAAGTAAAGGTGTTCCACCCGTATAGGAAATTTGCATTAAATATTAATTAGAACTCCTTAAAAAATTTACCAACTATAAAATCATGATCAAGATAGCATCCTACTTTATGTGTCGCTATGCAGTTTTGTGTTAAAACGTTACGCTACTGCATCCGATGTCTTTTACTGTACGAATTCAAATTTTTGAAAAATACTTTACAGTTTCCAATAACGTTATTGGATAAAAAATATCGTGTGTGATAGAATTATTTTAATGCGAAAATATAGCACAATTGAACCTACTGAAACAAAAATTACGCATTGCAACAAATGGGAACTTACGAAGGCGTAGAAGGGCCGCAAAAAATCGGTCACTTATTTTAGTTAAATTTTGACATCGATGTCGAAATTTAGTTAAATTTCAACTTCGATCTCGAAATTTAGTTAAATTTCGACTTCGTTCTCGAAATTTAGCTAAATTTCGACTTCCATCTCGACATTTACTTAAATTTCGACTTTCATGTCGAAATTTAGTTAAATTTCGACTTCGATGTCGAAATTTAGTTAAACTTCGACTTCGATCTCGAAATTTAGTTAAATTTCGACTTCGATCTCAAAATTTAGTTAAATTTCGACTTAGATCTCGAAATTTAGTTAAATTTCGACTTCCATCTCGAAATTCACTTAAATTTCGACTTCCATCTCGAAATTCACTTAAATTTCGTCTTCGATCTTGAAATTTATTAAATTTCGACCTCGATTTCGAGATTTACTTAAATTTCGACTTCTATCTCGAAATTTTGCTGGATTTTTAACCTACAGTCAAAAGTATATTGTTGGTTTTTCGAGATCGAAGTCGAAATTTAACTAAATTTCGAGATCAAAGTCGAAATTTAACTAAATTTCGACATCGACGTCAAAATTTAATAAATTTTGAGATCAAAGTCGAAATTTAACTAAATTTCGACATCGAAGTCGAAATTTAACTAAATTTCGAGATCGAAGTCGAAATTTAACTAAATTTCGACATCGAAGTCAAAATTTAACTAAAATAAGTAGAGCGATTTTTTGTGGCCCTTCTACGCCTTCGTATGAACTCGAACTTTCTTGTCCGTCACTTGAACAACGAGAAGGTTATTCTGAATACGAAACACCCCCTCCTTCCATACACGTACATGCGCGCGCAAATAGATACTTGTAGATACTTGCACACCTCGCGAGTTGATCATGAGATTAAGAATTCATAGGCAGAAAACCTAATTAAAAAACCAGCTCACCTAAAATTCAACCTTAAGTACACGTTTACCGTTTTCCGGAGAGACATCAGCATTTTTACGTCTATCCAAAATATGAAACGCCACTGCAATTCCAATGGAGTAAACAATCACATTGGTAAAATTTTACGAAAACAACATGTAAACTATTTATATGACTGCCACAAATCCTAACAACTCCTAAAGACCCTGAAAACCTGAAAACAGCTTTAAAACCCCAGATGTGTATAGCAGACCTTGCAGCTAGGTGCGCTCTATTTTGGAGACACGAGGAGATAGGTAGAGGCCAGAAAAAGTAAACAAGACGGCAACCCATTAGAATCGATAACGAGAGTACAAAATTTTGCAGGTGCTACAAATAATCCAACTCAATTAAAGGATCACCTAGAGCTAATCATTCTTCAAGTCCCACACATGGTTCAGCGTTTGACCTGCTAGGATATTTGGTCACGACGCACTCTTCCCACTACAAAACACCGTCATGTCAAAAATCCTAGTTGTTCGATATTTTTAGTCCCACTGCTTGAAAAATCCACCTCAAGTGGGGTAAAATTGAAACGTATTTTAACCATGGCAAAACTTTCTAGCATATGTGGCACTACGCTAGAATAACGGTTAGTACAATGGCTTAAACCGTCTGTGTCCTGCTCACGACAGTTCTTATTCTAAGTCTCAAATAAAATCGGTTTGCAGTTGCAGTTTCGTACTTATGAACATTGTGCAGCACATTTATTAGGGAGCAATAATACGAGAAAACTGAATGGTTTACAGACAATATTAAGAACAGAGACAAAACTTACAAAATTGTCACATTCAACTTTAACCGTATAGCCATGGAAGATGGATTAAACAAACAGTTGTATTAAAGTCGAAAACATGTATTTCTGGAAATCTGGAATACCATTTTCGACAATTTCAAAGATAATTAGCTACAAGTAACGTTTCTCCACAACTTTTAAGAAACCGAACAACAACCAACAAACTTTTATCGTGCATCGTAGAAAAATAGAACCTATGTCGGCAATGTACGTACTATCAATTATGAAGAGAAAGCCTGTAGCGCTTGGGCGTTGCGGAAAATAAGAGTTAGATGAAAAAGAGGGCAACATTAACCTAAAACGTACAAAATTATTATTGCTTACCCTGTACAATGGATTTCACAAATAACTAATAGTAACTCAAGAAGAGATTCCAATTCTTTTCGTTTTGGAAAATATACTTTCAGTTAGGGCAGGCAGTATAAATAGCAATAAAAAATTGAATTGTTTTAAAATAAATTAATACAATGTAAAGATAACGCATGAGTCAAAGCACTCGCTACAACAATGAAAACCGCTCAGAGGAAGTTCCCATAAATCATACGATGTATAAGCATGTAATAAATGCATGCGTCAAACATAAACTCAAACCACGAAATTAGAAAGTTATTTATACATATCAGAACGAGCTTAGATTCATAAAAAGGGTAAATAAGTCTAATAGTTCAATAAACTTTGACAACGGAAGCATGTCATATCAAGAAAGCTTTAACATTAGAAAGTCCGTAACCTCGAACCAACTAATATGAATATTTTCTACCATAATATTTCAAATGTAACAAAGCTTTTACCCATTTGCAATTAAATAAATTAAATATAATATTAAATAGTTGCAAAACAAAAACCTAGACATACTGTAATAATAATACAACGTAGAGAGAAATCCTAGACGCTTTAGCAGCGAAATCCACCAGTATTAGGTTCAGATAATTAACTACAGCATTAAATACAAAGTGGCAAGATTTCAATGTAGTCATATTGTAACAATTTTTTTTTATGCAAAGGAAAAAATTAATAGTTGAAACAAATTAGAAAATGAAGGTGAAAAGGAAGAGAACAAAAATAGAAAAAATTTGAAAAAATGTGTTTGCAAAATTAGGTCGATCCTTAATTTTTAATAAAACCTTGGTCCTATATGTAAAACAACATGCCAGTTGTTATTCTCTAAATTGGTTCAATCGCAGAGTTAAGTTTAATATTTTGTACCTACAATCTTGTAGAAAACAATTCAGTTGCTATGAAACCTGTTTGTAAAGTCATAAATAGCAATTTAGTCTTCCAAAAACCTCTGCAAACACTTTATTATTGAAGAAATACCTCAAGGTTCCAATTTGTTTCAAACACACAGCGCGTGGACATTAAACATTTGTTCTGGTAAAACCTCCCCGGCTAAACTGTTCTTGCAAGTAATTTTCTAAATCCGCTCACTTTCACATCATCTTCGAGGCAAGCAGTTTGGAAAGCCGTTGTTGGTGTGATTTACGATCCAAATAAAATTTAAGTATTTTAATCGATTTTTATTACAACGCCAACCCCCATTAGGATTAACAACTACAAAACCCCTATAGTGCCAACCACTATCATGAAACAGCTAAACAATAAGCCGTAGGAGCGGAAGCCATTTGCTATTCTCATGTACCCTCTACCCGACCAACACTTGGAAACATCCTAGAGCGCATCCATCACGTACCACATCATTTGTTATTCAGCTACGAGCTGTGCCTAACAGCCTAAAGGTAGCCGCCAGCAGCTAGTGATTAAGCGTGAGTCATTTTTTCTGGATCCCAAAAAAGGTTTAATAAATGTTTTCGCAACTCCCTTTCCACAATGTCCTGAGCCGCCTAGGTAAATCTTAATCGTTCCAGTCTGTAAGACTCGGCACCCCACTGTCACAAATAATAACCTTATGTTGAATATTTAAATTTTATTAATTTATTTAGAGTATGCCTTTTCTTGAAAGTAATAATTGCTCGAAATCTTGTATATTTGGAATTTTCAATAATAACCATTGTAAAATAATTGGAATTAAAGTTTTGCTTAAGTTGTACGTGATTATTAGATGTGATGCTCATATAAATTATAAGAGACAATATGTGTTTAACTAATAATTCTTTTTGATATTATTAACACATTTAAATTTATTTAATTCTTTTTATTGGATAAAAGTTATTTGTTATATAATAGATACCTTCTAATTTTAATACGTTCAATTTTCTAAAAAGAGTCAATTATATATTTTAAATAATCCACTCCGAGAGGGTCTCTCTATCTACCCTAAAAATCGCATCTTTTTGCTAGATACAGTGGTGTCCAACTTTAATTAGGTTTACGTTTTATGAAGAATATTTCAACCCTGCTCTTTTCATGATCTTCCATGCCATGCAATAGCTAGGCTAGCCGCTGGCGCAGCAAGTTATTATAGTTTCAACCCGCACGCGTAGAAAGTTCAAGTCCCTTTAAATCCCGAATTGTTGTTTTATCTTCTCCCTAGGGACCGAAGAAATAAATTGCTACGTTAACGCCCAACGCTTTGGGGGCTCGAAATGAGTACCATGTACACCCCATCAATATAAAAAAATCGAATTTGTTACGTTGGCATCGCATCGCGGGGCCCGAGTTAGAAAATATAAAAATAAAAATAATTCCGCTTCAATAGCCGAACAATGTGGGGTTAGAAGAAAAACTGATACAAAATAGAATAATGATGATATTAACATACCCCGTTTTTTAAAACACCCGAAGGAGATGGAAAAGAAATGGCAAGCAATTACTCCCGAAAGAAGAGCAAAATGATTTCATTAATTAAAATTCACAGACATCGACAGATGTATGGGTAAACAAAAAAAAGTTGGTTTGTCGTCAAACACCCCTTTGATTATGGAATAACTTACACTATTAACAGATATTGAGACAGTTTGGTTCCCAGCTGAGTCAATTTGGAATTAAAATACCCGAGGATTGGATAATTTACTCTTGGCTTAGTGAAACTTTGATCAGTTACTCAGTGAAAGCGTAATTGTTCGTCGACAAGTATAGGATCTGGACATTGCAAGTTTAATTGCAACTGATTGTGATACTTAATATAAGTTTGATGCCTTAAGAATGAACTGAAAATGAATTTTACCATATTTTTTGTGTAGTATGTACCTGTAGGTCACTAACCTGAATATTCATGTAAATAAATTTCAAATTGTTATCTGCATACTTGTTCACAGAAATGCTGAAATAATGTTATTATAGAATAGATTCAAGTAAGGTGAGATGGATTTGTTGTTTTATTTGTAAGAAAAAATCTATTTCGCCAAGGGAGCATTCCGTAAACAAAATCCCTTGGGCTACTCATCATCCAGAAGGAATTTTACTAGACTAGATGAAATTGGCATCTATAAGCTTAACTGATTGAAAACGTAGCAAGATAAATGCTAGTAATAACGCATCTTGTAAATTTTTGATCATTACTCAATTTCATTCTATTTTCTATCATTTCTTTCTGTAGGAACCGACTACCGCACCACTGTAGTTAGCCGAAGCATCTTTATTTTGTTATGGGATTCCCGCCCTTTTTAGGCAACTCAAAATTTAATTTTAACGCTTCAAACGCCCGTAACAAACTAGAGTTATAAGAAGTAGATTTAAAAAAGAGAAAATTAGAGTACACATTGTTGCATTTACCGCATTTACATTTACGCGCTATTATTACACTTTAAGCGTGGTTCTAACGCCATTGTTATAACATATACAGACCATGTTTTTACCGGATGATGCAATCCCTGTCTAAGTCAATTTACATGCACATTCTAGGTAAAATTCAAATTATTTACGTGATGTGTATCTCTCGGAACTTCATCTCAGGGTCCAGCACATGGTTAAGGTTGTGATTGTGCCGTGTTGAACATCAAATTATTATACGTGACTGAACTTCTATTACATCCGCATTCCTTCTGCGCAGACTCGACTGTCAGCAAAGCGAAAGTTAACGTATCATTTCAAAAATACGCGGCAATTAACCTACAAGGTATCTCTAAAACTAAAAATGATACATGACCAGTTTGGCACGTAACAACATAAAAGACTATTGTAGTACAGTAGTATAAACATCTAGTGGAAGGAATGCAGAATAGCAAAATTAAAGAAACAGCTAACATAATTATTAAAAAATTTATTGAAGAAAAATTGGATAGAACTGACGTATAATGGTTCTGCATTTACAGTTAATAGTCAAGGAAAGTTTCCCCACGTTGAAGTTCTTGCAGAGAAGCATGGATAGGAAAGTGTATTTTGAAGGTTTTACAAACACACGTTCATTAAGAAGTACAAGGCAAGATACGTGCTTAGAAAATAAGGCTACGTGTTAATTGCTTTCAACGGGTTGGATTAAACGTGACTGTCTTCAAAAATATCTCGTGCATTATTTTGAAACTGATGCCATCACGACATGTAACGGCGACCCACTTTTGAGAGTAGAAGGCGCGGCTTTTAAATGAAGTCTGTGGAAAACATGAAGAATGGATTGTTTAAACAGAAAGACGTAGAAATAAAATCTCTATACTGGTTAGAAAAGTTATTGCAAGAAGAAAATGCGAATTCAAATTATAACCTAAGGATTGAATTAGACAAGGTAAGAACAGATTCTAGTAAGCATAAAAAAATTTAAGCTTTTTCGTGTATAAGTATATATATTTTATATTCTGTAAATAAAATACAAACTTGGCCGTTGCCTATTAATTACAACGAACTTGAAAATATACTGACTTAAATGAGAGAACAGTAGGATACCCCAATAACAGATAACGAGAGGTATACTTAGATATGTGAACTTGAAAGGCTAACGAAACATGGTAGTTAAGAGTATAGTAAGATCTCTTTCTTACCTATATGACAGCAACTCTAATAGTTTTACGGATCAAATTAAAAACTAAAAATTAATTTACGCTTAAGTTTTTAGCTAGAAACCGTCGATAGTTGTATTTTTTAGCGTTCAAGTTAGAGGTAACCTAACGTCCGTCACCTGGAGAACTTCCAATTTATGCTTAAATTTTTAGATAAACTTTTAAAGAGCTTTTTATCTTTGTCTGTAGCGCAAACACAAGCTAGTTTTAAGTGGAGAAACACAACTAAAACATTGAACTCGATAAGAACAAATTTATTGAGAAAAATGTAGCAGTACTTACACGAGGGGCTTGCCATTACCCAACAAACATTTAAATGTTCTAAGAAAAGCAAAATATTTCACTGCTCAGCAAACACCCAGTGGAGATCAACATGCACATTTTGTAAGAACTGAATATTTTTTCAATGTGCCCTTGTATAGGTCTAAGGCCCGATTGCTTCTCAACTCGCTTTTACGCTATAGACAACATTAAAAACTAGTGCAACGTAACAGTCACAAACCGCTTACAAGTTTTTTTTAAAAATCCATGTTTAAATTTAAAGTTGATCAGGCTTCGGAAGTTAGGGACGGTTAAAAATGATTGCTTTATGTTGAAAGATGACGTTCCCTTGACATGGTTATACACATAATCATATTTCAATTTAATAGTTTCTGCATTAGTAAATCCCACCAATAGGGTTAGATAAATTCCTTTGAAAAATATAATTTTTAGGTTACATGCATTCTTGATCTAAGGAAAGACTGTATCTTATATTGTTCATACTCAAAAGTTGTCAATTCATTATGGCGGTTTTAAAAGTTGGAAGTGATATCAACCTTGTATTATAAAATTATTGCAGTTTTGGTACTATGACATCATCGTCTGGGCACGAAAACGCTCACACGCAAACTTGTGCTGATTCATAAAAACGGAAAGTTTAGAAAAAAGTTTCAAATGAGATAACGTTATATACATTAGATAGACAAAACAATACAGAGTAATTCAAATTGCAGTCTTAATTCATCTGTCTGAATTCTGTCAAAGATATCTCAAATTGTCTTATGAAGGGATGTATATTTCCATAAAGAACTTCATCTTTAACATCCAAAGGAACAACATGTAACTTGAGTAGGTTAGTTTACCTTGAAGAAGGTATCGAACTGTTTAAGGCAGTAAGTCATTGAAGTTCTGACAATACCCTACCAAGTCGGTTGCTTCTAATTTTTTGTACACCTTGGTTCCCGTTAAATCCACAACTTCATGTTGAACAAATGTATGTTGATTCAGAATGTCTAGTTTTCCTTTTGAAGGCCCAGTAGGATCCGATCAAAACAAAATACGTACAAGGGTATGGGTTTTTAGTGGTGTCCGAGTTATTTACCGTCAAAAATTACTATCAAGTATTTTTGAAAACCCCTGAAACTATAACCTATAGCAACTGTAAATGAATGAACATTTTTAAGTAATTGCATGAAGTTATAAACGTACCCACAGGTGACGAATTTAGTTAGTAATTTTGTTTGCCAAAAACGTTTTCCATTTAGTTAAATAATTTATGATATATTTGGTTCTTAATTTTTGTTTAAAAGGTTTATATATGTACTTGTATTGAAAACACAACTATATAACAATCCTCTATTGGCGTTTTTCACAATTAATGTGAAGATAATGATTCCAGCTTTGTTGTAATAATATATACTGCAATTACCTATAGGCGTAATTAATATTCCGGTAATTTAATGTTTGATTTTAGAAACCTTTTCTTTAGCTAGCAGCTTCCAGGTGGGTACATCCGCGTCCTTATTATAACGTTTACTTAAGATTGGCTTTAGTATTAGTGTACAGATTATGTCTCGAGTGAATTTTAGGTCATAATAACCTACCTGATCTGAGGTGTTAGTGTTCTCTTGCTATTCTTTCTGGGGTTTTTCTTAAGAAATTTCCGTAGTTCAAGATTATGTGGCGTCTAAGATAATTCCCGATTAAGACGTATTTCACACACGGTAGCATTCCGGAATCCTCTTCAAATACTTACACCACTCGCCCCATTGAGTTTGCACAGTCAAGGTTTTCAGCACCTTCACGAAACGGAATTTTTAATGGGATATTTCACCAGGCGGCTCCGTGGCTTAGTCGTTTCTCGCCTAACTACTAAACCTAACGTCCCTGGTTCGACGCCCGACATGGACCGCGTGAAAAATGTTACCCGAACATTTTTCATAGAAATACGCCCTCGTTTGGATGTGAAATAAAAATCAAAGTGCCAGAATCAAGGTCCCAGGTGTGAGTGTTGTCAAGCATGTTAAAAAATCGCTACCTTGCTTGGAACGGCAAATGTTCGGCAAAATTCAAAATTTACAAGTAAGAAAAAACTCGCTTTCTGGCCAATATAGTTCTTCGGATGGAGCATTGGAAAGTCAAATGTTGGGGAATATTTCACTGAGTTTTTCTGTGAATTACAGGCTAAATTTTCTGGGACAATAACTGTACAATAACAAGGTCTTATAAGAAAATACAACAATTGGCGGCTGCTAGGTAAGGAGTTACGAATAAATTAACGTCGGGGTTTAAATTTTATTTTTTGGTGAACTTAGGGGCTTAGCTTTTACGCTGTGGTAATGGTTACAATTATTAAAGCTGTTCTTAGATTTTCCAAAATTTTTATTTAGAACATAGATTTTAAGATGCAGCTAATGCTGCACTAAAGTACAATGTTCAAACTCCCGCCATGTACCTTTTCGAGACTACAAAACTACAGATCTTTTGAATTGCCTAGTCTTGTTTCACTTTAAACGTAAGATTTGTATTGCTGGAAACGTCCTTTAAAATTTTTTTAATTATATTTTATTTTAATAGTTTCTATATTAGTAAATTCTACCAATAAGGTTAGGCCATTTTCTTTTAAGCAAAATATTTTTTGGGTTACATGCATTTTGATCTAAGGTACAAATGTTTCTGTATCATATATTGTTTATACTCAATTTGTCAATTTCATTATGGTGGTTTAAAAAAATAGAAATGAATCATTTTCGTAATTTCGTTCCTATAATATTCCAGTTTCGTGATTCATTTGTTTTGATTAATAGTGCATAACACTGACGCCTTTAACATCGTCGTCTTAATATGAAAACTTCACAGACAGATTTGTGCTGACTCAAATATATAAAGAGTCCCTTTTTCGGGTTTAGTTAATCCATCCGTAAGTTGATTGTACATATATATTATATAGAAGAAAAACGACACAGATTATTTTTAATTTGCAGTCTTAATTCATCTGTCCGAAGTTTGTCGAGGACGTCTCGAATTATTTTATGAAGCAAATACATATTTTCAAGGCACTTCGATTTTACTATCTAAACAATCAACATGCTGTCTATGAGTATAAGTACATTATTGTTAAAACAAACATAAAATAAACATTATAAAAATGACACTGACTTGAAAACTGCTAGCTGAAAGAGAGGTTTCCAAAATTAAATGCTACACTACCAGAATATTAATCACGCCTCTAGGCAATTGCAATGTAATTTGTCACATCAAAACTGGAGCTATCAAATTTAATTGGTCTTGAAAAACACCAATAAGTCTATTATACAATTATGTTTCCATTACAAGTACATACAAATATTATTAAACAAAAAGAAACAACCAAATATATCACAAAATTACTATTTAAATTCTTAACCTAATCACACGAATGTAGTGTGTCCGCGTTTATAAGTTCCTGCAATTAATTAAAAATGTTCATTCGTTTACAATTTTTCCAGGTTATAGTTTCAGAGGCTTTTTATAAAACCGGGTGAATATTTTTTCCTGTAGATAAATCGGCCACCATTAAAAGCCTTTATCTCCAGGACTTCAAAAGAAATTAGCTGTTCTTTAGATGCTTATGTCCAACATGAAGTTATTAATTTAACGGAACCAAGATGTTTCTAAAATCATAAATAACCAATCTGGTAGGGTGTTATCCGAACTTTATTACGTGCTATCAGTCTGTTCGATACCTATTCTTCAAGGTAAACTAACCTGCTGAAGTTACATATTTCCTCTCTGGATGTGTTCTATAAGAAATTGATCTTCCCTCCAGAAAATAATTCGAACCATCTTCGACAAACTTCGAACAGATGAATTAAGACTGCAAATTGAAAATTATTTTACGTTGTTTTCTCTATTTAAATATGAATAAAATTAACTTACGGAAAGGTTAACTACAATCAGTTAAAGGGGCCTTTATTCTTTTGACTCGGCACAATTCTGTATGTGAATGTCTTTGCGCTCAAACGACGAGATCATGGGCGCCAGCGGTATACATTAGTAATCCAAACCAACAAATTACAAATCTGTAATTAATTAAGAATACAAAGTTGTTAGAATGATATATGTATAACCTTTAAAACCGCCATCGTCATAATGAATTTGAAAAGCTTTAAGTGTGAATAACATAAGATACAAAAATAATTCTTCATAGACCAAAATTGCATGTAACCTAAAAATTATATTTCTTAACGGAAATAACCCAAACCTATTAATGGGATTTACTAATGCACGAATTATTAAAATGAAAAATGATTAAAAACATTTCAAAGGAACGTCACAACTTCTGGTAGAAAGTCTCTGACGGCTCCGTGGCTTAGTTGGTTCGCGAGTGGCTACTAATCTCAATGTCTCAGGTTCGATTCTCGACACGGACCGCTTGAACAATTTTTGGCGAGTGTTGATCAGAAAAGTATCCCCTGATTTGGATGAGAGGTTAAATGTTGATCTGTATATGAGAGTTGTTACGCACAATAAACCCTCCTTTGCTAGAGTTGGAAAGCGTTTGGTAACTTCTACATTTCCACGAAAAAACGGTATCCTGACCAATATAGTACGTTCAGTTGGAGCATTGGATATTCTCGGGTGGAGCATTAGGGACGTGGCTGCAAGCATAGCGGCCCTTAATTAAATTATAATGGAGCATTGGATAATTCGAATATACGGCAAAAGCTCTCCCTTTACGACCTCTTGTGTCTATAATCAAAGATAATGAACTAAAAAGTTGCAAGACTTATTTGCATATCATATTCGTATGTTTCGTGACATAAACTCGTTTGGGCATAATTTCCTAACTGTATTTCACACATATCTATAAACTCGAAGAATTTTTATGGTAAAAACATTCTAATAACAACTCCAACTCGTTTGTGACAAACCAAACTAGGCGTTTTCTGTAAAATATCCATAACTATAAACACTAAATACTTCATAGAACAAAATCAAATCAATAAGCCATCCACCTCATTCATTACCCTTTCTTTTATACAGTGTTACACATTTCTACTATAAAACTGAAAATGAAAAGAAATAAGTTACAACCCACAACCAAGTCCGATAAATTGGACTGACAAGTGAAAAATAAAACAGTTCCTTAATCACAGAAAGATAAGATCAGAAGTGGAATATTTATTAATGCAAATAGGCATAAATAAGATCCTTTTATCGTACCAAGGTCAGGCCTGAATATAATCAGACGTAATGAGGACGGTAATTGCATGTATAATTTAACATACGGTGCAGTTACATTACAAATGGTAAAAGTGCACTTTAATTTATTCAAAATATGAATAAGAAAATGTATGTTTACAGGTACATGTTTTACCTAACCTATTTAGAATTTATCGACACAAGATCGTATACCACTTACCTTTATGTAAATTTTCGACTTCGTTTTCATATTCCAAAGACTGGGGAAGCTTTTCGTGAGATTCACCTGCAACAATTGAGCAGTAATAATTTAGCTGCAACATTTAAGTAAAATATTAATATTGATTTTCTCACTTAGTATCAATAGCTTTTTAAGTAAAAACTAAAAATATATCATTTATTATCTGCGATTCTACTAAATAGCAATCTTAAAATCCTATTAAATTGCACTGGTCAACATTTCTTTTCTAAAGAAAAACTGAATAGTGAATTTAAGGCAGCTTTTTATATTGAATTCTAGTATGTAATCAGGTAGAATTTTTTTTATGATTATTTTTATGATAGACTTTCTAGGTTAAAATCCTTGTAAATTTATAGAAGTAGAAATTTTATTCATAATATGTTGGCAACATGCAGATTTATTCATTCAAACATACGCTATGGAGGTTTATTTATGTCCTAACATTTTCGAGAACTCCAATGTTATACACAGCATAGAGATACCTGGGTCACTCGTGCTAAAATGCCAAGTTCGCTGGAATATCTGGAATAAATGTAACATTTACGGAGATTTAAAGGTCATAGCCTTATTGTTAGGTTTGCAACTTAGATTAAATTCTGCTGTTTCTTTTGTGAATGAGACAGCACTACAGCCCTACATAAAAGAACAATGGCCTCAACGTGAATCTCATATTCCTGGACATAAAATTGTCTCAAATGACCCATTAGTGAATTCCAAAAAAGATATATTTACCCCCTTTATATAAAATTGAAGCTTATTAAAATTTTTGTTAAAGCATTGGATAAAAATTTTACTGGATTTTGGTATCAGAATCCAAAATTTCACAAACTTAGTGATACATAATTGAAGGAAGCAATTTTTATAGGGCCGAAAATAAGATCACTATTGAATGACGAACATTTTATGAAAATGTTACATAAGCCAGCAACACAAAAATCATTCAAAAAGTCTGTTCTGCTTTTCTAGGCAATAACAAAGAAGACAACTTAGTGACATAGTGAGCGATCTTGTGAATTCATAAAAAGCAACGGGATGCAACATATCCTTAAGAATTCAATTCTTGCACTTCCATCTAGACTTTTTCCCTGAGAATCTTGGGGTTGTCTCTGATGCAGAAGCATGGTGAGTGTGTTGCTCGGCAGGTTTCTACTATGGAAAAATTGTACCGAGGCAAGTGGAGTCTAAAAATACTGGCTGACTACTGTTAGACCTTGATAGCGAAATATGGCCAAAATCTTCTAAAACCTATAAGTTTCGTTAGCCCGTCTCTGTGCTAAAGTTGAGAGGCGCGAATCGATCGCTTTTCGAGATTTACGTCAGAGGGTTTCGGAGTTTTGGGGTGCGGGCGGGTGGTGGTTCGGTGGAGAATTTTTGCGTGCGTTGCATAGGCCGGTTTTTTTTGCGAAAAACCGATAAATTGGGGAGAAGTAAGGGTTTTCCGAGAAAAGATTAATTTGGAGCGACATATTCGCTAACGTGTTAAGAAAGCTTGGATCCCTCAAAAATTCCCGATGTCAAAAGCCGAACGAGACGTGCAACGAGGTCGGCAACTGCTTGGTTAGCGTTGGTGCGAGAGAGAAGAAAGATCGGGTTGGTTTCCAAAATTCGTATTCGGGCGTTAAAAAATATCTAATATATACCAAACAACGCTATTCGTATTTTAAAACCTTAATTATTAACAGTTTGCAAGCTGGCACTATAGTATTTTCTTAAAACAGTTATTAAAATTTGTATAATTACTTCGAGAAACATCAAACACAGGTGGCGAAATACGACGGAAGCGAACGAATATGTACCTTCAAAATCTATGATTACACGCTTCTTTTCAAATTTCTCAAATTTAATCTTTAAATCATCTAATATCTTTTGAGAGTAGCCATAATTGACTAAAATTATACGAAAACATCGCTTTTTAATATACACCAGCTATTTATTTGAAAAATAAATACTTATTACATTTGACGTTTACTTACGGAGTCGTCCGAACAATTACAACAGACCGTGATTTATTCCGACGACGATGTATTTCCTATGTGGCATTAAGCATAGTAAGTATACAACCAACGCGATTTCAATCAACATCACCTCGATAACGCAAGCCTAACATCTCTGGCTACGAATCGTAGCTCCGATGGTTCAATGCCCAGTAAAATTCATTTTTTTAATTTATTTTTATGTTGCTTTTTAAAACATGCAATAGTATTTATTTAACAATATGCATTAAATAAACCAACACTTTTTTTCATATGCTTCGGTGCGATCTACAATCTATAATTTGTGAATTATATTTACTCAAAAACCGTTTGCAACGTTTCCTTTCCAGATATACTTACAGAAACGTATTCCCTTATATGTGTATAAAAACTAAAAAACCTTTAATATTTTACAATCTAAAAACCCAAACGCACAGAGCCAAAAACGATCGAGTTGGTTTCAAAAATTGGTATACGATCTTTAACAAATTTCTAATATGTTCCAAAAAATATTACATCTATCATAAATTATACATCTTTAAAACCTTTACTGCAATTTGTGTAATTTATTTGAGAAATGTCAAAAGCAGATTACGAACAAAGACATAGAAGCACGAGTACGTACTATCTGAAACTCTGTTAACACACTTCATTTACAAATTTCTAAAATTAAAGCTTCTAAATTACATAATAATTCTTTACAGTACTGAGAATTATTAATTCTGATTATAAAAAAGTATCACACAAAAAGTTAAAAATTTAATTGGACGTTTTTACCGAATATATCCGAAAAATTTCAAGTCTACGTAAATAATTTAGAAAACGCTATATATCTTTTGAGGCTTTAACTACTACATGTATACAACCAAAGGATTTACTACAAAAGACAGTTCGATATCGTAAGGTTAACACCTCCGTCTACCATACGCAACCTCGGTGGTTCAATGCTCAATTAAATTAAATTCTTTTTTTATTTTATGTTGATTTTTTTAAACATTAACAAGCGTCTAATATGCGTAAAATAGCCAAACAAAATTTATAACCGCTATACAATGGTCTACAATAAGTTAACTATTCCCTATTTACATTAACAGTAATAGAAAACTATAACATTTCAAGCGCTTTGGTTTTTAATTTCTTCTATATTTCATTTATCTTAAAAACAGACGTAGGAAAAGTCTTGCTTTCCTTTGATATTTGTTTATTTAGGATCGACTTATGATTACTTTCTTTTTAACAAACATCAAAAGTCAAGAATAAAAAACAATTGAAAAAATTCGTACGCATTTTCAACTTAAGTATTCATAATCACAAATACAAATACTTTTTTTATTTTATATTGAAATTTTATTAACGTCCAAAGGAAAATATATTCAAACAAAATTTATAAACGC
Source organism: Platerodrilus igneus (assembly GCA_036346225.1). Classification (NCBI taxonomy): domain Eukaryota; kingdom Metazoa; phylum Arthropoda; class Insecta; order Coleoptera; family Lycidae; genus Platerodrilus; species Platerodrilus igneus. The sequence goes on along the minus strand of JARFIW010000929.1, from coordinate 2,960,240 downwards.
TATACAGCTGTCTACAATAAGTTAATTATTCCTTATTTACATTAATTAAGGCAGCATGATGTACAAAGAATGTAGAACCAAGTGGTTGCCTACATTAACTAGAAGTCCTTATAACATACCAAATATTTGCTGAAACACAAAGCTTGAGCGTAAAACCTAAATTCAATTACGTATTACGTATACGTATTACACTCATTTCTGAATTTAAATTAAAAAATGTTAAACGAATATTGGGGCATAGGAAAAGCCTCTTTTTATCTAAATCACTAATGGCAAAATTGATTGCACAGACTTCAGGTAAAGGTTATCTTTAACTTAAGTTGCTATTAGCAAACACGTTATTACAAATGTGCTCATATGTAACATTGGCTACATTAACAATTATTAAATATTGCTTAATTTTGATTGGTTTGCATGTATGGGTTTTATCTGTTCTATTCCATTTGTCACACAAAACAAGACTTATAAACTGTTAGATAGAGGCAGCATGGCGTTGATTCGTAAAGATAAGACTGGGAAGGTAAAACCAGTAATTGCCTAAATTAGCTGTAAATATATATATAAGGACATTTGTATTTGAATTAAACTTAAATTAAACTAAGGCGATCACCGGATTTCAATAACTTTGACAGACCACGGTACGTTCAAAACATGACTTAAGTTGTTAAACAACAGTTGGTTAAGCTTTTTACAATTACTACTTATTACAATCGATTATTTAACCACTGTGTATAATATCCGTTGCTCTTTTATATCTACGTAACAAACATTGTTCACATTGCTAAAAACACCCTTCGAATGCTATGTTTATAAAATATTTATAAGCTACATTTCCATTACTTACATTACATAAAGCTTTCAATTTTTTTTTAAAGTTTACTAGTACAAAGTGGTCTTGATCCGATCGCCCCCAAGGTAGTTTCGACAAAGTCTACTTGGGCAAACTGATCTTGATCCGATCAACTACCCGTAGTGATTTAAATAATGTCTACTAGGGCGAACTGATCTTGATGCGATCGACTACTCGAAGTGATTTCGACAAAGTCTACTAGGGCAAAGTGATCTTGACCCGATCGACTCCCCGAAGTGATTTTGTCAGACTACTAGGACGAAGCGATCTTGATCCGATCGACTACCTCTAAGTGATTTTGACAAAGTCTTCTAGGACGAAGTGGTCTTGATCCGATCGACTCCCCCGAAGTGATTTCGACAAGGTCACTAGGGGGAAGTGGTCTTGATCCGATCGACTCCTCGAAGTGATTTTGTCAGACTACAAGGACGAAGCGATCTTGATCCGATCGACTCCCTCTAAGTGATTTTGACAAAGTCTTCTAGGACGAAGTGGTCTTGATCCGATCGACTCCCCCGAAGTGATTTCGACAAGGTCACTAGGGGGAAGTGGTCTTGATCCGATCGATTCTCCGAAATGATTTCGGCAAGGTCACTAGGGCGAAGTGGTCTTGATTCGATCGACTCCCCAAAGTGATTTCAACAAAGTCCACTAGGACGAAGTGATCTTGATCCAATCCACTCCTCGAAATGATTTTGACAAAGTCTACTAGCGAGAAGTTGTCTTCATCCGATCGACTCCTCCAAGTGATTTCGACAAAGTCTACTAAGGCGAAGTGATCTTGATCCGATCGACTCCCCGAAGTGATTTCGACAAAGACTACTATGGCGAAGTGGTCTTGATCCGATCGACTCTCCGAAATGATTTCCACACGGTCACTAGGGCGAAGTGGTCTTGATCCGATCGACTCTCCGAAGTAGTTTCGACAAAGATTACTAGGGCGAAGTGGTCTTGATGCGATCGAATCTCCGAAGTGATTTCGACAAGGTCACTAGGGCGAAGTGGTCTTGATCCGATCGACTCCCCGAAGTGATTTCGACAAAGACTACTAGAACAAAGTAATCTTGACCCCGATCGACTCCCCGAAGTGATTTCGACAAGGTCTACTAGGGCGAAGTGGTCTTGATCCGATTGACTCCCCCGAAGTGATTTCGACAAAGTCACTAGGGCGAAGTGGTCTTGATCCGATCGACTCTCCGAAATGATATCCACAAGGTCACTAGGGCGAAGTGGTCTTGATCCGATCGACTCTCCGAAGTGGTTTCGACAAAGATTACTAGAGCGAAGTGTTCTTGATGCGATCGACTCTCCAGAGTGATTTCGACAAGGTCACTAGGGCGAAGTGGTCTTGATTCAATCGAGTCTCGGAAATGATTTCGATAAAGTCCACTAGGGCGAAGTGGTCTTGATCCGATCGACTCTCCGAAGTGATTTCGACAAAAACTACTAGGGCGAAGTGATCGTGAGCCCGATCGACTCCCCGAAGTGATTCCGACAAGGTCTACTAGGGTAAAGTGATCTTGATCCGATTGACTCCCCAAAGTAATTTTGACAAAGACTACTAGGACGAAGTTATCTTGATCCGATCGACTCCCCGAAGTGATTTCGACAAAGACTACTAGGGCGAAGTGATTTCGATCCGATCGACTCCACGAGGTGATTTCGACAAAGTCTACTAGGGCGAAGTGGTCTTGATCCGGTCGACTCACCGAAGTGATTTTCACAAAGTCTACTAGAGCGAAGTGGTCTTGATCCGATCTACTCCCCTAAGTGATTTCGACAAAGTCTACTACTGCGAAGTGATCTTGGTCCGATCGACTCCCCGAAGTGATTTCTATAAAGTCTACTAGGGCAAAGTGGTCTTGATCCGGTCGACTCCCCGAAGTGATTTTGACAAAGTCTACTAGGGCAAAGTGGTCTTGATCCGATCGTTCCACGAGGTGATTTCGACAAAGTCTACTAGGACATCTTGATCATATCGACTCCCTAAAGTGATTTCAACAAAGTCTGCTAGGGCGATGTGGTCTTGATCCGATCAACTCCATGAGGTGATTTCGACAAAGTCTACTAAAGCAAAATGATCTTGATCCGATCGACTCCCGGTGTGATTTCGGCAAAGTCTACTAGAGCAAAGTGATCTTGATCCGGTTGACTCCCAGAAGTGATTTCGACAAAGCCTACAGAGCGAAGTGATCTTGATTCGCTCAACTTCTCAAAGTCGTTTTAATGAATTCTACTAGGGGGAAGTGAAGACGGGGTGTAGAGAGGGCGGGGTTTAGAGAGGACGGGGGAGAGGACGCTGAGAGAACGGGTCGCAGAGAGGTAGGGGCGCAGGGAGGGCGGGATGTAGAGAGGGCGGGGCGCAGAGAGGGCTGGACGCAGAGAGTGTGGGGCGCACATAGGACGGGGCATAGAAGGTACGGAGCGCAAAGAGAGCGGGGCATAAAGAGGGCGGGACGCAAAGAGGGCGGGGTTTAGAGAGGGCGGGGCGTAGAGAGGGCGTGGTACAAAAAAGGCGGGCGTAGAACGTAACGAGTGTGGGACGTAGAGAGGGCGGGACCTAGAGAGAGCGGGATGTAGATAGGGCGGGGCGTAGAGAGGGCGGTGCGCAAAGATGATGGGGCGTAAAGAAAGTGGGCCACAAAGCGAGTAGAGGCGCTTAGAGTAGTCCCGTAGGGACTACAAACCGCTTCTAGTTATCCTATAAAGCTTTTCAGGTAAGCAATAATTAGGCATATATTTATGATTGTGCATTGTGTAAGAACTTATTCTTTTAAAATTTGAAACGCGCACCACAAATAAACTTTGCATGATGGAAAAAAATTTGTAAACATATTTGTATCGAGTAAAAAATGCAATTAATTTAGTAAATTTATTCCTTGTGAAAGATAATACAATTATTTGTAGACCAGTGTCAATCACTAGTATTGTTTATAAAAGTATTTTAATTAAACGCAAATGTAAATAAAAATTTATCAATAAAGAATAAATAATTCTGAAAAGAAAAAACGAAATTTGATATTTACTAAAGCTGAAAAAATACCCAAACCTGGTTTGCATATGTATGTGTTTAATGTATGTATACGCGCACGCGCGTGGATAGTTGTATACATGGAAAGTGTACGTGTGCAAGAGAGCATGCGTATTAGAAGGGTTGAAGACGAATGCACATGTGCCCTTGCGTATACGAGTGCATTGTGTGCAAACGCGTGTTTTTGTATTTTGTACAAGAGTATCACATTAAAAAAAAACCAAACTAAGTTCACATTCTTAATTTAACAATTACTCAATTAAAATCTCTGTTCTGCATTCTAATTAAGGTACACTATAATTAACAAGTATGTCAGGGTTTGGATCACTTCTAGCACAATGCTGCACTGCGTTTATAAACTTTTGAACCGTGCTGTTGCATGTGTTAGTAAATTTATGTGTGTGAGTTTCTATAAGTAAATGAAATGCAGACTTTGTTTTAATTTAGCTACTTATCATCAATGAATGGAGTTATAAAAATATATAATTAAAACAAGAGTGAAGGCATTGAAATTAAATATTTTCTAACGAATCTCTTTGTACACACAAAGTAATCAGAGGAATCAAAAGGTCTTATCCCAATTGTGATTTGAACCATTTTTCTACAATATTTAGTTTAGAAAAACTCGATCGCAAGTAACATACGAGCAACATTAAAATGCATTTGAATAGCAAATATAAATTGTAAAGGACCTGACTAAAGCAATAGTTGGAAGATAACTGTAAATGCACAATGTAAACAGTTTTGATTCGATTCAATATGTCTGCACAAAAAAGTGCGCTCAACATTTTTCTCATCGTCCGATTTTAAACTACATGGCTTCAAAATACAGGGACCTAATGCCCTCTGTAGGTTTTCTAAAATATTTTTTTTTTATTTAAAACATCTTGCGAAGTGTGAACTGAAGTGATGCGAACTGCATTAACTGCTGAAATAATTTCATCATTACTATAAAGTCTTCAGTTCTAGAACTGGTTAGACGCGTGCCTTCAATGTTTCCTACTCTGAGCTAATCTACGCATTTTCCGGACACTCCCACAGCCTATATTTTTCACTATCTGTATGCAAGAGTCTAATCTAGGTCTACATCTACCTCTCTTTTTCTCTAATATAATCCGCACTAATTCACGCATGCCTTAGAACGTGTCCTATCATCCTCTCTCCCATTTTTTCCAAAGATATCTTTCTTCTTCTACTATTTCTAGTACCTCTTTCTTGTTTAATTTGACTGTCCACGATATGTAGCATCATACATCTATAGCACCACATCTCAGAGGCTTCAATTTTTTCATCTCCGCTTCTCCCACCGCCACGTTTCACAAACCGACAGTGCTGTACTTCACACATATGCTTACAACAATTTTCTCATTCTTTCTATGTTTGTTGTCTTCGAACACAGCAGCTACATTTTCTTATTAGATATAGCAAAGCCTTGTGCCAGTGCCTTCTTTTTATATCTTTTGCACCTTTCCCTTTCTATTACTTTCTAAAAATATACCTTATTTCAAGTACATAGTAGTACATGAAAGGGATTAAGCAATTTGAGGGCTACCAAGATCTGCCACCACCTAGACATATGCCGAATTAATAGACTTCCAATTACCCTTTTCGGGCAGTCCAAATTTGTTGAAAATATGGCAAACCAACACCTGTAGTTATTTACGATAATCATAAAGTACAATTACTTTTATCATCATTAAATATCCGTCCTGGAATTGGTTGGACGTGTACCTCAAATGATTTATATTCTGAACTAACCTACAAATTTTCTTGGAATTCCCCCAGCCTATAAATTTAACTATCTGTGTGCAATAGTTCAGGTCTACCACTACCTCTCTTTTTTTCTGTAATCTGATTCTAGTATGTTCCGCATTATTACTTCAGGCCTTATTATATGCCCTATCATTCTATCTCTCCCATCCTTTTACTGTCTTCTAAAGATATATTTTTTTCTCTACCGTTTCTAAAATCTCTTTGTTCTTAGCTATAACTTTATCTATCCATGATACCTTCATTACAAATTTATAGCATTACATTTCAAAGACTTTTTCCTGATTTTTTCTTCTACTGTCCACCTTTCACAGCCATACAGTGTTATGCTCCACACACATGTTTAGAACAATTTTTCCTTGTTTCTGTGTTTGTTATTTTCGGACATAAAAGCTGCTTTCTCTTGTTAGATACAACACGGTCTTGTGCTAGTTTTTTTTATGTCTTGCATATTCCCCTTCTATTGTCTTCTAAAAATATACCGTGTTTCACCGATATTCAGTGGTACGCGAAGGGGATTAAGCAACCTCACGGTCACTATGATCCCCACCACTTAGATATTTGCTGAATCAATAATCTTCCAATTACACCTTTCGCACAATCAGCATTTGTTGAGAACATTGCAGTGTCAAAACTTATACTTGTTTAAGATAATTATAAGGTTTAAATACAATTACCTTCGTTCAACATTAGATTTTTCGTCCTGGAACTGATTGTATGTACGCCTCTACCTCTCTTTTTTCCTTCTCTGCTTCTAATACATTCCGTACTATTTGCTCGTGCCTTAGTATACGTCGTATCATCCTATTTCTCCTTATTTTATCTGATTTCCACCTATTTATTTCTTCCCCTTTTTCCTGTCCGTTTCTCCTAATGTCCACGTTTCACAACTGTACAATGCTGTGCTCCACGCATATGCTTTCATCAATCGTTTCCGTTTTTCCATGTCTGTTGTATTTTAACATCGTAGTTAGTGAGTAGTTGGTGAGAAATCAGAATACGATACGTCCCCGAATAAGAGCAACAGCTTCTTCGGTTCTTAGAGTCGAAGAGATCATAGAGGTCGGTATTGCATTCTAAGACACACTGCTATGATATGGTAGGTAACGGTAAACCACCATATTACATCCCAAGTAGACAAAGTACAAAAAACTTTTCAAAGTAATGACATTGTTTGGAATAAAAGATTCCGGAGTTAAAATAGTGCCCCGATTCGGACCTCCAGGACCTTCGGAGGTTGTGATGGGCAAGCTCAATAAGAACAAAAAAAGAACCGGGAACACTTTCCGAATCGAAGCGTGGAATGTTAGAGGTAGGAAGGCCAGAGAATTTAAAAATTGAAATGGATAGTGTAGCATTAGATTCAGTAGAAATTAGCGAAGTTGGTGGCTAGAGGCGGGGGATTTTTGGAGCGAAAACTTTAGGGTAATTCATACAGGATCAGAGGAGGGAAATTCGAGCGTGGGGATAGTTTGCGAAAAAAGATAGGACATTGTGTAGAAAGCTATTTACAAAAGAACGAAAGAGTACCGATGGTTAGATTAAAATCTAAATCGATAGATAAAGTAATAATACACCTCTAGCTCAGGTAACGAAGAGGTAGAAGCAGTCTACAAGGATATGGAAAACATACTAAGATTCGTAAAAGGGCACGAAAACTTAATAATTAGGGGAGATTTTATTGCAGTGGTAGAGGGTAGGTAAGGAGCGGTAGTAGGTTTATTTAGTTTAGGTACGAGAAACGACAGGGGAAATAGGCTAGTTTAATTTTTGGAACAAAACAATTTAACCACCACAGACACATTATTACAACATCATGCTAGAAGATGATACACATGGAAGATATCCAGAGACGCCGAAAAATATTAGATGGATTACATTCTTGCTAGACAATAGTTTAAGAACCAGGTAGATGCTACCCAGATATAGACACTGACTACAACATAGTAATTTTGAAAATCATCCTTAAATCTAAAAGTTTAACAAAAGAAACAGAAAAGGGCACTTTGACATTGAGAAATTAAAAGATAAAGATGCCCACAAAAGACTTGAAAAAAAGCAAACGAATTGCTGAAAAAAATCGGGAAAAATTCTGATACTACTGAAGTGGAAGCATAATGGAATAACAATAAATCCATCTTAGACATGGCGCAAGAAATATTCTAGGGTATAAACGAAAAGAAAATCGGAAACCATGGATAACAAAGGATATTCTGAATTTAATAGAAGAAATGCAAAAATGCAAAACAGACCAGACGAAACGAGAAACCAGGGATACAAAAGCATAAATTATTCGTAAATGCAGGAAAGCTAAAGAACAATGGATTGAGTAAAAGCGCAAAGAGGTACAAACTAATATGGAAATAGGAAAAACAGAAATATAAAACCGTATCAAATATTGAGCTTAGAGATGACTTTGAACTAGCATTAAAGAGTCAGGTAAATAATAAGATGCCGGGTGTAAATAAGGTGCAAGCATAAACTCCAAAAGCCGCTGAACAAGCAGAAACATAACGTCTCTTCCAATTTATAAGGTATATGTATGAGACAGGTGAGAAATCCAAAGATTTCAAACGTACACATGGTCACTATACCTAAAAAGAGAGGTGCGGATAGATGTAACAAATTTAGACCAATAAGTTTGATAGCGCATGTGTTAAAAATATTAACTAAAATTATACAAAGATGAATGGAAAAACGGGCTCTACAAATATTAGAGTAGATCAGTTTGGGTTTATGCAAAACAAAAAACACGAGGACCATTTTAGATATAAGAGTGATAATTGAAAAAGTAATAGAAAAAATATGTATATAGGGTTTGTAAATCTGGAAAAAGCATTCGACAATATAAAATGGGAAAAAATGTTAATTATAGGAATAGACGGAACTTATACAAAGAGCAAACAGCTGAAACAGAATTAGAGCAGGAACGTAGAGAAGTGAATATTACGAAAAGAGTGAGACAGTGATGTGCGCTATCCCCGTTAATTTTGTAACGTGTATATCGACAAATGCAGAAAGACGTTTGGAATCATTGCGCATGAACAAACGATTGATATACCTTGATTTGCAAATAATATAGCAGTATTAGCGTCTAGCAAGGAAGAGTTAGAAGTTAGAACTAAAGTACTAGTATCTAAATGCGAGAAAAATAAGTCAAAAACCAGAATAAAAAATAGGAAAAGAGAATTTACCAGAGATAAAGGATTTCTGCTACCTACGAAGCTAAGTAACGCAAAATGGTAATTGTGCAAATGATCTTAAAAAAAAACATTAGCAAAAGACCGTACTGCATTTAACAAGAAAAGGCAACTGCTATGTTCAAAGACAACAGAAACAAGGAAAAAATGTTAAAAGCGTATGTGTGGAGTTCCGCACTGTAGGGCTGTCAAACGCGGACAGTAAGTGAAGCGGACAGGAAACACACAGAAGCCTTTGTAATGTGGTAATTCAGCTGTGTGATGAAAATATCAAGGACAAACAAAGTTAAGAATAAAGAGGTTCTAAAAATACTAGGGGAAAAAATATGTGGGAAACAAGAAATATGAGATATAGGATGATATGACACATTCTAAGGCATGAAGGAATGCCGTGGTGATATAGAAGATGCAGAGAAAGGAAAAAGAGAGGCAGAGGAAGACCTAGATTAGACTACTGCACACAGATAGTGAAAGATGTAGGCTGTGTGCGAAAATCAGAGAAATGTGTAGGGTAGCTTTGAATAGGAAACAATGGAGGTACGTGCCCAACCAGTTCCAGGACTGAAAACCTAAAGATGATATTTGGGAATTATCGAATTAGTCGTGATGGAGGTGTTTAAATATCAAGACGTAGCTCGATACATTTTCCATTATCAAGATGTTGAAAAACAAATCTGGATAATCGAAAGTTTATCCAAGTTTAAAATTGTTCAATTGTCTTTATAGTTCATCTAAAAATAATTATAAAACGTTTCTGGAGGAATTTGAAAACTTCTAACAGCGACCATACCATATTCGGAAAATATTGTACCTCTTGGTGATTTTAATATTGATGTACTAAAATGGAACAATCCACTTGCACTTGCACTTATAATTTAACTGAAATTATTAAACTGTCAACTATATAAACGAATAAATCAGCTTCTCTCATAAATCTCATACTTGCTTCTAATATAATATTAATGAGTGATAGTGATGTGGTTTTGTAATCTAGCTGATCACGATCCTGTTTTTTGTGATATTTCTACTGATTTGTTGCCTTCAAAACCAATTACAAAGAGTTTCATATGCTAAATTAAATTGACCCGGACTTGTTGCACACCTGAAATTGCTTCCATTTAATGAATAGTTTAAAACTAGTAGAATAAACAACAAGGTTGAGTTTTTAATAGATTTATTTTACAATTATTTGATGCGCATGCTTCCTCAAGGGTACCTTCCGGAGAGCGTTAACTCCTCGGTTAACTTGGTTAATCGTTAATATGAAGCGATTTTGTTAATAGGTCTGTTAATTTAGATGGCGTAATTTCTTGCGCATTAAAGTTCCCATAGGGGTATATCTTAAATCCCTTACTGTACTCGCTATACGCCTAAGTTTTTATGAAAAATGTAGAACATTCTCGGATTCACATCTACGCCGATGTTACTCAACTATATCTTTCATTTAATTTATTACAATAGCAGGAAGCAATAAATGAGATTAATTTAGACCTTCAGTATATTTATAATGCGTTTGTTCAGCACTCGCTCAAAAATAATCCTGAAAAATTGGCAACAAATTCAAGCAATTATTTCACCTTCACTACGTTAGTTGACGTTATACGAAAGATCTTTTTATTATCACATTTATGCTTTATACAATATCATTCCAGATACACATAAAGCGTTTAATCTGAAAACACGTCGTTGCGTCCTGTTTTGAAAGCAGTGTGTTGATATAATGTTGTAAATAGTTAATTTGATATCGATATAAACGGAATGTGTCTTTCGGCTGTACTTTCACCGAATGTAGGTAAGTGTAGGGTAGGTAATTTCTGTAACTACAATGTAAACTAAGTTGGAACTACTGTTGCACAACTGAATCTCGTCTTTTGGTCAGCTAGAAAGTCGAACTATAGGTTTAACCAAGTTAGTGAGGTCTTTAGTGAGGAACCAGACTTTAACAAGTCCCAGAAAGATGACAGCGGCTCTTGTGGTACTTAGAGTGGCAGAAACCATAGAGATCGGTATGGCATTCTAAGACACACTACTGCGATATGAAAGCCCCAGATTACCTCTCAAGTATACAGCATACGAAAAATGTGTTAAAAAACAATGGCACTCTCCGGAGTAAAAAATTCTGGAGTTAAAATAGTCGCCTATTCGGATCTCCGCAAGGGGAGAATGTGATCGGCAAGCTCGATAAGAAGAAAAAAAGAATTGGGAATATCTTGCGAGTCGGGGCGTGGAATGTCAGAAGCCTGAAGCAAGTAGGCAAGCTAGAGAATTTAAAAATTGAAATGGATAGACTAGCATTGGATATAGTACGGATTAGAGAAGTTAGGACCAGAGGCGGAGGATTTTTGAAGCGAAGACAGGATAATTCATACAGGATCAAAGTAGGGAAATTCTTATGTGGGGTAGTTATGCGCAAAAAAAATAACACACTGTGTAGAAAATTACTTACAAAAGAACAAAAGAGTACCCATGGTTAGATTAGAATCTAAACCACTAAATACGCTAATAATACAAGTATGCATGCCCACGTTTAACTACAGCGAGGAAGAGATAGAAACGATCTACGAAGACATCGCAGACATACTAAGATTTGTAAAAAAACCTAAAAATTTAATAATTACTGGATATTTTAATGCAATGGAGGTGAAAGTATTGTAAGAGCGCTAGTAGGTTTATTTGGTTTAGACACGAGAAAAATAGGGGAAATAGGCTGGTAGAATTTTGCTGCAAAAACTATTAGACTATTACAAATATATTATTTCAACATCGTGCTAAAAGACGATACACGTGGAAGATGCAAGGAGACATAGAAATTTATCAGATAGATTACATCCTTGTTAGGCAACGGTTTAGGAATCAAGTAAAAGACTGTAGAAGCTACTCTGAACCACATTACCACAACATACTAATTATGAAAACCGCGTTTAAATTTATAAGTTTGAGAAAAAAAAAACGGAAAAGGCACTTTGACTAAAAAATAAAAATCCCCACAAAAGATTTGAGAAAAAGTAAAAGGAATTGGTAAAAGACATTGGGGAATTTTCTGATACTAAATCAATAGAAGCAGAATAGAATAATAACACTAAATCGAACTTATACATGACGGCCAGAGATAATCTGGGGTATAAACAAAAAGAAAATAAGAAACAATGGATAACAAAGGATATTCTGAATTTAATAGAAAAAAGGCAAAAATAAAAAACAGATCAGACGAAGCAGGAAAACAGAGATACAAAACCATAAATTTGGAATTTATTCGCAAACGCATAAAAGGTAAAGAACAATAAATTGAGGAAAAGTGCAATGAGGTACAAACTAAGAAGGACATAGGAGAGACGTACAAAGCACACAAACCAATTGGAATGCATTTTGTGAATATAGAACCGTACAGCAAAAATATAAGGGGCGCTGAAGAACTACTGAAAATGTAGGGACAACGAATAAATGGTAAAAATATGTAAGGAATTTATATGCAGGGCAGGAACTAGAAGCACTAGAACAGGAATCAGACATTGCAAAAATGACTACGGGTATCCTATACTTAGAGATAAGTTTGAAGTAGCATAAAAGGGTTTGAAAAATAATAAGGCACCGGATATAGATAAGGTGCAAGCAGAAAGTCTAAAAACCGCAGGAAAAGCAGTAACAAAAGGTCCAGAATGTAAATTATATGTATGAGACAAGCGAGATACACAAAGATTTCAAATGTATCACCATAATCCCTATACCAAAATAGGGGTACGGATAAATGTGAAAATTTTTGAACAATAAGTCTAACAACACACGCGTCAAATATATTAACTAGAATTGTACAAAGACGGATGGAAAAACGGGCTTAACAAATATTAGGACAAGATCAATTTGGATTTAGGCAAAGCAAAGGAACACGGAAAGCCATTTTAGCTTTAAGGGGTGATAATGGAGAAAACAATAGAAAAAAAAGAAGGTTTGTATGTAGGGATTGTACATTTGGCAACATAAAATGGGAAAAAATATTCGAAATACTCAAAAAATTGAAATGAGCTATACGGATAGACGATTAGTATTAAGCTTATATGAAAAGCAAAGAGGTGTAACGGAATTAGAACAGGAACGCAGAGAAGTAAATATTACGAAAGGGATGAGACAAGGATGTGCATTATCCCCGTTAATTTTTAACTTGTATATCGAAGGAATCATTGTGCAGAGACAAACGATTGATATGCTTTGATTGGCAAATGATATAGTGGCATTTGCATATAGCAAAGAAGTGTTAGAAGCAGCTCGTGAAATGGAAACCGTACAAAGAGAGAAATACTGTATGAATATTAACAAAAATAAAATAAAAATACTAGTATGTAAAAGAGGAAAAATAATTCAAACACCAAAATACAAATAGGAAACCAGAACTCGCAAGAGGTCAAGGATTTGTGCTACCCAGGAAACCAAATAACGCAAGATGGAAAAGTTGCAAAGGATATAAAACAAAGATTAGCACAAAACCGTGCTGCATTTAACAAGAAAAGCAACTAATATGTTTAAAGACAGCAAACATAGAAACAAGGAAAAGATTGCCAAAAACAAATGTGTGGAGCACAGCACTTTACGTCAAAACGTGGATAGTAGGGGAAGCCAATAAGAAAAAAGTAAAAAAATAGGGGAGATAGGATGATAGGACACGTTCTACGAAATAAGGGAATAGTGCGGGATATATTAGAGGCAGAGAAAGAAGAAATGAGATAATTAAGGATGAAGGCTGTGGGGATGTCAGGGAAATGTGTAGGTTAACTCAGGATAGGAAACAATAAAGGCATGCGTCCAACTAGTTTGAGGATTGAAAATCTAATGCTAATGATTAATTTTTATATTGCTACCAACATTTAATATAGTCCAGACGTTTCAACATATACTGTGAGAGGGTTTTCTGAATAGCATACTATATATTCCTATAAACACATTTTTTAATTTATTACAAACACCATCATAACGCACTCTTCCCTAACGAAAATTTTATATATTCATATAGAACTTACTCAACAGGTATATATTATTCTACTTCAAAATAATCACTTAACACATATATGTACATAAAATTATAATTATGTGGTGAAATATTCTTGTGTTTTTGTTGTTTATTGATATGTACACTAGCAATTGCTGGTTACCATCTTTGTGATACTTGTGTTGAGACTATGTGAGCGTTTTTTATATCAATATCTATCGTTCTAGTATTGATAAAGGCAATGTTGTGTATTACAGCCCTAAAGTACTGACTTAATGATAATGTTTTTTCGATCTCCTTTATTGTGTTTAGGTTTGCTACCAGTTAGTGAGGTCTGAATGGTGTGAGTATTCATTCTTCAGAAGTACCTCTCACAACTCACGTACTTCTTTGTTGAGGTAGTCTGCTAGTCTATGAGACCGTGTAACTAAGGTTTTTTTTACAGCAGAGTGGATTTGTATCGGATTATGATGCGATTTGGCGTTTAAGTATCTATCCATGCTATGGCTTTCTGTAGATAGTGCGGCTAATGTGTTCGTTGCCCCTATTTGTTACTAATACATTCACAAACGGTAACTGATTATCCTCTTTTGCTTCCAAGTAAATTTTATTTTTGGATGGATACCTTAGATGTTCTAGAATACCATTGGGTTATTTTCTTCCATGTGTTCGTATCACAATGTGTCGTCAACATGTCTTAGCCATAATTTGGGTTTATATATTTGTTTTTAACGCACCTCAAACCTTCTATGAATAAAGTAGCAATCACTGGTGATAATGGTGATCCCATAGGTGTTCTTTCAACTTGTCTGTAGCGTTGTTTGTTGAAGGTATAATATGTGTTGCCGAGACAATCCTGTGTTAAGTCGACGATAATGGTCTTCAATGTTGCGCTTTTGTTCTAAAAGGATCAGTGTCTTCTCTATTGGTACGTTGGTGTACCCATGCAAAGATCATATCAGTGATCCACTTCAAAATCAGCCAACTATACAAAAGAATTCCCGGAAGATGAGGTTGGTTAATAAAGATAACCTCGTTCATAAAAATATCATCTAAAAGAGTTTCACAGTGTATAGAAATACGTACCAACTTCATCAAATATGGACATCCATTAATATACCTATGTAGTGTGGTTCATCATCTTGCTGGTAAAGACAACAGTTGACTAAAGATCGTCTAGTTGTGGTGTCGCAAATTTGGTAAGTGCATTCTTGGCGAAATAAAATGGACAAATTAATCGACGCCTTTAGATGATCTCGGTGAAGTTCCTCTATGAGATAGGTACTTTTTAAGCCATAAATGCTTGCTTATGTGTATGCAGTTTCCCTAAAAGGTGGAAGGTTCCTTATACTAAAACAAACTTGGTTAAGGTAACGTTGCATCTCAAATATTCAATACAACAAGTCCACTGTAAATATTAGTGATTTTGGTATCGCTTACAGCTGGAATGCACGTAACAGCTGCATTCTGAAAGCGTACAATCGCTAGTTCTTATGTATAGTCTTATGCACTAGAGGCCGGGCGCTCTTTGGCAGCAGTGCGAATGGGCATTGGCACGTTCGATGTTTTCCACTGACGTTCTTTTGTGTATAGCTTGCTTTGTCCAACACTGAGTAGGTGTATATGATTCGCGGATTGTGTTTTTCATACTCTTCTTGTAGCTTCGCTGCGTCTGTGTATTCGATTTTATTCCGATAAACCACAACAGACATTGTGTATTACACTGAGTAGCTCATTATATATTCGAAACCTCAATCTCTGAAACATTACTTAAAATACACAGCTCACACAGCACAAACTTTAATAATAAAGCGCCGAGTGGTCTGCCTCTAACCAAAATAATTCAATTATTACGTAAAGGAAGCGTTTTGTACACAAATGATTGATGGGCCTTCCGCACCGCATCTAACAGATAGACTTAATTAACAGGTACAATGATTTTGCATTTAAGAGTTATTTAGATTACAATAGGAACTCTCGAGAATGTTATTTGCATAATTTCTGGTGTGTCCTCGAATTAACTAGTACAATTGAAACGTATATAAATTGCCGTCATGGATATAGCTTTGATATGAGTTATGGTGGAAGCTTTGATTATAATGATTGTTCTAATTTAAAGCTTTAAAAGATGTGATATAAATCGCCATATGTGCTGTAAATTAATTATAATGCTTCGATTTAATTAATAATTAGTGATAGATAATTAATCATAGTGCATTAATATAATAATTACAAAGATAGCATCGTAGTTTTAAGAAGATAATACTTATACTGTTAGCGTTCAGCTGGAAATCAAATGTCGCGAGTGCTTTAAAATTTAACTGTAGCTACGAGCAGTTGAAAGGCCTTGTGTAATCAGTTAATAATAAAGAACGGTTGTTATTGCAAACAAGTTTTCGTTTCACTGGTATCAGGAGTGGACTTGTAGTGAAAAAAAATTTAAACGATTTTATTGTGCATGCCTGTCACTCGTAGTCAACAACATAAAATGGACAGCAAAATTTTTTCCTTTTTGAAGGACTTCAACTCGGGCATAGAGAAAAATTCCGTAAAATTGAAGGAAATTTTTAGAGACGGTAGCAAAATAAGAAGAAAGTAACTCAAATTTTACACAAAAATTACAGAAAGCCGCCGCACGCCTTGCAGAAAAACTTAACGAAACCAACGTAAAACTACAAGAAAATTAGAGTCAATTGAGAAAAGGGTTTATACAGGAAACTAGAAAACCCGCAATCAGTTGAATAATTAAAGAGGAGGTTTTAAGAGTAGGGAACAAGAAAGTACCGTTTTACGAAATAAACGACGTATCTGTGCAAGTTGGTTTGACGGACGACATTGTCCTACCGGGAAAGACAGGAAGTATGGCGGTTGGACGCTTGGATGGTGCACTCCAGGGAGGCTTTGTGCGGCTTTTGAAACGTTTAGTGACGAATCCCCTGGAAAGAACGTGCTTGTGGGGAAGGCTCTGACCAAAGTTACGGATGGTGTACCTGTCAAAATCTTGAACGTCAATGATTACCATATCACGTTGAAAAAATGCAATGCTTGTGTGGTGTTCTTCGGTCGTTCATGTGACCAGGTGTGCCGGTGTTGAAAAAGAAGGGTGTTCCGTAAAGTTGTTGAACTAGTTGACGAAACTGTGCCAGCATCTAAAACAACAACTGACAAGACTTAAAAACTAGATCCGACGATACTCGTTTAATGAATAACGTCTTGCGTCGGCTGTCGAGGAAAACGTGTCTTGTATACTTTAATTGCGTAATCGTAATTGGGTAGTCATTTGAGGAACACTTGGAAAATTTAGAAGAAGTGTTTCGAGGAATCAGAGAAGCCAATCTGAAGCTGAGTTCAAGAAAGTGTCACCTACTAGGCGAAAAGTTGAAATATCTGGGGCACGTAGTTTCATACAAGAAAGTTACGTTAGACCCGAAGAAGGTTAAGGCCGTACAAGAGCCGCCGACATCAAAAAACAAAAATCAGCCACGCAACCTTCTGGGGTTGTGCATTTACTATAAAAGATTCGATTCCTGGTTTGTCAAGTCCTTGACCAAACTGACTGTAGATGGGCATACTTACGTTTGGGATGAAGATTGACAGAATTTGTTCCAAGGACTAATACATTTATTTACAACAGCTCTGAACTTATGTTGTGCTCGGTCGGAAGGTAGATTCATCTTAAATACAGCCCCAAGCAACCACGCCATCAGAAGTGTATCATCACAGATGCAAAACAGGCAAGAGAGAGTTATTGGCTACTTTGGCAAGGTGTTCTCAAAACCGGAGCGAAATTGCTGCGTTATAGGATGGGAACTGTTGGCTGTGGTAAAATCTGTATAATACTTCTATAAGTACCTCTACGGGAGGAAAGTTTACCGGTGAATCGACGACGTTGCTCTGAAGTGGCTATTACAGTTTAGGGAACACGAGGGACAAGTCGCCAGATAGATAGAAAGGCTGCAGGTGTATAACTTCGACACCGAACGCCGTGCTACTAAAAGTTATCGTAATGCGGATGCGCTTTCGGGAGGGCCTTGCGCAGTAAATTGTAGCCATTGCTCACGATTAAAAGCAAAGTGCGATCTACTTGGTCAGACTACGGTGATAAAACGATCGACAGCCTCTACAGATGCGAACGGAATAGGAGTATGACAAAGAGCTACATGTTACTTGGTTGAAATATCAGGAAATAACGACAATCCTGGCAGAACATTAGTCCGTTGAGTAGCACCCTGAAGTTGTAGCGTACCCAATAGCAATCCCTAAAAGTAGAAAATGGGATCTTGGTGCAATCCTTACAGAATGGAGATGGATCCGTGCGTACGTTTCAGGTGGTGGTTCTTAAACGCCAAGTATCGAGGATTTTAGGATCTCGGGAAGACCATTCTGCGTTAAGAAGACTCTGGAGAGAATCCGAGCAAAATTTTCTTGGGTAGGCTGTAAGAACGATGTAAAGGAGTGGTGTTGCAAGTGTCAGATATGTGCACCGATGGGTATATTATACCAAACCTAAAAGCTGCAAGCGTTGCTGACGTGCTGGTGACGGAACTGTTCGGTCTTTTAGAAATTCCTATGGAGTTTCACACCGATCGGGGCAGAAACTTTGAGTTAGCGTTGTTCCAAGAGATCTGTCGGTTGCTGTGAATGAGAAAGAAACAGCACAATTGCACCCGCAATCAGATGGTATGGTAAATCGCATGAACCGCACCTTAGGCAAGTACATTACCAAGATCGTCTCCCAACATCAGAGACTGGGACCAATATTTACATCTATTTTTATTGGCCTATCCATCTTTGATTCATGATAGTACTGGATAGATACTTGTATGTTGCAGCCCGATTCGTTGTTTATATGCACAAAGTGAATGCGGTACTCCATCTGTGCGTCAATATTTATAAGCGTCAGTGCGGGATCTCTCCGGATATGCAATGGTGATAGTACATAATAAAGTAGTCTGGAATAGAACAGCGGAGGGTACGCTTGTGATACAGCAAGCGGAGCGAAATTATTAAATTGAGTTGGCGAATGCTGATGCCGTTGTTGTAAAGGAAGTGATTAATTAATCTTTTGATTGTATGTAGGCTAAACAAACACGGATACCGGATCGCGAAGATATTTTACAAGTTTACAATTAATGCATAATCTAAAAGAGCGTCAAACAAGTCGTGACAAGTACGTACCGTTGAAGATGCAATGGTATTTTTCTTCTATTATTGGTTAAGTCAAACTTCTCCACCTTTACAGGAAAAGTTCCTGCACAGAGAAAACAGGAATAGAAGATCCAGGTATTTATGATTGTACTTTCTATTTGTGAACATTGGTTCTGAGGTATATTGTTTATTTACTAGATTTAATATTTACCTGCTGCGTAAACAATCTCGTGCGATGGTACTGGCGCGGCTTTAATCTAGACCCCATTCATATGTATTACGTACAATAAATATGTACTTTTCAAGGAAATATTTTTCAATTGAAAGCGTCCTCTGAGATTGGAGCATCTGTTTAAAAAAGAGAGAACATGTTACAATTGACTATGCTGGAACATAAGATATGTCTTGATGGTCTTGATCAACTTCACCGACAACAACCAGAGTTTAGAAAGACCATACGACTTAAGGACCGACATCGGGGCATCGACTACTTGATGACTAAGCAAAAGCCTTCTAGTAAATCGAATTACCAGAATCGGTAGAAGACGTTAGTGGACGTCAAGTGTCAAACTATAAAATTTGAAGACAAGAAGTTGGCCAAATCCAAAATCAGTTGTGGGCTCGATGGGTTACACTACAGAATATGCTAGAGGTACTGTTTCAATAGACCGGTGTCTGCTACAAAAGTGTTGATTCGTACTTCGATCAACATGGAAACTGCAGACATGGTTTTGACTGTCCTTACCGCTACAAGAATTTCCAACGTCCGGGTCACAAAGTGTTCTGAGAAAGAACAGCTTTCAGAAGGGTGTAGTGTAGCGACGATTGGTCCGCCTCTGACCATAATAACTACACTAGAAAGTAAGCGAAGGGTTTGTACACAAAAGATTATTGAAGGGCCCTACAAGACCACATCTTGCGGTTGCACTTGATTAACAAGTACATGAGTTTTGCATTTAAGAGTTATTTAGATTATAATCGGAAATCTCAAAAATGTTATTTGCATAGTTTCTGGTATGTTTTCAAATTGATTAGTACAACTGAAATGTATATAAATTGCCATCATGAATATTGAAAGTCAGTTCTAATTGAAGCTTCGATATTAGTACTGATAAAAGCTTTGATTATATTACTTGTTCTAATTTAAAGCTTTGAAAGATGTAATATAAATTACCGTCCATATAAATTACCCTATATTATATAAATTAATTATGGTACTTCGATGTAAATTACCAATTAGTGCTTGAATAATTAATCATAGTGCACCGGCATAAGAATTAAGAAGATATACTATCTGTTATTTACATAATTTCTAATGTTTCCTCGAATTAACTAGTGCAATTGAAATATATATAAATTGCCGTCATGAATATTGAAAATTGTTCTAATTGAAGGTTTGATATGAGTTCTGGCGGAAGTTTTGATTATAATGCCTGTTCTAATTTAAAAATGAAAATAAATGAATGACAGATTACCTTAATGTAAAAATTGTTAATTATTTTGCAAAAAGAAAAGTCAGTGACCGGTTTCGCTGTTCTTGTAGCTCATCAGACGGACACATCTCTTTTTGCAAAACAACCAACTAAGCTTTTGAATTATACACAAATCCTGGTGTATTTATACGTACAAAATATTTCCCATGCGCCCTCTATACCCGAATGTAACCAACCAACAATCGGTGACCGTTCAAGTCTCCAACATGTTAGTATAGTTGGTTGGTTACATTCGGGTATAGAAGGAGCACGGGAAATACTTTGTACGTATAAATACACCAGGATATGTGTATAATTCAAAATGTTAGTGGTTGTTTTGCAAAAAGAGATGCTAATTAGTAAATACATTATAGTATTTGAACAGACGTCTAAAAATCCGAATTACTAGGAAGATACAAAAAAATCCTGGTGTGCTTTTAGAGAATTGTCTTTGAAATTTTGTAAAATCAATTAGGTCGTTAATTTACTTAGTTAGTAATTTGTTTTTAATGATAAGATTGTGGTCATAACTTTATTGCAAATAATTTTATCTATCTTAGATGTATTTAGTATTTGAAAGTAATTCGAGCATAGAACAACGAAAATTTATGTAAAAATTGTTGGTTATTTTGCAAAAAACAACCTGTGACCGGTTTCGCTGTTCTTATAGCTCATCAAGCGGATGCATCTCTTTTTACAAAACAACCAACTAAAATTTTGAATTATATAAAAATCCTGGCGTATTTATACGTACAAAATATTTCCCATGCGCCCTCTATACCCGAATGTAACCTGTTACGTTTTTTTCGTGGCAACCACGTTGGGCGCCAAATTTATGCTACGTAACACAAAGAAAGTCAAAGAAATGACCGGGCTCAATCGGAGAGTAGGGGGGGTTGTAGAAAGCAGACTGACCTTTGATGTATGCGGCGGTAAGGAGTTAGTAACAGTACCTGCAATAAAAGAAATTAGAATAGCAAACCTGCAATAAAAAAAAAGATTAGTCCTGCAAACCTGAAATAAAGAAAAAGAATAGCAGCAATGCAAAGTCTAAGTTATTCAGTACTTTGTAGAATGTAAATAAAAACTGTTTAGATAAACTATATAATATAACAACGGTAAAAGCAATACAAAAATATTTAGTACAAAGTGAGGTAATATTGGGGAGTAGCAGAAACGTTTCCTCACACACCAATTAAACATAAATCAGACAAAATATTAACAAAAGATAAATAGATAAGACACAATTGGTATGAGTAATTCAGCAGTATTGATTTTTGTTTTCTTTCTTCTTTTTTTCTTAATCGCAGGCAAGTCTATTGTAAAAGGTATCAGAACGACGAAGATATGGCAAAACCACGGATAGATATTTAAAGTAATAATAAGTAGGAAATAGTTCAACTTACAAAAAGTCCTTCAGGAACGCTTCCTTGCATTTGAAGTGTGAGATTCACGAGGTCCTGCACTAGCGAAGCACTTCACCCTTTACTGGGAGGGTGTTGATGGAACTTATCACACGTTACCCTAATCACACCTACCTATTTCACTGGTGTTAGCAACAGACATTATCACGCGACGGAACTATGTAGCATTGATAAATTTCTTGTTACTTCTATTTCCTGAGGCAATAATTTCGAAATATGTTGTAGCACTAGTTTAATTTCAACTGGGACCAAATGTTTATTATCTTCATAAACATCCCAAAAAGCAGTGAGAAACTTCAACCAATACCTTTGTAAACCGGTAATCTGTTATATTTCGCAAACACGAAACTTGCACAAGCAAAGATCTGTTGTAGATTCTTTGGGGTTAGAAAATTCAGAAACTACAGTATCAGCAGTATTTGGATAATCCAAAGTATAAACTCCTCAAATAAGAAAAGGACAACGCCACAAAAAAAAACAATTAGTAAAGCTACGCGTATCAGTAAAACCGTCAGTCAATGACCTTAAAACACACGTGCGTCGACCAAACACGTTCGCCTATAAAACATACTATTTCAATCGCCATCAGAACTACACTATTTTACAGTTAATAAACAACTTTTACTTCACAAGAAAACTCAACTAAAAACACAATTAGTAAAGCAACAAGGAAACAGTATTTTTAACGTCATTAATATATAGGAACGAAGCACAAACTCCAACTGCTCGTCTGTTTCAAAGGACCGCGCAGGAATCATGTTTTCCCAGGTGTTGGTTTTAACGACCTCCTATCGATAACTAGAAAATCAATAATATCCACTCATTATAATACGACGCATTCACCTAAGGATGTGTTCCAATCTCGATCACCTAACCACACTATCGACTTGTAGAGAGTGAAAGTCGATAATCGCGTAATATAATATAAAGGGATTATTCGCAAACGAGTTAATAAATATATAAAACATAGAGATAGTAGTTGCAGAAATGTATTTACGAATTGAGTATTGTAAAAAGGTAAAGCCATTAAAAATGCCCGTTACAAATTAAACAACTACCAGTGACCGTTCAAGTCTCCAACATGTTAGTATAATTGGTTGGTTACATTCGGGTATAGAGAGCGCATGGGAAATATTTTGTACGTATAAGTACATCAGGATTTGAGTATAATTCAAAATTTTAGTTGGTTGTTTTGCAAAAAGAGATGCGTCCGTCTGACTAGCTACAGAAACCGGTCACGGGCTTTTCTTGTTGCAAAATAACCAACAATTTTTACATTAATTTTCGTTCTTCTATGCTCGAATTACTTTCCCAATACCAGGCAAAATTACTCATTTCTGAATATAAGGCTTCGAAGGATGTGATATAAATTACTGTTGACATACATCGCCCTAAGTACAATAAATTAATTATAATGCTTCGATTTAATTAATAATTAGTGCTTGAATAATTAATCATAGTGCATCCATATAAGAATTAAGAAGATAGCATCGTAGTTTTAAGAAGATAATACTTGTACTGTTAGCGAATAGCTGGAAATAAATTGTCATAAGTGCTTTAGAGTTTAACTGTAGCTACGAGTTGTTGAATAAGTTTGCGTAAACAGTTGCAAATAAAGAACTGTTATTTCATAAGACTTTTCATTCCAGTACCAAAACACGTTACCTTAACATATCTTATCATTTACTGTTTTGGTGTTTTTGAAATTGTAAAGAGACTTTACGGACACCCGGTATAACATTAAGCAATCGATTTCTCACGCTAATCTAGTAGACTGGCAAAATTATTACTGCATCTTTTAGCCTAGGAGTATTGCACTCTAAACAAACAAGAAGTTAATTAAATTGCGTCATCGATCACTTATTCCGAAGATAAAAATTAACTTATCTCCTTCCTGTAAGAGATTATACCTAGTTATTAAAGCCACATTCTTATCAAGCTTTTAGCCTCAAACATAGAAACTTTAAAGCAATTTCGTTATTTACTGCAACTCGTTTTAGATAAGATTACAAACCAGCTTTTTATACGCCACCGAAAACATATTGTAAATTTAACCAAGCCAGTCGTCTTAGAATATAATTACTGACGTAGACATGGTTTTGGATAAACTAACTTTCATAACAAATTGCCCTCCAAGCTTTTTCAGAACGGATTTACTCTTGATAGCATTTTAACGTTAACTTTCAGGAATTAAATCTACGTTATGCGATGCTTCGATAGGACATAGGTAATATTAATGTGGCGTGATGGATAAACGCGTATATGGAGTAGAGATAAGTCGTCTGAGTGCTTTGTTTTCCATTTCGAGTGCTGAATTCGTTTCCTGATCAGAGTTGTGGCTGAAGACACGGCGGTCGCCAGGAAATGAATTTTAGCCCGACCGTGCGCAGAATATGTTATGCTTTACTTGTCTTCATGAAATAAATCGTCCTATATCCCATCCACCATTTAATATTATTTATACATTTATTCGCGCTTTAGTGTTGCCTTAATAATCGATGTTCAGATTTATTTTCTGTGTTTCATTAAATTGTTTTAGAAAAGAGCAATAATTAAGATATTCGTTGACATGGGAAGAGTATAAATTCATGAAAACCAAACTTTATAGGGGAAGTTTTCAAAAACTCTACCGCAAAATTTTATTTTATAAGTAACTCGAGCAAACGGATAGGTCGTGATTATTATAACGCTTCAGAACTAGCATGGTGTACTACTAGCACTTCAAATGGCTCTAATGAACCATCTTTTCAAGTGCAGATAAGCCAAGTCTTCTAGCGCCTGCTCCTAATTTTCGATGACACTCCAACAGATGTATTTGCAGAAAGCTTGGAACCATGTTAAATAAGATTAATGCTATTTTTACGCTCTAAAGTGTGTTGGGGCATTTAAACACCCCGTTCTACTATTTACCATTGCCTGAAACATAAAAAAATCTAGATGCCCCACTAGACTATTTGGGATTATACTTACTTTACAGTTGAACCTATGGGCGGTTACAGACATCCTTGCATACTTGATAAGAGTACGTGTGCAAGTATACATGAGCATGTGTAGTTATAAACCTGTACAGGTATTTCGACTTGTGTAAGTGGCATGGATTTGTAGAAATTTCCCTCATTCACCAATGACTTTCGCAAGTGCACATGAAACCTGCTATGCAAGTCTGTTCTTGTTTTGATTGTGTGTGCATTATCTTTAATTTGTTATCATTAAAATGACGATTGAACCTGATAAAAGTATGTGCGAGGTTTTGTAAAAGTTTATTAATATTTACAAAGAATCATGTGTGTGAAGTTAGCACCCCAATTTTTAAAAATAATGATTTTTAAAGTTGTTCCAGATTGTTGTAATCCTGTACCGCATTGTTCCAATTCGATATTATTTTATTCCTAAAGATTCTTCGAAAATTTGGAAAAAACCCATCTTGTTACTGGCACCCCATTTCTCGAAAATCGCGGTTTTGGCCATCGCTTAATATTGTTCTAGTAGTTCCAAGCATTGTTCCAAAAGGACAATTCCGTATCTAAACGATTATTCAAAAAAAGGCAAAAAACATTTTTTACTGGCATCCCATTTTTCAAAAATCGAAATTTTGGCCCTCGATTAAGATTGTTCTAGTTGTTCCAAACATTGTCCCAAAAGGACAATTCCGTGTCTAAACGATTCTTCAAAAAAACGGCAAAAAAATATTTTTTTGCTGGCATCCCATTTTTCAAAAATCGAAATTTTGGCACTCGATTAAGATTGTTCTAGTTGTTCCAAACATGGTTTCCGTATCAGTTTTAATATTAAACTGTTTGTATTCTCAGAGAATGCCCTTTAGTTATGTCGACAGAATACAAATATTTTAAGGTACTCTAGAAACTATTTTTGAGTTTCGCGAAAAAATTTAATGAATACTTGCCAAAATAATCAAAGTTTATGGTGCCGTACTGGGAAAACCAGTCGAAACGGTTACCAAAATCTCTTGGCATAGACGTTTCACAAACTGTAAACTTAATTGTGTTGTGTATGAGTAGAAAATGTGTTTAAAGTTGGAATGGTATAAAAATGTTTTGGCTTTCAAGTCAAAGCAATTCCACATGTATAGTAGGGAGCAGGAAAGAATGCAATCACGTGACTAATCTCAGATTTTATAATTGGCACAGGCATTGAAAGATATTGTAGTGAGTAAAATAAAGACTAAAACAGGTTCCCGAAAGAGGGCATTATAATTTGAATAAGGGCCGCTATATTTGCGGCCAAGTCCCCAATGCTCCACCCGGAGGTACTACATTGGGTTTAAATGCGAAAATAATCGTGCTTCTAATTCATTCCAACTTCATAGTTAATCCACCCTAAATAAAAGACTAAATAAAAATCTAACAAACCTAAAAATCTAACAAAGCTAACAAGCTCTAACAATCTAACAAACATAAAAATCTGACAAACTGAAACAAAAACTAAACAAAAACCAAAAACAGGGTTGTAAATAATGGTATCCCTAGCGCTGACTTTGGAGTGTACCCGATCAACAAGACACAAGCAAAAATGAGAGGGGGGGGGGGAACCGTAATACCGGATAGCAGACGCCGGCTCTGCTTACCAGTGCGACCTGAAGGGTCGTCTTAAAACTATCCAAATCTAGCTAACTAATTTAAATTTATCCCTAGCTTTCCCTATCATTCCCTAACTGATTTATATTATGATTACAATCTTCTCAATTCTGCTCTTCCTTCCCAAATATATACTGCAACCAAAATGGCGACAGAACGTCAAACAAAACAAATATACCACAAAATACTACAATACATGCTAATAAATATAAAGTGTAAATATAAAATATAAATAAATATAATTATATAAATATATAAATAAATGTCTAATAAGCGTTAAGCATATAGCAGTGCACAAAATAGCAAAAGCATAACCCTATTTATCAGGTGCACTCCCACAAGCATATGTCGGCTAGCGCCATTACACACAAAACGTGTTTGTTAAATTATTTCAAAAACTACTAATTAATGTAAATCGATGCTTGTGCGAGTACAGCCGCCACAATTTAAGTCTTACCTCGATGATGAAATTCTCCAGCATTCGAAGATCTGGTCGTCTGCTTACATCTAACTGTAACTTACTTCTAAGGGGAGGATGGGGTGCACTGCTAAAGTCCTGGTGGGTATGCACTAAATGTTCTTGTGGGGGATCACAATCACTATCACTATCACTTCACTTTCAAGTCCTGGGGGGATGCGCGGTTTCACTCTATTTTATTATCTTTGTTTATTTTATTGATTTAATTTAATGAGGGTTTCTGATTTATTTGTTATTGTTTATTTGTTATTATTTATTCCCGATTTCCCGATTTTCCGCACATAATTATGAAGATAGGCAGTGATTGTATCAATGGTGTGGGGGTTTCTCGTGCATATTGGACATTTGGGTATAATTATCATGTTATTTTATTATTATTATTATTATTGTTTTTTTTTATTTATTTTTTTTAATTTTTTTATTTTTAATATCAGGTTTTGGTTATATCGATGCTCGTATCCTTACTCACGCCAAGTCAATCTAAAATTTTCCAATCCTCCCACCAACCCCACCGAATTTTACACGCGGTTATTATTGTCTAATCTCGCGACCCTTCCCGCGAATTCCTTTAAGGCTGTCCAGAACGCCTTCTGGTTAACCACTTCCCCGACTTCCTCTAGGCTCATTGGCCATGCCAGACCTAGGATAGCTAGTTTGCTATCAGCCAACCCTCGATTTCCCGCTTCAAGCGGGCAGTCGAAGAGCACGTGCTCTGCGCTTTCCGCGCCCTCACCGCATTCGCAGCGGTCGCTGTTGGTTAGTCCGAACCTTTGTAAATACGCTTTCAGGGCGCCGTGCCCTGTTATCAACTGCACCATTTTGTGATCGAGCTTGACCTCGATCCTACCTCTAGCTTCTATCCTCGGTATGAATTTGTGGGTCAACCTGCCCGTGGCAGCGTTGTTCCACCTCTCTTCCCATTGTCGAATTGATTTTTCGCGCAGCTTTCTTTTGATTAAAGACCTCGGTATCGACGAATGTGATATTCGAAAGTCGCCCGTCGCGGCCCCTTTAGCTAATTCGTCTGCCCTATCGTTTCCTACGTTACCATTGCGCGACCTGACCCAACAGAACTTTAAACGTCGAAACTCGAGCGCCGTACGCGCTATCCTCCAGACGTCCGCTTGGAGATCTGTCGAAGTGTTCATGTTTGTTAAAGCCGTTAGCGCCGATTTACTATCACTGATTATATAATACTCGTCTCTGCCCGTATGGTTTATTACGTAATCGATAGCTTCTCGTATGGCTACCAATTCGCACTGGAAGATAGTGCACCAGTTCGCGAGTTTGGTTTGAAACCGAAACACCTTCCTTTCCTGCTTATACACGACAAACGCCGCGCCTGCTTGCCCATCGTCCATACGTGAACCGTCCGTATAAATTCTGATACCCATCGCGTCCTCATCACCTTCGACAAACTCGATTCCTCTAATATCAGCCGGGTGCCCCAACTCAGATACAACGATCTTTCTTGCAATTTCCCTATTACCAAGATTAAGATCTTCGATAATTTCGCGCCCTTTTCCTATATTTATTAATCGTTTATCTCTAATCTCCCTAACGACATATTCGATAGGGAGAGTCCTACTGATCCCCAGGACAGCCTCCGTGGAGGTGGTCCTGTACGCCCTCGCCGCTTTTACCGCGGTTATGCGTTGTACGCTCGTCAATTGACGCATCTCCCGGACTTTACAACCTTCTGCCCATACAGAAGCTGCGTACAGTATTGCCGGCTCAATTGCTCCGGTATAAACCGTCCTCAGCGATTCGCCCCTGAAACCCCACTTTATTTTAGCCACCGCCATCATTTTATTTGATATTTCGCCGCCCTTACTTTTTACGTATTGTACGTGCGCTTTCCAATTTAATTTATTGTCGATCTTGACGCCGAGGTAGATAATACAATCTTTAAACGGGATTTTCTCCCCTCCTAGCTCTAACCTAGGAGGTCTCTGTCCTGATTTCGTGCCGAAATAAAGCGCCTCTGACTACGCCGTGTTAAATTTTAATTTTACCGCCTGCGACCATTCGTGTAATTTATTAAGCGCCTCGTTCGGTTTTGTGCGCATATCCATTAACAATCTCGATCTTACAATTAAAAGTATGTCATCTGCAAACCCAACGATTGAGCATCCTGCGGGCAACTTGACCCTAAAGATGCTCTCATACAACAACTTCCAAAATGTGGGACCAGAACATGACCCTTGCGGGCATCCCCTTTCCACCTCACGCGACAGAACTTCACCCGGAATTTCAACCTGTGCCAATCGCCCCGAGAAATAGCTCTTGACCAAAGACATCAAGTTTCGCGGACAACCCCTACGATCTAACTAGCAAACGATTAATGGCCACCAGGCAGCATCAAATGCTCCTGAAATGTCCAAAGCAACAACGACACAGTACTCTTTAGCATCTCTTGCCTGCTTAATTTCTCCGACAACGAACTCTAACGCGTCGATAGTCGACTTGCCCTCCACGAAACCAAACTGTCGGTTATTAAAACTGCCGCTGTCTCGCACTAGGTGCTCAACACGCGTAGTCATAACGCGATCTAAAACTTTCCCCAGCACCGGTAGCAAGCTAATTGGACGATAGCTGCCCGGATCTGACGCATCCGCCTTTTTAGGTTTGGGTATAAATTTCACATTCTGGATTTTCCAGCAACGCGGAAAAACGCCCCTTTCTAAACAAAGATTAAACAACCCAACAAAGACACACGGGGCTAACAGGCACGCCTGCAGAGCTGCGTCTGAAGTGATTCCATCATGCCCCGGCGCCTTCTTAGGGTTCATCCTCCTAAGAGCCCTGACGACCTCGTGAACTAGGATTGCCTTATCGGCACCTGTTCCTTGCGCCTCTGCAGCTTCCCGACGTACAAAATCGTGCGACCCTTCATCCCCCTCGGGATTATCCGATGGGAAACCCGAAAGAGGGCGGCAGTTTTCGGAACTTAGAGTAGCAGACGCCATAGGGGTCGGTATGGAATTCTAAGACACACTACTGCGATGTGGAAATCATCGGGAATCACTACATTACCTCCCAAGTACATAGCGTACTTAAATTGTTATTAAAGATGATGGCATCTTCTGGGGTAAAAAATTCCTGAGATAAAATAGTCGGATTTCCGAGAGGTACTAATTCGGGTGATATGATCCGAAAAGTATAAAAAAAAAGTCGTGAACATTCTGCGAGTCGGAACGTGTAATGTCCGAAGTATGAAGCAAGTAGGTAAGCTAGAGAACTTGAAAATTAAAATGAATAGATTAGCATTAGACATAGTAGGGATCAGCAAAGTTCGGTGGCCAGAGGCGGGGGATTTTTGGAGTGGAGACCTTAGGGTAATTAATACAGGAGCAGAGAAAAAAATTTGGACGTGGAGCTAGTTATGCGAAAAAAGATAGGACAACGTGTAGAAAACTACTTACAAAAGAACGAAGGAGTACTCATGGTTAGATTAGAATCTAAACCGGTAACTACAGTAATAATACAAGTACACATGCCCACCTCTAGCTTCAGTGAGAAAGAGGTAGAGGCGATCTACAAAAATGTCGAAGACATACTAAGATACGTAAAAAAACATTAAAATTTAACAATTACGGTGGATTTTAATGCAGTGGTAGTAGTATGTTTATTTGGTTTAGGCACGAGAAATAACAGGGGAAATAGGCTGGTACAATTTTGCAACAAGAACAATTTAACCACCACAAATACATTATTTCAACACCATGCTAGAAGACGCTACACGAGGAAGATGCCAGGAGATATAGGAAGATATCAAATAGATTACATTCTTGTTAGACGACGGTTTAGGAATCAAGTAAAAGACTATAGAAGCTACCCAAAAGTACAGATCACTGCCAATTCAACCCAATAGAAATGATTTAGACGCATGCAAAAGGTTATCACAATAAACATATCGGAAGAAATGGTTATGGTAACAACCAAGTTTTCGCAATGTGGGAAGAAGTTTGGAAAAAAGTATACGACATACAGAAAAACTAATAACGGATTGGCGTGAATGTGAAAAAACATTGAACATAACCGTTAATGGAAAAATGTTCGAAATACTCAAAAAGATTGGAACGAGTTTTAAGAATAAACGGATAATACATAGCTTATACAAAGAGCAAACAGCGGTAATAGAATTAGAGCAGCAACGTAGATATTAGGAAAGGAATAAAATAGGGATGTACCCTCTCCCCGTTAATTTTTAACTTGTACATCCAAGAGGCAGTGAATATCGTCAAATGCAGGAAGACATCTGGAGTTATTATGCGGGGAAAAAGATTGATATGCCTAGATTTGCGGATGATATAGCGGTATTAGCATCTAGCAAAGTAGAGCTAGAAGCTGCTCGTAGTGAAATGAAAACAGTTATAACAGAGACATACGGTATGAAAATTAACAAAAATAAAACTAGTGTAAGCATGAAAAGGAGGAGAAAATAAATTAAAAACCAGAATACAAATAGGTAACGAGAACTTACAAGAGGTTAAGGATTTCTGTTACTTAGGAAGCCAAATAACGCAAGATGGGAAAAGCGCAAAAGACATAAAACAAAGATTAGCACAACGCCGTGCACATTTAACAAGAAAAAGCAACCACTGTGTTCAAAGACAACGAACATAGAAACAAGGAAAAGATTGCTTAAAACATGTGTGTGGAGCACAGCACTGTAAGGCTGTGAAACTTGGACAGTAGTAGAAGAAGACAGAAGAAGGATAAAAACCTTTGAAATTTGGTGCTACCGACTTATGATAAAGATATCATGACACACAAAGTGAAGAACAAAGAGGTACAAGAAATGGTAGGAAAAGAAAGAAATATGTGAAAAACAGTAAAAGATATGAGGTAGGATAATAGGTCACATAATAAGGCATGAGGAAATAGTGCGGAATATATTAGAAGCAGAGATAGAAAAAAGAGAAGTAGAGGTTAGACTATTGCACACGGATAGCGAAAGGTGTAGGCTAGCTCAGAATATAAATCAATGGAGGTACGCGTTCAACCAGTTCCGAGGTGAAAAACCTAATGACGAAAAAATATATATCTGTTCTTAAACCTGATGATTATTATAAGCAACTACAGGTATTGGTTTTGCAATATTCTTAACTAATGTTAATTGTACGAAGGGATTTACTGGAAAACTATTAATTCGGAAAATGTCTAAGTGTTGGAGGATCTTGGTAGCCACAGGCTGTTTAACCCTCTTAACATACCACTGAATATAAGTGCAATAGGATATATATTTACAAAATAATAGAAGGGGAACCAAGCTGTGTCTAGGCCTTGGGAATTTCAGGGAACTGTGTAGGCTAGCTCAGAATAAAAATAGGTGAAGGTATGCACCTAACCAGTTTCAAGATGGAAAATCTAATGGCAAAAAATAATTGCACTTAAATCTGATGATTATTATAAACAACTACAGGTGTTGGTGTTGAAATATTTTCAACTAATGTTGATGATATATTGGAAAACTATTAATTCGGCAAATGTTCAAGTGTAGGGGATCTTGATAGCCGCAGGCTGCTTAACCACTGAATATCGGGGATGTAAACGCAATCAGGAAAGAATGAATGCACGTCATTAATTTCTGATTCAATTCAAGATATACTTCCGCATATACAATGGGCGTATTTAACATGTAAGAGAAAGAAAAAATACAAGTAGCACGTGTTTCGAGCAAAGTAGCTTAGTAACGACTTACGCTGTTAAGTTTATGATACGTAAAGAATGGGAACAGTAAACTGTCGCATGTCCTAACTATATTACACTTATGTGTTTCCAATGGGAATATTTCTTAAAGTCTTTATTAAACAGTCAATTAATTAATCTTGATGCATACGAATACGGTTGATGACGTGCATTCATTCTTTCCTGATTTCGACTATATAGGGTATTATATTGGTAAAACAGTGGAAGGAGAACCGATTTGCATCCAACAAGAAAGAACAGCTGCCACGTTTAAAGACAACAAACATAGAAACAAGGGGAAAATTGTTGAAAGCATATATGTGGAGCACCGCAGAGTACGTCTATGAAATAGGGACAGTAGGAGAAGCAGACAGAAAAACGGTCAAGGCCTTTTGAAATGTTATGCTTCAGATTTATGATGATGATAACATGGACACGCAAAGTTAATCACTAAGAGATTATAGAAATAGTAGGGGAATAAACATATCTGCGGAAAACAAAAAAAAAGTAGGAAGATACACTCTAAGGCATTTTTGGGGAATAGTGCGGAAAATGTTACAAACAGAGACGGGAAAAAAAGAGGTAGAGGTAGACCTAGAGTAGACTATTGTACGTAGATAGTGAAAGATGCAGACTATGGAAATTTTATGGAAATATGTAGGTTAGTTCAGAATAGGAAACAATGATGGTACACATCTAACCAGTTTCAGGATTGAAGAACTAATGGTGATGACGATTAATGTTTGTACATAACCGTCTACTTCCTATATTCTATAGTTATGTTGGGTTGGTTTTTTTGATACTAGTTTTCATGACAATTAATTATGATCCATCCTGAAAGAAGAATTCAATAAATAATATTTTAAAAAACCTGCTGCTTATTGCTTTTACCGTAACCGATTTTTCCACATCATTTTGATGTTCTTGCTAAAGTAGATGAATAATTATATTATCTTATCAAGTGCTTAAAAAAACAAATAATTTCTTGTGGTGTCGAATTTGCAGATGCCAAATGTCATTTGCTGTTAAGATTGACCGCGTTTTGCTTTGTTTGCATTGTTATCAAGTCGATCTTGATAGAATGAAAATATGGAAAGACTTAGGGCTTTCGCATACATGCAATTTTTAGTCGCACAACTATTTAGTTGTATGCTATAACTCTGTGGGCTTATATGGTAGTCCCCAAACAATCAACACGATTGCACTACGACTAAAAAATTATAAGTCGGTCGCCGATGCTTTATGATTAAAAAGTTGTACAACTATCGTTCGTAAGACCAAAATGCAGGGACACATGGACGAGCGCATACATTCAACTAAGTAGTTGTTGCGACTAGTTGACGACGTCTTATGTTTAAGAGCAGTCTTGTTCCGTACGGTTACGCGCGCATATTACTTCGCGAGAATAATTATGGGTGGCATAATTAAGGAAGACGTAGATGCTTTTATAGAAGTCATAGAAAAGAGGCCAGCTCTTTATGTAAAACAACTGAATATTCGGATACAAATCTGAAAAAGAAATTATGGAAAGAAGTGTGTTTGGAAGTGGTGGCTAACTAGGGAAAACTGGATGCAGAGCAAAAACCACTGGTTAGTAATTCCGCTATTTTATTATACTTTACGTTATGTGTGTGTGTGTGTGTAGTTTATATCTTGTCATATTGCCACGGTACGCTTCCTTGTCAAATGTTTTCGTCTTTGATCCTCATGAGCTGTAAAGTTTTTGAATGGGCATTCATACAGCAAGTCTGAACATTTTATTACATCCTTTATAAGTATGTAGTTATGCAAAAGCAACATGCTTTTATAATGAACACACAAAAGTCAATGTTAACGTCAAGCGCCATATGTAATAGACGCCATTTGTTGGCCAATATCCCAAATGTACATTCAACCATTCTTCGAGCTTTCGCCTGTCTGTAACTGTAAATTCGTTTGTTACATGATGATAAGTTTGTGCTTGCGTACGGCCGCAAAATATTATCTCCTATGCCAAAAGCTTCATCAGTCACTACACAAAATGGCATTATCTTTCCACTGTCATCGTTAGGCAACCTTTTTCCATTCGGAACGTTAAACTCTTTTTCTTGAAACTTTTTTTCCCACCTTTGATTTTTTGAAAACATCTTAATCACCCGAGCCTCCGTACGCTTCAACATCTATGTATACAAATTTGTAATCGGCATCGGTCCAAGCCATTAGAACATACGAAAAGTACTTTTTGTAGTTGTAAAATAAAGATCCAGAGTGTTCCGGTTGTTGGATCCGTACATATTTACCATCAATTGCGTTAATCACGTCCGGAAAATTTGTACGCTCATAAAATTCGTTTGCGAAATTTATTCAGTTTTCTTCAGTTTTGTCTGGCATATATAATGGTTGCAATATCTTCCAAAGTGAATCGCACGTTGTTTTCACAATTTCTCTTACAGTGCTTTCTCCCATCAAATATTCAAAAGATATTGCACAGAAACTTGTACCAGTTGCCAGGTATCCGAAACAAAAATTTTTTGTTACAGGTGCAGAAGTTCAGGAAAAGTGGTTGAATTTAAAAAGAAGAGAAGAAGATAATTAAAGGCACAAAAGACTAAATCTGGGCAGGGGTTAACACAACGATGAAAGTACATGTATTTTAAAAAGTTGCTTTTCCTGGCATCTTCAATGCAACAACGCCCTACCGAGAGCAACGTGAAATGTTCCGAAGGTGATGAAATCGATGAATATATTGAAGAATCTCAGACTCATAAAACGCCACCTGCTAAGCGTTCAACTCTCAAAGAGAAACCTATCCAAGATTTTCAAGATTCTTTGCTTAAGGTGCTCAAAGATGACAGACGAAGACAAAAATTTTGCTCTTTCATTGGTTGCTACACTTAATCTCCCTTACGGAAGATGAAAAATTTGAAGTGAAAATTAATATACTCAATTTATTTAGGAACATTAATGAACAAGGTCGCAACAACCTACATGTCGTGCAATGGACAAAGAGCAAGTATTTTTTAACAACGCACCTTCTAGATCATTTTCAAATCAGCAAAAAGTAGCACAACCCACAACGTTGAGAGCTATTTGGTTTCTGCTGGATCGTCTTCTTCATCGTGGGCACATGAACCACCCTCACCTTCGCCTACATACACTGCTACTGCTCTGACATATGCAGCGAGCTTCAGCCCTTCGCCTCAAGGTGATGAACTATTTAACCCCAACTAAAATTGTGACGATTGTGTATTTTATAAGATCATTTGTCAATAAGGAATATATTTCATTTCATTGAATTTTTATTTTTTTACTTCTTGAAGATCAACTAAACTTATCATGTAATAACATTTGTATTACTTACCTCAATGTAACACTCAACCGTTCTTCTGTAGAAATAGCACTTCTCCATTGAGTATCTTGGAGTTGTATAGTTGGACCAATCAATGCAATAACTTCTTCAAAACTTAGGTTACTCATTCGATATTACTGAAAAAATGTATCTGTATGATATTTCCCATGGGTTAACCTTTCACTGAATAATGGATGTACACAGTACTTTCTTCTATGTTGCCTTTTTTCGTTTTCAATGTACAGCAGCGCATACGCAAGTGCCTTCCATTAAGCACATTGACGCGCGACTGAACGATTGCATGTATGCGTAGGTATACGACTAAACTATTTAGTTGTGTAGGAATCGCAAAACTCGAACGATTTGACCAAACTGTTTAGTCGTAGCAAAAATTGAATGTATGGGCGGACCCTTACTTTTCAAAAATTTGAACAATTGATTCCTTTATAATTTATAAAACAAACGTTAGTAATCTGTAGATTTTATATAAAATGTATTGTGCAGCAGCTAGCTAGACGGAAATATAAAAAAATACGATCATTAAATCTATAAACGCATAAGCTTTAAAAAAATAATTACCTATTGGCAATTGTCAATTGACTTGGGAAATGCATAAATATTAGTTCTTGCGAATACGATTCGTGGTTCCAACTATACTATACTATACTGGCTAAAAATAGTGTAATTCCTGCACCTTGATACCAAAAGCACTTTCAGAACACGAAGTTGTGCTGTTTCTCAGTCTATGGTAGTTTTATATAAAGCCATGCTGATAAGGCTTAAAATAAAATGGCTGATGTTATATCTTCCGGCATATTTTAGTTTTATACCTTCATTAAAATTTAAAATAAAAATTTCTAAGTGCTTGGATAAAAAATTATAATTATTTTTCTCTTTCCTTTTGCATTTACCTGGAAGCAAGTGATATTTCAAACTTATCACAATGATATAAAGTCGTGCAATTTTTACATAAAATTTTCCGCTACAATTTTCCATTAATCTGCAGCTTTATCTTAATGATTCTTGGTCTGAAGTTGTTACCAGAGTTTTTAAAACCCTAAGATTGTATCGCAGATTAATCTCTTAGTCTAGACTTTATTGTATTGAGCTCGATTTAGTTTGGTACATTTCCTGCTTCTATGTTACCACCACACGTGAAGGTGTTCGTGCAATAATTAATCAGGTAGTAAAACAGTCAAAATCGTGCAGTTTAAATACGAAATCTAAAGGCAAACAGGTCGGAATGTGTTACAGGAGATCCTACAATAAGATTGGGCATGGATTTCGAAAAATTTGCAGTCGGTTAACCTCCTATCAGTTTCTAGATGTTGTGAAACTTGTTTTATACTGTTCTGCTTCATTTATTTATTTCTTTTTCGACGCGTTTTAAAGGAAGTATATATACATTATAAACGTGTGAAGCTTTTGTTTGCTTTCAATTCTCACATAAAAATTATTGTTTAGTTTAGTAATTAAACTATGAGGTTAAGATATCACGATTAGGACTTCAATGCTGATCATTCTTTCACATAATTACGAATTACCTAAAATTTACACATAAAACGTGATTAATATATCATTTGCTTATTAAGTGAGAATATTTGTCAGTATTCTTTTCTTAGAGAAACAGTTACACTCTAAACAAATTCAAGATGATTGCTAGAGAATAGCGAAAGATATACAGGGTGCGGCATCGGAATCACAAAGTAAGATATCTCCATTTTTGTAATGGAATAGAAAAACCAAAATTTTGAGTGTGGGATTGAGATGCATGCCTTTAACGAGAAGTGTCTTACATAAACACAGTGGTGTAACTATCGTAGAGTAATTCGAGCAAAGCCTAGGGGTTCGGCACTTAAGTGAGTTCGGTGTACAATCGTGAGCCCTTAGTTTTCTACACGGAGTACAAGATGTTGGAGAGGGGGTTACCACGCGCTCTCGTCCAACTGACAAAATCCTATCTTCACGATAGATGGTTTTACATCAGGCTGGACGGGGTGCAGTCGACGAGGCGGAGAATCAGGACTGGGGCACCCCAAGGCTCTCTCCACTCGCCGGCACTCCTCAGCGTCTTCGTGAGCGACCTACCGAAGACGGCAAACACCAGGATGGCACTATACGCCGACGACACAGCCATTCTAGCCGGGTCCCGTGCTTCGCACCTCATTATGCAGAGACTGCAAACGGCGATGGACGCTCTCGAAGAGTAGCTAAGACTCTGGCGAGTCGAGGTCAATCCAGAAAAGAGCACGGCAGTTTTCTTCTCGAAGCAACGTCACCGACCTGGAGACGATGTCAGAGCGTTCGACGAACCGATACCTTGGCGTTCAGACGTCAAGTATCTAGGGGTGATCTTTGATTCGAAGCTAACCTGGAAAGCTCACATCGAGTATGCGGCAAACAAGGCCAAGGGCGTTATGGCTCAGCTATACCCCTTGACCAATCGCCGAAGTAGGCTGAACGCTTCAAACAAGCTTAGGCTCTACCAGGCGATAACCAGACCGACGTTTGCATACGCATCAGCGGTGTGGGGTAACGCAGCGGAAACGCACATGCGGAAACTCCAGGTGTCCAGAACAAGGCCCTAAGGGGAGTCTTCGGAGCTCCCTGGTTCATTCGAAACGTTCAGCTTCACAGAAAGGTAAATCTGCAAACTGTCAAGGAATGGGTCCGGTCGAACGCAGATAGGTTTTACCGATCTCTAGATGATCACGAAAACTAGCTCATACGAGCTCTGGGCGCGTATGAAGAAGCCTTATGGCAACGTCATAAGCACCCCAGTGCGATGCTCCGGCAATGATCTTTGCTGCGATTCTATCAGACGTCCGAAAGGAATAAACTGCGCGTAACACCATGTTTTTTCCAATTCGCGACGGCGGTGAAGGACC
The DNA here is from genome assembly GCA_036346225.1 of Platerodrilus igneus. Classification (NCBI taxonomy): domain Eukaryota; kingdom Metazoa; phylum Arthropoda; class Insecta; order Coleoptera; family Lycidae; genus Platerodrilus; species Platerodrilus igneus. Next base: position 2,921,384 of record JARFIW010000929.1, on the reverse strand, counting down.
TAGTCCAGCTACGCTAGTCACGGGATCCCTATAAACGTCTATGACAAGGGATTTCGAGTCCGACACCAAAGTGGATTTTTAGTGGGTATATCCTTGCTCCGGCAAGGAAGAGTCCCACACAGCGGATATAAAATCTTTTACCACTATAAAAAAACGTCTACACGAAGATAGATTTTTGCCATTACAGAAATATCACTAATATTAACATTGAACAAATTAGATAATTCGATTATGAGAATGTTTCTAAATGCAGCTGCCAACTTACTAAATAAATTAATTTTAAAAGTTTTGAATTTTTAAAACTTATAAAAGAAAGTATCTTGCGGCTTACAGCAGCATCGATTCGATTAGCATGGTGGTTTTTGTATTGTCGTGCAGGTGGAAGAAGGGCAGTGGCCTTCATAAACAACCGGTGCGGTCAGTGGAAATATTGAGTATAATTGCTGATGGAGGTGGAGTTGGAGACACTGCAGACAAGATCTGGATCTGCAGCAGGGCCTATTCTCTTTTATGGAGGGCTCGAAACACGAATCCTAGCGCCATGATGTATTTTGGACCAGTACTTCGAAGTGAATCCGTGTTTGGAGAACAATACCTTAGCGCTTCTAACCTAATTATTATTTTTTAATGGTCTGTGGCGTCATTCGTGTCCAACACATTAAATATTGTGTAAATAAATTTGTTTATTTTAATTAATTACATTCCACAGTAATTATTGTATACTTATTTGTTTTGGATTTACCAACGTAATAACCCTTTCAAAACATACTGGAAGTAAAAAAGCTTCTCCACGCCGGGGCGATAGTCATTAAAATTAATTACACTATGGAAACGGTCAATAGAGGTTTTGAACGTCCTAATATCGCCTTCAAAAAACAGGAGGCTTAGAGACGAAAGAGGTGGGCTAGATCTAACAGTGTTTGGAAAAGCGGGTTCTCTAATCTCGAAAAAGGTAAATTTGTTGGGGAACAATTTATAGTAAAGCACTTTCGTAACAAAAGACTTCCATCAAAACATTTTCTAATACGATCGATCCTTCGGCGTTATCTTATACAGAGATTTCCCCAATAACTAAATTATGTAGGACTCAAAGTTGAGCAACATTTCAGTTTTCTAACCACTCTCATAAATTTATTGAAAAGAATTAATTTTCATATTTCTGAGAAAATTTGGACGTTTCAAGTTAGCTGCCGTAATAAAATTGTAAGCTTGTGCAAGATAAATTGAAAAAGAACCAATACCGGACTAGCACTCGACGAGCCGAACTGAATAAAAAGTGGGATTTTCTAGACGTCACCGATACACCCCTGTCTCGATAGTGCACGCACTGGTTCTGTAATTATACAAGGCGTCACTTGAGGATCAAATTCAATATATTGCTTCGAAGGCGTAGAAGGGCCACAAAAAAATCGCTCTACTTATTTTAGTTAAATTTCGAATTCGATGTCAAAATTTAGTTAAATTTCGACTTCGATCACGAAATTTAGTTAAATTTCGACTTCGATGTCGAAATTTAGTTAAATTTCGACTTCCGTCTCGAAATTTAGTTAAATTTCGACTTCGATGTCGAAATTTAGTTAAATTTCGACCGCGATCTCGAAATACCAACAAGAATAAACTTTTGACTGTAAGTTAAGAATCCAGCAAAATTTCGAGATAGGTCGAAATTTAAGTAAATTTCGACATCGAAGTCGAAATTTAATAAATTTTGAGATCTAAGTCGAAATTTAATAAATTTCGAGATCAAAGTCAAAATTTAACTAAATATCGACATCGAAGTCGAAATTTAAGTAAATTTCGAGATGGAAGTCGAAATTTAACTAAATTTCGAGATCGAAGTCGTAATTTAACTAAATTTCGAGATTGAAGTCGCAATTTAACTAAATTTCATCATCGAAGTCGAAATTTAACTAAAATAAGTAAGCGATTTTTTTGTGGCCCTTCTACGTCTTCGTACATTGCTGTACAGTTGATGAGTCATCACAGTACACCATTCATACGAAGACTACGCGAAAAACCACCATTTATAAAAATTCCATTTCAAAAATGACGTGTTTGTATATTTCTATTTCTTCATAAAATTTCTAAGCCAAAGGCTTATGTTACCTTAACTTAGGGCATAAGTAAGAAAAAATAAACTGAAATTTTTAGTAATGCGGTTCTCCATACAATAGAATGATGGTCCGCTAAACAAATAATTTAAAGATAAAATTGCATATCACATTGGTTGGTATCCATTTACGTCGCTATTAATGAAGGAAACTTTGAATGGAATTGTAAAATGAAAATGGAAACAAAATGAAAACTGTGAGTAATTGGTGTACAACACCCGAACCGATTTACCACAACATCATTTGAAGTCATGCAGGTATTTCGTTGATATAGGAGCGCTTTCAGCTATTTTTTAGTCGTTAAAGTAATAGATTTTTGGATACAGTTAAGATAAACTTTATATATAGTAGACAAAGCATTTTATTTTCAAATGTGACAAGACTAAATGATTTACTTTTGGGAGTACTTTATTATTATAAGAGTTTATTAAAAGTCACATGTATTCTAAGATTTATTATACACAGCATATTCTATGAAAGGAGTGACCTTGAGAAATTTATCCTTGGAGGAAGGAAAGTACAATATTTATTAACATTGTTTAATTTTTAATTTTGTAAAGAATAATGTTTTGGTGTTGTACGAAGATAACTCAATGGAAATAGGTTTAGAGGTTGTAAAGTAGTGTTTATTCATCGACTTTAAAAGAACTCTCTTAACATTAAGGTAAGGGTTTCATTGGTGCACTAGTCTATAAATTCCCTGCTGGTAAAATGTTTGCGGCTATTTGCGAAACAATTCTATAATAGCAATATACCTCAGCATCCGAATTAAACCGCCGTCCTTTTAGTGATTATTTTAATGGGCGAAATACATGAAAATCACATGGGCACAAGTCATGACTGTAAGCCGGATGTTGTAGAATTTCCAATTCATACAACGAAGTATATTTTGAATATTCTGGGCTACATGGGGTCGGGTATTATCATGCCGAGGAATGACACCATTTGTGAGCATTACGGGACATCTATTTTTGATGCTGGCACGTGTAGGTCTTTTAAGCTGACTGTATAGCGCTCAGCGTTAATGTTGACACCGGATTCTTTAAAATCCGATTATTTATCCAGCCGCAGGTTGGGTTTGAAATTTTTTTGCTTTCGAAAATTGTACGAGCTTCTACTGCATGCCTTTGACATTTGGATTCAGGTTCATAGTGATAATACCAAAACACCTCACCGGAAACAATTTGGTGTGGAAAAGCATTACCTTGTTGTTACGCTAGATATAAAAATTAAATAGGCAAGAAATAGGCAAGTAATCTTAAACGGACAAAATTCATGTTGATGTACGCTGTATATTTTGATTTCATATATAGTAGTGTACAGTAAGCAAGACGTTGCTGTATAATTGGTAGTTTTATTTAAATTATAATCTTAAAAAGCACAAAAATAATTATTATATCTCTGTTAAATAACTACTGTCTCAACTCAGGGTCGTAAATTATTTTAAACCACAAAAAATATAAACAAAACATTTATAACTGTAAACTTTCATAGTAGAATGGTCATTTATTTAAAGAAAGTTTTAAAATTAAGAAATAATAGTAAATTCATTAATATGCATCTCAAGTATAGAGAACTTGTTTATAAATTCAGATAATTAAATTACAACCAATATTACATAGTTTCAACGTACATAGTTGTAATTACAAGACAAACCTGACGATGAGTAGACAGATTCAAGAGGATTATATTGCAGATGATTTAATCTTTTCATTCAAATTACTCCAATGTATTCAATTATATTGCTGCAAACAAAGAAACGCAAATATAACCTAAGTAAATCACATGATAACATGCACTTTCCCTTCATATACTCAAAAGTAAAATTGTGCAAGAACAAAAAAATCCGGACAGAGAACAGAATATACATAATATACCATAGTTAGACATCCAATGAAAAATAAATAGCTAGTTATTTGCAAATCGGTAATAAGGAAATATTCTAAGATGTAGTGATGCAAAAATGTAATACGGTAGTGACCCGTTTGGTTAGAGGTTGATATAGCGGAAAGTTAAATTTTGAAAAAAAGAATACAATGTAATAATACGAGTTAATAAGAGAAAGTGGAATGGAATGCAGTTTCAAGAAAAAATAAAGATTGAAGTTCCCGCAGGGACAACAAAAACGCGGTATACGATAAATCGTGAACTTACTTTCCCGTGAGCGATGTATTTTCCATGCACTTGTGGGTGGAATTATTGTCGTTATGGCCATTGAAAAGTGTGAGGGCGTGGATAGTTCACTCCGCAATAAATTTGGAATTTTGAGTTTTGACTATTTGAATAACGAAATATTAAAATATGGAACACTGTAGGACTCTGGACAACCTGAAAGTTTTGATAACTGTAAGTAGAATGTGCTTTATGCTAATACTCTTTATTTTATGCATACGTGAGTTTTGAATTTAAATCAATTGGTATTTATAAAATTGGAAATTAATCGAACATGAAACTGATTGTATTATTGTTAATGGCTTAGAGACGGAAGATATGTTGACTAAATTTAAGTATAATATTGTCATTTTAAAATATTAAGAAATATGTAGGTATCGATTTTTAAATTATTTAGAATGGACAATGAAACGCTGCAACGAAACGGGGGTATTTAACTGTTTTTTTTTATGTTAGTAAGGATATTTCGAATAATTGGGATTCATAAATGTCTTATAATTAAATGCCGAAAGCAAGAAAAATGCAGAGTACTGAATAGTTTTGTTGATGGATTAGGTTTAAGGTTTTTTAAGATTTTTCTTAAGGCAATACCTGGCCAGAAGTAAGGTTAAGAAATTTTGTTTTTAAGGAAAGCATATTTATACTTATATTGAATTTATTTAATGTTAATAGAAATTAAGTTTAGGTTGAATTTTATTTGAATTTACTTTAAAACTAGGTAAAGAGACACAGATGTAAGAGATATCCAGCTACTCCAGTGATAGAATCTTATTTGAAAGAAGCATTTTATTTTGAGAATTTTCTTTAATTATGACAGAATAAATGTATTTTAGGATATTTTTGAGCAAGTAAATATGAAGTGATAAAATTTAGGATTCCGAAGCACAGGGGATTTATGCGGAAAATCCGTCTTCCGTGTAAATATAATATCCAAAAGGCATTGCTGTGACAGACTGTTTAGTACCCCTCGATTTTGACAACAAAGGAAAACTTTTCGGGTAAGTGAGAATGTAAGTACGATTTTGTGCTTCAGTTATTTTATTTATCAAGTTTATGTTGTTCTATTTTTATTCCGAATTTCTATTTTCTTTTATCATGGGAACGCGCATTGTACCCGTAACATGTTGTACTGATAAAGCGGGCGGCTCCGTTGCGTAGTTGGTGTGACTAGTATGCCCAAGATTCTGAGTTCAAATCCGACACAGTCCGCTTGAAAAATGCTCGCCTAGGCGAGCATTTTTCACAAAAATACGCCCTCGCTCGGATGAGAGGTATAACGTAGGTCGCGTCTGTGTGTTGTGACGCACGTTAAAGATTCATACCTTGCTTGTAACAGAAAGGGTTCGGTTAGATTCAAAATTTCTAGGTAAAAAGAACCCGCTTTCTAACCAATTTAGTACCTTATGGTGGAAAATTGGAAAATCAAATAAAGTGTATTGATAAGGCCGAACCCATATTCTTAGGTTGGTCAGGAAGCAATCGTGGGATCCATTCAGCGTTAAGTTTGCGATACCCAAAACTATGAATGAAGGAATGAACAGTTCCTACGCTGATGTTCAACGTTTGAGAAAGTTCTCCAACTTCGATGCGTCTATTTGCGCGCAATGCAGTTTCCAGCTTTCTCGCATTTTCATCTGATGCCGCAATACGTGCAAGTCCTGGACGAACCAAATTTTTAGTGGATTCTCTTCCCTGTCGAAATTTATTGCCGTATGAGATTTAACTATAATAACCATACACAGAGATCATTCTCCGTTTAGCGGCCAAAAACCGAATAACGGCTGGCAGATTATCTTGAAAGGAATTTTCTATCGTAGATGCCATTTTTAATTCAGTCACAAACTTAGAAAAAAAAATACGCTGGATATATTTTTCACAGATGCGTCAGTAAGTACTACTTACAAAACAATATGCACAGATGAATTTCTTTGTCATAGAAACGAAATCATGGTTAGGCTAATTGAATGATTTCTGTTGAACTATCCTTTTACATAACTTCCGAAATTTAGGAGATGTTTTTGTATGCATTTAATGATGACATGACATGATTATTTGTATAAAGTTGTAAATATATGATTCACCTTATACGCTCACAATGCTTGTAGATAATTTAAAGTTTCATGTAGTTTTGTGATGGATGAGATTTTTTTATTAATTTTTCAGGTTGTAATCTATGGCGCTGGACGTAACTCCAGCATGCTGAGAAGGCATGTATCCTGTAGTAGTTGTTGAAATAATTAGATATCACAGCAATATATTACAAAGTAAGTCGAAATTAGCTATCTACAAGCTATAAGTTTACGATTAAATATGTAATAACTATCAAAAACACATTTTCTATTTTTATTATAACGTACGAAGGCATAGAAAGGCCGCAAAAAATCGCTCTACTTCTTTTAGTTAAATTTCGACTTCGATGTTGAAATTTATTAAATTTCGACTTCGATGTTGAAATTTATTAAATTTCGACTTTGATGTTGAAATTTATTAAATTTCGACTTCGATGTCGAAATTTAGTTAAATTTCGACTTCGATCTTGAAATTTAGTTAAATTTCGAGTTCGATCTCAAAATTTATTAAATTTCGACTTGGATGTCGAAATTTAGTTAAATTTTGGAGCATTTTTCTTCAACAGTTTTAGTTAATAATATTATAAATCGATATTGTACCCCAATACAGGGCCGTCACCATATTAACTCTGCTCGATTATTTTCTATTGGGTTATTTACTTAACCGATAAACTTGGACGAGTTAAGAGAACACTATGCAAGAAGTACGACGTATACCTGTAGACGTTATTGATGAAGTTCAAAAAGAGTTCTTAGACCGCCTTGGTCATTGTTAGAACGTCAACGGCTCCCAATTCGAACATTTTCTGTAATTATTTGATATTTGTTTTCAATTTTTAGTAGATGTTTGTGTATAGTATTAATTCTATTTTCTGGAAATTTTCCTTATGTAGCCCATATTCATATTTACTTCAATTTAAGTATTAAAAAATAGTCTTCTCAAATCCACAATAAAATTGGTGGTTGCTATTTAAGAAAAATATAGATAACGTCATACCCCTCTCAAATATGACCGAAACAATAAAATAACATCAATAAATGACAATCTCTATAAATCGTTTGACATGTCTTTGTAATTTTTTAATAATTATTAGGGTTCCGTACCTTATAAGGTATAACGGAACCTTTATAAGATCATTCTCGTGTCCGTCCGTCCGTCTGTCACAGAGGTTTTTCTCGAAAACTATGTAACGTAGGAATTTGAAATTTGGCACAATGCTATAGCTAGGTCTTTATGGCGCGTACATATATCGACAGTCAGAGAATAGAAAAAAATAATTTTAGATTAAAATGACGGGGGTTAATTCGGTCAAAAAAAAAGTTTTAATAGATATATCGTCTGAGGTATCATTTGAAAGAGGATTCTAAAAGGCTTCTAAAAATATATTTTATAATTTTCGGGCCAGTAATCTTCATGATATAGCTCAAAATGTGCCAAAAATGACCGTTCCGCCCCCCTTCCTACTCTCCTACAATTCCAAAGCTAAAATTTTGATTTTAATAAGGATAGTAGCTATTGAATCATAGATTATCGGACAACTGCAGGTATTTGACAGTGTAATAGTTGCTGGAAAAAATTTTTTAAACAATAATAGACAACGTATTTACTAATGTACCAGAACGATGTGGGACAATATATTCATTTTTCAGTTATCACAATCAAATTTGGATAAGATTTAAATATACATAAAAAATAAAAACAGTTTAATTTGGTTTATTGATTGCTCACTGTAGTATTGGTACGGAACCCTAATAGTACGAGCTCGACTCGCTTTTGGCTAACTTTTTTATTTATTTATCCGTTACGTTCGCAAAGCATTACTGTATAATCACATATTAATATTTGACGTATTAAAGTTACAATGGTTGCATTTGAATGCAACCACCAACCTGACCGGAGGGTAGGGGGCAAGAACATAAATTTTGTTCGCGGCCCTGCCCATATAATCAAACGGCTGGCTATACTAACACAGAAAACACGTATTATGCGATATGAAAATGTCTTCCATAATTTATTTGTTTTGTTGTTATCCGCATTCCAATCGTGATTGCACATGCAATAAATTGTAATGTTCGTTTGTAAGTGAAGCATCAGTCTGTTAGTAAATGGCAAAATTTGAAAATTACGAAAAATACTACTTCGAAATTGTTTCTGTTTATTGTTTTTAGTTGTTTCATAAGGGTTATAAACCACTTCATCCTGATGAGATCCAGTGAGATCGAAATTAGTTGATGAATGTTTATTCCCTTTATGAAACAAACAAATTCTTTCATTTATGGCTAGGCAAAGTACTAGCTTGCTTTGTATAATTAGAAACTTTCTTTCGATTTTTCGTAAAGTTAGTGTTTATTTATACATCGTATATACTGTTTTATTTATTAAATTTGCTATAAGCAATTAGTTTTCATTTATATATATATATATATATATATATATATATATATATATAAAACTTTTATAGTAACGACCTTGCTATAATCATATTAATTGTTTTTATTGCGGATTTTAGGTCTGCTGGTAAGTAGGTATATAAACTCTTTCTTTAACTGCCTAAATTTTCGGATTTATTTTTGAATCCTTGATCACAGGCTTTCTATAATTACATAAAAATGAATGGGCTAAACTACACATAGAATCTGTATAAACTTACAAAATTGAGATTAATAAAATGATTGCATCTAAATTAAAATGTAGTCGTAAAAGTAGTTTGCATTTGGCTAAGGTGTAAAATTAAAATTTGTATATTCCATTGAAGTATTTAAAATGTCTTTTTGAAGTTTTATAAAAACAGTATGACACAATTTGTTTATTTATCTGCATGAGCAAGTGTATGAATGCATGGAAGCGTATGTGTGTGAACGATTTGGCATGAATATGGAGGTAGTGTTTAAATTTTATTTGTATATATACCCATAAAACGCATATTTATACACAACAAAAATTTACGTGTATACACATGTATACATATATATATACACATAAACATATACAAATACATACATACAATCGCACATAAATATACAAAAAAAAAAAATACGTATACACATTCACAAAAATATATATATCTATATATCTATACATACATACATAAATACACATATACATACACATACATATACATACATATATATATATATATATATATATACATATATATACATATATACACATATATATACATATACACATATACCTACATATACACACACATATACACATACATACACAGACACATTCATACATACATACATATATACACACATACATACATATACATGTAAATAAATATACACTAAGAAATATAGACATATAGACATACATTCATATAATATAACACGTACATATGTGTGTATGTATGTATGTATGTATATGTGTATGTATATGTATATGTATATATATGTATATATATGTGTGTGTGTATGTGTATATGTGTGTATGTATGTGTATGTGTGTATATGTGTATATGTATATGTGTGTATATGTACGTGTTATATTATATGAATGTATGTCTATATGTCTATATTTCTTAGTGTATATTTATTTACATGTATATGTATGTATGTGTGTATATATGTATGTATGTATGAATGTGTCTGTGTATGTATGTGTATATGTGTGTATATGTAGGCATGTGTATATTTATATATATGTGTATATATGTATGTATATGTATATATATATATATGTATGTATGTATATGTATGTGTATGTATATGTGTATTTATGTATGTATGTATAGATATATAGATATATATTTATGTGTGAATGTGTATACGTATTTTTTTTTTGTATATTTATGTGCGATTGTATGTATGTATTTGTATATGTTTATGTGTATTTATATATGTATATATGTGTATACACGTAAAATTTTGTTGTGTATAAATATGCGTTTTATGGGTATATATACAAATAAAATTTAAACACTACCTCCATATTCATGCCCAATCGTTCACACACATACGCTTCCATGCATTTATACACTTGCTCATGCAGATAAATAAACAAATTGTGTCATACTGTTTTTATAAAAACTTCAAAAAAGACATTTTAAATACTTCAATAGAATATACAAATTTTTAATTTTACACCTTAGCCAAATGCAAACTACTTTTACGACTACATTTTAATTTAGATGCAATCATTTTATTTATCTCAATTTTGTAAGTTTATACAGATTCTATGTGTAGTTTAGCCCATTCAATTTTATGTAATTATAGAAAGCCTGTGATCAAGGATTCAAAAATAAATCCGAAAATTTAGGCAGTTAAAGAAAGAGTTTATATACCTATACTTACCAGCAGACCTAAAACCCGCAATAAAAACAATTCATATATATATATATATATATATATATAGGGTGGGCGATACGGGATTTTGCGTATCGAATATCGATATATATCGAGTATCGATGTATATATTTATTTTTCGCTGTACCGGGGGGTCGATACGGGGGTCGTATCGATACGTATCGATATATCGATACGCCGACCCAGCCCTAAATATTAACACGTTTAAAAGGTTAGATAGTAATTTACAACAGTTTGGCTGTTTTTACAAACCTAGAACAAAACTACGCGGTTTTTAATCAAGAGTAAACTCCTGTTGCAACCATAGCATGTGTGGAAACAAACCCAAGAACATCATGTAGGAAAATTGAAAGGGAAATGGGTGATTTAAAATCAGCAGCTGCAAGAATATTGAAGCGTAATAAATATCGACCCTATAAAATTAAATTTATACATAGTTTGTTTCCGAACCATTTTAAAAGAGAAGGCGATTTTGTCAATGGTATCTTCGTAAATGTGTTGCTACTAACAATTTTGGAAATAACATTTTATGGTCTAATGAAACACATGTGAGTAGTGCTGGTATCTTCAACAGACACAACAATCGACACTGGTCTAATGAAAATACCTATCAAACATATACGAGGCGTCAACAAGGCCGTTTTGGTTTGAATATTTGTTGCTACATTGTTTGTGGCAAATTTCAATACCATATTTTTGAAAACAATCTTTCAGCTGGTCGCTATATTGAAATTTTAAAGACCAACTTGCACGAATTACTGGAGGACATGCCTCTCGAAAAAAGACAAAAAGTGTGGTTCCAACAAGATGGTGCACCCCCGCACATCGCTATAATTACTCGTGATTATTTAAATAGAGAATATTCCAATAAATGGATGGGTACGTTTAGACCTGTTCAGTGGCCGCCTAGATCTCCTGACTTCTTGTGGAATTTTTTAAAAGAGGAAATCTATAAAACCCAGCACCATAGTATTGAAGAGTTGCGGAATTCAATTGATGCAACATTTCGTAAAGTTAAGGCTGTTCATTTATTAAATTCTATAATATCTTTAATAAAACGATGCGAACTTTGTTTAAGAGAGAATGGAGGCTGGTTTGAACAATATCTCTGAATTGTTAGTACATACAACTATTGTAGTATTCCCATCTGCGTTCTAGTGTTTTATATATATTTTGTGTGAGGGTGTGTGTGGGTGTGCATGCGTGGGCGCGCGAGTATGAGGTGTGTGAGCGTGTGTGTATTTGTGTATCCATATATAGATTATAGACTATTTATATGTGAATAAGGAAATATAATTTTCAATTTAAGATGTAGTTATATTAATTTTTATAATATATGTAGTTATGATATTGTATTCTTCTAGCTTTCAAACTTTGTTGTTTAGAAATGTGATGTGGTACAATAATAAACTCTTGTTTTGTGTTTATCTTTTGTTTCGCGGTCAACTATTTATTACCAATATAATAAATTATTTTATTAAACCAATATAATAAATTATTTTATTAAACCAAAAACATGGAATAAATCGGCCATTTGAAAAGATAATTATATTAAACTATATATTTTTGCAAAGCTGTCAAAAAGACCTTTTAAATAAAGCGGCAACCAATTGTGGTTTCCATTTAAAAAATGCAAGTTTATATTATAACCTCAAAAGTGTTATAAATATTAAATATTTGCGGACGCTACTGTATTCTACGTAAAAACTATATAAAAGACTTCTATAGTATTTTTGGATGTTTTTGCAAACAAACGAGTTATACGAATTAATAGAATTGTTAAAAATATCAATTTTTGGCTATAACTCGTAAACAAAAGAAGATCGCTCATTTGTGATTTTACCATTGAATTGATCCCAAAAAGTTGGTCCATGACTGCACACACAGTTTGATTGTATCTTTAATAACAACTAAGTTACCCATTTAATACATCCAATTTGGGACACACTGTACATATCTAAGAAGCTAAAAAAATAGTATTTCTAGCCACTCGTTCTTATTCAGCATAAAAATATCTACAAGTTTTGTATCTACATTATGTCTCTAATGTCAATAATAAAGTCTACAGATAGATTTGAAAAAAATTGCAATACTTAGTTTTTAAAAATATCTAGACATCCGTGGAATTTTTCTAACTCAGAAAAGCACATTCGAAATCAACAGACAAAACCGCATTACTTTTCCCATTTGAGTGTCTCTCTCAGTTTGATTGTATCTTTAATAACAACTAAGTTACCCATTTAATACATCCAATTTGGGACACACTGTAGATAACCGCACATTTTTTAAATGGAAAGCATAGTTCTGCCCATGGACCTGTATAATAGCTTTTGTTTCCGATATTACTCATATAGCACATGATGGAGTTATTCTTGCAAATGACCAAAATATTTGGGTTTCTTTTATTTTACATAATGAACTAGCTACATTTCAATATGCAATCACAAGAGCAGACTTAGCAGCTGTATTTCTTTATCATAACAAAAAGCTGGTAACTGGAAATATTAACTGATAAACAACAAGAACATACAATTTTAAATTATACGGATTAAAATCACAATAACCTTTAGTGTAATAATGGAAACAAAACTGAAATACCAATACTACAGTGATCAATCAATAAACCAAATTAAGCTGTTTTTATTTTTTATGTATATTTAAATCCTATCCAAATTTGATTGTGATTAGTAAATACGTTGTCTATTACTGTATTTAAAAAAAAAATTTCCAGCAACTATTACACTGCCAAAAAACCTGCAGCTTTCCGATAATCTATGACTCAATAGCTACTATCCCTAATAAAATAAAAATTTTAGCTTTTGAATTTTATAAGAATAGGGAGAGGGGGGCGGAACGGTCATTTTTGGCACATTTTAAGCTATATCATGAAGATTACTGGACCGAAAATTATAAAAAAATATTTTTAGAAGCCTTTTAGAATCCTCTTTCAAATGATACATCAGACGATATATTTATTAAAACTTTTTTTTTTGACCGAAGTAACCCCCGTCATTTTAATCTAAAATTTTCTATTTACTAACTATCGATATATATGTGCGCTATAAAAACCTAGTACTGTGCCAAATTTCATTTTTTCGGTCATATTTGAGAGAGTTATGACGTCATCTATATTTTTCTTAAAGAGCAGGATTTGAGAAGACTATTTTTTTCTACTTACATTGAAGTAAATATGAATATGGGCTACATAAGGAAAATTTCCAGAAAATAGAATTAATACTATACACAAACATCTACTAAAAATTGAAAACAAATATCAAATAATTATAGAAAATGTTCGAATTGGAAGCCGTTGACGGCCTAACAATGACCAAGGCGGTGTATGAACTCTTTTTCAACTTTATCAATAACATCCACAGGTATACGTCATACATCTTGCATAGTGTTCTCTTAACTTGTCCAAAATTTATCGGTTAAATAAATAACCCAATAGAAAATAATCGAGCGGAGTCAATATGGTATCGGCCAGACTGTTGAGGAAAAATGCTCCAAAATTTAGCTAAATTTCGACATCGAAGTCGAAATTTAATAAATTTCGACATCGAAATCGAATTTAACTAAATTTCGAGATCGAATTCGAAATTTAACTAAATTTCGAGATGGAAGTCAAAATTTAACTAAATTTCGAGATCGAAGTCAAAATTTAACTAAATTTCGAGATCGAAGTCGAAATTTAACTAAATTTTGAGATCGAAGTCGAAATTTAACTAAATTTCGACATCGAAGTCGAAATTTAACTAAAATAAGTAGAGCGGTTTTTTGTGGCCCTTCTACGCCTTCGTAATAACGCTCCTCATTTTATACTTTACTGTTTCTTTGTATTATGCGCCCAGTTATTATGTAGGTAAAAGATAGAATCGCGGTTGTAGTTCAGTATTTTGTTATGAATTTATAGCATCTTTTAGGTGCCACTTACTTTGTTTTCTATCCTTTAATAAAAATAAAGAGAAATTTATACTATTGTACTTGTAATAATCTATCAACATTTATTCAATATAGAATTAACGTAAAGCATCCCCGCTTATTCTAAAGATGGCGCTGGCGTCGACAAGATAAATTACAATGTTTCTAACAGCGTTGTACTTTATGACATTTCCTCTAGCCGTACATTTGTCACCAACCCAACAGCTATGAATACATTTAACATTAATCTCAAGAATGTAGAGATACCATAATAGTGTAATGTTAATATTCTCTTAAAGGAATATCAAGGTTTCTAGTGATCTAGATATGAAAATTCTTTAAACAGAAATAAATAATAAGAAAAATTGGTTTTCAAGACGTCGGAGATTACGGCACGAATTACCTATTTGGTTATCGCGGTGAATAATTTATGCCATTAAGGTGTAAAGATTAAATACCGGTCGTCCTTGTACCTATCGAAATCATATCTTAAAACGGCCCTCTATATACTAGCTTTCTAAGTGCTCGTTCGAAAAAAAAGTGTTAAAATATTTATTTGATCATAGATAGGAACGTAGCTATTATAATATCTCAGCTTATCAAATAAATATGCAAATAAACCTACGGGTTGCCTGCACACGCAAGACAACTTGTAATACTCGATTTTATTAATATATAAATAGGACAACCGCCGATTAGTTTTGATACTTAAGTGCCTGTGCTTAACTAATAATTCTAATAGCATTTTCAATTTCATATAAAAGTCATGAGTTGGCACAACTGGAATTTAATAGGCGTTGTCGTCGCATTTATCATTAATCAGTAACTCAGACAGCGGGATATTACATCTCTCGCAGATGTTGACTTCTTCCGACTAGGGATCATAAACGAAATGGAACGAATCTGCATATTTATTCACAAATCATGAAGTGATACACGTAAACCGCTTATTATAAATGATGGGTGTATATTGGAAAGTCTCATTATTCTAAGCACGTGAGACAGAAGACATCTTGTAAATTACAAACTTTACTCTGATAAAAGTTTCTAAAATGGGAACAGTAAACTAAAGGCTATTTGAACAATTTTTAATTGCATAAGCGGATGTAGCGAATGTAAATAAGTTAGAAAAATTTATATATAAAGTATTTCCTAAAAGCTGTGTAGAAAATATAAATGACATCAGCTAATCTTCTGAGAAAAAATGATATCATAACAAAGTTGTATTGACATTGGGAATATTTTGATTTTCCTTATGTTCTACACGGAATGCCACAATCGCATTTAGGGCCAGGGTCAAATAGTCCTAAGGATATTCCTGCTTGTCGTAAGTAGCTACCAACTGGAATAGCTCTCCTTATCCTCATCATCATCATTAGGTCTTCAGTCCTGGAACTGGTTGGACGCGCACCACCATTATTTTCTATGCTTAGGTGGCCTACACATTACCCTGAAATTCCCACGGGTTAAATCTTTCACTATATATGTGCAATAGTCTAATCAAAATCTATCCTTACGTCTCTTTTTCCACTTTTCTGCTGTTACGTGCCAATAAATTGGCACTAAACATTGTTTTAGGTTAATTTTGATGTGCGGAAGTTTCGCGCCATAAATTCAAAAGACTCAGTGCGCGTATTTCCGTCACGTCAAAAGTGGGTTGGACGAATAACTTCGCGCCGACGCGTGAAAGACAAAAGTGGGGAGAAGTGTTTCCGCTAGACGCTTTAACGTGTCAGGCCGTTTGCTTTGGAACATCGAGGAGGGCGGTCGTGTCAGGCCATTTTGCCTTTGAACATCGAGAAGGGCGGTCGTGACTGGTATCGTATCTTTATTTTTATTATGTAGATTTCCCTTGCTTATCTGTGTTTGTCTTTCCCTAATTAACCTATTCCTTATCGTTCCGCTACATATAGAAATCTGGTACGTCCTTGGAGTAATCCACGACCCTAGACCGAACCGGATGTCCATGCTCCGCCAACAGCACCGGAGCAGTCACCATCTTTAACTGCCTTAAAAGGGTCATCAGTAGCCCTGATGGACTTCAACAGAAACCAACTTTAACTCAACCCCGCAGGACGTCGGATTTCTTATGTAAGTAAACTATTGTCTTGAATTTATATTTTCCGATAATTGCGATAATTGCGCGATGTATTTATCGACTTTTAAATTGTACAAATTTGCACTTTATAAATGTAAGAATTGGCGCTTTAACGTGTGAGGTTATGATACATACTTCCTTTATAAATATACAATGTATTAGCTAATGTGATATATTGGTTTTTCACTAAAAAAAAATCAATTATCTAATATCTGTTAACCTTGAATCTTATATTCGTGTTTTAGAACACACCACATTTCAGAGATGTCAAAAATAATTGTTATGGCAATTGGAGGTATACCGCCATTTTGAAATTAAAATTTAGTTGTTCTTATAAAATATTTTTTAAATATAATGTAGTTAAATTTTGGAATGTGGGATGTGTTTGTGGACTCCAGTTATATTGTTGGGTGATAGTTTGTTTTTAGATGCAGTTGTGAGCTTTTAGGAAACATCAATTACTTAACCCTACTTTTTACTCGTAAGTACACATATAAATAAATAAGTAATGCATGCCTTTATTACGAAAATTATCTACTTTATATCAGATTAAAACATAACCCCTGCCGTTTAAAAAAAACCGTACATAAATTATCTTGTGTGTTTACACTTTTAAAAAAAAAAGTGCCTTAGTCATTTACCTGTTTGATTATGATATTCGAACTTACTTTTATAGAAACCTTATGTTTAAAAACGGTTATTGTAGTGAATTGCCCCTTTAAAATACCATTTGAAAATGCTAAATTAACGGGATTTTGTTGCATTGGTTTTGTTTGTTAAATAACACATTACCTACTTTTTCTTTATAAGTTGGAGTGTCGTTTGTAGTTTATCAACGATATATTTCTTTGATTAAGCACTAATTTTGCCCTCGTATAGTTCTAAACGTGTTTCTTTAGTGTTTTGGATACTTAGCGTGATTAAATTTGAATATTATTCCTTACGAATGCTTTTATAGGAAGTTTTTACCCTTAAATATCTTTATCGTACTGACTTGAAGCAGCTGTACCGTTTTTTACCTTCTGAATTACCTCAGTATTGTATATCTCATATATATCGTGTCTCAAATATAAATTCAAGATGAATATTTCACACCTTAAGTGTTTTCTATAACCGAAATCATTTAGTATAATTCACAATTACATATATATAACAAAATTGTTTGTATAAATATAGATTTCCTACTTACCTGAGTTTTTAGTGTCTTTTAAAGCGTTATTTTGACTTAACCCTGATATATTTTTTTCCTTAGATATTATCTTGCTTGGATATAGTTTTAAAAGTTGTTCCCTTAAATGTTTTAAACAGTATAACCTATAAATGCTTTTTATAGAAGTTCTTGCTTTATATATAGTCAACGAAATATACCTAACCATATCTTTTACCTTCCAAAATGTTGTAATAAATTGGATCTCTTTATATCTGCTCCTTTGAATACTGAAATACAGAAATTGCCGTTAACGTTTTAGTATTTAAACTCATTTACGATAGATGTTGATAACTCCCGCAATATCGAAAGAACATTCCAATAATTTGGAATACTAACTTTTTGTATATGTATCATGGAATTTTTCTTTCATGTAGCGAGTATGATTTTGTCTTGATTGCATTTTTTTTTTTAGTTATCGATATTTCAATGAACATTTTAACATCCATTAAGCGAAATTTACTGTCGGATTTGGTCGTATAGCTCTGTAAGTCTAGAACGAGACCCAAGGGCCAGTCGTTAAGCATTATAAGTCTAGACGAGAATTTGGTTGGTAAGTTTGTCGTTTTAGAATTTGTGAATCAATTTTTTAATGATGATGTTGAAATTTTTCATGATTGGTTTGGGTAGAACTCAAATGAGAGCTTCCCATCCCAGTAAATATATGCTTTATAAAATATCTTTTTGTTTTTCACCAATTTTATTAGTGAATCGAATTTTAATTACTCTTATCTCTTCACATATCGATTTAAACCTCATTAAATGCCTTAAAATTACCTTTAAAATCGTTTAACCCTACGTATATCTAAGAGCTTTTCACGTTTACTTCTTTGACAATATACCTAATGTTTTCTGCTCTCACTTGGCTTAATAACTTAAAACAACCCGCAGGTTGTTTGGCAAGATGGAACTTGCGTATCTCTCAATTCAATTTTGATGTTAGGCATAGGCCTGGCAAATTAAATATCGTACCTGATGCCTTATCTCGTGATGTTGTCTCTCTTAACATTCCAAATTTAATTCCTGATACCTGGTATCTTAATATGATTAAACCCTTACGATTTACCTAATATTTTTTTGTTCTCACTAAAAATTGGTTAACTTTAATTACCTTTTCCCTCTCTCATACAGTATATAATCTCTTACACGTTTAACTTTACTTACCTTAAATTAGCTATCTTTTTCTTTTTGGTTGACTTTTCCTTGACCATACCGTTAGATATATATCACTTCATTCTCTACACCCCCTCCCCAATATAACTCTGTCGTTTCATTTAATTAATTCTCGAAGTTTTCCTACAGCATATTATTTGGTTTTTAGTATTTGTCTTACATAATTTAATTGTGTGGTAATTGTCGTAACTTTGGTTGTAATAACTCATTGAATTTTAATGATTGGTTTTAGCTGATGTTAGAGTGGATGTTTTTCTTCTTTGGGCTCACATAGTACACGCGCAACCTATGCCATTGTAAGAAATAGTCCATGTTCGCAGTTGCAAAAAACTAGGATTGTCTATTCCATGTGTTTTTCCTCTGAATTATTGCAGTCGCCCACATTTAACTATAGCATTATTTCTTTCTTTTTCTACCAAATCAACATAACTTATAAACATTTTTTTCATTGTTTTTTATTGAACTTTGTGGTGAGACGCTATTGCTTCTTATTGATATCTTATTAAATTCTCGGTTGTTTTAGCATATTGGGACAGTGTACCTGTATTTAACTGCTTATAATTAGGCATCGTTGTGTGTTTAGGGTGCTACCGTTTTAAAAAACTACCTTAAAACAGTTTGTTTTTGTGTGAATGTATCTGTAATGAGACTTTTAAGTTGTTGTGTCAACTTTTGTCTGATTTTCTTATCGTAGTGGATGCACTCGTTAGGAAAATGATCGTACTAGTTCTTTTAAGAGTCTAGTGAATTGTTAACGTATGATACCTTATCTTGTCGGATTAATATCGCAGGTGGTCCTTCAGACTGCGCTGTGTTTCAATAGGGACAACTCTCTACCTTCTCTCGGACGCTTGTCCAAAAACTCTACTTTTTCATATCCCGCTGTCTCCGTTTATGCCTTATTCTTCTTTCGGTGGACCTGTTCTTGTCCCGGAACACCCGTCTGCCACATAAGAGTGATGTTCCCTCACTCCAGGCTACTGGCCACATTGGCTGGTTGAGTAGCGCTTTGCTATCCACCTTTCTCTGTCTCTTTTGCTCAGTGCGAACCCTTCCTCTACTTTCTTCTACCTGGAAGTGCCTCTTATGCATTCCAAATAACCACCTCCTTCTTTTTACCGTTCCTATTTCTCTGCCTTTTCATTTCCGTTAGTCACCGTGTGGTTGCGCGGGAGGTTTTCACAGACACCTGGACCCCGTCTCTGGGAATCTTTTGTCATGCGGTGCCGCTGTCAGCGCATGGGCACTGGCAGTGAAGGTATGTATGAGTGTGTGAATGTGTGAGTGCATGTGTATATCGATATATATCGTGTGGGTATCGGGTGATTATATCACCGATATCGATTAACGCCGGGTGCAGGGATGCACCCAAATGCCTTTACCGGTCCCTCGTACTGTTTATTGTAAACGGGCCTGCTTTACAGGTTGCTCTTTTAGAGGGTACGAGAAAATGCCCATTTAACGGCTCCACGGAGTCATTCTATCGTTACTTTTATCTATTGTCTTCGATAATGACTAAGTTAATATTTTTATCTTGTTTATTATCTTTGATCATACTCTTAGTTTTAGTATCGTTATCTTACCGACTACCGTTAGTAATAATTTTGGTTTAATTTCTCCTTAACTTACCGACTACCATTAGTAATAACTTTGGTTTAATTTCGCGTTATCTTACCTATTATCTTTAGTAATAACTTTTGTTTAATATCGCGTTACCTTACCTACTATCTCTAATAATAACTTTAGCTTAATATCGCGTTATCTTACTTAGTATCTCAAATAATAACTAAAGCTTAATATCGTTATCTTATCCATTACCTTTGATGATAACAATTTAAGCTCAATATCGTTATCTTATCTATTATCTTTAACAACAATTTGAGATCTTGTTTTATCTTTTCATCTTCCTAACGTTTGGTATTTATGACCAGACGTGGGAATTATTTCTCTTGAATTTAAGTGAAAAAGCTAACCTGATGTAGAAATGTAATTTGTTAGGTTAGCGATATAAGGATTTAGTAGGGTGGTACTTTTGGTAAATTTGTTGATTCACAACCATGTCATGGACAAGTTTTAATGTGTATCGTTAGTAAACCAAAGTACCAGTAATAAAAATTTGCTAGAGTGTAGAGTGACGCACTCTCATGAACATTTTTAAATTTGGGCACTTTTTGCCAACAAAGAACATTTTTGATGCAACGCTCATGTGTGTTTGCACGTAAAAACTTTAATGTTAGCTTTAGTTTAGATAGGTTAGGCGATTTGTCGCATCCGTTTTAATTTAAGTAGTGTTTCATGCTCCCCGACAAATTTGTGCTGTGGATTATTAGTGTAGTCAAAAACAATGGGGCTACATTTTCCGTTTCCTGGTAATTCGGTAGACGTGTTATCGGTCAAAAAACCAGGTGGCGCCTTATATAAACATTTTGTAGGTTTTAAGTTAGGTTTTTTCTTTTATGGCTTTGTCGCGATTGTTACGTGCCAATAAATCGGCACTAAACATTGTTTTAGGTTAATTTTGATGTGCGGAAGTTTCGCGCCATAAATTCAAAAGACTCGGTGCGCGTATTTCCGTCACGTCAAAAGTGAGTTGGACGAATAACTTCGCGCCGACGCGTGAAAGACAAAAGTGGGGAGAAGTGTTTCCGTTAGACGCTTTAACGTGTCAGGCCGTTTGCCTTGGAACATCGAGGAGGGCGGTCGTGTCAGGCCGTTCTGCCTTTGAACATCGAGCAGGCCGGTCGTGACTGGTATCGTATCTTTATTTTTATTATGTAGATTTCCCTTGCTTATCTGTGTTTGTCTTTCCCTAATTAACCTATTCCTTATCGTTCCGCTACATATAGAAATCTGGTACGACCTTGGAGTAATCCACGACCCTAGACCGAGCCGGATTACCATGCTCCGCCAACAGCACCGGAGCAGTCACTATATTTAACTGCCTTAAAAGGGCCATCAGTAGCCCTGATGGACTTCAACAGAAGCCAACTTTAACTCAACCCCGCAGGACGTCGGATTTCTTATGTAAGTAAACTATTGTCTTGAATTTATATTTTCCGATAATTGCGTATTAAATTTGTGCATTGGTGACGTCATTGACAGATGGGCGCGCCAAAATCTGTACAAGATTAGCGTTACCAAACGCCCGTGGCGTCGCTTTTTCCGCGCTTGCGCGATGTATTTATCGACTTTTATATTGTACGAATTTGCACTTTTAAATGTAAGACTGCTTCTAATATATTCTTCACTGTTCCATCGCCGTAGAACGTTGTATCCTACATCTTCCCTTGAATTTGTTTATTGTTTTCCACATACTTCTTTCTTCCCCTACAATGTTAAGAAATTTTTGTTCTTAACTCTGCCTGTCCATGATATCTTCAACAACGGCTGTAGCATCACATTTCAAGCACTTATGTCTTTTCCCTGTCCGTTTCTCCTACTGTCCACGTTTAACAGCCTTGCCGTGCCGTGCTCCGCACGTGTTTCTACCATTGTTGCCTTTAAACACAGTAGTAACTTTTTCTTGTTAAAAGCAACACAGTCTTGTGCTAAGCTTTTTTTATATCTTTTGCACTTTCCTTATCTTGCGTTATTCGGTTTCCTAAGAAGCAGAAATCCTTAACGTCTCGTATTTTCTCGCTTCCTATTTTTATTATGCGTCTTGACCTATTTTCCCCTCCTTTACATACTAGTACTTTAGTTTATTGTTGTTGACTTTCATACTGTATATCTCTATTACTTCTGCTTTCATTTAATTCCTTCTAACTCCTTCTAACTCTTCTTTGCTAGATGCTAATAACGCCATATTACCTGCAAATCTAAGCATATCAACCGCTTGTTCATGGAGAATAATTCCAAATGTGCTCCTACATTTGACGATATTCGTCACGTATATACAAGTTATATTTTAACGTTTTCCACAATATCTTTCTTTCCCTGCCAATTCTAGTACCTCTTTGTTCTTCGCTATGTCTGTCCATCAAATCTTTATCATACGTCTGTAGCAGTACATTTCGAAAGCTTCTATCTTTTTCCTGCTCTTTTTTCCTACTGACCACGTTTCACAGTCGTACAGTGGTACGATCCACATATATACCTTCAGCAATATTTTTCATCTTTCTATCTTTGTTATCTTCAAACCTAATAGTTGCTTTTTCTTGTTGCATGCAACACGCTCTTGTGCTCATCTTTGTTTTATATGTTTTGCACTTTTCTCATCTTGTGTTATTTGTATTACTATGTAGCTTATTTTTCCTCCTATACATACTGGTATGTTAGCTTTATTTTTGTTACCATATCTCTCTGTTAGTACAACTGCTATTTCATTAAAAACTGCTTCCTTGTTAGATGCTAGTACCGCTACATCATCTGCAGAACTAACCATATCAATCGCTTGTTTCTGCATAATAATTCCACATGTTTTCTGCATTTAAAAGTATTCAAAACATCTTCGATATATACGTTAAAAATTAACGGGAATAGGGCACACTCTGTCTCACGCCTTTCCTAACATCTACTTCTCCACGCGTCTTCTCTAATTCTATTACAGCTGTTTGCTCTTTGTATAAACTCCTCTATACTCCTCTATACCTAAAACCCATTCCATTTTTTGAATATTTCAAACATTTTTTCTCCATTTTACATTGTTTACACTGTTTTCTTCATTATCACCCCTAAAGCTTCCCTGTTTTACCCAAACCCAAATGGACCTCCTAATATTTCTTCATACCGCTTTTCTATCTGTCTATGTACAATTCGAGTTAATATTTTTGACACTTGTGCTGTCAAACTTATCGTTCGAAAATATTCATATCTATCCGCATCTCTCTCTTTTAATATAGTGACAATGGTGTTACGTATGAAGTCCTTGGTTATCTCGCCTATCTCATACATACAGCTGACAAGTTGGAACAAACGTTTCGTTGTTGCTTGTCCAACGGCTTTCAATGTTTCTGCTTGCACTTATCTATACCCGGTGTCTTATTATTTTTCAAACTCTTTAATGCTAGTTTCAACTCATCTCTAAGTATAGGATATCTCAAGTCATCCTTTCAATGTAAGTTTTACTGTTCTAGTGCTTTTAGTTCCGATCCTGAATATAAATTCGTTAAATATTCTTGCCATTTATCCATCTATAATGATGTCTTCTCCCTTGTCAATTACATTTTTGCTATACAGCTTAATATCACTAAAATTCCTTCTATTTAATTTGTATGCTTCGTATATCTTTCCTATTTCCACTTTACACTTTTCCTCTATCCATTGTTTCTTGCATTTTCGAATAATTTTGTATTATATGGCTTTGTATATCTGTTTTCCTGATACATCTGGTCTGTTTTTGCATTTTCGCCTTTCTTCTGTTAAATTAACAATAGCCTTTGTTATTCGTCGTTTCTTATTTTCTTCTTGTTAATACACCAGAATATCTCTGGCCACCATGTCTAAACTGAATTTAATGTTATTCTATTCTGCTTCTACTTCCTTAGTATCAGAAAATTTTCCTATGTCTTTTAGCAATTTGTTTGACGTTTTCTCAGATATTTTGTGGGTATCTTTATATTTTGGTTTCTCAAAATCGAAGTGCCTTTTTCCTTTCCTTTTTCCAAATTTTCTAATTTAAGCATAACTTTCCTAATTACAATATCGTGGTCAGTATCTATAGCTGGTTCTGGGTAGCTTCTACAGTCTTTTACTTTATTCCTAAACCATTTTCTAACACAAATGTAATCTATTTGATATCCTGGCATTTTTCGGGTGTATCGTGTTCTAGCATGATGTTGAAATAATGATTTTGTGATGGTAAAATTGTTTTTGTCGCAAAATTCTACCAGCTTATTCCACTGCAGTTTCTCGCGCCTACTTCAAATAAACCTAGTACTGCTCCTTCACTATCCTCACCTACCACTGCATTAAAATCACGCGACGTTATTTAATTTTCGTGTTCTTTTACGAATTTTAGTAGGCTTTCAGTATCTTTGTAGATCGCTTCTACCTCATTTTCACTGTAGCTACAGGTGGACATGCATAATTGGTTTATTATTGTATTTACCGATTTAGATTATAATATAACCATGAGCACTATTTCGTTCTTTTGTACGTAGTCTTCTATCTTTTTTCGCAGTCCTGTATGAATTACCCTAAAGTCTTCGCTCCAAAAATCCGCCGCCTCTGGCCACCAAAGTTCGTTAATCTCTACTATATCTAATGCTAGTCTATCCTTTTCAATTCTCGAATTCTCTATCTTGCCTACTTGTTTCATGTTCCCGGTTTTTCTTTTTTTCTTATTGAGCTTGCCGATCACATACTCCGAAGTAGTTCCCTCCCGGAAATACGAATAGGGGACTATTATAACTCCAAAATGTTTTACACCAGAGAATACCATTATTTTTTAAAAACTATTCTGGTTCAGTATTTGGAAGGTAATGTGGTGGTTTCTCGTTGCCTTCTACATCGCAGTAGTGTGTCTTAGAATGCCATACTGAATCCTATGGTTTCTGCCACTCTAAGGACCGAAACAGCGGCTGCCCTCTTTTAAAAACCCATCTTAGTCTGGTTCCTCACTAAAGACCCCACTAATTTGGTGAACCTATAATTTGGTTCTTTAGCTCACTGAAACGTACAAGCTATTCTACCCGTTCTAGTATTCTAGAACTTCTTCAAGGTGCAGGTCCATTCAGAACGGCTGCTTACCCCCAATATCCCTTTAGAGATCATATTTCTCCGCTCGGTAGAATGTAACAAAGAACTACCACCAATTTCAGTTTTTTAGGATGCGTTCCCATACAAACATGAAGGTGGCTGTTAGCTTTCCTTAAACTCCAAGTGATTAGACACACAGTTCCAGGACACCACTCTATTTCGGTAGGCTGTCACTATTAGAATTCTGGAAAGAGACAAAAATCAGGAAAGGAAATAGAAATGGAAGAAACTACCATAAACGGTAAATACTTTAAAAATCGGGGCATGAAACCACGAATCTGAAAAGGGTAGGAAGGTTAAATAATTTAAAGTTAGAAATAGCTAAATTACAACTACATTTGGTCGAGCTATGTGCAATCGCGTAGCCAACAGAAAGGAACTTTTGGCGAAAAGAAAACCAGTCATCCACTTAGGCTCATAATAATTTAGTTGGAATGAGTTTTATCATAAATGTAAAACAACACGAAAATTAAGAATGTTTAACAGATTCGAATATGATAACAGCATTCACTTTCAAAACAAAATAAGTAGGATTTGTAGGGCAACCAATGAAAAATGAATTAATGAGAGTTGTTAGAGAGTCGAAAAACAAATAGTTGTGAATAAGGTAGACAAGACGTTAGAGAAAGTAAAAGAATGTTTGGTACAAATAAACCAGGTACTTATAATTTATTATGCCACAATGGGAAATTTTTGTATAACAGTAAAGAAAACATAATTAACCGGTCCGAATATTTTGAGTAACTGTATAAAAAACATTAGTCTAAAATTGAGATATTGGAAAAATGATGTTAATATGGATGAAAAAGCAGACCCAATTTTAAGATCAGTATTCAAAAGTGCATTACAAGAATAATTTTAGTAAATCTTTGAGGGATAGGGGTTAGGTTAGAGAAAGAGCGAGGGAGAGAGATTTATTGTCGCTGAATATTACATTCGTGAACTAAGCACTACAAAACAATTCTAAATTGACACAACAAATCAAGATTCAATTATTGAAACAATCATAACAAAGGCATAGGACTCAAAACTTAAATAAAAGACACGGGCAGACACATTCATACATCGTACATTCACACAAACATACGTATACAAAGTAGTATAAAATAACTTTAAAAAATTAGAACGAAAGGTTCTTCGGTCAAAAGGTGATGCATTATTAACTAATACTAGATAATGGTAGAATGCAATCTTACAATTAACTAGACCTAACTAGATATTTCTTAGATTTTTAAGCTAAGTGTATCTAAAATTAGTGTGGTGTGTTATTGAACTCATGCAGATAAGAATTCTTCAGCTGAATAAAATGGTATTTGAAATAGACGTGCTTAACTATTTTCGAAAGCATTGATAAGACTTAAGTTAAAGTGTTGGGAGGATGGATAAAGATCTTTTCCCACTGTATGTTATTGATTTCTGTACTAATTCGGAATGTGGGATTTCCGAATAAGTATAAGCGTTTGAATGTCTCGTGTGGTGAGTATGTGTGGTCACAATTGCAAATCTTTAATGTGTTTGTACACGAGACAAACTATTTCAAGAATAAAGAGAGCAGCGAGAGTTGCACTTTAATACCCTATAAAATAAGGTTTAGAATGATGGGTATTGTGTAAGCAAAATATATTTCTTAGTGCACGTTTTTGTAATCTAAAAACTTTTCGAAATCCTTCAAAATTGCAGCGCCCCAAGTATAGCGTGCAATTGATTCAAATGATTCAAACAAAGCAAAGTATGTAGTTCTGGCAGTTTTGTACAGTTCTTTTGATATTGTTTTTAAGGCATAACAGGCACTGGATAGTTTGTTAACACACTGATCACGTGTTGGTTCTAGTTTAGAGTTTTATCAATTGCTAGAATCAACGTTTTGAATTGAGTGACTCCCTAGGGAAATAGGTTTAAAAGCTCCTTTGTAACATAGTGCTGTGAATCTATTCATATGGTAGATCAAGTTATTGAGAGATTTACCTATGTTCATCAATAACTATTGAAAGTAATTGGGCTTAACCATAGACCTTACTTTATATACCTGGTCTAGTAAGAGCTCATAGTAAACCTTTTTGTACATGTGTGCTAATACTCGTACTAAAAATCACCTATAACCTGTTTAATTTTTACATAAGCAGATATTACACAATTATTTTATAATACAAGTTTTTAGACCAACATATTTTCAAATAATTTATTATAAATGTTAAATAATCAATTCTTTTGTACAAAGAATTCAACAAAATACACCCCATTTTTATAAAAATCAGTTACCTGGAATGTAGCACAAACAGCTATCTGCTATTAAACCATCGCCGACGTAGCTCCCATCAACGACTGCACGTACAGGAATCACCCCAAGTTGACTCACACTATCTGGGACAAATTTCTATTCATCCAATCTACGGTAATTCCAATCCTCCATACATCTACTAAGTTGCAACAACATCCACTACTCTATTTAAGTGCTCAACAAGCACCAACAACCAAAATAAGAAAGTAGTCTCTACTTACAGTTCAGCATGCTTCGCTTTTTCACAATATATTTTATAAAATTTAAAACTACTACTTCAACCTTACACCAACTTGTGCATGTTTAATTGATTTCAATTAAAATATCAAAGTCACTTGTCGCTTAACTCATTTGCTAATGCTGTTCCAAGCTTTGGTGCAAATTATAAGAGCTTCTCATCGCCTCCCGGTGGTTTATATAGACCAAAAAATGCCCCCCGAGTAGTTTCACTTCCTAAAACACATCACCACCACAAACAAGCTTCCTTTGTAAATTTGTACAACGATCACCACAATTCCAAAAAGAATATGCACAAACAACACTCAACTGTCGTCCTTTAACCTTTAGCAATTCATTGGAAAATTGGCAGTCGTATGCCAACCGTCTAGAAAATCTAAGAATTTTGAACACAAAATAAACACCTTACTTCGAAAATCTAATTAAAATTTACAACGGCTATCGAATTCGTTGAAGTCTCTCGTCAACTGGCACAAACACACGCATCTAAAACACGCCTCTCGAATACGCGTATATACGGTCACCTCGCAATAACTTACATACGAAAATGATCTGTCTTCTATTTTGCACCCTTCCTATATTTTCTGTCTGTTACCAGCTTATTGTATCCTTGTCTAACCCGTATTTTATACCTCTCTCCCTTTATACTCCCTGTTTACAAGTACGATAATATTTTAACAACATCTACTTTTTCTTGAGTACCGTCTATCCGCTTTCTATATGTGGAGTCCAACCAACTATCTCCGTTTCTCGTATGCCCATTATTATTAGTCCTTGTAGAAGTCAACCACTCTACACTTCAAATCTAACACGCTGCATTTCCCTTCTATTTTTCCTTGTTTCCCCTAGTCGCTTCAAAGTCAACGGACACATAAATTTTGTCTCATTTTAATACATGCTAAAACACGACCTCTCTATCTAATATCGATCCATATTCGTAATCAACCTTTAACGCCCTACCTCAAATATACTTGTCGTTTGTTTATAACAATCCTTTAAGTATAAATCCTTAATACTCTTCAAACTAGTAAATTGATACCGCGTACGTATTTTCAACGTTCAACTTTTACTAGAAATGTTTTGTTTGCTTGCACGGTCTTTCTTCGAACCGTTAGCCATTATAACTGTTTTATCGACAATACTTTCCTATCTTATGCTATAACTTTGCAGGGTTCACCAATGTTAACGTTTTATACTACACTACGCTAAATTGTGTACAGAAAGAATATGTACACTTTGAATATAAGTTACTTTATGCAATTAAACAATTCACCCTCTCAAATTATTGATTTTCACTATATACTGAATCTGAAAATTTTCGAATTAATAAACCTACAACCTACTTCTTTAAAATACAAGTCTTTACACTACCCTTTACGGAAGTACATTTCCTACCTAATATTTGTAATTAATATTTACCGTTATGTTACAACGACGCAAAATTAACCCTAAAATTTATTGTAAATTGTAAATTCCTATACTATCGTTTATTTAAAACATCTTAAATTTTAATTGACTTGTATATTCATGGAGTACCCTGCCATAAATAATTATCTGACTTATCTAACATCCATTATAACCTATAAATCCACAGAAATATATATATATATATATATATATATATATATATATATATATATATAGCGCCATAAATTGCCGTGGAAGTCCCCTTTGGACCTCGCCAGAGTCAAAATAAAAAATAATTTTCAAAATATAAAATTTTCACAAAATTTCCTTACCCGGATTCTGCTTCATCAAATTAATTTCTTCAGCAGCTTCCCTGACTAGCTCAGCTGTGCCTCCTCTCGGATACCTAAATTTACTATCATTCTCTTTAACGTTCACACACCATTCAATAAAATCACAAAATAATACAACAATCATACAATATTTATTTAACACTATTTAAAAATAATAATACAGTTCGGTGCTCAAGTTACACCTCAATAAATACTATCTTTGTAAAGTCCTTGTTTTTAAAATTGAAATTTCAAACACTTTTAATGCAACAGGAGTAAATGGGCCCCAAATAATACCTTATCTTTATTTATTACTGCACACTGGAGTATGGTGAGCTCATGATAACCCAGTTTATTAATGTATGCTTTCCACTTTGCATACTATGACTACAAACTTAATAAACCCATGTACCCTTAACAATTAAATTTAAATTCATCAAGAAATTTAATAAGCTTTACGTACACCTTTTGTTTTATATTCCAAAATACCATACTAATAGTCAGTTATACGTATCTTTTTCAATACGTTAAATTACCAAAAATAACCATCAAAGTTCACTCACACATCACAAATAATTTCAACAGTTTATAAACAAACAGCAAATTCAAATGCGTTACCTGGAAAAAGCGTCAAAAGTCCATCTCCGTTGAAGAAGCTCTATATTCCTGAACCCCTCGGCTTCGTGATTAGGCGCTGCTCCACCAGCTATTCATAAATGACAACTCAGTTTAATCTGAGCTGTGTGCTACCAATTAACACCAATTTCAACATCCAAATCCATGTATATTACACTTGTTTATTATTGCATTCTTAATTTACGAGCATGTTAAAGTATACGTGGACCTCAGTTAAATTTAAATTACACTCTGTTATACTCGCGGTACTAACTATAAGACCACAAATAATCTAATACTATCTCACTGAAGGTTACAAATTTTTAATACTCTCAAGCTTTGTCAGGTGATTGGAATACATTGTTAAGCGATGCAAAATTAAAGAGGGCCATCCTATTTCTCCCAGAGTATTTATATCATAAAACTAGGCCCCCTTGACCACACTTTATGCGAAATACTTAATCGAAATTAATATTTCTCCAAATTTTGTATAACCGTTTTAAACTTCAAAAAATATTCCCCCGTCAACACGCTATATCAGACAAACTATCACAACCACCTGTCGCGTGCTCGTCTGTTCTAAACCTATCTATTTCAACCAATGATACATTTCAGTGGCGTCTTAAAACTCCGCCTGTAATATCTCTATTCCTGTCTTATGCATATTTGATGTCGCATTCTAACCTTGCTTGAGTTGTAAAAAATCGATATTGCTGCCCGCGTCTTCATGGACTCCACGTGGATCGAATCCGTGCTCTATGAAATCAAATGTTCTTATACCCATCTTTGTCTGTAGCGTATTATTGATCGTTCATCCCTTTCGCTCTTTAAGAAACTTTTGTTAGCGTTCATGCGAAACCACCAACAGTTGAACAACATTTCCTTGAAGCTCGCCTTGTTATCTTCACAAATAAGCGGAAAATGACCTTTCCAACGTGCAGGTGTGCTCAATTAACGATCGTTTAAAATAACAGTTCTTGGATCTTACATTTCACAGTATTTTATACAAGCAACGTCTGTTTGTTTGTTAAGAAAGCTTTTCGCCTTGGGATAATGGATTTTTCATGCTCTGATGCGTTTTCTGACATTATAACCCGTTGAATTAAACTAATTTAAATTAATTAATAATTTCTATTGGCTTATAAAACTGATTTTCTTTATGAACCTATTAACTTTTAATCCCTAATTATAAAATTATGTCAATACTTGTTACTTTAAATTCAATAGATGAAATAAATTTTGCACGTAAATATAATGTTCATCTCTCTAGACAGGGTGTTTGAAATTGCATTGTTTATACCCAAATTTAATCCTTTAAATCCACTACAATATATATATATATATATATATATATATATATATATATTATACTGTCAAGAAGGGGGTGGGCTTATAAAATGTTTAAATAGGGCTTCGAAACGACTTTGCTAGAATGGGGGTATATTTGGTTTTGTTTGAGTATTTTCTTTCAGGTATTTTTGGTTTATAAATTAACAACAACTATTCCACGTTTATAAATTTATAAAGCTTTTGAAACTGCATTGCATTCAACAACATATACCGGCCATAGACCAGGCTAAGCTAGTTATAAGTTTGCATTGTATACGTATTTTAATTGTTATGGTTGCACGTATATGAAATTTAATTTGGAGTTAGCGTTTTCAGAATCTTTTGAATGTAAAACAAATATCAAAATTGTGTGGTATACTGCACGCTTTTAAAATTTTAAGGAGTTAAGTGATACTCCCGTAAAATTTGTAAATCAATTTCAGTTTGAATATGTTTTAACAATTAAAGATTGGTTATGTAATGACAGGACGTTTACCGAATAAGACATAAATGTCTGTTGCGTACAATTTAAAAGCTGAACCATCAAAGTTTGTTAGCTATTTTCAATATTGTAAAAGTTCAATATACATAAATCACTGGATTACAAACCATCTAGAAAATGAATGTATCTAGAGAAAACAACTGTATTATTAATCAATTATTAATAATTATAAATTACATAGTGTGCGTAGAGATAGTTGCTATGGCAACGGAAACAAAAGAAGACGGTTTTTATTTTATAAGGGACTTCAAATTGATATTACTGAAAAATAGACGTGTTTTGTACTGTTATGAGTTTTATTACATTTAAAAGTTACGAGAAAGTTTTGAAAGTCAAGTTGTACCTGGAGATAGCAAATAGTAGCAGTTTTACGGCGAATAAAAGTTAATTAAAAGAGGGAGTGCTGGTCTGTACCGTTATTGTTTGAAGACGAAAGCATAGTGGAATTGGAGTTATCTGAGTATTTGTATAACATAAAATTTGTAGAAATATTAGTAGTTTTATAGTCTGGAGATTACCAGTTGCTCGAGTTACTTATTATTTACAGGAGGTGCCTGCAGTTGGTCACTTGGCTTCAGGACGGCTGGAAGGCGGCGCTTGTATCTGGATTCCAGGTATTAGTATTTAATATCTACGCAGTGCTTTAATCAAATTTATAAAAGTGGAACTAGTGTTTGGGAATACTTTTGGCATTTACAATTATTTGAAGAATGCTTGTGTATTCGGTTGCAATTGTCATAATTGTCCTAAGATAAAAAAAGAAAGATCAATCCTGTAATCATGAATAAACAATACAAAATAGGTGGTAATTGATTATAAAAGGGTTCTCTATAACTCAATATATACCAAAATATAACAGATGGCGCTAACAACGTGAGGCAGAGTAGATTTGTTAGTTGTACGTTGCATATATTCTATTTAAAAGTGAAAATTAATATTTGATTGACGTTTCATATATATTTATTTGACAGTTGTTGAAGGTTTTGAATTTATTGTAGTAGGCTAAGACGTAATTTGATATTCACACTTTGGTCAATTTTAGCGGCGGTAAAACATTAGGTGGGGCTCGAATAGGTAAATAACTTCGCAACAAAATATTTGTTCGCCTAAAAGGGGGGCTCGATAGGGCTGATTCAGATTTGCAGAGGTTGTGTAGCTTAGTGGGGCACATCATTGAAGTTTATTTTGAAAATTAAAGGGACATGTCTGATGAGGAGAGAATCACGAGGTCAGGGAAAGTTTATGGAGTTGAGACTGGTGTGAGAGGGCAACCGGTGGTTAAGACTGTAGCAGCAGGGGATGCTAGGGATGAAGCTGGAGGATATGTGGAGCCGGAGGTGATTATTGTGAATTCAGGGGTACATCGGGAGAAAATGAAATTGATAAGGAAAAGAGAATATGCAGATCCAAGATGTGATGATGGTTTTGTTGGAATTAAAAGGGTCGTTAACTAAGTCGCATGAAGAATTGAGAGGATCATTGTTGGCCGAGGTTAGAAATTCACAAGCGGAAGTTAAGGAAAAATTTGATATGATGGAAATGAAAATTGAAGGAATTAATGTATCAATACAGAGCAGTTTGTGTTCATTTAAGGATGAAGTTCTGAAGGACGTAGAGGATAGAGTCCAGGTTGTAGAAGGAAGGTAACAACAGGTTTAAATGAATTAAGGGAAGAGCTGTACATGGTCGAAGTTAGACAGACAGAAAATTGCAGAATTTAGGTGAAATAGTTCGGATTCAGACGGAGGACAATATTAACTCTAAAACGAAATTATAG
This sequence comes from Platerodrilus igneus, assembly GCA_036346225.1. Classification (NCBI taxonomy): domain Eukaryota; kingdom Metazoa; phylum Arthropoda; class Insecta; order Coleoptera; family Lycidae; genus Platerodrilus; species Platerodrilus igneus. The sequence goes on along the minus strand of JARFIW010000929.1, from coordinate 2,887,146 downwards.
GCAAATTGCGGGCGAGTCAGGAGGTGGCAGAGAAGCTGAGAAGGGATACGACGGTTCTGGGGAATACGGTAAATGGATTGTCTGGTCTTGAAGGGAATGTTAGACAGATGAGAGAACAGTTGGTTGAATTGGAAAGGGGAAGAGTTGTTTGTGATGCAGGATACCAGTATAGGCTAGGAAAGAGACCTTGCCGAGGTTTGAAGGCAGAAAGAATGAGCAGCCGATGGTCTATCTTAGCAAGTTGGACGAGATGGTAGAGAGTGAGCCTGAGAGGGTGAAGATGCAGATGGTGAGCGTGACATTGGGGGGTTGTGCAGAGAAATGGCACTGTATCGTGAGGAGGCAATATAGTTCGTACGAGGAATTTCGAAGGCTATTCATAGAACAATATTGGGGAAACACGCATCAGGCTAATATTCGAACGGATTTAAACACTGGGAACTATAGGTCATACCAGGGATCGAGAGAAAATTATGTGATTGAAAAGTATAACCAGGCGCAGCACCTGATTCCTAAATTAAGAGAAGATGAAATTATATTATTGTTGTCAAGGCATATGGAGGCGGAAATAACTAGGGCCGTAGCGATACAAAACGTTCGGACTTTAAGAGACTTTTGGAAATGATGCGAAATTATGACGTAGCTAGGACGTTTGAAACGAATACCAGGAAAATAGTGATAATAGGAATTGGGATAGGAATAGCACAAACTACCAGAGGACTGGGGTGCAAGGATACAATTATAGGGAGAATGGACAGGACAATTACAGAAAGCAATATCAGGGAAATCAAATGAGAACGAATAATAATTGGGAACAACGTTTTAATAGAGACGATAATTATAGGGGAACAATGACTGGAACAGGACTGATAGGAATGACAGAGGTTTTGGACAGCAAAGGACGGGTTTTGGGCAGAGATGGCAGAGAGAAAGGGAGCAGAGATCAACGGATCAGGGGGAAATACCGACAGGGATTAGAGACCGAGAACGGGAGACAGATAGAAACTTGACGATTCAACACGTAACAACAGGAGACACGCGACAGAGATCGGAGGATAGGATAGAGAAAGTGGAGGTCCACGATGAACCCACGGTACAAAAAAAACGTCGATTTATTAGTGTTAGGAAAATCAGATTTAGGGACACAGCATAGTATTAGTTTAGTAGATAAGTTGTTAGATAATAAGTTTGAAAGAAGGCGGAGTTACCATTTATTCATATTAGTTTAGGGATTCTGTTTACACGGCATTGATAGATACAGGGTCGCAGTTATCGCTGGTGAGAGAGGAAATAGTTTTGAAACATGCAGAATTATTCAAAGGGAAAATTTATAGGGTTAAGAGTATTAATTTATGGTCTGCGATTAAGAGGAAGTTAACTACGATAGACAAAGTTGTACGAGTATCGATTGTATTAGGAAGTACCAGACTAGGTGAAGTAGAGTTTTGGATAGCAAGAGGATTATATTTAGATTTTATTGTAGGGATAGATGTAATTGAGGAATTTGGACTGGTTATAGATGGTAAAGCACGAATGGTAAAGGTATTAAATTTATAGAAGAAATGGGTGGTGCCTAAGGATAATCGGGATACTAGGGATGAGATAAATACAGATAGTATAGGATCAGGAAAGACTAAGAATAGAATTTATGATGGAATTGATGAGTTACGGTTATGTAATATATTTGAGAAGGTATTTGATGAGGAACAGATAGGATTAGTAGGGTGGATATGAAGGAAATGTTATATGAGTTGTTTAATAGACATGCAGGAGTTTTTAGTAATGAGCCTAGGTTTGCGAAGGAGTATACGCATAAGTTAGAGGTCACAGACGAGGGAAGTTTTCGTACTAGGGTATATCCAATACCATTTGCATTAAGGGTCGAGTGAAAATGAGATTAAAAGATGTTAAAAGAGGAATTATTGAATCAGCGAGAACACCCTATATCAATCCGGTAGTGGTTGTGCCTAAATCTGATAATTTAGAATTAAGAATATGTTTAGATGCTAGGAGATTGAATGCGATTACTAAACCACAATTTGAACAACCAAAATCACTAGATAATTTGTTATACAAGGTAAGCAAGATGAAAATTTTTAGCAAACTGGACTTAAAGAATTCTTTTGGCTAATTCCTTTGCATGAGGAAAGTCGGAAGTATACTGGATTTAGCATTGAAGGGGAGATTTATCAGTACAGAGTTGTTCCATTTGGTCTTTCAACGTCATCCGCTGCATTAGTTCGAGCCATGCAGAAGTTATTAGATGAGTACGAAGACTTCTGTACGCACTATGTCGATGATATTTTGATTTTTCTAAGAACGAGTTAGAACATTTAGAACATTTAAGAAAAGTGATCCGAAGGTTAGACGAGGGAGGTTTGAGGTTGAATTCGAAGAAGTGTGAGTTTTTAAGGACCAGGTAAAGTATTTGGGGTTTGTCGTTGGCAGCGAAGGAATTAGAATTTGTGAAAAACGCTTGGACGAGTTGAAGAATTTGAAACAGCCAAGAAATTTGAAAGGTTTAAGAGGATTTTAGGTGTATTAAATTATTATCGTCGATTCATACCAAAATATTCGGAGTTGTGCATTCCATTGTTGGAGTTGTTAAAAAGAACGAAAGGTGGAAATGGAACGAGCAAAGGGAGCAGGCATTTCGGGAGTTGAAGGCGGTATTTATAGGAACTGTCATTAAAATATCCCAATTTTACGGATCCATTTATTTTAAGGACAGACGCTTCGAGTTTTGCAATAGGGGCTGAGTTGGTGCAGGTTCAAGAAGGGAGAAGTGCCAATTTGTTTTATTTCGAGGGCTCTGAAAGACTGCGAGACTAGGTATTCGACAGCGGAAAAGAGATGCTGGCAATCGTATATGCTGTGAAGAAGTTAAGATTTTATTTATTGGGTAATAAATTTCTGGTTGAATCGGATAACACAGTGGTCACTTTTCTGAAGAAGAAAGAGTTTTTGAACAGTCGATTGTATAGATGGGCGTTAGTATTGCAGGAATATGATTTTGAGATTAGACATAAACCTGGTAAAGAAAATGTTACGGCTGATTTCTTTAGTAGGAAGGATGAAGGGTTGCTAACGGATAGTAGGAATGGATTTTTGATTGCATTGCAAGTGTTTGAAGATCTGGGAAGATGGTCGAATGCCAGATTTCATCGGATGCAAGCACACGAAGAAATAAGGGTGATCAGAGAAAATTATTCAGAGAGAATTTAGAACAAGACAGAGGTTTTATATGGTCGAGGAGTTTTGGTGAAAAGGTTATGGGATGATGAATTATTAGTGTTAACGACACAGGTAGCCGTTGAGCTGATCCAGGAAATTCATACTACGTTTGGTCATATAGGGATTCGTAAGACGTTCTTGATATTTAGGAAGCTTTCTATGCACGAAACGATAGAAAATTGGTGAAAAATTGCATAAATCTGTGTGAGACGTGTTTGTTAGGAAAGGATAAGAATGTGGTGTTGCAGAATCAAGTTAGATGTATAAGAGCGGAGGTCCATTAGATATTGTGGCAATGGATTACTTGAGTAATTTGATACCGAGTAGGAACGGATATCAGCATATTTTAGTTGTAGTTGATATTTTTACAAAGTTTGTGCAGCTTTATCCAGCGAGGAGATGTAATTCTAGGCATGTATTGAGTTCTGTAAGAAAGTTTGTAGAACGAATAGGTAAGATGAATAGGGTATTGTTGGACAATGCAACGTATTTTCGTAATCGAAGGGTTGAAAGTAAATTAAGGAAGGATGGAATAAAGATGACATTATGTAGTATCAGACATCCTCAAGGAAATCCGTGTGAAAGATATATTCGAGAAGTAATAAAGTTTTTGAGGTTAATAACGCAGGAACAACATGATCGGTGGGTAAGGTATTTACCGCAAATAGAAGAATATATTAATTTTGTACCAAGTTCAGTGACAGGAATGTGTCCTGTGACATTGATGAAGAAGGTGATTCCAGCAAGACCGTGGAGAGCTGAACAAAAGTGGAGGATATAACGGAGTTGTTGCATAAAGCCAAACAACAAGTCGAAACGATACAAAGAAGGGAGTTGGAGAAACGTAACAAGAAAATCAAGAAGCAAGTGGTTTTTCAGTTGGGGATCTTGTTATTGTTAAAAGATTGAGAAGGTCAAATTGGGAAAGAAATATTTGTGCCAAGTTGGTATTTCCATACGAAGGTCCTTATCGAGTGAGAAGAATTTTTGCAGAAGGAATACTTACGAACTTGGAGAATGACAGGGTGAATGTCGGGGACGTTTTCATATAGAAAATTTGTATCCATATTTCCATGTGGAAAGTAAAGTATCGCAAGAATAAATTAACACTGTAAATAATACTAACGAGCTTAAAACTATACAGAATATACAGAAACTAACACTTAATCCTCATACATAAAGAAAAAAAAACTATAGTGATTTTAACTAAAATTTAAAATTTCTCAACCATTAAAAGAATTACTTATATCCAGGAAGTAAATTTTCATTTTATTTAAAATCAGTGGGGCCTTATATACTGTCAAGAAGGGGGTGGGCTTATAAAATGTTTAAATAGGGCTTCGAAACGACTTTGCTAGAATGGGGGTATATTTGGTTTTGTTTGAGTATTTTCTTTCAGGTATTTTTGGTTTATAAATTAACAACAACTATTCCACGTTTATAAATTTATAAAGCTTTTGAAACTGCATTGCATTCAACAACATATACCGGCCATAGACCAGGCTAAGCTAGTTATAAGTTTGCATTGTATACGTATTTTAATTGTTATGGTTGCACGTATATGAAATTTAATTTGGAGTTAGCGTTTTCAGAATCTTTTGAATGTAAAACAAATATCAAAATTGTGTGGTATACTGCACGCTTTTAAAATTTTAAGGAGTTAAGTGATACTCCCGTAAAATTTGTAAATCAATTTCAGTTTGAATATGTTTTAACAATTAAAGATTGGTTATGTAATGACAGGACGTTTACCGAATAAGACATAAATGTCTGTTGCGTACAATTTAAAAGCTGAACCATCAAAGTTTGTTAGCTATTTTCAATATTGTAAAAGTTCAATATACATAAATCACTGGATTACAAACCATCTAGAAAATGAATGTATCTAGAAAACAACTGTATTATTAATCAATTATTAAAATTATAAATTACATAGTGTGCGTAGAGATAGTTGCTATGGCAACGGAAACAAAAGAAGACGGTTTTATTTTATAAGGGACTTCAAATTTATATTACTGAAAAATAGACGTGTTTTGTACTGTTATGAGTTTTATTACATTTAAAAGTTACGAGAAAGTTTTGAAAGTCAAGTTGTACCTGGAGATAGCAAATAGTAGCAGTTTTACGGCGAATAAAAGTTAATTAAAGAGGGGTGCTGGTCTGTACCGTTATTGTTTGAAGACGAAAGCATAGTGGAATTGGAGTTATCTGAGTATTTGTATAACATAAAATTTGTAGAAAATTAGTAGTTTTATAGTCTGGAATTACCAGTTGCTCGAGTTACTTATTATTTACAGGAGGTGCCTGCAGTTGGTCACTTGGCTTCAGGACGGCTGGAAGGCGGCGCTTGTATCTGGATTCCAGGTATTAGTATTTAATATCTACGCAGTGCTTTAATCAAATTTATAAAAGTGGAACTAGTGTTTGGGAATACTTTTGGCATTTACAATTATTTGAAGAATGCTTGTGTATTCGGTTGCAATTGTCATAATTGTCCTAAGATAAAAAAGAAAGATCAATCCTGTAATCATGAATAAACAATACAAAATAGGTGGTAATTGATTATAAAAGGGTTCTCTATAACTCAATATATACCAAAATATAACAATATATTGCTGTGAACCCTCACCATTAATCTTAAACTAAGGTTTTCAAATCGAGCCCCACAGATTGGGCGTCATAAAATGCTGTGAAATGTACAAAAAGCCTCGCCAGTTTCCTGGAATAAAATCACAAAAATTTTCTTTGGAACTCGAGCCTCGCTTTTGGGCGCTACGATTTGCTGTGATTCTTTTCTGATAATCGCCTCTTTACTCTTTCCGCCTCGGCTGCTCACCTAGTTAAAACTTTCATCCTCATTCATAAAAAAAGAAAACACATTCCTACCACAAACATCAACGTTAACTCTATTTACATTAATATTCATAATACATTAAAATTTCAAAATTAAATTTCAGCCTAAATTTCAGTATCATAAAATTTCAAGTTTAAATTTGTCATCAGTTTAATTTGCATCCAGAATTAAAGTCCTTGTAGGATGCCTACTAATTAATTTAACAATATTTGCAGACCTGAGTCTGAATAAAAGGGAGCATCTTCCGCCCCTTTACGTTAATTAAACAGGTTAGTCTAATTGAGCTCAAAGACAGACCCAAATTTTCATCATAATCAAGAACATAAACTGCTAAATACTCCTTTCTACTTAAACAAGAAAATTTCACCTTAAAATTAAAAATTTGTTGTTTGTACAAATTCACTACTGTCCATTTTTTAGCAAACAAATTATAAAGTTATTCAACACACACCAAAACATCAAAAATCGAACAACAAAGCATAAGTTACCTGAAGGTTAATGCACTCGTGGCTCCAATGTACATCGTCCTTTGTTAATCACACCATTCCAACTGGGTTATGTTTACGGCTTTCGATTCTGAACACTTTTAAAATTTTCTACACCGTCATTCATCTAAAGTTGTTTCAGAGTTTCTCAGGACTCATCTAAGTATATCAAAATCTTGTTTTGTGGATCCAATCACGATTACGAATAACATTTAATTATTCACACCCCCGAAAAATAGCAAAGAAATTCATACTTCTTTCACGCTGTACCCCAAAACTGCCTACTTTTGTTTATTCATTTATCGTTACAAATTTGGATAATTGGTACAGTAATACTCGCTAATATAACTAGACTTTATTACCTTGTATCTTCTTTTCTAAGTGCACTAATGCATAATAACTTGTATCGTAGCACGTAAAGAGCAAACTATATTTTGGTATATAATAATTACCAAAATATAAGAGCAAACTGTTTAAAGTATTGAATCAAATCGAAAATCTAAGAGAGCACTGTTTAAAGCATCGAATAATCAAAAATCTAAGAGAGCGAAACTGTATTATCACCGGTTTATATAAGAGCCCGCCCGTACGTCGGTTTTGTCCCGCAAACGGACAATTTCCAGAATTTCGCATACTATGTTCCCTTTCGACAGTCGGGCACAGCGATTCTATTAAATTTGCACACGCGCCAGTTGAAAATCTCAGAAATTTTCCACACGACACGCAAACATGTCCGAGAATAACTAATTAAATTTTATACAAAAATGTTATGTTTACACCTCTCATGTTTGCATCTTATTTTCAACCAATCGTGACCCTCGTGACGCTACACAAATCACGCCTTTAATTATTAGTGTCTCTGCTTGACGCATTTTCTCCTTCCTTTATACCTTGGTCTGAATGGTACAAATCGACATTCTGTATTATCGGTTATCTAAACTACACGTGGACTCGCGACGTGACTTACTCGAGTTAAATAACCCCATATCTAACCTTCCCGTTAATATAAGCTACGGTTTATCCAACCGTTTGCAATATACACAGAATCTGCATGTTTATCCAAACCAATTAAACTGAAATTGACTTTTAAAAATACGCAGGTGTGTGAACGTTTTAACATAATTCTCAGAGCTTTATTTCGTGGTATTTTAACCTTGGATTTTCACAGGCTTTTATGCTTATTATACCTTAATAATCGTTCAATTAACTCCAACTAAAATAATAATGAATGGCATTGACTTCTACCCTTTAATTTTTAGTGAATCCTAATTAAATATTAATTATTATTTGTACACTTTGTTTAATACTCGTTACTTAAAACTTGAATTAATTAATATAAATTTTGCCCGTAATTTCTATTTGTTTCTTTACTTGGAATAATTAAATTACATACAAGTTGAGCATTTTAATTCTGCTTCTTTTTATAGAAAACGTCTAGTGAATAATTTAAATCCCTTATTTTTAATGAAATGAATAAATTTGTATGCTCCACGTTTTAATAACGCGTATTATCTAATAAAATTCCTTATACACGGTGATTAAAATTATTTGATGTAATTAATTAATTTTCTACCCTGGTCTAAATTTGAGTAATATATATATATATATATATATATATATATATATATATATATATATACTGCAAAGTTTGATTCCTAAGGCCAATTCGAGACCCACATTTGGGCGTTATAAATGCTGGAAAGTTATCTGTACGAGTCCCACAATTTGGGTGCCATAATGCTGCGTAAACGTCTTTGAAATAAGGTACCGCGTTGGGCGCCATAAATGCTCTCAAGTTTGTCTTGGTACTAAGACCCCACAATTGGTTCGTCATAAATGAATACGAAGTTACCTGTGTAAAGTAAATTTCAACAATTTAGTTTCTACGGATACTCTGCTGCTGTCTGGAAAATACCACTAACTACGCCACAAAAACAAAGACGCTGCACCTCAAATCTTCTCGACTTATTCAGAGAAAAATTATACACAAAAGTCATCATCTAAAATCAAGTTCTCAGATTAATTATATTGTATGTTGTTCCCTTATAAATAATACATTTTATCACATATTCCCAGATCAATAATCATAAAAGGTAACCTGGCTTAATACGACCTCATAGTAAAACCTTTAATTACTCGTGCTAATTTCAGCACAACAAATTACAAAAAGTCCCCTTTACTTTGCACATAATAATATAGTACAACAACCATTTTAATAACCTAAATTCCCCCTAAGCAAAATATATCAAAATAATATCATAAAAGTTCAATCGTTAACTGTTTTCGATTCAGTTACTTTTAGTACTACAGCACATACCCATAAAATGTAAAAGTCATTGCACATCAATTAAACACAAAAAGCAAAATTTTTAAGAAGCATCCGTTGCCTGGATTTCTACTGTCCATGTATCTGCTCTCACACCATCGACGTCTGCGGCCTTTATCAGTAGCTGAACCTTCAGGAATGTCCCCCCAATCAGGACTGCACCAGAGGTAACTGCTACCTGCGACTCTATCCTCTCGATTACCTGAGACTTCCAAATCTCTCTACTGCAGCTACAGTTCCGATTTACGGTAGGTAAACAATCATATCGTTCTACCATCAACCTCTACGCCATTTAAAGTGCTTACTATGCATTCAACCAAATATCACGCAGTCGGTATTTACCTATTTTCGTCCGCTACCATTTGCATTCTTTAAGACTTTTGTAATACTTATGCTGAGAGCTGGACGAAACTCAACACCACCTATGTTAGTTATATTTCAAACTCGAAGACTGTTGTTACTTGCAGACAAGTCAGCTGTAATCTCGTTCACTAACGTAGTTAGCGCGTAAAGAGAAGCGAAGATAAGAGAGCCCTACCACCAAATCCTTGTCTTTATATAGGCTTTACTGCCCCTCCAAAGTTCCTAAATTTCCAAAATCCGTCTATACAAACAAACAAAGTTTTCTTGGTAAACTTCTAACGGTTACCCAATTCTTAAAACCCCACTCATTCCTACGAAATTTCTCTACAAAATAATAGCTGCCATCCAAATCCTCGAATTTCGCCCCGGCACAAACCCTCTCACGTAGTTATTTTCCCTATATATCTTGCAACGGACACTCACTTCTCGGAAATTTAGTTCCTACTAAAACAAGTTGATGTCAAAACACACCTTCCATAATACCCATATTATATCCATCACCCCTCAACATACTCCCACAATTTTCTATTTCTTACCTTGTCTAAACCCCAATCTGTTCTTAACCAACCTCCAAGTCTGAACTCCAAATTTAACAAAAACTTTGTATTATGTCTTTCTTTCTCTTACTCCTTTTTCCAAATTAATCTCTCTTTGTTTAGTTAACCACTTGCATGCCAAACCAACAAAATAATCCCACCCAAAATATGTCTATATTAACATCTTGTTTTTCTTTCTCACTCTAATCCATACTTAACCAAATAATCTTTCTTTGTTACGCTTGTTGTCCACCTGTAGCAGTAATCAAACATTACCCTCTCTAACTAATATTCAAAACTATACTTGTCTCCGTCCCATATCTACTTTGTCTGATAGTCTTACGTTGTTTCTGTGTTGGAAAGTTTCATCTGTTCTTTTAAATAACATGCAAATAAGTTCAACTCCCTTCTTTCCATATGCATTAATATTTACTATCTTTATTTCAGTTTTCCCCCATGTTAAACAAGCACTTGATACGATACGTTTCCATCCTATTCTTACTTATATTATAGCTAACCTTCCTTGTTCTGTTTCAGTCCCTACATTCTAACCGACAACAATAAATCCCGCTTCCTTAAACTAGATGTTTGTTTGTCTTTTTTTATCTACAAATTATACTCGGAAAGCTATTAAAACTATAACTGCCTGTTTGTCGTTATACACAATCCTTAGAATTTCAACTGTTTAAAACGCTTACCCCCCTTGCTTGAAATCTTAGAAAAGCATTCTAACAAATACACCTCTTCGCCATAACGTAACTTTTGAAGGTTACATATCTACTTGAAAACTATACTGGTTTTTGCCTTTAAAAACCTTGCTTAGATAATAATTTAAATATGAAACACAAATCGTTAAAGCATTATATTTACACCCTATGCTACACTAATTACTTACAATGCTTAAATATGTTTATGATTCTAAAATATACGCCAAAGCATATTTACACACGCTACTTTAATTAGTATTCATGATTATACCTTTATGCTAAATTGCATGTAAGCATTCTAAAAGTTCTTTGTATAGTAAATCATACACTAGTAATTTGCAAAAGCATTACAAATTGTTGCTTTTTGGTATTTACATATTGAAACTTGAAATAAATTGTCAAATAAATTAAATAAATTATCTAACCCCTTTTACCATTCAAATACCATAGAATAATCCCCCTATTTGAATACAAATAATAACTAAATGTTTAGGTTTTTATTTGAATTCAAATATGCCTGTATTGAATTTCTATCTCTAATTTGTATGTACACCTATAACTTATACCTATTCATACCTATAAATATCTATTATCTAGCATCATTATTTAAACCTATTATTAATACCTATTATTATCTACCCTATTATCAACTATTATTTACACCTATTCCCTACTTAAACCTAATTTTCTTCTTAATTCGTAGAGTCATACGTCTAACATATTTAACGATCTGGACTCTTAACTTCGCCCCTATTTCTAACACCATCTGTACAACTATTTCACGGAACATACTGACGTGAAAATTGTTCATACGCCCCTACAATTATCTGCTTGGCCTTACTCACTGTTATATTTGACTTGGACAAACCATACGGTACTACTTTAAAATTAAAACCTTTTCCCTCTACAGAAATTTCTCTGTACCTTCTAGAATTTTTAAATAACGGAATCAACCAGAAAGAATTTCTCAAATCAAGCTTACTGAAAATTAGTTTACCACTTAACCTAGTCAAAACTGTGTCCATGGATGGTGGACAATGAAATTGCGGTTTAGTTCGTTGGTTAATTTTCCTCGCATCTAAACACAAACGAATGCTATTATCTTTCTTTTTGATAACCACCAACGGGTTCAGAAAATGTGTGTTTGCATATTCAATTATGCCATCTCTCGACAGTTTTGTTTATTCCTGATTCACTTGCTCCCTATATGCTACAGGTATGGGGTATATTTTCGAATTAAACGGTTCGGAATTATCCACCTTTAAGCAATGCTCATAACCTAGCGCTGTGCTCGCCTCTACCCCCACTAACTCAGAATGTTTCTTTATAACAAAGTTCGAACTTCTTCTATTTTCTCCTCTAGACATTTTACAGTATTTCTTTCACTTACTCCACCATCATCTAATTCCATTAAATTCACACCTAATTCCATGTCATCCTCTGTGACCTCATAACAATCCTTCCAGGGCAATACACTATTCCTGACCTTCACTAATCTCTTTTTCATGTCTAACTTTGTCATACAATCCATCCCCAAGATACTTTTAAATTTAAAGTCCAGGAACAATTACAAATTCCAGTTCACAGTTTAACGAACCTAACTCTACCTTTAACACAACGCTATTTACTACAGCAAACCTTTTTTATTCGGAGCTCCTAAATGACTCCTCTTAACTGGCATAATTCTATCACAAATTTCCTCCTTAATTTCACTAACAAATTCCCCAGATGCTAAACTTGCCTCTGCTCCTGAATCGAGCAACGATCCTAAATTATAGTTTAAAATTTTCACTTCTATTATCGGCAAACAAACTTTCTCCACTACTTCTGGTTCCACTTCCTCCTCAATCGTCGTAAACTCTCACAGGTGTTTCATATTTATATACTTTAACTTCTAGTGGTTTGTCCTTTATTGAAAATCCTGTCGTCCCTGTATCACACTACTAGGTCCTACTTGTCCCTGTACTACCTCGACATACGTCCTAACTTTCGGCCTATTTCGAACTCCATTGTCTCTATTACTTGCACTTGTTTATGCCCTTGTAATCTCGGATGAGCTGTTTTGACGTTGCACACCCGGTCTCTGACTCGTGCTTCTTGTACCGCTGCTACTTGTTCCCAGTTATTTCGGAAAGATCTATTAAAATTCATCCATTGTCTATTATTAAAATTTTCTCCCCTATTCTCAAATCTAACCTGGTTCACGTTTCTGTCCCTATTTTTTCTAGGTCTCCCCGTACTTACATCATCATACCTTTGTAGGTATTCCAGAAATGCCTCCCGTTCAGTAATATTCTGTAGCGTCACACCTCAACTTCAAAGTGCCACGATAGGTATTTAATGATTTTCCTATCCGTTAACGGCGGACTTAGTTGTTTCGCTATGCTATATTTCCGAATTGTATACTGATCCCTAGATCCAGCAAATTCCCCCTTATACTTTCCTGTAATCAAGTCATCCCTTACCTGGTCTTGTTTATGATCACCCCAATAGTGTTTTAAAAACTTCTCCTCTTAGTCTAAATATGATTCGATGTCTTGTCCTACCAAATCATACCATGCCTCAGCATTGTCTTTTAATAATGCCTTCAAAATAATATATATTTGAGATATCCATATTGTATCTGAAGCATCTGGTTACCTCCGATTTTGTTAGTTGTTGAAATTAAAGTAATTTTATTAGTATTTCTGAATAATCCTAACGTTATAAAGTCGTGCATATTAGGAATTTAATTCTACGTAATAAAGCTGCTACTGATCCCCTGGAATTTATAGATACAAAACATTTACCGATATAAACAGCTAGTAAAGGATACAAATAATATTTTACGAAATTTTGGAATATTATTACACGAGATTCTATTCAAAAGTAATCAGGAAGAGCGTTGGCGTTATCTCCTTTTGCTCGAATTCGTGCGTTGATGTATTCCTCCAGATTTATTAAAATAAATTGAAAGCCGAGTTTATATTCTGAAATTCTGATAAGCAACAAGAAGTATCGTGCGGTAAGACGGCCAGCGTCTCATTTCCTGAGGATGGCATCCATGCAGCCGCTTCGACATTCCGCTATCGCCTTTTGCAGTCTCCTGCTGTAAATCACACAATCCTCTTATCGATGATGTTCATACAAGTTGAATGAGTTGAATATAAAATTGTAATAATACACGCATGTAAGCACCAAATCACTATTACGTATAATTATTAATATTGCGTGCAGCTGTAAATCATACACGCTGACGTTCAACATGTTGCTTCTAGCCATCGTGGCAGGATAATTTTTAGAAAAAATGTGTTAATTTATGATGACAATACACCGTTATATTATTATGCTTATCGCTAAATCCTCATCTTTTATAAAAACTTAGTGAAAATTAAGGAAGTGAAAAAAAGCAAAAAATAATTACGTCTTTATATCTATTTAATTATTTAAAACCTCTTAATTATGATAATAATTAACGACGGAGACTACCGTAAATGTGTTACCGTTCAGTGAAGTAGGTGAGAAGCCTTAAGATTTTTTACTGGGATTATGAAAGTTACCATCATTCACAGCTTAGATCTTATTAAAATCATCATTAAGAAGGTAGATTATTGTCTATCAGCACGATTTCATCTTGCCATTCTTGATAAAATTACGCTTATTTGTGTTTATCTCTATCGTTAGCAACATCATACCTGTACCTAACAAACAATAAAAGATAATGGCATTTGTATTAGAATTATTACATCTCCGCACACTATTCCGGAGGTTGAACCTGATAGTAGGCACTACGAAATGTATTCTTTATCTAAAGACGCTGGGGAAACACGAAACTACGTAATGCATAAAAATCAACTATAAATCCAACATGATTTACTGAACATAATTCAATTAATTTTACTAATCTTGCTCACCACCAGGGCGGCGCCAAAGCTTCTTGCCCCTAGTGTGCAAATAACTGATTCCCAGCCTCAAGAACATTTTGATTTTTTTAAGCGATTTTGGGAATATTTTAATACATAAAAACGATCATCATATGTAGGTACTTATGTACCATGTGATCCAAAAGTCAGTTTACCGAGTAAGAAGACATGCGTATTACATTCACTAAATATACCAATGTTAGTATTCCGCCGAGTATATTCAGTATCTCTCCGTAAACTCACTTTTGGATCACCCAGTATATATATATATATATATATATATAAATATATATAAATATATATAGAGAGAGAGAAGAATAATCCACATTTGGAATGCAAATGAATGCTTAATATATATTAATAGTTATTAAGATGAAATGCAAGACGTAATTGAAAATCGTTGACAAGAGCCAAGCTTCAGTAGTATTAAGTATAACATCATCTAAACAATTAGGCTAGATAGCTCAATTGGTTAGAGCACTGATCCGGTAAATCAGAGGTTGTAGGTTCAAGTCCTGCTGTAGCCGTTCTTTTAGTGGTTTTCAATTACTAGTTCGATTTGAAATGGTAATTCAACTTGAAAATACAAAGTTGGGTTTTCATTTCATCTTAATAACTATTATATGTATATATATATATATATATATATATATATATATAAAGTAAGATGTATCTGTAAACAAACTCTTATGAAAATAATAAGAGCTATTGACAAATACAAATCGGGCTGATAGTTATATAGCCATTAACAAAACATTAGCTTTATTACTTCACAGGGGAGGTAACATCCACTGACCAATGGTTTCGGCTTGTTAAGCCTCATCAGAGTGAAATAGTTCCCAAGAACCCTATGAAGTAATCGAAGCTATTATAATAATATAATTTCGAAACAATCACTGTACTATAGCAAAAGTAAATAAAACCGCCATCAGGTGATAAAACACCAACACTACTAAAGTGTGGAAGTACAGAATTGAACCGAAACTACATAATAAATTTTATAGATGACTATAAAAGTACGTCTGGCCTTTGAGATTTGCGGAATGTTACAGCAAAATTTATTTGCAAACGTAACAAACCTTCTCGTGGCGACACCCGGGTTCATGCGCCAAAGGCAATTCAAATAAATAAAGAAAGTTTGCAGTCCGCAATAGAAATAGTATATAAAGTAAGATGTATCTGTAAACAAACTCTTATGAAAATAATAAGAGCTATTGACAAATACAAATCGGGCTGCATGGTAGTTATAAAGCCATTAACAAAACATTAGCTTTATTACTTCACAGGGGAGGAACTATTTCACTCTGATGAGACTTAACAAGCCGAAACCATTGGTCAGTGGATGTTTCCTCCCCTGTGAAGTAATAAAGCTAATGTTTTGTTAATGGCTATATAACTACTAGCCCGATTTGTATTTGTCAATAGCTCTTATTATTTTCATAAGAGTTTGTTTACAGATACATCTTACTTTATATACTATTTCCTGTTGCGGACTGCAAATAACTTGTCTTTATATATATATATATATATATATATATATATATATTAGTAATAGGAATAATCCCCATTTGGAATGTAAATGCATGTTTATTAATATATATTTACAGTAATAAGATGAAATGGAAACCCCACCTTTATGTAAAGTTGAATTACCATTTCAAATCGAACTGGTAATTGAAAACCGTTAAAAGAACAGCCACAGCAGGATTTGAATACAAGAATAAGCTTTCAGCAGTATTCATAATAACACATTCGAACCAATCGACTGGATAACTCAGTTGGTTAGAGCGTTGAACCGGTAATTCAATGGATGCAGGTTGAAATCCTGCAATGGCTGTTCTTTTAGCAGTAATATATATATATATATATATATATATATTGTGTGTGTGTGTGTGTGTGTGTGGTATGTGTGTGTGTGTGTGTATGTGTGATTAGGAATCATTTAAAGGGTCATATAGCACCATTTCGTGAACATACAACACTCCGACTTGAGCAAAATGAAAATTTTTTAAAAGAGCCTCAAATTTTATAAATACTCATTTGTATAACAAAATGACATAAGATGTATTTGTAGATCTGTATATACTCTCTTATGAAAATTATAAAAACAAATTTACCTATACAAAACGAGCTAATATTCACATAGCCATTAACAAAACAATAACTTCATTGCTTCATAAGGGGAAGAAACATTCATTCTGACGAGGTCCAAAATTCCGTAACTGGTCAATGCATGTTTCTTCCCCTTATGAAGCAATCAAGTTATTGTTTTGCTGATGGTTATGCAAATATTAGGTAAATTGGTTTAGGTATATATTTATATATATTCATATATATATATATATATATATATATATATATCTTGATGTGACAACGCCGGACGTTGAGGCGTCGCTGAAAGAATGATGTCATAATTCCCGCGTTGAAGCTTCACTAAAGGAGTGGTGTGGCAATGGCCGCACGTTGAGGCGTCGTTAAAATAATGATGTGATAACGCGGCCTTGAGATGTGATAGATAATAAAATTAATTCTTATCAAGTTTATAGGTTTTTAATGTCCCTGCGGTTTCTTAGAAAAAATATTTATTTATTAATGAGTTTATACCATATTTCTTATTAACTGACATATTCTCCCGAAAATTTCTTCTTAGTCTCGTCTATTTTAGAGAATTTTTTTAAAATGAACTTATACAAATACAGAAGTCAATTTATATGATTAATTTAAAGCTATATAATGCAAACGAGGTACATTTCTATAAAATATATTTGCTTTGACGGTAAAAAGTGTTTTTAATACACATAGTTAAGATTAAAATTAGGGTTTTAAATACACAAAATTATTTATTTTTATGCACGAAAAGCGCATTTTTATTACAAACGAATGGCTTTGTATTTATTTGAAAGTGATTATTTAGAAATAGGAAATTATGTTTTTTCGCTATTGCACATTAATTGCTTGGTATTTACAATACGCTTAAATTATATATGGTAATTATTTAAACGCACGCAATTGCATTTTCGCTTGGCAGTTTAACGGCTATAAAGTACGCTTGTATTATACAGGGTGAACTATTAATTTTCGGATATTTCTATTTTTTCGGATTCCTTTATATTTTAGTGGGTTTTATTTGTAAAATTAATTGCTGCAAGGGTAAAAAGAGTCACTTCAATTAATTTTTATATGGTTTGAACACCCAAAAGTGAAATTTCATTTATTTAATACAATCTGGGAATAAATAAACAAGTGTCATAGTTTGTATCATTTTATACATGCAAAATTTTAATAATACCGTATATCTAATTATAAATTTTGAAAGGCATTAAACGTTTTTCATTTTAACTTCAAATAACATTTCATAAGTAATGGTATTTTAAAAATTCTTGTTGTCGTTAGTAGAACTTTTATCTTTATTCAGAACAACATAATTAATAGTAGTTCAAAGTAGAAATAAAATGGCCTTCAACAGATAAATTTCAATGTCAACTATTTGCTGGCAGTTTTTAGAACAAAAAAGAGTTCCACCTGTAAACAGGACCTATGTAGCCATCTACCTCGAGTTACGGACTCTGCAGTAAACATGAGAAATAAAAAAAAGAGGTAGCGATAGACCTAGATAACACTATTGCACGCAGATAGTGAAAGATGCTGACTGAAAATTTCAGTAAAATATGTGGGTTAGCTCAGAATATGAAACAATGAGGGTACGCGTCTAATCAGTTCCAGAACTGAAGACCTAATGATGATAATTATGTCTATGTGATATGAATTATTGGAGCTAATAGTTGACATAAATTAAAAGTAATTAGTAAATTAATAGTCCTTCCATTGTTATTATAAGTGCGTCTCATAATTAAAAAGTGCATTGTAGCTATAAGGAAGTTAGTACTGCTAGTGATTAGTTTGAATATACTACCCTCAGTACATTAGAATTTCATTATGCCAGAAAGTAAAAAGGCTTGTATAATCAGTTAATAGAAAATTGTTGTTGCAAGAATAGTTTCAATACAATAGAATGCAATGTATTAACTGTTTCAATAAATTGTAGAATATTGGCGTTGTTTATTATTGTTGTTATTTTTCACCTTAGCGCTAAATTGGGTAAATACTGTATTAAAAACATTATCTACTGAAATACAACCCGCTAACGTGTTTTCTTTAATTAATAATACACTTAAAAATTAAATCAATTATGGAGTCGATTTTTAGTGATTTTTGAAATGAATGAATCTTTTAAAACATTCCATATTTATATTTGATTTTTCATTTCGATTCAAATGTTCTGAAAGGTGTGAACACCTACAAAACCCTCACTGTCACCTAGGACTGTTCTGGACAAATGTTGCACGATTAATGACTAAAAAATATGCTACTTCTAGTTTTAAAAACCTATTCAGTCACAACAAAAATAACAATTAAAGGTATTGGAATTAAAAGACAGGATACGTGCAGGTTAAACAAAGCAAGTATTTAAAATGGCAAATCTGAGATTAAGAAAGTACTATAAGGTTTTAACAATCCTCCATTGTACTGTAATGATCTATTATCTATTCGGTTGTTTAAGTTATTAATGTTGTGAAAAACTTGTAGATTATATTACCGTGTCATGAAGACAAGATTTATAAATTTGAGAATTTTAAAGAAATCTTTCATAAAAATACTTTGGAACCGATTTTTAAAAGTGCACAATAAAATGAATTGATGTTTATTCAGTTCCAGCTCTACCCTTCTTTTGTTTACTGCGGCAACACGACCACAAATACCAAACATCCTTTTCAGAAATATGAAATAACAACAAATGTGACAAAACAGACACGTTCTACATAAGACCCACTAAAATCAGCAAAACGAGGTCTAACTAATTTTATAATTTTAAAAATGTCAATTAAATTCTCTACAAAGTTGAAAACCTTAACCGTCGAGCCTATAGAATAATATAAAATAATTAGATACCAGCAACCTTGTAACAAATTCATTCTGTGGTGCTAACTTTTGTAGCCATTTCTATTTGTTACAGCTCTGTGGTATCTGATTTTTTATATTTCGCATGATAATATCAGAAGAAACAATTTCATAATAGAAGAAAACGTTATTATCATTTAATTAGCTTTAGATTTATCATAAGAAAACATTCAATAGTAACATATACTTTGAAATTGTCCTAAGAACAAATCGCCTTTAAAAAAAAATACGTTATGAACAAATCACTTATGTTGCCTAAATTGTAAGCGAATTGCATTCACTTTTAATATTACTAAGCTAATATAGCGCTTGCGCAGAGTGTCACGAGGTGACGCTTAAAACAGATCACCTGTTCTTGACGTAGAGGGTATCTAAGAAGAACTCGGCCATCTTGCTCGAATACAGCGTTAGCGAAGCGGCTAGATGAGAAGATGTTGTAACTTTGGCAACCGTGCTTTATGGAAAAATTAGTATTTTGTCTTGTTGACATTCTAATAAAATGACTAATGACATTTTCAAACCAAACACTTAATTTTCATCAATTCCTATAAAACTTTAAAAAGTATATTCCATTTACAAAAAAACTAAGAAAGATATCCTATCTTAAAGAAAAGGTATCATTTTACTAAAGATTAGCTTGTTAAGTATAAAGTTCAAAACATATGGACACATACTTTTCTGTCGTTTTCCCAGATGAACGTGTTCGCGTATGTCTTTATTTAAAACATGTACAAATCGTATTACTATCTTTATCATATATATTAGTTAAGCTTTTAAATAATCTTAAACGTATGTTTTGAATTAAGTTAAACACTTACGACATAGAGGACTTCTTTCGTGGTTCCTACTATACCGTCTAGCAAGCAGCAGTTAGAAGCGCCTCTTAATAAAATGAAACAGTATTAACAGAGAGATACGGTATGAAAATTATCAAAAATAAAACTAAAAAGTACTAGTATGTGAAGGAGGGGAAAATAAGTAAAAAATCAGAATACAAATAGGAAATCGGAACTTACAAGAGGTTAAGGATTTCTGCTACCTAAGAAGTTAAATAACGTAAGATGAGAAAAGTGCAAATTATATAAAACAAAGATTAGTATAAGGCCGTTCTGCATTTAACAAGAAAAAGCAGCTACCATGTTCGAAAACAGCAAACATGGAAACAAGAAAAAAACTGCTGGAAGCATATGTGTGGAGCACGGTTGTGAAACGTAGACAGTGGGAGAAGCGGACAGGAAAAAGGTAGAAAAGCTTTTGAAAGATAAGATACATACGTACGATGAAGATTTCATAAACAGACAAAGTTAAGAACAAGTTGATACTAGAAATGGTAAAGGGAAGAAAGAAATATGTGGAAAACAGTAAAAAAAATAGGAGAGATGGGATGACAGGACACGTTTTAACGCATAAGAGATAGTGCGAAATATATTAGAAGCAGAAAAAGGAAAAAAGAGACTACTGCGTACAGATAGTGAAAGATGTAGGTTGTATGAATGTCAGGAAACAATGAAGGTACACGTCCAACCACTTCCAGGCCTGAAAACCTGACGATGATGATGAAACGATATGTGAAACTAGTAGCAGGTTATAAGATTTTTAATAAAAGAATTTAAGCTCATTTTGAAAATGAAATATGCTAAGTAACAGTTCTTTTTGTAGTCTGATAACTTAAAAATTCTCATCATTGATCAAAGCCTCCAGCAAATTACTATTTGGTTTTACAACTTCTTCATTTTACAAACTAAAACTTATTTTTTTATTATTTTGTTAAGAACACGGATGACATTAATCGTTTTCTAACTGAATTCTTTTGGGCAGTTAAATTAATCATTTTTTCAGGATTTTAGAAACACCTAACTACCACCTTCAAGATTCGTAAGTTCATGAAGGGCGGATATGAAGGTTAGGAAATATGTCAGTTTTAAAATGTTAGGTGAATAAAAACATTATTTGTTTTATTTGATATTTGCTATAGTGCAAAATTTATGAGTTATCGAATGCTCCGTTGGCTGAATTCGTCCAAATAAACAGGCCAAGTGTCTTTAATTTATTTTAAGTTTTTTTGTAGTTTAAAAGGAGAAGTTAGTGTACTTTGAACTTTTAATAAAAGCCTAAGTACTTCAAATAAAGTTTTTGGAATGCAGATTTTGGTAACTCTTACTTAATTTCATTTATCATTTGAAGGAGTCTTAACATTCCTTCTTCGCATCTTACCCAGGCTAGATGACGCCCAATCAATCCCTCTGATTGTCCCTATTTATCTTTACCCTCACGCTGATACCTCCGTGGCCTTAACACCGGCTAGATATTTTCCCGATCGAAGTTTTTTCCACCTACGTTAACCATTTATTCCAAGTCCTCCATTCGCGGGCAGATGTAAGAAGAAAAAATCTGGTATTTACATCTCAATGACGCTTTTAGGCAAAATTTCACCAGTTAAACGTGCTGTCAATCCAATATCAAAGTTTGCCACAACGTATTCCAACAAAAATAACCTCTTAATCCTTTTATAAAGAGTATATTACTTCCATTGTACAGTAGCTTTTATACAGTATGTGTTGTGAGCTTTGAACCTTTGATTAAATATATTTTATAAAAAAAACCTATTTTATAGATTTGTTTCGTCAATAAAGTGTCGCCCACTAAAGGGTGTTCAATAAGCACCACGAAATTGGCAATTTCAATATCAAGAGTTGAAGTTAATACAGTCCTGTCCTTTTTGTCCGGTCAAATAATATTTCCTAGTTTAAAAGATCCGGCGGGACTATAAAAATTACAAACTAATAATCCCCTCTGGTAACTTTAGTTTCCTATATAAAATTATTATACCAATGACAAATTCTACGAAGCAGGCACTTGGCGTCGCACTACATAGGCAAAAAACAATTGAAGGTCTCATTTTTTAAATGACATTTTACTAAACGTGCGTTACAAATGCACAAACATATGCGCAACGTTTCATCTCTCAGGGAGTCGATTCTCGACGTTATTCCCATGAGAAGCGTTACGTCATTCCCATGAGAGTAAGTGATTCGTATTCTTCACTCGGCTCGGTGGGAAAAATTCCCATGCCACACGTTGGAAAATACTTCTGTAGTATTAGAACATGGGCGGCTCCGTGGTGTAGTTGGTATGCGTGTGACTACTATGCCCAAGATCCCGGGTTCAAATCCCGACACGGTCCGCTTGAAAAATGGTAAGCGAGCATTTTTCACAAAAATGCGCCCCCGTTCGGATGAGAGGTAAAATGGAGATCCCGTGCGTGAGTGTTGTCACGCACGTTAAATATCCCTACCTTGCTTGGAACAGCAAGGGTTCGGCAAAATTCCAAATTTTCCAGGTAAAAAAAACTCGCTTCCTGGCCAATGTAGTTACTTCGGGTGGAGCATTGGAAAATCAAATGTAAGCTATTAAAACATGGGAAAGTGTTTTTCGTTAGAATGTTAGTTGTGATGCGATGCATCAAGAGTCAAAGAATTTTTGTTGCAATAGAAAACAAATGATAATAAATGTAACCCCTATCAATATATAACACTCTCCATTAATAACTGCTCCACGATTATAGGTTTACGTTTCTACAAATAATCCTGTATACTTCTTGATAATTTATTATTTATTTATTACTGGTTGCAATTTAGAATGGGTGAAATAATTGTAAATCAAACTCTACAAAATTTTGCAGCAGTTGAAAATGATCCACCACGTTATTTTAGAATACAGTGGCAAATTGTTGATCAGGACAATATTAGTGACAAAAAATTTATAGTTTCTCCACTTGTCTAAACCTTTAGTGCACAAAATTTAATAATTAAGTTGGAAGGGTACCCGAATCAATCTGGACATACAGCAGAATTAAAGATAGTTTCGTATTTTTCAACATTAGAGAATATGTATCATAGCTAGGTGTTCTAGGTTTTAGGTTCTAGGTTTTACCTACCAAACGAATATTGGAGATCACAAATTTTTATTCTTCTTAATCTTCTTTGGGAATGAAACCACTCATAGTTTTTAAAATCTATTTTATTTACGTTTCGATCCATGACCTAGGATCGTTGTCAAAATAATAAAAACTTCAAGTTTGACGTTTATGACATAAATCAAAGTAACCTTCAATTTATGTCATAAACGTCAAACTTGAAGTTTTTATTATTTTGACAACGATCCTAGGTCATGGATCGAAACGTAAATAAAATAGATTTTAAAAACTATGAGTGGCTTCATTCCCAAAGAAGATTAAGAAGAATGCTAAACAAACCACAACAAACATACAGGGAGTATTCACAAATTTTTAGCTGTAAGTCAATCATCAGTTAGTCGTTGTGTAGCCGAGATAACAAATGCTCTCAATAGAAATGAAATCTTCAATAAATGGATACACCTTTCTGCAGATCCTAAACGCTTAAACATATTAAAAAAACAGTATGTATAGTTTAATACCCAGACGTTTTAGGTTTTTAAAATTATGGCATTGGTGGAGTAGTTAGGGCGATTGACTGCATCCGGGTAGCTATAGTTCTTCCCCCACACAATGGGAAATGTCCTGGAACATATTTACGTGAATAGAAAAAATTACCATTCAATAAATGCACAAACAGTAAGCGTGGCGCAACTAATTGCATTTTAAATGTGTGGCAGGAATTTAAAGAATAATGTTGGTTAATGGAAGATATCCCGGCAGCACCCATGATGCATTTATTTGAAATAATTGAAACTTAAAACCAATTATGCAAAAAATAAAGAGATTAAATGACATTTTTAACGGGTAGGTATTGTAATGAGCATTCTTTTACAATAAATAGCAACTGATTACACAAGCCTTTCCAACTACTCGTAGCTACATTCAAATTGTAAAATACTCTCGGCATTTTATTTCCAGCTAATTGCTAACATTACAAATACAAACTTTTTAAAAGCAGCAGTACTATCTTCTTAATTACTATCGAAGCACTTTAAATATATTTTATCGAAGCACTATAATTAACTATCCAAGTATTAATTATTAATTTATATCGATCACTAAAATAATTTATATCACATAGAGCGATCTATTTTAACAATATGTGCTATTCATTTATTTTATATCACGATTTTATGGCTAATATTACAATCAAGAGTAATGAATTATAACTCAACTCTAAAACTCCTAACGGGCAAATTGTATGTTATTCAATTGTTCCAGATTATTTAGAGAACGTACCAGAATTATGCAAATAACATCCAGAAAACTCTTATAGTAAGGTTAATATAGCTCTTTAAGTAAAAACCCTTGATACCTGTCGATCAAGTCCATCTGAAGATGTCACACCACAGGGTGACTACCAATTATCTTTTGTGTACAGATGCCTCGTTTACGTTGTACTGTATTATTCTTGTTAAAGGTTAGACTAAGTGACATGTCGTTACATTGTATATACAGTATATGATTATAATTATAACAGATTATTTATTTAAGAAGACTTTGGTTATCCACTAAAAGAATGGTTACATGCACTAATTCGAAATCCTGAACCACCAGGTACATCAGAAGATGCGTATAATAATGCATTTAAGTTTAGTTGAACAACAACTGAGCGTTGCAATGGGATGTTAAAAACAAAAACCCGCTACTTGTTAAAGCATCGAGATTTACAATGCTCTAAGTGTGGCATCAAAAATTATAAATACATGCACTGTGTTGCATAATATGTGCATTGCACACAACATCGCAGAACCAGAAGATGAAGATTAACTGCTAGATTTAGGGTCGGATTTTAATGCAGAAGCGTACAATAAGGCAGAAGCGAGGAATGCTGAATTAGTAGATGGCAGGCTATTTCAACCCCAATTAATTACAAACTTTGTAGACTTCTTTTCTTTCAAGATATTCTGCTGCACCATAGTTTTAAATAGTTATTTATGTGTATTTTAAATAAAAAATACATAAATGTGAAAATATAATAAAACGGATAAAAACATTAAAACACGAATTAGCATAAATTATTTCTTTAAGACGGTATTCAAGATTTCTAAAGCAAAAGTAATTCGTTCTTTAACAACAACATCACGATGATGTAATTTTAATTTTTCCTTACAATAATCTTGTTTGTTTTAGCACTTCAATAAGAATATTCCCTATTAACAATGGGTGGCATCAACGGGAATTTGTTTCGTCGATGTATTAGTGTTGCGGTTTGTCAGCGATACCGTTGTTCTGCTGTTGAATTTTGTAGATGCTTCGAATGTCTGCTCCTCATGTAACCCAACATAATAATTGTGTTCATCTTAAAAATAAAAATATTAAAATATTTAAACATAATATTTGTACATACACGAAACTCTTCATAAGAGGTTTGAACAAATTTGCCACCCCTCTACTGCAGTTGTACCTACTAGGGTTAAAATAACTTCCACGTTTTTTGATAATGCCAGAACTAGAGCAAGATCTCCACCAGCACCTTCAGTATATTGCTTTTGTTCTGTGCTCTTTCTTTTTATATTTTTTTTAAATATTGTCATGCTTAAAATAAGAGGATAATTATTCAAAATCAGGGAGATACAATAATCTTTGTGGTTAGAGTAGTCCTAGAAATCAATTGAAATACCTTACCCTTCACCCAGGCTTTGGTATCTTCCGGTAAAAGCGATCAGTTTCAGTTCTATGTCTTGCCATTTTTTTGTGCATTCACATAGGTGAGTGATTGAAAACTTAAATTTTCTTTCTTACTTCATAAATGCTGTTAAACAAACCCCTTGACTGTCACTTAAGTGCCTGGATTTCAAATGCGACAATTTATTACTATTTTTCATTATTGCAGCGTCGTTTAGTCTACTTCTCACCAGAATTATTACATTGGAATGTTAGCGACGCATTTGCACACAAAAGATGATTGATAGGCCCCGCACGGACGATGGACTTAATCGACAGGTACAAGAGTTTTGCATTTGAGAGCTTTATTTAGCTTACAATTGGTAAAATTGAAATATTATTTACATATTCTGGTATGTTCTTGAAATAATTAAAACGATTGAATAAACTATAAATTGCCGTGATGAGCGTTATTTAGTTCAGTTCTAGTTAAAGCTTTAATAAAAATATGAGTTTCAATTTAAAGTTTTGAAAGTCATGAAACTAAATATATTAGTGGTGGAAATAAATTGCCCTGTGTGAGATAAATTATTGTAGTGATGGATATAAATTTATTGTAGTGATTGATATAAATTAACTATACTGCATTAATGTAAGTTAATTAAAAAGATAACACCGTAGTGTTTAGAAATTAATATTTGTACTGTTAGCGATTAGCTGGAAAGAAATTGGCAGTTTCTAGAATTCTATTGTAGCTACGAGTCCGCAGGGGTTTGTGTAATGAGTTTAATAATAAAGAACTGTTGTTTGTGCAAATAGAGATCTGGTTGCATTGGTGTGAAGTAGTGAGGTTGTAGTGAAAAAGATATTGTAACGATTCCTATTGGTATGCCTGTAACTCGAAGTCAACAACAGGAAATGAATAGCAAAATCGTTTCTTTCTTGAAGGAGTTCAAGTCAAGCATTGCGGAGAGTTTGACTGAAAATTCGGTAAAGCTACAGAAAAATTTCTGAAAATCGCCACAAATCTCGCAGGAAAACTAGATCAGAGCAAGATAACTGCTATTCAATTGAGAGAGGGGTTTATACACAAAACTACAAAAATCACAATCGCGGTTAAACGACTAAAAGAGGAGTTTTTTAAGGAAACAAATTCGGAAGCCAAATTTTCCGGCAGTTTACAAAAACTACAATCCAACTTTTTAAATGATTCGCATAAGCTGGAAGCGAGATTTCCAAAGAAATTGTTAGAAAACTCGCGTAAAATGAAAAAAAAAGAAACTGAGAATGGAGAAACAGATTAATTCCCTAACAGTGCAAACGCCAGACCCTCATTGCCAGTGATACAACAGCACGTTCCAGAATTTAAGAATGTCGGGAAATCTTAACTGACGCAAACGTTTAGAGTAAATTCACCGATATTTAATGGATAGTCAGACATATTTAGCATTTCGAGGCTACTGCAAAAGCTAACGGCTGGAACGATAATGTAATCTGCAACAAGTGCACTACGCTCAAGTGAAGGACCTAGAAGAAGCAGTACAGGTCTTTGTTGGCGGTATATTCGACGAAGAGATCCAGTAAACACTACGGTTGGGTCGACCAAGGACCCTAGATTAGGTGCTAGCTCATATCTTGAAATTTGAAACTATGACCAACGACAGACTTGCAACACCTACAGTTGAGAACTGAACAGGAATGTAAGTAGACCATTTTCAAGGATCCCAGGACCACATTTGCACCAGCATCCACATTTGCACCCACATCTGGACCAAATTTACATGTAAATTCCACTATAAAGTCTTATTTAGATGAATCTCCTCTGAATCCCTACCCAATCTCATTTTCATTACGTCACACCCGCATTCTTTCCACCCGCGAGATAAATCTTTCTCCACATTTCCATCCACGAGATAAACCTATCTTGTTTGGTATCAATTAATCATTAGAATTTTCTCAGCTACCCGAATCTCTAGGAATTTTTAGATTGCATCATCCCCAAGGAGCTACCCCATTTTAAGATTTCTTACCTGTAGCGACTTTTGAGCGTTCTTATAAATTTTTTTAGTCATGCGATACATCTTGTTAGTCTAAAATTTTACACAACGAATCTGTAAACAGATTTGAAATCGGACCACGCCCTGCAAAGTTATACCCCTTTAAAGTCCTGATCTTCTAAATTTTGCTCTTTGCTCCCACATCTGAACCAAATAGTTTTCTTCGTCTAGCCATTGCATCTTTCGAGATAAACCTATCTTGTTTGGTATCAATTAATATTAGAATTTTCTCAGCTACCCGAATCTCTAGAATTTTTAGATTGCATCATCCCCAGAGAGCTACCCTGATTTTAAGATTTCTTACCAGTTGCGATTTCCGACCGTCCTTATAAATTTTTTTATACATGTACATCTTGCTAGTCTAGAATTTTACGCACATCCCGAATCTGTAAACAGATTTGAAATCGGACCACGCCCTGCAAAGTTACACATATACCCTCTGCGAGATAAATCTTTCTCCACATTTCCACCCACGAGATAAACCTACCTTGTTTGGTATCAATCAATATTAAATTTTCTCAGCTACACAAATCTCTTTAAATTTTTCACATAGCACCATCCCCAGAGC
This sequence comes from Platerodrilus igneus, assembly GCA_036346225.1. Classification (NCBI taxonomy): domain Eukaryota; kingdom Metazoa; phylum Arthropoda; class Insecta; order Coleoptera; family Lycidae; genus Platerodrilus; species Platerodrilus igneus. The sequence goes on along the minus strand of JARFIW010000929.1, from coordinate 2,858,590 downwards.
TACCCCATTTTAAGTTTTCTTACCTGTAGCGTCCTTATAAATTTTTATACATGTAGCACATCTTGTTAGTCTAGAATTTTATGTAGAATCCGAATCTGTAAACAGATTTAAAACAGGGACCACCCTTACCATTTTACACACCCTCTAAATTATAACTTTCGTGCAGCTAATACCTAAAGAAAATCTAAAACAATTCTTAAAACTTTTTATTACAAACAATTTTACTAATACAGTTTAAATTTGTAAACCACATTTCTAAATACATATTTACAATTTTTATTTTTAACCTAGAACTCATATCGGGCTATACTTATTAATATTTATTTCTAAATAGAGCACTTTTCCAAAGACCATCGGACCCGCATGTTTCAAATTCCTCTGATTTTGTTCTTATGGTTTCGCTTAAGACCTCGTACATATTTTCCAGATTACTAGAAGACGTTATAACCACATTTTTTGTGTTAAAGATTTCACATCGGACTTCTCTTCCTCCATTTTGGTATAAACGCCGTAGAGTTCGCAATAGACTTTAATTGCTGTATGTTGTATTCTTTTTATTTATTAATCGAATAAATCGCTCTTTCTGCTTCCAAAGAAACTCGGGCACTCCATCGTCGACATTGGCGTTCTTTATGCGATAGCTAGCCATACGGTTGTTAAACGCAGTGCTAACCATTTCTACGCCATCGTCGCTAGTAGCGGTAACTGATGCATTTTATGTTTGTTGCTCCGTAAATGACTGCGGTATGCAGACTTTCCATTTCATCGCATACTTTACACATAATTCGTGGTTGTTTCGTACAAGATCCTTTAACAGCTGGCGGAGCTGAACGTTTACGGCTTAATGACATACCGTGCTGTTTTCCTTGTGTCGCTGTAAGTTGCCCATTCTCGTAAAAGCGATACCGCAAGTCCCACAGTTTAAGTACTTTGCTGCTGACGGATGTATAAAGCAACGCTGGACGATGTTACACCACGACATTTGTTCTGGTGCCGTTTGAGAGCATCCCTCCTGGTAAAGTAGACGTCACAGGGCTCGCATTTAAAAACGTTTGCAGGTACCATTTTAGTACAAAACAAAATCCGCACTATAAGACTTGACTTGTAAGCGAACTAACTTATAACTAAAGAGTTTACTCCAGCGTACCTGCTTTATGTACCCTATAGAATGCAAACCGAAGGTTTCCGAAGATACCGAACGAAGTTGAGGATTCAGCGGGGAACTAAATGATGTCATAATCCTTTGCTGCTCGTCCAATACATTTAGCGCCAATGCATGCAGCTGGTTCGCTTCGTCGATGGTGCGAATGCCGTTAGTAAAAACATCTGAAACGTCTTCCATGTTATACGGATCGTGTGCATATTAAAAATCCAAAAGGGTGATAGCACACGCACACAAATTGTGTGCAAGTCGTGCTGTAGAAGATGCAGTGCTACTATAACCAAAAACACTTTAAACCATTTACTAAGAAAATACCAAACTTGTTGTCTACAGGATACTTACTAATAAACAATTTAATTTTAAATAACTTCTACGTCATACTTTAGGAAATGGTAGGCTTGAATATTTTCAAATGAATCACCAAGCGAAAGTATATGTAGCGGTATTAAATTAACCATTAATTTCATTTTACGACCGTGGTTAATTATAGATTAAAATTTAATTTGTGCACGTTCGAGCTTCTCGTAAACTAACATATTTTATAGCAACAATGCGCTGTATAATACATGCATACCCCTTCGCCGCGCTACTGCTATTCTTGTAATTGCTAGAAAAGTCACTCTCCTTTTTACTGTTAGGATCGATGCAAAGCACCATTTTTTATACTTTCTATAGCACATCGCGGCTTTTTCGTATGATAATTAAATTTTGCTTCTGTGAGGCTTTTACACTTTCGCATAGCGGTCGATCGCACGTAATGATTTCTAGAACCGGTAAGTACTCGATATCGTCCAAATAGAAATTAGATGCTCGATGTCTGTCAATTTCCGATTCCCTCGTAAAGGTAGAAAAACTCAGTCAATCATCCATTATACTTCGACCCGCTCCTGTTCTGATAATTTACAAACATTTTCAAACGACAATGGGCCGAGAATTTTTAAACCTCCGAGGATCTTTAAGTCGTGATCAATTACACATCCGAGCTACGCGTAAACTAACATATTTTGCAGCAACTGTATAATACATGCATACCCTTCTCTGCGCTACTGCTATTCTTGTAGTTGCTTGGAAAAGTCAGTCGCCCTTTTTACGGGTAGGGCCGCTAAAAGCACCATTCCATACTTTCTTTATAAGTGTAGCACATCGCACACTTTTTGTCGGTTAATTAAATTTTTGTTTATGTAGGCCTTTACACTTTCGCTTATTTAAACATCTAATACGATTGATTAACCACTTTCGATTATTCTAACGGAACCACCATACATCCCGCCGCACCGTTCTTTTTGAATCCTATGGGCTTCACGCACTAACACCTGATGTATCTTTTCCTACTATTTGTTAAACAAAAACTACCGGTATCGCCATTGTGGACGTAAACAGATGTTTGTGGATGTGTACGAGTATGTAACCATATACATTAACCAGTCTAAGCTATTTTATTTAGTCCACGAAAACTACTATTTTCTAAATCCACAATTAATAATCGCCTTTATAGGTTCCACATTTCGACCATTTCCCAATGACTGGTGCTACGTACATGGAAACTTTAATTTCTTATTAGAGAATTCTTATTCTCCGCGCACTGCTGCGTAGTTGCATGCCTACCCTTTTGAGGTATATGCTCGTTATAGGTTGTAAGACCCTCGGTTTTATAACTACAATTCGTGAGACCCCTTTAATCTTTTTAATCGTATCTTTCTCGCCTACAATACAGTAGGACTTAACATTACTACCAACAAATTCTAATACTGGACCCCCATTAAATACGTCTTTAATTTTCCTACAACTTTTTGTTGGACAAGTGTTATATTGTATTTATTATACGCGGGTAGTCACTCTTTTAAGATAAATATATTTTGCTTTGGTATCAACTAATATTAAATTTTTCTAGGGACCCCAAATCTGTAAATAGATTTTAAATAGGACCACCCCATACAAAGTTATGTCTTTTAAAGACCCAAATCACTGATTTTTGCCCATCTTTATTTAACTCCATCTTTAAAACCCTTTTTTCGCTAACCAAGACATATGCTTTAACCAACCGTTTCCCTAGAAATCTAAAACCGCAGTGTCCCGCGAATACCACGTGGAGATAACACGTATACTCTGGCAACCAGGATAGAAGCAGGAAGGATTTGGAAGGTGGGAGAAGAACTTAAAAATTATGGAATCTTAAAACTAATATATACAATAGATTTACAAAATCCATACAAATATAAACAACTATCTTATATCTTTATGCTCCCATGCGTAGATTGTTGTACTATTAGGAATAATGTACCTTTTGTCATCTTCCCTCGATAAACTAATTTTATTAATAAGCTATGTGTACAAATCGTATTTTTACTCCGGATTACATACGCAGGCAAGTACTCGATACCATCAAATAAAGAATTGGATGCTTGGTGACTGTTAACATCCGCTTCCCTCGTGTACGCCAGACACAAACCCAGCCCATGAGCACCCTGCGCATGCACACCCCTGCCATGCGCACCCATGCGCGTACGCACTCCTGCCCATGCTCGCTGTCCATGGCACCCCTCTCAGTGCGACTGCTATTTCGGGTAACGTTACAGCCTTTTATAAATAAAGAACAATGTTATATACTATTATAAAATGTTTATTCTGACATTATACATAACAAATTTAAAAATATTTAATACCAAGCATGGAGTCATTTAAACTTAATTTTAATACAAAGTTATACACAGAAGACAGTCCTTTCTTTATGTTTGTTTGCAGTGGTTTTAATTTTATCTAATTTTATTCGCAGCTTAAAATTTAAATCGACACCCAAGTCTTCTATCTCCTTTTCTAACCAATAGTTTGATACATAAAGACCGTCTAGGTTTTCGAATTGTAAAATGTACCGAAGTTTGCCTCTATATTTAAAGTCTTTGATTCCGCCGACAACCAGATCCATTCCTTCGTGTAATTCTTGCAGCTTGTGACAATCTTTTAATCGCAGCTTTCCCACTATATCCTGCATACGTATCTTGTTAGCTTGATCGACTTCTTCTTGTCGGTATTGGAGAAATCCTTTTCTCCACACACCGTTGTGTAGTTGCATATCCACCACTTTTGGGAATATATGGTTGTTATAGGTTGTAAGACCCTCGGTTTTAAATGATCCGAAAGGTTCTTTACTAGGTAAATATACAATGTTTAGCAGAACCCCTTTGCGTGTGGTGTACGCCAAGGTTACGAAACCCGCATTCCTTAGTTCGTCTTTGTTATCTGCCATTTTGATAAATACGTTTTAGAATAACCTTTTAAAAAGTATACGGATTTAGTACCATCCTTTTCTGCAAGAAGACCTACATAACTAAAGAGTCTTTCTTACTAACCGCAAATGCATACAGCTTGTACAACCCGGATGTATCTAAGTCAGTCCATCGACACATAAAATAATCTTTTAATTCTTCCTCATTTTCTCTAATAAGATGTTCTTTGTCTAACACATCTTTGTATTGTTCGCGTATTGTCGCAGTGTTTTCCATGTAGTCCAATTTTCGCCTTTTTGCATCCATTTCCTCTAATTCCAGTTGTCTTTTCCTTCCACTTACAGCGTATGGCATACATAATGGGGTAATTTCCTTTAGCGTAAACGGATAGAGTTTACTACCAATATTTGCGCGTTGTCGTACAACCTCTGGGCGAATGTTAGGTGTATTTATCAATCCCAATTCCGAAATGACTATTTCTTTTGGAATTGTAGAATATGTGTTGCAGATTGTGTAAAATATGTACTACCTGCTTTAATGTAGCACTTGTGTAAGATTTTTATTTTATCTTGGCTGTCTTCCTCCTCTACTATCTCCAAATAATTTACGGGTAAATAGTTAAAACTAAAAGCCGAAAGCACATACTTTATCAATGTTTCCCTTTCTTTTGGTTTTCGGACAACAATTTCAAGCCCGTCAATTTCTTTGTATTACCATTCCCCAATACACGTACTGTAGCAGGTTATTATACACTAAACAGCAGCTATTTTGTAGCTTGTCCGATAGCTTACTCCACATTTTGACAAGTGGTACCGAGTACATTGGCGCCTTTAGGAAGTATAACACTATCTTCCAATAACGTTAAACAGTCTTTTAAGGGTTATACACCCGTTCCGCACTGACATAGCTTCCAATTGCACAATTGTATATTGTCGCTTCCAATCGCGTAATACCATGTTCTTTGGCCAAAGTAGACGCAAATGTTTCCCTTAAACGTACATCTGGACAACGTAAAAAATCTAGTATATGATTGCCAAGTTGTTTATTTAACACCAGGACTTGTTATCTGACACACAAATTTGTTGTATATCTTAATTCTTGCATTGGTTGTTAGCCATGTTAAACAATCAATTCCTACAGTTTTATCGTTGTCAACTATAATATTACACTTTTCTTCGTATTCGCCCTTATAGCAAAAGTTATGGTTTGTAGTTAAATAATTACACATCTCCATCTTGCTAAATATACCCGCAAAATCTTGGGTTACATCCATGTCAAAAAGATAGAAATAATCTTTTTCGAGTTCGTCTAATATATCTGGTAGTTCCTCCAATAAAGTTTCCAACTTAACATCTGCTAGTTCCACTTTGTATGGAACACATATAGGATTTTGGAATTTTTTATTAATGCATTCGAGGTCTTCTTTTCCGATAATTTCTTTTACTCTCTGACCCATCTTGTGAGTGCTTTCCAGAGAAAACGGAGCTTAGCTTTAACACCATGCCTAGCGAAACAAATCGGTCAAACTTTCTTCGTAGATAGCTGTTAAATGCACCACAAATTTCTTTTTAGGATAAACATCCTTTTGCTTGCAGATGTTTGTTCGGCGTCAGAAAGGTCGCAAATTTTAACCAACATTATATTGTCACAAAATGGTTCTGTAATTGGTGTGTGTAGTCCACCAGTCAGCATCTGTTCGCCTTCGACATAACAAATATTACCAATATCTTTTACCAGATTATTGTTGCACATATTTTCTGTCAACAGCCATAATCCAAATCGCTCATTTGTCGGTTTCACTTTATTCCCAAGAAGTTGAGAAACGTTAATCACCTTTGAGACGCTCATGTTTACCGTTCTAGCTACTATCGAATACTAAATTGAATACGAAAAAATTGTTCTCTTATGTATTCTACAGAGTAGGACGTATATTGCCGAAGATAGTCGAATATGTTGTTATCCGACCTAAGCCGACAGGGATGCGCATCGACATATATCCGGATATATGTAGGATGCAAATTGTAATTACCCCATGGGTGAAATTACCCCATAGGGTGAAATTGCCCATAAGATGACATGCCCATGACCACATGACCATTACCACATGACACATGACCAATGACCAATGACCATATGACCACATGACCATATGACCTAATTGCTTTTAATGAGATTAAACCCATTAGCACTAATTGCTTTTTAATGAGTTTTCCATTATAAACCAAGTGTGGACCTAGGTTAGATAAAAGGAAAAATAATGGGTTGGTCAGCGCCGCGGCGCGAACTTTTCGCTACAACCTGGAGTCACGGGTTTAATGGAAATCGTAATGCGGTGCTGGTGGTCGCTGCGGTGTGTGCGCGTGATGTGTGGTGTGTCTGGCGTCACTGGAATGCGGTGTTACGTGCAGGCATCACTGTGCTATCGTGTATGTGTCGTGCTGCGATTTCGGAATCGATGTCAGGCTTGATATTCGACATTCGGCAGATCGCTAGCTCTGCAATGGCAGATTCGATGGGAAGTGTAGGTTCATGGTGGTTGTAGCTGATGGTGACCTACTTGTTTGTTTGACTGCAAACTTGGTTATCGTGGTGATGTTAGTCGCGCTGGTGCGACTGCTGGCTAATTCTAGTGTGTTGGTTAAATTGCGCTGCGACAAGGCTGTCTGAGAAGTGTTATCTAAAAATTTGTGGTGGCTTGCACGTTGTTGCGGTGTCCGCTTTAACTCGTTTGGGTCCTGAAATAATATATTGTCGAAAATTACTCGGTCCGATAAATTCAAATCTGTGTTCCAGTGTGGAAGAATGTGGCTTTGAAGGATGAACGAACTCGGTGTTACTTTGATGGATGTGAAGATTTGCGGTATGAGATGATGTGAGCTTGACTATGGATAAATGATGATGGTTGACAACGACTGGTGATGATTGTTTGATGTGCGGCAACATGGTGACGCGTGGTCTGGTAACCTGGCAATCGATTTTCGTTGTCAGATGCGTTGAAAACGTGCGTCTGCTGGCGTGTGGTGAAGCTGCGTTGATGGTAGGTGTATGAACGTTCGGATGGAGATGTGGTTATGCAAAGGCAATGCTCGCTCAAAATGGTGGACAGTAATAACTGCTGAACCTGCTGACAGTGTGGGTGATGACGACTGAGTGATGTCGAGAAGAAAGATGATGGTGCTGGTTTAACTGTTACCGTGGTGTTGGAGGAGGACACAGATAAAATAAAATCTTAGCAGATGACGGGTGTATGTTACAGCACGCTGATTCAAAAATGTCTTCGGACGATACTGTGGCGATGATCGACGAACGTGCTGTGGCTGTCCGTTACGCAAATCCGTGATGCCATGCGTGTGGAAGAGCTGGATGAAATGGATGCAAGCGGGTGGACATGGCGCTGCGAGCGCGAGAGGTGTGACAGTTGAAAATGAGAGAATGGTGTTTGTCGATGGACTGTCATCCGGGTGCTGCGAAGACTCTTTAGTGGCGTCTTGCGAAAATTAAATGCTAAGGTTATTCTAAAACGTGTTTATCAAAGATAAGAATGCGGTCTGACGCTGCTACCACGAACGTGTATTCTGGTGCTCGGATCTTAAAAGGTCTTGAAAGTGTTAAAAGTGGTGGATGCGGAGCACGTAGTCGATCAAGCAAGGTGCGGATGTGGTGCAATGGGTGTCCGAACAAGGTGTGCGTCATAAAGATTGGCAAACTATTCGATGTGTGAGCATTGTGGAAAGAGATACAGGTGTCGTTGGTGCAAGCTGCAAAATTAAAACCGGCTAAAAGGACTGTCTGTGTTTTGGTTATGGGGTTAAATATTTCGTGTAATGGTATTGTTTTGTATAAAGGCTGTCGTGCAATGCGTCTGAAGAGTGCTCATGGCGTGGTGGGCGCGGTGAAGCGGGTGGGTGGCGGGGTGACGGGCGGTGGCAGATGGGGGTGGTCTTGGTGCTGTCGTGTGGCGGAACTCGTTGTTGCGGGTGGTTTATCGATGTGCATTCTATCAACTGCGTAAGATATGGTGTTGTTTATATTGTGGTGATTGTTATTTTCAATTGTTCTCACGCTCTCGTTCTGTCTGGTGTTACTCCGTGTCGTGTTACTGGGTGCTGAGTATTGAAACGTGTTACTGGTTAAAGATGGACAGATGGTGAAGTGTATTTAAAGGACTGTTAATGGTCTGTTAAATGTCTAGGTGGTTGATAAAACTGATGTATAATAAATATGCAATGCGTAAATAAAGAGGGCTGGACGTGTGTCAATGGGATGTGAAGTCTCTGTGACGGCGCGATTGAAAGATCTCGTGGTGCTAATGTAAGGCCGTCTGAACGCATGCAGAACGCTGGCTGCTGCGCGGATGCTCTAATAATTCCATGTGCGTGTGACGTCGTGGAAGACAGTTGGTGTGGTTGAAAATAGTCGCGGATAGCTAAATAAGCGCACATGTGTATGGTTACTGCGGCATCCAGCAAACATCTGTTTACGTCTGCGCCGTTTGTTAACAAATGTGATCGTCGGGTGCAAGTGTGCGTGATGGTGCGCGTGTGTTAAATCGTGGTAATCGTGTGAATGTGTTGAAATAACGTTGTGTGATGTGCGACGACAAAAGTTGCATGGATAAATGTGGAATGGGGCTACAAGGCGATGAGGCATCGGGCTGAATAGCGTTGTTACGGTGCTCGATGTGATTGGGCCGGATGGTGTCAGGTCCTCGGGGTTAAATCGTCGTATCGTTTGAATGTGCGACGAGTATGATCTGATGATTCTGCTACGAGGAATCGATGAAGCATCGGACTAGATTCGTGAGATCGTCGACCGGTTCTAAAATCCGTGCGAGACAAGCTGGCTTGAGCTGCGAAAGGATCGTGAACGCGCGATATGAAGATAAAAGTGCTGTCGACTGGGGATTTTGCGTGAATAGACGATGGCGCGAAAACGTGTGCTGTTGCGTAATATCGTGCTTAGCGAGGCTCAACGTGTAAATACGATGCGAAGTGCGGTCGTGTAGGTTCGTATGAAATATTCCTAACGTTCTGAAAATATGACTCGAGTAGTAATAAATTGGTGTGAATGTGTATGTGAACGGGTTATTCTAGTTTAAAGGTTTTGTTATGATGCACTGCTGGCGACAACTGCTGCAGATTTGTACGCAGTTAATTGCGCGATCCGTAACGGTAGACGTTTCGATGTTTCAACGGCTTCGCATGCGAAGGCCGGTCGCATTGACGGTACGAGCTGCGGGATGACGTCATGGTTCAGCTGTTCGGAAACTCGGTTCAGATTTGCGTACGTTTGCTATAGGTACGCTGTAAACTCTTTGGTTAAGTGGTTCGCTTCAGTTATAGTGCGGTTTTGTGCTTAAAATGTGTGCCGTGCAACTCTGTGCTGCTACGGATGCTCAGCGATAATTCGTGTGTCGTCAGCGTTACAATGCAACGTGGAGTGCTAATGGGTATCTGGGAGCAAGTGAAAGGTGCCGCTGGCTGAGAATCCGTGTGCAAAGGTGTGGTGTGCGAAGTCCCCGGGGAATTGGGCGGTGGTAATTGGCGCTTGTTTTGAAAAGTTGCATAAAAAAGGGCGGTAAATGGAATGATTAATGGTGTGGGTTTTAAATTTGGGTTGGGGGAAATAAATGGGCCGGGGTTCGAAATGATGGAGAGGGGAAAAAGGGTTTGGGAAAATTTAGGGGAAATTAAGGTTTAGGCTGGGTTTTAAGTTGGGTTGGTTTGTCAAATTTTGCAAAATTTTGAATTTTAAGGGTGGCCTGGATGAATTAAATGAAATTGGTTTGGTGCCTAAAATAAAGAAACCAGTGGTTTAAATTTGTGGGGGTTTTGTGGGGATTCCTTTTTTTGGTCCGGCTGTGTTTCCCTGTGCTGTGAATAAGGCTATGCGATACGTAGTGCGTAAAAGGGGAATGATGATTCTAACTGTTGGTCTTAACTGCTTGTAAAGTAATTGAGCTCGTTACAAAGTCGTTCTGAATCGGTTGTGAATCTATGGGTAGGCTGGGAGTGCTAAATTCGTTATGGGGTGCGATAGGTAAGAGTGGTCCTGGAATGAGCGTAAAATCCTGTGCATGGTAGTTCACGTAAAATGCGTGGACGAAGTGTGGTGTGTTGAAAAATGTTAGCGCTAAGTAAAACGAACTGTGTAGTCGTACTGCGCGTGCATGCTGCAAATGTCGCCATTTCGACAGACCGTGCGTGATTCTAACAAATAGTATAACAATGGTTGACAGTGTGGGCTGCAGTGGCCGAATGGCGTAATGCTAATCGTCGTGGTGATGTTTGCATACTGTGTTCGATGTCGATTGGACGTAAAATTCGATGATTGAAAAGTGGTATCGGGCATGACGTAAATGACTTTGACGGTCGTGAAATCGGCGTAGTGTGTGCGGTCTGAAATGGTGCGACGCTCGGTGGTGTGTCAAGTCGAAATCGCGTACGGTTCTGAGTGTTGCGCGTAGGCTGCGATGTTTGCACGATAGAATGAGCTCGACGTATCGCGGTTTGTCGATGAAGACCTGCGGTATCGAGTCAGACGATGGGTAAAGCTCAGGTTTTGCGTCGTAGTTTTGTATGAAATGAACATACATGTTGTGCGGATTAAAGGGATTCTAATCTGAGTGCGTGGCTCGCGATTAAACGTGTCATGCTGCGTAATTTACGATGGTGCGTAATGGCTGCATAATAATATGCACGGTTCGTCCGTACGTGTGTGCGTGTACATAATGTTGGCTAGGTGCTGATTACGATCTGAGAAACGCATTCGTGAATTGCGGTGGCTGTGACGTATGTCTAGTTATGAACAACTGATGGTTATCTGATGCATCGATGTGCGAGCAGTTGCTGCTGCAAATGATATGCGATCCGTACGGAACTGGATTCATGGTTGTAACGGTTCCTGCGAAAGGACGGTTGCGTAATTCGACTGGGACGAGCTGGAGATCGTTGTTAGCTGTAATCAGTCGGATTTAGTGTAAAATTGTGTCGAGCTGCTGGGTCGAAATGTTTGGTAATGGTGTCTGGATCCTTGAAAATGGTGCTGGTTTTGCTAAAATAAAATGTGCATATGTAAACTGGGATCGTAAATTGGAATCGTATAATGGTGGATTTAACGTCTCGTTGAGCTGCACGGCTGGATCATAACGGTGGCAATCATTGGGATCTGAGTAAGAATGGGCGTCTGCTGGTGCGATCCGTGTGAATAAATGGAGATGGAACCGTGAGTACTCTTCAGGTGGTAGTGTGTAAAAGTCAATGGTCAGAGGTTTTAAGTCGTTTACATAATGAGACTTCAAAGGACATTTTGGCGTTAAGAATATTTTGGAGAAAGTTCGAGCAAAAATGTACTGGGTAGGTGGCAAGGACGATGTTAAAAAGTGGCGACGTAAGTGTCAGCTGTGTATGCCATTAAGAAACCGCAAGGCTTCAATGAGGCAATATAACGTGGGAAGCACCTTTGAGTGAGTGGCTATCGATATTGCCGGTCCATTCCCTGACAACGACTTCTGGAATAAGTACATCCTGGTGGATATGGACTATTTCACAAAGTGAACCGAAGCGTATGCTATACCAAACCAAGAAGCTGCAACCGTCGCTGACCTGCTGATAAAGGAACTGCTTTGCAGATTTGGAGTTCCTATGGAGTTGAACGCCGATCAGGGCAGTCATTTTTAATCAGCGTTATTTCAAGAAGTTTGCCGGATACTGGGGATGAGAAAGACAGGAATAACACTACTGCGCCCACAATCAAATGTAATGGTAAAGCGCATGAACCGCACCTCGGGCAAGTACCCGTTCAAGGTGGTTTCCAAACATCAGAGAGACTGGAACCAACGTTCACGTCTATTTTTATTGGCCGACCGGTCTTCAGGTAACGAGGACGCCGGACAGACATTTGCATGTGCTATCCTGAGACCTGAGATACGCCTACCGGGTGACTTTAAATTTGGGTGTAAGCCCCGAGATAACATCGTGGGCGAGAGCTACCTTGAGAAGCTTATCCGTAAGATGCACGGCATTATTGGTGACGTCATGAAAATATCCAGATCGCAAGCAATCGGAGGCGTAGGCGTAGGAGTGTGCTTTTCGAGAAGGCAACCGTGTCTGGCTATACGACGCCAGACGGAGTTTTGGACTGTCGCCAAAGTTACATTGAGAGGGTCGTACGAAGTTGTACAAAGGATCAACACCGTGGTATATTGAATTCATAAGCTCCAAAAAGGAAGAACAATAGTGGTGCACGTTAACCGCTTAGCACCCTACGATAGTGTTGACGCTGGTAATGCTGAAGAACTGCACGCAATGGACGAACAAACAGTTACGCTCGTTAAGATGAACGAAGGTCTTCACTGAAGTATGATTGGTTCATGTCTTTGTACAGTGGCACAGGAAAGCGAGATTTGGAATCAGGAAGAGATTCAATGTGATTTATTCGGTGTGCCATTGGAATACTTCCTTCCATATTACGTAGTAGCGGACCTTGAAATGTCCCAAGAACTTGCTCGGGTTCTTAAAAATAAATTTGGTGGTCTGGATCAACTTCACCGACATCGTGGCATCTACTACGTGGTAAATATGTAACAGCCCTCTAGTAAGCCATATTACCTGGATTTGTGGAAGGCGTTAGTGGATACCAAGGTTCTGCTGATAAAATTTGAACCTAAGAAGTTGACAATACCCACGATCGATCATGGGCGTGGTGGATTGAATTAGATGATGATATGAAATATGCTAGAGGTACTGTTTCAGAAAACCGGAGTCTAGATCATGGTGTGTGGTTACAAGCTAAACGGTACGGTGCCAGCTATAAAGATTGTCCATTGCTATCTCTATTAAGATAAAAACTGCAGAAAGGGTTTCGACTGTCCTTACCGCCACAAGAACGTCCGACGTCCGGATTACAGAGTGTTTTGGGACGGACCAACTATAGGTGGGAGGGGGTGTAGTGTCGTTTAATCTAGCCAAAATAATTACATTGAAATGTAAGCAAGGTATTTGCACACAAAAGATGCATGATGAGCCCCTGCGGGCGATGGACTTGATTGACAGGTACAGTTTTGCACTTGAAAGCTTTATTTATCTTACAATAGGTACATTCGAGATATTATTTGCATATTCTGGTAAGTTCTTGAAATAATTAGCAATATTGAATAAAATATAAATTGCCGTGATGAGCGTTAGTTAGTTAAGTTATTGAGCTTTGATTACAATATAGTTCTAAATTAAAGCTTTCAAAGTCGTGATATAAAATAAATCAGTGGTGGACATAAGTTGTCCTATATTGGATAAATTATTGTGGTAATCGGTATACATTTATTATGGTGATCAATATAAATTAATTATATTGCATCAATATAACTTAGTTAAGAAGATAGCATCGTAGTTTTTAGGTGTATATATTTGTACTATTAGCGATTAGCTAGAAAAAAATTGTTGTGGGAGTTTTTAGAATTAAATTGTAGCTACGAGTTGTTGAAGTCTTGTGTAATCAGTTTGATAATAAAGATCCGTTGTTTGTGCAAATAGAGTTTTCCTTACATTTTTATCACTATTAAACACTTTTCACAGTAACATAATATAATATGAAAGGTTTTGTATACAGATCCATCAACACAGACGTGATACAATTTTCGGTTGTCAAATGACAAATGACAGATATCCTTGGGGCTATTGAGCATTCCATAGTATACACTTACAATTAAACCTTATGATTGGACGAATACCTCACATGTGTGTTTTGGAGTAAACATACGTACAATTATATTTCTTGTAGTTCCAATGCTTGTCAAGAATAACATTTGGCATTCCTATAGGACGTAAAAGATTTAATAAAACATGCACTGGTCTCAGCCGATGCTCCTTCTATTCTTGAACCTCATTATTTATTTAGGGAAGACGGCAAAAGGGCAGATGGAATTAGTTTAGTACCTTGGAAGTCAGTAAAACCAGTAATGTGAGATTTTACTTGTGACACACTTGCTCCTTCACATGTAATTTCTTTTCAAATAAACCTGGTTCGGCAGCTATTGTTGGTGAAAGTATAAAAATAAAAAAATATTATTCATTATCGGATCTCTATATATTTTATCCTGTTTCGAATGAAACCTCTGGCGTCTTTAGAAAACAAGGTTTGCAATTTTTAAAAGAAGTTGGCAAACAAATTGCAGATGACACATATGACAATAGAGCCACTAAATTTCTATTACAGAGAGTCGCCTTAGCAATTCAAAGAGAGAATGCTATTTCTGTTCTCGAAACAATTCCACCATCTAAAAACGTTAATGAATTATTCTTTTACCTTCAAAATCTTCCAATAATAACACATAGACTAAAAATTATACAATTAAGAAAAAAAGATACTGTATAGAACTAATTAGTAACCATGGATTAGATTTATATTGTTCAGATTTAATCGAAAGCCAAAATAATTATGATGATTTTCTTTCTCTCAACAAATCGACAAAACATTAAAATATATTCAAAACAGATGATATATCGAACAACAACAAAGTACTGAATGATTGTGTAGCCATAGATACCGCAAGAATAGAGACAATTCACATTGATAATATTCCTGAAAGCATAAAGAATATCAATTCTTCAAAGATACGTGGATTAGCAACTTTAGGCAATACTTTTTCTTCAATTCCGTTGATTTGGACAAACACCGTACTTATTACAGTTGCTTCTTGAAGCCTCAGAATCTAGACAATATTTCCACTACCTGATAGCAGGCTAAACCCAGATGATAAAGATTCATTCATATTAAATTCATTTGATGGAACTTTAAAATGTTGGCACCCTTTAATACGTATTTTAGCACAACATTAAAAGAATTACAAAGTGACAGATTAGAAGTATATAACCCAAGTATGCTGTTTTCATGCCTTATGCAAAAATTACCACAATATGTCGGGGGCCAATAGAATTACTCACATGAATTATTACATCTGATAGAAGCAATAAGTAAAGAGAATTTGCAAATGCATCAAGCCGTAATTCTAAAAAAATAGAGACTTAATCGTAAAATCGATTCATCTCCTGATAAACAGCAAGCATGTGAATTATTATTACCCACTGAACAAGTTCTCCGGGGTGCCTTAATTAGTACATTACAGTGTCAAGATTGTATGCATATTTCATGCAAAGAAGAGTTCTTTCTTGATTTGATTTTGTCAATATCGGAAAAACAAGTTCCACCAGCATTAATATGCAAAGCAAAAAACTTGAGAAAAATAAATCATCGAAATTACAGAAAAGAAAATAAAGGTTCTAAAAAAGAACAATCTAATGACATTAAAGATTCTACTAAACAATTTAAAGAGAACGATTCAAAATATGGATCGAATGCTGACACTGAAGATATCATCGAAGATAACACATTAAAACATAAAAAGATCTCCTCTGATAGTAATGTACTTTTAGTCACACATTTGAATCTATTGCTCAAGATATTCCAGATAATTTATCATCTGGTAAAACAATTATTGATATAAATAGTACACTTTATGGACGTAATGCTGCTGTGAAACAAATTAATTGTAAATTTGACCGGCTTGAATTTCGACTTGCTTTTATAAACGATGAAAACATTGATATAAAAATAAGTTTAAAAAAACTATCTTTATTGATTGATAATGAATCTTTCGTCCTTAATGACGATATGAAATTTGACGGTACATATACGGTTTTTGATGTACGTCAAGATAAAAAATGGACTGCGATATAAATGATACATGTGGCAATACTATAATGACAATATTTTTTGCAATCTTGTTTAAGCGAATTCACAACATGTGATTTCTTTACTGGAAATAATAAAATAAGCTGCGATTTATGTACAAAGAGACATGATGGACCTAATAAAAGAATTGTTTATACTTGCGCTACTAAGCAAATTCTTGTATGTTATCCACCTGCTGTGCTGATTTTGCATTTAAAGCGTTTTGACGTTTTAAGACTTCGATCTGCAAATGGTAATAATCATGTTTCATTCTCCATTCTACTAGATTTAACGCCATTTTGTTGAAAATGATATCAAAATCTCCCAACGCTCAATTTTAATAAAACTAAAGTGTTATATACATTATATGGTGTTGTGAGTGTAACATAGCAGCTCACTTCACGGTGGACATTATGATGCATATGTAAAAATAAGAACTCATTTAAAAGGCGATAGTTACCGTTGGCAATTTTTATCTAAAAATCAAAAACAACTCTTGTCCTCACCGTGTATAGATACCAAAGCTAACGCCAAAATTCCATTGAGAAAATGGTATTATGTTAGTGACTCTTATGTTTCAGAAGTGCTCGAAAAAGGGGTTCTTGAGGCACAAGCATATTTATTATTTTATGAACGAATATAAAACTGTTTGTATTTTATTAATAATGTTTATATATTTTTATTGTTAAAGTTTAGGAGATTATAATATTGTCATTTTGAGTGTTAAAAATTATGTAAATAGTTATTTTAACTTTATAGTAAATGTTCTGTCTGTGTGGACAACCACCTAGTGTGAGCTGGTCTCAAAATCTTCAGATGCTAACTTTGAATAAAATCTTGAAATTCATCAAGTGCAACTATTGTGAAAACTATACGTAACATCTTCTTACGCGCAGCTAAAGAAGCTGTATGTAAACTATAACACAGGATTTATGGTTTCAGTTTAGTCTGAGCTTCATTAAACTCTCTCATCATAACTAACGCATGAACACCAGCAAAATCAATCATATTAGTATATGGTATATTTCGTATCTAGTAAATGTTTGAAAGCTTGATACACATTTTCAGGTTTACTTGACTTAACTTCCAATAATGTAAAAATATGTCTCTTGGTAATAATCCATCTTCACAAATCCATACCAAAACTTCAAAAGATTTCTGCGTGGTTTATCGACAATAAATGAAACTGGTAATTGTATCGTAGACTGCACAGTCTTTTTAAAACTTTTATTTCTCAAACATCAACGGTTATACTTATTGGTTTAGTTTGCTCAGAATGTATACATTTTTGATTCTTTAATCTGCGTATATACTTTTATTTAGGGCAACCTAATGATCCATTACAGATATGGATACGTTATGTTCTACAACAAACATACAAAAGCTTATATTCTGTAATTTTTGTTAACCTCATTTTGTCTTTATGCCACAATGAGTTTTTATGCCTACGTAAATGCGTAATTCCGCCTTTTATTACTCGCTGGAATATGTCACAAAACGTTTCATGTTGATTATCCGAAGATAATGGAGTAACCCACTTAAATTCTTTTAACCATGAAGTTCTACACTTCTGAAGATATTTTCTTCATTTCTTTATGGAGGTTTTAATTGAATCATCTGATTCTATTTCTGATTCAAAACTTACTTTTTTCAAATTCTGATACAATACTCATTTCTTCTTCAAACTCAATTAAATTACCTAATGCACAAGGTTCAAATTTAGAATTCTTGTCCAGTGTAGTATTTCTAGAGGGCCCCCCCATTAACCAGCTATAAACAAAATGAGAAATAGTAATAGCTTAACCACCACAGATACTGTATTAAACAAGTTTTTCACTTTAAGAAGGAATTTTTATCGCTCATTTTTATATTTCTTAAACTAAGTACTAACAAATTAAAAAAAGTGACTTGTCAATTATTAGCATACGCCATACTACAGAACTACAGACTACAGAAGTACGAACTACAAATAACCCATACTTGCGGAAGTGTCTATTTTACCTTGGTATTGATATTATATGACAAAAGAGCATTATTTAATTTTCTGTCGCAAATAAAAAAATTAGACACTTTAAAATTTTCAGCACAGTTATTTCGAGAGTAACAAATTGGATCCATTTTTCAAAAATTATAATAAAATTTATAAAATGTAATAAATTTGGACCTATTTGTAATAAAGTAATAAATCAGCATCGAAGTACTGGAACTATTATAATTGTTATAAAAGTGGCAACCATGAGTAAACTAATTTCACAGCTCGAACTATTTTCAGCTTCGCTCAAATTTCAGCCACGCCGAAAAAGAAAAGCTCAAACCGAACTCGAGTCGAATTCAACATTATAGCTTTACGTCAAAACTATATATTATATACTACGACATGTACATAGTCGATATTACTAGATGTAGTTTTGTAAAGATAAAAAATAAATAATAATAAAAAAATTATTTTTTATACTTGCTTTCTTTTACAAATTCGCATCAAAGATTATATATTACCAAGGAAGCCAGTATTCGAAATAAATAAGAATTACCCTGAGCGGCATCTTATGGCATTATATCCCAAAACAGAATTATATCCGTATCAAATTCGTTCACATTCTGATTATAAGCTTCTTACTATAAAAATGCTAATTTTAGTACAAGCAATGCGGCAGCCATCAGTATTTTTCTAGGTGATTAATGGTTGCTTTTCTAGTCTGTGTATGAAATTAATTTCTACTGGAAACACCAATAGATAACTATTTCATGTTCTTATCGCGTATACTCGCTCGTAGAACGTGAGAATACGCGAATCTGATAAAAATATTGAATACGGCGGGTTCACCCAATCCACCGACCCCCGGCTGTTTGTTAAAGATTCTACTCGATAACGTTAGGTGCGCCAGACACGCCGACGTGTTTTACAATACACAAAACAATGGTTTAATATTCATTTAAAACAAATCAAAATTACACGATTGAAAAATCGGAAAGTAGCTATACATCTAATAAATTGCTCTGTATTGAATGTGGAGCATCATTTAAACTGACCCACTAGTTGCTTAATTTCTTGTTGACCAGAATGACTTGAAATCAATTGTTTGATCTTTGATAAAATTAAATTTAATAAAATTCAATACCTTTATAAATAAGTGGTCAAAGTGAAAAAGATGGAGTTAAATGTTGCATACTTGACAACGGTAATGTACAGAGTAACATCCCGAAACTCTAGTAGTAATTTCATACCAATATGAATTTTAGACAGTTTCACCTAGCCATTATTTTAAAAATGATGTATTCTATACTTTCTTCGTCATTATTGAACAACAAACAGTGCGCGAATGTGTAAAGACTATTAATTAGTGCGGGCAAATTTAAAAATACTGTAAACACTGCTTTATAAATAGAAGATCACTTCTGAACAAAAGATAAGTAAATCTAAAGCTCGGGCTTTAATACAAGAGTAGGTTTTATTGCAGTGTTCCCAAGATATATACAAATATTAGGTAATTGGATAAGGGAAGTTGAAGACTTTTATGCAAAGTCTAAATAATCGTTTCAAATCGAGCTACTAATCGAATTTTGTCCGGAACCTTAAATTTACGATCTTTCAATTACTAGCTAGAAGGATAGGATCATTTGAGCTTTGCATTAAGATCTAAGTTATTATTTCATATTAGTCACTAAAAGCATTGAAAACCTGTTTATCTTGTGCAATTATATATATATATATATATATATATATATATATATATATATATATATATATATATATATATATATATATATATATTAAGCATTCATTTGCATTCCAAATGTGGATTATTCTTCTCTATTAATATATATATATATATATATATATATATATATATATATATATACAGGGTGAGTTTTTCGTGTGGCAACGGTCGATAACTCCGTTATTATAAAAGCTACGTAAACCAAATTTGGAGGCATATTAGGCATGCCTAAAGTGCACATTCTAAAAATATTTGGAAGCATACAGGGTGTTTCATAATTCCAGGGCATATTAAACTTTTTTTTTTTTATAGAACACCCTATATATTATTACATTTTTGAAAAGCCCATAAAAAGAGCTTTAATGTGATATCAAATTGTATCTGTCTATTCCTTTTAGTTTTTGAGATATTCAACTGTTTTTAGAAAAAATTACCTCGATTAGATACATTGCCACTGCACTAATACACAACTTATGTTAATTTTCAAGATGCAGAAAATTTTATCATATACCATAGTATATTTGTAAATATCACTTTTTTGAAATTTCTTCCCAGTATACAGGGTGTGTCAGGTTTCGCAAAATGCAATTTTTAAAATTTTTTTTAAATGGCACCCTACCAATTTTATTGCTAGAATGGATAGTTCATTAAGTGTCCTTTCATTTTTGTTAAGCATTTCCTATACCTAAATCCATTACTTTCTGAGATATTTTTGATTTTCTTCAAATTTTATGAATGTTTTTAATTTACATAACTAAAAATAACTTACTATTGAAGAATATTATAAAACAACTAATACATTTTGATTAACAATCAACTACAGTTATCCAATAACAATTTTCACTAAAGATATAACAACCTACAATAATACGCTACCAACAGAATTCTGCCAGATTAACAATATGCATTTTATAAAAAATGTTCAAGCAGGAAATCAGGTAGGCTTTGAAAAAAATGACTATTACATGTAAAGTGTCATTTAGGTTTATTAATTGTAGTGTGTTGTCATTTAACACATTATCAGTTCTGTTTTAAATGTAATCTTTGAAGGAGTTTTCAAAATGAATTTTACAGTGGAAGAACAAATAAATATGATTTGGATATTGGGAGCAAGTTTAAAAAATTTCCTACTTGCATCAAGAATATACCAAGAGAGATATCCTGTTAAATGACAACACACTACAATTAATAAACCTAAATGACACTTTACATGTAATAGTCATTTTTTTCAAAGCCTACCTGATTTCCTGCTTGAACATTTTTTATAAAATGCATATTGTTAATCTGGCAGAATTCTGTTGGTAGCGTATTATTGTAGGTTGTTATATCTTTAGTGAAAATTGTTATTGGATAACTGTAGTTGATTGTTAATCAAAATGTATTAGTTGTTTTATAATATTCTTCAATAGTAAGTTATTTTTAGTTATGTAAATTAAAAACATTCATAAAATTTGAAGAAAATCAAAAATATCTCAGAAAGTAATGGATTTAGGTATAGGAAATGCTTAACAAAAATGAAAGGACACTTAATGAACTATCCATTCTAGCAATAAAATTGGTAGGGTGCCATTTAAAAAAAATTTTAAAAATTGCATTTTGCGAAACCTGACACACCCTGTATACTGGGAAGAAATTTCAAAAAAGTGATATTTACAAATATACTATGGTATATGGTAAAATTTTCTGCATCTTGAAAATTAACATAAGTTGTGTATTAGTGCAGTGGCAATGTATCTAATCGGGGTCATTTTTTCTAAAAACAGTTGAATATCTCAAAAACTAAAAGGAATAGACAGATACAATTTGACATCAAATTAAAGCTCTTTTTATGGGCTTTTCAAAAATGTAATAATATATCGGGCGTTCCATTAAAAAAAATATAATTTTAATATGCCCTGGAATTATGAAACACGCTGTATGCTTCCAAATATTTTTAAAATGTGCACTTTAGGCATGCCTAATATGCCTCCAAATTTGGTTTATGTAGCTTTTATAATAACGGAGTTATCGACCGTTGCCACACTAAAAACTCACCCTGTATATATATATATATATATATATATATATATATATATATTGCAGTGGATCCCTCTAAAAAATATCAGGATCGCCTTCGAGTCCCAGCGTTGTTGGGACGTCATAAAAATTTGCTGAAAAAATATAAACCATAATATAATATAAAATACCTCTGGAACGCCTCCTTATTTCTGCACACCCTGGCTAGCTCTAAAATCAGCTTCTTCTTTGATACCTACCATCCTAAGTTCATTCTTTCTTACATATACGGTCAAATGAAATTATCACTCAAACAATTGCAACAAGACATACAACCTTTTTATTTACACATATTAAAAAGTTTCCATTAACAAGAAAATATTTACACATTTGTATATACAGTTTCATAAAATGTTACCATCTCAATCCATAAACCTTTTAAAATTTCATGATTACTATTTATTTCAACAATTTGATTTTAGACGAGTAGATGAGCCCGTCGTGCAACACTAAATTGATTTTTATTCTGGTCTCGGATGAGCTCAGTATAACCCAGTTACTCTAAATACTTTTAAACGTCGCATCTTTGTTTAAAACAAACTTAAAGACCCGTTTACTCCTTACAACAAAATGATTATATCATTTACTAACATTTTTAAATAATAAATATCAATTGTCCTTTACATATCCCTTCAAATGAGTTTCTAAGGTAATAAAATACACCGCCAATAAGTCAATACACTCAAGCACAAAATACCAGCACACATATTCAAGCAAAAGCAAGAAATTAATTTCTTTACCTGGAGCAAGCTTCTTCCATCGTTACCTCTGAAGATGTGTTCCAAAACCCTTGTTGTTGTGTCCTTACACTTCGTTGCTATACAAAGATCCAACTCATTTTCACTCGCTATCCAAATCTCTACAATCGCCTTCAGTGTTTCTACTCCGATAATTGTCTTGACCAAGCTTAACCTTCCGTAATCACACATTTTCACGTATTCTTGTTTCAAACTTCTCAACGCACTTACTCTAGTACCATCTTTTCACTAGATCGTTGCGTGTAGTAACAGCACCCTCTATAAGCTAGCACCCACTTGTGCAAATTACACTTTTAATAAATTATCGATGTACGTTACTAACAGCGTTTTACACACTTTTAATTTAGGATGTTGTGTTATAAGTCAACGAATAAGCGACGTACGAGAATCAATAAAAAGTTAGAGCAAGTAAGAGATAAGAGAGCTTAATACCTCTCCTAGTGTATTTATATAATTTTGTACACCCTCACGGACCCTATTTCCTTCAAAAAGCTTATTTTTCAAAACAAATTCTACAAATTTTGTACGTCACGAACTTTTACGTCCAAAAATTCCCAGTCTACCGTGCTTTTACATTGAAATCTGTTCAACAACATCTAACCGTTGCAAGCTTCTTGAAATTTCTAGCATTCGACCAATTATATTGCATTCCCCCGTTTTTAACGTCCGACCGCTAGCTACCTTTCCTCATTTAACCCATATTTACTGTATCTTTTAGAATCCCACTCAAGCAATAGAAAATCGATATTGTGGTTGACCTCCAAATCTACCGCGTACTTTAGACGAGTATTTTAACCAACGTTTTATTATACGTGTTGTAACGATTTTATTTTCTGTCATTATGTTCACAGATATCTAACTTATTTAAATTAATAATAACCAACTTAAGTATAATAATGCTACACAATCTAAAAAATAAATATTACATATTGTCGAATACAATATTAGCTTTCAATTCGAAAGTGTAAAATTTTAAATTATGCGGTGACAAAAGATACCTTTTGTTAATGTCATCATAAGAGTTCCCTCTGTTAGACGATTGTAATATTAAGCTTGTTGTTAGACGGCAACCCGCGTGATATTATCACTTCCAACTCAACTGTCGTCAGAAGAGGTCAATTGTTCCTTGAACGCAAGGACGATGCGTTAATTCAGTCCACATGTTGGAAGCATCAGAAAATCAAAAACTGTTTTCTTAAAATGTTATCGTCTCGGCCACGCGCCCTTTTGATGTCCACACTTGCTGGAATTAGCTCGCAGATGACGAGACGTTATTTTGTTTGAATGGCCTTTGGTTAACAGTAAGTAGTACTGAATTTATAGTCTTACTAAATCAATATTTTTAGTGCAACTTAGGAAAATTTAGGTAAATTTAGGACAAATTTAAGAAATATAACTAATTTATTTGGACAAGAAATGAAATTTATCAGTATTTAGTGAAGTTAACCTTTGTACGAATGTTGATTTGGCGTGCATCAATTATTTAATATGGACGCTGTGATGCTGTTGGGAATTTCAGTAAGCAGCTAATTTGGTTGTATGGAATTGGAGATTCCTGTATTCTTGGTTGCTGAAACAAGCGAATTATAAATCATCAATTATAATTCCGGGTATGGTCCATATACCTAGCAGGTATTTTTCCATCGGATGAACATCTGGTATGTAAATTACTTTCATATACGTCAGCTGTAGCATGGATATAGCAGACAAATAATTTTTTTGTTTGATCACGTGGTGATGGTCAAGTTCATTAGCTGAATGACAGACTATTTATTTTTCAAATTAAGCAACAGGAACCTGTAAATTTTCACTTTAAATCTTTTATTAATACATTTAATATACGGTAGATGTCATTATGAGATAAGAAAAGTTAAATTCTATATTTTATGAAAATTGATTTAATTATTTGAAACATAATTTACTCAAATCTTAGAAATTAAATTTTTACATTTCATATTTCACTAATAGCTAAGTGGAGTATTTTATCATAGAATGTGAGGATGAGTAGTACTACTAAAACCAATCGAAATTGTTAATTATAGCTAAATATTCAGAAAAGAAACTCATGCTCATTCATTTTTAAATAAATTTTGCTAGACATTTCTAATAGAAATTACCATGTTTTATCTGTGAGAAGTACTTATACTATCAAGCACCTATGTACATATCTTTCAATAATTTAATTTGATCAAACTTATATAAAAAAAAGATGTCTTGTAAATAATTTACTAAATACTGAAGGAATAGATTTTTATATTGGTCAAGACTATTCTTATTAATTGGAATGAATGAAGGTTGATTCGAATTAATTTTTAAATCTTGGGTATAAATGCACAAACAGTGCTATCTTTGTTTTAATCTGTTCACAGGTGTAGCAGTGCATCTATAAAGGTCAATGTCGAGCAATAAGGTAAGAAAATTTTAGGGATGGTATTTCAGTAATATATTGTATAGCGGTAATTGAGTGAAGGTTTCCGCATTCGTCTTATATAAGGGACTTAAGTAAGGTCTTCTTCGTATACAAAAATTCGGTGGCGCCATATTCTTTACATTTTTGGTCGCAGTCCAACCCCGACCCACAGCTCATGTTCTACCCAGAGCAAACAGTTCGACTAGCCGCTTAGCCTTTTGAGGTTTCCTCATCTACGAGCCATTTTCCACCGAAACTTGCCGTGGGCTCTTTACACCTACTGGAAATCCTCGTCAAACATCCTTGTGCCTTTCAGCTGGTCACATAGGAGTAAAAACCTAATAAGAAAAATCCCTAACGTAACTGTAAAGGCTATAGTGTTCTCTGTCTGTTTTACATTATGGATATTCCATTTCAATTTGCCTTCAAAGCATCTGTTATTTTAGTAGCTTGTCGCATGGACCGTTACATAAAATTCTACAGAATTCTGTGTCAACGTTCTTTTAAGTTCTTCGAACTTGACATATTAACTATCAGGTGTATATATGAAGCAAACTGTCCGTTTAAAATTATAATTCCGAGTTTTAGTATTTCTTAGGATTTGTATATACGAACGTTTAGTTAAATGGAAATATGGGTTTAAATTATTGATTTTATATACCCCAAAAGCTCCGTTTCTTATCCGATGCGCTTGATTTAAAATATTAAAACTAAGTATGCGTATCCTTGGGTTTTATGTACTCTAAAGCTTCTACACGTTATACAAATTTAACATTCTGTATAATACAAGCGTACTTTTATTCATTGATGTACAAGCGAAAAATGCAATAACGCATGTATAAGTAATCACCCTGTATTATATAAGTGTATTGTAAATACATAGCAAATAACGTAAGCTGCATATGTAAAAATAATTAATTGTAAGATACTGTAAAACGCATTTAAATGCGAATGCAAATCGATTATTTTAGGATAAGTACAAAACCACTCGTTTATAATAAAGATGTACTTTCCATGGATAAAAATAAGTAATTTTGTGTATTTGAAACCCCAATTATAACCTTAATAGGTGTATTGAAAACACGTTTTGATGTTAAAAGCAAATATTTTCTATAAAATGCCACCCCTTATGCATAAAAAAGCAACAAAAGTTTAAATTAATTACCCTGTAGATTACAGATTTATTTTAAATAAAAAAATTTCTGGAATAAACGAGTTTCAGAAAGAAGTTTCGGGAGAATACGTCAAATTCCTATAAACTAATTAATAAATAAAACATTAATTCCAAGAAGCGGCTTAACACACTAAAAACCCAGAAAATGTAATAAAAATTGATAAGAAATATTTATGATCTTTGCATTCACTGTATGATAGAAAGAGACCGCGAGCATTAACTTTAGGTATTAAACAAAGACGAAGCAGCGCGCATCACAAATAAGTGGAACGAGATTAGGAGGTAATAAACGCCGCGATTTTAGACGCTAATGAGTTTTTCTAGGAAAGCTTGCATCATAGTATTCCATACTATTCTACTACATTCTGGATATGGATAATTTGGACATATAAGCAAGCGTTTATTAAAAACGAGGATTCATTCGATTCTTAAATTTGATCGCAAAATGTCATTTTGATTTAAGTCGTGAGCTGTTGTTTTGCGAAAATATTTGAAGTATGTAATAAGCATACTGTACTTTAATAATTACGATGGTACAATGAATATGGAAGTAATGTTTTAAATGCAAATTACATAAAAAATAGAATTTATTAATTACAATGAAGAGGGAAAATTCTTCAATATAACGCGATTTTTAAAATTTTAATAAATAATCGAAAGGGAGATTTTACCAAAAATGTACTTTGGTAATTCCTGTTTGAAATGAGGATTTTAAATACGGAAAATCTTGTAAGTTGATTTGACGTCAATTTAAAATAAGAAGATATTTAATTACGAAGAGCGTTTTTGTGGATTCTGCAAGTATTACTTTTAGATTTATTTTTAACTAATATCGGAGTATTTGTATTTAATTTAAGATGAAGAATAATAAGTGTTAATCATATAATAATTTTTTTTGCAAAAGATTTTTTACTAGGCAAGTTTGTGTTCAGAATTCGAAACACTCTGACCTTTTAATAGATTATGTGTCAAGGATTTTCGGCCGAACAAACCTTACAAGCGTGGCAATGAACAAAGTTAGGTAAAGTATCCATAAAAAAATGAAATTTAGTTCTGTAAATTTAAAATAAGGTAAGGAACTTTTTTTTTATAATAAATACTTCTTAAAAATTATTTTATGTTTGAAAGAAGCGATGTTGTAAATATTCTACATGCTTTTGTATAAAAGCAAATATTTCATACTGTACAAATGTTTTGTGATATTGCTGAGTTTGATTTTATTTTGAAAACTACGTCAATTCCGTTGAGTTAGCCAGGCCACGCTAGAAAGGAAAGTAAGTGAACAATTTCAAGTTATATAAATTGCTGTATCTTTATCAAAGCACTCTTTTAGTGACATTCTCAACGCGGGGTTGTCACAGCACTCTTCTAGTGGCGCATCAAAGTTCGGCTTACCACATCACTCTTTTAGTGACGCCTCAACGTGCGGCCTTGTCACAGCACTCTATTAGTGAGTCTCCAACGCGGGGCTTACTACAGAAATATATATTATATATTATAATATTACAATATTATTGCACGGCTGTATTGAGTTATTTGGGCGCCTTAATATTATTTTTATTTATTTAAACTCAATTAGGGTCGTGGGGTACGGGCTTGAATCAATCAATAAAGAATGTAAAGCCATGCTAAACGTTTAATAGTGTTCATGTGATTTTGTTTACAAGGTTAGTGTATAAAAGAAATAGCGGAGATTTTTTTACAATCACCGAAAGCAATAACGTTAGTTATTGAAATTATTAAATACGTATAACAGGTTAACATAAAACAAAGCGAACTGTAATATTAATTACAAGAACGAATAATACATTAATTTGAATTAGAACGCGATATTCCTTTGCACGTCTATTCATAACCGAAAGTCGAAGTAGACTGTTGGCATCCTTATCTTTATACGTTCAACAGGTGTAGCGTCACGGGCTTGCCACACTATAGCCGTATATATACAAGGTGAATGAAGGAAATAATATTTTTGTTACAATCTCCCCCTTTGGATCACACGGCCGTCCCGGGTGGAATCCAAAAGTGAAACTTGTTGACGGACATAGCAGCACTATTGATATGGCGCTGATTACGCAAACGAATACTTCGGCGCAAACCACTATCTACGGCGGCACTTTTCGTAACATTAACATTCGCACTATCTGTCACTTCAGGCGTACCAACAGAGTGAACATTTTCAGGCGTTCCTTGTAGAGTGCGGGTTTTTCGTTTTCTCGGACGACCTTTTCTACGTATGGGACGAACGGGTTGAGGCGACGAGTTATACTCATCGGCTATAAAGCGACGTAGAGCCGAAACATGATAATTACCTAACGGTTTGGTAGGATCATCGATGTGACTGATTTGGTAAAAGGTAGGTGATATCCTCTTCTTTACCAAATAGGGACCATCGCGACGCGGCGCGAATTTAGAAGTATAGGCGTTGCTTGCTTTGCTGGCAGCATGAACATCCACTAAAACTTTATTACCAATAGCATAATCGTCAGCGTCTCTCCGATGACGATCAGAATATTGCTTTATAATCATTTGTCGGGATTCTAATTTTTCCCTTGCACGTTGTAGGTTAGAACTTACGAGTTTCAGATAAGGCGTAATTTCTGTTACAAATGTATCATTTTCTACGACAGCGCGGAAATCATGATGTACATCAAACGTAGTACGCATTTCTCGCGAAAAGTTCAAATAACTAGGAGTAAAACCGGTACTAACATTTTTAGCACTATTCATTGCAAAACGAATGCTCGGTAAAGCATCTTTCCATTGAGTGTGATTCTGGCTAACAAAAATCGACAATTGTGTTTTTAAATCACGATTTCGTCTCTCCTCAGGATTGGACTCAGGGTGATAAACCGGTATTAGGCTCTTTTTAAAACCCAAACAAAAAGCTACTTTTTGCATTACATTACTAACAAACTGGGTACCATTGTCACTAACGACACGTCGCGGCGTGCCATAGCGAAGAATGATTTCATCAATAAGGCACCTGGCACAAGCTTCTGCAGTTGCTTGCACTAAATGAAATAATTCTATCCAAGGAGTTGCCGTATCCTCAATAGCAAAATCCATTTTTCACCACTTTCCGTTTCGGGGCAACGGTCCAAATAAATCAATGGCCAATGTTTCAAATCGGCGTGACATTGCAGGGGTTTGCAAGAATCCTGCAGGCTTCAAATTATTGACCTTATATCTCTGGCATTCAATACATTTTTGAACGTGAGTCGTGATATCCTTACGCATAGTGCACCAAAAATATTTACTAGCGACCCGTTGCAAGGTTTTCTCGACACCATAATGACCAGCTAGCGGAGAATCGTGGAATTCATGTAAGACATTCTCGATTTCAGCACTAGGGATTACTAATTGTGCATCTTCGGAATTTTCTTCCGGAGTGTATCGATAAAGAATACCACTCATCATGATATAACCTTTATCGGCCCATTTACAAAAATCGTTTTCAGGCGACCTTTTATTTTCAAAACAGTCGATAATTTTTTTTACATCAGGATCTGCAAGTTGTTTTTCTCGCATTTCCTGCATGGGAACTGAAGGAAGTGTTACACTAATCGGGGTAACATCGATTGGTTCTTCACAACAGTTAATTTTGGAAGGACGGGATAAAGTATCCGCGACCACATTTGTGCGACCCGGTATATATTTTATTTCCAAGTCGTAACATTGTAATTGTAGCGCCCATCTGGCTAAGCGACCAGCAGGTGATCGGAGTGACATAAGCCACTTTAAGGGTTGATGATCGGTAGCGACCACAACGTTGGAACATTCTAAATATCCTCGAAATTTTGCTAATGCATAGACAACAGCTAATGCTTCTCTTTCTGTTGTAGTATAATTACATTCTGCGGAAGTAAGCAATCTGTTTGCATATTCATCGGGGCCCTCCCCCTGGATTAAACATGCACCTAATGCGTACGAGCTGGCATCAGTCTTTAATACATACGGTAGACTAGGATCAGCTTGACGTAGTATTGGCGAACTACCAAGCGCATACTTTAATTTATCAAAAGCAGTTTCTTGTTCATGCTCCCATTTCCAAGGAGTATTTTTTCGCGTTAACATACTTAACGGGGCTGAAATACTTGCAAAATTTAGTATAAAACGTCTAAACCAATTGCACGTTTGTAAAAATGATATTATTTCTTTGACATTTTTGGCGCAAGCCAATCCACGATCACAGAAACTTTATCAGGGTCTGGGCTAATTCCAGAACGAGAAATGATATGTCCTAAATACTTTATACTAGAACTAGGAACTTGACATTTTTTGCGATTTATACGTAATTTAAAATTGCGTAATTCTTGGAAAACTAACTCCAAATCACGTACATGTTCATCAACACTAGACGAAATAATTATTAAATCATCAGGATATCCAAGGATCTCAATGTTAGGCAGTTTGGTTCGAAAGCGATCAATCAGTCTCTGAAATGTCGCAGGAGAATTCCTTAAACCGAATGGTAGCCGATTGAAGCGATATATTCCGAACGGCGTAATAAAAGCAGTTTTATCACGATCTTCTTTTTAACAAGAACTTGCCAGTATCCTGCCTTTAAAACTAAGGACGTCATAACTACATTTGATTTTGCCATATGCAAAATATCATCAATGCGCGGTAATGGATAACGATCAGGTACCGTAACCTCATTTAACCGACGATAGTCTATACACACGCGGAACGTATTGTCTTTTTTAGGTACGAGCATAACCGGTGCAGCATAAGGTGAATCACACGCTTCGATTATGTCATCTTCTAACATTTGATCGATTTCACGCTTAAGAATTTCTTTCTTTTGACTTGATAATCTGTATGGCGGCACAAATATTGGGGTATCATCTGTGAGTTTTATAACATGTTCTGCGTAAGGCGTAGCCTCACCACCAATTTGTTCAGAGTTACTAGAAATCAAACAATTAATTCGTGCTTTTTCGGTAGCATCTAATTCAACGCCTTCATCGTTACGAAGCGAATGAAGTTCTACACTATTTATAGCAGTTTCTGCAAGAACAACGGGTTCAGTACAAAACTGGAATACAAGCGAAGGCGAGTCTTCGTAAAACCAACACATTTTGGGAATATTCATCACAATTTTTGCTCTGGTAAGAAAGTCCATACCTAGCAGCGTTTCAGAGTGAATAAACTCTGGCACAGCGATAAACGACATGGGTATTTGGCGATTCATTAATTCGATATACGTTTCAAATTTTTCAGTATTAACTGTGATGGGTTTGCCATCCGCGAACGCGATGTTCATTACCATCGGAATCGAAGGCATATTTTGAGATAAAAAATGTTCATACAAGCGGCGTCCTGCTATGCTACACTTAGCTCTAGTGTCTACATAAGCGAGACCAGTTAAACCGTTGATGGATACACAAAGTAACGGACGATTCACGTTATGCATGTTTACATCAGTTGCTAAGACTTGAAATGATGCAGCATGTTGTGTCGTAATCTTACTTGATGGCGCACAATTCGGACATTGCGATTTAAAATAACCAGGCAGATTACAACCATAGCAAAAAATATTTGAATTTCTACTATCACTTTTTACGGGTGTTAAAGGTTCAGCTTTAACGAGAATGTTTTGCTTCACCGGACTATTTACAGATTGTCCAACAGCGAATGCATATTTTCGACAGTCAGCATGTATGTGACCAAAATTATGGCAATATTTGCATTTTTCACGAAATTTTGCTTTTCTTTCGGTGTGACCGGATTGCAAAATCTGAATATTCGACTTAGCGCGATTTTGATCTAATTCATCGTAAGCTCCTTCTAGTGATCTAGCCTTTAAAATGAGCTGATCAAATGTTTCAAAATCATCACATGACAAACGATGTCTTATACGTTTGTTTAACTGACCGTAAACCATATCTATTTGATATTGTTAAGGTAAAACAGGATTTTTCGGTAAGTGTGATAATAAAGCGCGGCACTTGCTTACAAACATATCGGTAAGTTCAAAGTCATTTTGTTCTTTTGAATAAAGTTCTTTAAAATTTTTATAAGACAGCTTTGCACATCCGAATGCATGCCGTAATGCGTCTAAAGCGGACCTCCATGTGTCAATCGACGATTTTACACCTTGCCACCACATACCGGCGTTACCGTCTAAAAGCATGGCTAATCCCTTTAACGATTGTTCTTCGGAAATTCCCACATACTCGCGGAAAATTTCAATAGCGTTAATAAATGCCTCGACATTTTCTGTTTTCGATCCAGAAAAGCGAGATTAACAATTAGAGAAGTTACCTTGATTAACAGCATAATTTACTTGGTTAGGTCCTGGAGCAGGTCCTCGGGATTCCTCCGCTATTCTCCTTACTCCATCTAACAGTGACTGTAGATGCTCTTGAGTCATCATAATGGGTTGAGTTGCCATTGTAGAACCAGCACAATCAGGCACAACACTTACACTTTTCGGACGCGAACGTAAATTATAACGAAACCCTGGAGCGTTATCCGTGTTGACTGTGATTACTGTTTTCTTTTTAATCAAAACAAAATACAACGTGTTGTTTCATATCAAAATAAAACAAACGCGATTAGAACTCGAAATTGGCAGATGTATAATAACTTCAGTTAGTTTACATTGATGCGAGCATTTTCGTAGTGAAACACTAATAAACAAAACAAAAACCATGTTCGTGTTCAACTTTTTTGTTGCAACTACCACTATAAAACTTAAAGTCCCACGTTGGGAGTCAATTTATAATATTATTGCACGGCTGTTTTGAGTTATTTGGGCGCCTTAATATTATTTTTATTTATTTAAACTCAATTAGGGTCGTGGGGTACGGGCTTGAATCAATCAATAAAGAATGTAAAGCCATGCTAAACGTTTAATAGTGTTCATGTGGTTTGTTTACAAGGTTAGTGTATAAACGAAATAGCGGAGATTTTTACAATCACCGAAAGCAATAACGTTAGTTATTGAAATTATTAAATACGTATAACAGGTTAACATAAAACAAAGCGAACTGTAATATTAATTACAAGAACGAATCATACATTAATTTGAATTAGAACGCGAGATTCGTTTGCACGCCTATTCATAAACGAAACTCGAAGTAGACTGTTGGCATTCTTATCTTTATACGTTCAACAGGTGTAGCGTCACTGGCTTGCCACACTATAGCCGTATATATACAAGGTGAATAAAGTAAATAATATTTTTGTTACAATATATATTTATACCTTGTGCTATATGGTAAAGCCATATAGCACAAGATAATTGTTGCATCGACAACAAACAAGATATCAACAATCTAAACACAATTTATTCACAATTATACAACAAAATAACCAATCATAAACTCAATTCCTTCATTTATAAATTCAACTTATACATTTTTACAAGCTTTCTTAGTTACATATGAATTTTTGTCATTGTCAAAAATATTTCTGACAACTAACCTATTCAAGTTGTGTAATGTCAGAATTATATTTTAAATACTTTTATATATCTTTGACAAGTTTTCAGTTACATTTTGTCATTGTCATGGGTATTTCTGACAACTACTCTATTCAAGCTGTGTAATATCATATATTATATTTTAAATACGGTCTCTAACTGTATACTTTTAATTCTTATAGAAAGATTTTAAATAAAATTGAAGCGTTAGAAACCAGCAAAAGAATAATTAATTTGGTTCAAACAACAGTCATCCCGAGAAATAAAAAACATCATCCTATCCGCATATTTCCGTTCGTTTTAATAAAAAGTATATATACAGGGTGTTTCAGAATAAAGTACCGTAAATTGGGGAATATATAGATCTTGACGAGTTATCAAGAAAAGTTAGATAACAGTTTCCAGTAAACACACCCGTTTCCATTATACAGGGTGATGAAGTGATATTGAAAAATACATGTTTTTAGAATATTTTCATTTAGGGTAGAGAGTTTAACTTGAAAATAGGTACACGTTAGTTGTTTACTAATACGAATTATTACACTTCATTTCGACAAAATAAGATAATCCATTGGCGTAGAATAAGGGTAGTCATCAAACAGTTTTGACCTATACGTTTTCCACACCCTGTATTTCGTAAAAATTTAAACTAATAACTATTCCTCATACAATTTATCACAATAAAGCTACTTTTGTTTAATCTCTGTAGAGCTTTCGAGCTTTTCGAGATATTTTAAATTAAGTCATACTCAGCTCATGCATGAAAACAGCGTATTATTAATTCTTTCAAAAATGCAAAGGTATATTTTATGAATTCGAAACTGGTATCTGATTTTAATCAAATACATTTAGTAAAAACTTGTCAGTTTTACAAACTGAAGAATGTTTAACTCTACAAGTTAAAATTTACTTACTGATTCGCTACAAACTACAAAATAGAAATTAGCTCATATCGCTTATTATTTAAGTAAATGTTCAAAGTGACGTCTTCCAACTTGAAAACATTTTCGGGCTCGTTCTTTATCTGGTAAGTAGTTCTTTGTAGAATAAACCAAGAATTGGCTAAGTCCCTAAAAGTATTTTCCATCCTTTCTCTTAACTCCTGAACAGTATTAATAGGTTCAGAATAAACTTTTTGCTTTTAAATACCCCAAATTTCATAGTTCATAGGATTTAACTCAGGGGGGCCGAGGTGACCAATTAACCGGAGTATTTACTCCACGTCCAATCCACCTGCCAGGAAAATTGTTATTTAACCACTCCCTTGTAGTTAATGTAAAACGAGGTGTTGCCCCGTCATGCATTAACCACATATTCAAATAAACCTATTAAATGTTCTTTTAAAAAAGCTGTATATTTCTCCCCGGATAAATTTCCTTCCAAAACAAATGGTCCTATCAGCTGATTGTGTATTATTCCAGCCGAAACATTTATTTTAAATTTATGCTGAAAACTGCAGGTCTTCCTGAAATGTAAGATTTCATCTGATCACACATGCTCATTATGCATGTTAAATATGCCATTTCTGCTAAAGATTGCTTCATCATTAAAACGAATATTTTAAACAAATTTATCATCTCTTCTAATTTGTCTTAGCAGCCGGTCGCAAAACTCGACTTTAGGTTGGTAGTCTGTTTTTAAAAACTCCCGAACTTGTTGCAGGTGATGGGGATACAGCAGTTGATCTTTTAGAATTCTCTAACATGTTACCCGAAAAACTCCTGTTTGTAGCAAAAGTCTTCTGGTGCTTATTTCTGGGTCCTTCACTACAAAATTTAAAACATTTTCTTCATTTTTCAATGTGTGTTTTACTCTTTCACTTCCACGATGTTGAGTAGCAGGTAAAACAGTTTCAGTTTCCTTTATTCGTCTATCTACTGCCACAAAAGTTTTTCTATTGGGAACAATGCGTCCTGGATATTTCTCTGCATATCTTCGTATAGTCTTTTCGGAATTGCCTTGGCATTCTCCTAGTACCAAATACATGTCAGCATATTCAGAGAATGTGTATGCTGCCATTTTTGTGGTTGATTATTGAAACATTATTTTTACGAAATATGTACAAGTACATGTACATGTTCATGTAATTCGGCAAATGTTCAAGTGTTGGGAGATCTTGGTAGCCGCAGGCTGCTTAACCCCATTCACAGACTACTGAATAGGGTATATATTTATATACAGTAGAAAGAAACCGAACTGCATCTTACAAGAAAGAGCAGGGGCTATGTTCGAAAGCAACAAACATAGAAACAAGGAGAAAATTCTTGAAAGCATGTGTGTGGAGTACAGCACAGTACGCCTATGAAATAACGACAGTAAGAGAAGTAGACAGAAAAACGGTAGAAACCTTTTAGAACGTTGTGGTTCACATGTATGATGATAGTATGAACAAACAATGTTAATAACAAAGAGGTTATAGAAATGGTCGGGGGATTAAGATATCTGTAGAAAACAAAAAAAAATAGGAGAGATAGGAAGGTAGGATACGTTCTAAGTCATTTTTGGAGAATAGTGCAGAATAGATTACAAGCAGAAATAAGGAAAAAAAAGAGGTTGAGGTAGACCTAGATCAAACTATTGCCCGCAGATAGTGAAAGATGCAGATTAAAAGATACGACACCAAAAACCCGAGCAGATTCTGAAAAGTGTAAGAAATTTTAGAAAAAACTGGAATTTATGTAAATGTTCATTCTTATAGCGAAGTGTGTTTGTTAAAAAAAAACGCTCAGTATATTAAGTATAAGACCCTTGATTGAATGAGTTATTTTTAGTGACAAAAAACTTTCATTCTTAATAGCGTTTTTAGATGAGAATAATGGTATATTTTGAGCATAGAAAGATGCTTTTTCAAAGAGCTCATAGAAAAAGTATTCATTGATGTATCAATTACGAGATGATGCGATTATTATAAAAGGTTTAATGTTTAACGTAGTATCGTGTTAAAATATTCTGAAGTTAAAGGTGGCAAAGCGCACTGAATTGCATGTATCATATTTCAATATTTCCGTTTGACAAGAAGCTTCGACGAAAGCGTATTCCGTTAAGTTTTAAAATATTAGTCGATATTTAAAAAAAAGGAAAGTGTATATAACTTGAAAACGCCTTCATTGAACTTCTAAGAAGATCCAGTAACAACATGAAACGAATAAGAAATGTAAACGTGCATCCAATTAAGGAGATAAGGGTCTGTAAAAATGAGATTAAATGCAGCAATAAATCTTGAAGATAAAATAACGCGTAGGTAAATTGAACTAATTAGTAGCCTCAGGCTATTAAAATTACAGGGTTCTAAAGGTAGCATCATTTATGATTTTCCTCGATGCT
Source organism: Platerodrilus igneus (assembly GCA_036346225.1). Classification (NCBI taxonomy): domain Eukaryota; kingdom Metazoa; phylum Arthropoda; class Insecta; order Coleoptera; family Lycidae; genus Platerodrilus; species Platerodrilus igneus. The sequence goes on along the minus strand of JARFIW010000929.1, from coordinate 2,821,605 downwards.
GACATAAAAGACGAGCTTATATTTTCAACAAACGAGAACAAAAAACGACGTCAGGAGTTCGCTCGATTATTCTAGATGCGCGACGTAACATGTAGGGTCACTTTATAAAACCTATTAAAAGCGGATCAAGTAGGCAAGTGATAGAAGTTGATAAGTTGCTATTAAAACGTCACTATGCCGTTAAACTAATATATCACGTAGTATAGCTTTGGTAGTGAAATTATTTATTGAAAGAGTGACGGAAAGATATATGAAATGTACAGAAGTCAAAGAGATTAATTGGAAGTACATAAACTGAATAAATTATCGACAACTGCAAGATAAAGTTTTAATTTGAATATAAACGTATATGGATTTGAAATGCAACTTTAATGCATAATGGTATTTAATAGAATAATTTCAACAATTTGGAAATTAATGGATGATTCCGGGCAAACCAGAGACAACTAGAACGACCACCATAAGTTACGGTAAAATAAAAATTACATAGGTTAAAGATTTTAAAAGAACATTTTTATTTATGCTAAGAGTATTTTTGTGTACAAGGACTTGAACTTACAGAGTTTGTACAAGTTTGATAATTCGATTGGAGGAGTGGCACTACATTTGATTGTCCAACGCTCCATCCGAAGACACTACATTTGCCAGGAAGCGATTTTTTCACCTGGAAAATTTTGAATTTTGCCGAACTCTAGCTGTTCCAAGCAAGGTAGGGATCTTTAACGTGCGTGGAAATACGCACACTCGAAACCTCGATTTTACCTTTTGTGAAAAATGCTCGCTTAACATTTTTCAAACGGACCATGTCGGGATTCGAACCCGGGACCTGGGGCGTAGTAGTCACACGCATACCAAGTACGTCACGGAACCGCCTGGGGGAGTGACAGCCCACGGCAAAATTTTACCATTGTATAATAAAAAATTACTAAAGCTAACTGATCAGATAAGTTTAAAATCCGATTTTAAAGGGAGGACAATGAGTTATATATCTTATCTTGACAAATTTTGTACATAATAAAAGTTAATTAAGTAGTTATCCGAGAATGAAATTAAGATTATCAAAGATGCGTTGGATACTAATTTAGTGAGTGATTACTCAGAAATTATTTTTTGTTAGATTTAAGATATTGTTTGTTAATATTTTAGTTGATATATTAGATATGTGCTTATATGTCGCCTTTTTAAAGGAATTATCTAGAGGAATTATTTTTTGGTCCTTATTATGTTACAATTGCAACTTTAAATACTGGTATTAAATATTTTGTTAATTTGTACTGATTGTGCCAACATGATAACAAAGTTGCTTCTTCGCAAACAATTTGAAAAATCATAAACAAATTCATGTAGCGCCTAATTTAGAATTTAGAGTTTGGTTGTGGAACGTTTGAATCTTCTTAAATCCTAAATATTAAGCTTATTTTAAATAAATAAGAAATTTTAAAACAAAAATTTTTGTCAATTTCATTTTTAAGTGTAGCATTAATTGGTACTGTTATATTATTAAATGACCAACAAATAGTAATCTAGCTGATCAAACAATATAAAGGAAAATCAAACACAAAATTATTTCTGGGTCTCCTTAATTATTTCATAACTAAATTTTTGCGTATCAGGTTATTTTCTGGCAAAATTGTGCTAATTTGTACTGTCGTTTTAGATTTTCTAAAGAAAAAACTGATTCAACCAGCTATCATATCCAATTCACTAAAAACGCATAAATGGTTTCTTTTGATATCAGTAACCATATGACTGATATTCCAATAGGAGAACACCCAACATCCCGAAGAAAAATAGAACAAGATGCAGTCGCTCAATGCACCAACCAAATCATAAACTCTTTAATACAATACTGGATCAAGCTATTTCCAATTTTCCAAAGGGTTCTACATTGAATGAGATACGCTTCAATCAAATCAGTATAATTACAGTGCATAGAATTTGTGATGGTATATTTTACTCCTTAATGGTGATGATATCGCAGCCCTTTAGAACTGGGAGTTTTTTTGCTTTTTGGCATTATAGTCAAGTTCATAGCGGCTTTAATATATTATACATACTCCCTGTATGTTTGTTGTGGTTTGTTTAGCATTCTTCTTAAGCTTCTTTGGGAATTAAACCACTCATAGTTTTTAAAATGATCTTTATTTATGTTTCGATCCATGACCTAGGATCGTTGTCAAAATTTGAAAAATCATAAACAAATTCTTGTAGCGCCTAATTTCGAAATAGATCTGTTTGCATTTTAAAGATTTACTTGCAGAGTTCAATCCCTTGCTTTAAGGCGATTCTTTATTAGTCGAGATGCAGTATGTCAACGTATATCTCCTACAGAAACCTAACCTTGGCTAACTCTATTCCAAATTCTTGTGGCACTACATACACTTAATTCTTTAGTGAAAATTGAAAGTTACCAAAAAAAAACCTAGAAAACAATATTGGATTATAAGGAATTGAACATGTATTTTTTAACTTGCTTCCAACTCCAAGTAATATAAGTAATTAAATCAACAGTCCCTTGATAATTATTATGTATTTCAAAACTTACACTCAAGTCAAAAAATTACAAAACAAGTAACAAGTATTGCAATGCTTAAGTCTTTAAATTTGTAAGTGCCTTTCTGCAGGACACCAATATAAAATCGATTCAATACCTAACTTCTACTCAAATCACAATCTACACTTACCCCTTTCACTTCACCTAAAGAATGATACGGAATATTCAGCTAATTGCTTACCTGAAACAAAAATATATTTATAATGCAAGAAACTTTAATTTAACATGTATAAGGTATTCATAAATCAAAATGTCGGAAACTTGAGTATTCGTACACTAAAGCATTAAACATATATTGTATAATAAAGAAATTGGTTACTACTAAGAGATAAAATCGTTACGAGGGCTATATTTTAACTCTACAAAAGAGGAACATTCTTTTGGAACAAACAGCTTTATTGCTTTTCAAAATAACCACATTTAATATATATTACTGTGATATTTGGGGGTTATAAAAAGACACTATGTATTTATTTTTGCAATTTACTTCGTTATTTAGCATTTGAAAATACAAATAACAAATTTGAAACGTTTTCAAATTCATTATTTGAGAAATTAATAATTCTACAGTAATAGTTCAAGAAGCTAAAATGTAATTTTGCATAATCCTTTAGCGTGTGTTATAATATAAACATTTCGCGTGTAAGATAGCATTTTTAAGGTCATATTATAAACATTCTAAACATTGTATTTAAGTATAGCGTATGGTATAGTTGTTAAATTAGAAACAGCCCGTGTAGAATAAAGCATTTCAAATGTCATAAGTATCCGTCGTATTTGACATAATTCAAACCCTCTTATTTACAACAAAGTTAGATTGTAAGAAAGCTTCATTTTAAACTGTTTTCCGAGTAGTGTTTATACAAGCAAGGTTGGCTTTTATATTATTTACGAAAAGTTTTAAACGTGTTGTTAAAGTCTAAACGAATGTAACCGTCTTAAGTTTTCCCAATATATTTCAAGGCGCGTTGAACAAACAACAGCAAATTCTGGGTAGTATTGGTTATCGCTACCAATTAAATAGATTTATAGGTGAAATGAGTAGATAACTTTTGTTAGTTCCAGATTCAACTTGCCAACGAAAAACAAAGAGGGAGTACTAGATAAAATAGGTACAAGTGAGATAGGTGTAGATTGAATGCTTAACGTTCGTTGACAACGAAGAAGGCAGATGAAGTGAATGATAATTGCTTTAGCGTGTATTTTAGAATGAGATACTGATAACACGTGTTAGGAATATAAGATAATGGAGTGAGTACATAGTAAGAGAGAGGTTATTTTGGGACGTAGATTGAAGAGATAGATACTACACTTGTTGCATTAGTAACGTATTAAATGTTAACTTTGTCAGTTGGGAATTAAATATACACAACGTGATTGGTGAGAGATGTTTTGAATACGGGGAAAAAGTCGAGTAAGAGTGTGGGTTAGAAGCGTTAGTTGAATTTTCAAGGAAATGCTTTGAAAATCGTGACGGTTAGAGAAATTACACGGAATTTTGAACGTACGTTAGAATATTACTGGAAAACGGTGGCCGTTAGAGTTGTTTGTGTAGTGGAATTTTAAGAATTGTGGACGGTTGAAAGTTTTACATGGAAGTAAATGTTTGTATTGAGCAAAGTTGTAGGAATTGACAGGTTTTTGTGAAGTGAGAAATAGGATATAAACCCCAACAGATTGTTGTGGAGCTCTCTTAGCTCTTAGCTCTTAGTTCTCTCTTAGTTCTTCTGAGTCTCCAACTTCGAATAGTGAAAAGCTTTCACTTAGTACAACCAGCTGATGGCTTCAAGTAAAATAACGTTTACGAGTATAAAAAAAGTACTTTACGTAAGTAAAAATTGTTTTAATTTTCATTTGCACTTAGTGTGCAAAAAGCATACAAATGCAGATGGAATAAATATTAGTGGTTAATCAATTTGGTTGTGTATAAACATTCAATGTATCAGTAGACGACACACCAGTGGACACCACCGATGTCCTGTTCCGCATTGAAACGTCCGCATTCTGTATAGTAAAACCCTAAGTGCAACGCCATGCCTAACATGGTTCGGGGTGGTTGAGGTGAATATCTTCTGTCCGATCAGTAAAGCCGAGGTTCCATGTGCTCTCAAGACTTCGAAATCCAACGCATGTGGGTCCGACTTGGTTCGGCTTATCGCACTGCGAAGAGACTCTATTCTGAAAAGGCTGGTCCATGCGTTTAACGTCATGTTCTATTTTAATATTGTTCCAAGCAGTTTGCGGCAGAACCGTACTGTTACTCACTAAGGGGGTGATCCCGCCAATCTTGGTAAATGGTAGGTTATCAGGATCTCCTCTGAAATGTTTTGGCTTCTAAATAATGTCATTGCGAAACCTCTGGACAACTACCTCTTCACTCTCTATAAGAGGTTTTACTGGCATCGCCGGAGTGGTCCTGAATATCCTAACTCTGGACACTGTTGTCAAGAACTGTCGCTGTAACGTAGTGCCTTATCAAGATATATCTCTTGATATATCTAAGGCTTTTGATTCATTGCCAACAGGCTTCGGTGAACAGGGCCCTCCATCGTTTTGGGTTCGAAAAGAGAACCTGGCGTTTTATTATGGACGGGTATGATGGAACTACAACGGCCATCCAGGTCTGACGATCCCAGACACCCCTCATAGAAATAACTAATAGGGTTAAACAGATGGTGTCTTTGAGCCCGATTTTGTTTAACCTCATTATAGATGAATTTATTTGCAAACTACATGATCTTGGCGGTGGCCTGACCATGCAAGCGACGCGCGAGTGGATACCTTAACGAAATATCTTTGCATGCTTGGAATGCCAAGGGGGTTAACAGCTTACTAAAGATCACAGTAGATTTTCTAAGAGAACGTGGATTCGGTCTTAATCCTGGCAAGAGTAACATTGTTTCTATAGGACTGCTGCCGGGGAAAAAGACCATTTGTTTTCTGTCAGAAAAATAATCTACTACGTTAATGGGACGGGCCATAGACCGAATGAGCCTGCCAGCCTAGTAAAATACTTGAACGCCAAATACAATTGCATAGGGCAGATGATGCCAAGGCTTGAGTGATTGAAACTGCACCTAAAATTAATACATCTATATATACCATTTTCAATTTAGAATCACTTCTTGTTTGACCGGAAATACCTATCACTTTTTTTGTAATAAAACACTCATTATATCTTTACATTTTTGGATGCAGAATAAAAAATAACCTTCAGAAATATTATCATATCTTTTCATTTTTAAAGGCGTAAGTTACATATCCCCCAAAATCTATATATATATATATATATATATATACATAATATACATAATATTTATATATATATATATATATATATTTAAATGGAATTATTAAGTCTTAAAAAGTATTGTTACATTGTATAATTGAAGGACATAATAAAAGGTTAATGAAAGTTCACAAACCAAACATGAGAACGGAAACAGTTACATTGTATTCCAGACGTAATATGACACTGCAGGTGCAGGTCACAGTAGACAATAAGATAGCAATTGTTACAATTAAGATTATTAAAATGTAATACTTTGTATTGCATCAAGACATAGCAGACATGAGATCTGCAGTTTCCCACAAGTGATGTAAAGAGCAAGGATAGCATAAATACCCTGAGAACCCCAGGAGGGTTAGTCAGTCTCAAGCTTCACAACTTTAACATTGTTGATTGTTCAGTTACTCACCCTAATTTTAGTTAATTTAAATAGTGTTTGTCAACATAGAATAATTTTGATCTCAATACGTTACTGAATATAACGTACCTGTTATTAAAGTCACATTGTAATTTCTGTTTAAATAAAATTGATAGAAGAGTTTTTTGGAAGAAGCCTTTTTAAAAAGCCGCTCTAAGAGGCCCAAACCTATCTCGCATTACAAAAAAATAATGAAAACTACCAATAACAGTGTGGTATGGTATGGTTGGAAACAACACAATAGGGCCATTTTACATTAGAGAAAATTTAATTAATAAGGTCTGTTTAAATTTATTGAGAAACGAGATTGTGCCAGCACCTGCAGCTCTCTTTCCAAATCTAAATGATGTTTGTTTTCAACAAGATGGAACTCCACCACATTTTTCTCGCAATGTGCCTGATTATTTAAGCGAAATGTTTCCTGCACACTGCATTGAACGCAGATGACCAATTGAATGGCCAGTATGTTCACCCGATTTATCGTCACTCGATTTTTTCTTGTGGGGTCACTTGTAATATCAAGTGTATATAAATCGACCCATTAATCTACAAAAACTAGAAAAACGAATAGTTAAAGAAATTAGTCGTATCACGCCACAGATGATACAGAATTCACCAAGTTGGTAATGGAGCACAATTTGAACACTTTTTGTAGTGTCAATAAAATTTCAAATAGTTTTCAAAGACATATTGATTTTACGTTAACGATAGTTTTTATTGTTTTTTTTAATGCGTTCTTAAAAATAAATATGTTAATATTTCTGAAGGTAGTTTTTATTCTACATCCGAAAATGTAAAAATGTAATGAATGTCTTATTTGAAAAAAAAGTGCTAGGCATATCCGGTTAGTGACACAAAATTGAAAATGACGTAATAAATTCATTAATTTTAGCAACATATAAGTACCAAATTTTAAAAAATGCACTTCACGTAAAAAGTTATTTGAGGAGTTTTGCTCTCTCTGTCTCTCTCTCTCTCTCCCTCGCCCTCTCCCTCTCTCTCTCGCTCACCCTCTCTCTCTCTCCCTCTCTCTCCATCTACCTCTCCCTCTCCATCTCCCTCTCCCTCTCCCTCTCCCTCTCGCTCTCCTTCTCCATCTTGCGCTCTCTCTCTCCCTCTCCCTCTCCCTCTCCCTCTCCCTCTCCCTCTCCCTCTCCCTCTCACTCTCTCTTTCTCTCTCTCTCTCTCTCTCTCTCTCTCTTACTCTCTCTGTGCGCTGACTCACCAACACCTGCGAAAATTCCACTAGGTGTCCCTCTCCATCACCGCCCCGCGCCTACATCAGCCAGTGCACAGTCGAATTCGGCACGCTGAATTCACACACCGCTCTCGGGCTACAATAAATTTAATTTGTAAAATAGTAATTTGTAACGGTTGTAACATATTTTGTGGTGATATTATTCTGTTTTTATATTGTAAAATTAAACTGTTGATTTTAAAAGATAAAATGAAGCGGTGGCTTGAAAGTGTTTCAACAAAATCTGGTTTAGAAAGGTCGAAGATTGTTTGCCCAGAAAATGCTGCATCAACCTCAAAGAGTTACGATCAAAAAGATGAGATTCAAGTAGTATGGCGATTACAAGCAGTAAGATATCTAAATCTAAGGACTCACTAAAAACAAAAAGAAGAAGATATGACGAATCTTACTTCAATCTCGGATTTGTTGATTCTAACAGCTCGCCTCTCTGCATATTATGTAGCAAACTACTTCCAAATAGTTCCATGGTACCTGCTAAGATGCGTCGTCATTTAGAAATTATACACCCTGATTGCAAAGACAAGAATAAACAATTTTTTATACGTAAGAAAGAACAATTATTAAGAAGTCAAGACGTTATGACATATGCGACTCAGACTGTGAATGAAAAAGCCACGGAGGCATCCTATTTGGTGAGCTATCGCATTGCACAAGAAGGCGAAGCGCACGCCATTGCTGGGAAATTAATAAAACCATGTCTAGTAGACATAACATAGTGTATGCTGTATGAAAAATCTGCAAAGCGTCTTTCTACAGTGCCGCTTTCGAACGACACTGTTTCGCGTCAAATTAACGACCTCGCAAGATACATCTGAAAGGAGCTAGTTGGTCGTCTTAAACATAACAAATTCGTTCTTTAAATGGATGAGTCGACTGATGTTGTTGGAATGGCCATCTTGCTGATAATTGTACGATATCCATATATACATTCAATCGAAGAAGACTTGCTTATGTGCGCATCACTGTTGACCAACTCTACCGAAGAAGTAATTTTTAAGGCGTTTGACACTTTTTCTGAAACACATAATCTCGATTGGAACAACTGTATCGATATTTGTATAAATGGGGCTAAGGCAGTGACCGGTAAAACAGCTGCAGCGGTATCACTAATAAAAAGTAAGGCGCCAAAATGTAGTTGCAGCCATTGTATCCTACATAGGCAAGCACTTGCCGTGAAAAAGATGCCACCAAATCTAAAAATGGATCTTGATAAAGCAGTAAAAATAATAAATTACGTCAAATCACGCCCTCTTCAGTCCCGGTTGTTTTCAATACTGTGTGAAGATTATGGAAGCAGGCATAAGACTTTACTACTTCACACTGAAGTAAGATGACTATCTCGGGGAAAGAGGTTATTCGAATTAAGAATAGAACTAAGAGCTTTTATGACTGATATTTGTTTTAAATTAAAAGATTGTTTGAGTGATGTGACCTGGTTGTCCAGGTTAGTTTTTTGGCCTATATATTTGGTAAAATTAATGAACTGAATCTATCTCTACAAGGAAAGCAGATAACAGTCTTCAATACAAATAACAAAATAACTGCTTTAAAAGAAAGTTAGAGTTTTGGATTATTTGTGTTGGCAAGAGAGAGCTAGAAATCTTTCCAACACTGAATAAGTTTGTCGGTGAGACATTGGATCACTTACCAAATGAAGTATTTGAAGAAGTGATCCAATGCCTTAATGATATGCACTTATCTTTTGAAAAGTATTTTCCGGAAGAGCAAAATACAGAACTGAAACTGAATTCATGGGTTCAGAATCCTTTTGTATGAAATTTGCAGAAACCAGAAAATATGTCAAATGAAATTTATGAATCGTTTTTAAAATGACATCAGATTCAAGCATGGAATCAGTTTTTAAAACAATGTCACTTGATAATTTTTGGTGCAAAGTTCGAGATGAATATCCGCAACCTGCCACACAAGCTCTGACCGTTTTTCTTCCATTCCCAACAACATACTTGTGTGAAACAGGATTCTCGACATATACAGCTACAAAAACGAAATGCTGCAATAGACTGGATGCTGAACCTGACATGCTATTCAACTCTCTTCTATCAAGCCTGGCATTAAACAGTTGGTCGAAAATACAAAGCAATTGCATACCTCCCATTAAATGGTAACAACATTCTTTTTTGTGTTTTTTTTCTCGAAGATACAAATAAATAGTATATATAAATAATAAACAGAATGAAATGTATAAATTATAAAAAGGAGTTTTCATATCATATATATTATAGTGGTTTTAAAAGGTCAAAAGTAAATATAAACAAAGCAATTTCAAAACACCCTGTATAAAGAAAACAACCAGAATTTACGTGCGAAATTTATTCCAGTTAGTTCATTTTTAAGTAACAGATATTAACAAAATTTTACAAATAATGATTAAAATTTAGTAGGTTTGCAAAGTATAAATGGTAGAAGCCAATGCAATTAATTTATTAATTTAATTGAGTTTAATTGAACGGTTATTTACGTATAATATGCATAAAAGCGTGTAAAAATCAATAAGACCAAGGTGAAACGCGTTGCTAACAAACAAATATATCGGTGGGGTTGAAATACGCGGAAATCCAACTCGTAGAAATGTCATTTAAAACATTCGTTAAAATTAAACACCTGCGTGTTTTGTAAATGTCAGCTTCCACTTATTTTGGGTAGATAAAGCTACAAGTTTCAAAGAATATCGGGTAAACCGGCGAATGTGTTCGCAGTAAATACTAATGAGGAGTATATAAAGCACGTAAGCAGTCCATGTGGGGTTAGATAGCAGATGGACAGGAATATCGATTTTCTACCACTCAAACAAGGTTAGAAAGAGACGTAAAATATGCATAAGCAAGGGACAACGGTAGTATAGGCGGGATTTGTAGAACGTCAGTGGATAAACAATTGGTCGATATTGTTAGTTGGACATGAGACGAATACGAGCATAGTGTATATGAATTTTCAGAAAATATCATAACGACGCGCTGAAATTCGCGGACTTAGAAATCGGTTGAGCAAAATTTTAAGAACGTGTTGTAGATGAAGGATTTCGGATGAAATGCGGCCAGAAGGTGGCAGCCTAAATTGTATAAATACTTTTCGAAAACATAATGAAAGCCCTTAATATTTCGATCGCTTCTGACGACGTATGAAAGTTATCACGAGTTTGTAAGTATGATAAAATTATTTTAAATTATGTTGCACGGTGTTAGCCTCATAATTTGTACGCGATTTGTGCCGAGTTTAAAATTTATTAAGGCATCACTTATATTTTTTTAACAAACTCGTGTAGTGAAGTGATGTAAAGCGGATTAAATTATATAATCATGAAAGACGTATAATTAATTTGGATTTGGGAATGGGATATACCGTGAAGGCAGCGCTAGCAGCTCAACTTACATGGGGTTCTTCTACTAATAGCTAGAAGCGGCCTGCAGACCCGAAAGAAGCAAATACATGGCATCGTCCACGGAGCAGTGATCTTCTAGAAATTCCAGGTAACGCTTTGAAATTGTGTTGTTATAAACTATGAATATTGGGTGACGTATGAGAGTGATTTCGAAGGTATTGTGCAATATTTGGCGTATTGAACATAATGCGTATAACTAACTTTATTATGGTATTTAAATAGAAATCTGAAGATGTATATAAAGCTTATTAACGTTCCATCAGGAAGCTAAATTTTGTGAAGAGTACATGGGTGTTTTTTTTGTTTGTTGTAAAAGTATGCAAAGTATAATGGCATACATTATTCATAATTAACTGGGTTATCATGAGTTCACCATACTCCAGAGTTTACATAGATTTAAAATAAATTATAAAGAAGGAATGAGAAATAAGGTATTATTCAGGGCCCATTTACTCCGGGTACATGCTATGTGTTTGATAATTTAAATTAAAATACAGGACATTACAAAATAGAATTTATTGAGGTGTAACTTGATCACTAAAAAGTGGATAATATCAAATTTTATTTGCAAATAGTGAAAAATAAAAGATTGTATGTTTGTTGTATTTTGTGGTTTTATTGGGAGTGTGCGTGAACGATAGAATATGAAAGTAAATCTAGATATCCAAAAGTAGGTCCAACTGAGCTAGCCGGAAGCAGTTGAAAAAAGCAATTCAATCGAGGAAGAGAGGAAAACGGATAAGAAATTATATTTTTTGAATTATGTAATTTTTGAAAAATTTTCTATTATGTGCAATTTTCGAGTTTTGAAAATTTAGTAAAATTTTCGAATATATTTTGTTGTTGAGAATTTTACCCGAGAACCACGGCATTCGTATGGCGACCCAAAAGTGAAACTCGAATTCCAGATAAAATTTTAGTAATTTTATTCCGGGAAACTGGCGATCTTAAAAAAAAAATTTTTTTTTTGTATAAATTTAAGAATATTTTGAGAGTGTGTGGGAGTGATTTGAACGTATGCAGAGAAAGGAGTGGTTAAGGAGCCAAGGAGTGGAAATTGGAAGTGACGATAGTGCCTTGTGTGATAAAAATTCGAAAATGGAGGAAGCTGGAGGTAGTAGGGATCAGTCGAGGACAGAATCAGGAGAAGCTGGAAATGAATTAATTTTGAGAATGCTAGAGAGAATGAGTGAACAATCAAACAGGAAATTGGAGCAGATGAGTGTCGAATCGAATAGGAAATTTAATCAAATGAATGAGACATTAACAGGAGTTAAGGAAACCCTAAGTGAAAAAATAGATAAGACGAATAAAGAGGTTTCTGAATTCAAAAATAGCTTAACGATAAAAATGGGGGAAGTTGAAAATCGGGTTGATAAAAATGAGCGTGACATTAGAGGTTTAAATCTGGAAATGGGACAATTAAGGACTGATGTAAGGATTTTCTGTGAGGACGAGATTAATGCAAAAATGACTGAGGTAATGCACTCGTGTAAGGATCAGTTAAGTCGGGTTGAGAGAGAGGTAACCGGGATTAAGCACAATGTAGCGACTTTAATGGGGGATGGTCCAAGGTTTGTAACAGGTAATGTGTCTTTAGAGCAGCAAATGAAATTTTATGGGGATAGTAGAGTTAACCCGCAAATATTTATTAATAACGTTAGAGGTTTAATAAATAACGTATACGATGAACAGGCAAAGTTAAATGTTGTAAAAGCTTTACTAAAAGATCATGCTGAAGCTTGGTATAATTTAATAGGACAGGAAATTGACACCTACACGGACTTTGAGGACAGATTTTTAAAGCATTATTAGAGTGACCACAGACAAGACCAGGTACGAGACGACTTAATCACGGGGAAATTTAAGGGAGAATTTTTAGAAAGTAGGAAGCAATATGCTATACGAAAGTATAGCATTGCGAAACAACTAAACCCACCACTGACGGACCGACAGATTATAAAATATTTGTCGCGACATTTTGAGGTTGAGGTAAGACAACACGTAGCACTACAAAACATAGTGGACAGAGAGATGTTTCTGGAGTACCTGCAGAGGTACGATGATGTAAGCAGTGGACGACCTCGGGAACATAGGGAAAGACAGATCAACATGGTTAAATTCGACAATAGACGGGACAACTACGCTAGACGGGGGAATTTTACATATCAGCGACAAAATTTGGAACCGCGACGGCCATTTTATCGAAGCAACAGTTTAGGAAGGGGACCTGCACCGAGACCGGGCCTTACAAGACAGAACAGTTCACCGGACATGAGGGGGACTTCTAATACAAACACGGAACGAGTGGAAACACCTAGGACATACGCTGAAGTGACAGCTAGACCAGGACCGAGTAGGGAAAACAGACCTGGACAGGATTTTTAAAGAAGGATAACCACTAGACATCACTGTGTACAAATATAAACATCCTAGGGAATTTTTGAAAATTAAAGAAGAAATTGGGCCAGAAATAGTAGAAAAATTTTGTTTGCCCATAATTCAAATTAAAATTTTTGAGAAAAATTTAGGAGCATTATTAGATTCAGGAGCTGAGGCGAGTTTGGTATCGGAGGAATTCGTCAATGAAATTAAAAATAAAGTGTGTGATAGGATAATGCCAATAAAAAGAAGTCACCTGGTTGCGCCGAATAAAAAACGATTTGCTGTTGTAAATAGCGTAGTTATTTTGAAAGTAGAGTTAGGTTCAGTAAGCTGTGAACAAGAATTTATCATTGTGCCTGGGTTAAAGTTTAAAGAGATATTAGGGGTCGATTGCATGATGAAGTTAGGGGTAATAATAAATATGAAGAGGAAAATAGTTAGGATTGGGGATAGGATATTGCCCTGGAAGGCAAGTTATGATGTCACAGAAGATGACATGGGGTTATCTATTGATAGTATAGAGGGAGATGATGAAGAAATGAGAGAGATCGACTCAGGGGAATATAGTGAGGAAAAGTTAGATGAGGTACAAGTAATAGTGAAAAAAGAAGCTGAACAAGTAGAGGTAGAGTCAGGCGCAGAATTAATAGTGGAAAACAAACCCTAGGAAGTCTACAGGTTAAACAACTTAAGGAAAATACAATTTCAAACTGGCAAACAGTTCATAAAAAAGACTTTCAGACAAATAAACAATTCAAGAAATCATAATGTACGTGGAAACATAATTCTTTAGAAATTTGAGCTAACGACCGAAGCAAAGATTGAGAACAGCAAGTGGTTTGAAAACAAAGCGGAGACAGAAGAATATAAATAGCATAGGGTAAAAGAGGATGAAAAATAACAGACGTTGTATAAAACAGCCATTTAAAACACATGATAAAACAGCCATTTAAAACACGCGATAAAACAGCCATTTAAAGCACGCGATAATTTGTAGAGGCTAACAACCATATCGATTTTAAGTTGTTATAGTGGGATTTTAACAAAAACAGTAAATTTGAGTTAAACGAGGATAACATATTTGGAAAATAGCCCTACAATGGGGAAAATGTTTTTGATTGGCTGATTGAGTTTGATGTACATGTAGCAGAAGGAAGTTTGATGGAATGCAACGATGAGGATTTGGTGGACGACATCTTCAGAGGTGATGATGCAAGAGCATACACCAGATAAAGAAATTTGTTTTCTTTTGTTATTGCTTGAACATTTTGTGCTGGTATTTTGTGTTAGAGTGATTTAGCATATTTCGTGAATATTTTATGAACATAAAATCTAATTTGAAGGTTATATAAAAAAGACAATTTGAATTTATTATTTGAAGGTATAAATACATGACGTATAATTTTGATGTAAACAGTAAACGAGTCTTTAGAATAGTTTAAATCAAAATGCTATTTATTTATGCATTCAGAGTAACAGGGTTTATACTGAGCTCACCATAGACCAGGGTAAATTTCAATTTAGGGTTTCAAGATAGGCCCATCTACTTGAACTGTATATAAAGAAGTGTTGAAATAGATTAAATTCATTAAATTTAAAAGGAGTTAATGGTTGGTATTGTGAAAGTTTATGAAGATGTTTATATCCATTTTGTAAATATTGAGCTGGTGTGACGTAATTCTTTGAATTCTATGAATAAAAAGGTTATATGTTTCGTTGAATTATTTGATTGGTAATTTTATTGGTGATTTTATTGGTGATAGAGAGTAAGCATAGGATGTGTAAGTATCTCTGAAGAAGTTGGAAGCAGAGCTAGCCGTGGTGTGCTGATTTAGGGGAGCTTTTCCAGAGATATTGGAATTTTATTATTTTTCAGAAGAACTTATGACAGCCCAATGAGTAAGGGTTCGATTTAGGGCTTCTTTCCAAGATAGACCAATTCGTGGGGCATAATCCCAAACTCCACAGTACAATTAAGACGGCCCAACGCTGGGGCTCGATTGTTCAATCCGAAGTCCACAGTAATGTATATATATATATATATATATATATATATATATATATATATATAAACTTAGGGCTCCACAAGAAACTTATGGTTCAAAAAGTAGTCCGGGATTAAAAAAGTTTGAGAATCGCTGTTCTATACAATCTTGCTTAAGCCAATTCACGAAATGTGATTTTGCTTTTTGGAAATAATAAAATAAGTTGCGATTTTTGCACAAAGAAACATGGTGTACATGAAAAGGAACTATTTATACAAACGCCACTAAACAACTTCTAGTCTGTAATCCTTCTGCTGTATTGATTTTACAGTTAAAGCGATTTCGAGTTTTTAGACTTCGATCTGCAAAAGTGAATAAATATGTTTCCTATAATCTGTTACTGGATTTAACACCATTTTGTTCAATTGTTAATCAAACCAAAGTGATATGTACATTATATAGTGTTGTGCAACATAACGGCTCAAATCACAATGGACTTAATGACACATATAAAAATAAGAATTGATTTAGAAAACGACAGTTACCGCTGGTTTTTTTTATTTAAAAATCAAAGTAGTTTCTTGTCTTCACCGTGAAAAAGTGACAAAGCCAACACTGAAATTCCATCGGAAAAGTGGTATTATGTTAACGACTCTTATGTTTCAGAGGTAACTGAAGAAAGGGTACTTAAGGCTCAGGCATATTTACTATTTTATGAACGAATTTGAAATTGCAAGCTGTATAGTTGTTACAATTAATTAGATAAAGATGAAGTGAGAAGATGAAACGATTTCGAGATGTTGTATCGCATGATTATCCTTAGGATCAGCTAAACAGATAAGGTTGGTAAAGATTGAGGTCTTTGAAATGAATCAGAAAGATAGAAGTGTTCCAAATATAATTAAAAGAAATTGTAATAAGATGATAGTATATGATGCATAAAATGATAGTTAGGGTAGCAATGGGTGGCAGAACAGAAGTCAAAGTATGCTGAGGAAAGCAAAGGTTCCAGTATGTAAACTAGGTTCAGAAAGACATTGGTAAAATAATTACAGAACATTTAAGTAGTTAGCTCAGGATAGCAAACAGTAAAGAGCTGTATCACACCTATCTTGAGATTGTCACTGAGAGCTTGCATATATTATATTCAGAATGCTAAAAAATTGATTGCTGCGGAACCATCTTATAAGAATTTTAATATTAACTTTTAATACTTAAAAGAACAAATTTTGCTATAACTTTTGGAATATCTTTTAGATGTTATCTTGGCGGTGCGCCTCAGATTCAACTTCTGACAGGAGTTATTAATCATATCTACAAGTCTGAACTTAGAAACAGTGTATGCGTATATACGACCAAGAGAACAATCGGTAGGTTATTACTACCGGAGTTACAACCACGGTTGTTATCATTTGTTTATACGTACTTACTGCTAGTGAAAGTTAAAGAGAAGTTATTCTCTAATCTACAGTCTTACTTAATAATCTTTTCTCAGCTCACTTCAGTTCAACTAATAAATATTTTAAACATAATAGTATTCTCCGACTTGGTTTATTATTCATTCGCCCTGTGTGTTCTGTAACTATTAGGAGTTTCCTTTTCATCACGACTTTACAGTCGATCGGTCTTGAATGTTTCAGCAATCTACGCGAGTAATACTTTATGGTTTAATGCTGGATATTAATTGTGGCCAGTATTTATTACAAATCGCTTTATCAGAATTGAAATCGCATAAATTTAAAGGAAATAATCACAGATTAGACAAACCATAAACTAGGAGTGATTTATGAGAATTGCAAATAAGTAAATCATTGAATGAGGACACGGTGATGGGGAGATTTAACAAATGTATACGAAGTGTCCGGTTAACGTAACAAACATTTCTGTAAACCTTTGCTTGTCTTACAAGGCCTGATTAGTTTATAGGATTATGTGCAATAGTTTGCATATGTCACATGTGAGTGATTGTACAAACTAGGTACGTTTTATATGCATAGGTGCCCCCTTAAACGTGGGGATTTCAAAGGGGATTTTTAAGTTTATGAGTAAAACGTTCTCAGTTGTCACTAGTATGACATCTAAAGTACCAATAGTCTTTCGGTATATTAGATAAAAGATTTTTGCGTAGTTGCATCCGTGAATTTTGGAAGCTTTCCTTTGAGACTGTTTTATTCCTTTATTGTCTGTACACTTTTCTAATTTTGAAACCGGTCCAAAAATTAAAATGTCAAGAATCAAGTATATATTATCATTATTATTCTACATTTATACCATGATTGGAAATTGAATACCTATATACAACTATTTGAGGCGCATTATAGATTCAAACATTGAGGTTAGTTCGGTATTCAGAGTGAATGTGACGAACTCGAAATAACCCATATATATCGATCTGTGAATAATTCCTAGCAAAATAGTTCCATTAACATGGATTTGATTCTCAACAGTTTTAGAGGTATCGTGGGTCAAGCTTGACAATCAAGAGGTGGTTTGGCGTACATCAAGCATCAATTTTCAACGAACTTCGTTCGTTTATGAAATCGATTTGTCGTCCGTGTGTCTGTCCGTCCGAGGCCTTTCTAATGGTCGGACATCAATGTGTGATACATCAATCGATTCAGCTCGGTGTCCTGAGCTTAAGTTTTGATGTCAGTTGAAATCGGGCCACGGGGACGCCGTGCCCCCGCGATATTCCGTCGGGAAAATTAAAATTTCAAATAGGTCCAAAATTAATGTGCGATACATATTTGGACTCCCCTAACATAGCTGAGTCGAAATATGGTACCCCCCACAAAATCTGACCACGGATACCCGACCCCTCCCCCCGGGGAATTAATTTTTATTTTATCTGAATACTTATAATTATTACAACATAATAATTTTAATTTCTTTAAATTGTTTTAAAGTAAGTCTACATTTGGAAGTTCGTTGCGACAATGCCTTGCATTTTCAACTTGTTAACTTTTAGTTTCAAATTAAACTAACATACTAACTGCACATCTATTTGTTACTCCTTAAATTACGAGTCCAAACAACTAAGTGTTAGAGTTGCATTTTAAAAGCTTTTTAACACAAAACTAGGCTACATAAATTGTTCTTTGGTATACATAACTAACTACATATTTTTGATTTGTATTATAAAATTTAGAATAAATAAAGGGTGTCCCTTTTGTATTATTGTTGACAGCATAAACGAAGGTTTTCATAAAGAAACATCATCATCATCAAGTCTTCATTCCTAGAACTGGTTGGACGCGTACCCTCATTATTTCGTAGTTTGAACCAACCTACACATTTCCCTGAAATTTGCACAGTCTGCATCTATATTTTTTCCTATCTCTGCTTGTAGTATATCCCGTACTATTCCCCAGAAATGCCTTAGAACGTTTCCTGCCCTTCTATTTCTCCTATTTTTTTTCGTTTTCCACAGATATCTTTATTCCTCTAATATTTCAACAACCTATTTGTTATTAACTTAGTCTGTCCATGCTACCATCCTCATACACCTGAAGCACAACATTTCAGAAGTCTTCTATCTCTTTCTGTCTGCTTTTCCTACTGCCCCTATTTCACAGATTTACTGTGCTGTGCTTTACACTATGCTTTGAAAAATTTTCTTCTTGTATCTATGTTCGTTGTCTTTGAACATAACTGTTATTCTTTCTTGTTTGATGCAGTTCGGTCACCTTCTATTGTTTTACAGTTATATACCCTACTTCCCCGATATTCAGTTGTATGTGAAGGGGGTTAAGCAGCCTTTGGCTGCCAAGTTCGCCCAGCACTTGAACCATGGTCGAATTAATAGCTTTTCCAATTTATCCTTTCGCACAATCAACATTAGTTGAAAATATTTCACAACCAGCAGTTGTTTATAATAATCATCAGATTTAAGAGCACTTATTTTTTCGTCATTGGGTTTTACGTTTTGAAACTGGTTGGACTTGTACCTCAGCTTATTTATGTTCTGAGCTAGCCTACAAAGTTTCCGGCAATTCTCCCAACAGCCTACATACAGTTCATTTACAATACCAATGCTCCACCTGTAGGTACTACATTGGCCAGGAGGCGAGTTTTTTGTTGCCTAGAAATTTAGAATTTTGCCGAACCCTTGCCGTTCCAGGCAAGGTAGGGATCTTTAACGTGCGTGACAACACTCACACACGGGACCTCCATTTAACCTCTCATCCGAACGAGGGCGTAATTTTTGTGAAAAATGCTCACCTGCCATTTTTCAAGCAGTCGGCCGTGTTGGGATCCGTAGTCTTACGCTTACTACATTGATCCACGGCAACGCCAGCCTATATACAACTCGATTTCCTTCTATTGTTTTCTAAATATATGCCCTATTTCACCCAGATTCAGTGGTATGTGAAGGGGGTTAAGCAGCCTGTGGCTGCCAAGGATCCCCCAACACTTAGACATTTGCTGTATTAATAGTTTTCCAGTAAATCCTTTCGCACAGTTAACATTAGTTGAGAGTATTGCAAAATCAATATCTGTAGTTGTTTATAATAAATAATAATCACCATGTTTAAGTACAGTAATTATTATTGTCATTAGTTTTTCCATCTTACGACTGGCTGGAAGCGTACCTTCATTGATTTCTATTCTGAGCTAGCCTACACATTTCCCTGAAACTCTTACAGCCTACATCTTTCACTATCTGTGTGCAGTAGTCTAACCTAGGTCTACCTCTACTTCTCTTTTTTCCTATCTCTGCTTCTAATATACTCCGCACTATTCCCTCATATTTTAGTATGTGGCCTATCATCCTACCTCTCCTATTTTTTACTTTTTTCCACATATTTCTTTCTTCCCCTACCATTTCTAGTACCTCTTTGTTCTTAACTTTATCTGTCCACGATATCTTCATCATACGTCTGTAGCACCACATTTCAAAGACTTCTACCTTTATCTTGTCTGCTTCTCCCACTGTCCAGGCTTCACAGCCATACAGTGCTGTGCTCTACACATATGTTTTAAGCAATCCTTTCCTTGTTTGTATGTTTGTGGTCTTTGAGCACAGTAGTTGCTTTTTCTTGTTAAATGTAGCACGACTTTGTGCTAATCCTTGTTTTATATCTTTTGTGATTTTCCCATCTTGCGTTATTTGACTTCCTAGGTAGCAGAAATCCTTAAACTCTTGTAAGTTCTCGTTACCTATTTGTATGCTTGTTTTTGATTTATTTTCCCATCCTTTACATACTAGAACTTTAGTTTTATTTTTGTTAATTTTCATATCATATCTCTCAATTAGAACTGTTTCCCTTTCATTAAGACCAGCTTCTAACTCTTCTTTGCTAGATGCCAATACCGCTATATCATCTGCAAATCTAAGCATATCAATCTTTTGTTCCTGCATATTGATTCCAAGTGTCTTCCTGCATTTGACAGTATTCATTGCCTCTGCGATGTACAGATTAAAAATTAATGTGGATAAAGCCCATCCCCGTCTCAACACTTTCCTAATATTTACTTCT
Source organism: Platerodrilus igneus (assembly GCA_036346225.1). Classification (NCBI taxonomy): domain Eukaryota; kingdom Metazoa; phylum Arthropoda; class Insecta; order Coleoptera; family Lycidae; genus Platerodrilus; species Platerodrilus igneus. The sequence goes on along the minus strand of JARFIW010000929.1, from coordinate 2,800,836 downwards.
ATACTTTCTTGCTCTAATTCTATTACCGCTGTTAGCTTTTTGTACTATCCGTCTAACCCTAAAACACATTCCAATCTTTTTGAGTATGTCGAACATTTTTTTCCATTTCACATTGTCGAATGCTTTTTCCAAATCTACAAACACTTCTCTATTATTTTCTCCATTATCACACTCAGAGCTAAAATAGCCTCTCGTGTTCCCCTGTTTCGCCTAAATCCAAATTGATCTTCTCCCAGTACTTCTTCAGCTCATTTTTCCATTCGTCTTTGTACAATTCTAGTTAATACTTTTGAAACGTGTGACGGTCAAACTTATTGTTCGAAAATTTTCACATCTATCCGCGCCACCTTTTTTTTGCATAGTTACGTGTTTCTGTATTAATACCACACATTCTGGAATCACGCATTTTATTTTAAGGATTGAAGTGTTATTTTTAAGAAGAATTAATGTTTTAATTTTGTTTTAAGTGAATATCGACAAATGAAAATTAATTACAAAATTGATTATAGCTCGCAATTGCATTTTAATGATTGATTTGCATTTTAACAAAGTACAGATTTTAGTTTCGCTTCTCTTAAAAACAATAGCTTGTTCTTTTGCTTTGTAAATGTAATGAGGCTTGTCTTTACCGGATGCATTAAATTGATATTATTTTATACAACGAAAATGATTGGTTTTTGTATTTATATTTTAAAATGAAAACTCGTTTAAGTAATTCATACACACGGCTGCATTGGATTAATTCAACAATTGGGTTTTTTATGTTTATATCCGTTTCACGATGTTTTTACACTCTGCAATAAATGTAATGCATGAGATTCAATTACATAATTAATAAGGGCTTCTTTATGCGTGCTAATAAAATAAGCTTATTTTTATACAGGGTAAAAAAATTCAATATTAGGAAAAATTAAAATTTTTCCCATTTTCTTCTCTTTGGACGGTTTTTCTATGGAATTTTGGTGTTCAATGACCTCTTGTGACCTCATTATCACATCAACATTATATACATATATACAGGGTGTTTTATTAAGAATGGGACAACGGTTAACTGAAGATAACATGCATCAGATACTGACCATAGCCAAATCTTACTTGTCCGAATGTTGATGTTTTAAGATTAAGGAGTACAGGGTTTTGAAGGTTATAATTTTATTTCAATTTTTTGGCATTATTCTGAAAATTTTGGGCAATTGACTTGAACATTGGTATCTTTATGTTTTTGGGTACAGAGGAAAAGAATATAATATTATTTTTGACTTTTGTCGTAGAAAGCACTACGTACAACCCAGCTTTTACAATTAATTAGCCATAACTTTTTACCCTCTACATCTAGTGTATAACCGACTTCTAAATCTGAAGGAGCAACCCTTTTTACATACAAAACGTATTCTTGTCTCTCTTTGATATTCCAATCTGTTTTCTAATATTTGCCTAAGATTGTCTATGGTTTATTTGTAATGAACGGTTGTGTGTAACATTGTTGAAAACACAATAGTGTATAATAATATAATGACTTGTATATATTTGTCTTTTTCTCAATTAATGTGAAGGTATAGTTACAGTTTCGTTGTAATAAATTATTTTGCAATTACCTAGAGGTGTGAATGAAAATTGATGTTAACAACCTTCTCTTCAGCTAGGTGTATTGGCATTCTTAGGATAATGTTTGTTTATGTTTAAGCAACAGTCTACTTAACAATTTTCCATATGAGCTTCAAGCCAGAATCATTCTCTGATCTCAGGTTTTGGCACTCTCTTATTCTTTTTATAGGTTTCCCTAGAAACCCTGCGAGATTAGGTGGCGTTCAAAAGATTCCCGATTAAAACATATTTCACACCCGATAGCCTTTCGGGACCCTTTACAAACACACCACCTGTTCCACTGAGCTAGCCGACAACCATTTTTTGTTAATACAGTTGTGTTTTTCGGTACTTTGCTGAACCAGGATTTTTAGCGAAGAATTTCACAGAGTTTTTCTGTGGATTACCGGATAGATTTTCTAGGGTCAAAACTGTACGTAACAGATTGTTGTTACACAACTGTATGACCTACGCTTTGTAATACTTCCACATTCCCTCCTCTTTGAGAGAAATGTCTGTCTGGAAAAAATGCACTTCTAGCAATGAGGTCAAACAAAGATGAGACAACCACTTATTTTGCCAAATTTATTTAGACAAATCGCAATATAGTAATAGTATTAAAAAATTAGAATCGTTGGACTAAATATACTTAATTAACTGTAAGGCGACTACGTTAAAAAATCTTGTGTTTGTTATTAGGTAAAAATCTTTTCGAATGGTCTTCGTAAAATACAATATACGGTATTCTTAATAATCAAAAGATGCCAAACGACTTTGTTCTCAGCTATTTGGAATATGAGCAATCTGTTCCAATAATCGAACTATTATAAAAGTTACGTGTTTTGCCCTTTCTTTTACACCAAATGAAAAGATCTTCTCTAATACATCAAACACTTGCATAAAAAATAAATATTTTGTATAATAAGATCGTTTACTGAAAGTAATAAAGTTTGATTAAATTTAGATAAGACTTTTATCAGAAGCGTGTACCACAATGTCGATGATAAAAATAGGTTAACAAAAAACAATTTCCTGGAAAATTGTGTTCAAACATTTATCAAGAATATAATGTGATCTCATCAGCATCCTATCGTGTACAAATCGGCATGCACTTGCTGCAAAACATTACTAATATAACCACGTTCTTCAGATAAAGTTGCTAATACAAATCCTAAAATAGCTTATCCATGCTAACTACGTGCAAAGTGTGACACATACTTAGCAATTTGTATGTACAATACGACCAGAGTTCTTTATAAAATAATTTTCGTAGGGATTAATATTTTACTAGAAAACAGCAATATTGATAGACCATTACCGGTATCTACGACTGTCGAAAATTTCAAATTATCATTCATATATAATTGTGTTGTTCATCAAGTTCTGAATCAATAGCCACGTCAATAAAACCCAGACAAAATAATCAAGTGACAAAAAACAAGGTCAAAATAATCCCTATAAAATCAATGCCAAGATAAATCATATAATATAAAAATAAATTTTTTTATATTCCAAAATACTTTCGCGTGTGTATTGGAATAACAGGATATCTTAGAAGAAATAAATATAATAAACCGTTCAGATAAAGAAATGCTTACAATAAGGAAATATTGTTTTTGAACTTTTTCAAACGTTTTTTATGATTTCTGTGACTAGTTTTCGTCAAAGGTGTAATATTTGAAATCTCCATTATTGAAAACTTCTAATAGTGCATTTTCCTTTAGAATAATGCGTTAAATGTCAATAAAAATTCAATTTTTGAATATTTTAGACACTGTCGAGGTATTAGGGAGTTCTATTTTTTTAAATCAACGTTCTCATACTATTTTTGTATAAGTGAAAATTTCTACAGCTGCATTTACCGACAGAAAGATGAAAAACCAGTCGGTTATCACCCGATTTTTGACACATAATTAAAATCCCATGTGTGCATATACAGCGTGCCCAAAACAAGGATGAACAGCATGGGCATCTTGGAAACCGTAAAAGTTACAAAGACGGTTAACTCACAAAAAAGTTGTACAATTTAGGGGTCAAAATATGCTATTGACAAAATTCCAAAATTCGGCTTAGTTCCGAAGATATTCGATAACATCCGAAATATCGCAATTTTGTTTTTTTTTTGGAAATTATTTGAAAAGGTATAAAAAACAAAAGGCACTTTGTCATTGCCACTATTTTAGATATACAAAAACAGCGTTTACAAATTTTCTATAGAACGTTTCGTTTCGAAGAAATCATCATCAACTTTACTTTTTTATATGGTCCGTAAAAAATACGTTTGCTATTAAATAGTATTTTCTACTACAAATTCAATGATGTATGGCATGGTATGGCTGCCATGTGTTTTTATTTATAAAAAAAAGGTTTCTTAATAAATTTCCAAAGTTTTGGTGTTATTTTAATAATTTAATTATTTTAATGTAACCAATCATGTTTTGGAGCAAATTGGAACAGTCCTACAATAAATGTTCAAACAGATTACCTGCATTTTCTAGACAGCAGTATGCTCGTCTCACTGTACAATCTAACACACGACTTAACATTTCAAGAGTTATTTTATTGAACGCTGCTCGTAAAGATCGAAGTAATTGTTCCTCATTTTCAAAATTTTTATCGAGTACTTCATTTTTTATGTAACCCCATAAAAAAGTCTAGGCGGGTTAAGTCAGGTGACCTTGTACGCAACGGTGTTTCACTATGAGTGCCCATAAACTGTCTTGGAAACCGCGCATTTAAATAAAGACGAACATTTCTGGAGTTATGTACTAGGGCACCATCTTGTTGGCAACTAGTACAAAACAAACGGCAAATTGTCTAATACATCTTCCAGATCGTGTCGCAGGAGGTCTAGGTAACGGTTTAAATTTAGGGAACCTTGATAGATATAAGGACCTATTATCCTTGTGCCAAAAATACCACACCACATATCAAATCCAAAGCGAGTTGATATCTGGCCGTTCTTCTTACGCGTGGATTGTTTTGTGACCAATGATGCGTGTTACATCTGTTGAAAATACCGTTATTGATTTACCATACTTTCGTCAGACCAAATAACTTTAAATGGAAAATTTACATTGTACTCACACATCCAGGTATACCACTCGCAGAAATTTCTACGTCGTTCATCACCACTTTGTCTTAATCCTTGACAAATTCGAAATTTATAAAGCTTAAAATCATTACTTTTTAAAACGAATTGGACTGTAGATTTGGCTATCCCAGTCTGGTCTTCTACCATTCTTGTTAATGTTTCTGGATTTTCAATAACGCACTGTAAAACTTGGTATTGTTTTTCCTCGCTGCTATTTTTGTCTGGATGGCACAAGTTTTTTAAATGAGCCATACGTCTTTAGATTAAATACTAAACGCCTAAAACTAGACTTGCTAGGTTGTTTTCTTTCTGGGTATTCTTTCAAATATATGTGTCCCCGGCTTCTACGCAATTTCTTTGGTATAAAATATAGCAACACAGCATATCACTTTTTTCTTCAGGTGTAAAACAAATTTCCCTCATTGTATGCAAAATAAATTTAAAATGCAGCTTAATAACCATAAAAACACTTGCTATAGAAAAAACTTAAGATTGAATTCAAAAACGCAACACAAATAATAGTTATATGTCAATAAAATTGATTTTGTTTCAACGCGAGATATCTTTTTAAAAAGTTTTATTTCCAATAAAACTTCTATCGAATTTATTTTTAATTGTATAATTACAAAAATTGATTTATTTTCTTTTACAACTTGAGCGTTTATGTTCATTAAACTAGATATAATTGAAGTTGACAAAAGTATTCTAAGTTACTATTTTAATAAATCAATAATTAAAAATTCCAATGAGTAGCTTGAACCACCAACAATGTTAAAGTTATGAAATTCGAAGACTGACTGGCGATCAGGGGGCTCCTCACAGTATTTATGAAGCCTCTGGTCTCACTTCATCTCAATAATCGCATAATGTCTTATTCTAAGTAAGTTTAATTAAGACTGCTTTATTGCAATTCATTGTTTCTACACCTGCTATCAGGTTGCGTCTGGAACACAAAGTAGTCGTTTTCATTCTTATTTCTGATACGAACTCTGTTAAACATTAACTATATAATAACCTTCATTTAATACAATGTAACATGTTATTACTAAGACGATAATTATATTTATTTTATATACATTTTAATATGGGGGGATATGTAACTCGCGTACTATTTAATAAAATTACTTCCTAAAACGTGAAGTCCTGCGTTAGATTCTACAGTAGTAGACAATATTATTTATAGAGAGCGTTTTTTAAAGGACCATATAAAAATGTAAGTTGAAGATAAATTCTTCGAAACGAAACGTCCTATCGAAAATTTATAGACGTTGTCTTGTACATATAAAATAGTGGCAATGACAAAGTGCTTTATGTTTTTTATACCTTTTCAAATAACTTCAAAAAAATAAAAACAAGATTGCCATATTTCGGATATTTTCGAATATCTCCGAAAGTAAGCCGAATTTTGAGTTTCTCAACAACATATTATTGACCCTCCAAATTGCACAACTTCTTTGTAATTTAATTTAATTAAACCTTATATTTTCCATATATATATATATATATATATATATATATATATATATATATATATATATATATATATATATATATATATATATATATATATATATACAATATTACAAGTGAAATAAATAACCTACACTTTTGTGCAAAGCCCAAATGATCATTTCAAATCGAGCTAGTAATTGAAAAATGGAAAATATAAGGTATTGGACAGGACTTGAACCTGTATCTTGGTTTTGCCGGAATTTAAATCGTGTACACAACTATACATAAACTTAACTTTCAATTACGTTTGGCATTTTTGTCAATCATATCTGACATTGTCAAGTTTTTGACTTATGTGTGTGCACTATCACCTATTTGTTATAAAACCAATCACTATCTCATCGATAATTTTTTACTTTCTCTTGTTTTCTCATTTATAATGAAACCTACACCTGATTGACCCTTACCTAAATCTGAGCGGAAAACTTTAGAATCTCTTCATCAAAAGTCGGCCACCTGACTTGAATAAGCCTTACCAAATTTATTTCTAAGTCATTTCGGTCATTCTTTAGCTGCCCTACTCTCAAAAGTTCCAAATGTTTTAATATTCGATCTGTACAGCATTGCTCTTCTTTTACAGCTTATGTACACCATGCTGTGCTATTATTAAGAATTCTATTGGGTAATAATAGAGTACAAAGAATGATTGACGAAATGACTCATTTCGCACGACGACTCTATGTGAATACTTAAAGACGTCTGAATTCTCTATACAGCTTGACGAGTCAATTTTGTCACGAAACAAAATTATACACTTAGCTTATGTGAGATTTGTAAAGAAAGAAAAGGTTTCACAAAATTGTTATATGCACAAATGTTTGGAAACTTGTAAGAAAGATGAAAAAATATTTAATAAATTAAAAGACCCATCAATGTAAACGCTATACCGTCGAGTTATATCCTCCTCGTTGCTAAAAAGGTGGTTCCTGAAATGGTAGGAGGACACCGAAAATTTCTGATATACATAACGCACTTTATGAATAGAAGAGGACACATTATTAAACAGTATAAAAACAATCTTCCTCGACGGGATTTCGTGGAAAACCTTCAAAATGCCACAAATCTAGTGGAAGCGCGGAAGTGTCAAAACACAATAATCTAGACACAATTAATTCCCATTTTGTTGAATTTTCACAAGAAATTAAAGCTATTCCGTGTTTTTAACCTAGTAAATTATAAGGAGGCGCATCTCACAAAAGACCTGTGAAAAAGGATAATGTTACCACAAGGAGAGAGGTGAAATGTTCCAAAAAAGTATGCCCTGTTCAAAAGCGTCCATCTCTGTTAAGTGTTTTACCTTTGCAGATAGCAACATACTGTCACCCAATATTGTGAATAAGTCTAACTGCGTGTAGACAGAAGATGACCCAACTTGCTAGAAATAAATGGACAAAGTCGGGCTAGTCCGATTCACATTGCCTCATCACAATAGTTCTGCCTCATATGTGAAGTTAGACAATGATTCACATATGAAACGGTACCGTGAAACAAAATGAAGAACAACTGCCTTATTCTTCTAAGTAGAACACTTAATGGTTCAAAGAATACAGATAAGTGATTCACAACATTGATACTGTTGGTTAAGTGCTTTATGGACAAAAAAGGCCTCGTAAATTGTAAAGTGTGAAAGCAATCTCCCGCGACGAGATTTTGTAGAAAGCTTTCAAAAATGCAACAAAAATCAATTGAAAGAGCGAAGTGTCAAAACATAAAATAATCTAGACACAATTGATTCTCACTTTGATGGATTGCCATAAGAAATTAAAGTTGTTCCTCTTTCTAATCTAGTAAATTATAATGAAGCAAATCTTTTAGAAGACCTGGGAAAAGGGGTAACGTTATCAAAAGGAGAGAGACAAATGTTCCTAAGGAGTAATGGACTGTCCAAAAGTGTCCGTCTCCGTTATGTGGCTTACCTCTACAGATGGCATCTTCCTATGTTGTGTATAAGTCTAAATGCATGTACCAAAACCGAACAACGGTGACCCAACTTGCTAAATATAAATAGACAAACTGGGGCTGGTTCTATTTATTTTGCCTCAAGGATTGAGTCATCACAATTGCTTTGTCTTATATGTGAAAACTAGAAAGCACAAATTTTCTGATCGGAGATGATTTCGTTTTCCATTTTTTTCTAGAATGAATTCGGCTACGCTAACTAAACAATGCCAGGTTTATATTTCTTTCTTCAAATTTATTCCATCTGAACAGTCACTTGACGTGGTTAAAAATTACTAACAATTGGAGCCGTTAGAAAAATGAAAACAAAACTAAAGGTGCCCAAAACTTTTTAACTAAGGTTTCCGGTGAAGCTCAAACCTCAAATGGCGAACACTATAATCTGCTTCAACCAAGTACATATAGAGAATAAACGCCCTCTAGCCAAATTCAAAAACAACATTTGTTTTAAAATACCCGCTACTGAAATTCAAAACCGTCTTTCCTCACCCTTTTTTACGGCAGTCTTCTGTAGCTTTTGAGTTAACTGGTATACTTACAATAACACCACAACCCGCCAAAAAATGAGTGGGTATTGTATTAGCAGCTAACGTTGTAGATTTTAAGTTAGAAGGTCGAACGGTTGAGAAATCCTCAAAGCTTGCGTCATTGTTGTGTTCCTTGAGTCTTCATTGTTAATTTCTTGTGTAAGTTTTACTAAAGGATAAGCGAGATTCAGTATTAAATTTGTACTTTTGTTGTACAGAATGATTGCGTCTTTGAAGTCTTCGATAACTAGTTGCTTGAGCAAGCGCTTAACCTATCGAAGCCCAGTTATACCATATAGTGCATGTTACTAATTGATACATGTTTTTAAGACTTTAAGCAGTTACTTCAAACTGGCGCCTGAACATATTAAGGAGAGTTTATTTAAGGTATGCTACTGTCTTATGCAAATTTTAGATGACATTTAGGCGTTGAAGTAGAGCCAAAAAATTATCTAGGTTTTTTTCATTAACAGTATGAACTTTAACTTATGTAAGTAAATGTGTTCCTAGTGTATTGTTAATATTTTAATTCTGCACAAAAGGTATTAGTAATAAGGTACTATCAGTAATACTTTATTGATGTGAACGTCGTCATCATTAGGTTTTTCCGTTCTGGAACTGGTTGGACGCGTACCTCCATTGCTTTCTATTTTAAGCTAACGTACACATTTTCCTGAAGTTCTCGCAGCCTACATCTTTCACTTTCTGTGTGCAATAGTCTAATCTAGGTCTACCTCTACCTCTCTTTTTACCATTCACCGCTTCTAATATACCCCGTACTATTCCCTCGTGCCTTAGAACGTGTCCTATCATCCTAGCTCTCCTATTTTTTACTGCTTTCCACATATTTCTTTCTACCCCTATCATTTCTAGTACCTCTTTGTTCTAAACTTTGTCTGTCCGCGATATCATTATCATACATCTATAGCACCACATTTCAGGGGTTTCTGTTACTGTCTACATTTCACAGCCGGATAGTGCAGCGCTCCACACATATGCTTTTATCAATGTTTCCTTGTTTCTTTTGTTTGTTGTCTTCGAACGCAGTGGTTGCTATTTCTTGTAAATGCAGCAAGGCCTTGTGCTAATCTTTGTTTTACAGTTATTGCACATTTTCCATCTTGCGCTATTTGGCTTTCTAGTTAGCAGAAATTTTTAACGTCTTATACATTCTTGTTTCCTAATTGTGTTCTTGCTTTTGACTTATTTTCCTTCTATACGTACTAGTACTTTAGTGTTATTTTTGTTAATTTTCATACCGTTCAATTTCATTAATGCCTGCTTCTAACTCTTCTTTGTTAGATGCTAATACCGTTATATCATCTGCAAATGTAAACCTCACCTTCAAATAATTTATTATTTGAAAACATCGAAAGTTTAGTTACCGTATGTATCGTTAGGACTTTGGACTGCTGCACTTGTACTAATTTCATTATTTTCATATTTTTCCTTCAGTGATTGTTAATCTTATAGGATGGCTTGTCAGAATAATATTTACATCAATTTCATATGTATTAAACTTCCATAAAGCAGATGGGCTTATTAAGGAATAATAAGGCGATGCAAAAATAAATACAAATTATTGTTTGGGAAGACAAAAAGTTATGCCGAAATCATTGGATATAGATGGTATCTGTGGCGACTCTTAGGGAGATTGTGAGAAGCTAGTGAGAAACTAGAAAAATTTTTGACTAATCCTGTAGATACGTTTCGCCCTTTATCAGCACAGGAATCGGGAGTCGTCATGTTAAACACAAGCACCTTGGAAGAATTATATCACCACCCAGTTCACATTTTGCCCTTAGTGTAGTTTTACGTCATTTCTCAATTTTTGATAACAGTCGACAAGGCTATCTTTGAGCTTGCTGGTCCTTTCCACAAACAAAATTGCTGGGTTAGGGGAAGAGAAAATCGTATACAAATTCATATGATGCCGTTCCATCTGTATGATAACAGTTTGATGTAGAAAAAGGTCCACATACGTCTTAGGATTATATTTTTTCGAAGGAGATCTAGCAAAAGTTATAGAACTATGACATTGGTTTTTTTGCTACCAGAGCTGAATAGTGTAGACCTGCTAAATACGTGGTTCTAACAGGATAGTGTCAGTGAGCATGTTTGTGGCTAGATTAAGATGGAGCTTTTGTGAACTCATAATCTCAAACTGCGGAGATTTAAATTCGCCGATGCGTTTACTTAATTTTACCTACGTTTTTTCTTTGGTGTAGCTTAAAGTCGAATGTATACACCAACAAGCTCGCAACTACAAGAACAGCAAAATATGCAAGTAGGAATATTCACTCATTCACAAAAGACTCAATAGAGTCATGGCATATGCCCTAAAAACAGCTAAAGCTTGTTAAACCTTTTAAGGCAGACCTTGTTTGGCGTCATTTTCAAAGCTAAATAATAGACCACCCGTTAAATTAAAGTATCATTTATTGTTACTTTTAGTCTGATTTAATTAGTCTAAAAGTTATTACAAAGGTTAATTTGGTATAGACTATGGGAAACAAGTTATAAAAAAAGTTGTTCATCTAAATAGGAATAAATTTCCAAAAGGGTTCTACACCCTCTAGGTTCTTTTAGAAGCCCTCGCATGTAGGAATGCTTTATTTTACTAATACCGTAGTTTAAATCTGTTCTGAACGGACCTGCACCTTGAAGAAGTTCTGGTTTATTTTCAGAAAGCTAAAGAGCCGAACTATAAGTTTAACTAAATTAGTGGGGTTTCTAGAGAGAACCAGATTAAGAAAGAGGACAGCAGCTCTTTCGGTACTTAGAGTGACAGAGACCAAAGGAGTCGGTACGGCATTCTATAGCTCACTGCTGTCATGCGGAAGGCAACGGAAAACTACCATATTACCTCCCACATACACAACGTATTAAAATCGTTTTAAAAAATGATGGCATTCTTTGGGGTAAAAGATTCCGAAGTTAAAATAGTTCCCCATTCGGATCTCAGGTAGGAAATTAATTTAGAGGTTGCGATCGACAAGCTCAGTAAAGAAAAAGAAGACCGAGCACATCTTGCGATTTAGGGCGTGGAATGTTAGAAGCATGAGATAAGTAGAAAAGCTAGAAAATTTAAAATTGAAATGCATAGGTTAGCGTTAGATATAGTAGGGATTAACGAAGTTTTGTGACCAGTAGCGGAAAATTTTTGTTGCGGAGATTTTAGGATAATTCATACCGGATCGGGGGAAGGGAATTTGGTTATGGGTATAGTTATGCAGAAAAGATAGAATGATGTCTAGAAAACTACTTCTAAAGGAACTAAAGAGTAGTCTTGGTTAGATTACAATATAAACTTGTAAATACAGTAATAATACAAGTATATTACTACAGGAAGAAGATGTAAAAGTGATGTATAAAGATATTGAAGACTTACTAAAATTTGTAAACGGACGCCAAAATCTAATAATTACGGATCGTTTTAATACAGTGATAGGAGCGGTAGTAGGATTAAATGGTTTAGGCACGAGAAACAATACAGGAAATAAGTTGGTAGAATTTTACTAGTAAAAACAATTTAACCATTTCAAACACATTATTTCAACCTCATGCTAGAAGACGATACACGTGGAAGATGCCAGAAAACATGGGGAGATGTCAAATAGATAACATTCTTCTTCATAACGGCTTAAGAATTAAGTAGAGACTGTAGAAGCTACCCAGAAGAAGATATAGATACTGACAACAACATCGTAATTATGAAAGCCGCGTTTAAATTAAAAATTTTGAAAACGAAACAGAAAAAGGCACTTTGATTTTGAAAAACTAAAAGATAAAGAGGGTATCTTTATCTTTTAGGATTTTAGGATTTGAGAAATAGTCAAACGAATTGCTGAAAGACATCAGAAAATTTTCTGAGACTAAAAAAGTAGAAGTAAAATGGAATAACATCAAATCTAGTTTATACATGGCGGCCAGATATTCTGAGGAATAAACAAAAGAAAATAAGAAACCGTGGTTAACAAAAAATAATCTCAATATAATAAAAGAAAGACAAAAATACAAAACAGACCATGTGAAGGAGTAAAACAGATATACAAAGCTATAAAATGGGAAATTATTCGTGAATGGGGAAGATAATATAAAAGCTAGAATACAAATAAGAAATGAGAACTTACCAGAGGTTACGGATTTCTGCTACCTAGGAACCAAATAACGTAAGATAGGAAAAGTACAAAATATATATATAACAAAGATTAGTAAAAGGCCGTGCTGCATCTAACAAGAAAAACACTACTATGTTCGAAGTCAACAAACGCAGAAACAAGGTAAGATTACTGAAAATATATGTGTGGAGCACATCACTGTGCGGCCGTGAAACGTGGACAGGAAAAAGTCTATAAAATGTGGTGCTACAGACGTATGATAAAGATATCACGGACAGACAACGTTAAGAACAAAGAGGTGCTGGAAACAGCAGGGTATGAAAGAAATGCGTAGAAAACAGTATCAAATAGGAAGATAGAGTAGTTGGATACATACTAAGGCATGAGAGAAAAGTGCGGAATATATTAGAAGCAGAGAAAGAAAGGAAGATTGGTAGGGGTAGACCTAGATTAGACTATTGCACAGATAGTGAAAGATTTGGGCTGTGAAAAATTACAGGAAAATGTGTAGGTTAGCTCAAAAAGAAAGCAATGGAGGTACGTGTCCAACCACATTTAGGGCGGAAACCTAATGATGAAAAAAGTAATTGTATTTAAACTTGATGATGACGTTGGTTTTGAAATATTTTCCACAAATGTTGATCGTGCGTAATTGGATCGTAATTGGAAATTTTTGATTCGGAAAATGTTTATGTGGTGAGGTGTCGTGATAGTCTTCAGGTTACTTAACTCCCCTCTTCGCTTACCTATTGAATATCAATGAAATAGAGTGATATGTTTTTAGAAAACAATAGGAACAGGAGAAGCGTGTATATAGACGTTGTCGATCTGAAAAAGCACACAACCGTGGAAAATATTCGAAATACTTAAACAAAAATTTGGAATGAGTTATAGGGATAGATGGATAGTACACAGCTTATACAAAGAGCAAACAACAGTAATAGAATTAGAGCAGGAATGTAGATAACTAAATATTAGGAAAGGTGTAAGACACGGGTGTATGCTATCCCCGTTAATTTTAATGTGTATATTGAAGATTCAACGAATACTCTTAAATGCAGGAAGATTTTTCGAATTATTATGCAGAAACAAACGATCGTTATTCTTAGATTTGCAAATGATATTGCAGATGATATAGCGATGTTAGCATCTAGCAAGGAAGAGTTAGAAGCAACTATTAATTAAATGGAAACAGTATACTAACAGAGCGATACGGTATGAAAATTAATAAAAATAAAATTAAAGGACTAGAATGTAAAGGAGGGGAAAATTAGTCAAAAAGCATAAAAAAAATAGAAATGAGAATTTACAAGAACCAAAGGATTTCTGCTATTTAGGAAGCCAATTAACGCAAAATGAAAACAGTGCAAAAATATCAAAAATTTTGCAAAACCCGTGCTGCATTTAACAAGAAAAAGAGAACAAACATAGAAACAAGGAAAAGTTGTTAAGAGCATATTTGTGGAGCACAGCACTGTACGGCTGTGAAAGCTGGACAGTAGGAGAAGCAGACAGGAAAAAGATGGAAGCTCTTGAATTGTAGTGCTACAGACATATGCTGAAGGTATATGGACTAAGCACAAAGAGGTTTGAGAAAGAGTTGGAAAAGAAAAAAAATATATGGAAACCAGTAACAAAATATGAGAGATAGAATGATAAGACACGTTTAAAAGCATTTGAGCATAGTGCAGGATTTACTAGAAGTAGAGAAAGGAGAAAAAGAGTGGTAGAAGAGGACCTAGATTGGAATATTGAACACAGATAGTGAATGATGTGGACTGTGGGAATTTCAGGGAAATGTGTAGGTTAGCTCAGAATAGGAAACAATGCAGGTACGCGTCCCACTAGTTCTAGGACTGAATACCTAATGATGATGATAGTTTAAATAATTCAGCTTGCGGAAGCAATGACTGATTTTTACAAACATGCGGTAAAGTTATACTTGATAGTAAACCCCTTTTTTGTATGTTAGTTCGATAATTTGTCTTTTCTTCTATTAACAATCTTTGAAAGACTTTAGCTTTATTTCTTACGTCTGGCTCCAGTCCTTAAAATACAATTAGTTCTCTTAAGGCATTGACAAAAATATTGAAATGTAGTTTGAGTATCGTATTAAATTTAACATTTGTACAAAAACGACGTAGGAATAGCAGTAGTTTATGATTCGATAAGCGCCAGTACTGATTACAAACTTCCTTCCTTGATATGAATAATTTTTATCTCGTATCTGATGGAAAATTGTAACGGTCTTTGGGACTGTAACAGCTTGTGAAATAAATTCATGCGAGCCGAAGTTACATCATTATATGTTACATAGTGGATATTTATAAATGCTGTAAAATCTGCTGTAAAATGTAGTCATGCATACTCAGAAACTCAGTTTAGAGCTGTAGTTTTTATATTAGAGACAATATGATTTGACTTGTAAACGATGTACGTTTTTGCGAGACTTAGATAAATCACTTTTGTGAAAAAAAGCCTTACGTGCTCTGAATATTCGAATACAATGAAAAAATAAATTATGGTACGCTGGGTCTATTGTTGCTAATTTACTGATCTATATAGTTATTTGTTTAACTGAGAAGGCACCAAAATGATGGCTGCTTTTGATAGGCTTTTATTTGAAACAACGCTACTTCTACGCGAGGAATCTGCTTCAAATTCTTGCAAATTTTCATTAACCTTTAGATAGCGGTTCTTTACTTGGGCGTAGTTCACTTGTTGCAAATGAGAGTCGCCTTATCTCATTTGCAGCCTTGATGTTAAGACCTCGTAACTTCTTTGATCATGGTCTGGTATGGTCTGCAGAATGTTCAACGCTTCATCTCGTAACGCGACAATCAATGCGGTGCCCTTTCATCACCATTCCAGCCGTTATCTCTCGCGGCAGTCTCGAATTGCTTGGAACGTGTCTGCTAAGATGATTTTCCATCAAATGTGGATGGTTTTACTCCGAACCTTGACGCTCTTTCACATTACCCGATATCCTTAAGTTTTGGAGTTTACTGTTGTATCACTTATGCCGAACGCTCTGGTGCTTGTGCTGTTAGAGAATTAATTCGTTCTTCAGTCTCCAGCACATTTTCATTCACTTTATGCAAGTTTTCTAACAATTTTTAGGAAAATCTCGCTTCCAGCTCATACGAATCGTATCAAAACTTGGTTACTAATTTTTTCAAACCGCCGGAAATTTAGCTTCCAGGTTTTCCGCAGATTTTATAGGTTACTTAAAAACTTCTCCTTTAAATGTTCAACCGTTTTAAAGGTATACGTAGCTTCCTGTCAGTTGTTTGTGGTTTTTAATTAGTTTTTGTTCAATATTTTTACGCGCTGCTCTAGTTTTTCTATAAAGTTTGCGGAGGTTTTCTGTAATTTTGCTGTACAGCTTGTGTCATTTTTTCTAACTTTGCTGCAGTCTTGTTCTTTTTACGGATTTTCCTTTCGTTTCGTGGCATTCTCTTGTAACTTCGCTGCCAGGATTTCGGAGTTTTCTAGAAATCCGATTTGAAGTCCTCAAAAAGAAAACAATATCAATGTCCATTGTGCGTTGTTGACTAAGTGTTACTGGCATGCAAGTAGAAATCGTTCAAATGTGATTTCACTATTATCACCAGTGTAACGAAAAACTCTTTTGCATATTAACAGTCCTTTATTATCAACTGATTACACAAACCTTTCCAACAACTTGTAGCTACATTGAAGTACTTGAAGCACTCATAACAATTTATTTCCCGCTAATCGGTAACAGTACAAAGATTAAATTATTATAGCTACTACGCTATCTTCTTAATTACTATCAAATCACTATAATTAATTTATATCAAAGCACTTTAATTGATTTATATCAATCAATAAAATAATTTATATCACATGGGGCAAATATATTAGAGGTAGACCTAGGTTAAACTATTGCACACAGATAATGGAAGATGTAGGCTGTGGGAATTTTAAAAAAATGTGTAGGTTGGCTCAGAATAGAAATCAATGAAGGTACGCATCCAACCAGTCCCAAGATGGATAAACTAATGATGAAAACAATAACTGTACTTAAACATGATGATTATTATAAGCAACTCCAGGTATTGATTGTGCAATATTCTCGAATAATGATAATTGTGTGTAAGGATTTACTGGATAATTATTAATTCGGCAAATGTTTAAGTGTTGGGGGATCTTGGCAACCACAGGTTGCTTAAACCCCCCTTCACATTACACTGAATCTCAGTAAAATAGAAAACAATAGAAGGGGAACCGAGCTGTATATAGACTGTGTGGGAATTTCAGTGAACTGTGTAGGCTATCTCAGAATATAAATAAGTGAGGTACGTGTGACGAAAAAATAAGCCCAGATAAATCTGATGATTATTATAAACAACTACAGATATTGTCTGTGAAATATCTGCAACTAATGTTGTCTGTGCGAAAAGATATATTGGAAAAAATATTAAATCGGCAAATGTTCAAGTGCTGGGGGAACTTGGCAGCTACAGGCTGCTTGCCTCCCCCCCCCTTCACAACTACTGAATGTCCGAAAAATAGGGTATATAATTGTAAAACAATAGAAGGGGTGTAGGTTAGTTCAGAATAAGAAACAATGAGGGTATGCGTCTAACCAGTTCCAGGACTGAAAACCTAATGATGATGAGGGTAATTTTTATTAACAGTACGAACCAATAAGTTATTTCACGACTTCATGACGACTTCAAAAACGTATTATTATAATCAAAGCTTTAAATTAGAACTGAACTGACTAATGCTCATGGCGGTAATTTATATCTTATTCAATTATTCTAGATTTTTTTC
Organism: Platerodrilus igneus; assembly: GCA_036346225.1. Taxonomy (NCBI): domain Eukaryota; kingdom Metazoa; phylum Arthropoda; class Insecta; order Coleoptera; family Lycidae; genus Platerodrilus; species Platerodrilus igneus. The sequence continues at coordinate 2,783,236 of JARFIW010000929.1, read as the reverse complement.
GAAAATATACCAGAATTATTCTAGAGACTTCCTCTTGTAACGTTAATAACGCACTTTAATGTAAACTCTTGTAACCAATCAATTAAGTCCATCTGAAAATGTCGCGTCAGTAAAACCTGCCAACTATCCTTTGTGTAGAAATGTGTTTACGTTCTGACATATTATTCTAGTCAAAGGTAGCTCAAAAGGGCGCTACTATAGTTTAAAGAGTCTGTACAGTATTTCTGCACTTTTAAAAATATCAGATTTGCACTACAAAAATAATCAAATAGATACAAATTATCAAAGATCTTGTAGATACTTTATAATACAGCGTAGCCAATATACCAATATACGATTTGCTTCATGGTTCGGAGTATTACCAACTAAAGAAAAACAGTGATTTTAGTAATCTAAAACTTTTTCCCCAAACGACTTAATATGTTTGAAATCGCTGTTTTTACTTACCCCGTTTTAAGAAACTCTCCGCGATGGAATAGCTTAATATATGTCACTGCATTATCCAAAAGAACCTAAGTTCTGAGAATCAATTATATAATAACGCATCACTTTGAATAAATTTATTTACTTGTAGAAAAATATTTTCAAGTGTTTCTGTTACGTACACTACTTTTCATAAAATGTGTTGACTTTAGGGTTAAAAAATGATGATATTCCTCTTAAGGCATTTCACTATATATAAATATCTTGCATTTATATAATGTTGTCTCAACGTTTAAAGGTTGGGTTTAGAGCAAATACAGAGATATCCTATCGCTCATCTTTTCGGCCGATTTAGCACTTTCTAGAAGAGTTTTACATCGGCTATTGCTATATTCATGGCGGTGTTAAAAAGCTTTATAGCTGAAAATATGTGGTGCAAAAAAATTGACCTGTTAATATATGGCATAACACATTATAAAAATAAAAAAGAATTCTTCGATCATTTAGATTATAAATTTAATAATCTGATAATTTCGTAAAGAACAAATTTCATCATAAATCAAGAGCTAACAAGACGCACGTTTACGGTGTTAGCCTCGTGAAGTAACAACTCCGCCTTTGAATCACGATTTGTAAACTATTTCCCGCCTTTTTACATTACTTGCTTCATATGAGAAAAAATCAGATTTTGATGTGATAAAAAAAGGTCCAGTAAAATAATGAAAGTGTACTTACTACCTACCCCATTGCATAAAACGCAACAGCATAATGTCAATAAAAAAAGGTATGAAATAATTGTGTGGAGTGAGCTTAAAGATGCTTATATAGAATTAAATATCAAGTCGAAATTAACTTATTATTATTATTATAGTTATCATTTTCTTCTCAAACATTTCTATCTGGTTTTTATAGATAAGCACGTGGGCTGCTGCCAAACGTGCTTTCTTAAAGTGGTAGTAGTTATAAGTATTGATGTACATTGTTTTATATGACTTCTGTACTTGATAATATAATCAGCATTATTTCGACATTGCCTCGGTGCAACATGCTTCAACATGCATTTGATTTCTTCAGCTAGTTTTATGTATTTTTTTATTTCTCTCTTGTTTTTTTGTAGATTAGATGTGCGTGAAATAGAAATTTTTATTTGTTTTGTTTTTTTTGTAATTGTGAGCGAGTTTGGTGTCTCGCTTGTGTAGTGTTTTATCGATTGTGATATTTTTATTCACATTTATTCACATTTTCCAGAATGCTTTGTGCTGAGTATTTACTTATTGGTGCGTCTCCTTATGTGAGTTTTTATCGTCGGCGTATTCGTGGTAGTAATGTGCTAATTGTTTGATATTATATTTTTATAATAAATACTTCAGTTTTGCTAGATGCTATGCGTCTGCTGCTTATGGAGGCAGTGTAGGTGCTTGCCATTTAGTGTTTTCTGTTTTCAATTACTGTATGAGTTGTTTTTATGTCCATTAGATAGAATGTGTTCTTATTAAGTTGTAATTGTGGGACTAATGTGTTTGAATTTGTAATTGCTTTGTGTGAGTCGCTTATATTTGCTCTTTGAATGACATATATTTCCTGATTGTTTATTTGTTTTAACACCCAAATTGTTGGCGACGACAATTTCTCATACTCCATTTTTCTATCAGGTGTAAAAGCGAAGTGTATGTGGTGTATTTTGTATTTGTGAGTATCTGTGAGTATTTCTATTGCTTCATTTAATTCTGCTAAATAAGTATTTTTAATATTGGGTGTGTTTATTACTGTTGTTTTGTTTTTCTCTGTGAATTCCGCCTTGTGTCTTTGTTAGTATTTCTGTTTTAGTTTTTTTTACTTAGGAGTGATCTAATCCTGATTTTAAATATATTATATATACTAGTCCGTTCCGAATGGACATGCACCTTGACGAAGTTCTAGATTACTAGAACGGGTAGAAGGGCTTGAGTGTTCCAATGAGTCAAAGAACCGAACCAAAGATTTTGATAAATTGGTGGGATCTTTGGTGATGAACCAGACTAAGGCAGGTTCCCGAAAAAGGGCAACAGCTCTTTCGGTACTTAAAGTCACGGAGACAATAGGGGTCGGTATGGCATTCTAAGGCACACTACTGCAATGTGGAAGGCAACGGGAAACCACCACATTACCTCCCAAGTACAAAAGCGTACTTAAATTGTAATAAACACGATGGCATTCTCTGGGGTGAAAGATTCCGGAGTTAAAATAGTCCCCCATTTGGATCTCCGGGAAGAAACTACTCCGGAGGATGCGATCGAAACGTTCACAATTTAGAGCCGGGAACATTTTGCGAGTCGAATTAAAAGTATGAAACAAGTAGGTAAGCTAGAGAACTTAAAAACTGAAATGGATAGGTTAGCATTAGACATGGTAGGGATCAGCGAAGTTCGGTGGCCAAAGGCCGGGAATTTTTGGAGTGGAGACTTCATGGTAATTCATACAAGAGCAGAGGAAAGAAATTCGAGTGTGAGGATAGTTATGAGAAAAAAGGTAGGACCCTGTGTAGAAAATTACTTACAAAAGAACGAAAGAGTACTCATGGTTAGATTAGAATCTAAACCGGTAAACACAGTAATAATACAAGTATACATGCCCACCTTTAGCTACAGTAACGAAGAGGTAGAAGCGATTTTACAAAGATATCGAAGTCATATTAGGATACGTAAAAGGACATGAAAATTTAATATTTACGGGGAATTATAACGCAGTGGTAGGTGATGGTAGGGAAGAAGCAGTAGTAGGTTTATTTGGTTTAGACACGAGAAACGACAGAGGAAATACGCTGGTCGAATTTTCCCACAAGAACAATTTAATCATCACAACCACATTATTGCAACACCATGTTATAAGACGCCATACGTGGAAGTAGCCAGGAGGTATAGGAAGATATCAAATAGATTACATTCTTGTTAGACAACGGTTTAGGAATCAAGTAAAAAACTGCAGAAGCTACCCAGAGGCAGATATAGACACTGACCACAACATCGTAATTATGAAGGCCGCTCTTAAATTAAAAAATTTGAAAAAAAAACAAAAAGGCATTTTGACTTTGAGAAACTAAAAAATAAAGATATCCACGAAAGATTTGAAGAAAGTCAAATGAATTGCTGAAAGATATCGAGAAAATTTCTGGTAATAAGGAAGTAGAAATAGAATGAAATAACATTAAATCCAGCTTAGACATGGCGGCCAGAGATATTTTGGGATATATGCAAATAAAAATAAAAAACCATGGATAACAAAGAATATTCTTAATATAATATAAGAAAACTGAAAATACAAAAATAAACCAGACTAAAAAAGAAAACAGAGATACAAAGCCATAAAGTAGGAAATTATTCGCAAATGCAGGAAAGCTAAAGAACAATGGATTGATGAAAAGTTCAAAGAGGTACAAACTAAGATAGAAATAGGAAAAACAAACGAAGCATACAAACTAATTAGAATAAACTTTAAGGATATAAAACCATATAGCAACAGTATAAGTGACGCGGGGGGAAACGTCATTATCGAAAATGTAAAGAAAGTAGATAGATAACAACACATTAACAATGACTTGGGATATCCTATACTTAGAGACGAGTTTGAATTAGTATTAAAAGGTCTGAAAAATAGTAAGGCATCGAGTACAAATAAGGTGCAAGCAGAAACTCTAAAAGCCGCTGGGCAAGCAGTAACAGAACGTCTCTTGTAAGCTATATGTATGAGAGAGGCGAGATACCCAAAAATTTAAAACGTAATATCATAGTAACTATACCAAAAAAGAGAGGCGCGGATATGTGTGAAAATTTTTGAACAATAAGCTTGACATCACACATGTCAAAAATATTAACTAGAACTGTACAAAGACGAATGTAAAAACGAGCTGAAGAAATACCAGGAGAAGATCAATTTGGGTTTAGGCGAAACAGGGGAACACGGAAGCTGTTGTAACCGAAATCAAATGACCTTGAAAAAAAAGGTTTTTTTTTAATGATTGATAGAGTTGTCAGTTGTTCTATATTCGAAATAAATAATAAGGCGTTTATTTTAATCTTTAATAATAACCCAACCCTAGTACACCCACCGAACCAGGGATCTTTACTTAGACGGGTAGTCTAGAGATACGAGGTCCCACATAAATTTTGGCGACCGTGACAGGACCGCGTGGGTATAGAAGACAGTAAAATCAGTATACAAGTAATTGGGTTATTTTGGTTGCCTTATGGATTTGGAAAGCGCAAAGAGGTTGCGCAAAGTGCTTCGTGGGTCTTATACAAGATGTGCCACGGAGTTGGAGTCACTTTTATCGCAGCCCGTGAATGACATGGTAAAAGTTCAAGTGTGTATGAATATGCTGAAAGATAAATTCGATGAACTTAGTGTTATTAGTTCCGAAATATTTAACGCGCTTGTTGCCGATACTGCAGTAAGCGAAGACGACTTGCTTTCTGACAAGGAGGGCAGTGATGCGTACTCAAAACGGTATCAAACAATAAATCTACGATGCGAAAAACTGTTGAACAAAAACCAAAAAAAGGAAACATTGAATGATTTGTCAGACCTAACCACATTTCTGGCAGACGTATGTTTAAACTTCTAGTTCTACAGTTCATACAATATGATGGCAGTATTCGAGAGGGGCTTCCGTTCTGGGAACAGTTCAGAAAGATTCATGATGACCCGGATATTGATCCTGCGGATAAAGTAGATTATTTGGTTCAAGCAACAGTACCAGGAAGCGGAGCCAGGCAACTCGTAAACAGTTTTCCAGCCACAGGAAATAACTACACACAAATCATAGACTGCATGAAAGCACGTTTTGGTAGAGAAAAACTACAAATTGAAGTTTTAAAGTTGGTTCTAAATAACGCGGCTTCAAGAGGAAAAGTGAATGTTTCTTGTTTGTATGATAGTTTAGAAACGCAGCTCCGAGCTCTGGAAGTGTTGGGCATAACCTCCGATAAGTATTTAGCCATGCTTTTCCCGCTTATAGAATCGTGCTTGCCAGAAAAGTTATTACGTGTATGGCAACGAAGTACTTTAAGTTTATGTGTCGAGAATATTGAGCAAGGTGCTAGCGTTTCTTTAGAAGCTCGTATGAAAACATTGATGCAGTTTCTACGGAGCGAAGTCGAAAATGAACAGCGCATTTCTTTAGCGTCAGAGGGCTTCGGTTTACGCAATACAAAGGCCCCTAGTCAGAATGATTTTGGGGTAAATACGAAAAGGAAGTCTAAGTTTGAATCTGGTTTATCGACGGCCGCTGATTTGATAAACAATAGCGAAACCGTCAAATGTATTTTCTGTGATTATTCTCATGACAGTTCTAACTGTGTCAAAGCTAGAACTTTTCCATTAGAAAAGAAAAGGCAATTGATTGTCGAAAAGAAGGCCTGTTTTAGGTGTCTAAAGAGGGGACATTTAGCTAAGAAATGTAATAAGCGTATTAGATGTTTAGTGTGTTGCAAACGTCATGTTACATTATTGTGTCCCGAAAGTAGAGCAAATCAAGAAACAGAAACTACGACAAATGTGTGCAAACACGAAGATCGTGGCACACCGGATGTAAGCGCAGCAAATTTTACCAATACGCATGTGTTTTTACAAACTCTAAAAGTGTGGTTAATTGGCAAAAATAGGTCACGAGAAGTGCGCGCATTAATCGACACAGGCTCTCACAGGTCCTATGTTTTAGAATCCACAGTACGAGAATTAGGTCTTATGCCCAAACGAAGACAAAAAATTATGCATTGTCTATTTGGAGGAGCTATGGCTGAACATATGAACGGTTGCTATGACCTTAAAGTGGCGCAGAATAACTACTCCTGCGATGTAGAAGTTTATGATCAAACAAAAATATGTGCCCATGTTTCACCTATCTTGCACGGTGAATGGACTAAAGAACTTGAGGACTTAGGGGCAAAGTTAAACGACACTAGCCTATCTAAAGATATTGAGCTGCTAATTGGGTCTGATGTCGAAGGATTGCTTTATACTGGTCGTCGTTATGTTTTGAAAAGTGGGCTTGTAGCGATGGAGACGCTTTTGGGATGGACTTTAATGGGAAAGACACCCGTAAATCTATTGGATAATGCTGTCTCTTTTTGCCGTAAATCTTTTTGTAGGAGAATATTTTCGTTTGCCAATAGTATTACCGTCCAATCATGTAGTGATTGATAAGTTGGTTTTTGAGGCTCATGTAAAATCTTGTCATATTGGTACTCAGGGTTTAATCAGTTTACTTCGAGAAAGATTTTGGATTTTAGGTGGAAGGCGATATATCAAACGAGTGATTTCAAAATGCGTATCGTGCAAAAGACACGTTGTTACGCCTTTTCAAGTTGATAGCCCACCTTTACCCGCAGATCGCGTGTGTGATGCCGTTGCTTTCCAGATAACTGGAGTGGACTTGGCGGGTCCCCTGTATGTGAAAACAGGTCAAAAGGTATGGGTGTGCCTGTTTACATGCGCGATATATAGAGCGGTGCATTTGGAACTAGTCACCTCGCTCTCGACGCCTTGTTTTATGCGTGCGCTACGTAGATTTGTAGCACGCAGAGGAAGGCCAAAAGTCATTTATAGCGACAACGGTACGAATTTTGTAGTCACTGATAATTTGTTGCGGAAAATTAACTGGACCGAAATTGTTGAAGAGTCTGCTATCCAACGTATATCGTGGAGATTTAACCCACCCACAGCGGCATGGTTGGGAGGCTTCTGGGAAAGACTCATTGGGATATTGAAAAATTTATTACGCAAAGTGCTGGGAAAAGCTTCTCTAGATTATGAGGAATTGTTGACACTTGTATGTGACTGTGAGGGTATGATGAATCCGAGACCTTTAACATACATGTCAAATGATGCTAACGATTTAGTTAAATTGACTCCTGTTATGTTCATTCGGGATCAAACTGAAAGTGAGTTGGCTGATTGTGATGTTGTAGATCGATCATTCTTGTGTAAAAAGGCAATCCGTATGCAAAAATTGCGTGACAATTTGCGGAGCAGATTTCGAAGTGAATATCTTGGACAGCTTAGGATGTTATCCAAAGTTAAGCTGTCACGAAAAATCACAATAGGAAAGGTCGTGTTAGTGGAAGACGATAAAACAAAACGGTTGGACTGGCCCATCGGACGTGTAGAGCAACTCTTGCCGGGAAAAGACGACCAAGTGCGTGTAGTACGTGTGATTACTGATAAGGGGCGACTCTTACGTCCGGTTCATAGGTTATATCTATTTGAGGAGACTGTCGTAAGTGATGCTAAACTTCCTCAAGAATTGGTCGTGAAGTCAACACAAGAGATTCCGGAATGTGCTATTGTAACGAAAGGTGTATCGAATACCGTTATCGACGAAGGTAATAGGAGCAGTACAAATACACCGAAGTTTACTTCTAGTGGTAGACCAATAAGACCGCCGATTAGATATGCAAGGAATTAGTATAGACATAGTTATATCTTGAACGATAGTGTGAAACTTTCTTTGTTTTTTAAGTTTCACAGGTGGGAGTATGTTGTAACCGGAATCAAATGACTTTGAAAAAAAAGAGTTTTTTTTTAATGATTGATAGAGTTGTCAGTTGTTCTATATTCGAAATAAATAATAAGGCGTATATTTTAATCTTTAAGAATAACCCAACCCTAGTACACCCACCGAACCAGGGATCTTTACTTAGACGGGTAGTCTAGAGACACGAGATCCCACAGGAGCTATTTTAGCTCTGAGGGGTGATAATGGAAAAAACAAGAAAAAAAGGGGAAAACATTTATATAGGGTTTGTAGATCTGGAAAAAGCATCCGACAATGTAAAATGGAAAAAATGTTCGAAATATTCAAAAAGTTGAAATGAGTTTAGAGATAATACATAGCTTATACAAAGAGCAAACAGCGGTAATAAAATTTGAACAGGAACGTAGAGACGTAAATATTAGGAAAAGGGTGAGTCAGGGATGTGCCCTACCCCAGTTAATTTTTAACTTGTACATTGAACAGGCAATGAAAACTGTCATATGCAGGAAGACACTTGGAATTACTATGCAAGGACAAACAATTGATATGCTTAGATTTGCAGATGATATAGCGGTATTAGAATCTAGCAAGGAAGAGTTAACTACTCTTAATGAAATGCAAAAAGTTCTAACAGAGAGATGCGGTATGAAAATTAACAAAAATAAAAGTAAAGTACTATTATGCAAAGGAGGGGAAAATAAATCAAAGACAAGAATACAAATAGGTAACAAGAACTTACAAGAGGTTAAACATTTCTGCTACCTAGGAAGCTAAATAACGCAGGATGGAAGGATCGTAAAAGATATAAAACAATTGTTCAAGTGCTGGAGAAACTTGGTAGCCACAGTCTGGTTACCTCCCTTCACATACCCTACATTTGAATTTCCAATACTCCACCCGAAGGTACTACATTGAGAATCCCTTCACATACCGTACTTTTTTTTTATTTCTTCCAATGCTCCATCCGAAGGTGCTACATTGGCCAGGAAGCAAACTTTCTTTTACCTGAAAAATTTTGAATTTTGCCGAACCCTTGCTGTTCCAAGCAAGGTAGGGATCTTTAATGTACGTGACAACACTCACACACGGGAACTCCATTTTATCTCTCATCCGAACGAGGGCGTATTTTTGTGAAAAATGCTCGCCTAACATTTTTCAATCGTGTCGGGATACGAACCCAGGACCTTGGGCGTAATAGTCACACGCATACCAACTACACCACGGAGCCGCCTTGTCCCCCTTTACATACCTTACATATAATTTGTTCCCAATGCTCCACCCGAAGGTACTACATTGGCCAAGAAACGAGTTTTTTACCTGGAAAATTTGAAATTTTGCCGAACCCTTGCTGTTCCTAGCAAGGTAGGGATCTTTAACGTGCGTGACATCACTCACACATGGGACTTACATTTTACCTCTCATCCGAAAGAGGGTGTATTTTTGTGAAAAATGCTCGCCTAACATTTTTCAAATGGACCGTGTCGGGATTCAAACCCGGGACCTTGGACGTAGTAGTCACACCCATACCAACTACGCCACGGAGCCGCCCCGTCCTCCTTCACATACCATACATGTGATTTTCCAATGTTCCACCCGAAAGTACTACATTTGCCAGAAAGCGAGTTTTTTTTACCTAAAAGATTTGGAATTTTGACGAACCCTTGCTGTTCCAAGCAAGGTAGGGATCTTTAACGTGCATGACAACACTCACACACGGGACCTCCATTTTACCTCTCATCCAAACGAGAGTGTATTTTTGTGAAAAATGCTCGGCTAACATTTTTCAAGCGGACCGTAATGGGATTCGAACCCGGGACCCCCTTTAGATGCCTTACATGTAATTTTCCAATGCTCCACCCGAAGGTACTACATTGACCAGGAAGCGAGTTTTTTTTAACTAGAAAATTTTGAATTTTGCCGAACCCTTGCTGTTCCAAGCAAGGTAGGGATCTTTAACGTGCGTGACAACACTCACACACGGGAACTTCATTTTACCTCTCATCCGAACAAGGGTGTATTTTCGTGAAAAATTTTCGCCTAACATTTTTCAAGCGGACCGTGTCGGGATTCAAACCCGTGACCCCCTTCACATACCACAGAATATCGGGAAAATAGGGTATATAATTGTAAAACAACAGAAAGGAACCGAACTGCATCTAACAAGAAAGAACAGTGGCTATGTTCAAAAACAACAAGCAAAAGAAAATTGTTGAAAGCATATATGTGAAGCACAACATAGTACATATATGAAATAGGGGTAGTAAGAAAAGCAGACAGAAAGAGATAGAAGCCTTCTGGAATGTTGTGCTTCAGATGTATGCGGATGGTAGCATAGACAGACAAATTTAATAACAAATAGGTTATAGAAATAGTAGGGGAATAAAGATATCTGTGTAAAACAAAAAAAAATTAGGAGAAATAGAAGAGTGGGATACGTTCTAAGGTATTTTTGGGAAATAGTGCGGGATATATTACAAGCAGAGATAGGAAAAAATGGGCAGAGGTAGACCTAGATCAGATTGTCGCACGCAGATAGTGATAGATGCAGACTGTGCAAATTTCATGGAAATGTGTAGGTTAGTTCAGAATAGGAAACATTGAGGGTACGCGCCTAACCAGTTCCAAGACAGAAAACCTAATAATGATGATGTATATACTTGTATGTGTATAATGTCGATGTTTGTATATAATCACTATTGTTGTTTACTGCGATCTTCTTATTTTGTGGGTATGTCTTCAATTATGGGTTTTTCTTTAACTTTTGTCTGTTGCAAAAGCCACGTTCAATTAGTTGCCGTATGATTCCGCTATTTTGAAAAAGTATGTTGATGGTATTAGTTTAAGGTGGTCCATTTACAGCAAGTGTGTGCGTTCTAATGATCCTTCTGAATTTTATATTGTTTGAAGTGCTTGATGGTGGATAAAATACTTGATAAAACCAGAAAGCACGTAAAGAGTCTCCTTCGTATTTGATACCCTTTGTTCGTATCGATTTTGTTTTTGTTGTCTGCGTTTACTTGCATGTTTAGCGTGGTGTTACAGTTCTTTATTATTGGTTCTAGCAGTTTTATAGATACTTTCTTAATTATTATATAAGCTAGTTATTGTGTTTGGAATGTTTTCATCAATTTTGGCTGCGTATTCTAATATCTGTCATGTTCCACTTATTTATTTAATAGACTGTATAATCTCGTAAGTAAGCAATTTATGTATCAAGAAATTTTGTAATCCTCTTATTATAGTTTTCGTGATGAAGAAAATAAATTTTTCGAAAGTTTGAATTAATTAAAATAGTCTACTAATTGCCCAAATTGGCTACTACCCGATATTTACTTTACAATATATATATATATATATATATATATATATATATATTGTTATGGATTCAATGGGTTAAATTTGGGGTAAGCAATGCAATTTCAAACACCCTGTATACAGAAAGGAACAATTTATTTACGCCCAAAATTTATTTCATTTATTTAATTTAAACGAACAAGTATTGATGTATTTTTATAATTAATGTTTGAAAAGTAATAGGTTCATAAAGAAAACCAGTTTTAAGAACAAATATAAACGCACAATTAATCTAATTTATTTTAATTCAACGTATAATAGCATTAGAAAACGCATCAGGGTATAGAAAATCAATAATCCCAAGGCAAAAGGTTTCGTGGTAGCAAACAAGAACGTCAGTTGTATCGAATACTGTGAAATATAAACTCCAAGAATTGTTATTTTAAACAGTCAATAATTAAGAACACCTGCATGTTTAAAAGGTTACCCTCTTCGAATTTATCAGCATAATAAAGCGGACTTCAAAGAAAATATTTCCAACCGTCAGTTGCTTTAAATAACAAGCTAACAAAGTTTCTTAAAGAGCGGAGGAGATGCACGATCAATAATATGCTACAGATAGAGACGAATATAAAAGCATTAGTTTTCAAAACGCACGTACTCAATCCACGTGGAGTCATGAGACGCGGTCAGCAAAATCGATTTTCTATAACTCAAGTGGGGTTTGGAACGCGACATCAAATATGCATAAGACAGAGATAAAAATATTACAGGCGGAGTTTATGACGACACAGAACAGTATCATTGGTTGAAACGGGTAGTTTTACAACGGACGAACACGCGACACGTGAAAGCGATTTTTCGGATCATACGCGTCCACGAGGTAAATTTCTGGAAGCTTTAAGTCAGTTATATCAAAATTTGCAGAAGTGGTATTTTAAAATAAGTATTTCGCGTGAAGTGTGGCCTAGAGGTGGCATTTTGAATTATATAAATACTCTTGAAGAATTAGTAGGGCTCTCTTTGTATTTTCATCGCTTTAGACTACTTATAACAATAAACCGACGTTATAGTAGAGGCTTGTGAGTATTGAAAATTTTCAACGTGAATTTGTATGCTGTGATGGAATGGTAATTGGTAGCAAGGAGCTCGGCGTATACTGAGGTTATCATTTATAAATATCTGGAGGATCAGAGCGCATAGTCACGAAGTCAAGGAATTCTGGAGAACATCATTGAACGGGATGGAGTCTTGAAGCATTTCCAGGTAACTCATTTGAATTTTCTGTTATTTGATAAACTTTTGGAATTATTTTGTGATGTGTGAGTGAACTTTGGGGTTATTTATGGTTATTTAACGTATAGGAAAAGATACGTGTACTTGACAATTAGTAGGGTTATTTTAAATATTGAAAAAAAGGTGTATGTAAAACTTACTAAATTTCATTATGAATTTAAATTGGATTGTTAAGGGTACATGGGTTTATTAGGTTTGTAGTAATTTTATGCAAGGTAAAAGGCATACATTAATAAACTGCGTTATTATGAGCTCACCATATTCCAGTGTGCAATAAATATAGGGTATTATTTGGGGCCCATCTACTCATATTGTATTAAATGTGTTTGCAAATAATGATTTAAAACAAGGACTCTAAAAAAATATCACTTATTGAGTTGTAATTAGTGTACCAAACTGTATATATCTGTGAATAATTGTTTCTAAATAGCGGTAAATAAAGATTGTATGATTGTTGTATTACTTGGTGATTTTATTGAATGGTGTGTGAGTGGGAAGGAAGAATGATTGTAAATGTAGGTATTCGAAAAGAGGCACAGCTGAGCTAGCCAGGGAAGCTGCTGAAGATTGTTGCAGACAATAAACGGGTAAGAATTTTTTTTTTAATTTTTTATTTTTTTGAAAATCAGTGTTGACACGGGCGATGTCAAACCCATAAGTCCGATCACAGCAATCTTATGACGGCCCAACGTTAGAATTTGAATAGGATTTAGGGAGATCCAGAGACTGACCCCACGATCCACAGCAATATATATTCCTCTTTGTAAAGTCGAAACTTTATTTTTTAAGAGTTTGTGCAAATTTCAGTATTAAATGGTTAATCTAAGTTAGTATTTGGAAAATTCATAATTAATTATTAATGATTTGTTTAATATATACTATTTTTATTCAAATTACTAATGGGATGATTGTGCAGTAGTCCTTTTATTAATGTAGTCCGATATTTGTTGTTTTCACAAGTCTTGTGTAAATCGATAAAAAATAAGCGTTGCACATTAATTTTTAATTGTATTGCAAATATTGTAACCAAAACGTTTTTGTAAAAATTTCAACAAAGGCGTTACTTAATAGGCAGCAAATCCTTTTAAATACAATGTTAATGGAATATGGCATGCTGTCTTTCACTAACATGTTACAAACAGTATCCATTAGCCGGATTGCCCGTTAATAGAACATCTAGACTTTACATAAATGTTAGATAATTAATTACTTTAGTTCTAGAAACGAATTTGTGTATGATACTTTTGATAATATACCCATTTAAATTCTTAATATAACTTATCGTACATTATATCAAATGGCAACTACTATAAAAATAACAATTTAGATAACTTTGTTGGAAAATCAGGTGATTGTAGCAATGGGATGCATTCTGTTTATGCTGATTTTGCTTGAGTGTTACGAATCCAAACCATCAATTTGCAATAATAAACGGGTTGTCAATAAAGATCTTAATTTGGTTCTCCTTTTTTAAAGTTGTCCACCTCCATTAGATCATTGAAAATTAGAGACTAGTTTTTCGGTGCAGTAATTTATAAAATTGCATAAATTAAACAAATACCAGATGATCTAATTCGCAAATGACTACAAAATACCGAAAGCATAAGTTACCAAATACCTTTAAAGGGGTAAACTTAGTGTCTTAATAACACTGTTTTTTTTGTGATAGTTGAAAAGTTAATTTAAATATAACCGAATCCTTATCACGTTGAAATCATTTACAATAAAAATGTTTTAATGCAGTAGAGTATTACCGATGTATTTAAAAATAAGAAGAAAAAAGTGAAGTCTGATGCTGAGGATTCAAATTTTCAAAATACTTCAACTGAAGAGACGATCATTATTATAAGAGTTAGCTGTTGGTTACCCCATTTAGAGATGTAGAGATGAAGTCATAATTCCATCATATACACTTTTTATACAAATTGCTTGTGTATTCAAGTTCTGAATTGAGTCAGAGATATTAGAATCACCTCGATCAATCTAGAGGCCCATACAGCAAACCACAGAGAGTTGGTCCAAGGAGTTTTGGGTCTTGAAATTTTAAACAGTTTTCAAAATTAAAAATGCCAGAAATATAAGAAGTCAAAATATATAGTTATGGTTAATAAATTTATAAATTTTATAAATATCATGTAGATACGAAAAGGTGTGTTTTTATGGCGAATTATATGACTGACGCTTTGTTCCGATTTACAAGGTGCTGAAGTATCGAAGTTTTTTCAGTTTTTTTCTTTATAGCTTCTGTAGTTTTTGAGATATTAAGATCATATTTGAAATATAGGTTACGCCGTAGTGGGCATGTTGAATGGTTATGAAAATCTACAGAGTAGTAGTTTGTAGTTTTCCCTGTAAATCGGAAACGAAGCGTTTGCGGACCTATGTTTACATAAATTTTTAGTCATAAAATTATCTAAAAAATCACACCCTTTCGTATGTACATGATATTTAGAAACACTCTATATATATATATATATATATATATATATATTGCTGTGATAAGGGGTTGTTTATGGGTGTATTAAGTAGTAAGGGTCGCGTAGTAACTGTAAATAGCAATGAGAATCAAAAAAATGCATTTATTTAGGAGGAAAATAAGTAATTCGTACATTATGTAAATATCAAGCATTTAACACCCTGTATATAGACCGTAATTAACTTTAATCAATGCCAGTAAACATATCTTCCAGCAATAGAACGCGTATTCAGCAGAGACATAATCGTACATGTAATTAAACTACGTTGAGAAGTGTTCAACAAGTTTATAAAACAAATACGCAGAAGATAAGAGAAAACCTAATAAATCCTCATGCAATTACGCTTGTAATAAAGAAGGAACAATAAACGCTTTGATAAGAAAACGCACTTTCAAAGATGAATAAATACATAAACGAAAATAGCAATCGTGTTTATTTTGTACAATTATCCAAAAGCTTTATCTACAAAAACAACAGACGTAAGTTAAAAGTCCGACCACGATAACAAGATGATACGGAAATACAAAAGTTTCATCAGAAATCAGCTTCAAAATACTGAGAATATTAAAAACAAACGTGGCTGGTCGCAACAATCTGTAAGACTGCTTGAAAACTAATCCAAAGGTAGTGGGAAAAAGCTATATAACACCCACAGGTGATAAGGCAGAGCAGTCTCAACTTGAAGTATGTCGAATCCACAACACTTTTAATCAGATATCTACGCTTCCTTTATATTATAGTGAAATAGTGCTGTGCAACAATTGCGCTAAGAATATATAAACAGTTTTTGCCGTTTTTTTCAGAAATCGTTAGTAGAAATTGGGTAATTAATTTAAATTAAATATTTATAATGATATAGGACCTCCAATTCTGGGACAATTCTAATTCTAATCCGCGTCGAAAATACTTCCAATCCACTTCTAAGACTTCTGTATATTTCTAATACGCTGCTAATTTATAATCCGAAGTCTGGAATTTCAAGTGATATTCAAGGCGTATACAGAGAAATATACCAAAAGCACGCGGTGATTTTGGAAACAAGGGGTAACCGTACTGAAAGATTGGTTCAACGTATGTTAAGGAGTACAAAGTAGAGCATTGGTTTCGATTGAAGCTAATGAGGAGGTGTTGATCCACAACACAAAACAACATATCAGGAGATCACAGGTCAGACTTACCTAGTTTTAAGAAATCTTTTTTTAATTTAAATTTTAACACTGAATTTATTAAATTTTCTCTAAAATTTGTAAGCAGTCAATAGGAACATTGTACACGTTGAAACTTCCGTGAAAAACCATAAAAAGGTCTCGAACGTTCCAGATTTTTTTGTAAAAGGTGTTGTTTTTGGTGCCTTTATATTAAATTAAAAGAATATAAATTTTGGGATAAATAATCCATATAATATTAATTGATTAAAGGGTGTATTTAGAGAATTACAAAAATTGTGAAGTGTAAAGATTATTTACTTTCATTATATGAATGTTGATTGACTTCGTTTTATCAATTCAAACAGATAATCATAAAAGGGTAAATGAAAATTGATCATCGTAACGTTGTGCGCTCCGTGCAAGTTAAAAAGGGCTAGCCGTGGCATAATAAAATTAGGAGATTAGAGAAAAACAAAGCACAGCGGTGGCGTTCAGCTAGGACGTTTATTACATCCGGCTGCACAAGTAAGGGGGGGGGGGTACAGCAAATTTATGACGCAGCGAAAACTACTACAGTAATATATACACAGAGTGACAATAATCTACCTATTAACTATAGGTAACTTTGTTATTATAATAGTTAGCAAATAGGTTAAATGGAGACTATTCGGCAGTTTTTATACTTAATTCAGATATACTTTCGTTTTTCAAAAACGTTCATGGCTCTATAGATATTTTCAAAAAACAGGAAAACTCAATTTTTTAAATTAACCTATTTACTTTCTTATCGTAGATGAGGGAAAAATAATTGTAATGAAATTTGTAGTCTGTTTAGGGTGCTCTAGCGGAATAATTGTCTCCTTATACGGTTTACAAAATATGACATAACCTCGCATTTTTTAGATGGAAACCATAGTTGACCTTGACATCAAGAAATAGCAAATTTTCTCCCCTTTGCAATGATATAAAATATTGATACGTTTAACTAAAAAATTGTGGAGATGTTTACATTTATTTTATCTTTATGCAAAAATCAAGTAACCATGAAATCAAAAGAATAAGACATTATTATGCCATGATAGATAACTTCTGTAACGGTAATTAACAAATATATGTAGCATCCTGGAAAGGCGCATATTCGGCTTTTACTAAAGCGGCCTCATATCTGTCTAGCAATAAAAATGGATAATTAATTAGTGCCTACAAATAGTGATTAAACTAGCGCTTAATACAAACAAGACTGTAAATATTTGTGATTATGAAGAATAATTATTAGACCTGTATTTATTGGAAATAAAGTCCAACCGATAAAAAGAATATACGTCACACTGGTGTCAAGTGTGTGCGGTTGTAGTGAAAAGAACATTTCAACAATTTTCTTTTGCGCACCTATCACTCGTAGTTAACAACAGAAAATGAACAGCGAAATTCTTACCTTTTTGAGGCACTTCAAGTCCGGCATGGAGTAAATGATTCGACTGATTCTTCGTGAGCAGTGAAGAAAAAGAAATGCTGAAATTGTGGAGAATTTGGGCATATTCAGCGGTAGTGCAAGCAACCCAAGAACAAAAGAAGAGAAGCCAAAAAACTAGAGGCGATTGGCGATGAGGGACAAAAGTAGAACTGCACGCATTCTACCTGGAAAAACATACATCACTCGCATCGCAAGAACTAGATATGAGGACAGTATTTACGGTTATACACAGCATAACTGTAAGATTACTAAGGTTTTAGTTAATGGTGCCATTAGGACAATTGTGAACCCTACTGTAGTGTGTAACCATGATAAAGTAAAAACCGTGACGGCACGTCACGAATAGTGACCGGCAAATACATTCAGACGCACGAAATTTCAATCGTAAGGATCGGCTCTGGTAGTAAAATATTCGACTATTAATTGATAATAGCGGACATCGATAAAGTGGCTATCTTGGAAATGGACATCATGAAAAAGTTACCGTATTCGTTTAGATATGAAAATGGGTATCCAAGAGTAGGGACCAAAGAGATACCGTTTCCTGAGACAAACAACGGATCAGTGCTAGTTTGCTTGACAGAAAAGGTTCTCCTACCGGGAAGCACAGAAAGGGTGGTGATGAGACGATTGGCTGGTGCTCTTCGGAAGGGTTTTGTTCGTGCTATCGAACTGATCTGTAATGAATATCTTGAGAAAGGCGTAATCGTAAGAAAGCGTTTAACAGGTTGTTACATATTGTTCCTGTTAGGATTCTAAACCATGACTTCGCATTGAAAAGCAATACCACATGAGGGTGCTGTATTTCGTTAGGTCGCGGGGCGTTGAGTACTAGCATCATTATGGAGCCGACCACCAATGAGTGCTTCTGAAAGTTGTTGAACCAGTTAATAAAACCATGCCATAATCTCGAACAGCAGCAGCTGGGTGAATGTAAAAACTTGAGTCGACGATACCAGGAAGTGTTTGCAATTGACAGCAGTTAATTGAGAAAGTCCGCGATAGTCAAACACAAAATCGATACCGAGGATGTCATGCCAATAAGACAACAGCCGAGAAAATTACCATTGACTAAGTGTGAAGAGGCTGAGATAATAGTTGGAGAAATGAAGAGTCAGGGTGTGAGCGAACGCTCCGACAGCCTGTGGGCATCACCTATTGTGCTGCTGAAAAAAATGGGCAGGTCGATAAGATTCTGTATTGACTATCGCCAGTTGAACGATGTGACAAAAAAGGATAATTACTCATTACCAAGGACTGACGGCACCCTAGATAAGGTCTGAGGAATGGTGGTTCCCGACCTTGGATTTGAAAAACGGGTACTGGCAAGTGGATAGGATCCCAAAGATCGAGAGAAGACTATTTTTACTATTGGCATTGGCCTGTGGTAATTTACAGTGATGTTATTTGCACTTTGCAACGCTCCTGTCACCTTTGAGCGTTTAATGGATAACATACTACGTGAACCGTTATGCAACACAAATCCCGTGTATTTAGATGACGTGATCCTGATTAGGAATACATTTAGAAAACACTTGACCAATTTTGAAGAAGTGTTTTAAAAACTGAAAGGAGTCAATCTGAAGTTGAGCCCGAAGAAGTACCATCTACTCGGCAAAAAAGTAAAATACCTGAGGCATGTAGTCTCACGAAATGAAGTTAGGCCATACTCAGAAACGATTAGGGCAGTGCAAAATGGCCGACGCCCAAAGACAAACATCAACTACTCAGTTTTCTAGGATTATGTACATAATATAAAAGATTTTCAAATATTGCCAAGCCCTTGACTAAATTCACAGAATCTGGAGAGATTATGTATGAGACAACGGTTGTCAAAATGCATTCCAACAGCTAAGACATTTATTGACGGCAGCCCTAATCTTAAGTTACCCTCGGTCGGAAGGCATATCCATATTAGACACGAGCGCAAATAGTGTTGAAATTGGAAGTGAGTTGTCCTAGATACACGATGGATAAGAAACAGTTATTGGCTATTTCAGCAAGGTGCTCTCGAAACTGTAAAGAAACTACTGCGTTACGAGGAAAGAACTGTTGGCTATAGTGAGATCGGTCGAACAGTTTTATGTATATCTCTATGGTCGAAATTTTCATCTGAGAAAAGATCGCGCAGTGATGAAGAGGCTACAGTTCAACAGCCCGGAAGGACAGGTCACAACATGGATAGAAAGGCTACAGGAATACAATTTCTACACTCAATATCGAGCGAGTTTAAGTCTCCGGTAACGCAGAATATGCTGTCGAGGCGGCCATCTCCTAAAGATTGTAGTTATTGTTCACGACTGGGGACGAAATGTAATCTTCTTTGTCGGACAACCGTGATTAACAACGATTGATAGCTATAACAGCCGACAACCGAACCCAGACTTCGGCGTCATTTTGGGTTGGAAAATCAGAGGAGAGCGTCCATGGTGGCAGAATGATAGCTCGCTAAATAGCACGTTAAAGTTGTACTACGCACAGTGGGATTCCTTAAACTTAGAGGACGAGATCTTAGTGCGATCTTTGAAAAGCAAGATGGATCTGTGGGTACGCTTCAGATGCTGATTCCCAAGAGCCAAGTGTCGGAGGTTTTAAGACATGTACACGATGGGACGTCAGGAGTGCACGTTGGCGTCAAGAAAAGTCTAAAGAAAGTCCGCAAAAGATTTTACTAAGTAGGCTGCAACAAATATGTCAGGAAATGGTGCAGGAAATGCCAGTTATGTGCACCGTTGAGTAACCGAAAAGCGACTATGAAATAATATAGCGCAGAAAAATCGTTTGAGAGAACGGTAATTGACATCACATGCCCATTCCCTAACGCTGGCTCTGGAAATATACACATCTTGATAGTCATGGATTACTTTACAAAAGAGACTAAGACGATATCATACCCAACCAGGAAGCAGCAACTGTCGCCGACGTATTAGTCAAAGATCTTTTTTATTGTTTTGTAATATCTTTGGTGCGGCACGCTAACCACGACAGATATTTTGAGTTAAAACTATTTGAAGAAGTTGGTCGGTTGCTAGAGATAGAAAACACTAGAATGACACTGTTACACTCTCAATTGGATTGTATGGTAGAACGCATAAACCACACTTTGAGAAAGTCTCCCCAAGGTAGTCTCTGAATATCAAAAGGATTGTGACCAATACATACGCCTATTTTTATTTGGCTACCGAATTGCGGTTCACGAGAGAATTGGACAGACTCCTGCATGTACTATGCTAGAACGCGAGATACGTTTACAATGTGACCTTGTGTTCGGTAGAACGTCCGGAGACGATATTATAAGCGAAAGTTATGTCGAAAAACTCAAGCGGAAAATGCACGATATCCATGAAAGCGTAGGAAAGAATATTCAGATGGCGAGTGACCGGATTAATAAGAGGTACGACGAGCCGGGCTCTTAAACGGAAGTCGCTGTATTGTTGTACAATCCCAGACGGAGGTGTGGATTGTCGCCAAATTTACATAGAAGTTGGTAGGGTCTTTACGATGTACTGAAACGTATCAATAGTGTAGTGTATAGGATTCATAAGCTCCTTAAAAACGGAACAATAGTGATGAACATTAACAAACTTGCACCTTAAGACAGTGACGATTACGACAATGCCGAAGGATGTAATAAAGTATAGAACCACAAAGATGAACAAAGCTCTGGTTCAAATTATGAACAGTTCATGTTCGTGTACAGCGGTACGGGAAAGGCGAGGTTTCGGATTACCAAAAAGGCCAATAAGGATCTATTTGATGTACGGTACATTACGTAGCGGCGGTTCTCAATATAACTCGAGGGATTGCTACGGTGGTCAAAAGTAAATTCAGTGGTCTGGACCAGCTTCGCCAACTACAAACATAGGTGTACAAAACTCTACACCTTATAGGTGGACGTTATCACGATTTATTAATTAGTGACATAGCAATTTTTTCTGGCAAACCCAGTTATAACCACCTGTGGTAAGTTTGAATGGTTATCAAAGACCAGATGATGGAGTTTGGGGACAAAATGTTCGCCATACCTAAGATTGGTTGCGGGCTCTATAGATTGGACTAGAGGGTAGTACAAAATGCTGGAAGGAGTATTTCAGAAGACCGAGATCCAAACTTTGATATGTAGCTTTTAACACAAAAGGACGGCACTCGCTATTAAAAGTGTCGATTGTTACTTCCCTCAATATAGGAAATGTAAGAATGGTTCCGGTTGTTCTTATCATCACAGGTACATCTAGCTGCTAGCTCGCAATATGTTCTGGGGCAGAACAGCAATTAAAAAATATACGAAACATTTTGGAAAGCCACTTAATCGGTTTTTACTAAAGCGGCATCATATTTGTCTAGCGATAAGAAGAGATGATTGACAGATATCGTAATACAATAAGGTTGTTCAAGAAAGAATTAAAAACTCATTCTTGATTTATCTGTACTTTTCTTAAATAAGGCTTATTTTATATAAGTGTGAACCCCGTTGCAACATATCAGCATTAGTTTAAATTCCGTCCTAATACACGTTTGATGTACATAAATTAATGTTAATATAAATTCACTTATGGTAATATTAGTGTGTTAGATAAATAAATTATCAATAAGATTAATGATACAATAGTGTTTAATTCGTCGTATTTAGAAGATTGAATTAGTGCTTATAAATAGTTATCAAGTTAGTGGCAGTGTAAACAAGACTAAATACTTGTGATTTTAAGAACTAATTTTAGATTTGTATTTATAAGAAATAAAGGCCAAAGGACAAACAAAGAATTAATTACACTATATTATAATTTAAAACAGAAATTTGAGTGTGCAGTAGGAGTATAATGGTACGTAAACTAATAGAGTATAAATAGATAAAACATACGTAAACTACGTACGCTCGTAGTGTGACGACCAGGAGACGATCGCATACGAATTCGAAGAACTGGTGTTCCGCGGAACACCGGTTAAGAACCACTACACTAGACCCTCTACAGATAGCCAATTGCCATTATTGCAAATACGAAAGTGAATTTAAAGAAAATTATTAGAAAAATATGATTAAAATTAAACTTGCCACGACATAATGTATAAATA
Source organism: Platerodrilus igneus (assembly GCA_036346225.1). Taxonomy (NCBI): domain Eukaryota; kingdom Metazoa; phylum Arthropoda; class Insecta; order Coleoptera; family Lycidae; genus Platerodrilus; species Platerodrilus igneus. The sequence goes on along the minus strand of JARFIW010000929.1, from coordinate 2,760,544 downwards.
ATTACTGTACATTTCATTTTGTGTAGAAGAATCAATAACAAACATGTGCTTGAACCAGAAATTTACTCTATATTTACATATTAAAAAAGATAGACTTCAGTCTGTGTGTGCGAACTTTTATAATATCCGATATTACTGAAAGAAACATCATGCAAAAGTTCTTTTTATAGACCTATATTATTTACAGTACAATACTAAAATCTGATAACCTACTGCGTTTTTATCAAATCTAGCAAAATCTATTTGCCTAATTAATTGAAAAATTGGACCTTATTACAAAATTTTCCACGTCTCTGTATATTCATTCAGCAACTTTCATTAGGTGTAGAAATTTACATATCAAACATAGAGACTGTTGTATACAAGAAACAAACATTTATCCACTGCCCGAATTTGTAAAATATTGTTCCGTCCATAAAATGCTGGAGATCGATAATTTTATATGCTTTCGTCTGAAAAAAAGAATTTTGAAACACGATCAATAGAACACAAGATATGAAGTTTGTTCTAAAGATGAGATGGTTTTCAACTTGAAAAGTCACTATTTGAGATAGCCATGGTTTTTTGGAATTCTAACAAACTTTCCAAGTGACGGTTTGTTCCGTACTATTACAGTTCATTTACATTTCCAATGCTCCACCCGAAGGTACTACATTGGCCAGGAGGCGAGTTTTTTGTTGCCTGGAAATTTAGAATTTTGCCGAACCCTTGCCGTTCCAGGCAAGGTAGGGATCTTTAACGTGCGTGACAACACTCACACACGGGACCTCCATCCGTACTATTACACCAAAAAAAAACTTTTCTAAGCTATAGGTCACGGACTAATTGGGAATTCAGAATAATCAGCACAAGCTAAAATATACAATTACAAACGACTGGCAGGTGGTCGTCCAACACCGACCAAACCCGAAGACGCAGAAGATCGTATCTCAATTTAGATAAAACAAAGTTAATCACTAAAGTACAATTTTGCCATGGGAAAAAAATCAGAAAATTTATGGAAATGAGGAACAGTCCAAATATTGTATTGGAAAGAGTGGGGGACCTACGTTCTCAATATGAAAAGAAGTTTTGAGCGCACCACAGCCCTAACCGTAACGTTTACTCAAACATAGCAATAGTCACCAACAGTTATGAATAGTTATGCTTACAGAACTCCTAATTTGTCCATAGTATCTCACTGATTATACCATGAAATATATTTTCGTTTGATCCTAATCGTCCAGAAGTAGCCATCTTTACATTTGCTACTATGCTGCAAGAGACCTCTCGATTTGTCAGTCTTACGTTTTACAGTAATGAACACATCTTACCCGATCCACATGAAAATAAACAAAACATCTAGTTTATAATACTACGAGGCTGGTTCGATTGAAACGCATCTTTGGCCAGGTTAGCCTTGGAAACAATTGTAATCACTCAACTGACGTTTTGCAACGTTTGTGGTGTTTGTAAACTTCCCACTGGTCAGTTTCTCTCCTATATATTGTACAGCGATTTTAAGTATTGTGACTTTGAAATGACGTTTGTTGTTAACAAACCGACCAAATGTGATCAGTTTACGGTCATTCAATTTCTGTGTGCTGAAGGTTTGCAACCATTGGAAATTCATACACGAATGCAAGCAGTGTATGAAAACGCATGTTTTGCGTTTTCAACTGTCAAGGAATGGTGTCGAAAATTTAAGAATGGATGCGAAGGGACGAATGATAAGCCGCGACCAGGTGCAATGTGTACTGCGTCAACAGACAGGAATATGGCTTGTGTGGAAAGCCTGATTAGACAAAATCGTCGAGTTTCAATCAGAATACATTCAGAAAATATTGGTGTGAGTATCGGATCTGTTCATAGCATCATACACAACCTAGGCTACAGCAACGTTTGTGGGCAATGGGTTCCTCGCCTTTTGTCAGAGAACCAAAAAGCTTGCGAATGGGCTTATCTTTGCAACACCTTACGTAATATAGACAAAAAAGTAACGATCTTCTCTCGTCAATAATTGCTGGCGACGAATCTTGGTGTCATTATTTTCAACCATCCAGTAAATTGTCATCGATGCAATAGAAACACACAAATTCTCCGCCACCAAAGGAGTTTAAAGTTCAACCTTCTACCGGTAAGGTCATGTTGACATTTCTTTCGACCACAAAGGTGCACATCAACGCAAACCTGTATAATGAAACTTTGAACAAGCTCCATCAAGCAATATGACAAAAACATCCAGGGAAGCTTTCACTGGTGTCATTCTACTTCACGACAATGCTCGACCTCATGTTGCTAACGCAGTGAAAGAAAATCTACAGCGAAAGAAATGTAGGATATTAGAGCATCCACCCTATAGTCCCGATTTATCGCTTTGCGATTTTCAAATCTTTGGGCCACTGAAAAAAGCGTTAAAAGGTAACCGTTTTCAGTCGGACGAAGAAGTACAAAACGCCGTGAAAGAATTCTTCGAGCAGCAGCCACAAGATTTCTTTAGGCAGGGTATACATAGGTTGACGAAACAATGAGATATGTGGCTTAATTGTAGTGGTAATTATTTGTAAATTTAGTTGTCGATAAATTTTTCCTGAACCAAAGATGGATTTCAATTGAATAAGCCTTGTAATAAACCTAAATGATACAGGCCAAATCCGAAAAGAATATTGTTAGGTTTGGCCCTGGCGGTGAAAATCCTCTAGTGAATTTCGCATACTGAAAATAGTTATTGTAAGTGATTCTTGTTTGACTTGAACCGTTTTTAATATAAATTGAGCTTAGCCCGATTCGCTGTAAAATTCATCGCATTAAAAAACGCTTACCTTTATCTCGAAAATCGTTGATGGGTCTTTCTCTACAAATTGGAAACTCGCCCATACAATACTGTCCCAAGCACATTTTTTCTTGACAAAAAAAAAATTATGTAGGTACCACGAAAGGCAGAAATTAATTTACAACATATCTTCAGACAGATGCCACTTTTTTTATTTTGAAAGTTATAAACGATTTTGCAAAAATCTATGACAAGGGACTGATGTATCTTCCAGGGAACTGTTTATATAAAAGAAAAACATCTTTTTATTGAATGTAACCAATTTATTTGTTCAAAATTTAACCCAACTTACTACGTACATGATTTCCTAAATGAATAATCTCATAACAATTGCTGAATTATTAATTAGATATATTATATTTGGGTAAATTTACTTAATTCCATAGCACATTTGCACTTAATCTTATTAAAATGAACTTTTTAGTGTAAAAATAAAATGTTCATCATTGAACTGATAGTAACTAATTCTAATATTAGCATCAGTCTTACCTTGCTTTTTGGAAATATTTAACTTAACTTATTTTTCAAAAATAGGTATAGATAACAAAAAATAAAATATTCTTTTCCCTTTTAAGGGTAGGTCTGGGCTTGGTAACTTTTCCAATATTTGGTCAAAAGTTACATCAGAAACATTAGTTTTATCAACTCGGAACCTATGATCCTTATCACCACAATTTTTCATAAAAGATACAGTTAGTTCACCTTCTTCATTGTCTATTTCATTTATAACAGCGGCAAATCTATATTCCATATTTTTGACGGGAAACTTAACTAAAACGTAGTCACCAATCTTATACTGGTTAATTGAAAGCGAGTAGACCTCACAACATTCTCAGGCTCGTCCTTGGATTTGTTCTTATACTGAATATCATGTGAAATGTTATCCGGTAAGTTAGGGTCGAGACTGGATTCGTCTTCACATTCAGAATCCGTGTAAATATCATCGACATTAAGTTTTGCCTGTTCTCTGAACTTCATTATTTTTAAATTGAAATGATCACATTCATCATCACAAGAGCAACTCAAACTTTTTTTTATAAGATTGATTGGGCCAGGTAATAATCCTAAAGGGTATCTTGATACCTTACCTTTTACTTGATGTACTCTTAGTGTACCGATGAAACTCTTCAAATTAACTGTGTCTCTCTAAATGTCGTCTGCCATTTTATCAATGGTGTTGTCATCAAACGTAAAGATAATGATTCCAGGACAACCTTGTTGTATCGCGTTTACAAAAGATTCTAAACTATTAATGTCAGCTCTCGCAGCAACAACAGAATCTGCAGTTCTCTTGCATGTAGCCCCAACCCCATCGGGGGCACCCTTGCCGTGACCGCTCTCTGAATAGTTCCAGGAAAATTTTTTGACACTTGGAACATCTAGATGAAGTCTTGATGCCAAAATGTAAAACATTGTTTTATTTCGATACTGTGTTACAGGTCCGTCGCTAATGAAATAAATGCAGGTAATGATAGGCGGTAAACACTTAAAAATTGGCTGCAAGTGAGCCGATATAGCAGCTGTTGAGTGTGGGCTGTTTTGGGAAACAATGACTGTATGAAGACTTAGCTGAAATCTTGATCCTCCAAAATGATAGGCTTGAATTTCTTGACCGTTTTTGGTACAATAATTTTTCAGAAAAGTACATGTGAACTATAACTTCTTCATCACTGAAATTTTCTTTTAAGTTTTTGATAGCCTTGTATTGATGACTTATATTTCACTCGTGAAGAAGATATGTATCCAAGTTCTTTTGCAGATCTTCTATCAGTTGTCGCGGACTAACAATGAGAATCTTTTTAAGATGTTCTATTACAGTGCGTGCTTTTTTAGACTTAGAACCGTTGAAATCTCTCTTCTCAGCTACTCATTTTCCGAATATTATTGGTTTACTGTCATTAAACTCCTTGCAATGTTGATTTTACCGGTGCAGCATTGGTACTTCCTTGTCAAACACTGCTCATCATAGCGATTGCAACATAGTAGCTCAATGTGACTATTGTAAGGCAAAAATTTTTGACTGTGCAATGCAGACAGTTTTAAATGGATATTAGCTTGTTTTATGCAGAGGCAGGTATCTTGTTGATTTATTTTTGGTATAACCACCCAAAAAGGACGTAAACGACAGAATGCCTGGTAACTGATTTTGATGTTTTCAGTTTTAAATTTCTTGTGTAAGTTGGGATTGGATTTATCAGGTATCTTTTTTGTTTTTCACTTTTTTTCTGGTTACACATTCACGTTTTCCTGTACCTATTCTGCTGTTGTTATCGTTTTCATAAATCTTTCGCACTATACCGACCCGTTTATCTGAAATTCTATCTCGACGCGTCTGTGTAATAAGTACTAAAGTTAACTGATATGCAGATTTCTGCATTCTCTTGTAAGTTATAGCACTTTTTTCGCTTCTCCACAGCTTGTATCTATCTACTAATTTATCAGATACAACTTTAGCCAAAATTTGTTTTTCCTTAAAAGTTTGTAACTTGGCATAAATCTCTTTCAATTGTTCATTCATCACTTCTCCAAATAGGGCCTTTTTAACGACGTCCTTTCGAATCTCTGGAGTATCACACAATTTTTGCAGCTTTGTGTTTGATGTATCGACAATACTCTTTATATTAGTCTTTTTCTAACCGCTGTAATCTTTTTCTATACTTTTCAAGTTTCTTTTTGTATTGATCAATCTTACAGTCTTTCTCCCTGATAATTCTTTCGCGCATCTTTTTAGCACGTCTCTTTCTTGCACTGATTAATGCATTCATTAGAGATCTTGGATGCGCTGGAGAGACTGAGACAGAACACTCTGAATCTGGCGTATTTTCTTGAATAAAATTATTTGTAACCTCTTTCAAAGCCTTTTTCTTTGCACGATAGGCAGTACAATGCTTCCTGCAAGTTTTCTTTGCAAGCTTGTGCTTACGGCGATTCATATCCTTTACTAATTTTCTTTTGCCCTTTTCTTTCTTGATTTGGTATTTCCGGCGCTCCTTTTCTTTCATTGCCTCTCTTTATTCAGGATAATTTTTAAGTCGTTCATACCTCAATCATTCAGCAATTCGTTTCTGTTTTAATATATCTTCTTTTGTTTCAGTCTTCTTTTTAGGCGGCATTACAGAGCATTACCTACAGGTGAAACATATTGTCAGTCCCAGAAGCCAGAAAATAATTGTTAAGGAGCGTGCTAGAAAATAAAACAGGCCCCTGAAGGATAAAACAGTCCCCTGTGTCATAAAATGACAGGGGCCTGTGCCCAGAGGACTGTTATTTTGACAAAATAAATTCCCTAGCATAAAATTCTTTGAAGTATTTTATAGAATTAAGAGTCACACATGCTAATACCTTACTAAATACATGAATAATGAAGCTATGATAATTTATTCACATAAAATCTACTTACCAGTGGGCTGATAAATCAAGCAGCCCATGCACGTGGTTCAGCAACAAATGCGTGGTTGACACTGAACAAAATGGCTTTAGTCAGGTTAGCGCTGCATCTGAGCAAACTTCACACCATTTGTGTTCTGTTTAACAATATCAACGGCGCCACCTATGGCGCTATTTTTAAATTGAACCAGGGACAGTTCTAAAATTTTGAGGACAACATTTGAGCATTAATTTTTTATATCAAAAATCAACTTAAAATTATGGTTGTGATTTATAAACACGTTTACTGTATTCTAGTTTTACTTATGAATATTTTAATTTAGTAACTTTCATACTGAAAATAAATATTTGTCATAAAACTTGTCGTTCTGAGAATGGGACAGTACAGGGGACTGTGTTTTAGGATGTTTAAAAGGCGTTTAATCGAATATTAAAAAATGATGTAGTTATATGTGCTACGATGTGTCAAGAATAGGTAATGTATTATCATTATTGATATTCAGAACTCGATAATAAATCCAAATATATAAAATTTGCCTGGGACATCGATTTTCCAATTAGTGGAGAACCACCCTGATGCGAAGTTCTATTACGGTACCATTGTTGATGCAAAATGCGTCGGCCATTCGTAAAATGTGTAAAATATTGTTTTGTATAACCGTGTAGGAGGTTACAATAAACATTCTTAGAAACTATTTTAATTACTGTATATTTCACAATGCATTAAGCATATGTTTCTAGTTCATTTAGTTAATTAAAATCTTTGTTTTGTCAGTAGATGTGTCCAATGGAAGACCTTTTGACTGCCCCAGACTTAATAAATTATCAGATCCAATCTTTTGTTTTATCGGTTACCAAGTATCTTAGCGTTCTGCTCTATTAATTAATCTCAGTTCAATGACCATTTTCTGAATGGCTGCTTGTCATATCATTAATGATGTGTGTGATCAGCATTTGATAATTATAATATTTTCGTGCCCTCGAACCTAGTGATAACAATTAGAGATTCACATCTTTCAACATAATTAAGATTCCATGTATTAAAGATGTAATTAATGTATGTGTAATATGTACTCATTTATTGGAGAATTATACGAAACTTAAGAGAACGGTCTTTGTCCTTGCCGTATATTTTCAGCATAAGAAAGTAGGTATAAGCACTTTTAGGTAAACCGTGAGAGACTAAGGTTAATTATTTTATTTTTAATTAATTGCGATACAATTTAAACTTATTATTATTTGGTTCTGCCAGATAGTTATTCAGAAAAATGTAAATTGTCTTCCTAAAATTAACAGATATATGTAACGTAAAATAGATTTAAACGCTACAGCATTAATGAGGAACTTCATATATATAAAATTTTGCAATATCAGTAGCATGTTTTCAATTTGATGTCACAGCAACAAAGATAGAACAATTCAATAATATTATTTAGTGACAATTGATATTGTTCACACCACGTAGCGTATGAAGATATCTTTGCCAACTTGTGCTTCCAATCCAAACGGCAAACGCGAGAATCGCAATTAATAATTAAAAGGAGTTGAAGAAGACAAAAGATACTTGAAAATGGTGGTGAAAACAGCGTCTCACAAACAACTCCTGAAACCTGCAGCTTTATGTGTGAGTACAATTAAAATTGATAAAAAAAATTTATTTTTTTTGAGACATAAAGGGGGGCACCGGATTATTGCAAGGATATCATAGCAATATATAATTCCTCTAAAAATATCTCGATCGCCTTCGAGTCCCAGCGTTATTGGGCCGTCATAAAAATTTTCTGAAAAAATTATATAAAAGAATTCTTAAAATACCTTTGGAACGCCTCCTTATTTCTACACACCCCGGCTAGCTCTAAAATCTGCTCTTTCAAGGATACCTACCATCCTAAGTTCCTTCTTTCTCACAAATACAGTCAAATGAAATTACCACTCAAATAATGCAACAAGACATATAACCTTTTTATTTACACATATTAAAAAGTTTCCATTAGCAAGAAAATATTTACTCATTAGTATATACAGTTTCATAAAATGTTACAATCTCAATCCTTAAACCTTTTAAAATTTTATGATTTCTATTTATTTCGACAGTTTTATTTTAGACGAGTAGATGGGCTCGTCGTGCAACCCTAAATTGATTTCTTTATTGTAGTCTATTTTGAGCCCAGTATAACCCAGTTACTCTAAATGCTTTTAAACATCGCATTTTTGTTTACAACAAACTTAAAAATCCGTTTACTCCTTACAACAAAATTTTTATGTCATTTGTAAACATCTTTAAATAATAAATATCAATTGTCCTCTACATATCCCTTCAAATGAGTTTTTATGGTAATAAAATACACCTCCAATAAGTCAAATCACTCAAGCACAAAATACCAGCACAAATGTTCAAGCAAAAGCAAGAAAAATTAATTTCGTTACTTGGAGTAAGCTTCTTCCATCGTTACCTCTGAAGATGTGTTCCAAAACCCTCGTCGTTGTGTCTATACACTTCGTTGTTATACATAGATCCAACTCATGTTTACTCGCTATCCAAATCTCTGCAACCGCCTTCAGTGTTTCTACCCCGTCTATCTTCTGTAATCACTACACTTCACGCATTCTTGTTTCAAACTTCTCGACTCGCTTAACCTAGTATCGTACTCTCATTAGATCGTTGCGTGTAGTATCAGCACCCTCTATCAGGCAGCACCTACTTCTGCAAGTCACACTTTTAATAAATTATCGATGCACGTTACTAACAGCGTTTTACACACTTTTAAATTAGAATGTTGAACTATAATTCAACGACTAAGCGACGTACGAAAATCAGTAAAAGTAAGAGCAAGTAAGAGAGCTTTAATACCGCTCCTAGTGTATTTATATGAATTTGTACACCCCTCACGGACTCTATTTCCGTCGAAAAGCTTATTTTTCAAAACAGATTCTACAAATTTTGTACGTAACGAACTTCTAAATCCGAAAATTCCCAGTCTACCGTGTTTTTACCTTGAAATTTATTCAACAACATCTAACCGTTGCGAGTTTCTTGAAACTTCTAGCATTCGACCAATTATATTGCTTTCCCCCGTTTTTAACGTCCAGCCCCTAGCAATCTTGCCTCGTTTAACCCATATTTACTGTCTCTTTTAGAATCCCACTCAAGCAACAGAAAATCGACATTGTGGTTGACCTCCAAATCTAACGCGTACTTTAGACGAGTATTTTAACCAACGTTTTATTATACGTGCTCTCTGTCTGTTTTACATTATGATTATTCCATTTCACTTTGCCTTGCCTTCAAAGCATCTGTTATTTTAGTAGCTTATACATCGACCGTTAAATACGATTCTACAGAATTTCTACCCCAACGTTCATTTCAGTTCTTTGAACTTGACATTTTAACTATCAGGTGTTTCTTTAAAGCAAACTGTCCGTTTGAAATTATAATTCCGAATTTTAGAGTTTCTTAGGATTTGTATAAACGAATGTTTAGTTCAGTTAAATGGAAATATGCCTTTAAATTATTGATTTTCTATACCCAAAAGCTCCGTTTCTTATCCGATGCGCTTGATTTAAAATATTAAAACTAATTATGCGTATCCTTGGGTTTCATGTACTCTAAAGCTTCTACACGTTATGCCAATTTTAACATTCCAGTATAGAAATACAAAAATATGTTAGTATCCGTCCGTTTTCAATGTCACAACTAATTCATTTTGCGCGTAAATAAATTGTTCCTATTTCCTATATACACAGTCGTTAAAACTTTATTATCTAGACCTATCTATCCTTCTTAACCTATAATTTCCACGACTATATATATATATATATATATATATATATATATATATATATATAGACAAGTTGATATTTTAATTTTTTGGGATACTTTTCGTTCGGATGTTTTTATTAAATATGTGTATGCCAAAAACTATAATTTTAATACTGTTATTATCTTTATACTTTTAGCTCTTTGAAAAAGATTTTAAATAAAATCGAAACGTCAGAAACCAGCAAATGAATATTTAATAAAAACATCCGAACGAAAAGTATCCCAAAAAATTAAAATATCAACTTGTCCATATATTTACGTTCGCTAAAAAAGAATCTATATATATATATATATATATATATATATATATATATATATATATATATTGCCGTGGATCCGTGGATTAAAGTTTTAGAATCGACAGTGTCATGAAAGTTCTGAAAAAAATTTAAAAAAATAAAAAAATTTTCTTACTTTTGCTTTTTGAACGCCTCCTATATTTCTGCTTTTAAATCTTCAGCAGCTTCCCTGGCTAGCTCAGCTGTGCTTCTTCTCGGATACCTAAATTTACAATCATTCTTCCTTCCCACTCGCACACCATTCAATAAAATCACCAAATAATACAACAATCATACAATCTTTTATTTACCGCTATTTACAAACAAATTATTCACAGGTATAAACAGTTTGGTACACTAATTACAACTCAATAAGTGATATGTTTTAAAGTCCTTGTTTTAAATTATTATTTGCAAACACATTTAATACAATATGAGTGATGGGCCCCAAATAATACCCTAAATTTATTGTACACTCATAATAAGCCAGTTTATTAATGTATGCCTTTTACCTTGCATAAATTAATACAAAATTAATAGACCCGTTTACCCTTAACAATCCAATTTATATTCATAATGAAATTTAGTAAGTTTTAAATACACCCTTTTTCAATATTTTAAATATCCCCAATAATTGTCCAGTACACGTATCTTTTCCGATACGTTTATATAACCATAAATAACCCCAATATTCACTCGCGCATCACCAAATAATACAAAAGTTTATCAGATAACAAAAATTTCAAATAAGTTACCTGGAGAATGCTTCAGGCCTCCATCCCTTCGACGATGCTCACCAGAACCCCTTGGCTTCGTGACTATGCGCTCTGATATTCCACATATTTATAGATGATAACCCCAATAAATTCGCCAAGCGCCTTGCTTCAAATTACCATTCCATAACAGCATACAAACTCATGTATATTATACTTCTGTTTATTGATTTACTAGCTTGGTATAGTAGTAGTTGTACCTCGGTTAATTTGATTTACACGACACTACTCGTATTTCACGTTAATAACTAGCGCTCCACAATTCCCAAGTTTACAAGTGCTAGCACTACATTTACCGTATTATGAATATTTTTAATACTCACATAACAAAAACTCTACCATAACGTCGGTCTATCGTTGTCAAATAGTATAAAACGATAAGAATACAAAGATAACCCTCCAACTTCTCCTAGAGTATTTATATTATTCAAAATGCCACCTCCAGGACACACTTCACGCGAAAAACTTATTTTCAAATAACAATTCTGCAAATTTTGATATAACCGACTTGAAGATTCCTGAAATTCACCCCGTGAACGCGCCGTATTATCCGAAATCGCTCAAACTTGTCGCATGTTCGTACGTTTGTAAAACTATCCGTTCCCAACCAATGATACTATTTTGTGTCATCATAAAATCCCGCCTGTACTATTTTTATCTCTGTCTTAGGCATATTTGCTGTCGCGTTCCAAACCCCACTTGAGTTATAGAAAATCGATATTGCTGACAGCTTCTCATCACTCCACATGGATTAGTACGTGCGTTTCGAATACCAATGCTTTTATATCTGTCTCTATCTGTAGCATATTACCGATCGTGCATCTCCCCTGCTCTTTAAGAACTTTGTTAGTTTGTTATTCGAACCAACTGACGGTTGGAAACTATTTTCTATGAAGTTCTGCTTTATTATGCTGATAATTTCAAAGAATGTAACCTTTTAAAAATGCAGGTGTTCTAAATTATAGACCGTTTAAAACAAAAATTCTTGGAGTTTATATTTCACCATATCAGATAAAACTGACGTTCTTGTTTGTTACCAAGAAACCTTTTGTCTTGGGATTATTGATTTTCTTTACCCTGGTGTGTTTTCTAATGCTTTTACATGTTGAGTTAAAATAAGTTAAATTACTTATGCGTTTCTATTTGTTTTTAAAACTGTTTTTCTTTATCTACCTTTAGCCTTTCAATCATTAATTATAAAAATACGTCAATACTTGTCCGTTTAAATCAAATAAGTTAAATAAATTTTGTGCGTAAAGAATTTGTTCGTTTCTCTATACAGGGTGGTAGAAATTTTATTGTTTACCCCAAATTTAACCCTTTGAATCCATAACAATATATATATATATATATATATATATATATATATACATTGCTGTGGTGTTCCTATAGCCTCCGCGCATATTTTTACTAACTCTCTGATTTTGTTAGATTCTATCTTCTTACAAACAATATTTTAAATACACATTTCACCATTATTCTTCTCACAAACAATATTTTAAAAACACATATAATGCCTACAATATCTCCTTCTCACAGCACATATTCTCTACACTAGTGTCCAATAAACAAATCTTAATCCTATGATAATCGAAAATCCTAAATTAACTTTCATTAGGATTACTATACACACCAATTACCTTCAGAAGTAGTATAATATAACCGCGTTAAACGTAACTGAATTCAATATATTTATTTTATCTGTACGTGAATTTGCCAAAAGAAACGTTAAACATTAAATAAAATTGACTAAGAAACTATAAAATTTAAATACTTAATCTAAAGATTTATTCTTTTATAAATTCCGCAATGTAAACAAAATATTTTAATTTTTACCGTTAAGCATCTTCTTGTTGTTGGTTTTAATTCACCAGCGTTGACTCCTACAAACAGAATAACCACCAACTTTTAATATCAATGCTCCGTCCTCTGTCAAGTCGTTTTAAAAATTCTAATTTTCATCCAAATTAATCCCTATTCCATTGGTACTAAACCATTTAAATCATATACGTCCATTACAATTAATCTTCCATTTTTAAGTAAACTTTTAATTTTTTTAAATACATATTTCAGCACGCTCACCTCGACGTTTCAACCAACACTAATTTTCTCAGCTGTCCGCATAGGTTTTAAATAAGCCAAACCCCTCTGATGTAATTTATTCTAGGAGATTTCTGAATGTTCGCAGATGGTCACGTTCCGTTCTCACAATTCCGAGAATCCAGAGTCGTCCATCAATACATTCAATACGAAATATAGGCTTCCTAATAATTTAAACTGCTCAATAGATGAAATTGAATAATTTAATATGATTTTTAATTAGAAACATATCCTTATTTTGTTAATTACAAATAAAGATCTACGTGTGCAAGTTTGCCGTTATCACATTTAATTGAAATTCTTTAACGATATTTATATAAAATACGCTCCTTTACCTATAAGATATGAATGAAAGGTTTTCTTATAACCGTTGTTTATACGTCAAACGCAATTAATTTATTTAAACAGTGCACTTCACAAATACGTTCTTATACAAATAAATATCTAAACAAATTAGTTCTTTCTCGCTCTTTCTTGAATTTATGAAGTAAAATTTTAATCATAGTATTTTCCCTCAAATTAAAATACATATTTTGAAATCAATCCCAATATGTTCACGTTGGGCATGCTTAGTTCAATATGCACACTGATAAACAATTTTTAATTTTTATTTCTAATTACCTACTATATACAACTCTTTATATTAGACCTATAATACACATGCATAAAAGCATGCGAGCTCTGTAAAGACACTTCCCGAGTGTGGCGCGTACAAAATTTCTCTGTCCCAATATACTTCTGTAATCAGAAAAATTTATGTTTTAAAAATTTTGTTATTAACAATTTCTGGCTTATTTCGTAACCGGTATCAATTTTCAACTCTCTATCTACTATCACGGAATATTTATTGAATTATGACACTACTATAGCTCTTATTTCACCTGGATCCTTAACAACTGTCTACCTCATTTCGTACTTCTTGCTTCTTACAAAAGTAATTTTAAAATGTGCCTACACTAGGCTTCTATCCGCTCTAAAATGCAAACTTCTTTCGAATTAGACAATCATGCTTCATGGTGCATAACGTGAAAATCCTGTATATATATATATATATATATATATATATATATATAAATATATATATATATATTGCTGTGATATACTCCTGTGAATGCGGGCACTGGGTCCTTTCAACAAAAATTCTAGTCCCACCGATTGGGCGTCATAAACTGCTGTGATCCTGGTTTCGCTTCAGCTGCTCACCTAATTTTATAAACCTCCTCATTCATAAAATTAAACAACACATTCCTACCACAAACATCAACGTTAACTCGATTTACATCAATATTCAGAATACATTAAATTTTCAAATTAAATTTCAGCATAAAATTCAGTTTTAAAAGAATTTCAAGATTAATTTTATTATCACTTTAACGTGCATCCAGAATTAAAGTCCTTGTTGGATGCCTCCTAATTAATATAACAATATAAGCAGACCGGAGTCTGAGTATAAAGGAGCATCTACCACCCTTTACGTTAATTAACCAGGTTCGTCTAATTGAGCTCAAAGACATACCCAAAGTTTCATCATAATTCAGAACATCAATACTAAATACCCTTTCTACTTAAACAAGCAAATTTCATCTTAAAATTAAAATTTTATGGTTAGTACAATTTCACTAATGTCCATTTAAAGTAAATCAATTATAAAGTTATTCAACACACACAAAATGTCAAACAAAATAGTATAATTTACCTGAAGGTTACTGTCCTCGTAGCTTCAATGTACATCGTCCCTTTAGTTAACCACACCATTCCAACAGGATTATATTTACGGCTTCTAATTCTCAACGCTTTTAAAATTTTCTCCATCACCATTTATTTAAAGTTGTTTCTGGGCTTTTCCGGAACTCATCTGTGTATATCTGACCCTTGTTTCGTGGATCCAGACACGTATTTGAACCATTTAATTATTAACACCCCCGAAAAATAGCAAAGAAATTCATGCGTCTTTCACCAATATACGCCAAAACTGCCTACTTTTGTGTATACATTTGTCGTTGTAAATTTTGCTAATTGGTACAGTGATACGAAATTTTATTACCTTGTATCTAAGTGCACTGAAGTACATTCATGTTAGCACGTAAATAACAAACTATTTTGAATCACTAAAATATACGAGCAAAATTTTAAATTATTTTATCAAACTAAAATGCACTGTTTAACATCTTGAATCAAGTCGCGGATGTAAGAGCTTTTAACGCATCGAATAGTCAAAAGTCTAAGAGTCTAAGAGACCTTGTTTATATTCACCCCGGTATATATAGCAAAAAGCCTGTCTGTCGGTCTGTTCCCCAAAACGGGTAATTCTAAAGAATTTCTCATTCTCTGTTCCCAGTCCGTCGCTCGCGCGTCGGTTTTTACGATTTTGTACTCGCCCCATTTAAAATCTCAGAAATTCTCACACGGCACGCAAACATGTCCGAGAAAAGCTAATTAATTTTGTACAGAAATCGTTGTTTCTACCTCTGATATTTGCATCCTATTTTCAACCAATTGTGACCCTCGTGACGTTGCTTAAATCACGCCTTTTACTATATGTGTCTTTGCTTGACGCATTTTCTCTTTCCTTTTCTAACCTGTTCGTATTGGTGCAAATTGATATTCTTTATTATCGATTATATTTTAGTCCATGTGGACTCTCTGGGTTTAATAACCCCGTATCGCACCTTCTCGTGAATATTAAGCCACGGTTTCTTCAAGATTCTTGGAAACCATTTGTTATCTACACAATTTTCGCCGTACGTGATATTTAAACTACGCAGGTGTTCAAAATAATATTAATTCTCAGAGCTTTATTTTCTGGTATTATAATCTTGGATTTTTACACTTTTATGCTTATTATTAATAATGGTTTAATTAACTCCAATTAAAATTGACTTCTATCCTTTCATTTTTAGCGAATACAAGTTAACTATTAATTATTATGTGTACACTTTGTTTTACTACCGGTTACTTAAAATAGGGTTAATTAATATAAATTTTGCACGTAATTTCCATTTGTTTAGGAATAATTACATTACCCGTAGAGCTTGTTAATACTGTTTCTTTTGATATAAAGCGTCTTGTACATGATTTAAATTTCTTAATTTTAATTGAAACGACCGAATTTATTTATGCTTCATGGTTTTAATAAAGCGTATTATTTAATAAAATTCCTTATACACGGTGATTAAAATTATTTGATGTGATTATTTAATTTTCTACCCTGGTCTAAATATGAGTAATATATATATATATATATATATATATATATATAAACGCATGGTTCCGGCAAAACCAGGATGGTTCAAGTCCTGTCCAAAACCTTATATTTTCCATCTTTCAATTACTAGCTCGATTTGAAATGATCATATGGGCTTTGCATAAAAATCTAAGTTATTATTTAATCTTATTCACTGTAATACGATAGTATTTATCAACGTACCTTGTGTAATTAACTATCTAATATATATATATATATATATATATATATATATATATATTGCTGAGAAAAGGACGCCATTCTAGTTTATAAGGGCTAAATACTAATTGAGTAATTTATTATAAACAAGCGAACTTTTATTAAAAGCAAGTTTTTGCTGTTTGAAAATGCGCTTTGCATTAGTAAAATTCATGAAAATTGTATGCACATCCTTTCAATCTTTCGACATTGAAAGTTATTAATAAGTATAAGAAGCTAAACTTTTAGTAAAACGTTTGGTGTTTGAAAATGCGCTTTATATTGCAGAAATTGATAGAAATTTAAAGTATATATTTCACATTCATTTAGCATTGAAAGTTATTAATGAAATAAACGCATTTATTGAAGCCGTTAAAGTAAAAAACCAGCAGAGAAGTATTAAATTATAAGAAGGTTCAAATTCATATTATAAATGTGCTACTTTCAAATGGTCCTGAAGGATAGCTATAGCTATAAACCAACATCTGCATATGATAAAGGCGATAACAAAACAAATTTGTTACTTACACTCAGTGATAACGAATCAATAGAAAATAAACATTATTGACATTGACGTATGATAATGAGGTCAAACTAACGAAAATGAAAGCATTCAATGTATATAATCATGTTTTTAAAATGCCGGTCGTTCATTGGGTCGTATGTTCCTTTTACCAAGTTTAACACACAGACATGGAATAAAAATTTCTGTAAAAGATGGCTCCGCAATTAAGTTAAGCAATATAAATAACAGTAGATTCACTTAGAAAGGATTATTGTTGCATTTCAATGAATGAATGATTTGGTGGTAGGGTTGGTCTATGGTTTTTAAGCACAACACACAACAGCCTCCTAAGTAGCATTTTGTAATTCCGAGTACCCTCGTAAGTATCATTTTAAGTAAGACTCTTAGAGTTCAAGATTGTTGCAAAAATTTCATAGCTTCACTGGATCATTCCTAATATTAAAGAGAATATTATTTCTAACCTATTTGGTTTGCTGCTACAGAAATAGGAATGTTTTGGATTGGGTTTTGGATTTAGACTGAATGTCAGTTTTATGTAACTTTGTTGGGATACCAATCTATGAGATAGACGCCTATGTTGGGAAACGGTTTAACTGGACATAATTCAAGACTACAGTAATCAAGATCAGATTAGATTTTAAGGTTTATATTTTTCTATAAAGCACTATTGGAAAAGTGCGTTGTGTATTCTATAATTTAGAGTGAAACTTTGTAGTAGTAAGATCCAATTAATTCTAATACGTCTTAAGGAAATAATTTATAGCAAAGAACAATTTACACAAATTTTTTTTCAAAGGTATATTTTTAAAGAAATAATCTGGGGTGAAAGTTCTCTTACCCTAAAAGGTCAATATCTGTAAATGTCGAGTGTAAGTTGGTAGTTTGGTAAACTTTTTGTAAATTTTATGTGATTTGCTTTGCACTATTTCTTAATTTGTATTTATGATTGGTATTAACTGTACATATTTGTACTGTTGAAATTTTTGTGAGATTTAATATGCCAATTTATTTGAGTCTGAATTTATGTTCTTCGCACTGAAAATAACCGTGGAACTCGTTTAATTTACTTAGGTACAAAATTCTGCGACTGTTTGATAGAGGAAGTTACTGCGTGGACAGAAAAATAAGAAAATTGACGCAAAACGTAAGGAATCATCATCAACTTTCACTGTTATGTGACATCCAATATAATAATTTTAATAACACGACAAAAAAGTGACGCCCAACGTAAGGGTTCGACGACACACCGTAAGGCTTTCAATACCAATCTTCCAATATTAATAAATTTTTTATTGTTAAGCATACTTTGCTTCGACTGCTAAGTCGTTCATATGGATGATCAAGCTCACAAAATTAGCCCTTAAGTTGCGTCCCATATATTTAAAATCACCCTATCGATCTTAGTGAAACTGCTTTAGATGACAATGACGTTGCCTTTTCATTTTGAATGAACTGTAAATTTTGTAGCCAATTGCGGTTTGTAATTTTTACAGGCGGGTCATAGTTCCAAACGGGATTGAAAATGTTCTGTATTATGAGGATTAAGATTATGGGCAATACGTAAAAAAGAAGTTATAAACGGAATTCGTAAATATGAACCAATACATACGATTAAATTCAATGTAAAACTACAAAATTCAATTCGTTCCAGTTACATGAGAGCGTGGCACGTAAGGTATTATACATTCTACAAGTATTTATAGCAATGCAATTGTGTGCATACACAACGTATACCGTTTATATTATCGAAGCGGAAAATAGATATCAGTGATATAAAATAGGAATAAACAGGAATATGTAGACATTGTAAGTTACTACAATCTAAAGGAGCTATACACTATTATCATTGTGAGGTAAAATAAATACCTGATCGAAATTATAAATAACAAGAAATTTAAGACGCAATTTTTTGCACAAAGCGCATGTAAACAACGTGCTACTGCAGAATGTGTCGTTGTTTTGACGTACCAAGAAATTTAAAGTATTAGTACAACTAAATATTTGTGAACTAGTGTGCGTGCGAGCGTATGCATACGATGTGCGTTAGCGTGTGCATGTCAAAGACATGAGTATAAATGGGCTGTGCTTGTAGTGTTAAGAGTGACGTAAACATGGAGAGGCAACCCGCATCTCAGATTGTGAGCAAAAAGCACCGCGCGCTATTTGCAGAGATATGACTCTGTCTCCGGTTGTTCGTTAGAAAATAAACGGATATGAGGTTTGCCGTATTACCCCATATCAAAGTGCACGTGCTGAGCATAGAACAAGGGCCTAGAAAATCGGAATCTCCGACTCATTTTTTGTGCTACCCTGAAAGTAGCGAATCTGTTGGATGCCCATTCCACTAACCTTTTTTCAACATACCTTGCATAGGGGAAGAAAGCATATAAATACGATTGCGAATCCTGCAAAATTCAGTACACTTAGTGCTCCCAAAGCCTAAGGACTCAACTACAGTGCTCACCATAGCCTGTAAACCGCCTCAACAAGCAGTGCTCTCCATAGCCTGCTTAATTCTTGAAGCCGTTACGCTGCCCAACGCCGTACCTGGGGCACGTATAGCAGTGCTCTCCATAGCCTGCTTAATACCTGACCAGTTACGCTGCCCGGCGCCGTACCTGGGGCACGTCGTCATAGTTCAGCACGCAGTGCTCTTCACAGCCTGCTTAATTTCGACCTGTTACTCTGCCCGTCACCGCACCTGGAACACGTCGCCATAGTTTAGCACAACTAAACCACGTAATGGCAGTGCTCCTCATAGCCTGCTTAATATCAGATCAGTTACGCTGCCCGGCGCTGTACCTGGGGCACGCCGCATTATTTCTTTATTACTTCGCGTTGTTCCACAAGTGAACCGCGACTTCCGAAGAGTCCCGAAGAACTCCGAAGACGTCTGGACCTCTTCAAACAATAAATACTTCTTTATTTTCGTTATTCAAGATCTTACTCAGCCTCACGAGTAAAACCCGAGGATTTCCGAAGACTTCCAAACCTCTCAATATTGTGTATAAAGTCAATGTATAGTTTTTGTATGTATATCATTATTCCTTCTAACTCCGCGTTGTTCCACAAGTAAACCACGAAGCCTTCTGAAGAGTCCCGTACTTTCTTATTTTCGTTATTCAAGCTCTCACTCGGCTTCACCAAGAAATTCCGAGTCCTTCCGAAGAGGTCCGAAGACTACCGAAGACCTTTGGACCTCTCCGAACTCTGTATATATCTGTTTTCTTAGTATTTAAGTTTCTACTTGGTTCCACGAGCAACCACGGAGCCTTCCGAAAATTACCGAAGATTGCCGAAAATTTCCAAAGTGCTTCAAAGTGCATAAACTTTTCATTTTGACTTTTTACTTGTATATTTGTGTACTTATGAACTTTTTTTTATTTTTTTGCTTGTGAACATTAAACATAACAGTGCTAAGTCTACATACTTTCAGACGCCGCCCACCCCAACGATAACAACCGCTTTTAATTATAATACTGGTACTGGTCTATCGTACGGTTGAACTTTTATCTTGACTCAGAATTATTAATCTTAGGATGTAACCGAATGCAAGTTGGTTCGTTTCTAACCCAACAATTACAATCAGCTAGTGTTGTCGTATACATATAGGCACATAATAAATACTATTGAGGATTCAAGATTACCCATTCGTCTATTCCGATAAATGTAAAAATGGTACAGTCTTGCTGTGCTCACATTTGTACTGAAAGGTCTTCAAAACATTAATCGGTATCTTTTCATGCGTAAGTTT
This sequence comes from Platerodrilus igneus, assembly GCA_036346225.1. Taxonomy (NCBI): domain Eukaryota; kingdom Metazoa; phylum Arthropoda; class Insecta; order Coleoptera; family Lycidae; genus Platerodrilus; species Platerodrilus igneus. The sequence goes on along the minus strand of JARFIW010000929.1, from coordinate 2,739,652 downwards.
TAACGCAATAAAGGAAGCAGCACCTAATTGTAGTTCGTCTGATGATTATTTTTAATCGTAGATTTCCTAAAAATGATGATTTGAGGAATAAGTGGATATTGGCCACAAAAACAGTAAATTTCGTACCTTTGCAGTAAACATTTTAATAAAGTAGATTTTCAAATATTTGTAGGGAAAAGAAAGTTAAAAAAGGACGCTATTCCAAGTCTTTGAGTTTCCAGAATATTTAAAAAAGAAAATAATTCCAACGAGGTCTCAAAGAAGTGTTCAAACTTTACAAGAATTGTAGGTTTATATTTTGTACGAAACAAACACAATTTTGGGATTTTGCAGGGCACGAGAGTCAGGATGTTCAGCAGTCACCAGTAGTTATACACCTACTCATATAAATATTCAAGGGTCACCAATTGGACAAAGGTTTGTTGTTACTATAATGATTAAGAAACAAAAGATCTGTTAATTGGTTATTTCTAGAAAAAAGAGCAACTATCTTATTTTATAAACTTTAAAGAGGAAGATCTATTAAACCCAGAAAAAATGCAAAACTGATGTGAATAACGGCAAAGAAGATTATTAATACAAAGAATAAAAAAATAAAATATTTAAAAGTCAAACCAACCCGAGAACGAACAAAAATTCGCACCCTGAAAAACTTGATACGTCACTTGAAACAGTGCAACAAAATTCCAGATGAATGTGTCACATTACTCCAGGTATGTTTTATTCTTTTTGTTGTTTTTTATATTTATATATTTTTTATATTTTAGTTTACATGAATATTTCTTGTAAGAGAGTCTTCCAATAGCTCAAAGTCAAATGCTCTTGGCAGTTCGAATTTGTGTTGTTTGAACGATTGTTGAGTTTGATTCTGTAGCTTGTGCGTCAAAGTGTATTCTACATTTTATTCGTCACTGTATTTCAAAAAGCGATGCACGTTTTTCTGTTCAACAACGAGGAGGTGTATTGCGTGTATTCGCTTTTTTTTAGCTGGAGGCCAAATGGGTTCTTTCGCTATGTAAAACAACTTCTTTCTTTATGTAGAACAACTGCTTTTGTCCGTGGACCAGCTGCCTTTTGTTTTTAGATCGGTGCTATAATTATGGTAGCAGAGTAAATGTATGCTGACGACCATGGCGTTTCTATGCTGACTTAACCCCAACGGCTTGCGAGCTAAGTATCAGAACACCTACAGGTATGCAACTTGTTTTCTTTTGTGTGCGTCAATGGCATATTCCTTATCAACGGTTGGTGTAGTTACATGACAAGAAATGTCACATTGTAGAACTATTGTTTGTTGTTGCGATTCGATATTATCGCTCTACAGGTACGATGTACTATTTTTAAACATGCTTGTCAAACGAACGCATACGTTTATTCGCTTTACGGACTAGTTTATTTTACAAAAATTATTAGGTGAAATTTAAATAAAAAAACGTTCGACAAAAACTCTCACACCTTAATTCGTTCCTACTAATTAGTTATTTTATAAAAAGTATTAATTGAAATTTTAAAAACACTTGACAAAAGCTCTCACTGTTTTTATTTGATACTGATTAATTTTATTTTGTGTAATTACGAGATGGGCACGTCGTATCTAGATTCCTAAATTGTCCGTATAATATAATTGTTGGCTGTAAAATAGTAACGCCTAATTTATTTTCTTTTTGCTTGTTTGTACAGAATCCTTTATTTATTTTTGTGTTAATCGATAATCGTGGGCAATGTACTTTATTTTTTTTTATTTTTTTGGTATGTAGGCGAATCCCCCACTCTCCGCGGTTGGTAGTTAGCCTGGTATTTACTTTTCTTCCGGTTACGTCTAGGTACGTAACAAATTTGTTTCGAACAGTGCATACAATTATGTACAAAGTACGTTTGGAAAATACCTACCTCATCCCTGCTCGCTTAGGAAGTGGTTGAATTCCATTTGCGATGTGCCTGGTTTTTCGTATTAAACAAAAAGTCCGTGTTTTACAACTAAAAAAATTAAAAGCTGGTTTTGTGTTTGGTGGTGGACGAAATGTCTATTGGACAGCATGTTCACTGGAATGGAAAGAAATATTAAGGACACGTTGATTTAGGCTATGGAATTGATAGCGATTCACTTCCTGTAGTTAAGCAAGCTTTTGAGTTTCTACTTGTGGAGTTGAATACCAGGTGGAAAATACTCATAGCTTATTTCTTAATCGATGGTCTTGGAGCGACCCAACGTGTAAATTTACTTTCAAATCATTTAAGAATGGAACACGACTGTGGAGCTTATGTGGTATCGCTAACTTTTGATGGAACCACCACCGACTTCTCTATGGCTTGTGCATTAGGTGCCAAGTTGTAGTTTCCAAATCTCCAGCCGTGGTTTCGGCACCCATCAAGTAATGGACCTGTTCACATTTTTCTTGACGTTTGCCACATGGTAAAATTAATTCGAAACACTCTTAGCAATTAAAAGGTTTTAATTAATTCCAAACAAGAACATGTATGTTGAAATTTTTTTGAGCAGCTGGTTGTCTTATAAGAAGAAGCTGGTTTGCACGCAGCAAATGAACTTTCACGCTGACATTTACATTATAAAAAAGAAATTCAGAGGTTCAGGTGTTCAGTAAGAGCGTACATGATGCACTGAACTTTTGTAATTTTGATTTAAATTTGGAAAAATTTGTAAACTCAGAAGCAAAAGCTAGTTTCCGCAAAATTATAAATTATGCTTTTGATGTTACGAATTCCAGAAATTTTTGGGCAAAAAGTGCTTGAAGTAAACCATTATCTTTTGAAAATGAACAAAATGTTAAGGCATTTTTGCAAAAGTACATTGAGTATTTAAGTTTGTTGAGGAATGCGGAAGCAACAAACATACTGCAAACGCGTAAAAAACAGGTTTTTTTGGTTTGATTATCTCTATGACCAGTGTTATTAATTTGATCCACGATATTGTAAACAAATAGAAACTGCTAACGTTTTTGTTAACATACAAGCTCAGTCAAGACCATATCGAGATGTTCTCGGCATTTCAGAGCAGGAGACGTTCTACAAATAATTACACTGCGATACAGTTTCAGGGTGCATAAAACAGACTTTCTTGGCACGCTGAGATTGGATCTTCCTTGACAACCAACTGCATATCGCAAGACACAACAACTATTTTGACGGTTCCCAGTGCATTAAAGTCAAATACTATCGGTGTTGTATGTCTTTCTACTATACATTCTTTGACTAGCAACGAAATTACCGAGGATTCTGAAATTAAAGGATCTACAGACACGTATAGCGAAAACATTGGCCAGTTTGTAAAAAAATATCATGGAATATGTAGCTGGATTTATTGCAAGAAAAGTTGCCAGAGCAATTAACTGCGGGAATTATTGTAGTATTTTATTTCGTGGCGAATCGTCATCACTATTATTAATTAGGAAAGATCTGGGAGGGCGTGTAGGGCGTCAGAGGATGTGTGTAGTTTAAGTGAAAAAATATTGCGTACGCGTTTTTACCACAGTGAAGAGGGAACAGACTAATAGTACAGACCATGAACGATATTAACATGCACAAATATTTTATAAATCTTGCCGACCATATAATGAATCAGGATCCTATGAATAATCATTTGCTTCAACTTATCGACATTATCTTTCGCATCTATTTTACTATTAGCGTGTATTGCAGTAATAAGTGTATACGTTCAGTTACTGATAGAGTTAGACAGATTTATACAAAACTAGTGCTTTTTAAAAATCAGTAGCACTATCATTATAACTGCTAAAATTAGGGTAGGTTAGCTTCTTTGGATAGTATAAGTGTAGTCTCTGTTGTTTTAAGATGTTTATTATACATACTATTTGTTCCGTTTATAGTGTAAATAATTAAAGCTACATTCATTTTACATTGAGTTTGTTGATTATTTTACGTTCGCCTCGGTATATTTAAATTTGTTAGTAAAATTTGCATGGTTTACAGGAAGCACACGCCAACAAGTGCCGCGAGTGATAAAACTCTGTGTTATTCCCAGTGGCGTAACTACGATTTTTGGGCCCCCCCGCAAAAATTTTAAAGTGGGCTCTCTTTAAAATGTATTACTTTTACTGGCTTATATTTAGCCATATTTTTAAATTATAGTACATGTAGAGAAGGAAGCAGTATAGAATTAAATACATATACTATATTAATCAAGAGCTTTATTAATTATAAAACCAAATTACATAAATTCAAACTTATAAGTTAATTAATATTAAATCTACATATTTATACGCCGCACAAAATTATTTACACCTAAAATTTGATACAGTAAAAACCTATGAGCTAGCAGACATTCCAAATCAAATTCAAAATTTTGTTTTTCTTGCATGTTTTGCTGCAAACGCGTTTATTGTATCCTCTATATTCATATTTTTGGCAGTGTCATGTTCTACTGCTAAGAGGATAAATCGTCTAATCTATCTTGTGAAGTGCGGTTCCTAAGATAATTTTAATAATTTTTAATTTTGAGAAAGATCTCTCCGCACTTGCAACGCTAACGGGTAAAGTTAGGTATAACATTAAGGCTGTTATGGTGTTTGGAAAACTGCTAGAACCTGTAGATTTGGAAAGTACTAGATATTCTAAAATTGTAAGATACCGTTAACATTTTTAATTCATCACAAATAAGTCTATTATTTTTGAGTGTAGTAAGTTCTATACCTATAGCATCATTTAAATCTTTGTAGTAAAATTTTTGCAATTGTTTTGCCTTAGATAAAATATCGTCTGCAGTTAAATTCAAAAATACATTAGGTTCTAAGAAATTAAACTTTTCGTTTACATGAAAAAGCGATTTAAAACGATTCGACAGCTGTGAAATTATAATATCCATTACGCGATAAAATACATTTATTTTAAATTTAAATTCTTCATCATTAAATCGATAATCATTGGATAATTCATCGTAATGCTTTTTATTTTTGGTTGCCTTTTTTATAAATTCCGGTTTAATATTCCATTGCCCTGCAACTTTCGCTGCTTCCTCCTTGATGTTGGAATAGTTATTTCTTGTTTCCTTGAAAATTTTAAAGTTTTTGAAATAAGAGAGTTATCTGATTAATATTCGCCTTTTCACTCTGAGCAGTTTGTGAGAGCTTGTTAAGCTCTTCTAGAATTTGACTTAAAAAACACTTAAAAAATAAAATTAAAATTATCCATGCTAGTTAATATTTGCTTTGCGTCATTTCGTTCATCTGTTTTTTGATATCATAATAATTTTATTAAGAGACATTACTATATCTTTATACCGAATTCTTATGGCAGCTAAAGATTTTACTCGATCCGCCCAACGTGTCGGATTTAAGCGTTTCAATTGTGTGAAATTTTCTTTAAAACAGAAAGCCAATTCCATCTTACTATACTATTAGCAAAAATGTATATATGTTTTCTAAAAGTAGAAAAACGATTCTATTTCTTTTATACCTTTAACGGCATCATTTATGACTAGATTTAAGTTATGGGCACTACAGTGCATATATAAGGCTGCAGGCTCTATGTTTAAAATTCTCTTTGCACGCCAGAATACGTACCGCTCATAACGTTAGCTCCATCGTAGCCCTGCCCTCTACATTTATTTATATCTAATTGCATGTTGGTTAAATTGCTTAATATAGTATTACATAGTCCTTCAGCAGATTGGGACTCTACTTTTGTAAAACCCACAAAAGTTTCACAAATATCTATTTTGGTTACCTCTCCCAAGCTGTCTTTTTAAAATCAATATATCTTACAATTTTACTTAATTGATCAATCTTAGTTATATCCTGTGTAGTGTCTATTATGATTGAGAAAAAGGAGCGGATCTAATTTTATTTAATAAAATATTTTTAAGTGTGCGCTTAAAGTATTAATAATATCGTTTTGAATTTTTGGGAAAGATATTTAATTGAACCTTTGGGTCGTTCAAGCACTTTTGTAATATAGGATCATAGTTACTAATTAAATGAACTAAACTTAAGAAATTACCGTTGTAACTGTCTTTTGAATCAGAAAAACTTTCTCTATGTCCTCGAAATGACAGCATGCGCTGGGATAGTGTTAAAGTAACATTGAAAAGTCTGTGTAAAACATTTTTCCAAAATTCAGTTTCTTGTTTTAATAGTAGAGTATCTTTCTTATCTATGGTATAATTTTTTCCACATATCGTAAATAAAACAACAAGTTAAATGAGATTGAGCAAGCAAATGCTCTTTAATTTTTTGATAAACCCTGCCAATCATTAATTCCGGTCGTCCAACTTGACCTTACTGAAGCAAACAGCCAACATGGTTGACAATAAACACAATTTTTAATTTAGAATAACACAACCACCCATTTGAATTGTGTGGTAAGTTTAACGTATTGCTTTTATTTTCGCTTGCAGTTATTAAGTAATAATAGTGAACTGAAAAACTTCTATTTTATTATCTTTAGGAAACGCACCATCTGGTCTACACAATCCGTAATTAATTATTTCTTTTCTTAAATTGTCATGTTGTAAAACATTGATTTTTAAAAATGTGCAAAATCGGTTGGATATTCTTTCGTCAGATCCATAGATAGTTCATTAAGTGAAAAGTACTACTCACATTTACCTCTGTAATTGTAGTGGTATCTAGTTCCAAATTTCTATCGCGGCCGTCATTATGTGATGTACTTGCGCCCTGGGTGAGAGTTTTAAAATTGTTGACGACTGCTGTTCGTCTGTAGCGGAACTAGTAGATGCTACTGTCGAAAGCCCAATTTCTTTCATAGATTGTTCTTGTTTTCGGACTCTTTAGAAGTAAAAAGGAACTTATTTTTGGAATCTTGCTCTTTGATTCTTCCAATAGTTTCCTTTTTCGTTTTTGCAGCGCCGCTTGTAGTGCTCATTGTATATTATTTCCTGCAATTTTGAATGAAATTAATTATAATGTAATTAGATAAGTAATAATTATTTAAAAGCCTTTTGAAATTACAAATAACACATACATACTTTGCTTTAAATGCTTTAATTAACAAAATATAAATGATTTTTATTGAATGCTTAAAGATTTATTTATATGTATTTCTCAGCGCGACTTCAACTATGATCAAATCAATAGTAGTTTAATAAAAAATAGATATAAATACTTACGTTTAAATATGAAAGACCTCCTGTAATACGAACACAACACTATTGAGTAAAACGTACTGGAATGCTTTTTTACTTCCTTTCCGTTATATATAATGCAGCTAATGCAAATACGTTGCAACCAGCTGACTAGAAACCACAAAATGAATTTCTTTCTATTATTATATTTCTAGAAAGCGAAGGTTACTAAGCCTCCTGCCATCCTGTGAATCTGTACTGTACAGACAATAGCCCTTTTATTCCTATTTAAAATCCCACAAACCAAACTAACCCTACTATACGTCGTTTAATAATGCTTTACCACTTTATACAACTTATCACTTAAGAATAATATAGACATCTTTGTTATTAAAGTTTACAGTCTCTTTCATCTGTTTATTAACCCTTACAAAATAGGACAGAACGGATAGAAAGAAGAAAGGATGCAGGCTGCAGGTGGTGTTCAGTATTTATCTTAATTATTATTTCTTGTATTTCAGCAGTTCCTAGTAGTAACATCAAGAAAACGTTCGTTAACTGCGGTTTCTGAATTATCTGCAATATTTTCTTGACCGTTTCTTACCTGCCAAATACGTTGAAGATGAATAAGTTGAGTTTATTATCGTTTGGGCCTTCTTGCACTTGGGGCCCCCCGCATAGCGGGGGCTGGCAGGGGTGTAGTTACGCCACTGGTTATTCCGCATGTGCAAGAACAGTATTGACTGAAAAATCCACGAAGCAGAGGAGAATCGATTTGTCGTTCGAACAGTCCGCATCGTTGGTTTACATGTTTTACGTAAAACTCCTAATTATGAACCGCATTTCTTCAGAACCGCTATCGTCATAAATGTGCTTCGCTACACCCGCAAAAAGCAGAGTAGATGTTAAATTCGTTTTTTTCGTTGGCACGACTTCATAAACACCAGGTGAGTTCTTTTAGTAAACACTTAAACTGATTAAAAACATTAATTATATGTTGTTTCTTCAATTATCACTTAATTTTATATACAATCCACTTTTCTCTCCTAATTAGCTATCGTAGTTTTGTTACCTCATTTTACACTATTACATGCAACTATTATATTTCTTCTATTTTTATATAATATTGTATTATTTCTGTTTTCGTCCATAAGATTCGCAGCGTTTCTGCTCACAATGTGTTGCGCTGGTTGCCTAACCATCTTTACATCATTCGTAAATAAGCGATATACATGGTAGGAGCAGTCCATTTTATATCCATATCTGTGGTGCGTGTGTATTTGTGTGTGTCTAGCCTTCAATATGTCGAGCGTGCGTATTTAGGTGTGCATACGTGCATGTTTGCGCGTATGCTTGCATTGGTACATGCGTAGGTAGTGTGTAAACGCGTGTGTGTCTGTGAGGTGTCTTGAAAGTTTTTATATATGATTTCATCAATCAATAAAGTTTCAGAAGGAACAAAAACAAGCATCTTTCGGATGTGATGTCTTTATTAATATACTTCTTCTGTAACATAGTCCAAATTATTGTCACATTACGCGTGAGAAGCTTTTACACAACACATGTGTAAAAAGCTGTAACATACAACTCTGAAATAGGATTAAACTAACGTATTTATCCAAAACCAATTAATATATTATGAACTAACGACAAATATTTAATCAAACTATTTTTTAAATACAAGCAAGGCACATATTACTATTCCCAGATATATTTAAATACATTTTGTAATTAGGCAACGGTTATAATTAATGCTAACATTTTGTAACGTGTGGGCGTTACGATAAATAAAAACAGGATGTAAAAACAGGAAAATTAATCTTGAATGGACAACTTAATATTAAAGCACCATTTCATATATAGTAGTATTCACTAAGCAAGATATATTAAAATCATAAACTTAAAAATCACAATAGCATCGTTTATCGCTGTTAAATGCATATTGCAACGGAATTCAGGCTCATAAATTATTTTAAATCACAAAAGTGCAAACAAAACATTTATAAGTGTAAATTTTTATAACAAAGTCATGTTATTTAAAAGAAGTTTCGGATTTATGAAGTAAATGATCATGAAATTATTAATAGGCATGTTCCAGATTATACTTATTTTAGATATAGAAGCGCTTTTTAAAAATTTTAATAAGATCAATTAGAATTAATGTCACATAGTTGCAGTACAAAGAAAACCCCAGACACACTTTAAGCATATAGAAATCCCTATGCTGAATAGGAGAAATTCACGATACTCAAGTTGCAAGTGGTTTAATTACAGCATACGACACAATGTAAAATGTTATAATGTATTCATTTTATATTGCTGAAGACAGAATGATATACGGAACGTTAACCTAAGTAAATCACATTATACCATAAGCACTTTCCCGGAATTCATTCCATAAACCTAAAAAGAAAACTATAGCATGTCAAAACCACCGACTTAACTTAAGAATAAGAGGGAATTAATGACAATAATTCCACCCGACGGGAAAAACGAATTAATTATTTGCGGGCCAAGAATAGGAAATGGTCCAAATATATACGAGGGCGTAATAAAGCGAAAGTCACCGCGTAGTTGAGTGTTGGTATGAGGTTAAATTGAAAATAACGTCGAACGAAACCACTGTCAGGTATGTAACGTGGCCTTCTCAACAGGGGAAAAATTCAAACGGTTTGCGAGCTTCGATAAAACTTCGCTAGCAGCTTGACAAGAAATATTTTTATCCGTCTATAGAATTTCGAAAACTTGTGTGTGCCGTAACAAAAGAACTACCTGCAAAGGTAACTCAAACAAATGGGTTGTGTGTGTTAGCGGACCCGTGTTTTTAATGGAACGGAAGTATGAGATGGACATATTGTTGGTTTATGGAAATCCCTGAATAATTAAAATATATTTGTACTTGTGAACTGAAAATATCAAACAAAGCTGTTAAGGATTTGAGGTAAAATTTAAAAAAAGGTACTGAGAATGGAAACGGAATGGAAACAGCACAAGCACAGAGAACTCTTAGTCTCGGTAAAAATTCTTTTTATTTGCTGTAAATAGCACTAGCTTCATGTTTGCTTAAGGGACGACAATATTGTTTTAAAAACCCCAATTATAATATTAATTTTGTGTACTGAAACACGAAAGCAAATATTTTCTATAAAATGCAACCCCTTTTACATTAAAAAACAATTAAAGTTTAAATTAATTACCCTATGAACTACGTAAATTTATTTTAAATAGAAAATTTTCTGGAACAAACGAGATTAAGAAAGAAGTTTCGAGAGAATACCTCAATTTCGTATGAACTCATTAATAAATAAACGTTTATTTCAAGAAGCGATTAGAACATTGACATTGACAATAATCCTAATGTGTAAAAATAGGACGAACAGCGCGGGTCAATTATAACTGGAAGGAGATAACGAAGTAATAAAACTCAACAAATTTGAACGCTAATGAGGATTTCCAAGATAATTACGTAAGTTAGGCCTTTATTATTTAGAATGGAATAGCGCAAATTCTACTACATTCTGGAAATAGCTAATTTGTATATATAAGAAAGCGGTTATAAATAATTCATTCGACCCTAAAATTCAATCGCGAAATGTTATTTTAATTTAAGTCGCGAGCTGTTGCTTTGCGAAGACAATATTTGAAGTATGCAGTAAGCATACTGTAATTTAATAATTACATGGATGCAATGAATATAGAAGTGTTGTTTTAAACGAAACTTACATAAAAAATAAAAATTATTAAATTATAATAGAGGGAAAATTCTTCAAGGTAATGCTATTTTAAAAATTTTATTAAATAATCCAAAGGAAGATTTAAGCAAGAATGTACTTTAGTAACTGCTGTTTGAAACGAGGATTTTAAATATAGAAAATCTTGTAAGCTGATTTGAACACCAATTTAAAACAAGAAGATATTTAATTACGAGCTGAATAAAAAACGCATGGCGAATTTTTACAAGTATAATATTTTGTAACTGATATTTGAATTTTGTCATTTAGTTTAAGATAGTCCTAATAATTTTTTTGTAAAAGATTTTTACCAGAAAGTTTGTGTTCAGGGTTTGAAATACTCTGATCTTTCAATAAATTATCTGTCAAGGATCAATTGGCCAAACAAACCTGACAAGCGTAGGAATAAACAAAGTCAAGTAAAATATCCATAAAAGAAGAAATTTAGTTCTGTAAATTTAAAATAAAATAAGGAATATTTTTTATAATAAGCACTTCTTAGAAATTATTTTATGTTTGGAAAAAACGATGTTGTAAATGTTCTATATGCTTTTGTATGAGAGAAAATATTTCATACTGTATAAATGCTTTGTGATATTGCTGTTTGATTTCATTTTAAACACTACGTCAATTCCGTTGAGCTATCCAGGCAAAGTTAGAAAGGACGGCAAGTAAAAAATTTCAAGTTTCACAAATTGCTGTATCTGTATCACATCACTCTTTTAGTAACGCTCTCAACGCGGTGTTACCACAGCACTCTTTTAGCGACGCTCAAACGCGAAGCGTTGTCACAGCAATACATATAAAATTGAATTAAATTTAATGCCCTATAACATCATCTTCGACATTTTTCCTGAGAAACGATCGTAGGAAGCACTAGAAGTAAATGTTTGTCAAAAAGAGTGAGGTAAAAACGATTTCTTTACAAATCATTGATTTTCAATTAGGTATACCTCTAAAAACGTGGGGAATTCGAAAAATATTTAGACACAATATTATAGGAAATTTAATTAGCTTTCGTTTTTATTCGAAACATTTTTTCTATAGTGCACCGTTGCCAAAATATAAGTGAAAATCCAAAAAGTTAAACCTCTCCGTCCTACCTACAACCACCACCCCCCAGTTAACCTCACCTCACAGGGTCGGAGACTTTTTTATTTGCTAAATATTCCTAACCAAGTACCTGAAGTCAAAAATTCTGGCATATTTCATGCAGTCTACATCCCTCTTTTGAACACTCATTGACCGGACTAATAATAACTAATATTAGATGTAAAAAAGCACGTTAAGCGGTAGCTCACATGTTCTAATTGAAAAATCTGGGAAGAAAATACGAAATAATGATACTGATATTACTAACAATACCAATCGCAAAAATAAGTCTTGCATATGGGACATACAACTTTGTACAAATTAAAAGTCCTCTATTTAAACCGTTCGAGAAAATAAAGTAGGCAATAGGAATTTACAACATTATCATTTACTTCTTTCAACTGAGATAGTTCAATATTGTTTACATAATTAAGGCTTTCAACATTTACATTACTAACAAAAAGAAGTGATTTTAAAGCCACACATCATTACCAAAACATAATTATATACACTTAAAGTATGTCTCTAATCATATGGACGAAGATAACAAGCTATTTTATTTACAGAGATTTATGATAAGCGTTTCCACTCAGTTCTAAATATATAAGTGTATCTCATTAAACCAAACAACTGATTTCCTGATAATACAGTTGCTTAAATTTTTGTCAGTAAACAACTAATTTCATAAAAACTAGCTCTCAATAATTAGCGAATCTCTTTGATGGAAGATTCTTTAAGGTACTGAATGCTAGGAATCCATTATCGAAGAACGCAAAACGTTCAGAAAGAGCTTGCGAGACCAGTGAAAGATAACCAAGAATATATAAATAAATAATGCATGCCGTTGTTATATCGGGGTCTGTATATCAGATGGGTACCTTCCTACGCCATATAGACCTTCTTTTGTCCAGGTGCGCTCACAAGAGAAACAATGGAATGGATGTGAAACCATTTAATAGATTCTGAACATCGTTTAACACTTTAAACACACAAATTGCGACATGATAGCATGTAGAATGTGTATAACAACCTACCACACTTATGTCTTGCCGTTTTCCTTTATTTGTACACCACTCAAAAGGGTTAACAAGTAAATAACGTAGCACGTGCTTCTTCCGGTGCTTATGTTGGAGATGAAGTTGTTAACTTCCTCTATACTATAGCACGCTACAAGGTAATTTAAGTCGAATTTCAGGATCACGTGTTATATTAATAACGAAATAGGGGTGTTTCTATTACCCGTTGTAAATTAATTGTTTGAAAGAAATATCTAAAAACTTAACTTTTAAGGTGCGACTAATAAAACCGCTTACTTTTATGCGTGAAAGTACATGTTTTAACTTACCCCGTTCATACTCTCTAAAGTACTTACTTGTTATTAACGTAACAAATTCTTTTACAGCTAATGCAAATGCATGGAAATACAAACTTATTTCATGCATATATCCCCTTGTACTCTTGTGGCTTGTATCAAAATAAGCATCCTTCCAAAGGCTTCTGTCGGCATTTTTTATCACAAAAAAATTATTCAATTCAAATTCTTATTGGTTTGCAGATTGCAGTGGTTGTCAGCAATAGTTGTGGCGAGAAGAAGATATGCCAAATTCATCTAATGAATATTTAAATACTATATTTGATACTACAAACGTGAATGGATTAGCTTCAATCTGAATTTAAAACCAAATAAATTTATATGAAGATCCACTAGATTTAGCAAATCCTCGGATATGGAAAACAGCATCACGCTCTAGAGAAACACATCGTTTTTGAAAATCAAATTCATTAAACATTAAAATCCCGCATTTATGTATTCACGAAATACCTTAAGTATCATTTATTTCTCATATTGTAAAACATTTCATAAACGTAGTATCCCATTTCGAATGGACCTGCACCTTGCCGAAGTTCTAGATTACTAGAACAGTTGAAATGGCTTGCGTGTTCTAATGAGCTAAAGATCCAAACTGCAGGTCCAACGAAAGTAGTAGTATCATTAGTGAGGAACCAGACTGACAGGTCCCCATAAGAGGGCAGCGGCTCTTTCGGTACTTACATTGGCAGAGAGGGGTCAGTATGGCAGTCTAAGACACACTACCGCGATGTAGAAGGCAACGGGAAACCACCACATTACCTCCCAAGTACACAGCGTACTTAAATTGAAATAAACATGATGGCATTCTCTGGGATAAAAGATTTCGGAGTTAAAATAGTCCCCCATACGGATCTCCGCGAAGGGACTACTTCGGAGGATGCGATCGGAAAGTCCAGAATAAGAGTCGGGAACATTTTGCGAGTTGGAGCGTGGAATGTTAGAAGTATAAAGCAAGTAGGTAAGCTAGAGAACTTAAAAGTAGAAATGAATAGGTTAGCGCTAGATGTGTAGGGATCAGCGAAGTTCGGTAGCCAGAGGCGGGGGATTTCTAGAGTGGAGACTTCAAGGTAATTCATACAGGAGCAGAGGAAACAAATTTGGGTGTGGGGATAGTTATGCGAAAAAAGATAGGATACTGTGTAGAAAACTACTTACAAAAGAACGAAAGAGTACTCATGGTTAGATTAGAAGCTAAACCGGTAAACACAGTAATAATACAAGTATACATGCCCACCTCTAGCTACAGTGACGAAGAGGTAGAAGCGATCTACAAAGATATCGAAGACATATTAAGATACGTAAAAGGACATGAAAATTTAATAATTACGGAAGATTTTAATGCAGTGGTTTGTGAGGGTAGGGAAGGAGCGATAGTAGGTTTATTTGGTTTAGGCACGAGAAACGACAGGGGAAATAGGCTAGTAGAATTTTGTGACAAGAACAATTTAATCATTACAAACACATTATTTCAACATCATGCTAGAAGACTATATACGTGGAAAATGCCAGGGGATATAGGAAGATATCAAATACATTACATTCTTGTTAGACAACGGTTTAGGAATCAAGTAAAGGACGGTAGAAGCTGCCCAGAAGCAGATATGGACACTGACCACAACATCGTAATTATGAAGGCCGCACTTAAATTTAAAAATTTGAAAAAAAGAAACGGTAAAAGACAATTTGACTTTGAGAAACTAAAAGATAATGATATTCAAAAAAGATTCGGAAAAAAGTCAAATGAATTGCTGAAAGATATCGGAAAAATATCTGATACTAAAGAAGTAGAAACAGAATGGAATAACATTAAATCCAGCCTAAACATGGCGGCCAGATATAATCTGGGGTATACACAAAAAGAAAATAAGAAACCATGGATAACAAAGGATATTCTGAATTTAATAGAAGAAAGACGAAAATACAAAAATAAATCAGACGATAAAGAAAAACAGAGATACAAAGCCATAAAAAGGGGAACTATGCGCAAATGCAGGAAAGCTAAACAACAATGGATTGCTGAAAATTGCAAGGAGGGACAAACTAAGATGGAAGTAAGAAGACAGATGAAGCATACAAACTAATTAGAATCAATCTTGGGGATAAAAAATCGTATAGCAAAAATATCAAGAACGCGGGAGGAAACGTCATTATATAAAATGTAGAGAAAGTGGGTAGATAGCAAGAATATAAAGGGAATTTATATACAGGAGAGGAACTGACGTCGTTAGAACAGGAATTAGACATTGAAAATGATGACTTGGGATATCCTATACTTAGAGATGAGTTTGAATTAGCATTAAAGGGTCTGAAAAATGGCAAGGCGCCGGGTACAGATAAGGTGCAAGCAGAAACTCTAAAAGCCGCTGGATAAGCAGTAACAGAACGTCTCTTCCAACTGTAAGCTATATGTACGAGACAAGCGAGTTACCAAAAGATTTCAAACGTAACATCATAGTAACTATACCAAAAAAAAAGGCGCGGATAGATGTGAAAATTTTCAAACAATAAGTTTAACAGCACACGTGTCAAAAATATTAACTAGAATTGTACGAAAGCGAATGGAAAAACGAGCTGAAGAGATACTAGAAGAAGATCAATTTGGGTTTAGACGAAACAGGGGAATACGGGAGGCTATTTCAGCTCTGAGAGTGATAATGCAGAAAGGGAACACGGGAGGCTATTTTAGCTCTAAGAGTGATAATGCAAATAAACAATAGAAAAGGGGGAAAGCGTGAATATAGGGTTTGTAGATCTGGAAAAAGCATTCGACAAAGTAAAATGGAAAAATTTTTCGAAATACTCAAAAAGATTGGAATGAGTTATAGGGATAGACGAATAGTACATAGCTTATACAAAGAGCAAACAGCAGTAATAGAATTAGAGCAGGAACGTAGAGAAGTAAACATTAGGAAAGAGATGAGACAGGGATGTGCCCTATCCCCATTAATTTTTAACTTGTACATTGAAGCGGCAATGAATACTGTCAAACGCAGGAAAACATTCGCAATTACTATGCAAGGACAAAAAATTGATATGCTTATATTTGCAGATGATATAGCGGTATTAGCATCTAGCAAAGAAAATAAATCGAAAACAAGAATACAAGTATGTAACAAGAACCTACAAGAGGTTAAGCATTTCTGCTACCTAGGAAGCCAAATAACACAAGATGGGAAAAGCGCAAAAGATATAAAACATAGATTAGCACAAGGTCGTGCTGCATTTAACAAGAAAAAGCAATTACTGTGCTCAAAGACAACAAACACAAAAACAAGGAAAAGATTGCTAAAAACATATGTGTGGAGCACAGCACTGTACGGCTGTGAAGCCTTGACAGTAGGAGAAGCGGACAAGAAAAAGGTAGAAGCCTTTGAAATGTGGTGCTACAGACGTATGATAAAGATATCATGGACAGACAAAGTTAAGAACGAAGATGTACTAAAAATGGTAGGGGAAGAAAGATATATGTAGAAAACGGTAAAAAATAAGAGAGATAGGATGATAGGCCACATACTACGGCATGAAGGCATAGTTTGGAACATATTAGAAGCAGAGATAGGAAAAAAGAGAAGTAGAGAGAGACCTAGGTTAGACTACTGCACACAGATAGTGAAAGATGTAGGCTGTAAGAAATTCAGGGAAATGTGTAGGCTAGCTCAGAATAGAAATCAATGGAGGTATGCATCCAACCAGTCCCAAGAAGGATAAACTAATGACGAAAAAAGTAACTGTACTTAAACATGGTGATTATTATAAGCAACTACAGGTATTGGTTGGGCAATATTCTCGAATAATGTTAATTGTGTGTAAGGATTTACTGGGGGATCTTGGCAGCCACAGGCTGCTTAACCCCCTTCATGGAATCTCGGTGAAATAGAGCATAACATTAGAAAACAATAGAAGGGGAACCGAATTGTATATAGGCTGTGTGAGAATTTCAGGGAACTGTGTAGGCTAGTTCAGAATATAAATAAATGCAGGTACGTGAACAACCAGTTTTGAGACAGAAAACGAACCTAATGACGAAAAAATAAGTGCAAATAAATCTGATGATTATTATAAACAATTACAGTTGTTGGTTGTGAAACACCTGCAAATAATGTTGACTGTGCGAAAAGACATATTGGAAAAATATTAAATCGGCAAATGTTCAAGTGCTGGGGGAAGTTGGCAGCCACAGGCTGCTTACCCCCCTTCACAACCACTGAATGTCGGAGAAATAGGGTATATAATTGTAAAACAATAGATGGAAACTAAAGTGCATCTAACAAGAAAGAACAGCGCCTATGATGAAAGACAGCAAACAGAAGAAAATTGTTGAAAGCATAGGTGTGGAGCACAGCACAGTATGCCTATGAAATACGGGCAGTAGGAAAAGCAGACAGAAAACCGGTAGCAGCCTTTGGAATTCTGTGCTTCAGATGTATGAAGATGATAGCATGGACAGACAAAGTTAATAACAAATAGGATATAGAAATAGTAGGCGAACAAGGATATCTGTGGAGAAAAATAGGAAAAATAGAAGGGCAGAATACGTTCTAAAGCATTTTGGGGGAATAGTATGGGATATATTACAAGCAGAGATAGGAAAAAGGAGGTAGATGTAGACCTAAATCAGACAGTTATAGATGCAAACTGTGCATATTTCAGGGAAATCTGTAGGTTAGTTCAGAATAGGAAACAATGAGGTACGCGTCTAACCAGTTTCAGGGCTGAAGACCTAATGATGATGAAACGTAGTATCATTCAAAATTATTATTTTAATATAAATTTTAAAACTTTATTACTAGGATTTAACATTTGCATTCATTAATGTGTGTCGTCAAAAATTTGATAAAATTTTATGAGTTTATTAATTCGAAAAAACGCCATGGTGGTATCACAGACTAAGCACTTTGCGTAAATTTATTTGGTTTTTCCTTCAAGTGGCGTATAAACGTGCTCAGAAATATTGTTTTTGTTTTTTTTCTAAACAGATTAAAACATTTCATTTTGTATGGGAATATTTGACACAAACTATTTAAAAAGCATCAAAAGTTAGCAAGGCGATTATTATCCATTGTTGTTCGTATAACTATTTTTCATTCTTTTATCGTGTGAGTCGGACACACCAATACTACAATTTTGACGTTGAGCGTCAGTGAAATGATTTTTACTAAGTAAGGCTTTATTCTTAAAGTTGTTACTTCCAATAGACTCACGAGCGTCACAACATTTACGGCTTAATCTGGGAATTACCCCAAGGGTGAGCAATTTGAATGGGCGTGAATGTAAAATAAACTCGACTGCTGACCGAAATCAAAAAGGGGGAAGATAGAGAGCCACCACATCTATATGGACAATAAATATCTAAAACATCCTGTGAGAAGATGGAGAAACCCACAGGTTATGATGACTATCAAAAAATATATACAAGTTAAACAAAGCAAATTACTAGAAAGTGGAAACCTCTCGAAAGCAACTACTTCAACTCCTGCTGTGAAGATCCTGAAACACAATAGTACACAATAAATTTTAATCTAGAGGCACTATTTGTGTCTTACTAAAGAAATACAAAAATACAACAATAGTCATAAGTTAAACAGTAGGAAATTACCACTCTAAAAGTGTTATACCTAAAAATAGGTTTCAAAAAAAAATCCTTTTCATCATTTCTATGACATAATTCTGCTTAGACGTCTCTCAAGTTGCATTACTCAAATGTTATCTGTTCGAGTAGCAATGCCATTATATTAAATACTCAGAAATAAAAAGACTTAGTATTTTGAATCAAAAATATAATTTAAAACAACTCTTTTCTTTCTTTCTAGTAAATGTTAACAAAAACCTCAAGTATATTATTCAAAAGTAAAATCATTCTTTTAATATGGGATAGGGATTCATAACTTTCCTCTCTAAATAATGAAATTTTGATATTTAGAACTATTTTTAAAAACAAAAAGATGTATAGTAACCCTCAATTGACAGATCTGTTATATTGTTTCACAATAATTTTCAAATAAATCTCATACGTAGTATTTGTTACAGAAATAGTGTTCGAAATCAAAAAAAATAAATAAATTTAAATAGTCTAATTTGACAGGGTACAGGAATAACATAATAACCCTACTAATCATCAGACATAGTATACTTAGATAAAGTTTGCTAGAATTGGTCTTTATAAACTTTTTATAAAGGCCACGTGCATGCTTCACATGTGTCCCTAAATATTTCAACTTACATCTACGGAATAACGTTTTTCTTCATTTTATCTGACTTTAATTTCGACACCAAACAATGAAATGAATTTGATATGCAACTATCAAAACATGATTATTCTTGCGATCCTTTATACTAAATCCTACATGCAAAATTTATATTTTCACTAAATGTATTATCTCAAACAACTTTACGAGTATTTCTAAAAGTTTAGAATCTTGGTATTAAAGGTTCAATCATAACCACACAACAAATTGAAACACTCACCGGGAATAGATTCCTGCATTCATTACGGCTGTAACTACCTGAATTTCGTACGTATGGCAAAAACTCCAACTCCATAAAAATTTACCAACCAAAAGCTTACGTCATGTTTTCTACTAGATAAACACTATATGGGCAACTTCCAATTCTTTTTATTACTAAAATTTATTCGTTATCTCTCGATGTAGTCATCTTTTTCTACTAAATAAACACCAGATCGGCGACCTCCAATTCTCTTTATTACTAAAATTTATTCCTTATCCCTCGATGTGCGTTAATGGATTTCGATGACCGATCACCACGTTGTCACTTCATTCTGCGTTCAGGTCGCCTGGGCGGAATCCGAGGAAAAGTTCTAATCTCGGCCCCCTCCAGGACAACCATGAACCCACCCTCAATTCAGATGGCTATACGGAGGCACCAGACGGCACGTAAAAATGCCATCGTCCTCTTCTGCTCTTAACAACAGCTCTAAACTCGTACAAAAATGGCGAGTCCCTTTGGATAGTGCCTATCTAATAGAACAGCTGATCTGTCAGCAGCGTCACTTCGTGACACTCTGCGCAAGCGTTATATTAACTCAATAATCCTACAAAGTGAATGCAGAAACTTACGAATTAGGCAACACAAATGACTGTCTTATAAAATAATCTTAAGACGTCTTGATCTTGGGCAATTTTAAAATATTTGTTATAATTGAATAAATTATTACGGTAAATCCAAAGCGAATTAGATGATAATGACATTCACTTCTATTATGAAATTGTTTATTTTGAGGTTATTATGCAAAACAAAAAGATCAGATACCACAGAGTAGTAACAAATAGAAACAACTTTAAAGTTCGATACCACAGAATTTATATTTGTTACAGTCGATTAGTGTTAAATAATTTAAAATAAAGTTAAATTAATTAAACAAAAGTAGTGGAGCTGTGGTAATTAAAAAGTTACAAAGTTTTAACAACGCAAAGAGAAACAATCAAATAAATCAATTATTGAATAGGGAAGCGGAAAGCTAAATTAAATCAGCTATGGTTGAAAATAAATCAACAAAACTAATAATTTAAAAGTTCTTAGGCGTTATCAAACAGCTCCTGTTACTTAACATTAAAGACCTAGGTGTTGGTTGGTTCTGGGTCGTTGGTTTATTGACACCACTCTGATTCTTATGCTGATTACAATCCCAATTACAGCTCTGGATTTTAAGTACACGCCATTACAAAGAATCCTAGTACTCATATCACTGAATAAAAGTTTAAACTTCAACATAAACACAGAGAGGTGTTCGAAACCTCACAAGACTACTAAATAGGATTAGGAACAAGCTCTAATTTATTGTATTTATATTTCAATTACGGTGATTTAATTTTTAATTTATTAATAGTTATAATTACACATTAATTAAATGTCATTGACCAGTGACGCTCGCGCAATGTACACCTTATTGGATAAAGTATTCATTAATAAAAAAAATTATTATATTTAATTACCGGCTGTGTACCTATGAGCCCTTCAAGTGTGAAGGGGAATAGAATTGTAAATTCAATAGAAATAGAACAGATTTATTTTGACATTATTCGGTGTATTCCCATGTGTTTAAAGATAATTTATTAATTGAATCCATTTTGTTCAATATTTAACCAACAACAATTTAGGTTAATATTTAACCTTTAACACTTTGATAACAAATTAAAAAAAAATATTTGTGGCAAATTAGAATATACTATTCTTAATTTTGATAATTTTACTGTAAGCCGTGGAAGTAATCTTTGTTGTTACTTCAGCTAGATTGCATGAGTTGAGATGTAACCTCGAAAAATAGCACAATAATATATTTAAATATAAAAAGCACGCATAGTGTATCATTTGATATAAGTAAATTCCCAAATATGGCATTGAAAGAGATAGCGTAATTGGGTAGGGCATCTCTATGATAATACAAGTTATATGTCGAATTCCTATTCTCAGCATGCTTTTTATACTATTTCTTATTAGGAGTTTAATTTGAAACACTAATTCCACTGTAGCAAGGAAACTGGGATGCCGTTTCATAAATAAATAAATAATAGAAAATGTAGGCCCTTACGTTGGGCGTCCTGACCAATAAAGATGCAATGACTGTTAATTGAAAAGATAAAAATGCTATGATGTAAATTCTTACCTGAATTTGCCCACTTTCTCTTGCCAGCTCAGCGATAAATATGCTGTGGACTTTACGAAAATGAAATAAAACCAAGAAATCTCAACATTATAGTTATAATTACAAAAAAAATTATATAATCAATCCTCGATACATTCAGAAACATCTTTTTTCTACACAAATTTACTTACACGCACAGGTATAAAGAATTCTTATAAATTCAGTTTACAACTTGCGTTTAGAAAGAAACATTTCATGACTACTTACACTTTAATACAATCTTAATTAGAAAACACCAAAACATTTCATATGCAAGTCATAAAACTTTCTTTAAAACGATGATGGATAATTTAAATATTCTCCTATTACCATGTCTCAGTGTGGCTGATCAGCAACCTTAAGCAGACATTTCTGTGAGGGTCAAAACAACTTGAGTTTTGATCTCAAAATTACTAAAAAAAACAATTATCCATTTAACAAGTAATTTTCTATATACAAAAGCTTAATCTACTTAATAATAACACAAATTGTCTCTCGAAGGGGTTATAGCTAAGTTATACTTGCGTTTTTGATCGTCAAAATTTGGTGGTATCATGTCGGCTTATAAAACTATTTAAAGTCATTAAAAACGTGTTATCTTACCTGTTTTATAGTCCTCCTGGTGTTATCGCGTTCAGCGAATTACTTTTATGTGTATTCATACATATTAGTTGTTAGCGTAAAGATACTGGACTTTAAAACAATCCCAAAAATATATATTGACGTGAAATTATAGGTTAAATAGGTCCAGATAATAAAATTGCAACCACTGTGTATATAGGAAATAGGAGCAATTTATTTACGCGTCAACTTAATCAGTTTAAATAGGGAAGATGAACGGTTATTAATATATTTTGTAATTCTAAATTAGAATGTTAAAATTGCATAACGGGTAGAAGCTTTAGAGTACATAAAACTCAAGGATACGCAAATTAATTGTAATAATTTTAAATCAAGCACATGGGCTAGGAAAGGAAATTTCAAGTATAGAAAATCAATAATTTAAACGTAGAATTTCATTTAACGAAACGAAAACGTTCGTTTTACAAATTCTAAGAATGGTTAAACTCGGAATTGTTATTTTCAACGGACGGTTGTTTCGAAGAACACCTGTTAGGTAAAATGTCGAGTTCTGGAAACTTAAACGAGCGTTAGCACAAAATTCTATAGAAATTTGTTTGAAACGGTCAATGTATAAGCTGCTAAAATAACAAGTGCCTTGAAGACTGAGTGAAATAAAAGATCTAGAATGTAAAACAGACAGAGAAACGTATAAGACAGCGTCGGTTACAAGTCACGTCTAAATACACGGCTAAATACGAAGGCCAACAATAATATCGATTTTCTGTAGCTTGAAAGGGGTTTCTAAATGAGACAATAAATATGAGTAGAACGGAGAAAGATAGCTGATAGGTGGAGCGTTATGACGAGGAAAAACTATATCATTAGTCTAAGGCTAGGCAGTTGTGAGAAGCGCGCATCCGTTAAGGTATTAAACAAATTTCATTGTAACATTATAATAATGTCGGAATTTTTCAGACGTTATAATAAGCTTTTCAATGGAACTAGGTTCCTTGGGGGTTTAGAAAAGCGTATAAATACTCGGACAAAGATATTAAAGCTCTCTTTCCCTTTAGATCTGAGATCGCACTTAGATCTTCAACGTAATAATAGTATATGCTCTTACGAGTATTAATTATTGTGTATTCGGTAAAGTAGCATACAACATCCTGTTTGAAAATATGTATAGCTGTAGTAACATACCGTAAAAGTAGTAAAAGTGATATTGCACGAGTGGGTGCAAAGGTCTAGATAAAAGGCGCCGTTACTACAACGACTCTATTGAATGCAGGGATGGTACTTGGGTAAGCGAACCCTAAAGCTTAAACAGTATGCATGAAGTGTATTTGGTATGAAATGCTAAGTTTGAACAAAGCAAATATCTGGGTAGAAGATTAGAGGTGGTGGCAAAGATTTGGATAGTGGGGATCAGTTGGATCCAGGCATAATCGAAGTATATGGACACAACGACGAGGGTTTCTGGTACCCATCTTCAGAGGTGACGAGAGACAAAGCCTACTACAGGTAAAGAAACTTAATTTTCTGTTTTTGTATAAACATTTGTGTTGATATTTTTGTGTTTGAGTGTTTTGACTTATTGGGGTGTATTTATTACCATAAAAATTCGTTTAAAGGGGTATATGTGCAGGACAATTATTCTTGATTATTTAAAAGAGTTTATTGATGATATATAAATGTTTATTCATGATATAAATGTTGTTGTAAGGAGTAAACGGGTCTTTAAATTTGTTTTTAATAAAAATGCAAGGTTTAAAAGCATTTAAAGGAACTGGGTTATCATGAGCTCAAAATAGACCAGAATAAAATCAATCTAGGGTTGCATGAGGGGCCCATTTAGTCGTATTAAATAGAAATTTGTTGAAATATATTAAAATCAAGGACTTTAAAGTATTTAATGATTGAGGTGGTAACAGTTTTAGCAAACTGTTTGTACCAAGGTGTAAATATTTCTTAATAATGGAAACTTGTTAATATGTGTAAATAAAAAGGTTGTATGTTTTGTTGCATTATTTGAGTGGTAATTTCATTTGACTGTGTTTGTGCGAAAGGAAGATGCTTAGGATGGTAGGTATTCAAGAAGAAGCCGATTGCTGAGCTAGCCAGCGTGAGCAGAAATAAGGAGGCGCTCAAAAAAGTAGTGTAAGAATTTTTTTATTTTTTGTTTTATTTTCAGAAATTTTAGGACGCTCGATTTAAGAGCTGAAATCCCCGATCCACGGCAATTTTGGGGCTTGATTGGTTTTTAGGAAAAATACGAGTGTTCCTGACTTCCACGGCAATATATATATATATATTGCTCAGAAAAAGACGCCATCTAGGTCAATTAGAGCTAAATCCTAACTCACAGGTAATTAATTATAAAGGAGTAAACTTTTATTAAAAACGCTTGGTATATGAAAGTTTGCTTTATATTAGTTTGACGGAAAAACGATAAGGTTTGTAAAATTGAAGGAATAACAGCAATAAATCTTGATAACGTGTGTAAATGTATTAATTAATAGCAGCCTCAGGGCTAATTGAACGTCAAGTTCGATAAATGTTGCATCATTTAAACGGGCTCTCTAGGTATAAACCAATCAGAACGTAGGAACAACTCCGCAGTGATATAGATTTTTCTAGATTTTGTGACGTATAACCAATTAATAGATGCGGTCAATGGCTAGAGTTGAATACTCGTTTTAAACGTCATGATGTTAGTATAAATTAGTAGACAGACAACTTTGAAAGTTATTGCTACTCTGAAGTACGTAAGATTTTGAAGTAGATAATTAAAATGAGTTTTAAATGAGTGAACAATAGCGAATTACGGCAACATGAAGTTTTAATTTAATTGGAAATATATTTCAAACTGGAATGAATTTAATGGTACATGAATTATCACGTTTTAAACGTTTTGAACGATATTAATGTAAATTTGGAAAGCATATATGAAATTTAATGGTAAAGTAATTTTAATCAATTTGGACCATCTTGGTGTATGAATTTTAAATGCTATTCAATGATGTAAGTTCACGATATGAAAAAAAAACGATTAGCATAGTTTATACGGTTAAACAAGAATCTTGTTTTAAAATCTTTAAAAAGACGTTCTTTATATAATTTAATTAGATTAATTTACGTAAGATTTTGTATGTGAAACTTTGTGTGAAAGTGGATTGAGGGTGATTGAACTTCGGTAGGTTTGGCCATTATATAATGATAATTATTAAACATAACTGAACGGTTACGTTTAAAATGGGAGGCTATTAAGATTAACCAAATTATTTTTTAAACTTTTGTACATAGTAGGACTTAAATAGGGAATGATTCGTGAATGAAAATCCTAATTAGAAAACGAGATTTTTTGGACTCTATTTTAGTGTAAGCGAGTGATTATCTAGTTGTTATAAAATTTTGATCTTACACACCGTGGTGGCGATTTTGGACTCTTATCTTTAGATAGTATAAAAGCATTTTCTTAAGGTTACCTGTATGATATTGTTTGTTAAAGAAAAGCTGTATGTGGATGTAGCACTTATTTGAAAGATTGTTTGTTAAAAAATATTCGATGTCATTATAAGTTTAATATCTGATTCTAGTGGTTTCATTTAAACTGAGCTAGCAAAATAATTAACGCAATACTTCACGGTCCACAGCAACGTTTATTGACGCACAACGACGGGCACCATCAGCTGTTTACAGCACTTTAATCGACGCCCAACCTGAGTCTCATTAAAATCACCAACATTCCACAGCAATATATTGTCGTGATATCAACGTCGAAACAAGATGTGCCCCACGAATTGGGTGCCAATTATAATCTGTGACATTAGAAGTGTTTTGAGCCCCTACGTTGTTCGCGTCAATTTTCTTCTGCTTCTGAACTCATAGTCACCTTCTCTATCCAACAGTCACAGAATTTTCTACTTCAATAAAAGAAACAACTACCACGGCTATTTAGCGAGTAGAACAAACTCTCCAACCAAATTGGTATATTAAATCTCACAAAAAATTTTGAAATAAAAATATATCCAATTAATTCCAATATTAAAACAAAATAAGTAAGCAAAGCAAAGCACATGACTCAAAATATCCAAAATTTATCAAAGCACCAATCTATACTACCTCATATACTGTTAATTACCTCTTACGGTTAAAGCAGTGATACGTCTTACTTTTTCTGACAAAATATTTTTGAACCAAAAAAACTCGTGTAAATTGCTCTTAGTTATAAATTATTCGCTAAATTGATATAGAATTATTGAAATCTTACAACTACAAAATATTATCCAAAAATTATTCCATAAACACGCACATTTCCAGTTGTTCTTTACAGAAAACATGCAACTTATAAACTAATTTAACCCTGATTACAATAGCCTCAATTATATCCAAATAAACGGTTTGCTAATACAGACGTCCTTCTCAAGCATTGAAATACAAACAAAGTTACCCAAATTGACATCCAGTTTAAAATCCAAAACACAAATTTTATTTTAGCAGTACCAAACCAATTAAAACTATTATTAGCAGTAAACGCATTAAATCACAAAGAAATGATTTGCATTGTTATTTAAAATTTTCAGGTGGAGTAATAAAACCATTTAAAGTGAAACTTATAACATGAAAAAGCTTCAGGTGGAAATTAGAACTTTGGGTGTCAATTAGAATTCTCAGGAGGTACTTAGAAGTTTGGGGTGGTCATTAGGAGACCTAAAATCGCCCCTTTTACTAAAAACTATAAATTCTACTTACAATTTGAATAGGCTACATTCAACTTAATTTTCATTTTTAACATTTAATTTTTAATTATTAGACGTAGCACTTACTATATTTTTACTTTACTAGCTCACAGAAAAATCAATAATATCCCTTCTTAGTAGGTCTACGGTTATTTATAAACATTATCTCTGATAACAGAGCAGTTGCATGAAGAAATTTTGATGCCACGCCTTGGGTAATACTTGAAAAATTGCACGTACACAATAATCAATGAGCTATTTTCATTTCAAATCTACAAAAATTCCATTCGTTGAAAAGTTCTAATATTGCCAGTTCAACGTCATTCTCATAGGTAAAATTCTAATAAAGTTTGTATTGCATTAATACTGTAATCTCCAACTGTAAATAACACCTTTGTTTTGATAGCGTTTTTATCGCTTGCAAATATGGTTGTACAACCAAGTTTTGCTATGCTACATTACCGATTGAATGTAACAGGAATTCGAAGTTCCTTATATAACATTTGCGCGACTAGTAACATTAGTTTTTCAAAATAAATGCAATTTTTCAGTTTACCTTAATGCGCCTATTCCATTAATAACTTTTGATGGTAATGAATGAAATGATGTTATAAAATATTACTCAATTCCTCCCAAAATAAAGAACACTTTAATAAAGCTTTTGCTGCTTCATACTTGCAAATAGTTTTTATGCAAATGAATAAAAAGATGCATAAAATCTTCTCTAATTTTGCTTATAAAGCGCATTCTCTACATCAGACGTATTTAGTAAAAGTTGGATCTGTTGTATCTCCTGAATCAGAGTTGATGTTCAACCCTCATGAACTAAAATGGCGTTCTTATCTCATCAATATATATTGATGTGATATTAGAAGTGTTAGAACCTGTAAATGTTAGAAATCTTCGATGGGGATCCCCTACCTTGTCCGCCAATTTCCTTTTCTACTGAACCCATAGTTAACATACATTATTCAACAGTCGCAGAATATCCTAACTAAATAAAAGAGACCACCACTTCCACAGCTATTTCAGCGGGTAAAACATAAACTCTCTCTGACTCAGATAAGTTGGTACATTAAATCTTACAAAAAATCATGAAGTACAAATATTTACAAATAATATTAAGAATAAACAAAAATGAGAAATAGTGCAAAGGAAGTCATTAAAAAAATTAGAAAAATGTCCCCAAGGTATCAACTTACACTAGGCATATGCTAATATTGACCTTTCAGGGTCAAGTATCTTCACCTCCAAGATTATTTCTTAAAAATATATCATTGAACAAAAAAAGCGTGTAAATTGCTCTTTGTTATAAATAATTTCCTGAACAAATATTAATTAAATCTTAAAGCTACAAAATTTCATACTAAATTGTTGAATATACAATGCACTTTTCCAATAGTACTTTATAGAAAAACATAAAACTTAAAAGCAAATCTGACTTTGATGACAGTAGTCTTAAATTATGTCCAGTTAAATAGTTTCTCAACACAGGCG
Organism: Platerodrilus igneus; assembly: GCA_036346225.1. Taxonomy (NCBI): domain Eukaryota; kingdom Metazoa; phylum Arthropoda; class Insecta; order Coleoptera; family Lycidae; genus Platerodrilus; species Platerodrilus igneus. The sequence continues at coordinate 2,710,959 of JARFIW010000929.1, read as the reverse complement.
AGTATCTCAAGAATTAATCTCCAAACAAATTACTCAAAGCTGACACCAAAATATAAATCCAAAACACAATTCAAAACCAATTCTAAGTCAGCAGGACTAAATCAGATACCTTAGAACTAATATTCGCGACAAAGTTGGAAATGATCCAATGAAGCTACGAACAAATTAATAATTGAAGAAATATTTGCATTAATATTTAAAACTTTGAATTCAAACTCAAAGACGTATTTAGAATCGTATTTAGAGTCATACTGAAAATCTTTTTCGAGTAATTCTCGAAATGGAACTCAGAAGCTGATTTTTAGTCCGCGAAGTGCAATTCATTTAAGCTGTACTTTTCAAATAAAATATCTCTATTCGCGCTTATATGGTAGCACTTAATTATTTTAAATCTTCACTGGTTGACTGAAAATATACTCCTATTTATAATGTTTGATTCAAATTACAGAACCATTTATGCCAGATAGTTCTTATTCAACGCCTCGTACTGAATTTGGTAAAAGGTACGTGCGTCGTAACCAATAAGCGGCCATCCTCTTCATAATATAGAATTCTATTCATTGAACGCTTCGATTGTTAATAGTTCGCACCATTATCATGTATATTCCAGTAATTTTTCTATTAATTGTAAACAACAAATTTGTTTTGATAGCGCCTTTATCATAGTGGTGTTGCTTTTTTGACGAAATTAACTGGCCTACATGACTGTTTGAAAGCAGAACATTTATAATAATAATTTAAATCTCCACACAAACTTAACATTTGCTTGACTTTTTTATATTAACGCAATTTGCAGCTTGAATAAACGCGTATATTCTATTAATAACTTTCGATGCTAAACGAATGAAAATATGTATAAAGTGTTTTTCAATTTCATTAATATAAAGCGAATTTTAAAATACCAAATATTCTTAATAAACGTTTGCATCTTTATAATTAATTAATGTGAGTGGGGATTTATTTAACCCTTATAGACTAAAATGACCTCCTTTTCTCAGCATTTTCCCCCACAAGTTGAAATATTAAATTTTTTCTCGTACTTTTTGTTTATAAGGTTGAATAAGATCGACGTGAACTTCCCACGTATATCCGTCACCATGTCTTTGATGACGTACGTTGTAACCCCATAAATTTCTGATTTTCTTTGTAAAATTCACATTTCCGCAAATTCAGACGAAGTCTAACGACGCTTAATTTTAACAATTCTTTCCATGAGCATTAAGTGATGTTCTACATTGTCGATGAAAATCAAAGTATCGTTCACGTAGTAAATGCAAAACTTTTCATACAATCCCAAGATACACTGCACTGCTTTGACGAGAGCTGCAGCAGATGAAGACAAGCCATAAGAGACGACTTTAAATTGATAGATTTTTACCTTTAACCGATAAAGGAATGAAACAACATTATTTCGTAAATCTAATTTCGAAAAATTTTGCCTTTCCCCCTAATCTAGCTAAAATGTAGTCCATTTGAAGGTTGTAGAACTTTCAGGGAAATGTGTAGGTTAGCTCAGAATAGAAAGCAATGGAGGTACGCGTCCAACCAGTTCCAGAACTGAAAACCTTGATGACGATAAAATACTGAAGTTATTTTACTGCAAAAAATCACAGAAAGTGTATGTGCTTTTTCAAAATTGTGTTACTTCCAACCGTATTTTCGTTTACCACTCAACAACATATGAAACTTAAGACTCGTCTAAAACATTTTATTAATGTTAACCCATTAAAATTGTATAATCTTTCATTTATTGAAGTCCCAAGATTTCGAAAACTTTCGATAGGTTACCTTGTAAAATGACACAATTTTATTAATGTCATTTGTAAAAAGAGGAGCAATATATTCCTTAAAAGTCTCAAGTGAAACTTCTTTTATATCCTGGACTTTGGGCAAAGTAGATTGCGCGTCTTTCAGAAATGATTATTGCATATAATTAACAAGCATATGAAACATTAATAAATTAGTTCAAATATATTATTTTAGTATAATATTATGTACACTTGATAATTGTGATATATCTATTTCATTTCTTTCACAATGTACAAAGATTAACTGATATCCCACTTTCCAATAATTACAAATAGCTCCAAAACTGATACTAGTTAGTTAATCTATAAACAACTTACTTAAAATGATTACACCAGTACAAAACCCGAAACAGATTCAAACAAGTTAATCTGCTAAAGGTTACAGCCATACAGCATTGCAAAAATAAGACCTACCAACCGTTAATACAATAGATATTATGCAAAACAGACTTAAATATTTCAACATCCACATCATTGTCTATCGAATCATCACTATTTATTTAGAGGCCAAAGGATATCACGACAGATTTTAGATAACTCTTTATAAATACATCCTTTATTATTACAGTTAGTTATCATAGTTATTGCGGGAAAATACAAAGAACAAACAGATTTTATTCAGTCATGATGGAATAATTTTTGTGGGAAGGCGGGGGTGAAGTTGGTTTCCTGCACGTTAATGTGTGGGGCTGAAAATGATATCGCAGCTAAAGATAGCTCCATATCTGGCGTAATCGTTATCTTAATTTACTAACTACATAGAAAATAAGATAGAAGGCATTTCTGTACTGCTGATAAACTTAGAAAACTGAGACCATAATTTTAACAATCATAGTCTATTTTAAAACACTAACGACATAGCACGTGAACATAAACAAACAAATTAATTAAATTAATTTATTTCAAATCAATTTAACTAATCCTTATCTATAGAAATGTCTTAGGGAACATATCTTGAATCTACGCGAATACAAAACATTCAAGTTTTAATGAAAAATAAAATGCGAGAACCGCCGAATAAGAATTCAGTCGTTTTAAGTAGCTAAATTAACAAAGACTAGGTAATTATTGCACGTTCTTTAGGTAAGCTTGGAATGAAAACGTTCCTTTTATACCGGGGCCAGGGTGATTAATCCTAAAAATTATCCTGCCTGTCGTAAAGTACAACTAACTGGAGCAACTGCACCTTCCATACCCCAAATATTCTTCTAAAGATTATTACGCTCCTCTCATTGAAAGGTAATGGAGTCACCACTGTATTCCTTTCATTACCAAGGTATCCAGGGTTTAACATCATGAATGTGTCTTTCATTTCAGTACCTTGGCTAGTTAGAAATATCGTCTCAAAATTTCACCCTGCCATTATACCTATTCAATTTCTGGAAAAGACCAAGTTACTAACGAAAATAGAAAAGAGAAATTGCAATATAGATAATTGCGATAAAATTACACAATTGTGTTACAAATAATTAATAAAAATAGAAATATGTAGGCTTTCTGAGTTTCCAAATAATTCGTTCACAAATACTTCGAATATCGTCGGTGATGTAGAGTTTTGTGGCGATTTCATTTTTTTAATGTCTTGGTAGGAACTAATACTGTTGAGAACACTACGATATTTATAGGTATCATTGTAAAGGCTGAAAAGTCTTCTAGAATGATTGGCGTAATCGGTATAGTATAATCATAAATGGTTTTATATTCGTACACTTCAAGGGTGCTTGTCAAAACGTGTTGATACATTTGCCCACTTGTTCTCTATGGTGAAATTCAGTTAGCTATTGTTGGCTTTCCATATGTACACACAATAACCGACCGCATTGCTGAAATCCTACAGAGACGCTACATTAAAGCTATTTACAAGTCCTCCGCCAAAATCGTACAAAACTACCATCGTATAAAGATATTAGTAAATTTAAATGTCATGGTCTATATACCATACCTTGTAGATGCGATATGGTCTATATGGGAGAAACAGGAATACCGATACATACCAGAATGAATTAGCAAAACAGCAACTGTAAACTAGTTGTATTCCGGACAAAAAGTAAAAAGTATCGTGGACACACGATAGATTATCTCTTACAGAGTCACACACTGTACAGCGTTTGGCCAGAATCAACAACCCCTGCTAGGACATTAGATCATAGGAGAAAAACCCCACTACTAGAACATTCCACCATGACAAAAACGTTTACTTTTAAATATATTTATTCCCACTGCCTAAAATACCTAATTCAATTGTAGTGAAATTGAAAATCTAGGTCGGTACCATCCCATTTCGACCATGGCCAAATTCTCTAGCACTAGGTTTGAGGGACGGTTAGCACATGGTTAACCACATAAACCGTCTGTGTCGTACCCATGGCCGTTCTCGCTCTAAGACTATTATACAGTATTGCCCGAAATAAACAGTACTGAAACTAAGTTGGCGGTGTTTTTATGCGTGCGCTGTCACACTCAAGTTAGCTAGTATAGACCTGTCAAGTAAACCTCAAACAAGTAATTAGTAGGGCCTAATTGTTAAAATGGTTAAGTACAGAGGAGAAAGTGTTTCAAATGGTAGAGCATTATTTTCGTTCATACGGAATCGGCCGACGTAATGGTGCAAGTTTGCTATACGTGTCTGATCAATTCACACAAAGGTTTAATAAACGTTCTCCAAGTAATGCGTAATTTTGAAGGTTATGAAAAGTTTAGAAAACAGTATGTATTGTGCCAACGAAAAGGAAAACTCAGTGGTCGATCCCAGGACAGTTAACAATCAACAATAACCATGAACAGTGTTTTGAGCAAATCTTAGAAAATCGCGAAAGTCAGCCAGGCAAGGACAGCGTTACAACTTGATTTAACAAGAACTTGCCTATTCTAAAGAATCCTGTAAGAGAGCTGGATACATTTTCGTATGTGATTCAGGTACATCAACAACTACATCGCTCAGGGATTATCGCAGTAGAGTGGAATATTGCGCCAGAATTCTCGCGTTACAAGTATGAAAATCCTGAATTATTGAAAAATGTTTGGTTTCACGAATTCAAAATTATAAATCAACTTTAGGCAGCTATTGCAAAATCGTCCAAAACTCAATTTCTAGAGTTTTGCTTTCCAACTGTAGGTCAAAGTTGACACTTACGATATATAGTACATTAAAGGCAAAGTCTTTGAATGCTTGTTCCGGATAGATAATCATAAATGTTTAATCGTACACTTCAACGGTATGCAAAATGTGATCATTGCAATTGTCCTAGTAAATCAGAGTATTGCTTTCAAGACAAAATAACACCGATTTGATCACAGGCTAATTAACTTCTACAGCTACCCTAAATCGTACAAACACATTTTTAAGGTAAATTTAAGGCAATCTGCATACTCTGCGCATATGTCTTTGCAGAAACAGTTTTACAACAAATCGATAGTCAATTACGAACTTACTTGTACTTCGGACAATAAATATCGTACACCTCAGATCGCATACATTTGGGCATGGCAAACACAGCCGTTTGCGGAATCACAACCCTTAGATTACGATGAGATTAAAGGATCCTTAGATCTTCTTCAGCAACACTTGACAAACTATTTTCACATAAAATGACCAATAATTGTAGAACATGTAATCAAGGTCGTACTCCCATTTCGAGATGCCAATTAACATACAGTTTAGACAGTTCAATGTTAATCATATATTTTAAATATACCAAACATTACAATTCAAACTATTATTTAGCAATATGTATCAATCCGTTTGCAGTTGCTGTCTTATTTAATCATATTGTGGAAGTTAATACAAGAAAACTAATCCGATTATAGCTTAAGTTACCAGACACTGTTAAGAACAGAAGCAAAAACTATTTACATTATTTTATCATTCAATTTTAACTGTTTACAAATTAATTACGTAGAAAGATAGAAGACAGATCAAACAAAAATGGCGCACTAATTACACAGAAATGATATACAGAACTCGGAGACATACATTTCTGTCTGAATCACCCTTCTCGACAATTCCAAAAAATGTAAACACATATACGATAAGCCTATACAAGTACTGTCTTTCCACAACCTTGAAAAAATCGCAACAACTCAACTAAAAAGTTTCTGCTATAAATCGCAAAAGAAGTTGACTAGACAAAAAAGTTACACAAAGTCTTAGACATGTACTTCTCTCTGTAACTCCTTTCTCGATAATTCCAAAAAATGTAAACATAGGCAATCTAAGATAGATCGCAACATGTACTGTTTCTCCGCAACTTTTAAAAAATCGAACAACTTAAATAAGAAGTTTGTACCAAACATCGTAAAGAAACTAACTACACAGAAATCTTACACTAGATTCGAAGACATGTATTTCAGCCCGAAACACCCTTCTCAATAATTCCAAAAAATGTAAACTTAGGCAATCTAGGATAGATCGCCACAAGTATTGCTTCTCCACAACTTTTAAGAGATCAAACAACTCAACTCAGAAGTTTCTGCCATACATCGTAAAAGAAAATAGCTACACAGAACTGATACACCATGGTCGGCGACATGTATTGCTGTCTAAAACACCCTTCTTGACAATTTGAAAAACATAAACAAATACAAACTAGGATAGATTGTTACAAGTACCTTTTAAGAAATCGAAAAACTTAACTAAGAAATTTCTACCATACATCGTAAAAGAAACTAACTACACAGAAATGTTACACCAAAGTACATGTATTGCTGTCTGAAACGCCCTTCTCCTCATTCCAAAACATTTAAACATATGCAATCTAGGATAGATTGTTACAAGTATTGTTTCTACACAACTTTTAAGAAATCAAACAACTCAATTAAGAAGTTTCTACCATACATCCTAAAAGAAACCAACTATCTACACAGAAATGTTACACCAAAGTCGGAGACATGTATTGCTGTCCGAAACACTATTCTCGATAATTTCAAAAAATTTAAACATAGTCAATCTGGGATAGATTGCTACAGGTACTGTTTCTCCACAACTTTTAAGAGATTGAACAACTCAACTAAAAAGTTTCTGCCATACATCGAAAAGGAACTAACTACATAGAAATGTTACACCAAAGTCGTAAACCTGTATTTCCGTCTGAAACGCCCTTTTTAATAATTCCAAAAAATGTAAACGTAGGCAATCTATGATAGATTGCTACAAGTACTGTTTCTCCATTTTTAAGAGATTGAACAACTCAACTAAGAAATTTCTGCTATACATCGAAAAGGAACTAACTACATAGAAATGTTACACCAAAGTCGTAAACCTGTACTTCCGTCTGAAACGCCCTTTTTAATAATTCCAAAAAATGTAAACATAGGCAATCTATGATAGATTGCTACAAGTACTGTTTCTCCATTTTTAAGAGATTGAACAACTCAACTAAGAAATTTCTGCCATACATCAAAAAGGAACTAACTACATAGAAATGTTACACCAAAGTCGTAAACCTGTACTTCCGTCTGAAACGCCCTTTTTAATAATTCCAAAAAATGTAAACGTAGGCAATCTATGATAGATTGCTACAAGTACTGTTTCTCCATTTTTAAGAGATTGAACAACTCAACTAAGAAGTTTCTGCCATACATCGAAAAGGAACTAACTACATAGAAATGTTACACCAAAGTCGTTGATCTGTATTTCCGTCTGAAACACCCTTTTTAATAATTCCAAGAAATGTAAACATATGCAATCTATGATAGATTGGTACAAGTACTATTTCTCCACAACTTTTAAGAAACCGAACAACTCAAGTAAGAAGTTTCTACCATACATCATAAAAGAAACTAACTCCACAGATGTGTTGCACCAAATTCGGAGACATGTATTGCTGACCGAAACACCCTTCTCGATAACTTCAAAAAATGTAAATATAGACAATCTAGGATAGATCGCTACAAGTACTGTTTCTCTACAACTTTTAAGATATCAAACAACTGAACTAAAAAGCGTTTGTCATACATCATAAAAGAAACTAACTACACAGAAATGTTACATCATAGTCGGAGACATATATTGCTGTCTGAAACACCCTTCTCGATCATTCCAAAAAATGTAAACATATGCAACTAGGGTAGATCGCTACAAGTACTATTTCTCCACAACTTTTGAGCAATCGAACTAAGGAGGTTCTACCATAAATCGTAAATAAATTAATTACACATAAATGTCATACCAACGATGGAGACATGTATTTATGTATGAAACACCCTTCTCTATGATTTCAAAAAATGTAAACATAGGCAATCTACGGTAAATCGATATAAGTACTGTTTCTCAGTAATATTTGAGAAATCGGACACCACAGCTAAGAAGTTTCTACCACATATCGTAAAAAACTGACTAACAGAACTGTCACGCTAAAGTCGAAGACATGTATTTCTGTCTGAAACGCTCTTCTTAATAATTTCAATTTTCATTTTATGTAAGCATAGGCAATTTAGAAATAATCGCTACGTAACTGTTTCTCAGCAACTTTTAAGAAATGGAACAATTTAACTAAGAAGCTTCTAACATACATCGTAAAAAAACTATCTATACAGAAATGTTACACCTACGCGTAGACCTGTATTTCTGTCTGAAACACCTTTCTCGATAATTCCAAAAAATGTAAACAGAGGTAATTTGGATAGATTGCTACAAGTACTGTTTCTTCACCACTTTCCAGAAATCGAACAATTCAACTAAGAAGCTTCTACCGTTTATCGTAAATGAAAATGTGATAATGAGCTCACAAGCGGTTATTGAACGCCAAATTCTATGAAAAAGAAGAACAACGGAGACAAATAAAATTTTCCAGTATTTAATTTTTCCACCCTGTATAAAACATTAGCGTAATCAATTAACACATAAATTGGGATTCCCATGTAAGATAACGCTCTTTAAGGACGCATATAATATTGTTAATATTGTTATACCATTTAAGATGAAGCTCCACTTTAAACCTTGTGTAAACAATGTTTTTATCATATACGTCATTTATTGGAAATGTTCAAAAAGCCATTAAATAAGCGAATTATTTCCCGTATATAAATAAACGCTCCAATACAAAGAAACGCGCGCCTATCAAAAAGCCATAAAATAGATAAGATAAGCGAGTTTAATAGCTATACACACCACAAAAAAAAGAAAACAGCAAACATTGATTTCATTTATTAGAAAAGAATAGACGACGTTTTACGGTAGGCATAAATTATAATAACGCAATAAGTTTACACTCAATTATCTCATTAAAGGCGTCATTCTAATAAATTCAGGATAACTAATGCTTCGAAAAAATCTGGAAACGAATGAAAACATGACGTATCTAGAATTTTAGTATATAAACCGGAACTGAATTAGAACAGATCGTTCATATATAATTCGTTTATTTCACGCGAACACAAAAGTTTTGAGTAAAAATTAATTCTTCAAACGTGTAAGTTTGAGCAATTTATAATTCATTTTACGATATGCACAAGTAACATAGAACTTTGCATAATTATGAGCATAATTATTTACAAAAATACTACAAGAATTGAGCAACTGCTAAATTTGATCTACTGGGAATGAATGCACTTTGTAAGCGGATATTTCTACGTTATGAGTAATTGGAAATGAAAATTTGAAATGGAACCAGGAAGTATTTGATGCCGTTAATTACGATGGAAATAATATTTTTATAAAGTACTATAAAGAAGTATTTGACAATACCAATAGCAAGTATAATTTATTTTGTTTTTTATAGCCTAATAGTAAATTAAGTTAGAATAAATTATTAATTTTATAAAAATTATTTGTGACCTTTACTAAATTATCTGTGAAACGTCATTGGCCAATCACACTCACAAACGTAGTAATAAAGGATCGACAAATTATTCACATATAAATTAAAGAGGATTCTGTAATTGTTAACAAAAATTAGGTAAAGATTAATTAATAAATAAGTATCCTTTAGGAATAATTTTCTGTATGAGGCTAAGCTGTAAACTGTTTTACAAATATAAGAGATTCTTTTGTATGCAAGAAAAATGTTTCTTATACATATATGTTTCTTGAGATTTCTGTTTAATTTCATTTTCGTAAATTCCACAACATAATTTCTGTTAGACTAGCCAGGCAAGGAAAGGGCAGTAAGATAATAGTTATGTATTTGCATCCTCATTAATACAATTCGGTGTACCTAAGTCACAGCATTAATTTGGGTTTTCCACAACTTTAGACCTAAGCGAGGCAGGTACCAGTCATTAATAAGCACCCCAAATATAGACTTTAGAAAGTTTAGTTTAATAAATTCCATGCAATATGACATAGTATTTAATAGACATAATTCCAATTACCACAAAAGCAAACCAGTGGCATACTTGAATACAATGTAATAAACCAGGCGCTGTACAATGATTATACATAATCAGTGGGTTACAGAAATGACGTATTTTTCTAGAATAGTCTACAATGTAATTATTTTAAATGGCTTCAGACCAAGAAATGAAAATAAAAACGTACGTGAGTTACATAGTAACACTTACTTTCCGTGTGTCATTTGTCATACACTCAATAGCAAGATTGTGCAATAACATGAAATATTACCGACAACATACGAACTTGATAAGGAATTAAAGAACAATGATTGTATGCGATTGAGATTTGAAGTTAGTTTTTTGGGGAACCAGTAATAAGTTAATATCAACATGATATAGGCGCATGAATAGACCAGGGCGGACTTGGGCGCTTGGGGGAAGGGTTCAGTTAGAAGTAACATTGCATGCAACGTAGCTACAAAAAAAAAACGTTAAAGATGGTTGTCTCGCAGAGACAACAAGAATTCGGTTTTATCTGTCGTTTGAAAAATAAAAAAAAAAGAGGAAAACAAGAATAATATTATTAAGAAAATGGATGCTGGTGTGGTTTAGACATTCTGGCCCTTAAAATAGGAAAATCAAACTGTAAGCAATATTATAGGCTTGATTACGATTCAGTATAATTTATATGTGATTGTGAACGTAAATTTGGTTGATATTTTATGACGTAGGACATTAATTGAACATATAGTGATTATTTTTTTATTGATTGATTGATGATTTATCGACGGAACGAATGGTGATTAAATTTAAGGATAATGTTATTAGTTTAAAATATTAGGAAATATGTAGGTGTTGGGATTAAAGTATTGTGGAAAAGTCAATGATATAATACAAAGTTGGGATTTAACGTTTTTCTTTTTTGTTTTTTATGGACATTGCCGATAAATTGAGATTTATGAATGTCTTGTAATTAAATATGAGAGCAGGAAAAATTTGGAGTGGTGAATAGTTTTGTCAATAACTTTTTTTATATTTTCTTTTAGGATATTTTTATTTTAGCACTACCTAGCCAAATTAGAAGTTATGAATTTATTTTTTAGGAAAGTATATTTGTATGTGTTTTAAAATAATTTTTTGTTAACAGAGGTTAAGTTTAAGTAGAATTTTATTTCTATTTATTTAGGTAACGTCAATGATTTGTAACGGATATTCAGCTATCCCAGTGATAGTCTAATTTGGAAGGAATATTCTATTTTGCGAAATTTCTTTAATTATGACCAATGTTAGGATACCAAAGCAAAAAAGAATATACCGACATGTTTGATTATGTGAACTAGAATAAGATTTAAAATATTGCTACAGAATGGAGAAAAGTACAAAACGAGTTAGACGAAGACCAATTTAGTTTTAGAAAATATAAGTCTAAAAAACGCAGTAATGTTTAAAATTATTGATAGAAAATATAATAAAGCAAAATAAACCGACATATTTGATAACGTTAAATGGAATAAGATGTTTGAATTATTGTAAACGATAAATTTGACATACCAAGATAGAAGAGCAAAAAAAGCTTTCATCAAAAACAAATAGCTAAGATTACAGTAGATGATCAGGAGAAAAAGGCAAATGCGAAAAAGGTGTTTGAAAAATAATCAGCTAAAATTACAGTAGGCATCACGAGAATAAGGTAATTATGTAGAAAAACGTGTTACACGGGAATGTTCTTTGTCTCTCTTGCTTTTCAATTTATACATAGAACGAGCAATTAAAGAACAAGAACTCGAATAAGTGTGCAAAGTTAAAAATATCACTATTAAGATATAGCAAAAACTTTTGGCTAATAGCACTATCGATCTAGAAAGCATGTTCAATAATATGGACTAAGTTTTAAAGAAAGGTACAACATGAAAATATACAAAAATTAAATAAAAATAATGAGATGTACTAAACATAATAAAATTGATCTTTTGAATGTGCAAAGAGAACAGACCAGATTTGCAGAAGTTGAGTAATTTTGTTATTTAGGATATGAACTATGGACTAATAAAGAGAAAAAGATCGAAGCATTTGAAATGTAATGCTATAGAAAAATGTTGCACAAATAAAGAGGTAGCAAAATAAATCGGTGAAGAGCAATATATTTGAAAAAATATGTCAATGAGAAGAAATCGACTGATAGGTCATATCTTATGATATCCAAGACTGCTATCATTGAGAATCGAAGGCAAGGTAAATGAGAAAATTTAAGCAAAACAACCTGAATGTAGTATATACATTGTAAACGATGTAGTTGTGCCAGGAATATTGACAGAATGCAATTGGCGCAGAATAGAGAAGCTAGGAAAATTGCGTCAAACCAACTAGTGTCAAATTTATAAATAAGCAATCACGGGCAACTGCCCAGGGCGGAAATTTTTAAAACATATTAAGATTTGATTAATGAAACTATGTCTTGAAACACAAACACATCGTAATTTCACTTCCTGCAATTTACGCGCATTCATGACATTAAAACGTTATCGTTTTTTTGAAGTCTCCCTCAAGACTTGTATCATAGTTTATTTTATCATAGCGTAGCATCTGGTAAGGACAACATCAAGGGTGATGTTGCTGCACCGCGAATGTTTAACTCAATGTAATACCTTCGAGTGAAGCATTGGGGACGTGGCCGCAAGTGTAGCGGCCCTCACTTACATTATACTGCACCGCGGATGTTGTAAACACATGTACATCTGGGAAAATAAGTAATCACCATTTTGGACTAACGTTTTACGTAAATCGAAATAAGTATGACTTATCATAAACTCCGGTAGTCTTACGGGATAGAGTAACTCATGCCGTGGCTCATTCTTCTAGTTTCGTCTTGATTTTACTAGAACCGCCGGAAGTAGGTATATAAATAGAATCCTTCACACACGAGAGTTAGTTCCTAGTTAATTTTCTATACGCGAAGAGAAGGTTTATATAAATTACGGAGCATAATGAATGTCAATGTGTACACATAAATTACCTATCGTATAGCTTTTGTTAAATATTTGAAACTTTCTTATGTGTATGGGATTGATTACAGAATTCGATTCTTTTACGGTAGCACGACTTTCAAGATTTGGTAACATTGGTTCCGGTAATACTGTTATAGTCCCGCGCAACCACTATGAACCACTACGACAGTTGGCAACACATACTAACTACGTACACAATATTGCACAACAAGATATTAGATCATAATTTGCCAAATTGCATCACATGCCAAATATGTTTATAGTGATACAAGATGCACCTTAAAAAGATAAAATGTACTCACTTAAAAATGAGGAACTTCACGATTTTGCGGTCATCCTTGCGCAGGGGCCATACTCATTTTCATGGATCTCGGCGTTGTTGGGCGTGGGTTGGGTTACGCCGTCGTTAAAGCCAGATTTTACGTCTTCCCTCTTCTTCATTCGTAGGTAGAGCGAAGGAATAAAGTAGAGAACGATAGAAGGTAGAGATACGATAGAGGAACCTACATTCCAAGAAAAAAGACAAAAAGGACACAGGCACACGTCACTGTCCGACGTCTCGTTGGCTAATAATGATGTCCGGCCGTGTCGGAAACCGCGCACTTACTTCATCACTCCACGTCTGCGCATTCTTTTGCGCCGACGCAACTGTCCGGGATGGCGGAAATAAACAAGTTTATTTTTAAAAATAATGGCGCAAATTCAGTCACATATTTAAAACTGTAAAATGCCATTTTTGGCATGTAACAATACATCCTACTTAACACCTATAATTTGCGATTTGTTGTTAGCTGAACATGTTCAGAAAAATATAGTAAATGACGTAAGTTTTATTCAATTGTAGTTGACGGAACTCCTGACATTTCCCACATGGATCATAGTTATCTGCTATAGTGTGTTTTGTTCAAGGTGATGGATGTCCTGATGTACATTTTTCACAGGTTATTCTAAATGCAGATCATAAAGGGGAAGGACTTGAAGCCGTAGTTCTCACTTTAATGTACTCTATCTAATTGTGAACAATTTGAAAGACAATCTTGAAGACATACGTGTTGCATACGTTGTTCTAAATGACCAATTCTGTGTTTTGTCATACTTTTATACCTAGAATGTAAATGAAGATGTGTATATTACTGCATTTGAACGCCTTATTACACCTATATTAAAAGCGTAGCTAAATGACTCTGACGAAAGTTTTCAGGAAAGAACCTACAGATGCGAGCTCGTTTGCAGAGTGAAAATAAAGAGTTGCGTCCGGAAAACGCAATTTAATTGTGTCGATGGATTCGATAAAACGATATTGTATAATTATATCCTAATATTGATATCCTCTCACGTTTATTTCTATGCAAGACGATTACTAATTGTACTGTAGAAACATCGTTTTCTAAATTAAAATTAACAGAAACTCCCCATCGAACGTCCATGACCAAAAAACGCTTAAATGCTTTATGTACTTTATATATAAAAAATAAACTGGTGAACAGGCTCTCGTTTTAAACTGTTAATGAGTCATTTTCTCAGAATAAGATGTAAGATTTTTTATTCTTTAAATAATTCATTAAAAGTAGAGGAGATGTGTGTAGTTTGGGACACAGTGTACTTTGAGGCGATGATTTTTTAAAGCTAAAATTTGAATTAGAGCGCCTATACTACAGTTGCCGATATAATTATTAAATGGAAGCATACGCAGGGTGCTAGTGTTAGTTTTCAGATTCAATGTGGTAGTTGCTGTTTGGTGTTTTAACTGGTGTATTGTAAAATTGTATCCTTCAGAATCCATCTGTATATAAGTAAAGGTATGTATTTCAAGTTATTATAGTTTATGCTATCAAACAGTACATTTTTTTGTGGAGTTAGTTCTTAATTTAGATTCCAGCATAACCTAAAAATATATCAATAATACAACTCACAGTGAGTAACACATTTGTATGAACCACGGGACACATTTGTGAAGTGTAGCTTGATACGTGTCCCAGGGCACTCACGAGGTTAGTATTATTTGAGGTTCGGCTATACTACATAGTTTTTAATTTTCATTATAAATGCCTAGAAATAAACACAATATAAGGAAGATAAAAAACCAGACCCTCAAAGTGTTGTAGCTGCAGCAGAAAAAGTTCGTAGAAAAAACTGTCATTAAGACAAGCAGCAATTGAATTTAAAGTGTCCATACCTTGTTTATGTAGGCATTTGAAAAAACACGACAGACACAGTGGTGGTCCATTTGTTTATTCTGCCTTAATGCTGTACAACAAGTATTCACAAGCACACAACAAACTCATTTAGTTTCGTATTTGAAACAATGTGCAAGTATGCATTACGATTTATCAACTATTGAAACGCGATAGTTAGCGTGAACAATGTAAATCATCCAGATAGTTGGGAAGAGAATAAAATGGCAGGCATAGATTAGCTAAAATACTTTTTAAAACGAAACGACGATATTATTTTTCGAAAACCACAAGCTACAAGCATCGCAAGAACCACAGCATTTAATATATAACGTAATTCTCTTTTTTGATAAGCTGCAGCACAATGCGAAAATTTGAATTTGCACGCAAAATATTTTCAATATGGACGAGTCCGGAATCTCAACAGTTCATACCCGATTCGTATATTAGCTACCAATAGGATATATCGGAAGTATTACTTCAGCCGAAAGAGGAATAAACATCGCACTGATTTCAGCTATTAACGCCATTAAGAACTCCATACCCCTGTTTTCGTTTTCCCTCGGGTTAATTTCAAAAACAATATACTAAGAGGTGCCTCTACTGGTAGTATAGGAATCGCGAATCCCAGTAGATGGTCAACTTCAGACATTTTCAAGGTTTTTTGCGTCATTTAGTTCATAATCGCACTAAAATAACACGAACCAAAATATTGCTTGTGTTAGATAATCACGAAAAGCACATCTTAGTGGAAAGTCTGAACTATGCAAAAGAAATTGGAATCGTTATGATAACCCTGTCTCCACATACGAGCCACAAATTGCAACCATTAGAAAATTCAAAAAGTACTACAATACCGCATGCAATGAATGGTTTATTAATAACACCGCCAAATTAATAACTGTTTATGATGTGGCAGAATGTGTAGGCAAGGCTTAACCAAGAGCTATCACATCACAAAATATTCAGTCAGCTTTTAAAGTATCTAGGATTTATTCGTTGAACAGGAACATATTTCTAGATTATGAATTTCTCAGCTCTTATGTAACGGATAGACCACTTAATCGAATCGTCGCCTGTTATAAATTCTATCCCATCACAATTACAAATGCACGACCTCCTAGCTCAACAAGTTCACAACACGATGAGCTTTCTACTAGATCTCATCTAAATATGCCTGTTAGTCCAGTACCTGTTAGTTCTGAAGAGACAAGGCCCTTTCCAAAATTAGAGGCTAGAAACAATTCCAAACGTGGTAGCAGGAAACCAGCTGGGTGCAGAATATTAACCGATACACCAGAAAAAGCTGAAATTGAACAACAAGTAGAAACCAAAAAGCAGAAAATAATACAGAAAAAGATTCAAAAAGTGAAAAGACAAATCGTGAGCAGCAGTTCAGAAGAGGACGATTAACCTATGATTCAAATAGCAGTTTACAAGATGTTGATTCCGGTACTGCAGAAGAATTAAAAGTAAACATTAACGAAAAATCGAGTACTAACGATTACGACCTGATGCGTCTAACAGGCAAGAAGTCATATACATTTTTTGTAGCTCAACTTATGCAAACAGGAGAGAAATTAAAAGTAAAGTATGACAAGAAGGTACGAAAGAATAGGTTCCTATACGGCGATGAAACTGTATATGAATTATAAACATCTGACGTCATTTATAACTGGCGGGACGAAAAGAATTCGCCGACAAATTGTTTTTCACTTGTATTTGACATCTTATAATGTTGAATAAGTTTTATGTTTGTGCGTTTCAAGGTACACTAACATGCATCACAAAGTACACATGGGTAGTACATCTTGCAGTATTTTTTATTTCTTTACAATATTCAGTATTATAATAAATCTTTGTTAATTTTCATGACATGATTTAAGGGATCGTTCTGAATGGACCTGCACCTTGAAGAAGTTCTTGACAACTAGAACGAGTAGAATGGCTTGAATTTTCTAATGAGCTAAAAGGTCAGACTACAGGTTTCATAAAATTAGTGAGGTCTTTAGAGAGGAACCAGACTAAGACAGGTCCCCGAAAGACGGCAGCAGATCTTGCGGTACATAGAGGTAGAGCGGCTCCGTAATGTAGTTGGTATGCGTGTGACTACTATGCCCAAGGTCCCGGGTTCAAATCCCGACACGGTCCGCTAGAAAAATGCTAGTCGAGCATTTTTCACAAAAATACGCCCTCGTTCGGATGAGAGGTAAAATGGAGGTCCCGTGTGTGAGTTGTCACGCACGTTAAAGATTCTTACCTTGCTTGGAACAAGGATTCGACAAAAATTCAAAAATTTCCAGGTAAAAAAAAACTCGTTTCCTGGCCAATGCAGTACCTTCGGGTGGAGCATTGAAAAATCAAATGTACGATACTTAGAGGTAGAGACCATAGGGGTCGGTATGATATTCTAAGATACACTACTGCAATGTGGAAGGCAACAAGGAACCACCAGTTTACTTGTAGCATTTGGCATTGTTTTGTGTTTGAAAATGATCATTGGATTAAGTTTAGTACCGTCAGGACAACAGTGAAGTGCATTTTTGATGTCCACTTTTTTATAGTTACAGTTTTAGAACCTTTCGTGGCAACAGTTCTGTTATTCGTCACATCAAATGTCAGAGGAGTTTCGTCCAAATTCGTTTTTTGGCTTAATTCCACACTAGTTTTCTTTGGATGTTAAATAATAAAGCGATAGAAAGATATTTTCTCTTCATACTCTTGCGGCATTTTCTGAGATATTTTGATTTTGGTTCGCATGCTAAGTCCTTGACGTTTCATAAACATGTAGTTAAGTTCCACTGTAGTGCTATCTCACGAGCGTGTATTTAAATCTTTTTTTTGTATTAATTCCAATACTGTTACGTGCCGAAATCGGCACTAAACATTTTCAATTAAGTTTTAATTTGTAAGAATTTCACGCCATAAATTTAAAAGGACGTGTGCGTATTTCCGTCACTTTAGATAGTGCGTTGCGCGAGATTGCGCCTACGCGGTGTGTGAGGAAGGGTAATTTCCGGATACGTGTTGGGACTGGTGATCTAGAGGCCAACAGCTGTAGTTGTCTTGTGTGTCTTGTCGTGTCTTTTTTGTGTTATGTAGATTCCTTTTGCCTTCTCTTGATTATCGTTCCTTATATACCAGTTCCTGTCGCTCCCTACATATAGGAAGAAGACAATTATATTTGAATTCGACCAGGGCCGACCAATCACCCACGCCCGAGAAGGATCACGGAGCCCCGCTGTAGCGCTCATGGAGTAGCGCTGGAGTCGCCCTACATGTTTACGTAAGTACTCCCTTGGGGTTTTCTTTAAAATTAGTATAACTTTTTATTGTGTTGCAATAATTCGCATATTGTGTGACGTAATATTTTATTTGCGCGTCATATCGCAATTATTTAACATTGCTACCAACTGACTGTAGTGGCTCGCGTACCGGCACGGCGGGGTTATAATTTTGACGGTGTCCTTAAATCAACTTTAATATGTCATTTTCTAGTTTGGCTATTTTGCATTCAGTCCTCTATTTACGCATTTAGTCTTCCTAATTTTTTTTCAGTTCTTTTTACTAGCCCGTCAATCGCGAATCGGTTTTTCTGTTGGTGGAGGGCCGAAATTCCAAGTCATTTTGACGGTGTCTTGGAATCAACTTCAATATGTCATTTTCTAGTTTTGGCTATTTTGTATTCAGTCCTCTATTTGCACACACTACTACGATGTAGAACTCAACGCGAAACCACCACTACCTCCCAAGTACATATCGTACTTAAATTGTTATTTATGATTATTACATCCTATGAGATAACAGATTCCGGAGTTAAAATAGTCCCCCATTCGGATCTCCGAGAGGGGACTACTTCGCAGAATGTAATCGGAATTAGAGCCCGGAACATTTTGAGAATCGGAGCGTGGAATGTCAGAAGTATGAAGAAAGTAAGTAAGCTAGAAAACTTGAAAATTGAAATGGATGGGTTAGCATTAGACATAGAAGAGACTAGCAAAGTTCGGTGGCTACAGGCGGGGGATTTTTGGAGCGGATACTTTAGGGTAATTCATACAGGATCAGAAGAAGGAAATTCGGGCGTTGAGATAGTTAAGCGAAAAAAGATAGGACACTGTGTATAAAATTACTTACAAAAGAACGAAAGAGTACTCGTGGTTAGATTAGAATTTAAACCGGTAAATTCAGTAATAATAAAAGTTTACACGTCCACCTCTAGCTATAGTGAGGAAAAAGTAGAAGCGACCTACAAAAATATCGAAGACATACTAAGATGCGTAAAAGAATAAGAACATTTAATAATTGCGGGGGATTTTAATGTAGTGGTAGATGGAGGGTAGGGAAGGAGATTTATTTGACTAGGCAGAAGAAATGACAAGGGAAATAGGCTCGTAGAAGTTTGCGACAAAAACAATTTAACCATCATAAACACATTATTTCAACATCATGCTAGACGATACACGTGGTAGATGCTAGGAGATATAAGATGATATCAAATAGATTACATTCTAGTTAGACAATGGTTTAGAAATCAAGAAAAAGACTGTAGAAGTTACTAAGAAGCCGATATAGACACAAACCGCAACATCGTAATAATTAAGGCCGAACTTAAATTTGAAAATTTGAAGAAATTAACGGAAAACGGCACTTCCACTGTGAGAAACTAAAAGATACAGATATCCACAAACAATTTGAAAAAGTCAATTAAATTGCTGAAAAACATCGGCAAAATTTCTGATACTAAAGAAGAAGAAACAGATTGGAATAACATTTAATCCAGCTTAAACATGGCTGCCAGAGATATTCTTGGGTATACAGAAAAGTAAAATAAGAAACCAAGGGTAACGAAGGATATCCCGAATTTAATAGAAGAAAGACGAAACAATTAGATGAATTTTAGGGATATAAAACTGTATAGCAAAAATATAATATGTGCGGAAGGTGGTATCATTATAATAATATGCAGGGAAAGTGGTTAGATGGCAAGAATATATAGGAAACTTATATGCAGGACAAGAACTAGCAGAACTAGAACAGTAATCAGACACTAATAAAAATGACTTGACATATCCCATAGTTAGAGATGAGTATGAATTAGCATTAAAGGGCCTGACAAATCGTAAAGCACCGGGTTTAGATAAGAAGCAAGCAGAAAGTCTAAAAGCCGCTAAACATCCAGTAACAGAACGTCTCTTCCAACTTGTAAGCTATATGTATGAGACAAGCGAAATACCTAAATATTTCAAACGTAACATCACAATCACTCCACAAAAAAAGAGGCGCGGATAGATGTGAAAATTTTTGAACAATAAGTTTGACAGCACACATATCTAAAATAATAACTAGAATTCTACAAAGACGGATGGAAAAACGGGCTGAAGAAATACTAGGAGAACTTCAATTTTGGTTTAGAGGAACGCGTGAGGTTATTTTAGCTCTGAGGGTGATAATGGAGAAAACAATCGAAAGGGGAGAAAGCGTGTATATAGGATTTGTAGATCTGGAAAAAGCATTGTAAAATAGATAGAAGCAAATGTTTGAAATACTCAAAAAGGTTGGAATGAGTTTTAGGGATAGACGGATAGTACATAGCTTATACAAAGAGCAAATAGCGGTAGTAGAATTAGAGCAGGAACGTAGGAAAGTACATATTAAGAAGGGGTGAGATAGAGATGTGCCCTAGCCCCGTTAATACTTAACTTGCACATAGAAGGACAATGAATGCTGTGACATGCAAGAATACATTTCGAATTATAATGCAGGGACAAGGGATTGATATGTTTCAATTTGCAGATGATATAGCGGTGTTACCATTTAGCAAGCAAAAGGTTAGAAACTGTTCTTAATGAAATGGAAACAGTTCTAACAGAGAGATACCGTATGAAAATTAACAAAAATAAAACTAAAGTACCAGTATGTAAAGGAGGAGGAAATAAATAAAAAAACAGAATACAAATAGGAAGCGAGAACTTACAAGAGGTAAAGGATGTTTGCTACTTAAGAAGTCAAATAACGCAAAACAGGAAAAGTGCAAATAATATAAAACAAAGATTAGCACAAAGCTGTGCTATGTTTAAAAAAAAAGCAACTACTATATTCAAAGACAACAAACATAGAAATAAGGAAGAGATTGCTGAAATCATTTTTGTGGAGCACAGAACTGTACGGCTATGAAATTTGGACAGTAGAAGAACGAGGACAGAAAAAAATTAGAAGCCTTTGAAATGTGGTGCTTCAGATGTATGATGAAGATATCATGGACAGACAAAGTTAAGAATGAAGAGCTTCTAAAAATGGTAGGGGGAAAAAAGAAATATGTTGAAAACGGTAAAAAAAAATAGGAAATATGTATGATAAGTCACATACTAAGGCATGAGGGAATAGTGCGTTATATATTAGAAGCAGAGATGGGGAAAAAAGAGGAAGATGCTACCTATCGTAGACTATGTAGACCTATGTAGACTATCGCACACAGATAGTCAAAATATAGGCTGTGGGAGTTTCAGGGAAATGTGTAGACTAGCTCAGAATAGATATCAATGGAGGTATGCGTCCAACCAATTCTAAGACGGAAAACCTAAGGACGAAAAAATAATTTTACTTAAACCTCATGATTATTATAAACAAATACAAGTGTTGGTTTTGCAACATTATAATTAATGTTGATTGTGCAAAAGGATTTATTGAAAACTATTAATTCGGCAAATGTCTAAGTGTTGGTAGGTGCAGGTTGCTAAATCCCCTTCACATGTCACTGAATATTGGTGAAATATCGTATATATTTAGAAAACAATAGAAGAGGAACCCTGCTGTATATAACAAGAAAGACCAGCTGCTATGTTCGTAGACAACAAACATATAAACAAGAAAAAGCTTTTGAAAACAGCACAGTACGGTTATGAATTAGGGACAGCAGGAGAATCAGACAAGAAAAACGCAGAAGTCTTTGGGGAATGTCGTGGTTCAGATGTATGATGATAATAGCAAGGGAAGATACAGTTAATAATAAAGAGTCTACAAATAGCAGGGGAAGGATATCTGTGGAAAACAAAATAAATTGGAGAAATAGAGGGACAGGATACGTTCTAAAGCATTTGGGGGATAGTGCGCGATATATTACAAGCAGAAATAGGAAAAAGATAGGTAGAGGTAGACATAGAACAGGCTATTACAAGCAGGTAGTGAAGGATGTAAGATAATTTCAGGAAAATGTGTAGGTTAGCTCAGAACGGGAAACAATGGAGGTACGCGTCTAACCAGCTTCAAGACTGAAGACCTAATGATGATGCTGATGATTTAAGAAACATTTAATAAAAAAATGTATGTTTACGTATGAGTTGTTTCGGGTAGAAAATAAAATTTTTAGAAGCATTTGAATTTTTGTGTCTCAAGGTGCAACCTCTCCTACTTGTTTTGTAACTGTTATAAAAAAATAATTGTGAGTAAAATAGTTCCCTTTTCAGTATTGTTAATTACTTTATTTGTTTAATTTTTTTTAACTAAGTGTTTATTTCTGTATGTTAGACGCAATACTCTTTACTTTTTGATTAATTCTTTGAAAGTACGTGTTTTGTATTACTGCTGAAAAAATGTTCTTTACATTACAATGTGTGTTTACTTTTTATATATCTATTATGTTCAATAATTTTAGGAGTATTTATGTATGGTGACCGGGAACAATAGAGTTGGAAAGGGCGGCAAAACAGTGTTGCAAGCAACGAATAGTTAAATTCGGACTAAAATGACAAAAATATTTATAAAAATAGTTTTTAAGTACTTATTGTATAGTATACCTAATGAAATTTATATTATGTCAGTAACAATGTATTTAGAGTTCCAAAACAATTTTTAAATTAAGGCGCCATGATTCTTAAGGTCAGCATCCAGGTATCCTCATCATCATCATTTTGTTATCGACCTTACTTAAGGTCGGATGACGCAGCTCTAACTTCTTTTCTATTCTGTGCTAATCTCAAAAGCTCTACATACCCTTCACACCTAAATTTCTAATAATTTGACTAATATAGTTTGGTCTAGGTCTTCCTATATCCTTCTATCTTTTTCCTATCCACCTGGCGCTACATAGATATTAGCAACCTGATGGTTGTTAAAGAACTCTAACATGTTTACATGATTACCATTTATAAGGAAATGAAATATAACCTGGTTATCCGCTTCAAAAAGGAAAAGTGTTAAATTATATGTTATGGTAAGGCTTAAGCAACGAATCGCTGCCAACATGCCAGACCGCTACCTAATTGTGAGTTATGCCATGGTGACGTTTATTAAATTATGTTATGGTAAGGCTTAAGCAACGAAACGCTACCAACATGCCAGACCGCTAACCAATTGTGAGTCATGTCCTGGTGACATTTAGTTAACTGATTTTATTTTTCTTTTGTTTTGTTTTCGAACTTACTTAAAGTCGGTTTGACGCAGCTCTAAATTCTTTTCTATTCTGAGCTAGTCTAAAAAGGTCTACATACCCTTCACAACCTACATCTCTAA
Organism: Platerodrilus igneus; assembly: GCA_036346225.1. Lineage (NCBI taxonomy): Eukaryota > Metazoa > Arthropoda > Insecta > Coleoptera > Lycidae > Platerodrilus > Platerodrilus igneus. The sequence continues at coordinate 2,687,193 of JARFIW010000929.1, read as the reverse complement.
TAATTTGACTAATATAGCTTTGTCTAGGCCTTCCTACTCTATTTTTATTTGGTAGTCTATAATCTAAGACTTTACTAAATAGTCCCTCATGTCTTAACTGGTGCCCTATCATTCTATCTCTCCTGACCTTCAATTGTTTCCACATACAGGGATCCTCACCTATCCTTCTATAAACTTCCTCGTTTGTTACTCTATCTGTCCAACTAATCTTTAACATTCTCCTATAACACCAAGTTTCAAAAGCTTCTATCTTTTTCTTATCTACTTCTTTAGTTGTCCAAGTCTCACTACCGTATAGTAGAACGCTCCATACGTACGACTTTAAGAAACTTTTTCTATTATCTAAACTAATACTCTTAGCTATTAGTAAGTTTTTCTTTTTTAAAAACATTTTTCTAGCTTGAGCTATTCTAGCTACTATATCCCTTCTGCTACGTCCATCTTTTGTAATTATACTACCTAAATAGCAAAATTCATCTACCTCCTCTAACTTGGTATTACCTATTTTTAATTTTGGTTTAGAACTAGGCTGTAACTCACTTGTCATTATCTTTGTCTTTACTGAGTTAATTCTCATACTATAGTTACTCCGTAGTATCTCATCTAAAATATTTAAAAACTCTCCTAATTTTTTTCTAGACTCTGCTATAATGGCTATATCATCTGCAAAACGTAACATGTCTATTTTCTGTCCCTGTACACTAATACCTATCTCTTTTCTCTCTAGCTAAGTTTAAAGCTTCCTCAATATAAACATTAAAAATCAAGGAGACAGTATACAACCCTGTCTAACACCATTTCTAATCTTAGCTTCCTTTTCTATTTCATCCAATCTAATTACTACGCTTTGGTTTTTATATAGACTGTAAATAATTTTTCTATCCCTATGAGAGATTCCTATTTTTTGCAAAACCCTGAACATAACAATCCAATTAACCCTATCAAATGCTTTTTCTAAATCTACAAACGCGAAATGAGTTTTTTATTTTTGTAACCTTTTTCGATAATTACCCTAATCATTAGTATCGGTTCTCTAGTCCTCTGTTTTACGAAAACCATATTGGTCTTCGCCTAAATAATTCTCAGTCAAAGCTTCTACTCTATTTTTAATTATTATTGTTAGTATTTTGGAAGCATGAGAAGTTAAACTAACCGTTCTAAAATTCTCACACCTATCAGCTCCTGACTTTTTTGGGATTGGGATAATAATATTTTTTTCGAAATGTATTGGAACCTCACCTGTGTCATATATTACTTTTACTAGTTCATATAATCTATCTAAAGTTTTCTGACTTGCATATTTTATTAATTCTGCGGGAATATCGTCTATCCCTGGCGCTTTATTTATTTTAAGATTCCGAACAGCTCTATCAAATTCCTCTCTTAATATTGAGAACCCTATTTCTACATCCACTTCTTGGTCGTTTTCTAACTCATCCATATCGTCTCCCTTATATAAATCTTCTAAATATCTTTTCCATCTATCTGCTACCTCAACTTTATTTATATCCTACGTCTTCAAAATTATTAACCATCTTACTATGTGTGAAAAATTATAAAAAGAATTAGCTATTAGTATTGAATATGAAAATTCACGTTTACTCACAGTAAAACAATATAACCTACAAAACTGACAATTTTTTAATATATCTTATTATAATTTTAAATTTAAAATAAACATTTTAACTTTTTAAATACAATCAAGTGCATTTTTTCATACAAGCGAAGGAGGTAAGCCTATTTTCGTATTTTTAATATAAAGCAATATTTTTCTCTATTTCAAAATATATAAAATAAGAGCTAGTTGCAGTTTTTTAGTTCATAATCGTCATTTTTATTAGCACCCGATATATCAATTACCAGAAGGGTTTCCTATTTGTTACGATCGTACTGTACTCAGGGAATAAAATAAATAAACTTAATTATATTTAGTTGTGAGAAAACGAAGGAGTTATAGATGCAAATTACTTTTGTCTCAAAGTAGGAAACAATTTTTAAGAGTTTTGTTTAACAATCTCTAAAATTCGAATACGAATTCACAACTGAAAAATCAGCACCTGTTACTTTACCATAAACTTTAAATTTCCAAATAAATTTTAACCAACGCATCTTGAATTTGTTGTTCTAAGATTAAACCTAAGTGTTTTCTATAAAAATCTGTATAATACAAGATAGGCTGATCAATATCAGAAGCGCATGCAAACATTGCCATTGCATACATACTTTTAAGCGGTTTGGGATTGCTTTGCTTCCGCCGGGACATTGTTTACAGTTCCATTCAAAACAAAAACATTTTCTTTAAAAGCCGTTAGAACCTAGCAACACAACACAAAAGCACATTAAAACACTCGACAACAACAAAACACAAATTGGACAAATTCATTTTAAAGTAATGTAAAGTCCTAACACCCATTCTCACGTTATGCACACGTGAGTTTGACAGTTGTTGCGCGCTAAGAAACACGATAACATTACTCTTTAAGCGTCAACAAACAACTGACTGCTGCTAAAATGAGTCACCGAATTCGAATGGAATACCTCAATGGATTGTTGCTTGTAGTGTAGATGTTAAAGCGCGGGCGCGTACTACACAGACGCAAGAAAGACGACGGTTCTTACATACACAATCGTTATCGTAGTACATAATTCCGTAGTAAATTAAATATGTAGAATTTTTAGTTGTTTATTTGGGGGTGCTTACACAAACCTAAAGGTATTTAATAGTTTTCGGTTTCCGATTTGAAAGTGTTTATTGGTGAAGCAATATCTTCTGCAGTACTTTTAACTGTTTAAAATATAAATTTGCAGAACGCAACAATTACTCTTCGTACATAAATTACATTATTTTTACATCAATGAGAAGATTGAGAAGTGCTTTTCTTACACGTAAGTACATGCCAACATTACACAAAATGCCGATTATGAAGTGAAAATATTTCCGAAACCTAACTACAAGAAACAACAGAACAACGCCATATCTTTTAAGGTCCAAACGAAAATTCCTGGTGCACCTGATTAAGGAAACAGGACGGTGACGGATTCCATTGAGGTAGTATAATAGGAAGCGCTATCATAATACTTTTCTTAATGAGAAAAAAGTATCAAGAGGTGTCGCTAAGTGGTGTAACACCCAAGAACATTTTTAAATTAATCCAAATTTCAAATAATATTTTCGGCCAATCACAAACAATCTTATCTAAAATGTAACCTATCACTGACCAGAATTAAGATATTTATCCCCAATCTTAGTTTGACTTTGGGTGACAATTGACACTTTAAATGAACATAACCTATCAACTGATATCTAGCATTCCGTGAAATTTAAAAGATTTTAAATTAAGGCGCCAAAGGAAATGCTAGTTTGTTCTAGAGAATTCGAAACCGGAAGTGACGTAATAATATGTAATTTTTTGTGATATCTATAAAAATATTAACAGAAAATACTTTAGAATATTGCAGAATAACTTAAATTTAAAATAGGGTAGTTTCAATTAGCAATGGAAATAATAAAAGTGGATTTAAACCATTAACCTAAAAGCACATGTAGGGATGATGTACGATTGTGAAATATTTAAGATTTTTGATTGGCTAGAACAGTCATGTGATCAAAGGCATATAAATATGGGAAGTGAAAAAATTAAGACACACGACACACAAAGCCTCGCCAAGACACAAAGACAAAAGATATGAAAGAAGATACGAAATGAAAACTAACTAGCCCAAGGCTAGTGTGGGGTAGACGGCAATGTCGTGTAATAGTATTGGTTATATGGCCATGTAAATTAAATCAATGGTTAGTGAACAGAGCTAATAAATTAGTATGTTTATTACGGGAAGAATAGTGAATTTAAGTAGTGGATAAAGAACACATAAGTTCGGCTCGTAAAGGAACAGTAAATCGTAATAAATTTAAGTATAATCAAAAAACGAAACGGTTCAGCTGTAAGGCGGTTAATGGTAGAAAGTGCAGAACTATTAACTGCAAAGAAAATGATACTTAACCACACCTATATGGTTCATTATTGGTTGATTGTGGAAGTTCGGATTTTGGAAGTTCGATTCCAAGCCAAGTTGGTACAAGAGTAGAGCAATATCAAGAGTTTTGAGCACAAAATTTATCAACACCCGTGTTAAGCATTATCAACCCTGGTGAGGATAAGTTACCTAGGGGGTATTGTAGAGAGTGGAGCAACAGTGGGTATTGCATACCCGAAACAGGTATTGAGTGAATCTTTGCATAAATGGTTCGAGAGAACGGATGTGTATATGCATGCATACACGTGGGGTTGTAAGTATGAACTTTTATATAATTATACATATGATTTTACACGAATATGTTAAGTTGCTAGATTAGGATTATAATTTTTGGACATTATTATTACCGTTACCAATTATTATTACGAATTTTGTGTAAACTATCAAGAGTTATTGGCTATGTTTAAGTTGAAGCCAATTTGTTTTAACTGTAGAATTTGCAGTGCTTAGTACAATATATAACCACCAGGCTTAAAGTAACTTTTAATTTGGTAAGAGATATTGCTTTTATTTCATTCAAGAATGTCGATATAGATAATGTATATAGTTATATCACTATATTAAAGGTTATTAAATTCAGTACTTGATACAAATGTTGATATATATATATATATATATATATATATATATTGCTGTGATAAGGGGTTGCTTAAGGGTGCACGGTATAGCAAAGATAGTTCGGGAATGAGTAATTAAGATAGTCAGCAGAAAACTACACTTATTTAAGGAGATAATTAAGAAATAGACATAGTTTGTAGATAGTAAGTAGTCAACACCCTGTATATAGAGTAGAGATAATTTTGAGCGACGCAGGTAAACTTAGGAAGACGCATAGTCGGCGTAGGAATGTGAAATAAATGTATTAAGTAGATAGTAAATAATAAATACCCTGTAAATAAAGTTTAGTTAATTTAGGTAAGACAAATGAGGATATTTTTCAGTGGAAGCACGCGTATATTTGATAAAGTGTAATTAGACACGCATTAACAAGAAGAGTTCCAGGCGATTAAATAAATACGGATATAGAAAGAAAGTTTCAGGTAGCTAATATAAATGCGTACGAAGATCTAACCATGTGATAAGTGAAATGATTAAAAATTGCGTGAAACATATGTAAACATGGAAATATAAAGTCGGGTTACATCAGTTGTTTATAGAAAAGCAGGTAATCTATCAAAATACAATATGTTGACAATCGAAGACAGCTGCAGGCAGGTTGTTATTATGGGAAAATGTCGAGCATTGCATCAGAAACGGCTCGTAATGAAATTATTTGATTGGTCCGGGACAACGACAAGTTCTAGATCACACCCACAGTTGGAGTGGGAATTCGAAATGATATTAGCAAGCTCCGTGTTAAGAAAGTCAGTTTTAAACTCAATCAAGGCCGAAGTGCATTGCCATGAAACAGAGTAGTACGCGATATGTATAAGAGTGAAAATTAAATAAGTGAAAATATGATTACAATTGCCGTTTAAACGTGAGTATGTTTTTAATGAATTTATTGTAAACTAAGACATAGAAATAATAGGGCTTCGATTTCTGGTTCTGATTCTGATGTCTGGGGAAAATAAAATACAAATTAGAGGTCTGATGTTAAGAAAAATACAGTAATGCAATTTAAATGTCAAGGGAAAAAGAAGAATAATAATAATCTTGAAGTACAGGGGTGAAACGAGCTGCAATTTTAAGTCTGGGGCAAGAATGATGAAAGTTTAAGAATTGAAGTAAATTGGGGTATATGATGTAATGGTGCTGATCATTAGTGTAATAATTGGAATGGAATCCAGAATTGGGGAAGATCAATTTTAGTGGGAGCGTCGATGTGAAAAGATAAAACCAGGTCAGAGATTTTTAGTTATAAGATATTTGTTTTTTTTCTATATGGAGTATTATTTGTTTTTATATTGAATTTGCTAAATTACTATAGGTTTGTGAACAAGTCAACAAGAAAGGTTGCTTACTATATGAATGAATAATGAAAAAAACAGGTTTGGAATATTCCACGCTTTGTTCCTAAGGGTAGTAAATGTTCTTTGGTGACTTTGGGGATTTTTGAGTATCAATTAGATGGTTATTAATAAATGAAATGTAGAAGAAAGGTATTACAAATAATTTCAAAAGCTGTATATAACATATTAGTTTCATTATACAAAATCTAAATTTACTGAATTTTATAATTGCAAATAAATGCTAGCCAAGGTCAAAGATTTAAATAGTAGAAAGACGGAGTCACAAATTGAATAGAGAAGAGATAACGCGCAAGGCGGTAACATATTGAATTTTGTCATTGGTTCTAAAGAGTTGTTTAAAGATAACGTCCAGTTTGATAGTGATATTAAGAAAACAGCTGGAGGAGGAAATAACTACATTTAATAGTGAATGTTAAAATGGTGGTGCAATAATTTAATATCATAGCAAATAAAGATATCGAACCAAAGTTAGAGCACCATAATAGTTCTTTTAATAATACAGCAAGTAAATATAGCGTCCAAAGTAGGGGCTCGATAAAACGTAAGTATTACAGCAAATAAATATGTCTACCCAACGAAGGGGCTCGAGTATCCAATAGTACAGCAATAAATATGGTCGCCCAAAGTAGGGGCACGATATTATAGAGAGTATATACAGCAAATAAAAATGTCTACCCAAGTAGGGGCACGACAATATTACAGCAATATATATACATATATATATATATATATATATATATATATATATATATATATATATTACAGTTACAAGGGGTTTGTTGAAATACAGTTAGGTTCAGATACCTTGTAAACTTTTGGGTAAGTTAACTCACCGGTATCGGTTTCAGAATTCTAGGCCTATCCACCCTGGGACATGTCCATGTACTCTCCGCTGTAGAGTAGCCGAGGCGTTTGAGGAAAGTAGAGTAAAAACTATTGGAATAGGTAAGTGGACCCTTGTATTGCAATTTTGAACCATAATAAGTGATATAAAGTTGGCACTCGATTATACGTGTATTAGGTAACTCGTTCCTTGTTTCTTTGACGGCTACATCGGTCAGGGAAGAAGGGCGAAGTGTTACAGTGGGCATTCAATATGACGATTTGCCAGAATCGTATTCGATTAAATTCTATTGAGGAGCCCAATTCCAGTTGTTACGTATCAGATGCTCTTCGCTAGCGGTAGCGATAATAGTCATGGAACAAGTTCCGTCGCTGCATATCTTTCAAAAATCTAAAAAATATAAACAATAAATCAATTATTCTATTATCAAGCAACCGGAATTTATGTTATCGTACTAGCAATTGCCATTCCGAATAGACCTGCACCTTAAAGAAGTTCTAGACTACTAGAACGGTGGAATGGCTTGCGCGTTCCAGTGATCCAAAGAGCCAAACTACAGGTCCAAGCAAAGTAGTAGGTGCCTTAGTGAAAAACCGGACAGGTCCCCGAAAGAGAGAAGCAGCTTTTTCGGTACTTAGAGTTGCAGAGATTATAGGGGTCGGAATGGAAATCTAAGACAACACTACTGCGATGTGGAAGGCAACGGGAATCCACCACATTACTTCCAAGTACACAGCGTACTTAAGTTGTTATTAAAGATGACGACATCCTCTGGGGTAAAAAAATCCGGAGTTAAAATAGTTCCCCATTCGGATCTCTGGGAGGGGATAACTTCAGGGAATGTTATCGGAAAGTATAAAAAAAGAGTCGTGAACATTCTGCGAGTTGGAGCGTGGAATGTCAGAAGTATGAAGCAAGTAGGTAAGCTAGAGAACTTGAAAATTGAAATGGATAGGTTAGCATTAGACATAGTAGGGATTAGCGAAGTTCGATGACCAAAGGCGGGGGATTTTAGGAGCGGAGACTTTAGGGTAATTCATACAGGATCAGAGAAAGAAAATTCGGGTGTGGGGATAGTTATGCGAAAAAAGATAGGACAACGTGTAGAAAACTACTTACAAAAGAACGAAAGAGTACTCATGGTTAGATTAAAATCTAAACTGATAAATACAGTAATAATACAAGTATACATGCCCACCTCTAGCTACAGTGACGAAGAGGTAGAAGCGATCTACAAAGATATCGAAGACATACTAAGATACGTAAAAGGTCATGCACATTTAATAATTCCGGGAGATTTTAATGCAGTAGTGGGTAAGGGTAGGGAAGAAGCGGTAGTAGGTTTATTTGGTTTAGGCACGAGAAATGACAGGGGAAAAAGGCTGGTAGAATTTTGCGACAAAAACAATGTAATCATATTATTTCAACATCATGCTAGAAGGCTATGCCCGTGGAAGATGCCAGGAGATATAGGAAGATATCAAATAGATTTCATCCTTGTTAGACAACGGTTTAGGAATCAAGTAATCGACTGTAGAAGCTACCCAAAGGCAGATATAGACACTGACCACAACATCGTAATTACGAAGACCGCACTTAAATTTAAAAATTTGAAAAAAAGAAACTGAGAAAGACACTTTGATTTTGAGAAACTAAAAGATAAAGATATCCACGAAAAATTTGAAAAAAGTCAAACGAATTGTTGAAAGATATCAAGAAAATTTCTGATACTAAGGAAGTAGAAACAGAATGGAATAACATTAAGTCCAGCTGAGATATGGCGGCCAGAGATACTCTGGGGTATACACAAAAACAAAATAAGAAACCATGGATAACAAAGGATATCCCGAATTTTATACACGAAAGACGAAAATACAAAAATAGGTCAGACGAAACACAGGAAAACAAAGATACAAAGCCATTAAATGGGAAATTATTCGCAAATGCAGGAAAGCTAAAGAACAGTGGATTGATGAAAAGTGCAAAGAGGTACAAACTAAGATGAAAATAGGAAAGGCAGACGAAGCATACAAACTAATGAGAATGACTTTTAGAGATATAAAACCATATAGCAAAAAATATAAGGGACGCGGAAGGATACTTTATTATATAAACTGTAGTTAAAGTGGTTAGATGGTAAGAATATAAAGCGAATTTATATGCAGTAGAGGAACTATCAGCATAGAACAGAAATAAGACATTGAAAATGATGACGGGATATTCTATACTTCGAGATCAGTTTGAATTAGCATTAAAGGGTCTGAAAAATGGTAAGACGCCGGATACAGATAAGATGCAAGCAGAAACTCTAAAAGCCTCTAGCCAAGCAGTAACAGAACGACTCTTCCAACTTGTAAGCAATATGTATGAGACATGCGAAATTCCCAAAGGTTTCAAAAGTAACGTCATAGTAGCTATACCAAAAAAGAGAGGCGCGAATAGATATGAAAATTTTCGAACAATAGGTTTGATAGCACACATGTCAAAAATATTAAATAGAATTTTACAAAGACGAATGAAAAAACGAGTTGAAAAAATACTAGAAGAAGATCAATTTGGGTTTAGGCGAAACAGGAGAACACGGGGAATCTTTCAGCTTTGAGGGTGACAATGGAGAAAATAATAGAAAAGTGGGAAAGCGTGTATATAGAGTTTGTAGATCTGGACAAAGCATTCGACAATGTAAAATGGAAAAAAGTGTTCGAAATACTCAAAAACAATAAAATGAGTTTTGAGAATAGACGGATAGTACATAACTTATACAAAGAGTAAACAGTAGTATTAGAATTAGAGCAGGAACGTAGAGAAGCAAATATTAGGAAAGGGGTGAGACAGTGATGTGGCTTATCCCTATTAATTTTTAACTTGTACATTGAAGAGGTAGTGAATAGTGTCAAATGCAGGAAGACATTTGGAATTACTATGCAAGGACAAAAAATTGATATGCTTAGATTTGCAGATGATATAGCGATATTAGAATCTAGCAAAAAAGAGTTAGAAGCTGCTTTTAATGAAATGGAAATAGTTCTAACAGAGAAATGTGGTATCAAAATTAACACAAAAAAAAATTAAGTTCTAGTATGCGAAGGAGGGGAAAATAGATCAAAAACAAGAATACAAATAGGTAACGAGAACTTACAAGAGTTTAAGGATTTCTGCAACTTACGAAGCCAAATAACGCAAGATGGGAATAGCGCAAAAGATATAAAACAATAATTAGCACTTGGTCGTGCTATATTTAACAAGAAAAAGCAACCGCCGTGTTCAAAGACAACAAACATGGGAACAAGGAAAAGATTGCTTAAAACATATGTGTGGAGCACAGTATTGTACGGCTGTGAAGCCTGGAAAGTAGGAGAAGCGGACAAGAAATGTGGTGCTACAGACGTATGATGAAGATATCATGGACAGAGAAAGTTAAGAAAAAAGAGGCGCTAGAAAAGGTAGGGGAAAAAAGAAGTATGTGGAAAACAGTAAAAAATAGGAGAGATAGGATGATAGGCCACATACTAAAACATGAGGGAATAGTGCGGTATATATTAGAAACAGAGATAGGAAAAAAAGAAGTGGATGTAGACCTAAGTTAGACTATTGCACACAGATAGTGAAAGATGTGAGATGTGAGAATTTCAGGTAAATGTGTAGGCTAGCTCGGAATAGAAATCAACAGAAGTACACATCCAACTAGTCCCAAAATGGAAAAACTAACAAAGAAAAAAAGAACTGTACTTCAACATGATGATTATTATAAACAACTACAGGTATTGATCTTGCAATATTCTCAACTAATGTTCATTGTGCGAAAAGATTTACTGGAAAACTATTAATTCGGCAAATGTGTTGGGGATTCCTCGGCAGCCACAGGCTGCTTAACCCCCTTTGCATACCACTGAATCTCGGTGGAATAGGACATATAATTAGAAAACCATAGATGGGGAACCAAGCTGTATATACGCTATTGTGGAAATTTCAGGGAACTGTGTAGGCTAGCTCAGAACATAAATAAGTGGAGGCACGCGTCCAACCAGCTTTAAGGCGCAAAACCTAATGACAAAAAAATAAGTGCACTTAAATCTGATGATTATTATAAACAAGTACCGGTGTTGGTTGTGAAATATTTTCAACTAATGTTGATTGTGAAAAAGGATATATTGGAAACACTATTAATTCGACAAATGTTCAAGTGCAGGGGGAACTTGGCATCCGTAAGCTGCTTACCCTCTTCTCATACCCTACATGTGATTTTCTAATGCTCCACCAGAAGGTACTACATTGACCAGGAAGCGAGTTTTTTTTATCTGGAAAATTTGGAATTTTGCCGATCCCTTGCTGTTCCAAGCAATGTAGGGATTTTTAACGTGCGTGACAACACTCACACACGGTACCTCCATTTTACCTCTCATCCGAACGAGGGTGTATTTTTGTGAAAAATGTTTGTCCAACATTTTTCAAGCGGACCTGTCGGGATTCGAACCCGCGACCTTGGCGTAGTAGTCACACACATATTACTACGCCACGGAGCCTCCCCCTCTTCTCATACCACTGAATATCGAAGAAATAGGGTATATAATAGTAAAATAACAGAAGGTGATCGAACTGCATATAACAAGAGAGAACATCGGTTATGTTCAAAGACAACAAGCATAGAAAGAAGAAGAAAATTGTTGAAAGCATATATGTGGAGCACAGCATAGTACACCTATGAAATAGGGGCAGTAAGAAAAGCAGACAGAAAGAGATAGAAACCTTCTGGAATGTTGTGTTTCAAAATTTTTAATGACGAGTAAAGCCGGGCCTTGCAGAAGTGATTTTAAATACCTGAATTTGTCTATTGGCGACAATTCCGGGTTAGTATTTATGAGGAAGTCGTATAAATCAATAAAACCTCTGAACATAGAGATATCGCCCCCCAAGTAGGGGACCTTCAACGAAGGTAAATTTATTTTTGATTTTGGGTGAGCGGCAGAAATAACAGCGCTAACTTCTGGCAGTTTAGATTCACAAAGTTTCATTTTGGTTGTCCTGATTAAAAAAAGGAACGATCAAATGCTTTTCTGATTTTATCTTCAACCTCAAACAAATTCTTCTTAATCTTCTTTGGGTATTAAACCACTCATAGTTTTTAAAATTATCTTTATTAACGTTTCGATCCATAACCTAGGATCGTTTTCAAAATAATAAAAACTTCAAGTTTGACATTTATGTAGGTAGCATTGCAAGTTTTTCCTGGGTTTTCCTTGCGATATTAACATGAAATACAGCCTACATACATGATTTCTATTTATACATACAATAACTAATTATATAACAATAAGCATATTAACTAGAAAACCATCATTTCGGCAAATATCTAAGTGTTGGGGAATCTTGGTAGCCACAGGTTGCTTAACCCCCTTCACTGAATCTCGGTGAAATAAAACATAAAATTAGAAAACAATAGAAGGGAAGCATGATGAAGCATATTAACAACCCCTGTAAAACAGCATTGGTATCTGACAAGTGTAAACCCGCCATAGGGTCGCCTCAGATCCATATACAACCTTCATAGAACAACATTGGTATCTGACAAATGTAAACCCACCATAAGGTTACCTCAGAACAATGTTAAAATCTACCAAAGAGGTAGCCTAAATCATAATGATTTCCCCTTCAAAATAAATATAAAAAAACGACTACTTAAGCCTTTTAATAATGCAATTGCACACTTCTTTAATAACCATCCTCTAAATTGTATAAATAGAAACATGTTAAAAAATGTTTTCCAATTCCCAAGTTATTGAATTTTTACAATAAAAATTAATCAGCTGATTTCACGTTAAGCGTATTGGCTACCTAAAAAAGTCGGTCCCAGGCCGTAACACAAATTGAAGGCAATTATTCATTTAAATTTTTAAAATTTTTGCTTAGTGTACTCAAACCAAATATTTCAAACATTAAGTCACCTTCAATTTGTGTCATAAATGTCAAACTTGAAGTTTTTATTATTTTGAAAACGATCCTAGGTTATGGATCGAAACGTTAATAAAGATAATTTTAAAAACTATGAGTGGTTTAATACCCAAAGAAGATTAAGAAGAATACTAAACAAACCACAACAAACATCCAGGGAGTATTCTCAAACAAATCTTCCGCGTTTTTATCCGTGGTGATCAAGAAGTTAATGTTATTGTGACTTTGATAGAAGGCCTCTTCTAATTGAACCATATGCTCAAGGTGCGATTTAAATAAATTATGATATTCGACATTAGAAACAGCCGAATTGCGCGATTTTTTGTATCTTTTGAAAACTTTAATAAGGTTCGTGGCTTCGAGCGGTCCTTTTAAAAAGACTCTTTGAACTTTAACAAATTTAGTTTTTATTATACAGAAATTAATTGGAATTTTGATAAACTTGAATAATTAGTCTAAGTCGAAATACATTAATTAATTTTAAATATGAGCTATCTACGAACTGTAATGTGAAAGCTGAACGTTTGATGAACTGACTGCGAGTGGAGCTCCCGGGCCTTTGATAATCTCCCTAACCCCTCACAGTTCTGTGGGAACTTGCAGACCTAATGTCTGCTTACACTTGACTCTATTCATGATACATAGTTGCTATCGTAAATCTATTCATAACTACTTTGTTGCGAGCTTACTTCTGCGTAATTTCGGTGCGTGACTTCCTACGACCGTCTGTGACCTGACATCTGCAGTGTCACTTATCCTTGTGCTACTTTGTAGCGCTTCCGTTCCCATGAACGTTTATAAACTGAAATAAATTGTAATAAATTGTCTTTCATGACATTGTTGCACATTTCCTAATATTTCTAATAACTTCTTAATTATTAGTTTCTTTTGTATATATCAAATGGGGGATTACATAACTCGCCTATCGTGAAAATTTCAACTTTTGAAGTTTCTCTGCTATTTTAAATAAAAACTAAAGCTCAAATTTTCTTAAAAATTTTATAGAAAATTAGTTCTGCAAAATGTTTTCAAGCTTTATCAATTTAGGCACAAATTAATAATCGTAGGTATATGTAAATAGATGTGAATACAAACAAAGTAATGAACTTTGTACAAACACGATGACTAATGGGAAGAATGCAATTCAAGTAATATAACATTTGCATTATCAAGACAATATGTTTGATAGCACAAACTTGACCTCAGGTAAATGATTAAAAATTATGTTTTAAATTATAGTACTAATATCTGCTACTGGTAATATCCGAGTTGACAAGGATCAAAACTTGAATGTTGAATACATAAAAGAATACTCAGGAGAGAAAAGCGGGAGTATAACCAAACAGATATTAAACAAAGGCGACCTTCCATATTCTTACCTGATGTCCAGTTAGGGCAGTGAAGATTCTTGGATCCAAAACAGTTATTACTACACTCAAAAAATAATACAAAGCGGTGAGGTAGTCCTATACGGGGACTTACCTCCGAAACAGAAAATTATTGACCAAGTGGTGACAATAGACTGTGTTAGACCGCGAGTTACATATCCCTCAAACTAATATATATGTATATTCAAATGAAACTATTAAGTCTTAAGAAATAGATTGTTACATTGTATAATTGAAGGACACATTATAAAAGTTAATGAAAGTTTATAAACCAGACTTGAGAACGGAAACAGTTACTTTGTATTCTAGACGTAATATGATACTGCAGGTGCAGGTCACAATAGGTTATAAAACAGCAATTATTAGAATTAAGATTATTAAAATGTAATACTTTGTATTGTATCAAGAAATAGCAGACATGAGATCTGCATTTCCCACAAGTGATGTAAGAGCAGGAATAGCATAAATACCCTCAAGAGCCCAAGATGGCCAGTCAGTCTCGAGCTTCACAACTTTAACATTGTTGGTTGTTCAAGCTACTCATCCTAGTTTTAATTGATTTAAGAACATAACGTGCCTGGTTTTTGAAACCATTTGTAATTTCTGTTTAAATAAAATTGGTAGAAGGATTTTTTGGAAGAAAGCCTTTTTAAAAAGAAGCTCCAAGAGGCCCAAAACCTATCTGGCGCAGTCGATTGTAGAATTCCAGAAGGGCGCTAGCGAATCAATAATCGAGGAACTGGTGGTCGTGAATTTTAATTCTTTATCTGGAACAAAAACCAACCAATTTATTAGTATTTATTACTATTATTTCTGAAAAAATTTACTCAGCAAAGTCTGAAATTTATTTCAACAAAGGTGTATAATTATAAAATAATTCTTTGTACCATTTTATTACAACAATTATTATTCAGAAAAATCTGAAACCTTGATTCTAATCAATTTTATAACCACTTACAAGGTTTATAATTAAACACTTTCATTGCAACAAATTAACGAAGATATATAATTACAAACATTTTATGTACTGTATTATTGCAACAATTTAATTAAATAATTATTTGGCAGAAGTTTGAAACCGATGTAATTATAACCAAGGTTATTATAGTTACACACAATATACGTAACGATAAGTGATTCTTTAAATAACCTTAATACAAACTAGAATGAAAAATAACTCTTAATTTATAGAAACAATAAACTCTAAAAACATGAAACTGTATCTTCAATTCCCTTAAATGACGGAAACTTGGCACTATTAGGTAGTTGCATTACTGCTTGCGAAACATTTTTTAAATCTTTTTATAAACAAGGTGACGTCGAACACAATGTGTTTCTTTTACGCCTAATAATAAGCAAGTTAACAGGTCGAGCTTTAACCCTTATTGCAAGTCGCGATGACCTCACAGAATGGGCTGATCATAAACGCATATTAATAGCATATTTCGGAGATCAAAGAAATATCAAATGTCTTATCAGAATTTTAATAAATTTACGGATGAAGCTAACCAACCACCCTATCAATTCGGTATGAGATGTCAAGACATGAGGAGCTTGATCCTAACTAAACTAAAAATCGAGAAACCCGGCCAAAACATACGTTTAATAAAGACAAAGATGTACGACGAAATGGCGTTAGACACATACATCAATGAATTACCCGAACTACTATCGGAAAAAATAAGATTTAAACATTTCCAAAACTTAGAAGAAGCAATGAACATGATTGTAGAGGAAGAAAACGTTATGTATTACAGAAATAGACTACATAACCCTAACGCGAATAAAAATTACCGATTAAAATAATACAATCCGCGAGACAACTACAAACACAACCGAAATTTACGCCATTTAAAGCACCAATAAATCAATCTCGAATTAACAATCCAAACTTTAATAACACAAATTTCCACAACCAATTTAGACAATTTCCAAGACCAATATTTAATTCAAACTTTAAAAAACCCACATTTACACCAAGGTTTAATCAAAACGTAAATCAACCTAGGCAAGCATTTGGCGCAAATCGCAACACAAACACGCCGATGACGAATAACAACAACAACAACCCCAATAATTATTGCAGATCAACTCACATGGACACTTCATCTGGTAACACCAGACAGAATACTAAAATATCTCAAATTAGACCCGATTACACCCAAAAACGAAACTTCACCTTCGAGGAATTATTCCACCAAGAGGTGGAAAATTTTAATAGTCAAGATACTGATAATTATGCGAATCCGAGTAGAGACGATGAAGCAAATCATTCAGAAAACTATGAACGTAACAACCCTTATGAAGACTGCGAAGAAAATGCGTACTCGAATTTTCAGTTGGACAGATTCAAATACGACCAACCATAATAAATTTAAATAACTTTAATCAACAAATTTTACCTTATATAGAAATACCTCATGCGGAACTTAAATTACTAATCGATACTAGAGCTTCAAAAACTTTAATTAACCCCAAAACCGTACAGAAGCATTATTTAGATTTGGTAGAAAGCGAACTTTTTAAAATCAAAACAGCACACAAAACGACATTACATCAATTTATAGCAAACATACCCTTGCCCAAAACTTTTAACGTACAAATGAAACACAAATTTTGCATCTTTGAATTTAACGATATATACGACGGATTAATAGGCACGGATCTTCTAAGCAAATTAGGAGCAAATTTTGATATAAAAAGCCAATTATTAAGAACGAAACACGGACAAATTCCTATTAAATTTCAAAACAGTAACATTCAAACCGACCAAAAATACACCATCGAAATTAGGTTTGAAGAGAAGAGCAGAACTAATTTTTCATCACGCCCAAAAATACAGAAAAACTGCTTATTCTAAGAGACCTTCTTCGTCAACATTCTTACCCGATCTCACTACTCAACAAATTACTTTTCAACACTCCTTCTTTCATTAAACAACCCACTCTCAGACACAACTCCCACAGCTAATTCGATTCCAAAAATTTTCATTCCTTTCCCTTATATAGACAATCTCACATCTAAATTCTGTCATATTCTAAAAAATATCAAAGGGATATCTCTCACCAAAATACCTACCTTGACGTTAAGAAAGACACTTTTCAGCAAATTTAAAGATTATACCCCCCAACTGCAACAGTCAGAAGTTGTTTACCGTATACCATGTATGAATTGTCAAGGCCAATATGTAGGTCACACCTCAAGATGGCTTTCATCCAGAATCATTTCCCATAAAAGTGACTTTAACAGATACACAAAAACCTACGCATTGGTGTCACATGTTCTCTTGAGACTGGACACACAATCAATTATAAAAACGCTGAAATCAAATTGAGGGAAAACCATTACAGAAAACGCATTTTCCTAGAAATGGTAGCGATAGCGCTGCAAGATCACACTCTCAACAAAAAACTGACACCCAAAATCTTAATAGTATCTACTCGCATCTTATTTCTTTTTTAAAAAATAACAAGAATCGTATATCTTAGTAAATAGTTATTTGTGTTATTTCTTTTGCTCTTATAAATTTTTTTAACTTCAAATTTAACTCGTTATATTTAATTATTATTTCTATATGTTTGCTTATGACATATTTTATATGTCAAAAGTATTTTATATTTTGACATTTTTAAATTAATTCTAAATTAATGACTTTTTAATTGTTTTGTTACTAGTGTTTAATCATTTTGTCACTGAATTTAATTATTATTTAAGCAAGTTATTGTGTTTGAAATGTGTTCATCAATTTCGGCAGCGCATTCTAATATCTGTCGTGTTCCACTTATTTATTAAATATAGACCGTGTAATTGTAAGTAAGCAATTTATGTATCAAGAAATTTTGTAATCCTCTTATTATAGTTTTCCTGATGAAGAAAATAAATTTTTCGAAAGCTTGAATTGATTAAAAGAGTTTACTAATTGCCTAAATTGACTACTATCCGATGTTTACTTTACAATATATATATATATATATATATATATATATATATATATATATATATTGGATGGGTTATAGAAAGTTTATTTTTGAAAAGTTAAGATTATTACTTATATGATTATAAAGAAGAAATGATTAAGTTTTTATTTAAAATTTTTACAAATGTTCAATGTGTGCACCTTTGGTAACACGACAGATATCAACACGGTAGTCCCAAAACACGTTAACTTTAGGGGAATCGCGTATATGTTGTAAAGTCGCTCTTGGGTTTTCTGTGTCCCATATCCTTACATTATGACTATTAACTTTTCCACTAATGTGAAAGGTACATTCGTCACTGAACATTAGGCGATTAAAGAATGTGTCATCATTTTCGAAACATTGTTGCATCTCCAGACAAAAATTGTTACGTACGACTTTATCACCGGCATTTGAACTTTGTACTAACTGCAATTTATACGGTTTCATTTTCAAACGTTTCCGCAGAATTTTCCACACAGTAGGTTGAGTAATTTGCAATTCTAAACTTGCTGATGTAGTCGTTTGTCTTGGACTTCGTAAATAAACATCACGAACACTATCGATTTGTTCTTTTGTAACAGGAGGTCTTCTAGTACTCTTTCTTTTACACAGACATCCACTATTTTCGAAACGTTTATACCAGTCATAGATTGATTGCCTTGTTGGTGGTGTTTTACCGTATTTTGTTCTGAAATGACGCTGCACAACCGTAACAGACTTTGTTTTGGCTAATTCAAGAACACAATAAGCTTTCTCCACTTTAGTAGCGGCCATTTTGCTAGACTGGTCGTTGTTTTAACAGCAGTAGCAACCTAACAGTTGTACCAACATAAACTTTAAGAAATTCCCTATAAACCTATCTCGCTTACTATATTCAAATACACCAGTCTGATTTTTTAAAGGCTATCCAAACTGTCTATTTCATTTGAAATAACCCTGTATAATATTATATATGATATATATATATATATATATATATATATATAATATATTTAATATTGTTAAACGTGCGGTATTTAACTTAGGTCCTAAAGGCCTAGGGATCTAGTAACAATAGGAGTAACAAAACGATGAAATCAACAACGGTATTTAATAAGCAATAAACTTAAAGCTAAATGACATGTTAATAAAATATAAAGCGGTACAAGAGTTAGACAATTATAATAATGAAGAATTACTTATGTGACCATCTTGATTAGGGTTTCTTTAACATCTATAAAGGGTTAAACCACCATTTTAATGAGAGCCAACTTGCTCTACATTATAATTTGAATAACGGCCGCTATACTTGCGGCCACGTCCCCAATACTCCACCCGGAGGTACTACATTGCAACTTGCTCTACAGCAGACAACCCATGACTTGGCTAGCTGCTTAGCTGCCCACAAACTACCGATGAGTGGAAAGATGTCTTGGCCTTTTATACATGCTGACTCAAGGATACTGGTTTCTACGGAAGATTTTGGCATGTGATAAACAGTATCCTCCAAAATTTCCTAGTTTGAAATAACCTTACAGGAAAACTAATTATGACAAGTACAAGGTAACTAACCAATGTGGTATAGATTAAGAGGAAAAAAACATAAAACATTAAGGTTTGGTTTGAACAAGATAATGACAAAGTAAATTGTAAAGTTCCTAAAATACAGAATGCGAAATGTATTGATTGTTACAATGTTGCATTTCTAAAAGTAAAATAATGGCTTCCGTATATACAACAATATATATATATATATATATATATATATATATATATATATATCTGACAACGTAAAATTGAAACCTAGATATTCTTTCAGATAACACCCAGATGTCTGGTTGTTCGTGAGCGAGGTCTTGTTAAATTTCCAAACCGTGTAGTACCTACACTATTTTCTAAAAGCTCGTAAAATCGTCTTAGGTATTGTATGATTAGTGTTGTTGCGCAATATTTTGTAAAGTTACAACATATTATTGTATTAGTTAAGTTTATGGGAGTTTTAAAACTCTGCATTAGGAAATCCCCAGCAGATAAATATCATAACGCCGACGTATGTGAAAATCATATAAAGTTGTGGTTCACACTGATAGTCCGGACATTGGCTTATCTTTGTGGGCTAAGATTATGTTAACATGGCAATTCTCAAAGTTTGAACGGCGTTGTTCCCACAAACATGCGTCAGTGTGCTTTAACCTCTTCTGGAAGGCGTAGATATTTACGTGAAAAAAAAGTATCATGACACTCTAGACTTGCTTACCGACTTTTGTTGAATGCCGATGTATGAGAGTGTTATGATTCTATCGCCCAAGTGGTTCCCAGCTCCCGTTTCCTCATCCCTTATCGTATCAACACGCAAACCAGCAAAGCAACATCGACAGAACAGGAAGCCCAAAAAATCACCGTATCAAGAGCAAAATATAATATAAATGCTAGCATTAGGACATTCTCGACGTATTTTGTCGCCTAGAGGAATTAAATCCCAGGGTAAATTTAAGGTTACTTGTGTATGATATTTACATCTATATTTAGCTCTGAATGCGGGGTTTACGGTTACAATTTGCCACTCAACATAAGACCCTGTTAGAAATTTGCGGTAAAAAGCACAGAAAAGTTTGCTACTTGACGCATGTGACATAATGTATATTTATTTAAAAAAGCATTGTTTCGCAAATCTATTATCTATTTGATAAAAAATTTATTAATAACTGGGGTAAAGTAAAAGTAACTACTTTTTAATTGCTTATCCCTGTTAAAACGCCATGGATTCTTATCTCCTTTGAACAAAAAAACACTCTTCTTAAAATTTTCGAGAACATAACATCAATAAATGTACGTAATAATAAATAAATACCGTGTTTTTTATTTTGACGACGATTTCACGCTGTTTTACCTTTTGATGCTGAGTTTGCTATTTTAAAAATATTCTTTACCTTTTAATACCCTATTCTAAAACTTACGAAAGCTTTTAATGCAAGTCATTATCTTCAACCGTCCACGACATAAGAGTGGTGTCCCCTCACTCCGGACTACAGACAACACTTTGACTTGTTGAATAATGCTTCGCTATCCACAGTTTTTTCTATCGCTTTTGCTCAATGCGAGCCCTAGCTCTTATTTGTTCTACCTGGATTGCTATATAGCTCCTAACCTCCCACTTTTATCTTTTCTTATCTCTTTTCTTTTCTTTTATCTTTTCGAAGTCGCTGCATAGTTATAGGATTGTTTCTTCACGACATTGGGCCGTGGTCGCGAAAGGTCTCCGTCTAGATGTGTATCGCCACTGTCTTCTGTTGATATACGTGGACAGTGAAAGTTGTTTTCGATTTTACTGTGCCCATCTTCTTAACTGATGCCGAAATGCAGGGATTTCATTCACTTGGCAAATTGATCCCGCATGCCGTTCAAGTAAACGAGCACCGCTTCACAGACCTTCTCCTTTCTGGAGGGCATACGCTAAAACCCCAATTAACGTCCCTACGGGATCACTCTACTCCTTCGGGAGTTCCCATTCTTTCTTGTTATTACATTTATTGGAGGGCGGTGTGACTTGAGAATAAGATCGCCGAACCAAATTTCAGTTTTAGATTTTAAAAACTCTTTTGTCTTAATATATGATCTTATCCTAATTATTTAAGTTTAAATCGCAATTGTCTAGTGTCTATCTTTTTTTTTTTAATTGTTTTAAGGGTTTTATTTTAGCTGATTAATATGTAAACACGATTGGTTAATTATCTTTTTTTCCGAAAATATCTTGGAGATCTTATCGTACATTAATTAATACTTTAACCCATAGATGGTTAGGTATTTATTGTTCTCTTTACAATTGATTCTGAGATATTATTTCTAACTTGCGTTTACCGTTAAGTCAATAAAATTACCTATATGTCTTTAGTAATGAAATGTCTGAGAAACTATCTTATTAATTTATTGTTGTAAGGTGAAAGAGTAAACTTACACCTTAGAATTGTATTTGATAGGGTAGGGTTAAGCAATTAGGTATCGTAAATGCAGTAACACTGGCTAATTTGTTAACTTAATGTTTCCGCTGCTGCATCATATCTTGCCTTATCCTGTTAAAGCCAGAATACATTTTTTTATTTTTAGAGAATTTTCAAGCATTCTTAAGTGAATGTGAAACTCTTGTAATTAGATTTATAGTGAGGTAGAGTGTAGTAATAAGTATGCGAGTCTCATATTTACGACAAAATTTGTGCGGTCAATGCTGCGGCAAACAAGACCTGAGCGCGCTGATTTCGAGTAAGCTTTAAAATCGAGTGGCTGCTCATTTCCATTTACTGGTATCGTATTTTTTGCTACGGTTTGAAAACCAGGTGCCGCCTATAGACAAATGTAATTTAACTTTTTCGTGAATGTATAAGCTCTTGTACAAAGAGATTTTTTCTTTTTGTTTTTCTTTTGGAAGATTTAAGGCGATCGTTGCGCTTTATTTTGTAAAGCTACAACATAGCAACCAGCAAAGCAACATCAGCAGAACAAGAAGCCACGACGGAGCCAACTTTCAGTACTTAAAGAATCGCCGCACTAGGAGCGAAATATCAGGGTGAGTGCTAGCATTAGGACAATCGCGACGTATTTCATCAACTATCCGAGTAAATTTGCGGTTATTTGTGCATGATATCTACACCTGTATCTAACTCTAAATGCGAAGTTTAGGGTTACAATGTTTACCATAGCATTCGTTATTCTTCCAAATTTTAATTATTCTTCTAGTGCTGTATTTGTATTTCATCGGTAATAACTATTCATTTTTATTTATGTTTCATTTAACTAGATTTCAATATATTATTTTCCGATAATTAATGATTAAGAGCATCGTCTTCTAAAATAATCTGTAAATGAACTCATTAATTTTAGTTAATCATCCACATTTGACCTTTTGGAATTTAGAATAACAAATAACTCAACTTTGCCCAAGAATATAATACCAATCCATAAGTCGAGTACAATGCGATTTTTAAACACATACTAAAGAATCAAAAAGCAAAAGTTATATACAAAGGTATTTAAAAACGTATTTACAGTTCAATAAAAGGTTAAAGTGTGTACTGTAAAAAATGTATAGGCACCGACCTTATGGAACCTTCAACTATCTCTTATCTTCAACCACCTTCTTACTCGTAAGAGTATTAACATTTGTGGAGTGTGTCATCCTTAACATCATCACCTAATACAGCATTTGATTCAGCATTGGATTTTAACTGCCTTGTCGGTGTTCCTTAGTTATCATGTTTGTTTACAGTATCATTATCCTCAACATTATGAGTAGGTTAATGTATCGGTCCTACTAATCTAATTAAGGGGCTGTTGGAAATCGTAAATGAATCCTCAAAAGAATATCTTAGAGAAACTGTGGTAGTAGGTGTTCATCGTTTCCTGATCTAGTTGGCATTCAGCTTTTACCATTTCGTGAAAATGGTCCTCTTCTGGTTCATCGCTCCGGTGAGATAAATCTTCCTGCACATGATAGAAGTTGCAATCGCTCTTAGGTTGTAATTAATTAATTCACAATCGTTGCTTTTGTATAAATTGTGTTCTATTCGTCGTCGACGTTTTTGTTGTCCTTGTATTAGACAGCATAGGTATTCTTGATGCAACGGTCAAACCCATCTAAGGTATTTGGCGCTGCTTTAACCTTAGTACTGTAAAGGAGAGACATCAAGATACTTTTTTACACAGTTGATATCTATTCAAATTTCTGGAGATGGGAAAATAATTTAGTAAAAGATTGTAAAAGAAAAAACAGACACGTATAAGAAGATGCCATTCTAAACGGACCTGCACTTTGAAAAAGTTCTAAAATACTAGAACGAGTAAACGGGCTTGCGTGTTTCAGTGAGCTAAAGAGCCAAACTATAGGTTTAACCAAATTAGTGGGGTCTTTAGCTAGGAACCGGACTAAGACAAGTCCTCGAAAACGGGAGGCAGCTCTTTTAGCACTTATGGTGACAGAAACCATATGGGTCGGTATGGCATTCTAAGGCATACTACTGCGATGTGAAAGACAACGGAAAACCACCACATTATCTCGCAAGTACACAGCGTACCAAAATCTTTTTTTTTAAATGATGGCATTCTTTGGCAGAAAAAGACGTTTAAAAGAATAAACCAGGAACATTTTGCGGCATACACTTCTATGCTTTGTCAAAGGCTTAACTATAAATGCAACATTTGAATGATATAAATAAAGTAAAGTAAATATTAAACTACTTACATTGAAATTAGTGAGAAATTATGTAGTACATGATATTAAAATTAAAATTTGAATATATATATATATATATATATATATATATATATTGCTGTGAAACTTACAAAAAGCCTCACCAGAGTAAAAAAAAATATTTGAGCCTCTTGAATTGGGCACCAAGATTTGCTGTGATTCTCGCCCTATTGAATCTCTTCAGATAGTCGCTTTTTTACTCTTTCCGCCTCGGCTGCTCACCTACTTAAAACTTTCATCCTCATTCATAAAAAAAAACAAACACATTCCTACCACAAACATCAACGTTAACTCTATTTACATCAATATTCATAATACATTAAACTTTCAAAATTAAATTTCAGCATAAATATCAGTATCATAAAATTTCAAGTTTAAATTTGTCATCAGTTTAATATGCATCCAGAATTAAAGTCCTGGTAGGATGCATACTACTTAAGTTACAATATGTGCAGACCTAAGTCTGAATAAAAGGGAGCATCTTCCACCCCTTTACGTTAATTAAACAGGTTAGTCTAATTGAGCTCAAAGACAGACCCAAATTTTCATCATAATCAAAACATAAACTGCTAAATACTCTTTTCTACTTAAACAAGAAAATTTTACCTTAAAATTAAAAGTTGTTGTTCATACAAATTCACTACTGTCCATTTTTTATCAAATAAATTATAAAGATATCCAACACACACAAAAACATCAAAGTTCGAACAAAATTGTATAATTTACCTGAAGGTTACTGCACTCGTGGCTTCAATGTACATCGTCCTTGCTAATTTTACCATCCCAACTGGGTTATGTTTCCGTCCTCAGATTCCTGGTCGCCTTCTAAAATTCATTTACAACACCATTCGTTTAAAAAGTTTCCGGGCTTCTCAGGAACGCATCTATGTATATCTAAATCTTGTTTGTAGATCCAATCACGTTTACTAATAACATTTGATTTACTCACTACCGAAAAATAGCAAAGCAATTCATAATTCGTTCACGCTATACTAAAAACTGCATACTTCAATGTATCTATTCATCGCTACTAATTGGAATAATTGGCACACTAACACCCGCAAATATAACTAGACTTTATTACCTTATCTATCTTCCGTAGGTGCACTAAAGCATAATAACTTGAATCGTAGCACGTATTCTGCTTGAAATATGATATAACAGCAAAAATAAAGAGCAAAACTGTTTAAATTATTGAACAAAAATCGAAAATCTAAGAGAGCACTGTTTAAAGCATCGAATAATCAAAAATCTAAGAGAGCGAAACAACTATAATCACGGGTATATATAATGGCTAGCCTGCCCGTCGGTTTTGTTCCTCAACGGCCAGTTTTCAGAATTTCGCATTCTCTTTTCCCTTTTCGACAGTCCGGCGCAGCGATTCTATTAAATTTGCACACGCGCCAGTTGAAAATCTAAGAAATTTTTCACACGGCACGCAACGCGTCTGCAAACAACTAATTAATTTTGTATAGAAATCGTTACGTTTACACCTCTCATATCTGCATCCTATTTCCACCAATCGTTTCCTCGTGAGGTTGCTCAAATCACGCCCTTTATTATCTGTGTCTCTGCCTTGCGCATTTTATCTGTCTTTTTCTAACTTGGCCTTAGTGGTGCAAATCGATACTCTTTACTATCGGTTATTTCAGTCCACGTGGATTCATATGTTAATATAAGCTACGGTTTATCCGACCGTTTGCAATATACGCAGAATCTGCATGTTTATCAGCTCGAATTTATTAGAATTTGACATTTAAAAATACGCAGGTGTTCAATCGTAACATTTTAAATAACACTTCTACGATTTGAATATTATTGGGTTTTTTAAAAGCTTTTATGCCTATTATACCTTAATAATCGTTCAATTAACTACAATTAAAATAATAATGACTGGCATTGACTTCTACCCTTTAATTTTTAGTGAATCCTAATTAAATATTAATTATTATTTGTACATTTTGTTTAATACTCGTTACTTGAAACTTGAATTAATTAATATAAATTTTGCACGTAATTTCTATTTGTTTCTTTACTTGGAATAATTAAATTACATACAAGTTGAGCATTTTAATACTGCTTCTTTTTATAGAAAGCGTCTAGTGAATAATTTAAGTCCCTTATTTTTAATGAAACGAATAAATTTTTATGCTTTACGGTTTTTTAATAACGCGAGTTAAGGTTCGTGGCTTCGAGCGGTCCTTTTTAAAAAGACTTCTTTGGTCCTTAACACATTTATTTGATTTAACAGATTTGAACAATTACAATTTCAATTAATTTATTCTAAGTCGAAATACATTAATTAATTTGTACAGTGAGTTACCAGTGAACTGCAAGGTTAAAGCTGAACGTCTGATGAACTGACTAGGAGTGGAGCTCCTGGTCCTTATATAACTTTCTCCCCCTCACATTTCTGTGGGAACCTGCGGACGTAATGTCCGCTTACACTTTACAATACTTAGTTGCTATCTTAAAAGCTATTCATAAATTACAATGTTGCAGGCTTATTCTGCGTAATCACGGTACGTGACATCCGTCGACCGTCTGTGACCTGACATTTGCAGTATCACTTATCCTTGTGCTACTTTGTAGCGTTTCCACTCGTGGGAACTGAAATCATCATAATAGAATGTAATAAAATGTTGCAACGACATTGTTGCACTGTCCTAACATTTCTTAATGTTTCCTAATATTTCCTAATACGGATATTAGTATTATATATATAATAGATGGGGGTTCCTATAACTCCTCCCAACGTACATTAAAAATTAAGGGTTTCTAGCTTTTCTTGATTTTTAATTAAATTCATTTTCGTTTAATCTCATTTAAAATTCATATTTTCTAGGGGTACATTTGTTTGTTTGGGTTTCTTAAATCTAAAACTGTTTTCTTTATTATTCTTAAATCTAATACATATTTTGTACGTTACATAAATGATCAATAAAATAGTCAATAAAATCAATATAATTGTCCATACACTAATGTTATCATAGTGCACTTTGGGCGTCTTGATCTCGTTTAGTTTTTCTTTATATTCTTCCATGAGTTTCATGGCGTGGTTTAAGTTGTCTACTTGCAGGTGTTCCAATTGCATTGGTTTTTGAAGGGTTTCTTCATCTTCTTCTCGGTTAATCTTGATTTGCAGGTCGGGTAGATTTGCTAACTTCTTGCTTTGTACTGGATCTTGGTAAACTCTAATTATTTCATTTTTTAATTTTAAATAACAATTTTCCTTAAGGGTAATTAATTTACTTCCGGTTAATGCAAAATTACTTTCGTCTTGATTGCAATACATTGTTGCGATTACTTCGGTGGGAAAAATGGCTATCCATTTATTTTCCGTTACTTTCTGAATTTTCATGTTGTTGATTAATACAGGTTTGGCTTCACAATTTTCATAGTGATTGGTAAATTTTAGTAGTTGTACTTCGCAAGGGCTGTCTTCTTGAATTGTTGTGGTTGTTAATGATTGGCATAAGTATTGACTGGGTGTGACTTCATTACATTTGTCGTTGGTATAACCATATCTTTGTTCATTTAAGGATAGGAATTTGGTTTTTGGAATAATAACTTGGT
This sequence comes from Platerodrilus igneus, assembly GCA_036346225.1. Classification (NCBI taxonomy): domain Eukaryota; kingdom Metazoa; phylum Arthropoda; class Insecta; order Coleoptera; family Lycidae; genus Platerodrilus; species Platerodrilus igneus. The sequence goes on along the minus strand of JARFIW010000929.1, from coordinate 2,659,249 downwards.
ATGTGCTAGTCATTTTCATTGGAAAAGCAAATAAGTGATAATAATTGTAACTGTTAATCTCTACTATTGGTATTTCTATTAAAAATGTTATATCGTTATTTTTTACATAGCCTTTAACTATGGCTATTTTTTCAAATATTAAAATGTTTGATTCTAATACTTCGAAAGGTAATTTACTATTAGTTATAAAGGATTTTATTCTCAATAATTCTTTTAATAAATCTATTGGTTCTATTATACTTGAATGTAGGGTATTTAATTTTGCAAAGGTTACTGCGTTTTCTAATGTTGCTAGGATTTGTTGAATTAAAGTTAGGGTTGATATTATTTGGTTATATATCGTATTGAATCTGATTAAATCTCGCATGCCTAACATGGTAGTTCGCATGTTATTTTCTAAGGTTTCTATTCGATTGGCTATACTATCTTGATTTCTAACTAATTTTCTAAGGGTTCATTAAATTTGATGATCGTTGATTGTGTTAACGATATTTGATTACTGATTATAGTTTTAATGTCGTTTTGATTTTCTATCAATTGTTGTATCGCGTTATCATAGCGTTCTGCGTCTTGGTTATCTAAATTTCCGGTAATTGCTTTAATTACGTTTCCTAATCCGTTGATTAGTCCTCGTTTTCTTCTCGTCATTTGTTCTGTAGGTATTAGTCGATTAAATTTGTCTTCGATATTTTTCAAGATACTTTCTGTTATACTGTCGTAGTTCATCATTTCTATTGCGTATTCTTTTCCGAATTTTGTCGTGTCCATTGATTGTTTTAGTCGAAAATAATTATTTTTGATTATTTGAAATTCTTGTTTTAGCTCGGTTAAATCGAATTTTTGTGCAAAGGTCCAATAATCTATAGTGTTTTGCATACTGCCTAATTTTATTGGTAGTATACCGGGGTTATTCTTTATGTCTTCAATTACAATTTCTGTGTCCGTTCTACCTGGGTGGAGGTTGACGGTAAGGGTGACGATTGTCCACCTGAAAGTACAGGGCGTCTTAAATTTTTGAGGTGAACATATTTTGTTATCTTGCCGTCGTCTATCGCGGCTACGTTTTTGTCGGATATTCGTTTGATTTTAAAGGGTCCTAAATTTCTCGGTGCCGTTTTGTGTCTTTTGCTTTGGTAAGTTTTCTTGAATACGGTCCTATGGAAAATTTGTTTATGTCTGAGTTTTTATTACGGGTCGCGGTAATGCGTTCTTTATCGTTATCTAATTTGTCCTTTACTTTGTCATAGGTTATTTTTAGTTTCTCTTTGTGGTCTTTAGCGTATTGCTGATAGATTTCTTTGTTATAATGTATATCGTAGGGGTTGCGTGAATCTGAATGTCCTAAGGTTAGTTCTAAGGGTGTAAAATTTGTAGTTGAATGAATCGTGTTATTATACGCGATTAATGCGTATGACATTAAATTGGTTATGTGTTCCTTCTTGTAATTTATTCTTAATAGTCTGATCTGTTCTAATAGGGTTGAATGTAGTCTCTCAATTAGTCCGTTTGATTCAGGGTGGTTTTCCGTTATAAAGTGTATTTTTATTTTGTGTAATTCTAAAGTGTTTTGAATTGTTTCGTTTTTGAATTCGATTCCATTATCTAATGTTATTGTTTCGGGTGTTCCGTAAAATGTAAAATAGTGTAGAAATCCTTGGGTTACGTCTATACTATTTTTAGAAGTGATTGGTATTGCTTGTCCTATTTTCGTAAATGCGTCCACGATTGTTAGGTAACTTTGTGCTTCTACTACTAGAGTATCTGCATGTAATTTCTGAAAAGGTTTGTCTGGTGTTTTAGTTAACATTAAGGGTATCTTTGGGGGTTTTCTGTCATATTTGGCTTTATCACATAATTCGCACTGGTTGATAAAGTCTGTAGTTAATTCTTTCATGTCCTTGAAATAGTAGCGTCTCATAATTTGTTTTAGGGTCTCGTTTATTCCTCGATGGTTGGTCTTTCCTTCGTGTTGGTTTCTTATTACGTCATTTATTTCGTCAGGGTCGTCTAATGTTATTAATTTTCTTGTGCATCTTATAAGTTCGGGGCCAGAATTGTTAAATAGTTTTACATATATTTCTGAAAATCGTTTATATAAGTTTTCCGTGTTAAAATAACAGTTTTTTCTCGGGGGTGTATTCCTTTAATATTTTAATTATTTGTGATTCATTGTCGTCTTTAGTTATTTGAACTTGGTAAATTTTCTTATTGTCCACTTTCGTGTATTTTACAGGGTTGGGGTTGTTTAAAACTTCTGTGATTATAAATTGATTGGGCTTCATGTCTATAGCTTCGTTTAAAATTTTTATTGCGGTTTCCGGTTCGTCATTTTGTGTTGAATGTATAGTTTCCATTTCTTCTGGGTCTTCTCTGACTTCGGTTTCGTCTACGTTTCCTGCTAGTGATTCTGTCTCAAGTGCGTTAAGTTGGATTCTGCTTAAGGCGTCTGCATTATTGTTGTAAATTCCCTTTTTGTATATGATCTCATAATCATATTCTTCTAGTCTGATTCTCCATCTTTGTAATTTCGAATTAGGTTCTTTGAGTTTGCATAGCCATACTAGTGGTCTATGATCGGTATATATATTATATATATTTCCGTCCGTATAGGTACGGTCTAAAATATTTTGTTGCCCAAATTATGGCTAACAATTCTTTCTCTATCGTACTGTATCGTTGCTCTGTTTCATTGAGGGTTCTTGATGCGTAACTGATAGGTTTGTCGTTACCTACTGTTCCTTGGCTTAATACTGCGCCTAAGGTTACATTTGATGCGTCCGTTGTTAAAATGAATGGTTTTGAAAAGTCTGGGCATTCTAATACGGGGTGATTTGTTAAAATGCTTTTAATTTTATCTACTGCTTTTATGAATTCTGGGGTATGTACAATTTTGTTTCCCTTTTTTAAACAATTGGTTAGGGGCTTTGTTATTTGAGCATAACCTTTTATAAATTTTCGATAATATCCGCTAAGGCCTAAAAATCCTTTAATCTCTTTATTCGTTTTGGGTATGGGGTAATTTAATACAGCGTTTGTTTTATCAGGGTTTGGCATCACTCCTTGGGGTGTTATTACGTGTCCTAAAAAGGTTACTTCTTTCTGTAGAAATTCGCTTTTGTCTAGTTGTACTTTGAATTTTGCGGTTCTTAATCTTTCAAACACTTCTCTTAATTTTCTATGTGCTCCACTAATGATGTTGAATACACTATTATATCGTCTAGGTACACAAGGCATTTTTCGTTGTGTATCCCTCGTAGTATGTTATCCATTACTCGTTGAAAGGTTGCGGGTGCGTTCTTCAGTCCAAATGGCATCCGTTTATACTCGTAGTGTCCTCTAGGTGTGCTAAAGGCTGTTTTCTGTGTATCTCCTTCTTCCATTTCTACTTGATGGTATTCTGATGCTAAGTATAGCGTCGAAAAATATTGGCATTTGCCTAACTTGTCTAATATTTCTGTGATATTCGGTAACGGGTTTTTATCGTCTACCGTTTTTTCATTTAGTTTGCGGTAATCTATTACCATTCGGTATTTCCGTTTTCCTGATGCGTCTATTTTCTTTGGTACTATTAGTACGGGGCTGCTCCATGGTGAATTGGAGTGTTGTATTATATCTTGATCTAATAGATCGGTAACTTGTCTGTCAGCTTCTTCCTGACTTGTCTGGGGTAATCTGTATGCTTTGGTGAATAGGGGTTTGTTATCCGTTAGCTCAATGTTGTGTTTAACTGTATTTGTAAACGTTAGGGGTATTCCTTCGCAATGGAATATATCGCGGTATTCATAACGTAATTTTTGTATTGCTTTTTGTTCTTCATGATTTATGTCGCGGTTAAATCAGATATTATTTAAATTTTGTTTTAACATTTCGTCATTTTCTATGGGGTTATAATTTTCGTTTGGGGACTCATCTATTTCCATTTCGTCAAAGTTTAAATCTTCTACGTTTATCGGGTTTGTTAAAGATATTTCTACGGGGTAATCATTTGAGTTTATTATTGTTGTTGTGGCGTAATTATTTTTGATTTTTACTAATGCGGTTGGGGTTTCTACTCCTTGTTGAAAAGTTATGTGGTTTATTATTCCTAAGTTTTTATTTGAATCTACGGGGATTCTTATTTTTTTTTCCGTTCGGGGTTCTAATGTATATTTTTCGTCGATTTGGGTATTTTGAAATTTAATGGGGATTCGTCCGTACTTGGTTCTTAATAATCGGTTTTTGATAACTATGTTGGCTCCTAATTTTCTTAGAAGGTCCATTCCTAATAGTCCGTCATATTTGTCATTAAATTCAAATATGCAGAATTTGTGTTTCATCTTTACGTTAAAGATTTTTGGTAAAGGTATGTTTGCTACGAATTGGTGTATGGTTGTTTGATGGGCGGTTTTAATTTTAAAGGGTTCTCTTTCTACATAGTCTAGATAATGTTTCGTTACTGTTCGCGGGCTTATTAATGTTTTAGAAGATCCGGTATCGATTAGTAATTTAAATTCAGCGTGGGGTATTTCGATATAGGGTAATACAAGGTGATTCATATTATTTAGATTTATTACGTTAGGTCGTTTATAAAATGGTCCATTTGAAAATTTGAACATGTGTTCTCTTCGTCGTCTTCCTCGTAATTTTCGTGTGGTTCTTCGCGTTCATAATGGTTTGATTGATTCTGTTCATTATTCGTACACGGTCGATTATTATTATTCTGTTCGTCTTCATACTCTTCTACTTCCTGATGAAATAGCTCTTCTGAAGTGAAAGTGCGTTTTTGATTAGGGTTTGGTCTTATGTGGGTTATTTTTGTGTTAGGTCTGGTGTTACCAGATGAGGTATCCATTGGTGTAGGTTTGTAATAGTTATTGGGATTATTATTGTTTATCATCGGTGAGTTTCTATTAGGATTCGCGTTAAATGCTGGTCTTTGTTGATTTATATTTTGGTTAAATCTCGGTTGAAATGCGGGTCTTGAAAAGTTCGAGTTAAATGTCGGTTGAAAGGTGGGTTTTGAAAAGTTCGGGTAAAATGTTGGTTTTGTAAATTGTTTGTATTGGTTGTTAAAGTTTGAATTATTAAAATGTGAATTATTTGTTCGCGTTTGGTTTGTTTGTGCATTGAATTGATTAAATTTTTGTTGTGGATTTATTTGTCTTGCGGGTTGTATAATTTTCATTGACGTATAGCTTTTATTCGCGTTGGGGTTATATAATCGGTTTCTGTAGTACATTACGTTTTCTTCTTCAATTATCATATTCATTGCTTGTTCTAAGTTTTGGGGATGTTGAAATCTAATTTTATCTGAAAGTCTCTCGGGTAGTGCATTTAGATAGGTATCTAATGCCATCTCGTCATACATTTTAGTTTTTATTAGTCTCACGTTTGGGTCGGTTTCTTCGATTTTGAGTTTTGTCAAGATTAAACTTCTTACATCTTGGCATCTCATTCCAAATTGATAGGGTGACTGGTTATGTTCCATTCGTAGACCGGTTAAGTCCCTTATTAAACATTTTAAGTTACGTTGATCGCCGAAATATGCGATTAATATCCGTTTAAACTGTTCCCATTCATCTACGTCCTCGCGACTGGCTATTAACGTTAGTGCCCTTTCGGTTAGTTTACTGGTTATAAGGCGGATAAGCAGAGTGTTTCTGTCGTTATCTCCCGGCTTGTAAAAGGTCTTTAAAAATATTTCGGAAGCCGAAATGTACGTACTTAACATACATTGATCTCCGTTAAATTGGGGTATTATTTCGAGGTACATCTTCATTTCATTAGTCATCTTGGCTGGGGTAATATTTGGGTAATTTTAAAAAAGTAAAAAAATTTTTTTTTTTTTTGAAAAAATTTGGTTTTATTTTGTAGTTTTTGGGTGTTATTTGATGAGTTTTACGCTTGGTATTAGTTTGGTTGGGTTTTCTTTTGATTTGCCGATTTTAATTTTAATTTCTGAAGTTTCAGTGGGCTGGGTTATTTTTGTGGTAATTTATCGGGTGTGAATGTTTTGCGTTATTTGCGTCAGTTATTACTTCTCTAATGTTTTATTATGTCGATTTTATGTAGGTGCGTATTAATTCTCTCGTTGGTTTATGCGATTGTAAGGTGTCTGCTATGCTTACAATGTTATCTGCTACAGGATGTTGTTAGTCATTTAGTTGCATTTGCGTGTTTATTATAAGTTATATTTAATTTTAGTGTGGGTGTAATTTATTACTCGCAGTGTTTTTATACAATGAAATTTGTGAGCTTTACTGAAATGTTTTCACGTTTGAATAAGGTTGTAATTTAAGTTTTAGTACCGTACTTTATTTATTCGTTCTGAGTAGTTTTAGATTGATACTTAAATAAAGTTTCTGATCGTAGTTTTATGCTGTTTTTAATTTAACAATGCTGAAAGGTTTCGCGATGTATTTAAATAACTTTTGTACTGTGATTTATTATTAGATTTTTATGTGTGTTTATTCAAGGTTAGTTTCTATTCACTTTGATGAAGTATGATGAGATATTACGTTCAATTTGAATTCGCGCTTTGTTAATTCTCGTATTAAGATGTGTTTTTTTTTATAATAGAATGCGATTTGTCTATTTATGGATGGTATTTGCGTTTGAATCGTGATGTTGCTTTCGCGTTTTTATTCTTGGTGTATTTGAATTATTTTGTACGTCAGTTAATTCTTTTATTGGGGGATTGGAAGTTTTTATTTCTTGTGTTAGTTGAGATTGTAGAATTAGAAATTCTAAAATTTGTTACGCCAGTTAAGATTGAATTAGAAATTCTAAAAATTTTCTTGCGTTAGTTAATTCTAAAAATTTTTGTGTCAGTTAAGGTTGTCGAGTTAGAGGTTTTTAAAAAATTTTTTCGCCCCAGTTAAGATTTAATTCCGCAATCTTAAGAAGTTTGATTTTGTTTCTATGAATCTTTCTTACGTTAGTTAAAACGTGATCTAGTCTCTTGCGCTTTGCGACTTTTTTAATAATTGTCTCTAGTTTTTGTTTCAGAATAATTTTTCTCAGTTCTTAGTCTCAGAATTTTTTGTTGTCTCAAGTTTTTCATATATACAAGTAAAATAATAATAAAATTTCAATAAAGGCTTGAAGATAATCTCTAGCAATTGCTAAGTCGATTATTTTCAAAAAATGGCATAAAATATTTGTAACAATAGTTAACATATACATAAATAAACCATAAATCATAAACTAGCAAATATCAAATGCCTTTGTTAATAATAAAATATGTTTTTAATTGGTTTAGGAAATGAACTTACACTATTTGCTTGGTTGCTCTCATTGATTTGTTTTCTTTGTTTCTGTTTTTTCTTTTGGGCTTCTTGGATTTGATCTATTCTTGTATCGCCTCCAATTTTTCTTTTGTTGAATTCGAACTATGCTTGTTTCTCCTTCAACGGCTGGATTCGAACGATGCGTGTTTCTTCTCCAGTTTTTGTTCTGCCAAAATCGGAATTGAAATTCCCGGACCACCAGTTCCTCGAAGTTGGAATCGCTAGTGCCCTTTTGACATCCGTTACGACTGCGCCAGTTAAGGTTCGTGGCTTCGAGCGGTCCTTTTTAAAAAGACTTCTTTGGTCCTTAACACATTTATTTGATTTAACAGATTTGAACAATTACAATTTCAATTAATTTATTCTAAGTCGAAATACATTAATTAATTTGTACAGTGAGTTACCAGTGAACTGCAAGGTTAAAGCTGAACGTCTGATGAACTGACTAGGAGTGGAGCTCCTGGTCCTTATATAACTTTCTCCCCCTCACATTTCTGTGGGAACCTGCGGACGTAATGTCCGCTTACACATTACAATACTTAGTTGCTATCTTAAAAGCTATTCATAAATTACAATGTTGCAGGCTTATTCTGCGTAATAACGGTACGTGACATCCGTCGACCGTCTGTGACCTGACATTTGCAGTATCACTTATCCTTGTGCTACTTTGTAGCGTTTCCACTCGTGGGAACTGAAATCATCATAATATAATGTAATAAAATGTTGCAACGACATTTTTGCACTGTCCTAACATTTCTTAATGTTTCCTAATATTTCCTAATACGGATATTAGTATTATATATATAATAGATGGGGGTTCCTATAACTCGCGTATTATCTAATAAACGTCTATACAAACCCTACCTTCTAATTGAATGATTTAAATCTTTACACTGGGCATTTAATTACGCGTACTTTTTCCCAAAGCTTCCTTATACACGGTGATTAAAATTATTTAATGTAATTAATTAATTTTCTACCCTGGTCTAAATTTGAGTAATATATATATATATATATATATATATATATATATATATATTACTGTAGATTTCTAGGCTTAAATCAATGTACATAAGGCAAACAATTATTTATTTGTAGGGTACCCTGTATATAAAAACTAATTTCGAATTTAAAACGTTTCAGTATAATTAAATAGGTATAAGACAATGTAAAATAATGTAGGTTTAATTTTTATGCTTCAATTTAGAACTAGAATAATAATTAATTACTAATCGGATCGATGACAAGGTTAGAAATAAGTGTATAAATGTGTTATTATAAAATCTTTTCATATTGGGTTTAGTGTAAATCGACAATTTACGCGAGGAAGTTGAATTTTTTATAGGTAATGTAAATCTTAAACATTTATGTAAGTTGTCAAGGTTTAGTATTCGAAAACAAGCTACAACGGTTGTAAATTTCAAACAAGGGACGTGCAGCAAATAAGACGATTCTAGTAAAGCTTTTTAACGTTGAGAATATATTTCTACGTAAAATTTTTTAACTGAAAACAGGTCTATAAGAGGGAACAAACAGTTACATGTATAAACAGATCAATAAAATCAAGCGAGAGACAATATTTGGCATGTGTTAGAAACCGAGGGAAGATATCATATGATCAGTTGTAGTGACTTTCAAACGTCTGTAAAACGAGAATATTTTTAAAAGCAATAAGTGGGAATAGGATGCAGCGTGTTTGCATAAGATATTAATTTTCAAGGTGCACAAAAAAGTATGGAGAACAACTATAAACAAGGTGGTTATAGAGTAGCAAGGCAAAAGAAATAGAAAACGTGGTGAAGACAAGGTTATCAAAAAAGTAGAAATGACATAGGAAAGTTAGGTAGGGTATAAAATGAAGGCTGGAAGATGTTATGATTCGAATAGAAATGAGATAATAGTATGTACGCGCATATGACAGGCGTGTTTTTAGTTGTTTGGGGGTGATAGCAGAAGTAAGGATTTCAGAGAAAAGCAGGACTATTGAAAATATTAACGAGCTTTTCAGAGTAAAACACTTGTTTGCACTACAAAATTCTTGGTTTTCAAACACGGTTGGAAAAGGGGCGGTCAAAATTTGCAGAAAAGAACGACGGTTGTGTTGTTGTGCACGATAATTTTAAGAATAGCATCAGCCGTTGGAGAAATTTTACGGGGAAAAGCGTATCGGTTAAAATTGGTGTGAGATTTTCGTAGAATGTTTGTTATGGATACGTGTAACTTGGAAGGGAGTTTATGACTATATAAACGACCTGGAAGCGGCACTCGCTCTCTTAGTTTTTGATTCTACTGAACATCTTCATCCTGGCTTCAAGCTACAGTACGCGACTAGTGCAGTCCGAGATTTTATATTACAAGTGATTAAAATATCACAAGTTGGTGCAATATTTAAAATCGGAGTGTACTGTATAAGATGCAATTTGTACAATGAAGCAGGATGAACTGTAAGTAACGACTTCTTTATAATTTGGTTGATGGTGCTTGTTGAACATTGGTTGAAAGAAGAGAATATTTATGGATCTGTAGCGACAGTTCAGAAGGTGTAGGAGTATCGTAATTTGGATGCCAAGGGAGTTCGAGAAATAATTGCTGTTCCTGATGGCATGCAGCAATGTGGAGTGATCCTGGTACGAGCAGTTGGTAAAGGAGAACATCTATAGAGGTGGCTTCGTGGTAGTGAGCTGGATGAAAAACATTCCAGGTAATGAACTTTGTTTTAAAACTGTTGTCGTGGTGTTTATTTGTGGTTTAAACTATCAGTGATTTTGGAATGTATTTTTATGAACTTAAAATTAAACTATTTACCTTTGCGATGGAAGGATTTAAAAATGTAAATAGGTGTACATAATATAATTGCGAATATTTTGCATATATATAAGAGGTAAACGGGTCTTTTATTAGAAATTTTTCAGTGCTGAGATTTAGCCCGCATATACAGAAAGGTTTATACTGAGCTCAAAATGGACCGGGGGAAAGTAAAGTAAGGTTCTGGGATAGACCCTTCTATTTTAAAATGAGCATATGAATATAGTGAAATCTGAAAATCTTTGTTGTATTAAAATGATGATATTTAACATTGAGGGGGAGAATTAAATATTTGATGTTGATCAGTTATGTAAATTTGAGATTTTTGTTGTTTTCATTTTTATTGTCTCAGAATAAAATAGGATGTACTTTTGGTTAGTCGGATTATTTTTTTATTTTTAAATAGAAGGGTAGTACTAAATTGTGGAGTAGATGAGCAGCCGTGGTGAGTATCCCTAAAGAAGCAGTGAGTAGAGATAGCCGTGTGGTGTCATTTATGGAAAGCATCTTCAGAGGTTATCCAACTAGAACATATGGTGATAATAAATTCGGATAAAAATTTATTTAGATGATGATTAGAGGAGTTTTACAAGGTCCTGAGCAGTGGTAAATTCGCAACATTAGAGCTCGACTTTACCGGTAGATTCGTAGCAATATATAATTGACTTTATTTATAGTAATAGTTATTTTTCCTATAATTACAAATATCAAGTCAAAGAATGTCAAATGGGTTCAAATCTAAATCCTATTATTGCTGAAATTGTAATGAACACGTCATTTAATAAAGTTATACCAACACTCACTTTTAATGTACGTTTATAAAAAGTTTGTAGATGACATTGTAACAGCCATTGCAACCAATAAAGTAGATGAAATTTTAACACAATTTAATAATTATAACCATAATATACAATTTGCAATCGAAATCGCAAATAACTACTCAATTCCATTTTTAGATACTCTTTTAATAAAAAAAAACAATAAAATAATCACAGATTGGTGCATGAAACCAACCAGCTCTGGCAGGTACTTAAATTACAATTCTTATGATTCATTTGACACGAAAATTAATTTTTTCTTAGGAATTAAAAACAAAATACAAAAAATTTCACATGCTTCTCTATACAAAAAAAATTAAAGAAACTATACAATTTTCTAATTAATAACCCAAAAACTCTAACTAATAAATTACTATTTAACCAAAGAAATAATCATGACTTCGATAGTAATGAAAATAAAGAAGAAAACACAAATTCTAGTACAAACATGAAAAATGCATCACTTCACTATATACAAAATTTGACGCCTAAATCTATCAAAATATTTCTGCCGTATAATGTAAAAATTTCAAAAAAGAATTTAATCACTGATCGTGATTTAATTACAAAAATTAAAGACAAAGATCTTCCTTTGCTGACAAGAAATGTTCTTTATAAAATAAAATGTTTAAAGTGAGATCTTACATACATAGATCAAACTTCACAAAATTTAAATCAAAATTGTTATCGGTGTCGCTAGTTGCAAAAGGAGCTTTTCCAAATTGAAATTGATAAAAAATTATCTTCATTCCACAATAAGTGATTTAAGACTACAAAATCTTGCAATATTGTCGATAGAAGAAGAAATTACAAATAACATAAATTTTGAGAGCATTATTCACGATTTTTCTACTATGAAAGTTAGAAGAGTAAATATATAAATATGTTTTCATACATTTATGTGTACAATTTGTTTGTTTATCCAAAAGAAATGAAACTATTTATTTATAAATATAAAATATTTAATAGTAATTTATTTTTGTAAATTAGGTATATGTTTTTTCTCATAGTTGGGGAACCTGCGGCCTCCGTAAGTATCTTGTGGCCTTTAGAAAGAAATCTTGTATTTTTATAAAAGTTGCATTTATAGGTATATCAACTTATGTAGCCTCCTTTATTACTGCATTATTTAAAAATGGCATCCAATGATAACAAATTTCCCACCTATAGTTTGTCTCAATTACAATTGTTTATTTATGTTTATTAACTTATAAAATCATCATTTCATTGACTTAAAAAGGGCGGCAAATTGGAGACTGCCCCGGACGGCAAAAGTTCTAGGTATGCCACTGAGAATAGGTAATTCACGAAAGACGTGGATTGATGTAGTGGATCAAAGTGTGAAAGCAAAGAAAGTGAAAAGTTTCAAGATAAAAAGGTTTGTAATGATGCGATTGGATGTTAACGAAGCGAAGAAAAAGTGTCTGAAGGTTCTACAAAATAAATTAAATATTAATATTTCGAAAAAAAATTAACAACACATACTTCGTCCCTTCTTGGAAATGACCTGTGAATGTGAGTGTATTATATATGTTGTACTACAAAAGAGATATACAGAATGGTAATGAGTAAGCATAGCGATTTTTCTCATTTCTATAGCTACAGTAGGTATTACTGAAACAATAGTGTTTAAACATAGCATGGATTGATTTACGGTTTATATTTTTATCACTAAGCGAAAAAAATAATTTTCATTTTAGCATACAAACCGTTTCTGAACTAAAATAACTTTTTAACTACCTATTCCAGCACTTGAATTTTATGTACATGCCGCTACATCTATCGCACACTAGCGCGCTTTATATGAGTAGTAAAGCAGCTTCCATAATATTGTAAAATTTCTAATACAATATTCGAATAATATTAGCAAAACTAAACTTTCTAAATTTAAATAATTACAGAAAAATACTACTGTTTCATGTTTCAATTAGCGGAATTTGCATTTATTTACTATTTGTGCCAGTTTTAAAAAGTTTTATACGCACGTTGTTCAAGTCACTTACTGCTTCTAACAGTGTATTATTTCTCCGGTAGGTGTCTGTACTATTTTAAATGCTGAACTTGGAAAGCTAAATATAGCATAATTTATCTAAATTGTCAGTGGCTTTAAATAATATAAAATAAGTAGGTATTTAAATTTTCGATGATTTTTTCGGTAATTTCTTATAACAATTTCTTCCTTAAAGCTCTATTTAAGAGACACAAACTTATCTAATAATTTTTTCTGTCCCAGAATTTATACAGGGTGTTCTTTAATGAAGTAGCATTATTTCAATGTTTTCCCGGTCATTTTATGAACAAAAGTTCATATGAACATATGTCGGCATCATCATCATCATTAGGTCTTCAGTCCTGAAACTGGTTAGACGCGTACCATCATTGTTTCCTATTCTGAACTAACCTACAGATTTCCCTGAAATTTGCACAGCCTGCATCTATCACTATCTGATCTAGCTCTACATCCACTTCTTTTTTCCTATCTCTGCTTGTCATATATCCCATACTATTCGCCAAAAATGCCTTAAAACGTATCCTGCCCTTCTATTTCTCGTATTTTTTTTCCAAAGATATCCCTGTACCCCTACTGTTTCTATAACCTATTTGATATTACCTTTGTCTGTCGATCCTCATACATCTGAAGCACGGCATTTCAAAGGCTGCTACTGTTCTTCTGTCTGCTTTTCAGACTGCCCGTATTTCATAGGCATACTGTCTGTGCTGTGCTCCACACATATGCTTTCAACAACTTTTTGTTCTCTGTTTGTTGTCTTTCATCATAGGCACTGTTCTTTCTTGTTAGATGCAGTTCGGTCCGCTTCTATTGTTTTACAATTATATACCCTATTTCTCCGGCATTCAGTGGTTGTGAAGGGGGGTAAGCAAGTTACCCCAGCACTTGCACATTTACCGATTTAATATTTTTTCCAATATATCTTTTTGCACAGTCAACATTAGTTGTAGATATTTCACAACCGACACCTGTAGTTGTTTATAATAATCATAAGATATATCTGCCCTTATTTTTTCGTCATTGGGTTTTTCCTCTCAAAACTGGTTGAACACGTACCTGCACTTATTTATTTTCTAAACTAGCCTACATAGTTTCCTGGAATTCTCACACAGCAATACAGCTCGGTTCCCCTTCTATTGTTTTCTAATTTTATGCCCTATTTCACCGAGATTCATTGAAGGGAGTTAAACAGCCCGTGGCTGCTAAGATCCCCTAACACTTAGACATTTGCTGAAATAATAGTTTTCCAGTAAATGCTTTCACGCAATTACCATTATTCGAGAATATTGCCCACCCAATACGTGTAGTTGTTTATAATAATCATCATGTTTAAGTGCAGTTACTTTCTTCGTCATTAATTTATCCATCTTGGGACTGGTTGGATGCGTACCTCCATTGTTTTCTATTCTGAGCTAGACTACACATTTCCCTGAAGCTCCTACAGCCTACATCTTTCACTATCTGTGCACAGTAGTCTAACCTAGGTCTACCTCTTCTTCTTTTTTTTCCTATCTCTGCTTCTAGTATATTCCGCACTATTCCCGTTTTCCACATATTTCTTTCTTCCCCTACCATTTTTAGTACCTCTTCGTTCTTAACTTTGTCTGTCCATGATATCTTCATCATTCGCCTGTATTACCACATTTCAAAGGCTTCTTCTACCTTTTTCTTGTCCGTTTCTCCTACTGTCCAGGCTTCACAGCCGTACAGTGCTATGCTCCACACATATGTTTTAAGCAATCTTTTCCTTGTTTCTATATTTATGGTCTTTGAGCACAGTAGTTGCTTTTTCTTGTTAAATGTAGCACGACCTTGTGCTAATCTTTGTTTTATATCTTTTATGCTTTTCCCATCTTGCGTTATTTGGCTTCCTAGGTAGCAGAAATCCTTAATCTCTTGTAAGTTCGTGTTACCTATATATATATATATATATATATATATATATATATATATATATATATAGGTGAGATGCAGGTTCAAATCCTGTACAAGGCCTTATATTTTCCTTCTTTCAATTACTAGCTCGATTTGAAATGATCATTTGGGCTTTACTTAAAAACTCTAAGTTATTATTTCATCTTATTAATTTCAATACGTAAGTATTTATCAACTTACCTTGTGTAAAAACTACTTATAATATATATATATATATATATATATATATATATATATATATATATATACTTAAAATCGCTATTGGTGTTATTTATAGACCTCCAAATGTACCTATAACCACCTTAGATAATCTGGAAACTGTATTAGCAAATCTAGCTGCTACAGTGGATGAAGTTATATTAACTGGAGATGCTAATGTGAACTTTTTGACATTACATGTGATTTTCCAATGCTCCACCCGAAGGTACTACATTGGCCAGGAAGCGAGTTTTTTTTTTTACCTGGAAAATTTGGAATTTTGCCGAACCCTTGCTGTTCCAAGCAAGGTAGGTATCTTTAACGTGCGTGACAACACACACACGGGACCTCCATTTTACCTCTCATCCGAACGAGGGTGTATTTTTGTGAAAAATGCTCGCCTAACATTTTTCAAGCGGACCGTGTCGGGATTCGAACCCGGGACCTTGGGCGTAGTAGTCACACACATACCATTACGCCACGGAGCCGTCGCTGAACTTTTTGACAGCTGACCATAAACGTACTTACTTTAATAATATTTTGCAATCCTTCAATCTACGCCAAATTATTAGTGAACCAACTCGGATAACGGACTCATCATCCACCTTAATCGATGTAATATGTGTTAGTAAAAACCTGAAGCTACTTGAATATGGAACTCTTGATACTGAAAATTTGTCAGATCATTGTCTTGTGTACTGCTACTTTAATTGTGAAATTATAAAACCTCGACCAAAGTTAATTACATTCCGTGATTTTTTCGACTTCTTAACACAGACGTATTTGCTAGCGATGCATGCAGAATACCCTGGGATAATATGAACAATCTTCATTTGATATGCATGCTCCTTATAAGACTATCTTTATTAAGAAGCCCCCAAAGCCATACATTACTGAAACTATTAAGCAAATTATTACTCTTAAAGATAAAGCTTTTAAGAAATTTAAGCTAACTAAATTAGACTCTGATAAACAATACTATCGAAATCTGAAAAATTATTTGACATTTGCAAAAAAGCAAGAAAAATGTTGTTATATTAGTAGACCATTTTCAGGGATTCTGGAACCTCATTTCCTCCCGAATCCCTCATTTCCTCCCAAATTTACATGTAAATTCCCATAAGGAGGAAATGAGGAGGAGTGACTCTCGCCTTGTGGACCGCCTTGTGGAAACGAGGAGAATCCCTCATTTCCTCCCACATCTGGACCAAATAGTTTTCTTCGACTAACCATTTTTTATCTTTCGAGATAAACCTATAAACCTATCTTGTTTGGTATCAATTAATATTAGAATTCTCTTAGCTACCCGAATTTCTAGGAATTTCTTAGATTGCATCATCCCCAGGAAACTACCCCAATTTTAAGATTTCTTACCTGTAGCGACTTTTGAGCGTTCTTATAAATTTTTTTAGTCATGCGATACATTAAACTAGCTTAGAATTTTACGCAGAATTCGAATCTGTAAACAGATTTGAAATCGGACCACGCCCTGCAAAGTTATACCCCTTTAAAATCCGGAACCTCTAAATTTTGCTCTTTGCTCTATAAGCAAACCTAACAAATAGTTTTCTTCGCCTAGCCATTGCATCTTTCGAGATAAACCTACCTTGTTTGGTATCAATTAATATTAGAATTTTCTCAGCTACCTGAATTTCTAGGAATTTTTCACATAGCACCATCCCCCAGAGAGCTACCCTGATTTTAAGTTTTCTTACCTGTAGCGACCTTTGAGTGTCCTTATAAATTTTTTATACATGTAGCACATCTTGTTAGTCTAGAATTGTATGCACAATCCGAATCTCTAAATAGATTTAAAATCGAACGATCCCTTACCATTTTACACACACCCTTTAAATTATAAATTTCCTGCGGCTCATACATAAAAGAAAATCTAAAAACAATTCTTAAAACTTTTTTATTACAGACAATTTTTACTAATACAGTTTAAATTTTGTAAAACCACATTTCTAAATACATATTTACAATTTTTTATTTTTAACCTAGAACTTCTCATATCGGCTTATACTTATTAATATTTATTTCTAAATAGAGCACTTTTTCCAAAGACCAACCGGACCCGTATGTTTCAAATTCCTCTGATTTTGTTCTTATGGTTTCGCTTAAGACCTCGTACATATTTTCCAGATTACTAGAAGACGTTATAACAACATTTTTTGTGTTAAAAGATTTCACATCGGTAGTCTCTTCCCCCATTTTGGTGTAAACGCCGTAGAGTTCGCAATAGACTTTAATTGCTGTATGTTGTATTCTTTTTTCATTTATTAATCGAATAAATCGCCCTTTCTGCTTCCAAAGAAACTCGGACACTCCATCGTCGACACTGGCATTCTTTATGCGATAGCTAGCCATACGGTTGTTGAACGCTGTACTAACCATTTCTACACCATCGTCGTTAGTAGCGGTAACTGATGCATTTTTATGTCTGTTGCTTCTCAAGTGTGCGGCATAGGTAGTCTTTTCCATTTCGAAATCGCATACTTTACACATAATTCGTGGTTGTTTCGTACAAAGCTCTTTAACAGCTAGCGGAGCTGAACGTTTACGGCTTAATGACATACCGTGCTGTTTTTCCTTGTGTCGCTGTAAGTTGCCCATTCTCGTAAAAGCGATACCGCAAGACCCACAGTTAAAGAACTTTGCTGCCGACGGATGTATAAGCTTAACCCTGGGCGACGTTACACCACAACATTTGTTCTGGTGCCGTTTGAGAGCATTTTTCCAGGTATAGGAAGCACCGCAAGAGTTGCACTTAAAAACGTTTGCAGATACCATTTTAGTACAAAACAAAATCCGCACTATAGCACTTGACTTGTAAGCGAACTAACTTATAACTAAAGAGTTTACTCTTGCGCACCTGATTTATGTTCCTTATAGAATGCAAACCGAAGGTTTCCGAAGACACCCGAACGAAGTTGAGGATTCAGCGGGGAACTAAATGACGTCATAATTCTTGCTGCTCGTCCAATACATTTAGCGCCAATGCATGCACCTGGGTCGCATCGTCGATGGTGCGAATGCCGTTAGTAGAAACATCGGAAACGTCTTCCATGTTATACGGATTGCGTGCATATTAAAAATCCAAAAGGGTGATAGCACACGCACACAAATTGTGTGCAAGTCGTGCTGTAGAAGATGCAGTGCTACTATAACCAAAAACACTTTAAACCATTACTAAGGAAATACCAACTTGTTGTCTACAGGATACTTACTAATAAAGCAATTTAATTTTAAATAACTTCTACGTCACATTTTAGGAAATGGTGGGCTTGAATATTTTCCAAATGAATCACCAAGCGAAAGTATATGCTTAGCAGTATTAAAATTAACCATTAATTTCCCATTTTTATGACCGTGGTTAATTATAGATTAAAATTTAATTTGTGCACGTTCGAGCTTCTCGTAAACTAACATATTTTATAGCAACAATGCGTTGTATAATACATGCATACCCCTTCGCCGCGCTACTGCTATTCTTGTAATTGCTAGAAAAAGTCACTCTCCTTTTTACTGTTAGAACCGATGCAAAGCACCATTTTATACTTTCTATAGCACATCGCGCGCTTTTCGTCTGATAATTATGCTTCTGTAGGCTATTACACTTTCGCATAGCGGTCGGCCGCATGTAATGATTTCTAGAACCGGTAAGTACTCGATATCGTCCAAATAGAGAATTAGATGCTCGATGTCTGTCAACTTCCAATTCCCTCGTAAAGGTGGAAAAACTCAGTCAATCATCCATCTAACTTAAACTTCGACCTGCTCCTGTTCTGATAATTTACAAACATTTTTCAAACGACAATGGGCCGAGAATTTTTCAACCTCCGGGGGATCTTTAAGTCGTGATCAATTACACATCCGAGCTACGCGTAAACTAACATATTTTGTAGCAACTGTATAATACATGCATACCCCTTCTCTGCGCTACTGCTATTCTTGTAGTTGCTTGAAAAAGTCAGTCGCCCTTTTTACGGGTAGGGCCGCTAAAAAGCACCATTCCATACTTTCTTTATAAGTGTAGCACATCGCACACTTTTTTGTCGGTTAATTAAATTTTTGTTTATGTAGGCCTTTACACTTTCGCTTATTTAAACATCTAATACAATTGATTAACCACTTTCGATTATTCTAACGGAGACCACCATACATCCCGCCGCACCGTTCTTTTTGAATCCAACGATCCTATGGGCTTCACGCACTAACACCTGACGTATCTTTCCTACTATTTGTTAAACAAAACTACCGGCATCGCCATGTTCGTATACGAATGTAAGCAGATGTTTGTGGATATGTACGAGAATATGTAGTCATATACATTAACCAACCTAAGCTATTTTATTTAGTCCAAGAAAATTATTATTTTCTAATCCACAATTAATAATCGCCTTTATAGGTTCCACATTTCTACCATTACTCAATGACTTTAATTTCTTATTGGAAGAATCCTTATTCTCCACGCACTGCTGCGTAGTTGCATGCCTACCCCTTTTGGAGGTATATGCTCGTTATAGGTTGTAAGACCCTCGGTTTTACTTAATTACAATTCGTGAAACCCTTTAATCTTTAATCGTATCTTTCTCGCCTACAATACAGTAGGACTTAACATTACTACCAACAAATTCTAATACTGGACCCCCATTAAATACGTCTTTAATTTTCCTACAACTTTTTTGTTGACAAGTGTTATATTGTATTTATTATACGCAGGGTAGTCACTCTTTAAGATAAATATATTTTGCTAGGTATCAACTAATATTAAATTTTTCTAGGGACCCCAAATCTGTAAATAGATTTTAAATAGGACCACCCCATACAAAGTTATGCGTTTTAAAGACCCAAATCACTAATTTTTGCTCATCTTTATTTAACACTATTTTTAAAACCTTTTTCGCTACCCAAGACATATGCCTTAGCCAACCATCTCCCGAGAAATCTAAAACCGCCGTGTCCCGCGAATACCACGTGGAAATAACACGTATACTCTGTCAACCAGGATAGAAGCCGGAAGGATTTGGAAGGTGGGAGAAGAACTTAAAATTATGGAATCTTAAAACTAATATATACAATAGATTTACAAAATCCATACAAATATAAACAACTATCTTATATCTTTACACCCCCATGCGTAGATTGTTGTACTATTAAGAATGATGTACCTTTTGTCATCTTCCCTCGATAAACTAATTTTATTAATAAACTGCATATGCAAATCGTATTCTTTTACTCCGGGTACATACGCAGGCAAGTACTCGATACCATCCAAATAAAGAATTGGATGCTTGGTGACTGTTAACATCCGCTTCCCTCGTGTACGCCCAGACACATCCCAGCCCATGAGCACCCCTGCACATGCACACCCCTGCCCATGCGCACCCCTGCGCGTACGCACCCCTGCCCATGCTCGCTGCCCATGCGCACCCCTCTCTGTGCGAGTGCTATTTCGGGGTAACGTCACAGCCTTTTATAAATAAAGAACAATGTTATATACTATTATAAAATGTTTATTCTGACATTATACATAACAAATTTAAAAATATTTAATGCCAAGCATGGAGTCATTTAAACTTAATTTTAATACAAAGTTATACACAGAAGACAGTCCTTTCTTTATGTTTGTTTGCAGTGGTTTTAATTTTATCTAATTTTATTCGCAGCTTAAAATTTAAATCTACACCCAAGTCTTCTATCTCCTTTTCTAACCAATAGTTTGATACATAAAGACCGTCTAGGTTTTCGAATTGTAAAATGTACCGAAGTTTGCCTCTATATTTAAAGTTTTTGATTCCGCCGACAACCAGATCCATTCCTTCGTGTAATTCTTGCAGCTTGTGACAATCTTTTAATCGCAGCTTTCCCACTATATCCTGCATACGTATCTTGTTAGCTTGATCGACTTCTTCTTGTCGGTATTGGAGAAAATGCTTTTTCTCCCACACACCGTTGTGTAGTTGCATATCCACCACTTTTGGGAATATATGGTTGTTATAGGTTGTAAGACCCTCGGTTTTAAATGATCCGAAAGGTTCTTTACTAGGTAAATATACAATGTTTAGCAGAACCCCTTTGCGTGTGGTGTACGCCAAGGTTACGAAACCCGCATTCCTTAGTTCGTCTTTGTTATCTGCCATTTTGATAAATACGTTTTTAGAATAACCTTTTAAAAAGTATACGGATTTAGTACCATCCTTTTCTGCAAGAAGACCTACATAACTAAAAGAGTCTTTCTTACTAACCGCAAATGCATACAGCTTGTACAACCCGGATGTATCTAAGTCAATCCATCGACACATAAAATAATCTTTTAATTCTTCCTCATTTTCTCTAATAAGATGTTCTTTGTCTAACACATCATTGTATTGTTCGCGTATCGTCGCAGTGTTTTCCATGTATTCCAATTTTCGCCTTTTTGCATCCATTTCCTCTAATTCCAGTTGTCTTTTCCTTCCACTTACTGCGTATGGCATACATAATGGGGTAATTTCCTTTAGCGTAAACGGATAGAGTTTACTACCAATATTTGCGCGTTGTCGTACAACCTCTGGGCGAATGTTAGGTGTATTTATCAATCCCAATTCCGAAATGACTATTTCTTTTGGAATTGTAGAATATGGTGTTGCAGATTGTGTAAAATATGTACTACCTGCTTTAATGTAGCACTTGTGTAAGATTTTTATTTTATCTTGGCTGTCTTCCTCCTCTACTATCTCCAAATAATTTACGGGTAAATAGTTAAAACTAAAAGCCGAAAGCACATACTTTATCAATGTTTCCCTTTCTTTTGGTTTTTCGGACAACTTAATTTGCAAGCCCGTCAATTTCTTTGTATTACCATTACCCCAATACACGTACTGTAGCAGGTTATTATACACTAAACAGCAGCTATTTTGTAGCTTGTCCGATAGCTTACTCCACATTTTGGCAAGTGGTACCGAGTACATTGGCGCCTTTAGGAAGTATAACTTACTATCTTCCAATAACGTTAAACAGTCTTTTAAGGGATTATACACCGTTCCGCACTGACATAGCTTCCAATTGCACAATTGTATATTGTCGCTTCCAATCGCGTAATACCATGTTCTTTAGCCAAAGTAGACGCAAATGTTTCCTTAAACGTACATCTGGACAACGTAAAAATCTAGTATATGATTGCCAAGTTGTTTATTAACACCAGGACTTGTTATCTGACACAAAAATTTGTTGTATATCTTAATTCTTACATTGGTTGTTAGCCATGTTAAACAATCAATTCCTACATTTTTATCGTTGTCAACTATAATATTACACTTTTCTTCGTATTCGCCCTTATAGCAAAAGTTATGGTTTGTAGTTAAATAATTACACATCTCCATCTTGCTAAATATACCCGCAAAATCTTGGGTTACATCCATGTCAAAAGATAGAAATAATCTTTTCGAGTTCGTCTAATATATCTGGTAGTTCCTCCAATAAAGTTTCCAACTTAACATCTGCTAGTTCCACTTTGTATGGAACACATATAGGATTTTGGAATTTTTATTAATGCATTCGAGGTCTTCTTTTCCGATAATTTCTTTTACTCTCTGACCCATCTTGTTAGTGCTTTCCAGAGAAAACGGAGCTTAGCTTTAACACCATGCCTAGCGGAAACAAATCGGTCAAACTTTCTTCGTAGATAGCTGTTAAATGCACCACAAATTTCTTTTTAGGATAAACAACCTTTTGCTTGCAGATGTTTGTTCGGCGTCAGAAAGGTCGCAAATTTTAACCAACATTATATTGTCACAAAATGGTTCTGTAATTGGTGTGTGTAGTCCACCAGTCAGCATCTGTTCGCCTTCGACATAACAAATATTACCAATATCTGTTACCAGATTATTGTTGCACATATTTTCTGTCAACAGCCATAATCCAAATCGCTCATTTGTCCGTTTCACTTTATTCCCAAGAAGTTGAGAAACGTTAATCACCTTTGAGACGCTCATGTTTACCGTTCTAGCTACTATCGAATACTAAATTGAATACGAAAAAATTGTTCTCTTATGTATTCTACAGAGTCGGGACGTATATTGCCGAAGATAGTCGAATATGTTGTTATCCGACCGCGGCGCTGACCTAACCTATTATTTTTTCCTTTTATCTAACCTAGGTCCACACTTGGTTTTTAATGGAAAAACTCATTAAAAAGCAATTAGTGCTAATGGGTTTTTAATGAGAAAACTCATTAAAAAGCAATTAGGTCATATGGTCATGTGGTCATATGGTCATGTGGTCATATGGTCATGTGGTCATGTGGTCATGTGGTCATATGGTCATGTGGTCATGTGGTCATGTGGTCATATGGTCATGTGGTCATGTGGTCATATGGTCATGTGGTCATGGGGCAATTTCACCCTATGGGGTAATTTCACCCTAACTTTACATCCTACATATATCCGGATATATGTCGATGCGCATCCCTGTCGGCTTAGGTCGGATAACAACATATTCGACTATCTTCGGCAATATACGTCCCGACTCTGTAGAATACATAAGAGAACAATTTTTTCGTATTCAATTTAGTATTCGATAGTAGCTAGAACGGTAAACATGAGCGTCTCAAAGGTGATTAACGTTTCTCAACTTCTTGGGAATAAAGTGAAACGGACAAATGAGCGATTTGGATTATGGCTGTTGACAGAAAATATGTGCAACAATAATCTGGTAACAGATATTGGTAATATTTGTTATGTCGAAGGCGAACAGATGCTGACTGGTGGACTACACACACCAATTACAGAACCATTTTGTGACAATATAATGTTGGTTAAAATTTGCGACCTTTCTGACGCCGAACAAACATCTGCAAGCAAAGGATGTTTATCCTAAAAAGAAATTTGTGGTGCATTTAACAGCTATCTACGAAGAAAGTTTGACCGATTTGTTTCCGCTAGGCATGGTGTTAAAGCTAAGCTCCCGTTTTCTCTGGAAAGCACTAACAAGATGGGTCAGAGAGTAAAAGAAATTATCGGAAAAGAAGACCTCGAATGCATTAATAAAAAATTCCAAAATCCTATATGTGTTCCATACAAAGTGGAACTAGCAGATGTTAAGTTGGAAACTTTATTGGAGGAACTACCAGATATATTAGACGAACTCGAAAAGATTATTTCTATCTTTTGACATGGATGTAACCCAAGATTTTGCGGGTATATTTAGCAAGATGGAGATGTGTAATTATTTAACTACAAACCATAACTTTTGCTATAAGGGCGAATACGAAGAAAAGTGTAATATTATAGTTGACAACGATAAAACTGTAGGAATTGATTGTTTAACATGGCTAACAACCAATGCAAGAATTAAGATATACAACAAATTTGTGTGTCAGATAACAAGTCCTGGTGTTAATAAACAACTTGGCAATCATATACTAGATTTTTTACGTTGTCCAGATGTACGTTTAAGGGAAACATTTGCGTCTACTTTGGCTAAAGAACATGGTATTACGCGATTGGAAGCGACAATATACAATTGTGCAATTGGAAGCTATGTCAGTGCGGAACGGGTGTATAATCCCTTAAAAGACTGTTTAACGTTATTGGAAGATAGTAAGTTATACTTCCTAAAGGCGCCAATGTACTCGGTACCACTTGCCAAAATGTGGAGTAAGCTATCGGACAAGCTACAAAATAGCTGCTGTTTAGTGTATAATAACCTGCTACAGTACGTGTATTGGGGTAATGGTAATACAAAGAAATTGACGGGCTTGCAAATTAAGTTGTCCGAAAACCAAAAGAAAGGGAAACATTGATAAAGTATGTGCTTTCGGCTTTAGTTTTAACTATTTACCCGTAAATTATTTGGAGATAGTAGAGGAGGAAGACAGCCAAGATAAAATAAAAATCTTACACAAGTGCTACATTAAAGCAGGTAGTACATATTTTACACAATCTGCAACACCATATTCTACAATTCCAAAAGAAATAGTCATTTCGGAATTGGGATTGATAAATACACCTAACATTCGCCCAGAGGTTGTACGACAACGCGCAAATATTGGTAGTAAACTCTATCCGTTTACGCTAAAGGAAATTACCCCATTATGTATGCCATACGCAGTAAGTGGAAGGAAAAGACAACTGGAATTAGAGGAAATGGATGCAAAAAGGCGAAAATTGGAATACATGGAAAACACTGCGACGATACGCGAACAATACAATGATGTGTTAGACAAAGAACATCTTATTAGAGAAATGAGGAAGAATTAAAAGATTATTTTATGTGTCGATGGATTGACTTAGATACATCCGGGTTGTACAAGCTGTATGCATTTGCGGTTAGTAAGAAAGACTCTTTAGTTATGTAGGTCTTCTTGCAGAAAAGGATGGTACTAAATCCGTATACTTTTAAAAGGTTATTCTAAAACGTATTTATCAAAATGGCAGATAACAAAGACGAACTAAGGAATGCGGGTTTCGTAACCTTGGCGTACACCACACGCAAAGGGGTTCTGCTAAACATTGTATATTTACCTAGTAAAGAACCTTTCGGATCATTTAAAACCGAGGGTCTTACAACCTATAACAACCATATATTCCCAAAAGTGGTGGATATGCAACTACACAACGGTGTGTGGGAGAAAAGCATTTTCTCCAATACCGACAAGAAGAAGTCGATCAAGCTAACAAGATACGTATGCAGGATATAGTGGGAAAGCTGCGATTAAAAGATTGTCACAAGCTGCAAGAATTACACGAAGGAATGGATCTGGTTGTCGGCGGAATCAAAGACTTTAAATATAGAGGCAAACTTCGGTACATTTTACAATTCGAAAACCTAGACGGTCTTTATGTATCAAACTATTGGTTAGAAAAGGAGATAGAAGACTTGGTGTAGATTTAAATTTTAAGCTGCGAATAAAATTAGATAAAATTAAAACCACTGCAAACAGACATAAAGAAAGGACTGTCTTCTGTGTATAACTTTGTATTAAAATTAAGTTTAAATGACTCCATGCTTGGCATTAAATATTTTTAAATTTGTTATGTATAATGTCAGAATAAACATTTTATAATAGTATATAACATTGTTCTTTATTTATAAAAGGCTGTGACGTTACCCCGAAATAGCACTCGCACAGAGAGGTGCGCATGGGCAGCGAGCATGGGCAGGGTGCGTACGCGCAGGGGTGCGCATGGGCAGGTGTGCATGTGCAGGGGTGCTCATGGGCTGGGATGTGTCTGGGCGTACACGAGGGAAGCGGATGTTAACAGTCACCAAGCATCCAATTCTTTATTTGGATGGTATCGAGTACTTGCCTGCGTATGTACCCGGAGTAAAAGAATACGATTTGCATATGCAGTTTATTAATAAAATTAGTTTATCGAGGGAAGATGACAAAAGGTACATCATTCTTAATAGTACAACAATCTACGCATGGGGGTGTAAAGATATAAGATAGTTGTTTATATTTGTATGGATTTTGTAAATCTATTGTATATATTAGTTTTAAGATTCCATAATTTTAAGTTCTTCTCCCACCTTCCAAATCCTTCCGGCTTCTATCCTGGTTGACAGAGTATACGTGTTATTTCCACGTGGTATTCGCGGGACACGGCGGTTTTAGATTTCTCGGGAGATGGTTGGCTAAGGCATATGTCTTGGGTAGCGAAAAGGTTTTAAAAATAGTGTTAAATAAAGATGAGCAAAATTAGTGATTTGGGTCTTTAAAACGCATAACTTTGTATGGGTGGTCCTATTTAAAATCTATTTACAGATTTGGGGTCCCTAGAAAAATTTAATATTAGTTGATACCTAGCAAAATATATTTATCTTAAAAGAGTGACTACCCTGCGTATAATAAATACAATATAACACTTGTCAACAAAAAAAGTTGTAGGGAAAATTAAAGACGTATTTAATGGGGGTCCAGTATTAGAATTTGTTGGTAGTAATGTTAAGTCCTACTGTATTGTAGGCGAGAAAGATACGATTAAAGATTAAAGGGGTTTCACGAATTGTAATTAAGTAAAACCGAGGGTCTTACAACCTATAACGAGCATATACCTCCAAAAAGGGGTAGGCATGCAACTACGCAGCAGTGCGTGGGAGAATAAGGATTCTCTCCAATAAGAAATTAAAGTCATTGAGTAATGGTAGAAATGTGGAACCTATAAAGGCGATTATTAATTGTGGATTAGAAAAATAATAATTTTCTTGGACTAAATAAAATAGCTTAGGTTGGTTAATGTATATGACTACATATTCTCGTACATATCCACAAACATCTGCTTACATTCGTATA
Organism: Platerodrilus igneus; assembly: GCA_036346225.1. Lineage (NCBI taxonomy): Eukaryota > Metazoa > Arthropoda > Insecta > Coleoptera > Lycidae > Platerodrilus > Platerodrilus igneus. The sequence goes on along the minus strand of JARFIW010000929.1, from coordinate 2,631,934 downwards.
CGAACATGGCGATGCCGGTAGTTTTTGTTTAACAAATAGTAGGAAAGATACGTCAGGTGTTAGTGCGTGGAAGCCCATAGGATCGTTGGATTCAAAAAGAACGGTGCGGCGGGATGTATGGTGGTCTCCGTTAGAATAATCGAAAGTGGTTAATCAATTGTATTAGATGTTTAAATAAGCGAAAGTGTAAAGGCCTACATAAACAAAAATTTAATTAACCGACAAAAAAGTGTGCGATGTGCTACACTTATAAAGAAAGTATGGAATGGTGCTTTTTAGCGGCCCTACCCGTAAAAAGGGCGACTGACTTTTTCAAGCAACTACAAGAATAGCAGTAGCGCAGAGAAGGGGTATGCATGTATTATACAGTTGCTACAAAATATGTTAGTTTACGCGTAGCTCGGATGTGTAATTGATCACGACTTAAAGATCCCCCGGAGGTTGAAAAATTCTCGGCCCATTGTCGTTTGAAAAATGTTTGTAAATTATCAGAACAGGAGCAGGTCGAAGTTTAAGTTAGATGGATGATTGACTGAGTTTTTTCCACCTTTTACGAGGGAATTGGAAGTTGACAGACATCGAGCATCTAATTCTCTATTTGGACGATATCGAGTACTTACCGGTTCTAGAAATCATTACATGCGGCCGACCGCTATGCGAAAGTGTAATAGCCTACAGAAGCATAATTATCAGACGAAAAAGCGCGCGATGTGCTATAGAAAGTATAAAATGGTGCTTTGCATCGGTTCTAACAGTAAAAAGGAGAGTGACTTTTTCTAGCAATTACAAGAATAGCAGTAGCGCGGCGAAGGGGTATGCATGTATTATACAACGCATTGTTGCTATAAAATATGTTAGTTTACGAGAAGCTCGAACGTGCACAAATTAAATTTTAATCTATAATTAACCACGGTCATAAAAATGGGAAATTAATGGTTAATTTTAATACTGCTAAGCATATACTTTCGCTTGGTGATTCATTTGGAAAATATTCAAGCCCACCATTTCCTAAAATGTGACGTAGAAGTTATTTAAAATTAAATTGCTTTATTAGTAAGTATCCTGTAGACAACAAGTTGGTATTTCCTTAGTAATGGTTTAAAGTGTTTTTGGTTATAGTAGCACTGCATCTTCTACAGCACGACTTGCACACAATTTGTGTGCGTGTGCTATCACCCTTTTGGATTTTTAATATGCACGCAATCCGTATAACATGGAAGACGTTTCCGATGTTTCTACTAACGGCATTCGCACCATCGACGATGCGACCCAGGTGCATGCATTGGCGCTAAATGTATTGGACGAGCAGCAAGAATTATGACGTCATTTAGTTCCCCGCTGAATCCTCAACTTCGTTCGGTGTCTTCGGAAACCTTCGGTTTGCATTCTATAAGGAACATAAATCAGGTGCGCAAGAGTAAACTCTTTAGTTATAAGTTAGTTCGCTTACAAGTCAAGTGCTATAGTGCGGATTTTGTTTTGTACTAAAATGGTATCTGCAAACGTTTTAAGTGCAACTCTTGCGGTGCTTCCTATACCTGGAAAATGCTCTCAAACGGCACCAGAACAAATGTTGTGGTGTAACGTCGCCCAGGTTGCTTTATACATCCGTCGGCAGCAAAGTTCTTTAACTGTGGGTCTTGCGGTATCGCTTTTACGAGAATGGGCAACTTACAGCGACACAAGGAAAAACAGCACGGTATGTCATTAAGCCGTAAACGTTCAGCTCCGCTAGCTGTTAAAGAGCTTTGTACGAAACAACCACGAATTATGTGTAAAGTATGCGATTTCGAAATGGAAAAGACTACCTATGCCGCACACTTGAGAAGCAACAGACATAAAATGCATCAGTTACCGCTACTAACGACGATGGTGTAGAAATGGTTAGTACAGCGTTCAACAACCGTATGGCTAGCTATCGCATAAAGAATGCCAGTGTCGACGATGGAGTGTCCGAGTTTCTTTGGAAGCAGAAAGGGCGATTTATTCGATTAATAAATGAAAAAGAATACAACATACAGCAATTAAAGTCTATTGCGAACTCTACGGCGTTTACACCAAAATGGGGAAGAGACTACCGATGTGAAATCTTTTAACACAAAAATGTCGTTATAACGTCTTCTAGTAATCTGGAAAATATGTACGAGGTCTTAAGCGAAACCATAAGAACAAAATCAGAGGAATTTGAAACATACGGGTCCGGTTGGTCTTTGGAAAAAGTGCTCTATTTAGAAATAAATATTAATAAGTATAAGCCGATATGAGAAGTTCTAGGTTAAAATAAAAATTGTAAATATGTATTTAGAAATGTGGTTTACAAAATTTAAACTGTATTAGTAAAATTGTCTGTAATAAAAAGTTTTAAGAATTGTTTTAGATTTTCTTTTATGTATGAGCCGCAGGAAATTTATAATTTAAAGGGTGTGTGTAAAATGGTAAGGGATCGTTCGATTTTAAATCTATTTAGAGATTCGGATTGTGCATACAATTCTAGACTAACAAGATGTGCTACATGTATAAAAAATTTATAAGGACACTCAAAGGTCGCTACAGGTAAGAAAACTTAAAATCAGGGTAGCTCTCTGGGGGATGGTGCTATGTGAAAAATTCCTAGAAATTCAGGTAGCTGAGAAAATTCTAATATTAATTGATACCAAACAAGGTAGGTTTATCTCGAAAGATGCAATGGCTAGGCGAAGAAAACTATTTGTTAGGTTTGCTTATAGAGCAAAGAGCAAAATTTAGAGGTTCCGGATTTTAAAGGGTATAACTTTGCAGGGCGTGGTCCGATTTCAAATCTGTTTACAGATTCGAATTCTGCGTAAAATTCTAAGCTAGTTTAATGTATCGCATGACTAAAAAAATTTATAAGAACGCTCAAAAGTCGCTACAGGTAAGAAATCTTAAAATTGGGGTAGTTTCCTGGGGATGATGCAATCTAAGAAATTCCTAGAAATTCGGGTAGCTAAGAGAATTCTAATATTAATTGATACCAAACAAGATAGGTTTATAGGTTTATCTCGAAAGATAAAAAATGGTTAGTCGAAGAAAACTATTTGGTCCAGATGCGGGAGGAAATGAGGGATTCTCCTCGTTTCCACAAGGCGGTCCACAAGGCGAGAGCCACTCCTTCTCATTTCCTCCTTATGGGAATTTACATGTAAATTTGGGAGGAAATGAGGGATTCGGGAGGAAATGAGGTTCCAGAATCCCTGAAAATGGTCTACTTATATTCAGCAGCAGATACATAAATTTAAAAATAACCCTAAAAAGATGTGGTCGAAGTTTGAAACCTGGAATATCCACACAAGGAAAGTCAATGAGATTAATCCAGCCATTATGAATGCTGAACTTATAAATAACTTCTTTTCTACAATGGTGCCGAGGTCTAATCTTTTTCTGTGCTAAACAACAGTGTTTGTGTTGATGGGGTCAATCTGGTGTTCTCAGAGTATGTGAAAAACCTGGGTGTTTATTTGGATTGCAACTTAAACTTCCAAACGCATGTACTTAAGAAATCATCACTATGTTATGTTAAACTTAAAACCTTATACCAATGTAAGTACATCTTGCCAAAATCTATTAAGTGGTACCTCATTAATTCCTTAGTACTAAGTAACATAGACTACTGTTGTGGAGTATACTACAGTATTGCCCGAAATAAACAGTACTGAAACTAAGTTGGCGGTGTTTTTATGCGTGCGCTGTCACACTCAAGTTAGCTAGTATAGACCTGTCAAGTAAACCTCAAACAAGTAATTAGTAGGGCCTAATTGTTAAAAATGGTGTTAAGTACAGAGGAGAAAGTGTTTCTGGTAGAGCATTATTTTCGTTCATACGGAATCGGCCGACGTAATGGTGCAAGTTTGCTATACGTGTCTGATCAATTCACACAAAGGTTTAATAAACGTTCTCCAAGTAATGCTGTAATTTTGAAGGTTATTGAAAAGTTTAGAAATACAGGTAGTGTATTGTGCCAACGAAAAGGAAACTCGGGCCGTCCCAGGACAGTTAACAACAACAATAACCATGAACGTGTTTTGAGCAAATCTTAGAAAATCCGAAAGTCAGCCAGGCAAGGACAGCGTTACAACTTGATTTAAAAGAACTTCCTTTCAAAGAATCCTGAAGGAGCTGGGTACATTTTCGTATGTGATTCAGGTACATCAACAACTACATCCTCGGGATTATCGCAGTAGCGTGGAATATTGCGCCAGAATTCTCGCGTTACAGTATGAAAATCCTGAATTTTTGAAAAATGTTTGGTTTTCAGACGAAGCACATTTTCACTTGTCAGGCTATGTGAATCGTCGCACAAATCGATTTCTGGGCTTTGCCAGACCCGATGAGGTTCAAGAGGTTCCTTTACATAGTGAAAAAGTGAGTGTCTGGTGTGCTGTTTCCGGACACGGAATCATTGGTCCGTACTTTATCGAAGAGAATGGTAGGCAAGTCACACTTAATCAACAGAGGTACAGACAAATTTTAACACGATTTATCCTGATCTACGTCAATTCTGTCGTGCACGTAACGGCATTTCGAAACCAATTTTTCAGCAGGACGGGGCAACTTGCCATACTGCTGCCGCAATTCGTCAATTTCTTCAAGAACATTTTCTAAGCAAATTCATATCACGATTTACTGACTTCCCTTATCCTTCACATTCTCCAGACCTCACACCTCCAGACGCATTCATTTGGGGCATGGCTAAAAATGCCGTTTTCAAACGGGCACCACAAACCGTCGATGAATTAAAGGATGCCGTTAGAGTCTTTTTCGCAGCCCTGATACAACCCTTATTCAATAACATGACCAGAAACTTAGAACATCGTTATGAAGTCTGTCTCGAACGAGGAGGTGCACATTTAGAACATATAATAAAGTGTCAATAATATGTATTTTTTAAATATACAAAACAATTACAATTTCAGTACTGTTTATTTCGGGCAATACTGTATTATCACCTGACTTTATGTTTTAAAAATAAGTTACAAATTCTTCAGAACTGCTGTTTTCGCTATGCATACAATGTAAATAAGTAGATGGATGACAGGCAAATCACCGCCACATTTCCACCAGCATCCACATTTCCACACACATCTGGACCAAATAGTTTTCTTCGACTAACCATTTTTCATCTTTCGAGATAAACCTATCTTGTTTGGTATCAATTAATCTTAGATTTTTCTCGGCTACCTGAATCTTTAGGAATTTTTTAGATAGCGCCATCCCCCAGAGAGCTACCCTCATTTTAAGATTTTGTTACCGCTAACATTCTGAACCAAATAGTTTTCTTCGTCTAACCACTGCATCTTTTGAAATAAACCTACCTTGTTTGGTATCAATTAACATTAGATTTTTCTCAGCTACCCGAATCTCTAGAAATTTTTCAGATAGCATCATCCCCCAGAGAGCTACCCTGATTTTAAGATTTCTTACCTGTTGCGACTTTTGAGCGTTCTTATAAATTTTTTAGTCATGTGATACATTGAATTAGCTTAGAATTTTACGCAAAATCCGAATCTGTAAACAAATTTAAAATCGGACCACGCCCTGCAAAGTTATACCCCTTTAACGTCCTAATCTTCTAAATTTTGCTCTTTGCTCTATAAGCAAACCTAACAAATAGTTTTCTTCGACTAGCCATTGCATCTTTTGAGATAAACCTATCTTGTTTGGTATCAATTAATATTAGAATTTTCTCAGCTATCTGAATTTTTAGGAATTTTTCAGATAGCATCATCCCCCAGAGAGTTACCCTGATTTTAAGATTTCTTACCTGTTGCGATTTCCGACCGTTCTTATAAATTTTTTTAGTCATGCGATGCATAAAATTAGTCTAAAATTTTACGCAGAATCCGAATCTGTAAACAGATTTAAAATCGGACTACGCCCTGCAAAGTTATACCCCTTTAAAGCTCTCAAACCTCTAAATTTTTTGCTCATCTATTACATATGCTTTACCCAACACAAAGAAAAGCACACAAAAGTTTAATAATTTATTTTATCCGATTTACAGTTTAATAAACTAATAGAATACAATTGTAAAATATAATTTTCCTCGTGTAGTTGACTCCATGCAGTCGAAAGTAACCTGTAACAAAAAAAAGAAATTCATGTGTTGTTTAAAAAAGACCTATAACAAAAAGAGATCAATGTACTATTTAATAAGAGCGGAAAAGTGTTTACGGTCAATAAGACATATTGTCGTTAATCTAACAATATGAGAATAATGTAAAAACATTCCAATGTAATGTGTTTTTAATATGTAAATGGAAGGTCGACATTTACGTAATCATCCTCCGAATTACATGTGAAAGCTGTATATAATTTCTTTTTAAAAGTGTATATCTTCTCCAAACAAATACGATTATTACACGGAAAACCACGCTAAATGCGAGTCAATTAATAGCAATTTAATACTGCTTACTGACGTACCTTAATTAGGTTGCTGTACTATTAGGAATGATGTACTTTTTGTTCTCCTCGCCCGACAAACTGATTTTATTAATTAGTTGGGTATAAAGTTGGTGTTTACATGGTTTCATTTAAGATCTCGTACATATTTTCTAGATTACTAGAAGACGTTATAACCATACTTTTTGTGTTAAAGGATTTCACATCGGTAGTCTCTTCCCCGATTTTGGTGTAAACGCCGTAGAGTTCGCAATAGACTTTTATTGCTGTATGTTGTATTCCTTTCTCATTAATTAATCGAATGGATTGTTCTTTCTGTTTCCAAAGAAACTCGGACACTCCATCGCCGACACTGGCGTTTTTTATGCGATAGCTAGCCATACAGTTGTTAAACGCTGTGCTAACCATTTCTACACCATCGTCGCTAGTAGCGGTAACTTATGCATTTTTATGTCTGTTGCTTCTCAAGTGTGCGGCATACGTAGTCTTTTCCATTTCGAAATCGCATACTTTACACATAATTCGTGATTGTTTCGTACAAGACCTTTTAACAGCTGGCGGAGCTGAACGTTTACGGCTTAATGACATACCGTGCTGTTTTTCCTTGTGTCGCTGCAAGCTGTCCATTCTCGTAAAAGCGATGCCGCAAGACCCACAGTTTAAGTACTTTGTTGCCGACGGATGTATAAGCTTAACCCTGGACGATGTTACACCACGACATTTGTTCTGGTGCCGTTTGAGAGCATTTTTCCAGGTATAAGAAGCATCGCAAGAGTTGCATTTAAAAACGTTTGCAGGTACCATTTTAGTACAAAACAAAATCCGCACTATAAGACTTTGGTTAAACTTGTAATCGAATTAACTTATAACTAAAAAGCTTACTCTAGCGTACCTGATTTATGTTCCTTATAGAATGCATACCGAAGGTTTCCGAAGACGGCCGAACGATGTTGAGGATTCAGCGGGGAACTAAATGACGTCATAATCTTTGCTGCTCGTCCAGTACATTTAGCGCCAATGCATGTACCTGGTTCGCATCGTCGATGGTGCGAATGCCGTTAGTAGAAACATCGGAAACGTCTTCCATGTTATACGGATCGCATGCATATTAAAAATCCAAAAGGGTGGTAGCACACGCACACAAATTGTGTGCAAGTCGTGCTGTAGAAGATGCAGTGCTACTATATACAAAAACGTAATAAAAACACTTTAAACCTTTACTAAGGGAATACCAAACTTGTTGTCTACAGAATACTTACTAATAAAGCAATTTAATTTTAAATAACTTCTACGTCATATTTTAGGAAATGGTAGGCTTGAATATTTTCCAAATGAATCACCAAGCGAAAGTATATGCTTAGCGGTATTAAAATTAACCATTAATTTCCCATTTTTACGACCGTGGTTAATTGTAGATTAAAATTTAATTTGTTCACGTTCGAGCTTCCCGTAAACTAACATATTTTATAGTAACAGTGCGCTGTATAATACATGCATACCCCTTCGCCGCGCTACTGCTATTCTTGTAGTTGCTAGAAAAAGTCACTCTCCTTTTTTACTGCTAGGGACCGATGCAAAGCACCATTCTATACATTCTTTAAAGGTATAGCACATCGCGCACTTTTTTGTCTGATAATTAAATTTTGCTCGTGTAGGCTTTTATACTTTCGCATATTTAAACATCTAATAGAATCAATTAACCACTTTCGCTTATTCTAACGGAGACCACCATACATTCCGCCACATCGTTCTTTTTGAATACAACGATCCTACGGGCTTCCACACACTAACACCTAACGTATCTTTCCTACTATTTGTTAAACAAAAACTACTGGTATCGCCATGTCCGTATACGGACGTAAGCAGATGCTTGCGGATGTGTACGAGAATATGTAACCATATACATTAATCAGTCTAAGCTATTTTATTTAGTCCACGAAAACTACTATTTTTCTAAACCACAATTACTAATCGCCTTTATAGGTTTAACATTTCTACCATTTCCCAATGACTGGTGCTACGTACATGGAAACTTTAATTTCTTATTGGAGAGAATCCTTATTCTCCCATGCACTGTTGCATTGATGCATACCCACCACTTTTGGGGATATATGCTCGTTATAGGTTGTAGCATCCGCGGTTTTACTTAATTACACTTTGTGAGACCCCTTTAATCTTTTTAATGGTGTCTTTCTCGCTTACAATATAGTAGGACTTAGCCCTACTACCAACAAATTCTAATACTGGACCCCCATTAAATTCGTCTTTGAATTTCCCTACAACTTTTTCGTCGACAAGTGTTATATTGTATTTATTATCCGCGGGGTAGTCACTTTTTTAAGATAAATATATTTTGCTAATATTAGATTTTTCTAGGGACCCCAAATCTGTAAATAGATGTTAAATAGGACCACCCCATACAAAGTTATGCCTTTTAAAGACCCCAAACCTCTAATTTTTGCACCATCTTTATTTAACTACATCTTTAGAACCTTTTTTCGCTACCCAAACATATTCCTTAACTAACCATTCCCCTAGAAATCTAAAACCGATGTGCCCCGCGAACAGCACGTGGAGATAACACGTATACTCTGTCAACCAGGATAGAAGCAGGAAGGATTTGGATGGTGGGCTAGGAGCTTAAAAATTATGGAATCTTAAAACTAATATACACAATAGATTTACAAAATCAAACAACTATCTTAGATTTATATCTTTATGCCCCCATGCGTAGATTGTTGTACTATTAGGAATGATATACCTTTTGTCATCTTCGCTCGATAAACTAATTTTATTAATTATTATTATTAATTATTTGCCTGTAATTTATTATTAATTAATTATTTGCGTATGAAAACAACTCATTTCAAAAAATGCGAGGCCTAAATAATATCCATAATGGAAGTTATAAATAGATTTGCGAGCAATTACGACTATAGTCGAAAACATAATGGTACCTTAATAGTATAGCGTTTTCTGTATGTTTGTTTTGTATAGCATGTATTCAAACCATTTCTGTTTTACAATAGTGTGTGACATGGAACTTCTGAATTTTTCCGCGTCAGCACTTTGCAGGTACATTTTTCTAAAAAACACTAATATTTGATTTATTCGATAAATAAACTGAATTGTAGTGTGCAATTTTGATAAAAAATCATAAAAATTATTCGCACATTTGGGAAAATTACTGGTTTTGTATAAATCGCTCTATTATCAGCCAAAAAAAATTTTTTTTTCAGTTAAAAAAAACCTAAATGACTTTACCACATAGACAACTATTTAATAATGTAAACGACATCATGCACGGCCGTGACCTCTTGCGTAAGAAGGGTGGCAAGCGAGGCAGGTAGCAGCCTGACTACCCTTGGGATATAGGATAAACTAAGAACACCACTGTAAAGTTAGTTGAAAATATACTGAAACGAGCTACTGCTACCGCGTTTCTTTAACTTAAAAACAAGTAATAACAAACGTCTTTATTACTCACTGTTCACAAGTCTAATTAACAGTATATGCCTTATTTATAGATGTTTTCAGTCCACTTAACAATGAAGCACTATTACACTAATGAATTTACAAGCACTAATATCTTCTTAAACGAACTTCTTTACCATAGGTCCATTAACAACACTAACACAACTATTTGTTTATACACTTCTATTTATTTATGTATACTACAAGCTGCATGTACATTAGACACAGCATATATCATTTATATATAAATTCTTGAACTCGTAAAAGCTCAACTACGTTTACTGTACACGATATAATTTATATTAGACATTCAAGTATAGACTAACTCTTACATTCATAAGCGGCCTTATATACCCTGAATTAAAGATATGACTCATTATCTAGTATTTTCTAGAAGACTTCTGGAATCCTTGAGAATATGATGTGCCTCGGGCGTTTGTATGTTTGACGGGTTGCCTAATAGTGGATCGCAACACTGCCCCCTCTTTAAAACCATTACGTCTCGTAACTGTAAATACATTTTGACGCCAATTCGATGACTGATGACGGTATCGGCAGCTATCTCCTCTGGTGCATCCACCGCGTCGTTGGAAATAACAGTCAACACTCTTTTCTTGGTCTTGGTAGGCAACCGGTTGATAACAACAAACAAGGACCTGGACGTTGGTTCCTGGAAAACTACTTCTAGCATATTTCGGACTATCCTCCAATCTAAGTGATCCAGTCCACAGCCCAGCTTGGGCACCGCTAGTCTCGTTACTCCATTTTCCATCATTTGCGCCTTAAGATTTAGCAAAGCCTCCCATAGATGTCCATAACTAGGTCTTTGCCATGAAAAATTTTTGGTGACCAGATAGTAAACATAAGGATTTTTATCTTGAAGAACCAAAGATTTTCTTACAGTTGGCTGCTGTTGTACTAATTTATCCACACATCCAAACTTTTTCTTGAAAACAACAGCTATTCATCTTGACATTGCCAAATCTTGAGCTACGCAATGTGCAAAGGAATACTCTTCTGGTGCTCTAAACAGATCTTGCTGTTTTTCAACAATAACGCCAAATCTCGCCCTAGCGGAACCACCATACGCCGCCATAAAGCTCTCAAAATCTACATTTGGCTCATGATTAATAACTTGTCGAACACCGTTATCATTATTCGAGTCTTCCTGGTTGTTGCCAGCGTAGGATGTTAAACGGTCAAAGTTTACCACGAGGAGACTTTCTGATCCGGTACACTACATCATTAATCCTTTTCATCACTTCGTACGGGCCTTCCCATTGTCTTTGTAATTTCGGCGACAACCCACGTTTTCTTTGTGGATTATACAACCACACTAAATCTCCAGGTTGATAACCACCTTCTTGTGCTCTCGTGTCATATTGTGATTTCATTCGATCGCTTGCTGCCTGGATATTCTTTCGGACGTTTTCGTGAATGCTATTTGATCTTTCACGAAGCTTACTAACGTAATCTTCACCTGCGATCTCTTCTCCAGGTTTAAATCCAAACTGAAGATCACATGGTAGCCGCAATTCACGTCCTAGCATTACGCAAGCGGGCGAATACCCTGTGTTGTCATGTACCGAAGATCGGTACGCCAGTAGCTACAAATGTAAATATTGGTCCCAGTCTCGTTGATGTTCAGAAACAACTTTGGCCAGGTACTTCCCTAACGTCCTGTTCATTCTTTCAACCATTCCATCCGATTGGGGATGAAGTGGCGTGGTTCTAGTCTTCCTGATTCCAAGATGCTTGCCGACATTTTGAAACAATGCTGATTCGAAGTTCCGACCTTGATCGGAGTGTAATTCCAACGGAACTCCAAAGCGACAAAACAACTCCTTCACTAGCACATCTGCAACCGTCTTGGCTTCTTGGTTAGGTATAGCATATGCCTCCGGCCATTTGGTAAAATAATCCATTGCAACCAAGATGTATTTATTTCCTTTCTCTGATTCAGGAAACGGACCCGCTATATCAATGGCTACCCTCTCAAAAGGATTCCCCACGTTATACTGTCTCATTGGGGCTTTCCGTTTTGTGACCGGGCCACTTGCAGAGGCACACAATTCACATTTCCGGCACCAGTCCTTCACATCATCTTTGCAGTTCACCCAATAGAATCTTTCTCTCACTCTTTCGAGAGTTATTTTCACGCCAAAGTGTCCTCCGGAAATACCATCGTGCAAGTGCTGCAACACTTCCGGCACTCTGCTTCTCGGCACTATCACTTGAAGTCTCTCAGTGCCATCTTCACCTTCCAGGCGTCGTTTTAAGATTCTATTTCCAATCATCAAGGAGTCCCACTGTGCCCAGTATGCCTTCAGGAACCTACTTAAAATTCTAATTTCTTCCCAAGCTGGTCGTTGTCCTCTATTTTTCCACTCAATAATACGTCTCAATTCGCCGTCCTTCTCCTGGTCTTCTCGTATCCTTTCGGGTTGCCCAATATCATCGGTCACCGTCATTCTGTGGATGACACTTATCTTCTCTTCCATCTTGGAGCAATGATTGCAGTCTACCGGACAAGGTTTCCTTGACAGAGCGTCTGCATTCCGATGGCTAGTTCCTACACGATGTTCCGTATCAAAGTCATATTCCTGCAGCCGCTCTATCCACCTTGCAACTTGCCCTTCAGGATTTCGAAACTGCAGTAACCATTTTAGTGCAGCACGATCTGTTCTCAACAGGAATTTACGGCCGTATAAGTACTTATAAAAGTGCTCTACGGATTTGACGACGGCCAACAGCTCCCTTCTTGTCACACAATAGTTCCTTTCTGGCCGCGACAAGATCTTACTGAAATACCCAATAACTTTTTCTTGTCCGTCCCGCACCTGAGAAAATATGCTTCCTATAGCTGTGTTACTGGCATCGGTATCCAACACAAATTTCCCTCCATCCGTGGATAACTCAAAATTGGTGCTGTAACCGGTAGCCGTTTCAGTTGTTCAAATGCACTGTGGCAGTCGTCATTCCAATCATATTCTTGTCCATCTTCGGTTAATTTTGTTAACGGTTTGGCAATGTTCGCAAACCCAAGTATAAAGCGTCGGTAATATGTGCACAATCCTAGAAAACTGCGTAGTTGGTGTATATCTGCTGGTGTAGGCCACTCTTGTGCCGTTTTTATTTTGTCAGGGTCAGCTCTTATTCCGGTCTCCGAAACGACATGTCCTAGGTATTTCACCTCTTTTCCAAACAGATGACACTTCTTGGGGCTCAATGTAAGGTTTGCCCCCCGTAATCTTTAGAATATCTCCTTTAGGTTCTTAAGGTGTTCTTCAAAAGACAGGCCTAATACTATCACGTTGTCTAGGTACACCAGACAAGTCTTCCAAGACAGTCCACGCAGTATCGACTCCATCAATCGTTCAAAAGTAGCAGGGGCATTGCATAATCCAAATGGCATGACCGTGAACTGCCATAATCCAGTTCTAATTGTAAACGCAGTCTTTTCTTTATCGTTTGGCTCCAAGCCTACCTGCCAGTATCCGCTTTTCAAGTACAAGGTCGAAAACCATTTAGATCCGGATAGAGTATCCAAGGTGTCATCAATTCTAGGCAAGGATAGCTGTCTTTCTTTGTAACATTGTTAAACCGCCGGTAGTCTACACAAAACCTTGTCGACCCGTCCTTTTTCTTGACAAGCAATACCGGGGATGCCCATGGACTATTCGAGGGTTCAATCACTCCCTGTTCTTCCATATCGGTGATAATTTGCTCGGCTTCCTTACGTTTTGCCAAAGGAAGCCGCCTGGGGTGTTGTCTTATCGGTTGCGCATCTCCAGTATTGATCTGGTGTTGCACAACATTCGTCCTTTTTTTTTCACTATCATCCAGTGCAAACACACCTCGATATCGTCCGACCAGCTCTTTTACCTTGCCCAGTTGGTCGCCGTTTAATCCTTGACACGAATGTATTAACATATCCAGCAATTTCTGTGAGCAACCGTTGGTTGGTTTATTTTTCGTGTCGTCCACACAACGTTTAATATGACATACTGGAATGCAACTTCCCACAATCGTGTCTTTCTTCACCGTATGCGGATTAATGTGCAGCACCCTTACTGGTACCATATTTCGAAACTTTACCTGCGTTCTTCCAATCAGTAATCCCTCCTGACCCATTCCCGATTCAGTTGCTTCCATCATGCATACTTGTCCTTCCCGGAGCGTACCATCTGGGCGTCCCATTACTATCATTTCCGCCTTCTCTGGTATTTTCATATCACAAATCATTCGAACTTGCATCGTCTGGTTACTCGTCCCTTGAAATGGAATCTCATCATCATCTATCCGAAGCACATTTTCTTTCATGTTTACATGAAACCCATATTCTCTCATGAGATCCATTCCCAAGATCACTTCTTCTGTAATTTCAGCTACCAACACCCGATGATTAATTAGTTTGTCCCCAATTGCCAACGTAACGGCAGTCTCTCCGTGAGTACAAATTTTCTCACCACTTGCCGTTCGGAGACACACCGATACAGGTAGCACTTTTCCACGACCAACTAAATCTGGTCTCACAATAGTCCTTGTCGCTCCTGTATCCACGAGTAATTGGACAATCCTACCATTAATTCTACCATCGATATAAATGCTGTCCAGACTTCCCAATGACGATGCAGCACGGATGATAATCTCCGGAGCACTACGCTGTGCTGTCGACGTTCGCCCCCTTACATTGACCTGCTTTAACTCAACCGGTTGTTTCTTTGGTTGAGTACAGCGTCTCTGCATATGACCAACTTCACCGCAGCTCCAGCATCGCAGACGCCATCTCCGCGGTCCTAATCTTTTCAGCCTTTCCGCTTTTCGCTTTTCAAACACACGGTTTATTATTTCATCTATGCTGTTCTGCGATTGCTCAGGTTCTTCTAATGCAGACCGAACTTTGTGACTGATCCTGTGTGACGTCTGCTTAGCTTCTTCAAATTCAAGCGCATGAGCCAGTGCGTCATCTAACATTTTTGGCCGTGCTAATCTTAGCGCTTGCTGTATTTCACTGTCTTTAATGCCATCCACAAATGTTTGAACAGCCAGTTGTTCGAGGAAACTATCTGGTGCCGTTAGGTATGCCAATCTAACTAATCTGGCGATGTCAGCTTCGAATTCTTGCAGGCTTTCACTTGTCTTTTGCGAGCGGTTCCTAACTTGTGCGTGGTAAACTTGTTGAAGGTGAGCGTCTCCATATCTCATCTCAAGCTTCGATGTTAAGAGGCCGTAATCATTCTGCTGGTGATCAGGAATCGTTTGTAAGATGTTAAGAGTTTCCCCCCGTAGGGCCACTATTAAGGAGATAGCCTTCTCTTTGTTGCACCAACCGTTGGCTATTGCAACAGCTTCAAATTGTTTCAAATATGTGGGCCAAGGTGTTTTGCCATCGAATGTGGGTGGTTTCACTCTAAATTTTGACGGTATTGACTCGCTTCCTTCCATGCTTTTTATTTCTGGAATGTTCTGATTTACAACTTGGTTTAGTAATTCAAGTGGCCGCATTGTTAGTGAAATCATTTGTTCTTGAAGCCTCATCACATCTTCTTCCATTTTTACCAATTTACCGTCCAACTTTTGCTCAACTGTTTTTACCTGTTCAGTGACATCTTCGTTCAATGCAATGGAGCTTGCTATTAATCTTTGTTCTAACGTGGCCGTCTTTTCATTCAACTCTTCCATTTTCATCGCGTTTTCACTAAACCGTTCTTCTATTTTCATAGCATTTTCACTTAACCTTTCGGTAAGGTTTGATTCCAGTTCAACTGACCTCACTAAGTTTTCATTGAGTGTCACTTGCATTTCGGATTTAAAATCCTTAAGGAAGTTCATTAAAGTTTCTGCCTCCATTTTACTTTGATTTCTTGTAACTGGCATATACAAACTACTTAAATGTCTTTAGACTTGTGTTTTAAATTAATCACTATATACCCCACACCTGACACCAGTGAAACAAGCTACTGCTACCGCGTTTCTTTAACTTAAAAACAAGTAATAACAAACGTCTTTATTACTCACTGTTCACAAGTCTAATTAACAGTATATGCCTTATTTATAGATGTTTTCAGTCCACTTAACAATGAAGCACTATTATACTAATGAATTTACAAGCACTAATATCTTCTTAAACTAACTTCTTTACCATAGGTCCATTAACAACACTAACACAACTATTTGTTTATACACTTCTATTTATTTATGTATACTACAAGCTGCATGTACATTAGACACAGCATATATCATCAACCAAACTTCGTTTGGTTAATGAGATGGTCTAGTCTGTCGGTCGGTCTGTTGGTCGGTCTGTCTGTTTGTCCGTTGCACGGTTCCCGTGATGTTACAAGACATATAATATATGATTCTTATCCAGTTTTTTACGCTGAATACGAATACGCTATTCACTTTTCGATATTTCAATTATTAATCAAGATATTCGACTTTAAATACGAATTTTTACACATTACTATTTATTATTTAATTTTTTTATATATCGCGTACAATTAAATTTCAAATATTTAACACAAAGGTAAGTAATATTTGTTGAACTTAATGTCTAAGTTTGGTTGTGAGCCGTACATGCGGCTTAGATTTTTTTATATATAAATTCTTGAACTCCTAAAAGCTCAACTACGTTTACTGTACACGATATAATTTATATTAGACATTCAAGTATAGACTAACTCTTACATTCATAAGCCGCCTTATATATACCCTGAATTAAAAATATGACTCATTATCTAGTATTTTCTAGAAGAGTTCTGGAATCCTTGAGAATATGATGTGCCTCGGGCGTTTGTATGTTTGACGGGTTGCCTAATAGTGGATCGCAACAATACCTTCCTTGAGAGTGCTCGTTTTATTTCTAACAACAGGTTTTTAAGTGGAAGTTCTCAGTGCAGCGGCGGTATAGACCCATTAATTATTGTATTAATTACCAGTGCTTAGCGAAATTTACATTGTTTTCTGTTTCGTTCCGTGATGGTATTTTTTGTGAGATGTGAGAGTTGTGTTTGTGTTTTTACCGCGCAATAATAAGGATAATAAATTCTTTGTCGCAAGTACCCTTATTGTCAACTGCAAAGCACATAATCCGTTAAAGTGCTTAATTAACGTAAAAATTAAGCTGTAACAAATTGTTCTTATATTGCATTTTAGCATAGAACTAGTAGTGAGTAGTGACCTTTGGTTTAAGTTAATTTGGTTGAGACGTAAATAAATTATCCGCTATCTGGGAAAATGCATCGCCTATTTTTTTATATACAGTTTCTCTGATTAACGTATAAATTAGATTACTGTTCTATTTAAGTGTGTTACGCATTAATTAATTATAATTACTTAACATACCTTGTCGAGCGTATATGTATATATAGAGTATTGAATGATTTAAAAGGAATAACAAAATTATACTATTATTTCTTAACTGGTAACAGTGCGTGTACCTATTTGTTCCTAAGCGTTGTGCGCTATGGGACGATCAAGATCCCCATTAAAAAGTTCGAGCAAAAGACGCTCGAGATCGTGTTCAAGAAGCTCCAGCGGAAGTTCATATCATAGTTATGATTACAAACGCAACAGCGGGCGGAAGCTACAACGTAGTGACGAACGCGTACTGTCAGCCGTACGTGTGATCGATTCTACGTCGACGATAACTAGCCCAAGGAGTTACACACCACCTCCATCACAATCTAGTCAATCGGGTAATGTAGATCGATTAGAAAAACTTGTAGAACGTCTTATAGAACACGGTGCAGTTATCAGATCGGAGCCCAGAAAGGTTTTTGTTAGACCAGACTCTATTCCGGAGTTTAGACGAGGAAATCCTAACCTGAGTTGTTGCAAATGGATCGAAAAGATAGAACAATTGGGTAAAATAAATTGTTGGGACGAACATACCATGATTTTTAATATGCAAAATCGATTGAGTGGCTTAGACCGTAAGTGGTTTGATAACTTCACGTCATATGACCTTGATTGGACAGGCTGGAAAACTTTGTTGCTAAAATCCTTTCCCGGACATCAAGATTTCGCCAGTGTTTTGAGAAAACTTGTTGATAGACGCAAGCTCCCAGCAGAAACTTGGGAAGAATATTACTTTGGAAAAATGGAGCTCATTAACGCTTGGTATTTGTTGAATCTGAGGGCGAACACTAAAAAAAAAGGCATATTATTTCGATTGCTCTGTAAATGGGAAGCCATCTCGTACATATGTTGACACGGGATCCGAAGCTATTTTAATTAAAGGAGAGACTGCAAAAAAATTTGATCTGAAAATAATGCCGAGCGCAGTAGTTTTAACAGGTTATGGTGCTTCAAATATTCCCGTAATTGGCGTGACAAATTTTACTGTGGTCGTGGATCGTGCAAATGCTAACGTAAAAGCTTTTGTCGTTCCGAATACAGTTCAAGACATACCAATTATAATTGGACAACCCTTTTTGAACTTGCCCGAAGTGATTTTAATAGTAGCAAATAAAAGGATGAGAATTCTGACTACGCATGATGACATTAATGAAGTTTTACATTTAGAACCTAGGAAAATACCCTTGTGGGCAAAAGAGGTTGTTGTTATTCCGCCAAAATCATCAGTGTTTGTTGCCGTGACATCACACAATGCTCTCAGCGGTGAAGTTTATGTGCCAGGCAGTCCCAGGCCAGTTTCAGGAAAAGAGCACTACGTTGTAGAATGCATCACTCAAGGCGAAGACGGCTACGTCGTCGTTACGAACGTGTCGCAGGAGGCAGTTGAGATGAGTACTAAGCCAATATTATTAAGATGTGTTCAGTGTTTTGAGGACAAAACGCCTTGTCCTCAGTTTTCAACTAATCTTTCAGTTAAAGTAACTGAATACGAGTATTTTAATCAAGACGACCTACAGTATAACAAAAATCTTATAAGCGACCAGGCAATTCGTTTGCTTGATCTAGTCAGCTCTTTTAGACACTGTTTTGCGCGAAATACAAATGAGCTAGGAAAAACGGATGTCAATTCACCTTACCGATGATAAACCGGTGGTCTATCGCCCATATCGTTTATCGCATTCCGAACGTCAAGAGGTGAAAACCATAATTGACGATCTTCTGATGGGTGGAACAATTAGGGAGTCAGAATCGCCCTACGCGAGTCCCATACTTTTGATAAAGAAAAAGAACGGTGAAAATCGAATGTGTGTAGACTACAGGGCGCTGAACTCAAAGACTGTGAAGGATAGATTTTCCTTGCCGCATGCCGACGATTTTCTTGAAAAGTTAAAGGATTGTCGTTATTTCACGAGCCTCGATTTAGCAAGCGGCTATCATCAAATTGCCGTCGATGACTCGGCAATACCGAAAACAGCATTTATCACACCTGATGGCCATTACGAGTACCTTCGCGTCCCTTTTGGGCTATGCAATGCACCAGCGGTCTTCCAACGAACTATAAACAAACTTTTAGGCAACTTACGTTACGGTAATGTTCTTGCCTACATGGATGATCTATTACTCCCTTCCATGGATTTCGAATCAGGGCTTAAAATTCTAAAAGATGTTTTAACTGCTCTCCAAAATGCTGGTTTAACTCTCAGATTGTCCAAGTGTCAATTTCTTTCCGAAAAAATTGAGTATCTGGGTCACGAAATTTCACGAGAAGGAGTTCAACCCGGATATCGTAAAACAGAAGCCATTAGAAACTTTCCAGATCCGATTAGTGTTCATAATGTCCGCCAATTCTTTGGATTGACCAGTTATTTTAGGAAATACATTAAGGACTTTGCAACCATTGCATGTCCCTTAACCATGTTGACAAAAAAGGATTCAGAGTTCCGAAGGGGATCGGATCAACGTATAGCATTCGATGCCCTTAAAGAGAAACTAGTTTATAGACCCCTCTTAGCGATCTACGATGGAAAACTTCCAACAGAAGTCCATACAGATGCTTCCCAGAAGGGACTTGCTGGTATTTTGTTACAAAGACACGATGGTTGTCTAAGGCTCGTTATGTATTATTTAAGGTAGACTGCTAAGGAAGGACAAAGGTGCCATTCCTACGAATTAAAAACCATTGCCGTAGTAACCTCCTTGAAGCATTTTCGAAATATATCTAATAGGCATACAATTTAAAGTTGTAACAGATTGTAACGCCATTCGTACCACTTTCTGTAAAAGAGATCTGGCTTCGAGGATTGGAAGGTGGTGGCTTTCTATTCAAAAATTTACCTTCGATGTGGAGTACAGACCGGGACTAAAAATAGCCCATGCTGATGCTTTAAGCAGAAACCCTATAAACCATATCGAAAACACTGCTAACGTATTAAACGTTAACATCAGTAATGATGACTGGGTTCTACAGGCCCAATTGATGGACGATCGGTGCAAGTACCTTGTGGAAATGTTGGGAAAAAAACCCAACGGATAAGGAAGAGAAGCTAATTCATGGCGAATACAGCTTACAAGATGGACGATTATACAAAAAAACGTGTGATGGTAAAAAGTGGGTTGTGCCTAGGGCAACCAGACTTCAAGTCTTACTTCACTTCCACGATGGTATTGGACACTTATCAGTCGACAAAACAATTTCGACTATAAGTAAATTGTATTGGTTTTCAGGCATGAGACGGTATGTAAAAAGTTTATAGGGTCCTGCCTGCCTTGTCTTTATAATAAGGAGCCAGGAGGGAAGCGATCTGGTTATTTGCATCCGATCGAAAAGTTCGCCATTCCTTTCGATACTATACATATAGACCACCTAGGTCCATTTCTGGAATCCAAAAGAAATAATCAGTATTTGATAGTTATCGTCGATTCTTTCACGAAGTTTGTGTTTTTGAGAGCAGTCGGGTCAACGAAGACCGGACCGCTGATTAAATTCCTAGACGACGTAATAGAGAATTTTGGAGTTCCAATAAGAATTGTTAGTGATCGAGGAAGCTGCTTTACGGGCAAGAAATTTATAAAGTACTGCAAGGATCTAAATATAAAACACGTTTTAAATGCTACTGCAACACCTAGAGCAAACGGGCAGGTGGAAAGGTATAATAGAGCAATTTTGTCCTCGCTTTCCGTATCTACGGACGATGAGGAAAAGTGGGACACACAGGTTTCTAAAATTCGATGGGGACTGAATTCTACGACGAATTCAGCAACGGCGAGATCCCCATACAAGACCCTTTTTGGATACTCTCCAAGGGGTATCTGCAACGCAATATTGGACACCGAAGTAACGTTGGAACCACAAGTTAACTGTCTCAAGGACATTCGAGCTAACGTAAAGGCTCGAATCACTAAAGTACAAGCAAGACAAAAAGCGCGCTACGACGCACGCCGCACCCCCGGAAAATCGTTTGGTCTTGGCGATCAAGTTGTTACGTGCCAAATTGACACTAAACATTCCTTAGCTTAATTTTGATGTGCGGGTGTTTTCGCGCGTTAAATTCAAAAGACTTGGCGTGTATTTCCGTCACGTCAGAGTGCGTTTGCGCCAGATCGCGCGACGCGAGTGCAGTAGGAACAAGAGTGGGGAAGTTTCCGGGGGACTCGTTAACGTGGCTTTTGCCTTTGAACTTCCAAGAAGAGTGGTTTGGTTTAGGTATCGTATCGTATCGTTATCTTTATCTTATTATGTAGATTTCCTTGCCTAAATTATTTGTTCCTATAAAACCTGATCCTGCCGTTCTCTACATATTAGGAATTTGGATACGACTGGGAGCAACTGCGGCCGCCGTAGTTAGTCGGAGCCATTTGGAAGGACGCTAGGCGTACCCTCCGGTAAATATCTTAAAGGGGGCCACCAGCAGCCCTGATGGACGTTGCTGACGCCTTCTTTACTTAATCTGTAGGAAGCGGGACCTATTCATGTGAGTATTAACTTTTCACGATCTGTTTGCAAATTTGTTATTTATTCCGTAATTGCACAATTGAAATTGCTTATTGAGTGACGTCATTGACAGATGGGCGCGCTAAAATCTGTAACCAAGAAAGCGTTACCAACTACCGGTGCGTTACGTAATCTCGCGCTTGCGGGATTGTAACTTCAACTTTTAAATGTAAAAATTTGGCGCCCTTAACGTTTTTTAAGGTTGTATTAACTCTTTTTATAAATATATAATGTATTAACCAATGTTATTTATAGCTTTTTCACTAAAAAAAAATTAATTATCTAATACTGTTGAATTTTATGTGATGTTTTGGAACCCACCAGTTGCTTTAGATGTCAAAAATAGTTGTTATGGTAACTGAAGGTAGGCGGCCATTTTGATATTGAAAATATGTTTCAATTTAATGTTCTTCCAATTTTAAATATGGTGTGCTTTTGTTAACTTTAACTATATTATTTATGTGCATAGTTTGTATTTAAATGCAAATTCAAGTTTTTAGGGGTGATTTTCAACACGTTAACCCTACTTCTTCTGCACTATACACGTGAGTACAGTTATATAAATAAACAAACAATCAAATAAATAAATAATTAGGTAATGCATGCCTTAAACACTGTTTATTAGGAAAATTATCTATTTATATTAGATTAAAACATAGCTCTTGCTTGTTTTCGATTTTAAAATCTGTTTTAAAAAAATTATAAATAAACACTGTCTGGTGTGTTAACAGTTGGGAGGTGTCTTTTAGTAATTTACCTGTTTGATTATGATTTTCGGATTACTTTTAAAGAAACCTTATGTTTAAAAACGTTTAATGTAGTGAATTGCCCCTTTAGAATATCTTTTGAAAACGCTAGACTAACAGAATCTTATTGTAGTTGTTAAATAACACTTATTATGTACCTTTTTATAATTTGGAGTGTCTTTTTGTAACCTAACCGTGATATATTTCTTTCATTAAATACTATCTTGCTTTAATATAGTTTTAAAAGTTGTTCCCTTAAGTGATTTAAACAGTATAACCTACAAATGCCTTTTTAAAGAAGATTTTGCATTCATATATAGTTAACGAAATTATCTAACCATATCTTTTACCTTTCAAAATGTTGTAATAAACTGGATCTCTTTATATCTGCTCCTTTAAATACTGAAATAGAGGAATTGTCGTTAACATTTTATATTTAAACTCATTTACGATGGTTGTTGATAACTCCCGCAATATCGAAAGAACATTCCAACAATTTGGAATACTGTTTCTTTATACATGTATCGTGGAATATTTCTTTTATATAGCGAGTATGAGTTTGTCTTGATAGCATATTTTTTTAGATATCGATATTTCAACGTAGAACTTTAAGATCCATTAAGCGAGATTTGCCTTTCGAATTGGTTTGATGGTAAGTTTATCGTTTTAGCAATTTATAAATCATTTTTTTAAGAATGATGTTGGAATTTTTCTTTATTAGTTTGGGCGGAACTCAAACGAGAGCTTCCCATCTTGGTAAATATATGCTTTACAAGATATCTTTCCGTTATTTAACAATTTTATTAGTGAATCGAGTCTTGATTACTGTTATCTCTTCACATATCAATTTAAATCTCTTTAAATGCCTTAAAATTATCTTTGAAATCGTTCAACCCTACGTACATCTAAAAGATTTTCACGTTTACTTCTTTGACAATGTACCTAATGTTTTCAGCTCTCACTTGGCTAAATAACTTAAAACAACCCGCAGGTCGTTTGGCAAGATGGAACTTGCGTATCTCTCAATTCACTTTTGATGTTAGGCATAGGCCTGGCAAATTAAATATCGTACCTGATGCCTTATCTCATAATGTTGTCTCTCTTAACATCCCAAATCTAATTCCTGATACCTGGTATCTTAATATGATTAAAAAAGTTTCTGATAATCCCGATAAATTTCCTACCTTTCGTGTAACTAATAATAGACTATATAAATGTGTATCTCCTTCCCCTCACAAAATATCTAATATTCCTGAATGGAAACTTGTCGTCCCTACCGCTAACCGTAGTGAGGTGCTTAAATTATGCCATGATGATCCCATTGCTGCGCACCTTGGTGTTACAAAAACTCTCGCTAAAATATCTGAATTATATTACTGGCCCACACTAAAGCAATCTGTTTGTCGCTATATTAGGAACTGTAAAATTTGTGGTTCTCATAAAAGTTCACAGGACGCTCGTTCTGGCTTAATGGGTAACTTTAAACGTGTATATTATCCCTTTCAATTAATATCGCTTGAATTATTAGGACCTCTTCCCGATCGAAAAAAGGTAACCAATATCTTTTAGTTGTTACCGATTGTTGGTTTTCTAAATTTGTTATGGTGCAACCCTTACGTAAAGCTACATCGGCTGCTATAATTAAATTCCTAGAGCAAAATGTATTTCTTATCTTTGGCGTTTCTCAGATTATTCTTTGTGACAATGGGGCACAATTTATCTCTAAAGATTTTCAAAATTTCGTTAAGAGTTATAAAGTACAAAAAATTTGGTTTAACGCAAAATACCATCCTCAAGTAAACCCTACTGAAAGAGTAAATAGAGTTTTGATTACCGCTATTTCTTCCTATATTGATTCAGACCATGCTACATGGGATGAACATATTTTTAAAATTGCTCAAGCTTTGCGTACATCTAAACACGAAGCAACCCAATTCACTCCGTCATTTCTTGTTTTTGGAAGATATACCCCAATCGATGGGAGTTATTATGGTTTAGTGCCTGACGATACTAACGTAATTGAATTTGACGATAAAGTACGCTGGGACAAAGACCAACAATCATTACCTTCTATCTTTAACGACGTTAGAAAAAATTTGTTAAAAGCTTACGAAAAGAGTAAGGACCACTATAACTTACGTAAACGAAATATCTCCTTCGCTTTGGGCGAACAAGTTTGGAAAAGGAATTATGTCTTATCGGATGCATCTAAGAAATTTTCCTCAAAATTAGCCCCTAAATTCATCCTTTGTAAAGTCACTCGTGTCATTAGTCCCCTTATCTATGAACTTCAAGATGCTGAAGGAAAACGCCAAGGCAGGTGGCATATTAAAGACCTTAAGCCATTCTCTGCTGACCCAAATGCTACTTAAGTTTTTCACGTTCCATTCCCCTTACGATTTACCTAATATTTTTTGTTCTCACCATCAATTAGTAACTTTAATCGCTTATTTCCTCTTTTGTACTGTGTATACCTCTTAGACGTTTGACTTTACTTACCTTAAATTAGCTATCTTTTCCTTTTGGTTGACTTTCCCTTGAACATACCGTTACTTATATATCACTTTATTCTCTACACCCCCCAATATAACTCTGTCGTTTCATTTAATTAATCCTCGAACTTTTCCTACAGCA
Source organism: Platerodrilus igneus (assembly GCA_036346225.1). NCBI lineage: Eukaryota > Metazoa > Arthropoda > Insecta > Coleoptera > Lycidae > Platerodrilus > Platerodrilus igneus. The sequence goes on along the minus strand of JARFIW010000929.1, from coordinate 2,606,809 downwards.
AATTATTTGGTTTTTACTATTTTTCTTACGTCATTTAATTTTGTGTGGTAATTGTCGTAACTTTGGTTGTAATAACGCATTGAATTTTTATGATTGGTTTTAGCTGATGTTAGAGTGGATGTTTTTCTTCTTTGGGCTCACATAGGAGACGCGCGACCTATGCCATTGAAAGAAATAGTTCATATTCGCAGTTGCAAAAAACTAGGATTGTCTATTCCACGTGTTTTTCCTTCTGAATTATTACAGTCGCCTACATTATACTACATCATTATTTGTTTCTTTTTCTACTAAATCACCATAACTTATAAACATTTTTTTTCATTGTTTTTTGTTGAACTTCGTGGTGAGGCGCTATTGCATCTTATGAATATCTTATTAAATTCTCGGTTGTTTTAGCATATTAGGACAGTGTATCTGCATTTAATTGCTTGTAATTAAGCATTTTTGTGTGATTAGGGCATTACCGTTTTAAAAAACTACCTTGAAACAGTTGGGTTTTCGTGTGATTGTATCTGTAATGATACTTTTGAGTTGTGTCAACTTTTGTCTGATTTTCTTATCGTAGTGGATGTACTCGTTAGGAAAATGATCGTACTAGTTCTCTTAAGAGACTAGTGAATTTTTCAACTTCTGATACCTTATCTTGTCGGATTAATATCGCAGGTGGTCCTTCAGACCGCGCTGTGCTTTAACAGGGACAACTCTCTACCTTCTCTCGGACGCTTGTTCAAAAACTGTACTTTTTCTTATCCTACTGTCTCCGTTTCTGCCTTATTTTTCTTTCGGTGGACCTGTTCTCGTCCCGGAACACCCGTCTGCCACATAAGAGTGATGTTCCCTCACTCCCGGCTACTGACCACATTGGCTGGTTGAGTAGCGCTTTGCTATCCACCTTTTTCTGTCTCTTTTGCTCAATGTGAGCCCTTCCTTTACTTTTTTCTACCTGGAAGTGCTTCTTATGCATTCCAAATACCTACCTCCCTCTTTCTACCGTTCCTATTTCTCTGTCTTTTCATTTCCGTCAGTCACCGTGTGGTTGCGCGGGAGGCTTTCACAGACACCTGAACCATTTCTCTGGGAATCTTTCGTGAGGTCATGCGGTGCCGCTGTCAGCGCATGGGCACTGGCAGTGAAGGTATGTATGAGTGTGTGAATGTGTGAGTGCATGTTTATATATATGTCGATATATATATATCGTGTGGGTATCGGGTGATCGTATCACCGATATCGATTAACGCCGGGTGCAGGGATGCACCCAAATGCCTTTGCCGGTCCCTCGTGCCGTTTCTTGCAAACGTGCCTGCTTCACAGGTCGCTCTTTTTAGAGGGTACGAGAAAATGCCCATTTAACGGCTCCACGGAGCCACTCTATCGTTATCTTATCTATTATCTTTGGTAATGACTAAGTTAATATCTTTGTCTTATTTATTATCTTAGATAGTAACCTTAGTTTAATATCGTTATCTTACCGATTACCTTTAACAATAACTTTAGTTAAATATCGTTATCTTACCGACTACCGTTAGTAATAACTTTAGTTAATTTCGCGTTCTCTTACCTATTATATTTAGTAATAACTTTTGTTTAATTTCGCGTTACCTTACCTACTATCTCTAATAATAACTTTAGCTTAATATCGTGTTATCTTATCTAGTATCTCAAATAATGACTAAAGCTTAATATCGTTATCTTATCCATTACCTTTGATGATAACAATTTAAGCTCAATATCGTTATCTTATCTATTATCTTCAACAACAATTTGATATCTTGTTTTATCTTTTTATCTTCCTAACGTTGGTATTTATGACCAGACGTGGGAATCATTTTTTCTTGAAATTAAGTGAAAAAGCTAACCTGAAGTAGAAATGTAATTTGTTAGGTTAGCAATGTAAGGATTTAGTAGGGTGGTACTTTTGGTAAATTTGTGGATTCACAACCATGTCATGGACAAGTTTTAATGTGAATCGTTAGTAAACCAAGTACCAGTAACAAAAATTTGCTAGAGTGTAGAGTAACTCACTCTGATAAACATTTTTAAATTTGGGCACTTTTTGCCAACAAAGAACAGTTTTGATGCAACGCTCATGTGCGTCTGCATGTAGGAAACTTTAATGTTAGCTTTAGTTTAGACAGGTTAGGCGACTTGTCGCATCTGTTTTAATTTAAGTAGTGTTTCATGCTCCCCGACAAATTTGTGCTGTCGATTATTAGTGTAGTCAAAAACAATGGGGCTACATTTTCCGTTTCCTGGTACTTCGGTAGACGTGTTATCGGTCGAAAAAACCAGGTGGCGCTTTAAATAAACATTTTGTAGGTTTTAAATTAGGATTTATGTAGGGTAACTAGGATTTAGATTTTAAGCTGTTACTGGGCTAACAGACTTTTTCTTTTTTTAAGTTTTTTATTTTATGGCTTTGTCGAGATTGTTACGTGCCAAATTGGCAGTAAACATTCCTTAGCTTAATTTTGATGTGCGGGAGTTTCCGCGCCTTAAATTCAAAAGACTTGGCGTATATTTCCGTCACGTCAGAGTGCGTTTGCGCCAGATCGCGCGACGCGAGTGCAGTAGGAACAAGAGTGGGGAAGTTTCCGGGGGACTCGGTAACGTGGCTTTTGCCTTTAAACTTCCAAGAAGAGTGGTTTGGTTTAGGTATCGTATCGTATCGTTATCTTTATCTTATTATGTAGATTTCCTTGCCTAAATTATTTGTTCCTATAAAACCTGATCCTGCCGTTCTCTACATATTAGGAATTTGGATACGACTGGGAGCAACTGCGACCGCCGTAGCTAGTCGGAGCCATTTGGAAGGACGCTAGGCGTACCCTCCGGTAAATATCTTAAAGGGGGCCACCAGCAGCTCTGATGAATTTGTTATTTATTTCGTAATTGCGCAATTAAAATTGCTTATTGTGTGACGTCATTGACAGATGGGCGCGCTAAAATCTGTAATCAAGATAGCGTTACCAACTGCCGGTGCGTTACGTAATCTCGCGCTTGCGGGATTGTAACTTCAACTTTTAAATGTAAGAAAGTTTTGGTGCGTACGATCCCAACAAGTAACGATGGGAGAAGCAAAAAGTTGCTACCAAAATATAGTGGTCCATACGTCATTATAAAAAAATTGGACTACGATCGTTTTGTTGTCGAGGACCCAAAAGGCGCTTCTCGCTCGCAGAGAAGGTACCGTGGGGTAGTTTCCCTCGACAAGCTTAAGGCTTATAACGTCGAAGTCAGTTCGGAATTTAACGAAAGATCCGACTGAGCAACACCCGAGTACTCAAAAAGAATGACAGAGCACGATTAACAAAAGTTGTTAGACGGAAGCTCATATTAAACCTTTCTGTAATGTTTTTTTTATAGGTTGAACGATTCTGGTATAGGTAAGAGTATGTACATACTTATAAGGTATCGATACACTAATTGGCCAATTTGTTTTTTTATGATTTCTAGAAAACTCCTTGAACGAGTTGGGCGCTGATTGTTGACATGTGTAGTAACTCTGTTTTGTGTGGTGGTTCTATATTCTAAAGATTGTATTATTATTCATAGGTCAACCGGAAGTTTCCTCAAATCCACGAGGACGTGGATGATGGTAGCATGGCCGACTGTAAACGACATCATGCATGGCCGTGACCTCTCGCGCAAGAAGGGTGGCAAGCGAGGCAGGTAGCAGCCTGACTACCCTTGGGATATAGAATAAACTAAGAACACCACTGTAAAGTTAGTTGAAAATATACCTTCCTTGAGAGTGCTCGTTTTATTTCTAACAACAGGTTTTTAAGTGGAAGTTCTCAATAAGTAACTTTTATTAAAACCGTTTTTAATTTGGGTGCCTAATAGGACAGAAATTTGAATCTTTAGAAATTTCAAGATGGCTGCTACTGTGATGAACTCTTAATTTTGGGCCGCAGACTAAAGAAATCCTGAGCTACTTTTTAAAGATGGCATACCCTGTACTGGTATGTTTTAGATTTTTATTGCACCTACTTGGGTAAATAGTAATCTCATAAGAAAGATAATTGAAAACGAGTCATAAGCACTTGAAACCACCGATAACAATGTCTATTTCCTATTAATAATCCTAGATGTTTTACCTATCTTTGTTTACTTTACTTAATTACTTAATAAAGGAAAAAACCAGTATAATTGGATTTGTTAATCATGGTGCAGCTGTAACGAATATTATAATTAACTCGTTAGTGGAACAACGGTGTTTTATTCTTTAAAGTAGCTGAAACTCGAAGATTGTTTCATTATTTGAAATAATAATAAACACCAGAAAATCCAACACATACCAAAGTTAATACATCGTTTCTAGACTTCGGTAAGACTGATTACAGCAGTCCAGAATTTAAATAAAATAGATAATCCCTTTATAAACAAACATGCAGACAAATAACTTCAAACATCAAATTGGTTATAAAGGACACGACACGCCTTACGAAATCCTGCAGTAATCTAGCAAACAAAATGTACTGCAGTTTACAAGACACGCAGTGGAGCGGGCTTGCCCGATGACGTTTCGATACTGTATCACGCTTTGTGACGTAGCGTATCACGGTTTTCGCCGCGAATATCATCTGTTGTTCACGTGAACAGCATGCATGCGATCACGCAGTGACCGAGTGATCACAACTTCGTTATTGACATTTCTAGTCGAGCCTGCTTCTCTCATTGGTTCTTTGGATTCAAGCGCATTACACACCCTATACCGTAGAAATAATACTATCCGCGCCTAGAGTATTACGTTATGAAGTTTACCAACAGTAGCAGTGATTAATTATTTAAAGTTTTTAACATTTGTGAAAATGTTTCAAAAGAATATGCATTTCATTTCACCACCGTCAACACCACCCCTTACTGATGTAGGTATTTAATTTGAAAGCGTGAACTGTTATATTTAAAGTGCACTTTCTAACTGTATTTTTCTTTTTAGTGTTCAGATTCTGATCCAGATACGATTTTACAAACCTCGGGAGAGTTTCTAAGAAAGCGTAAAGCAGTTCATGTATTATCATCTGGCACGCTTACACCACAGCCATCCGATTCTGAAAGCGAACATGAGCTTGATGATCCTTTGAAAAAACGAATTTGTCGGAGAAATGAACTTGTGCCGACTACCCTATCGCCTGTACAAGCTCGCACAGTTTCTGTAATTACAAAGGTAAACAAAGACGGGTCGTACAGTGCTGCACCCTTGGTTTCAACGCAACTTCCAATTATCCAAGAATTAAACATAGTGAAAAGTATAAAATTTGAAATGGTAAATTCTAACGATGAATTTGTGACCCCCGAAAATACAATTCGGGAGTCTCACGTGAATGATGTATCAATAAAATTTGAAATGGTAAATTATAAAGAAGAAGTAATGACCCCCGAAAATACAATTCGAAAGCCTCAAATGAATAATGCGTCAATAAAATTTGAAATGGTAAATTGTAAAGAAGAAATCGCAACCATCGAAAATACAATTCGGGAGCCTCAATCGATAGCCCCTAGGAAGACTCCGCCCCGTCCGCTTGTAGCACATGAAACTTCGAGTACTGTGTTTGTTACTTCTGATGGGGGCGCAACCTTAGTACCTGCACAGTTTGTTTTTCTGACGCCGTCGTTGCTAGTCACAACACATGCGCAATTAAAGCGACGTCGTCCTTATGAGTGCACCCATGAGGGTTGTAATAAAAACTATTTTAAATTATCGCATCTAAAAGCTCATAATCGGACGCATACAGGTGAACGCCCATTTATATGCCAGTGGAAAGAATGTGGACGACAATTTTCACGTTCCGATGAACTTTCGCGTCATAAGCGTACACATACAGGCGAAAGAAAATTTAAATGTAAAGTTTGTCAAAGCCGATTTGTTCGTTCTGATCATTTAGCAAAACATATCAAAAGGCATACAAAAACTAAGACGCCAAATACGACATGTTTTAAAACTATTTCCTTACGTCCTGTATTAAAACCTCTTCTACCAGCGCCTGTTTAAACTTAGGTATAATTTATTTATATTCTCGTACTGAACTGAATTTCATTCCTGCAAACTTAATATGCAAACCTGTGATCTTTTATTTAGTTTTTAGGTATTTAATTTGCTTAATGTATAATGCTCTTTTATATGTAGTATTAATAAACATTTATTTTATGATTTTCTTCTGTATTTAATTCGAAATACTAAAAAAATGTCACTGTAGAGTGGCAGCTTCAAATAAACAAGTATTGAACGCATTGTTCATCTGAAAATGTGTTAGAATTTTTTCCCCAAAATAGCAAAAAATGTTATCATCCTACTTCTAAAGTAATCTCCTGAAATGAACAGGTTATTTTTGTTGCTGTTTCGCTTTAGAGTATACTAGAAAGCGCTAATGAGAAGAGATATTTTTGTTGGTTAAAAAAAAAATTAATCGTTAAGTTGACCCCACCAGTTTTCCTTTGTTGCGGAAACCATAAGAGTACTTACTAACGGGAATATTTATAGATGCTACCTACTTAGTAGCGGTGTATTTTTCACGAACGAATAGTATGAAATGAACTATTCCCAACGATGAACTGAACGAAATAATTACATGTATTCTGAATGAATTGTTCAGTTACGAACTGTAGAATAAAAGAAGCATGTTAGTGAACTATGAATCAAGAAGTGAATTGTTGGAGTTCAAAGCAATAAGAAAATGTACATTTTCTATTTCATTTACGTTTCATAAAATCGCAAACCAGAGAGCTTTTAAGACTTTTTGATTTGTATACTGTAGTGTAGAATCAATAAAGAATAAATATCGAATGAAAAGAAAGGAACTACTACATAAAGTGAATGTTCTTTATTCATCATCATCAGGTCTCAGTCCTGGAACTGATTAGACGCGTACCCTCATTGTTTCCTAGTCTTAACCAACCTACACATTTCCCTGAAATTTGCACTGTCTGCATCTATCACTAACTGAGTGCGAGTCTGATCTAGGTCTACCTTTACCTCTCTTTTCCTATCTCTGCTTGTAATATATCCCGTAGTATTTCTCAAAAATACCTTAGAATGTATCCTGCCCTTCCATTTCTACTACTATGGTTTATAAGTGGGGAACTTAGAGACACCGCATGTGTATACGGCCCGTGAACAATCGGTAGTTATTACTACCGTAGTTATAACTACGGTAGTTATCGTTCGTGTATACGTGATCATAGACGTACTGTACTGTGCTCCACACATATGCTTTGAACAAATTTCTCTTTATTTTTATGTTTGTTGTCTTTGAACATATAGCCGCTATTCTTTCTTGTTACATGCAGTTCGGTCACCTTCTATTGTTTTACAGTTATATACCCTACTTCCCCGATATTCAGTTGTATGTGAAGGGGGGTAAGCAGCCTTTGGCTGCCAAGTTCCCCCAGCACTTGAACCTTGTCCAATTAATAGTTTTTCCAATTCATCCTTTCACACTATCAACATTAGTTGAAAATATTTCACAACCAACATCTATAGTTGTTTATAATAATCATCAGGTTTAAGAGCACTTATTTTTTCGTTGTTGGTTTTTACGTCTTGACACTAGTTGGACTTGTACTTTAGCTAATTTATGTTCTGAGCTAGCCTACACAATTCCCTGCAATTCTCCCAACAGCCTATATACAACTCGATTCCCTTCTATTGTTTTCTAATTATATTCCCTATTTCATCGAGATTCAGTGGTATGTGAAGGAGAGCGGCTCCGTGGCGTAGTGGTATGTGTGTGACTACTACGCCCAAGGTCCCGGGTTCGAATCCCGACACGGTCCGCTTGAAAAATGTTAGGCGAGCATTTTTCACAAAAATACACCCTCGTTCGGATGAGAGGTAAAATGGAGGTCCCGTATGCGAGTGTTGTCACACACATTAAAAATCCCTACCTTGCTTGGAACAGCAAGGGTTCGGCAAAATTCCAAATTTTTCAGGTAAAAAGAACTCGCTTCCTGGCCAATGTAGTACCTTCGGGTGGAACATTGGAAATCACATGTAAGGTATGTGAAGGAGGTTAAGCAGCCTGTGACTGCCAAGAATTCCCCAACACTTAGACATTTGCCGTATTAATAGTTTTCCAGTAAATCCTTTCGCACAATTAACATTAGTTGAGAGTATTGCAAAACCAATATTTGTAGTTGTTTATAATAATCACCATGTTTAAGTACAGTAATTATTATTGCTATTAGTTTTTCCATCTTGCGACTGGCTGGCAGCGTACCTCCATTGATTTCTATTCTGGGCTAGCCTACACATTTCCCTGAAATCTTACAGCCTACATCTCTCAGTATCTGTGTGCTGTAGTCTAACCTAGGTCTACCTCTACTTCTCTTTTTTCCTATCTCTGCTTCTAATACATTCCGTACTAATCCCTCATACATTAGTATGTGGCCTATCATCCACTCTCATATTTTTTACTGTTTTCCACATAGTTTTTTCTTCCCCTACCATTTCTAGTACTTCTTTGTTCTAACTTTGTTTGTCCATAGTATCTTCATTATACGTCTGTAGCACCACATTTCAAAGGCTTCTAAATTTTTCTTGTCTGCTTCTCCTACTGTCCAGGCTTCACAGCCATACAGTGCTGTGCTCCACACATATGTTTTAAGCAATCTTTTCCTTGTTTCTATGTTTGTGGTCTTTGAGCACAGTAGTTGCTTTTCTTGTTAAATGTAGCACGACCTTGTGCTAATCTTTGTTTTATATCTTTTGTGCTTTCCCATCTTGCGTTATTTGACTTCCTGGGTAGCAAAAATTTTTAAACTCTTGTAAGTTCTCGTTACCTATTTGTATTATTGTTTTTGATTTATTTTCCCCTAGAACTTTATTTTTATTTTTGTAAATTTTCATACCATATCTGTCCGTTAGAACTGTTTCCATTTCAATAAGAGTAGTTTATAACTCTTCTTTGCTAGATGCTAATACCGCTATATCATCTGCAAATCTAAGCATATCCATATTTTGTCCCTGCATATTAATTCCAAATGTTTTCCTGCATTTGACATTATTCATTGCCTCTTCTATGTACAAGTTAAAAATTAATGGGGATAAGGCACATCCCTGTCGAACATTTTTTTCCAATTCACATTGTCGAATGCTTTTTCTAAATCTACAAACCCTATATATGTACGCTTTACCCCTTCTTTATTGTTTTCTACATTATCATCCTCAGAGCTAAAATAGCCTCCCGTGTTCCCCTGTTTTGCCTAAACACAAATTGATCTTCTCCCAGTATTTCTTCTGCTCGTTTTTCCATTCGTCTTTGTACAATTCTAGTTAATATTTTTGAAACGTGTGTGGTCAAACTTATTGTTCGAAAATTTTCACATCTATCCAAGCCTTTTTTGGTATAGTTCCTATGATGTTACGTTTAAAATCTTTGGGTATCTCGTCTTTCTCATACATATAGCTTACAAGTCGGAAGAGACGTCCTGTTACTGCTTGTCCAGCGGCTTTTAGAGTTCTGCTTGCACCTTATCTGTACCCGGCGCCTTACCATTTTTCAGGCTCTTTAATGCTAATTCAAACTCATCTCTAAGTATAGGATATCCCAGGTCATCATTTTCAGTGTCTGATTCCTGTTCTAATGCTGTTAGTTCCTCTCCTATATATAAATTTCCTATATATTCCTGCTATCTAGTTACTTCGTCCACATTTTCTATAATGACGTTTCCTCCCGCGTCTCTAATATTTTGCTATATGGTTTTATATCCCTAAAATTCATTCTAATTAATTTGTATGCTTCGTCTGTCTTTCCTATTTCCATCTTAGTTTGTACCTCTTTGCACTTTTTATCAATCCATTGTTCTTTAGCTTTCCTGCATTTGCGAATAATTTCCCATTTTATGGCTTTGTATCTTTGCTTTCCCGTTTCATCTGATCTATTTTTGTATTTTCGTCTTTCTTCTATTAAATTCAGGATATCCTTTGTTATCCATGATTTCTTGTTTTCTTTTTGTGTATATTCCAGAATATCTCTGACCGCCATGGCTAAGCTGGATTTAATGTTATTCCATTCTGTTTCTACTTCCTTAGTATCAGAAATTTTCCCGATATCTTTTAGTAATTCATTTTACTTTTTTCAAATCTTTCGTAAATATCTTTATCTTTTAGCTTCTCAAAGTCAAAGTGCCTTTCTCCGTCCCTCTTTTTCAGATTTTTAAATTTAAGTGCGGCCTTCATAATTCCGATGTTGTGGTCAGTGTCTATATCTGCTTCCGGATAGCTTCTACAGTCTTTTACTTGATTTCAAAACCGTTGTCTAACAATAATGTAATCTATTTGATATCTTCCTATATCTCCTGGTATCTTCCACGTGTATCGTCTTCTAACATGATGTTGAAATAATGTATTTGTGATGGTTAAGTTGTTCTTGTCGCAAAATTTTACCAGCCTATTTCCTTTGTCATTTCTCGTGCCTAAACCAAATAAACCTGCTATCGCTCCTTCCCTACCCTCACCTACCACTGCATTAAAATCTCCCTAAATTATTAAATTTTCATGTCCTTTCACGTATCTTTGTATGCCTTCGATATCTTTGTTGGTCGCCTCTACCTCTTCCTCACTGTAGCTAGAGGTGGGCATGTATACTTGTACTAATACTGTATTTACTGGTTTAGATTCAAATCTAACCATGAGTACTCTTCGTTCTTTTGTAAGTAGTTTTCTACACGTCGTCCTATCTTTTTTCGCATAACTATCCCCACACCTAAATTTCCTTCCTCTGATCCTGTATGAATTACCCTGAAGTCTTCACTCCAAAAATCCCACGTCTCTGGGCAGCGTACTTCGCTGATCCCTACTGTCTAGTGCTAACCTATTCATTTCGAGTTTCAGGTTCTCTAGCTTACCTACTTGTTTCATACTTCTAACGTTCCACGCTCCGTATCGTAGAATGTTCACCGATCTTTTTCTATGCTTTCGGATCACATCCCCCGAAGTAGTCTCCTCCAGGACTTCCGAATGGGGGGCCATTTTATTTCCGGAATTTTTTATCCCAGAGGATGCTATCATCATTAGTAACAGTTTGAGTATGCTGTGTACTTGGGAGATAATGTGGTGGTTTCCTGTTGCCTTCCACATCGCAGTAGTGTGTCTTAGAATGTCATAACAACCCCTATGGTTTCTGCCACTCTTAAGTATCAAAAAAGCTGCTGCCCTCTTTCGGGGACCTGTCTTAGTCTGGTTCCTCACTAAAGACCCCACTAATTTGGTTAAACCTATAGTTCGGCTCTTTAGCTCATTGAAACGCGCAAGCCATTCTACCTGTTCTAGTATTTTAAAACGTCGTCAAGGTGTAGGTCCGTTCAGAATGGTATAATCAATATATGGATACACAAACACACACACTCACACACATCATACCCTCACACACACAAGCATGCGCCGACGCATGCGCACACACCCACACACACCCTCACACATAATATATATATATATATATATATATATATATATATATAAAACACTAGAACACAGATAGGAATACTACAATAGCTTTATTTACTGACAATTCGGAGATATTATTCAAACTGGCCTCCATTCTCTCTTAAACAAAGTTCGCATCGTTTTATTAAGGATTTAATAGAATTTAATAAATGAACCGCTTTAACTATACGAAATGCTGCATCAATTGAATTCCGCAACTCTTCAATACTATGGTACTGGGTTTTATAGATTTCCTGTTTCAAAAAATTCCACAAGAAATAGTCCAATATCGACAATCAGGATATCTAAGCGACCACTGAACAGGCCCAAACGTACTTTTGTTTTCGAGTTATAGCCAAAAATATCAATTTTTGGCTATGACTTGAAAACAAAAGAAGATCGCTCATATGTGATTTCACCATTGATTGATCTCAAAAAGTTGACCCATGATTGCGCACACAGTTTTATTGTGTCTTTAATAACAACTAAGTTACCCATTTAATACATCTAATTTGGGACACATTGTACTTTAAATAACATCTCGAATGTATCTATCGTAATCTTTAAATACAAAGTCTTGCGCCAGTCAGTTAAAATTCATCCGAAATATATTATACGCCGCGAGGGACTATCATTCATCTTTTGTATTGAAACCGTTCATCTGCGTTCTAATGTAATTATTGTGGTCAGGAGCGGACGCATTGGCGTTATAATAATAAACGAACCACAAGACAAAACAAAATAATTAAAAACTTCATTTAAAACTTTTATTAAACCCTGTATGTTAATCATCTCTTAATGACTGGATTCAGCATTAAAAATTGCACTACTTTCCCTGTTACAAAAAACCGAGTTACCTATACGACATGCAAGAAATACGGCACCCTGTAATTCAGCACTAGAGATTTAAAAGAATATAAAAAACTCAGCTACGGACACTGTTTTGATCTCGGTTTTGACGGATGACGACAATTTGACGTCCACTAAGCTGTCTGAGCCAAATTATCAAAACACATCAAAATATATATATATATATATATATATATATTATATATAATTCCTATGTATATATATATATATATATATATATATCAAGTGGCTAGATAGCTTAATATTAAGCTATCTGGCCAACTAAAAAAAATACATAAACAAAATAAAATAAAAAAATTAACAATATATAAATTATTTGCTATTTTTTGCTATCATTTGCAAAAAAAAAAATTAATTTTCAAATAATAAAATATATATCAATATCTACAAGAGTAAAATACATTAAAAAAATTAATTGCTGACATGACCATAGAATACCTACGTTTTATGAATTATTTACTCTTAAAATACGCAACTCCCCAATTATCAAAACACATCAAAATGTATATAGGAATTATTTGCTAATTATTTGCGTTTTTTGCTCATAAAACCAATTTTTTTGCTATATCTATAAAAAAAGTTACAAGTGGCTAGATAGCTTAATATTAAGCTATCTAGCCAACTAAAAAAAATACATAAACAAAATAAAATAAAAAAAATTAACAGTATATAAATTATTTGCTATTTTTTGCTATCATTTGCAAAAAAAAAATTTAATGTTCAAATAATAAAATAAATATCAATATCTACAAGAGTAAAGTACATTAAAGAAATTAATTGCTGACATGACCATAGAATACCTACGTTTTATGAATTATTTACTCTTAAAATATGCAAGTCCCAAATTATCAGAACACATCAAAATATATATAGGAATTATTTGCTAATTATTTGCTTTTTTTGCTGATGAAACCAATTTTTTTGCTATATCTGTAAAAAAAGTTACACGTGGCTAAATAGCTTAATATTAAGCTATCTAGCCATCTAAAAAAATACCTACACAAAATAAAATAAAAAAAATTAACAATATATAAATTATTTGATATTTTTTTGCAACCATTTGCAAAAAAAAACAAATTTTCAAATAATAAAATAAATATCAATATCTACAAGAGTAAAGTACATTAAAGAAATTAGTTACAGGCATGACTAAAGAATACCCACGTTTTATGAATTATTTACTCTTAAAATATGCAACTCCCAAATTATCAGAAAACATCAAAATATATATAGGAATTATTTGCTAATTATTTGCTTTTTGCTGATAAAATCAATTTTTTTTGCTATATCTGTAAAAAAGTTACAAGTAGCTAGGTAGCTTAATATTAAGCTATTTAGCTAACTAAAAAAAATACTTACACAAAATAAAATAAATAAATTAACAATATATAAATTATTTGCTATTTTTTTGCTCCCATTTGCAAAAGAAAAAAAATTAAATTTTCAAATAATAAAATAAATATCAATATCTACAAGAGTAAAGTACATTAAAGAAATTAATTGCTGACATGACCATAGAATACCTACGTTTTATGAATTATTTACTCTTAAAATATGCAAGTCCCAAATTATCAGAACACATCAAAATATATATAGGAATTATTTGCTAATTATTTGCTTTTTTTGCTGATGAAACCAATTTTTTTGCTATATCTGTAAAAAAAGTTACACGTGGCTAAATAGCTTAATATTAAGCTATCTAACCATCTAAAAAAAAACCTACACAAAATAAAATAAAAAAAATTTACAATATATAAATTATTTGATATTTTTTGCAACCATTTGCAAAAAAAAACAAATTTTCAAATAATAAAATAAATATCAATATCTACAAGAGTAAAGTACATTAAAGAAATTAGTTGCAGGCATGACTAAAGAATACCCACGTTTTATGAATTATTTACTCTTAAAATATGCAACTCCCAAATTATCAGAAAACATCAAAATATATATAGGAATTATTTGCTAATTATTTGCTTTTTTTGCTGATAAAATTAATTTTTTTTGCTATATCTGTAAAAAAGTTACAAGTAGCTAGGTAGCTTAATATTAAGCTATTTAGCTAACTAAAAAAAATACTTACACAAAATAAAATAAATAAATTAACAATATATAAATTATTTGCTATTTTTTTGCAACCATTTGCAAAAGAAAAAAAATTAAATTTTCAAATAATAAAATAAATATCAATATCTACAAGAGTAAAGTACATTAAAGAAATTAATTGCTAGCATGACTAAAGAATACCCACGTTTTATGAATTATTTACTCTTAAAATATGCAACTCCCAAATTATCAGAACACATCAAAATATATATAGGAATTATTTGCTAATTATTTGCTTTTTTGGTGATAAAACCAATTTTTTTGCTATATCTGTAAAAAAGTTACAAGTGGCTAGATAGCTTAATATTAGGCTGTCTAGCCAAGTAAAAAAATACCTACACAAAATAAAATAAAAAAATTAACAATATATAAATTATTTGCTATTTTTTTGCTACCATTTGCAAGCGAAAAAAATCAATTTTCTCGAATTATGGAATAAATATCAACATGTTCTATACCATCTAATAGTAAAATATATTAAAAGAATTAATTGCTAGCATGACTAGAATTTCTACGTTCTATATATTATTTGTTCTTAAAATATACAACTCCTGAATATTTTGCTCGCGAAATTAATATAATATAAGTTGGTCTGAGACTACAAGAGTAGTGCTTTTAAAAAATTAATTGCTTCTATCACAATTTCATAATCATGTAGCTTGATTTATTTGCTCTTAAATTATGTAGATCCTGAATTTTTTGCTCATGAAATTAATATAAAAAACGGCAAAGGGCCATTATTATCGTTTGAACATTTAATTTCGCGAGCAAAATTTTCGGAGTTACATACTAAAGCCCAAATAATTCATAAGACATATGAATGATATAGTTATGCCAACAATTAATTTCTTTAATGTACTTTATTCTTGTAAATTCGGAGTGGGTATATGATATTTTGTTGTTTTTTATATTAATTTCGCGAGCAAAAAATTCGGGAGTTGCAAATATTAAAAGTAAATTATTCATATAACGTAGGTATTATTTAGTCATGCCTGCAATTAATCTCTTTAATGTACTTTACTCTTGTAGATATTGATATTTATTTTATTATTTGAAAATTTAATTTTTTTTCTTTTGCAAATGGTAGCAAAAAAAATAGCAAATAATTTATATATTGTTAATTTATTTATTTTATTCTGTGTAAGTATTTTTTTTTAGTTGGTTAGATAACTTAATATTAAACTATCTAGCTATTTGTAACTTTTTTTTACAGATATAGCAAAAAAATTGGTTTTATCAGCAAAAAAAAGCAAATAATTAGCAAAAAATTCCTATATACAGTGTGTACAGTATAAAATGCAGTACATGGGGATCTTGGAAACTGTAGGAGATACGATCTTGGTTAAATGGGACAAAAGTTGCATAATCATGAGGGTATCTCAGATCGGTTTTCAAATTTCAAAAATTTTTCATAGGTTACTAGATATAGGCAAAAAACACAAAATTGACGATTTCTTTATTTGCCCGTAGTTAGTCTACTAATTGAAATAGAATGTTGAATTTTGGTACATCATGGTAATTCCCCATTGCGCTTCAGATTTTCAACTTAGATTTTGTCTAGGACATCTAGATTTTGCGTCACGATGTTCAACTTTTTATTTTCAAATAGCCGCCATATTGGATTTTTACATTTTTGAAATGCTGACAAAAAACCCTTTCCAAAGAGGTATAACATGGCTATGTTTGATTGAATCAAAACACTAAAAATCACATAATTAATTATGTTTTGGTCGTAGTAGGCTTTAATTTCCATTATGACAAAGAGAAACAATTGCTCAACATCTGAGAAACGTCAAAGTTTGTCCTTTATTTTATGTTTCAAGTAGTGCAGTTTAAAAAAACCAGTTAATTAATTTACATAGAAATTTAAGCAAAGCATTTGCGCTTGAAATGGATCGCTTTACTAACCGTGATAAATATCAAATGTTAGAATGTTTTATTCTTTCTGGAAGGAATGATGTTAAAGCCACTGAATTGTATTAAAATAAATACCCAGAAAAATATCAACCAAACAGATGTATGTTTTCAGAGATTACAAAATAATTTAATAAATTATGGTAGTTTTGGCTTGTCTAAGAGAAATAGGCAAATTAAAAAAGATAATGAAAACAGCGTTTTACAAACAGTTGTCGAAAATCCTCGTACTTCTCTTAGACAAATTCAGAATATAACAGGTGTTGCTCATTCTACGGCAAGAGCTATTTTAAAACGTTTCAAGTACCATCCATATCATGAACGACCATGTCAGGGATTGCGTACTGAAGATCAAATTCGAAGAATGGAATTTTGTGCTTGGTACATCAGAAAGTGCAACAAAAATTCAAATTTTGCATATACATTTTGTGGTCTGACGAAAGTCGATTTACGAATTGTGGTATGTTCAACCGCAAAAATACAATTTTTTGGTCAGATGAAAATCCACATTTGAACCGCCAAGTTAGACATCAAGTTAAATGGGGATTCAACGTCTGGATTGGTATTTTTGGAAGGTACATTATACGTCCATTTTTTTATGATGCAAATTTAAACTCTGCGAGATACTTAGATTTATTGCAGGGAAATGTGGCAGATAGACTAATGGAGCTTCCACTCGCTACTTTGCAAAATATGATTTTTCAAAATGATGGCGCTCCACCCCACAATGCTCTGATTATTAGAAATTTTTTTAATTCTGAGTATAATGAAAACAATTGGAAATCGGGGACCAATTAAGTGGCCGGCGAGATCACCGGATTTAACTCCTCTAGATTTCTTTATATGGGGCCATTTAAAAAGTCGTGTGTACTCAAAAACGTATGATAATGTAGGCCAATTACAACAAGCAGTCCATGAGGCCGTAAATAAAATAACTCCAACTATGATAAGACGATCTTGTAAAGATGTTTATAAAAGGTGTCGGTTGTGTGTTCAACAAAATGGGAGGTATTTAAACATATAAAATAAATAATGAATTGATGTGGCTGACTATTGTTATATTTTTTTTCCTTGATTGTTAATTTTCAATTGTCTGAACATGAATGACAACTAAAAACAGCTTAAATAATATTTTGTATTGAATAGATGCTAGTTTGTATTTATTCTTTGTTAATGCATAGTTATGTACGTTCTGATTAATACAGATTTATTTTCAATTTTCTACGTTTTTTACTGTTTTTATTACCAGAGCAATTGTTACTCTTTGTCATAATGGAAATTAAAGCCTACTACGACCAAAACATAATTATGTGATTTTTAGTGTTTTGATTCAATCAAACATAGCCATGTTATACCTCTTTGGAAAGGGTTTTTTGTCAGCATTTCAAAAATGTAAAAATCCAATATGGCGGCTATTTAAAAATAAAAAGTTGAACATCGTCACGCAAAATCTAGATGCCCTAGACAAAATCTAAGTTGAAAATGTGAAGCGCAATGGGGAATTACCATGATGTACCAAATTTGAACATTCTATTTCAATTAGTAGACTAACTACGAGCAAATAAAGAAATCGTCAATTTTGTGTTTTTTGTCTCTATCTAGTAACCTATGAAAAATTTTTGAAATTTGAAAACCGATCTGAGATACCCTCATGATTATGCAACTTTTGTCCCATTTAACCAATATCGTATCTCCTACAGTTTCCAAGATCCCCATGTACTGCATTTTATACTGTACACACTGTATATTTTGATGTGTTCTGATATTTTGGCTCAAACAGCTTAATAGATCTGACAATTTGTCTATTTGCATAAGTTTCTGTTTTTCTGTATAGTTAACGTTGGCAATATTTAATATTAGGGTATTAATTAAATTAATATTTCAGACTGTGCGATCATGAAAATCTTTACGCTTTGAACTATTGACTCGCGTGTATAGCTCATGATTTTCCTCCTACCTATTTTATGCATATAGTATTCGCATAAAACACCTGAAAAGTAGTCATTGGCACTTGAAAATGCCGATAAAAATGTCTATTGCGTATTAATAATCGACGATATGAAACCTACCTTTGTTTACTTCACTCAATTATACAACAGAGAGAACCGGTTTATTCGAGTTGTATTAATCATTGTGTAGCTCCAACGAAAATTATAATTATCTCGTTAGTGGGTCAACAGTCTTTTGTTCCTTAAAGTACTTGAATGTCAAGGATTTTTTTGTTTTCTGAAATAATAATAGCCGGGGTCCAACACGTGCGTAAATTACTACATCGTTTTTAGACTTGGATAAGAGGAATTAAAATAGTCTATGCCAATTCAAATAAAATAGATAATCCTTTTATAAACAAACATTCAACGAATCACTTCAAATATCGCATGGTTTTTATAGAATACGCCTACGAACAACATCCTGTAGTAATCTAGCATGCAAAATCAATATTCTGGAGGTTACAGACACGCAGTGAGCGGGCGGCTTGTCCGATGACGTTCTCTACTGTACCACGCTTTGTGACGTACTGTAGCACGGTTTTGGCCATGGATATCATCTCGTGTGCACGTGAACAGCATGCAAGCGATCACGCGGTTACCGAATGATTACTGTTTTGTTACTGGCGTTTCTAGTCGAGCCCTCATTTTTCATTGGTGCTTTTGATTCACACAAATTACACACATCTTACTGTAGCAATAACACGTTCCGCGCCTACATTACAAACTTCATTATTTTACGAACTTCACGAATAGCAGCAAGTAATTCATTATTTACAGTTTTTAAAATTTGTGAAAATGTTTCAAGAAAATATTCACATGCATTTACTTTCACCACCGTCAACACCGCCCCTTACTGATGTAAGTATTTAATTTTGCATGCATTAAACACGTAAACCGTTATATTTAAAGGGCACTTTCTAACGTTATTTTTTTAGTCTTCAGATTCGGATCAAGATAAAATAGTACAAAGCTTAGGACAGTTTTTAAGAAAACGTAAAGCAGTTGATGTGTCACCTCCTGGAACCCTTACACCTCAGCCATCTGATTCTGAAAGCGAACATGAACTAGAAGATCCTTTGAAGAAGCGAATTTGTTGGAGGGAAAATAATTTTCTGCCAACTACCACACCGCCTGTTCAAGCCCGCACAATTTCTGTAATTATGAGGGTGAACAAAGACGGGTCGTGCACTCCAGAACCATTAGTTTCGTCGCCACCCTCGTGTACTCAAGAATTAAATATAGTGAAAAGTATAAAATTCAAAATGGGAAATCGTAAAGAACAAGTTGTTGTGACCAATAAAAATACAAATCGGGAGCCTCAAGTTAACACAGTGTCAATAGCGCCTACGAAGACTCCAACTTTTCCACTAATAGCACCTAAAATGCCTTCAAATCAAACGACGCGTACTGTTTTTGTTTCTGCGGATGGTGGTGCGACCTTAATACCTGCAAAGTTTGTTTTTGTGACGCCGCCGTTGCCAGTAACAAGCGTGCAACCAGAACGACGACGCGTTTATGAGTGCACCCATGAAGGTTGTGGTAAAAACTATTTTAAATCGTCGCATTTAAAAGCACATAACAGGACGCATACAGGTGAACGCCCATTTGTATGTCAGTGGAAAGAATGTGAACGACGATTTTCACGTTCCGATGAACTTTCACGTCATAAGCGCACACACACAGGCGAAAAAAAATTTAAATGTGAAGTTTGTCATAGTTGTTTTATGCGTTCCGATCATTTAGCAAAACACGTCAAAAGGCATACGAAAGATAAGTCACTAAATACATCATGTATTAATACTACTCCAGTACGTGCTGTATTAAAACCTCTTCAGCCAGCGCCTGTTTAGACTTATTTATAATTATTTATATTCTCGTACTGAACTGAATTTCATTCCTGTAATATCAGTGTTCATATCTGTGATCTTTTAATTTAGTTTTTGCGTATTTATTTAGCTAATGTATAAAGCTTTTTTTAAATAATATTAATAAATGTTTATTTTGTTTTTTTTTTGTTTTTAATTCGAAGTCAATAAACAAAGTATGTCACTACAAACATAACATCTTCCATGAATCAATTACTGAATTTGATCGACTGAAAAAAACCTATGTCAAGGTAGCAATACAAACTATAGCAATAGAATCAACATTATAGCGGACCAAATCAAATTCAAAACAGTTTTGCAGGTCGTACAAAACCCAAAAAAAAATTATTTTGAGTCACTTACAGACACTGTCAAAATTCTCAATAACGATTTCGTGTACACAATTGATTTTCTAGGGCATGTTGCTATATGTATAGACCACCCAATTCAAAATAGTTTTCCTGGCCGTACAAAACACAAAAAAATTATTTTGAGTATAAGCACTTACGGACACTGTCAAAATTCTTAATAACGATTCCATGTGCGCAATTCATTTTTCTAGGGCATGTTGCTACATATAAAGACTACCCAATTCAAACTAGTTTTCCAAACGTACAAAACTCAAAACAAAAAAAATTTTGAGTGTAAGCACTTACAGACACTATGCCTAAATTCTCAATAACAATTCCGTGTACGTAATTGATTTTCTAGGGCATGTTGCTACATGTATAGACCACTCAATTTAAAATTCAAAATAGTTTTCCAGATCGTACAAAACCCAAAAGAAAATCATTTTGAGTATAAGCTCTTACAGACACTGTCAAAATTCTCAATAACGACTTCGTAAACGCAATTGATTTTTCTAGGGCATGTTGCTACATCTATAGGCGACCCAATTCAAAATAGTTTTCCAAGCCGTACAAAACCCAAAAAAATTATTTTGCGTATAAGCACGTAGGGACACTATGTCAAAATTCTCAATAACGATTCCGTGTACGCAATTCATTTTTCTATGGCATGTTGCAACATATAAAGATTATCCAATTCAAAATTCAAAATAGCTTTCCAAGCGTACAAAACTCAAAAAAAAATTATTTTGAGTATAAGCGCTTACAGACACTATGCCTAAATTCTCAATAACAATTCCGTGTACGCAATTGATTTTCTAGGGCATGTTGCTACATGTATAGATCACCCATTTCAAAATTCAAAATAGTTTTTCAGGTCGTACAAAACCCAAAAAAAAATCATTTTGAGTATAAGCACTTACAGACACTATATCAAAATTCTCAATAACGATTTCGTGTACGCAATTCATTTTTCTAGGGCATGTTGCTACATGTATAGACCACACATTTCAAAATAAAAAATAGTTTTCCAGGTCGTACAAAACCCAAAAAAAATTATTTTGAGTATAAGCACTTACAGACACTACGTCAAAATTCTCAATAACGATTTCGTGTACGCAATTCATTTTTCTAGGGCATGTTACTGCCTATAAAGACTGCCCAATTCGAAATAGTTTTCCAGGTCGTACAAAACCAAAAAAAAAAAATTATTTTGAGTATAAACACTTACAGACACTGTCAAAATTCTCAATAACGATTCCGTGTACGCAATTCATTTTTCTAGGGCATGTTGCTGCCTATAAAGACTACCCAATTCAAAATTCAAAATAGTTTCCAGGCCGTATAAAACCCAAAAAAATTATTTCGAATATAAGCAGTTACAGACACTATGTCAAAATTCTCAATAACGATTTCGTGTACGCAATTGATTTTTCTAGGGCATGTT
Source organism: Platerodrilus igneus (assembly GCA_036346225.1). Taxonomy (NCBI): domain Eukaryota; kingdom Metazoa; phylum Arthropoda; class Insecta; order Coleoptera; family Lycidae; genus Platerodrilus; species Platerodrilus igneus. The sequence goes on along the minus strand of JARFIW010000929.1, from coordinate 2,584,847 downwards.
GCTACATGTAAAGACCACCTAATTCAAAATTCAAAATAGTTTTCCAGGCCGTACAAAACTCAAAAAAAAAATCATTTTGTGTATTAGCACTTACAGACACTATGTCGAAATCTCAATAACGATTCCATGTACGCAATTCATTTTTCTATGGCATGTTGCTACCTATAAAGACCACCCAATTCAAAATAGTTTTCCAGGACATACAAAACCCAAAAAAAATTATTTTTAGTTTAAGCACCTACAGACACTATGTCAAAATTCTTAATAACGATTCGGTGTACGCAATTCATTTTTCTAGGTCATATTGCTACATATAAAAACTACGCAATTTTAAATTCAAAATAGTTTTACAGGTCGTACAAACCCCAAAAAAGAATTATTTTGAGTGTAAGCACTTACAGACACCATGTCAAAATTCTCAATAACGATTCCGTATATACAATTCATTTTTCTAGGGCAAAATAATCTTTTTCTGGTTTTTGTACGGTCTGGAAAACTATTTTGAATTTTGAATTGGGTAGTCTATATATTTAGCCTACACGGAATCGCTATTGAGAATTTTGACATAGTGTCTGTAATTGCTTATACTCAAAATAATTTTTTACTTGGGTTTTGTACGGCCTGGAAAACTATTTTGAATTTGCATTTGGGCAGTCTATATATGTAGCAACGTGCCCTAGAAAAATGAATTGCGTATACGAAATCGTTATTGAGAATTTTGACATAGTGTCTGTAAGTGCTTATACTCAATATTTTTTTTTTGGGTTTTGTACGGCCTGGAAAACTATTTTTAATTTTGAATTGGATGGTCTATACATGTAGCAACATGCCCTAGAAAAATCAATTGCGTACAAGAAATCATTATTAAGAATTTTGACATAGTGTCTGTAATGCCCGTTTCCACCGAACTATTAAGAAGAACTTTAAGCGTCACTTTAAAATGTAATTATAATTTCCACCGCACTTTAAGTATGATTTAATTTTTAATCTAGTCTTAATTTAAGCCCCTAATTTTCTAGGCTTAAATTCTTCTTATACTTAAGTATTAGAATAAGCATGCGCATTATTAAATTTGACAGTTTAGTTAACCAAGAAATTATAAATTTACCTTCAGTCGTCATTACGCTTTGCCTTGTAGTCTTTATCTATGCTTGTAGTTTCACAAAATAATCAAAACGGTTTTGTACAATTTTTAGAGTAGAACAATACTCTAATTTTCATATACAATATAATCTCTATTTGATTACCATCATATAATGGACGACTCCGAGAAGGAAAATATTTTTAACGACGAAATGGACATTATAAATATTATCGACTTTGGATTCCCTAGACGCATTCTTATTAGGAATAATTATTTTAATGAGATGGATAATCTGGCTTTTTTTAGACGATTTAGGCTGCATAAAGAAACTGTTGCACCTCTTAATATTGATTAAAGATGAACTAGAATTTCCTAATGATGTGTAAGTTATGTGATTTATAAAATACTTCGTATTCATCTTACCAAAACTTTGTAGGAAAAACAGCATCTCTCCAATAAACCAGTTATTGGCCTGTTTGCGATTTTATTCAAGTGCTGGTCATCTATCTTTAATTTCTGACTTTGGGGGTATGGCTATTTCATCAGTTTCTAGAATAATAGTGAGAGTGTCTGAAGCAATAGCTAAACTGTATCCAATTTATGTCAAAATGCCTTCCACGCAAGAGGAAACTATTCATGTAGCAAACAAATTTTATAGTGTCTTTTCCAAGGGTTATCGGCGCCATTGACTGTACGCATATACGCATCCAATCACCAGGTAATTGAACAATTATATTATATAATATAATTATATACAGACTATGATTTAATTTATTTAAGGTGGAAATGATGCTGAAGTTTTTCGAAATAGGAAGTCGTACTTCTCATTGAATGTACAGGCAGTGAGTGATGCCGATTTAAAATACAAAATATTGTGAGTCGTTGGCCTGGATCTACACATGACTCTACTATTTTTAATGGTAGCAATTTACGCACACAGTTTGAAGGTGGACAATTTCCAAATAGTTATTTATTAGGTAGGAGCTAATAAATAACTTGTAAAATTTGCAATATTATTGATACAAATGATTTTTAGGAAATCATGGTTTTCCGCTAAAGCCATACTTATTGACTCCTTTGGCAAATCCAGTTACACGTCAAGAGCAACTGTATAATGAATCGCATATTAGGACACGAAACGCTGTAGAACGTTTGTTTGGTGTCTGGAAAAGACGATTCCCTGTTCTTGCATATGAAATGCGCCTCAAATTAAATACCGTGTAAACAGTTATTGTAGCTACAGCTGTTTTACATAACATATCAATTGAAATGAATGAATCCGCTCCTCCTCCACCAGAAAATATTGATGTCGATGAATTGAATTATTTAATTGAATTGGGACAAATACCTGTTGCGGCTATTCCTGCTGCTACAGCAGCTCAACCTCCTACCAACATTAGAAATCATTTAATTAATAACTATTTTGCCAATTTATAAATGAATCGTTTTAAGTACTGTAAATAATTATTTTAACTTTCACAATGTAATGTCTTTTAGCATGCATAATAATCTTAAATTCGGTGTAGTAATAAATGCATTATACACATTTTGTTTATTTTTGAGATACAGAAAACTAAAAGAATACAATATTATAAAAGAACATTATGTTTACATTAAACGATACAAACAAAAAGGTAATAAAACTAAAGTAGCTAGTCAATACGCAGTTACTGTAATTGTTTCTTATGTAATTCGATTTGTAGTTTTAACAATTCAATTTTTAACGCGCATTCATTTTTTTGATTGAGTCACTTCATTTTGTAATTTTTTAGTTTGCAATTTAGCAATAGCTAGTCGTTGATCTATTAATAAATTATATTTTTCTGCAAATTTTGAAGATGTTAATGCTTTAACAAATGCTGTTGGCCGGCGTCGACTGTTATTTACTTTCTGTTTTTTCTTTGACGATCCGGCAGTATTCTAAACAAAGAATAAAAATTAATTAAATGATAAAGAAAAATATATTAACTGACATCTTTGTCAAGACCTCGCTTCAAAGCAGATGACATCGAAGTTGATAAAGTATCTGGTTTATATGTTTTCCAATCATGGCTATAACTGCACGATGCTTGCTGCACAGCTTCATCTTCAATTCTATCGACTTCGTTCTACAAAAAAAGGTTATATCGAGTAAATACTTGTATATCAAGATATAATACCTCATCTGTGAGATTTTCAGCTATATTGTCAACATTTAATTCCGCAATAGTGGCCCCATCTGAACGTGAAGAAAATACAACATTCTGAGCATCCCCATCAAAACGGTTAGTTAGACCATATGTTGTTTTTTCATTCATAATGGATAACATTAAATCCTTATCGGGAAACGTTTTTATGGTTCCACCACCAGTTAGTAGAATTTCTTTTTTTCCCTCTGCAACTTGTTTACGAATTTCTTTTTTCCGATTATTGTAAAATTTCTTCAAGCACTCTGCAGTTCTAGAGCAAAAGCTGGGTGAACTAGTATTAAATTCTTGGGCAATTTTCATCCAAGCCTGCTGCTTCTCTTCAGAGGCGGCACTATCAGTTTTCTTATTTTTTACCGTATCTTTGTACTTATATATAATATTATACAAAGCGTCTTTTTCATTTTGGCTGAAATTAGTAGCCCGCACTCTTTTTTTATTATTCCCATCATTAATTACTTATAGAAAGGAAATGCGAAATAAACTGTTTCTAGTTAACCGTTGACACACAAATATGACTTTGACAACGTAGTTACTAGAATGCCGACGATTATGTTATTTTTTGCTGGAAGAATCGGAAAGCTAGACGGGGACCCTTTGACAACGGCATATTAATTCAATCTGATGAATTGACTTAGAATTGATATGTAAAACCGCATATTTTTAAAATTTCTCCGTATTGCCACATGTACCATTCGCTAAAGTAGTACTTTACAAAGAATCGAGCGACAAACGGCGGTGGAACCTATTACAAAATTAAGCTACACTTAAAGTTAAAAATAACTTAGTTAAGTATATCTTAAGAATAAAACGGTGGAAATGGTCATAAGTGTTTATACCCAAAATAATTTTTTTTTTTTTGGTTTTGTACCACCTTGAAAACTATTTTGAATTTTGAATTGGGCGGTGTTTATAAGTAGCAACACGCCCTAGAAAAATTAATTGCGTACACGGAATCGTTATTGAGAATTTTGACATAGTGTCTATAAGTGCTTATACTCAAAATAATTTTTGTTTTTGGATTTTGTACGGCCTGAAAAACTATTTTGAATTTTGAATTGGGTAGTCTTTATATGTAGCAATATGTCCTAGAAAAATGAATTGCGTACGCGGAATCATTATTGAGAATTTTGACATAGTGTCTGTAAGTGCTTATACTCAAAATATTTTTTTTTGTCTTTGTACTGCCTGAAAAACTATTACGACCAGTGAATCGAGTAGCTTTTATGTGTAGAAATACGCACAAGAAAAACGAATCGTTATACAATAATGACAACGTAGTTGCAAATGTGCAAATACTCAAAATATATTTTTAGTTTTTTGGCTTTTATGCTTAATTTTATAATAGTAGCATGTTTGTAAGGGTTTAGTTTATAATTTTTTTTATATTGCATAAACTTTTCATTTGAGTCATTGTAATAAATATTTTTGAATATTTGATTTGGTCCGCTGCAATGTTGATTCTATTGCTATAGTTTTTATTGCTACCTTCACATAGGTCTCAAAAAATAATCTGAATTTTTTCCTGAACATCTAACTATTTTACTTTCAGTCTTTACAAAATCTCCCTACAGTGGAAAGCAAGCGATTTTTGTTGCGGTTTCAGTGCTCTGCAAAACAATAAAATATAGAGAATCATCTTGACTCCAAAAATAATTTTGACACAGCTCTTTGTACAGAATTATAAACTACTTATCAATTAGTCAATCATACGGTATGGGATTCGGAGTTCCAGTTTCAATTATCAATAATCTGATTATTTATTTACATGTTAAAAATGTTATCATCGTTATGTTTTCAGTCCTGGAACTAATTAAACGCGTCCCTCCATTGTTTCCTATTCTGAGCTAACCTACACATTTCCCTAAAATCCCCACAGCCTTCATACGTGTGGAATAGTCTAATCTAGGTTTACCTCTACCCCTTTTTTCCTTTCTCTGCTTCTAATACATCCCGCAATATTTCCTCATGCCTTATAACGCGTCCTATCATTCTATTTCCCCTATTTTTTCACGATTTTCCACATATTTCTTTCTTCCTCTACCATTTCTAGTACCTCTTGATTCTTAACTTTGTCTGTCCATATCTTCACATACGTCTGGAGCATCACATCTTTTTCCTGTCCACTTCTCCTACTACCCAGGTTTCACTGCCGCACAATGCTGTGCTCAACACCTATGGTTTCAGCAGTATTTTCCTTATTTCCGTGTTTGTTGTCCCCGAACTTAGTTGTTGCTTTCTCTTGTTAAATGCAGCACAGCGTTGTGTCAATCTTTGTTTTATATCTTTTGCACTGTTTCATCGTGTATTATTTGAGTTCCTAGGTAACACAAATCCGTAACCACTTGTAGAATCTGTTTTCCCAATTGTATTTTAGTTTTTTCCTTATTTTTCCCTCTTTTACATACCAGTACTTTAGTTTTATTTTGTTAATTTTCGTACCGTATCTTTCTGTATATATTAAACAACGATTAGCACAAGATCGTACTACATTTAACAAGAAAAAGCAACTACTGCGTTCAAAGACAACAAACATAGAAACAAGGAAAAGAATGCTTAAAACATGTGTGGAGCACAGCACTGTACGGCTGTGAAGACTGGACAGTAGGAGAAGCGGACAAGATAAAGGTAGAAGCCTTTGAAATGTAGTGCTACAGACTTATGATGAAAATATCATGGACAGACAAAGTAAAGAACAAGGAGATACTAAAAATGGTAGGGGAAGAAAAAAATATGTGGAAAACAGTAAAAAATAAGAGAGATAAGATGATAAGCCACATACTAAGGCATGAAGGAATAGTGCAGAATATATTAGAAACAGAGATAAAAAAAAATAAAAATCTATGGAGGTACCCGTCCAACCAGTCTCAAGGTGGAAAAACTAATGACAACAAAAATAGCTGTACTTAAACATGATGATTATTATAAGCAACTACAGGTATTCATTAGGAAATATTCTCGAACGATGTTAATTGTGCGAAAGGATTTACTGGTAAACTATTAATTCGGCAAATGTCTAAGTGTTGGGAGATCTTGGCAGCCACATGCATTTAACCCCCTTCACATACCACTGAATCCCGGTGAAATAGGACATATAATTAGAAAATAATAGAAGGGTAACCGAGCTGTATATAGGCCGTTGTGGGCATTTCAGGGAACTGTGTAGGCTAGCTCAGAATATTAATAAGTGGAGGTACGCGTCCAACCAGTTTCAATGCAGAAAAACAGTAGAAGCCTTCTGGAATGTTGTGCTTCAGATGTGCAAGGATGATAGCAATGGACAGACAAATAACAAATTGGTTCTAGAAATAGTAGGGGAATAAAGATATCTATGGAAAACAAAAGAAAGTAAGAGAAATAGAAGGGCAGGATACGTTCTAAGGCATTTTTAGATGCAGACTGTGCAAATTTCAGGAACATGTGTAGGTTAGTTCAGAATAGAAAACAACAAGGGTGCGCGTCTAACCAGTTCCAGGACTGAAGAAATAATGATGATGATGATGATCTTTCTGTTAGTACTGCTCCCATTTCATTTAGAGCAACTTTTAACTCTTCCTTGCTAGATGCTAATACCGGTATATCGTCTGCGAATCTTAGCATATCAATTGTTTGTCCCTGCATTATAATTCTAAATGTTTTTCTGCATTTGACAGTATTCATTGTCTCTTCGACATACAAGTTAAAAATTAATGGCAACATTTCCATCTCAACACTTTCCTAATATTTACTTCTCTACGTTTCTGCTTTAATTCTATTTCCGCTCTTTGTATAACTATATACCATCCGCCTATTCCTATAGCTCATTCCTATATCTTTTAGTATTTCGAATATTTTTCCAATTTTACAGTGTCGAATGGTTTTTTGCAAATTTACAAACCCTATATACAAGCTTTATGCTATTTCTATTGTTTTCTCTATTATCACCTTTAAAGCTAAAATGGCCTCCTTCGTTCCCCAGTTTTTCCTAAACCCAAATCGACCTTCTCCTAATATTTCTTCAGACCGTTTTCTATCATGTGTACTGTTAAGCTTATATATAACGCAAAATATATGAACGTATTTATTTTGACAGAAAGGAATATGTATTTTAGAGTTAACAACCTGATTCATTAAAAATCTTCAAGAAAAATCTTAGCTATATGACATTTTTTCATACTAGAAGATAAGGAATTTAAACGCTCATTCAACAGTTAACCTTTGTTTACTGTTGAATGAACGACCTTTATCGCTTGATTTATGACCTTCTCATATATCAAGCGCTAAAGATCACAAAATGAAGGAATGCCAGCGATAAATCTTGATAACGCATGTAGATGATTTAATTAATGATAGTCTCGGAGTTATTTTAATGTCAAGTTTGATAAATGTCGCATCAGTTAAACATGTACTCTAAATTTGTAGAATCAAAACGTAGGAACAACGGCCAGAAAATTCTGGATCTTTCGAGATTTATAATATACCAAGGCTTGATACTATACATCCAATTAAGAGATGCGGTTAACGGTCAGTCAGTAGCTAATAGTGAATCGAGCTAAAAGTCAGTGTTGAATACTCGTTTTAAAACGTCACAATATTAGTATGAAGTAGTAAACAGACGATTTTGAAAGTTATTGCTACTCTGAAGAAAGTAAGATTTTGAAGTAGTTAATTAAAATGCTTATAAATAAATGCACAATAATGAATTAGGGCAAGATAAAGTTTTAATTTAAATGTATGCATATGGTGAATGGATTTTAAACGATTTGAACGATATTGAAATGGATTTGGAAAGCATGCATTTATTGGTAAATTAATTTTAAAGGATTTGGACGATCTTGGTATATGAATTTAAGATACAATTTTGAGGGTACTTTTTTAACGATTTTGGACATGGCTGAAACCTTACGATATGGAAAAAGAATGATCAGCATAATTTAAAACGGTAAAACAAGAATATTATTGTTTTAAAATCTTTTAAAAGACTTGCTTTTTATTATTTACTTAGGTTAAATTACGGAAGATTTTGTGTGTAAATCTTGGTGTAAAAGTGGAGAATTGAAAGTGAAGGAGGTTGAACTTCGGTATGTTTAGCCATTACATAATAAGATTTATTGAACATAACTGATCAGTTACGTTTAAATCCCATTTAAAGAGGTTATTATAATTATTCAGTTTAATTTCTAAAACTTTGTACATAGTACGATTTAAATAGAAAATTATTTGTGGATGAATATCCTAATTAGAAAGAAAGATTGTTGTATGTGGATGTGGCATTTGTTATTTGAAAGATTGTTTGTTAAAGAATATTTCGTGTCATTATAAGTTAATGTCTGATTTTAGTGGTTTTATTTAAAGTGAGCTAGCAAAGTAATTAGAGCAACACTTCACAGTTCATAGCACTTTTGTTGACGCGCAACGTCGGGCATTAACTACAGTTTACAACAATATGTATTATATATATATATATATATATATATATATTGATATAATAAGAAGGTCAGAAGAGGTCGTATTCTGTAAATGAAACTACCCAAAACAAAAAAAAATAAAATTTTCCAATACTTTATTTTCTGTAAGGAAAATTTTGTGTATAATATTTTACTAGTACAATAGGCTTAGTATAATTTATTTTTAGTACATAAGTGAAATCCTTGAAAATACAAAGTCATTTCTTGATACTGAATCGAATTTAACAACGAGTTTTAAATGCATAGTATGTAGTTCGAAAAGCCCGTAAAACGAGTTCTAATATGTAAATATTCGTTTTTCTTAAAAAAAAAAAAACACTTAAAAAACCGTTCCGTAACTTGATCAAAAGTATTAAATAACATTATGCTCTTGTTGAAAACATTATCAAACAGTACTTCTCAGTGTACAACCTCATTTTGCAAACATTTTACAAGAAACGTGTATATTAGCTGCAAAAAGCTACTTCAATCCTTTGTTGCGTCTTTATTTGAAAAGCTTTAACGTTTATTGAATTGGTTAGGTTTAGGTGACTTTTAAAAACCCTAACCCTGCACTGGAAAATTGCCAGTAGATTAATGTTATAATGTAAACTTACGTGAAAACGACACAAAGGTTTGGTTCTCGTGAAAGTCTAGTCAATGACTTATCTTTATGATCTGAGGAATGTGGAATGTGAAGGGAATCGACATTTTCGTGGAAGCGAATGCATTGAAACAAACGACTTGACTACCGACTTCCCTCAAGTTATGACGTATGTTAGTAGTCCTTCGACTTATCGACAAGTGATTCCCCTGTCCGTTCCTATCATATCGTTCATCACATATCGTATCAGTATTGCGTCACAGCGCACTTCGGGACAGAAGGCTACAGTCAGGTAAGCGCTGGGACTACGGAACGCCACCACAAAATCTTTGCGAGCCGTGGAAGCCGCTGCATCAGGAGTAAGATACCGCGGGTAAGTGTTAGCCATGATAACTTAGCGACACACTTGGTTACCCGAAGGAGTTTAACCCTCGAGTTAATTTGAGGTTATATGTGTCAGGCTAACTGGAAAAGTGTTGAGGCCTTCTAGAACCTGTGATATTGAAGATTTTATTATACAAAACCGCCAAAGAATGCAAACGGGGAATTCAAGATCGGTCATTCATAATAGTCTATCTATTTATAAAGTACTTGCCAATGATACTTCTTGTTGGTAACTACAAATTGTAACAAACTGAAATAAATGCGAGGTTACTTTACTTATATTAAAGTATTTGATTAAACGAGGGATTTTTAACTTATGAAGTAAATTTTGACACGCAGAGTAAAATTTTATTGAAATAAGAAAAACTTAAGTGGAATTATTAAGTTAATGGAAACACAAACGAAAGAATTAAAAACTCTTTTCCGATGCAGTTATTATGGTACAAAATGGAGATAGAAATTTGATCAAGGATTTAGCAAGAAGAATTTATTTTGAAAACGCAAGTATATCTTTGTTTAAACCTTGTAAAAGACGTTTGCGTACTATAATTAATTTAAGTTGGTTAATTTACATAAGAGTTTGGCATATAGATATATTTCTGTAAACGGATATTGTAAACCTATTTTGCGGTCGAATTTGATAAGTTTGACCATTATCAAAGATTATAAAAGCGTATCTGATCAGCTACTTTTTTTCTTTTTGAAGGTAAGAGAGATTATTGCAATTATCCATCCCATTTTTAATAATTTGCATATGGTGTGATTTACACAAAAAAAAGGCTGGAAAATACTCTAAGCTCTCTATATTAATCTATAGTAATTATGAAATGTTTGTTTTTGGCTAAAGATGTACTCTTCATTTATATTGTTAAACCTTGTGTGTAAGTAATCTTTTTGGATGTGTGTTCAAGAAAGATGTTTGTGAATGTAGCTAGTATTATAATTTTAAGGATTGTTTATAAATATTTTACGTTACTAGAATTGTGATGTTGAAATTTCGTTGTTTCATTCCATCTGAGCTAGCAAGATAATGGGCATCTTTAGGTAATAATTCACATCAGAACAATTTTATTTTCGTAATCCCTTTTAGTGATGCCCAGCATAAAGGGACGCATTTCCAAAAACTACACCCTATTCACAGCACTCTTTATACGTATATATACAGTGTGTTCAAATTTCGAGTCTCTACATTGTTATTTCGGTTATTATAAGAAATAGAGATTGGGTTAAATGGGGAAAGATTTGGAGGAATCCAGGCCAGTTTTGTATCCGTATACAAAATTGGTGTAAGTTGTCTGGTTTTGGAGATATTCGAAGAAAACTAAAAATGGCGGATTTTGTTTTTGATAATAAAACATGAATCATAAGTCGCACCATCACAAGACTTGCACATTATTAAAACACTTTTCTAAAAGGAGTATTTTAGCATGAACAGAATCATTCGACTGTCTTTTGTTTTCGAGGAAACGCCCACAACTTTTGTTTTTCTTATGGCCGCCATTTTGAATATTAGGTGAATATTATGCGCCTTAAAATTAACTTTTAAATGATATGCCACATGTCTATAAAAAATGCAAAAACTATCCTAAATTTTAAAAATAACTAAATTTGTATGTTCTTGAACGTTTGGTAATCCCAACACGGCAAAAATTTGATTTCTACTTTCCAAACAGTAGTAGTAGTAGTGGTAGTACCACATACATTTTGTTAAGTAGAACTCGTAAAGTATTGGATATAAATCTTAAAATTAACTTAAACATAAAACTGTAGCCTATCTTATCTAATTTAGGGAACAAAATTAAATGTAACCGAAACAGCAAACTATCATCTAAATTCCTTCCCGTAGATGCTCAAAATGCTGTCCGTTTGCATCACGGCACATTCGACAATTAATTAAAACTTTCCGTACAACTCTGCTTAACGTGCGTCTATTTATAGAGTTAACAATGTCACGGACTCTTTTCTGCAGTTCGTTTGTATTATGAGGCGGTTCAAACTCATATACCTTATTTTTAGTAAAACCCCATAAATAAAAATCAAGTGGTGTAAGATCTGGTGATCTTGCCGACCACATAATTGGTCCACTATTGCATATAATATTTTGGCCAAAATGTTCAGCTAAAAGGGCGCTAACTTCTCGGGAATTGTGAGCTGGACAACCATCTTGCTGAAACCATAGTTTTCGAAAATCATCATCATTTGGTACAAGTCCTCTAATAGCCGGAATTATTTGGTCTTTTAACAATTCCGTATATCTGGCGCCATTGAGGTTATTGACAAAATAAAAGGGTCCAATCAAATTATTACCTATAAAAGTATTAATTACATTGGTTAATTTACTAAAATATTTATATCATAATTAACTACCTAAGATACCACACCAAACGTTAAATCCATATCTCGTTTGAAATTTACGTTGCGCCGTCAGATGATGATTTTCAGTGCTCCAGTGATGCGTGTTATGTTTATTGAACACCCCGCAATTGGTAAACCGCGTTTCGTATGTCTATATTACCAATTCTGGAAAGTGCGGTTCTTCCTCGCATTTTTGGATGTACTAATTACAAAAACCCATTCGTCTGGCGAAATCTTCTCTTTTGAGGCCTTGGACAATAGTGGTTTTATTAGAACGAAACTTTTCCTTTTTTAAAATATTATGAACAGTTGATTTTGGAATATTAAGTTCGCGGCTTACAGATCTTACGGATGTGGATGGATTTCGTGTTACCGCCTCAGTAATGCTTAGAACACGTTCCCTATTGTTTACGTCGTATTGATCCCTAGACTGTTCAAAAGCACCATAATTCAGTAAATTCATTACAATTTTTCTGAAGTATGTTTTATGCGGTTGTCGTCTTTCTGGATACAATTCTCAATATCTGGCGGATGCCGTGTCAGCGTTCCGTAACGATTGTAAATAAGTACTTGGCATATCAAACTTTTCCTCATTCGAAAACTTGTAAACATGTGCCATTTTTTAAATTAAAAATGCAGCACCACCGGCACCAAAACTTACTACACACACAAGTTTATCTAAATTTTAGAATTTGTTTGACATATAACTGTAATTTAATTGTTTGGTTTTGTCACATACCAGCGCTTACTATTATGAAACGATATCATTGTAACTCTAGTACCACCATAATCAATAATTTGTGACAAATGCTGTTTGTGTACATAATAAAATGTGTATTGTACTTTTCATAAAGTAGAAATCAAATTTTCTGCCCTGTTGGGATTACCAAACGTTCAAGAACATACAAATTTAGTTATTTTTAAAATTTAGGATAGCTTTTGCATTTTTTATAGACATGTGGCATATCATTTAAAAGTTAATTTTAAGGCGCATAATATTCACTTAATGTTCAAAATAGCGGCCATAAGAAAAACAAAAGTTGTTGGCGTTTCCTCGAAAACAAAAGACAGTCGAATGATTCTGTTCATGCTGAAATACTCCTTTTAGAAAAGTGTCTTAATAATGTGCAAGTCTTGTGATGGTGCGACTTATGATTCATGTTTTATTATCAAAAAACAAAATCCGCCATTTTAGTTTTTTTCGAATATCTCCAAAACCAGATAACTTACACCAATTTTGTAAACGGATACAAAACTGGCCTGGATTCCTACAAATCTTTCCCTATTTAACCCAATCTCTATTTCTTATAATAACCGAAATAACAACGTAGAGACTCGAAATTTGGACACACTGTATACAGTGTGTACAGTATAAAATGCAGTACATGGGGATCTTGGAAACTGTAGGAGATACGATCTTGGTTAAATAGGACAAAAGTTGCATAATCATGAGGGTATCTCAGATCGGTTTTCAAATTTCAAAAATTTTTCATAAGTTACTAGATAGAGGCAAAAAACACAAAATTGACGATTTCTTTATTTGCTCGTAGTTAGTCTATTAATTGAAATAGAATGTTCAAATTTGGTACATCATGGTAATTCCCCATTGCGCTTCACATTTTCAACTTAGATTTTGTCTAGGGCATCTAGATTTTGCGTGACGATGTTCAACTTTTTATTTTTAAATAGCCGCCATATTGGATTTTTACATTTTTGAAATGCTGACAAAAAACCCATTCTAAAGAGGTATAACATGGCTATGTTTGATTGAATCAAAACACAAAAAATCACATAATTATGTTTTGATCGTAGTAGGCTTGAATTTCCATTATGACAAAGAGAAACAATTGCTCTAAAAATTTTAAACTCAAGTTTCAGTGGTAATAAAAACAGTAAAAAACGTAGAAAATTGAAAATAAATCTGTATTAATCAGAACTTACATAACTATGCATTAACAAAGAATAAATACAAACTAGCATCTATTCAATACAAAATATTATTTAAGCTGTTTTTAGTTGTCATTCATGTTCAGACAATCCGATTTCCAATCCAGTTTTCATTATACTCAGAATTAAAAAAATTTCTAATAATCAGAACATTGTGGGGTGGAGCGCCATCATTTTGAAAAATCATATTTTGCAAAGTAGCGAGTGGAAGCTCCATTAAGCTATCTGCCACATTTCACTGCAATAAATCTAAGTATCTCGCAGAGTTTAAATTTGCCAAAACTACCATAATTTATTAAATTATTTTGTAATCTCCGAAACATATATCTGTTTGGTGATGTTTTCGTGGGTATTTATTTTAATACAATTCAGTGGCTTTAACATCATTCCTTCCAGAAAGAATAAAACATTCTAACATTTGATATTTATCACGGTTAGTAAAGCGATCCATTTCAAGCGCAAATGCTTTGCTTGAATTTCTATGTAAATTAATTAACTGTTTTTTTAAACTGCACTACTTGAAACATAAAATAAAGGACAAACTTTGACGTTTCTCAGATGTTGAGCAATTGTTTCTCTTCGTCGTAATGGAAATTAAAGCCTACTACGACCAAAACATAATTATGTGATTTTTAGTATTTTGATTCAATCAAACATAGCCATGTTATACCTCTTTGGAAAGGGTTTTTGTCAGCATTTCAAAATGTAAAATCCAATATGGCGGCTATTTAAAAATAAAAGTTGAACATCGTCACGCAAAATCTAGATGCCCTAGACAAAATCTAAGTTGAAAATGTGAAGCGCAATGGGAATTACCATGATGTACCAAATTTGAACATTCTATTTCAATTAGTAGACTAACTACGAGCAAATAAAGAAATCGTCAATTTTGTGTTTTTGCCTCTATCTAGTAACCTATAAAAATTTTTGAAATTTGAAAACCGATTCGAGATACCCTCATGATTATGCAACTTTTGTCCCATTTAACCAAGATCGTATCTCCTACAGTTTCCAAGATCCCCATGTACTGCATTTTATACTGTACACACTGTATATATATATATATATATATATATATATATATATATATTATATAAATAGTTATTAAGATGAAATGAAAACCCAACTTTGTATTTAAAGTTGAATTACCATTTCAAATCGAACTGTAGCCGTTCTTTTAGTGGTTTTCAATTACTAGTTCGATTTGAAATGGTAATTCAACTTTAAATACAAAGTTGGGTTTTCATTTCATCTTAATAACTATTAATATATATTAAGCATTCATTTGCATTCCAAATGTGGATTATTCTTCTCTCTCTCTCTCTCTCTATATATATATATATATATATATATATATATATATATAAATAAGATGAAATAATAACTTAGACTTTTATGCAAAGCCCAAATGATCATTTCAAATCGAGCTTGTAATTGAAAGATGGAAAATATAAGGTCTTGGACAGGACTTGAACCTGTATCCTGGTTGTGCCGGAACCATGCGTTTACCAATTACGCCTCCGAGACCGATGACACAATTGGGAAATTTACAAATTTAAATCGTGTACACGACGATACATCAACCTAACTTTCAATTACGTTCGGCAATTTTGTCAATCTGTTCTGCCACTAACAACTCTCCTTTCTCATTTTTTTCTTCCAATCGATTAACTCTTGCAATGTAAGACGATTCCTTTGCATTAGTATTCCCATCTTCCATTATTATTAAGAGTGTATTAATATTTGATGCTTTCCAAGATTGTTTGTTTTGCTAAAAAAAAGTATTTTTGTTACGTATCACTTATCACAGCAGCCACATTTTCAGAAGATATACAAAGTTTGACTGATTTTATTACGATGTATATTTATTTTAATGAATCTAAACGATGAATAGCTTAATACTTGGGAATTAATTCCTATAGTTTTTTGCGTGTTACATCGACCACCTGAAATATTCGTCAAGGTCACACATGAGGTATTGTGACGTAAGCTTACATCGTAAATATAAGGTCAAGATTAGAGCCACCGCATGTATAACTTAATTGAAATTTTTCATTTAATTAACCTAAATTATGTATTTTTTTAGTTGAGAGAGGATTCCTTTCTACTTGTGCTAATAGCAAAAGAAAACAATCAAACAATGGAAATACATTACTAAACAAAATTAGCGATCTAGGTAATTGTATATACGAGATAAAATAAAATGTATAAGGCTTCCATAATATTTTTTACATTGAATTTGTACCAAATTTACAGCGATCCTTACAACTTTTTGGTTAATTGGTTAATTTTAATGTTTAGGGGGTGTTTAAATGACGAGAACTGCCTAAAATTTTACGTCGAAATGTTAATTAAATACAGACTTTGTTGCATCTAAATAGAGTCCTAACGTGTCCTAAAATTTAAATACAATAAAAATTTATAAACAATTTAAGATTACTAAAGAATACACCAAGCGTATGGAATCGGCCTAACTAAAAGCAAACTCGACATAGTCAATCAGAAAATTAAGAACTTTTGCACGAAAACTAGTGACAGAAATTACGCAATAAAAAATGAAGCGGTCTTAAGATTAGTAAAACCGAATTTAACTAATATATACAGAGGTGCGCAATTAAGTATCCAGGTTTCACACAAGAATGGCACTAGCAACACATATAGTTGATGTACATGTCAGAAGTTGTGATTTTTTAATAGCTTGACAATCTGTTAACAATAACCAATCATAATAATAACACATATCGCAACGCAAAAATATTTTTTTTAACAACGAAGATATCGAGTTTTGTGTCAAATGAACAGCATTTGTGGGAAGTTTTGGTTTTCTACTTTAACTTGAAAAAAAACAGCTGACGCACGTCGTTTGCTTGAGATGTTAACGTCATCATAACATGCAAAGCACTGAACGAACTGCGAATGTAAATTTGACTATATCAGAGTACACGTGCTGGAAATAGAACAACAGCATCGAGAAATTCCAACTAAGTTTTGTGTTAATAAAATTTGGATAATCTTGTTTCGAAATCAAAAATCGACAACGCAATTCATTGGTTAAAGACCTGATAAACGTTTTTCAACACAGGAAGAATAGCGACCAGAACTGTATAAATATAATTTCGAATTCTGCAAAAGACATCCTAGTACTCGCCATAGTCTAGGACTCCTCTCCTCTGCAGTGCTCCCCACAGCCTGCACACCTTTCCAAGCAGCGCTCGCCTAGCTTGCTACATCCCAAATACAGTGCTCATCATAGCCTGTGTCCTGTCCGAACGTTACGCTGTCCGCCGCCGTACCTGGATGCCGTCATAATAAATCATTAGTGAAAGTCAACGAATACTACGTATGGGTCGTAAGCCTCGTTCTGCTTATCAAATGGCCCGCAAACAAGAACATCACGCTCTTCGATGTGCGATCCGTTCCATGAGATCGCACCCGAGGCTTCTATCTCCACTACCGCCGTCGCCGAAGGCAGTCTTTCAATACCCTTCATACACAGCCCAAGAGATAGATTATTGCAATGACAACAACTACATCTGTCAGATCTACCTTCGGGACATCGCCCCAGTAGAGTTCGACGGGACCGGGCTCTACTAAGCCTAGGGCACCACCGTCCACGACGTCTGCCGAAGTATACCGAAGATCACCGAAGACGTCTGGACCTTCCAGACCTGTAGTTAATCGCTATTCACCACCGTTCAAGTTATTTTTGGACTTCGCCAGTCAAGTCCGAAGGCTTCCGAGGAGTTCCGAAGACAACCGACGCCTTCTGAACCCTCCATACTTGTAAATATTGCACATTAGTAGTATTCAATTTCAAATATTTGCTATGCACGTTATTATTGAACTTTACTATTCAATTATGAAGCCTTCCGAGGGGTTCTGAAGACAACCGAAGACTTCTGACCCCTCCATACTTGTAAATATTGTAAAGTAATAGTTTTTAATTTCAAACATTAACTCTCTGGGACAACACGAAAAGTTCTGAAGAGTTCCGAAGACCACCGAAGCCGTTTCCACCGCCTTCAAGCCATATAGACAATCATTATACAAATTGTCAAGTTCATTTTGGTGTTCACGCGCAAGCATCAAGCTTCCGAAGAGTTCTGAAGAGAACCAAAGGCTTTCGAACAACTCCAAGAATCAGAAAAATCAGTTTTACTTTAATTTTATATATTTGTTTTGGAACTTATACTTATTTTGCTTCTGTTATTATACAATTAACTAAGCCAAGCCTACTTGCTTTTAAGACGCCTCCCACTCCAAGGATAACAGGAAAGGCCTACGGCGAAAATGCACCATCACAAATTACCTGTGAAGATTGGCTTAAACGCTCATAAGTGGCGATTTCAACACTGAAGACAAGAAACGCCCCCGAAGACCAAAAACATTTGAGGACGCCTACCTGCAAGCATTATTGGATGAAGATGATGATACGCAAACACAAAATCAACTTGCGGAGACATTAAACATGACTAGCCAAGGTATTTACACACGATTTACACACCATAGAAAAAATTCAAACAGGAACGAAAACGAGTGCCGCATGAATTGATTAAGAGAGAGTTTGAAAATCGAAAAGCCACTTCCGAAATTTTGCTTTTGCGGCATGAAAGTAAGAGTTTCCTACATCGAATTTACTGGCAATGAGAAGTGATTATATTTCGAGAATCACAAATGCAAAAAATCGTGACTTTCACCAGGCGAACCATTAACATCGATGGCACGATCAAATTGCTTCGGGAAAAAAAACAATGCTCTGCGTTTGGTAGAACTATGAGCTGCTGAAACCGGACGAAACTGTTAATGAGCATTGCTACGACAACTGATCAATTTAAATCATGCATTGGTCAAAAAACAGCTAGAATAGGATACGAGACACGAACGAGTGATATTGCAGCACACGCCCCGTGCCATAGCAATTCCATCGCCTAGAACATCATCAAAACGCTGAAATGCAATCTATTACCGCATCCGCCGTATTTGCCAGACCTAGCCCCCCTCTAACTATCACTTGTTGTGGTCGATGAGGCATGGCTTGATGGGTTTTACCCAATTGCAAAGAAGTACAAAATTGGTTGCATGAATCATTTCGATCAAAAATCGCGTCGTTTTATCGTCGCAGTATTCGTGTATTGTCAAAAAATTACAAAAATGTTTAGTTAGTGAGGAACGACACTTTAAATAGACCATATTTTGTATTTCTTTTGATATTTTCCATTTTTTATTGAACAAAAAAAAAACTTAGTCATCAGTCAGAAATTTCAAACAGCACAAAAATGGAGGAAGTAAAGAAATCGAAGAGAATATAGGAGTGAGACAGTACAAACACCTTACGTAAGCTTCATTCACAAGCTAGGGTTATAAAGATTAAAAAATCTAATTGAGTTTTGTTATCCAGATTAGAAGTGACAATAAAATTAAAATGCATTCAAAACGTTGAATACCCCAACAGAGGAAAGTTGGATACTAATATCTAAGATTGCTTCAACTGTTACGAAACGCGTTTTTGAAAACTTATATTTGGAGTGTAGCCCCATACATTAGGCAAAGAAGAAATTAAACGGTTGAATGCTTTTAAGATGTGGTACTATACGAAAATGTTTAAAATCAGCTGAACAACTAAAGGTAGTAGCGATGGAACCCTAGATATAGTTCAGAAACATTGAAGTATACGAATGTAATTAAAAGAAGGCGTGTCAGAAGGATATATTATATTTTGAGACATAAATGTATAGTTAAGACAGTAATAGAGAACAGAGCATAAAGTAGAGTGAGAAGGATAGCAATCAAGAGCTCGAGAATATAAACGAGATTAAGAAAAACGTAGCTAATCATAGTTAAAAACTTTGTTACGCGTTAGAAAAACGCTTAACAAAAGTTTCTAGTGACACATGCGGTATCACTCTTTAACATCGTCCTTGCAGCCTACCCAGTAAAATCTTGCTCGTACTAAAATTTTCTACCGATTAAATACATGTTCTTAAACCTTCGACACCCGCCTTTAGGAACAACAACCTAAAGCGTATCCACTGAGCCATTTCCATTCTCCAAG
Source organism: Platerodrilus igneus (assembly GCA_036346225.1). NCBI lineage: Eukaryota > Metazoa > Arthropoda > Insecta > Coleoptera > Lycidae > Platerodrilus > Platerodrilus igneus. Next base: position 2,564,809 of record JARFIW010000929.1, on the reverse strand, counting down.
GATTGAATTAAGATCCCATTTTCCACCTTCAAGTAATCGCCTTGCGCCCAACACGACTTCAGAGCACTACTCAACAGACTAATATCTTGTCAGGATAGACTTTCCTCTCTGGTCTTTCAGCTCGAAATGACACGTAGGTTTTCGTCATTTTCCTGTTCGTTTCGCAACTGTAGCGGTTGCCAATCGTTATTGATCACGGTAGTTCAACCAAATTAGTCACACTTCGTTTCTAACCATGAGAAATGACCGCAATCGTTGGGGTAGGGCCGGGTCGAAAGCGCATCCAAATTATGACGACTTGTACCACCACGGTGTTCCGTGTCGAAGTCATACTCCTGCAGCTTATCTATCTATCTCAGGTGAAATTACCTTCCGTAGATGTATTTAGTGTTCTACGGATTTTACCACAGCTAACAGTGTGCTTATTCTGTCTCCGTTTTAAGAACACCTTGCTAAAGTAGCCAATAACTCGATCTTGCCCGTCTTGTATCTGAGATAGTACGCTTTCGATAGCAACGTTACTTGCGCCTGTATCTAAGATAAATTTGATCTCCGACCGAGTATAACTGTTGTCAACAAAGCCTTAACGATTGGAATGCATGCCAGCAGTACTCATTCAACATAATCGCACCTTGCATCACTCAGTTTGATCAAGGATTTGGCAATATTCGCAAACACGGAAACGAATCTTTTATAGTAAATGCACAACTCCAGAAGACTGCGTTGCTGATGTTTGGCTGTTGGCGTCGGCCACTCTTGTACTGCCTTAACCTTTCCCGGATCTAGCCTGATCCCGTTACGTGAAACTGTGTGCCCTAGGTATTTCACTTCTTCGCCTAGCAGGTGACACTTCTTTGGACTCAGTTTTAGATTGGGTTCTCTGTGTTTTCGAAACATTTCTTTCAAACTATCCAAGTGTTCCCCAAACGACTTCCCAATCGCGATCACGTCATCCAAATGTACAAGACACGTTTTTTACGATGATCCACGCATATCCATTAAAGACTCAAAAGTAGTAGGGGCATCGCAGAGCCCAAATGATATGACTGTAAATTGCCATAGGCTAGTACCAATAGTGAAAGCAGTCTTTTCCCGATCTTTGGGTTCTATGGTTTGGTATGGTCTGCATAATACTCAAAGCTTTACTTGGTAACCCGAAAACCAACGCGGTTACTTTTTTTCTATCGTTACAGCCATTAGCTTTCGCGATAGCATCAAATTGTTTGAAATATGTGTGCTAAGTCGACTTTCTATTAAAGGTAGGTGGTTTTACACTTTGAGGTCAGTTTGCATTCCCCGACATCTTTAAGTTTTAGGGCCTGTTGCTTGCACTGCCAAGAAATTAATCCGTTTTCCATCAGTACCTCTTCTTCCATTGATTAACCCAATAAATATTCCGATTCGGAAGTTTCCGTCAAGCTTCGCGCATCTGCAAACCGTAATGAAGCAAAGATTAGTCTGTTAAGTATAAAGTTTAAAACATACGGACACACTCTTCACTGTCATTTTCCCAGATGAACGTGTTCACGTATGTCTTTATTTAAAACACGTACAAATCGTATTACTATCTTTATCATATATATTAGTTAGGGTTTTACATAATCTTGAACGTATGGTTTGATTTGAGTTTTGCACCTATGACGTAGATGACTTCTCTCGTGGTTCCTACTATACCTTACTTGGAACAGCAAAAGTTCAGGAAAATTCAAAATTTCCAGGTTAAAAAATCCGCTTCCCGGCCATGTAGTATCTTCGGGTGAATCATTGGAAAATTAAATGTAGTGTAGCTAGAGGTGGACTCCAAAAACATCCCGCCGCCGATCTTTGCCAATCCCTACTATATCTAATTTGAAATCCTCTAGCTTACATACTTGCCTCATGCTTCTAAAATTTTACCACCCGACTCACAAAATGTTCCGGGTCTTATTTTCTTCTTATCGAGCTTACCGATTACATCTTCGGATTTGTACTCTCTTGGAGATCCGGATGGGGGACTATTTTAACTCCCGAATCTTTTACCCCAGAGAAAGACATCATTTTAATAAACATTTTTAGTACGCTATGTATTTGGGAGGTAAAGTAGTGATTTTTTGTTGCCTTCCACATCGCAGTAGTGTATCTTAGAATGCCATACCGACCCCTATGGACTCTGCCTGTAAGTACCGAAAAACCTGCTGCCCACTATCAGGGACCTGTCTTAGTTTGGTTCCTCACTAAAGAGTCTACTAGTTTGGTTGAACTTTTAGTTTGGCTCTTTAGATCACTGGAACGCGCATGCTATTCCACCCGTTCTAGTAGTCTAGAACTTCTTCAAGGTGCAAGTCTATTCGGAACAGTTATTTACTAATATGAAAATAATTTTCTATTAACCTTCTATATGCTTGGTTCGGGTAGCACAATTCATTTTGAACACAAGCGGTCTAAGCTTACGATGCAGACCTGTCAGACAAATGTTATGGCGCATCGAATCCTGAGTTAAAAAAGTCTTACGAGATTTTCTTCTAATTTTATAAATAAACTCGGAAATTGAAAAAATACTTACCCTGGTTAGGTAATATTTGTTTTGCATAAACGAGGTTGTAGCACCGGAACTCTCCGAATTGGATGTTTTTTGGCAGTTAGATGCCTATTGTTGTGCTCCATCATCGTATCAAGCCATCGACTCCAACTCGTCCCCGTTACTGAGATATTTGGGTTTTTAGTTTTTTCGTTTTTCTCGATTTTTTCCGATATCATAAAAAGTAAGAAATTTCTGCTTGCACCAAAAACCGTAAAACATTAGTGCCTACAGTTTCTCAAGTAAGAGTTTTCAAAATTTTGGGCCCTAATCGAGATATTTTCGAAAAATTTCTATGCGTTTTCTACGAATAAAAGGTTAAAATAAGGTTTTTTAAAAATATCTAGGCGTAGTCGAAGCATTCACAGAAAATGCTAATTTGACGTGTCTTAGTTTTTCGATATCGTTTGTCGTTTTGAAAATAAACAAGCTTAGATGAATGACTAACAAATAACAACTGTATAGTATCGTGTTGAAGAAATGAAAATTGCTGAATTAATGAAGGTTTATACAAATAATACCTATTGAGCCCTCTTCTCCTCATTTTTCCTCGTTTTTGTACTGATTCGTTAGCTTTATTTAAATCATCAATATGTTTCTATAAACGATTTTGCAGTTTAAGATGATGCCAAATTCATAACATCTAAATTGGGAAATGTAATATGCCGGGTGTTTTAAAATTACCGTCTTTTACGGACTATTAGGTGCACTTTTTCTTCAAAAAATTGCTTCCAAAATTCAGGTGGGTCTTATACGAGAAATTAATATAAAAATGCCCAGTGTTTAATTAAAAAGTTCGGCCAGTCTTAAAAATGACCATATATTCGATGCTACGGGAAACCTATTTCTACCTGGCAATAGTGGATTCAATTGACAGCAGCAGTGCACTGATGCGACGAACATGAGTTGTGGGGATTCACAAGCTTGCTATCCCTGTCTCCCTCGCGCCCCACTTTCCTAAACCCAGAACATTGTCTAACCTATGATGCGTCATTGCAGTCTACGGTGCCAGCGAACGTGAATTGGAAGCGATTTGTGTTATCGGTATCAGTACAATATCTTTGTTAGTAGTTGGTTTCACAATGGCAAAATACCAAAGGTATTCATATAGGATTTGACCTTAGTGATTTAGTTAGCAAGTACTTATATTAAGTTAGAACCTTTTTCACGTAACGCCAAATCCACTGGAATGCAAGGGAACAGAAAGCAAGTTTCAGTAACTTTGCCAGATACAAAAAGGACTAACCCCTGACAAGAAAGCTGGTGTCGGGTCGTTTGCAAGAGGTAGAGGACGGGCATTAGCCACTTCAACCCTGGAGAGCAAAAGTGGTTAGACGCGCGACGATACCAATCTTTTAAAACGACGTATGTAAGGCGACTGTTGTGAGGGAAAACGATACCTTCAGAACAAAGACGGGTTGCTTCAGATTGAGACGTGATCTGTGGTGAAATTACTATTATAATTGTAGTTGTTCGAATTCTTTTCAAAGTGACGCAAATTGGCGATTATAACGTGTATAGTTGATTCGATTATTAGCAACTATTATACGTTTAATTACTTGTTACGTTTTATGCTTCCTTTATGGTGTTTAGTGCAAATCCCCGAGAACGAAAACTCCTAGACAAACGATAAAAAATCTACATTCATATGATGCGGGCTATAAATTGAAAGTAATAGCATATGCAGAAGAACATGGAAACAGAGCAGCTGAGTGGCATTTCGGCCCTCCACCAACAGACAATACCCATTCGTGACTGGCGGGTTAATAAAGAAGAACTGAATAAAAGTGAGGAAGCTAAATGTGCAAATAGAGGACTGAATGTAAAATAGCCAAAACTAGAAAATGACATTGCAGTTGATTCAAGGACACTGTCAAAATGGCATTGGAATTAATACAAAAAAGATTTAAATACATGCTGGTGAGCTACCGCTACAGTTGGACTTAACTACATGTTCATGAAACGTCATGGACTTAGCATGCGAACCAAAATCAAAATATCTCAGAACATGCCACAAGAGCATGAAGAGAAAATATTATCTTTCCATCAATTTATTATTTAACATCCAAAGAAAACCAGCGTGGAATTAAGCCAAATAGTAAATATGGACGAAACTTCTCTAACATTTAATGTGCCGAGTAACAAAACTGTTGCCACGTAAGGTGCTATAACTGTAACTATAAAAAAAAAGTGGATATCAAAAATTCACTACACTGTTGTCCTTTCATTTTCTGCTGACGGTACTAAACTTAATCCAATGATCATTTTCAAGCGCAGAACAATGTAAAATACTACAGGTAAATTGGTGGTTTCTTGTTGCCTTCCACATCGCAGTAGTGCTGTATCTTAGAATGCCATTCCGACCCCTATGGTCTCTGCCTCTAAGTACCGAAAGATCTGCTGCCCTCCTTCGAGGACCTGTTTTAGTTTGGTTCCGCACAAAAAATCACACTAATTTGGTTATAGCTAAAACTCGGAGATTTAGCTCATCGAAACACGTAAACCATTCTACCCGCTCTACTATTCTAGAATTTCTAGAAGGTGCAAATCCATTCAGAACGGTAATGTGGCACAATCAATAAAATTCGAAACTTCTAAAAGATAATCATCATCAACATCATCATCATTAGGTCCTCAGTCCTAGAGCTGGTTGGACGCGTACCCTCATTGTTTCCTAGTCTAAATCAACCTACACATTTCACTGAAATTTGCATAGTCTGCATCTATCAGTATTTGTGTGCTAAAGTCTGATCTCGGTCTACCCCTACCTATCTTTTCCTATCTCTGTTTGTAGTATATCCTGTACTATTCCCCAGAAATGCCATAGAACATAACCTGTCTTTCTATTTCTCCTATATTTTCATTTTTCACAGATATTTTTATTCCTCTACTATTTCTACAATCTATTTGTTATTAATTTTGTCTGTCCATGCTAGCATCTTCATACATCTGAAGGACAACATTTCAGAGGCTTCTATCTCTTTCTGTCTGCTTTTCCTACTGCCCCTATTTCATAGATGTACTATGCTGTGCTCCACACTAAGCTTTCAACAGTTTTCTTCTTGTATCTATGTTCGTTGTCTCTGAACATAGCTGCTGTTCTTTCCTGTTTGATGCAGTTCGGTCACCTTCTTTGTTTTACAGTTATATACCCGACTTCCCTGATATTCAGTTGTATGTAAAGGGGGGGAGCAGCCTTTGGCTGCCAAGTTCCCCCAGCACTTGAACCTTTGTCGAATTAATAGTTTTTCCAATTTATTCTTTCGCACAATCAACATTAGTTGAAAATATTTCACAACCAACACCTGTAGTTGTTTATAATAATCATCAGATTTAAGAGCACTTATTTATTCGTCATTTGGTTTTAGACCTTGAAACTGGTTGGACCTGTATCTCAGTTTATTTATTTTCTAAGCTAACCTGCACCGTTCCCTGCAATTCTCACAACAGCCGATATACAGCTCGATTGCCTTCTATTGTTTTCTAATTATATGTAGGGGTGGGCGATACGGGATTTTGCGTATCGAATATCGATACATATTCTATATCGATATGTATCGATATATCGAATATCGATATATATCGATACGTATCGATACGTATCGATGCGTATCGATATGTATCGATGCGTATCGGTGCGTATCGATACATATCGATTCGTATCGATGCGTATCGATACGTATCGATGCGTATCGGTGCGTATCGATACGTATCGATACGTATCGATTCATATCGATGCATATCGATACGTATATTTACGTAGCGGTACGTATAGATATATATAGCGATTCGTATCGGAACGTTTAGATGTGTAGATTAAGTATACATATCGAGACGTAGCGATACCTATCGGTACGAATCGATACGCATCTATAAATTTTTCTACTCTTTCTTTGGGAATAAAATCACAAGATCGTTTTAAAATAATATATTTACTGACAATTCGATTTTCACTTAAGATTGTTTGTTATCAAAATAATTCAAGTTTCAAGTTTAATATTTGTGACATAAGTATGTATATAGGGGTGGGCGATACGGGATTTTGCGTATCGAATATCGATACATATTCTATATCGAATATCGATACGCATCGATACGTATCGATACGTATCGATACGTATCGATACGTATCGATACATATCGAGTATCGATATATCGATATTTATTTTTTGCTGTATCGGGGGGGTCGTATCGATACGTATCGATATATCGATACGCCGACCAAGCCCTAATTATATGCCCTATTTCACCGAGATTCAGTGGTATGTGAAGGAGGTTAAGCAGCCTGTGGCTGCCAAAGTTCCCCCAACACTTAGACATTTGCTGTATTAATAATTTTCAAATAAATCCTTTCGCACAATTAACATTAGTTGAGAGTATTGCAAAACCAATATCTGTAGTTGTTTATAATACTTACCATGTTTAAGTACAGTTATTATTTTTGTCATTCGTTTTTCCATCTTGCGGCTGGTTGGAAGCGTACCTCCATTGATTTCTACTCTGAGCTAGCCTACACATTTCCCTGAAATTTTCACAGCCTACATCTTTCACTATCTGTGTGCAGTAGTGTAACCTAGGTCTACCTCTACTTCTCTTTTTTCCTATCTCTGCTTCTAGTATATTCCGCACTATTCTCTCGTGTCTTAGTATGTGGTCTATCATCCTATCTCTCCTATTTTTTACTGTTTTCCACATAGTTCTTTCTTCCCCTACGATTTCTAGTACCTCTTTGTTCTTAACTTTGTCTGTCCATGGTATCTTCATCATACGACTGCTTCTCCTACTGTCCAGGCTTTACAGCCATACAGTGCTGTGCTCCACACATATGTATTAAGCAATGTTTTCCTTGTTTCTATGTTTGTGGTCTTTGAACACAGTAGTTGCTCTTTCTTGTTAAATGTAGGACGACCTTGTGCTAATTTTTGTTTTATATCTTTTGTGCTTTTCCCATCTTGCGTTATTTGACTCCCAAGGTAGCAGAAATCCTTCACCTCTTGTAAGTTCTCGTTACCTATTTGTATTCTTGTTTTTGATTTATTATCCCCTTTTTTTGCATACTAGAACTTTAGTTTTTTTTTTTGTTAATTTTCATACCAGATCCCTCCGTTAGAACTGTTTCCATTTCATTAAGAGCAGCTTCTAACTCTTCCTTGCTAGATGCTAATACCGCTATATCATCTGCAAATCTAAGCATATCAATCTTTTGTCCCTGCATATTAATTCCAAATGTCTTCCTGCATTTGACAGTATTCATTGTCTCTTCTATGTACAAGTTAAAAATTAATGGAGATAAGGCACATCCCTGTCTCACCCCTTTCCTAATATTTGCTTCTCTACTTTCTTGCTCTAATTCTATTACTGCTGTTTGTTCTTTGTACAAGCTATGTACTATTCGTCTATCCCTATAACTCATTCCAATCTTTTTGAGTATTGCGAACATTTTTTCCATTTTACATTGTCAAATGCTTTTTCCAGATCTACAAACCCTATATATACGCTTTCCCCCTTCTCTATTGTTTTCTCCATTATCACTCTCAGAGCTAAAATAGCCTCCCGTGTTCCCCTGTTTCGCCTAAACCCAAATTGATCTTCTCCCAGTATTTCTTCAGCCGTGTTTCCATTCGTCTTTGTACAATTCTAGTTAATATTTTTGAAACATGTGCTGTTAAGCTTATTTTTCGAAATTTTTCACATCTATCCGCGCCTTTCTTTTTTGGTATAGTTACTATGATGGTACGTTTGAAATCTTTGGGTATCTCGCCTGTCACATACATATAGCTTACAAGTCGGAAGAGACGTTCTGTTACTGCTTGTCCAGCGGCATTTAGAGTTTCTGCTTGCATCTTATCTGTTCCCGGTGCCTTACCATTTTTCAGACCCTTTAATGCTAATTCAAATTCATCTTAAGTATAGGATATCACAGACCCATCCTTTTCAATGTCTGATTCCTGTTCTAATGCTGTTAATTCCTCTCCTGAATATAAATTCTCTATATATTCCTGCCATCTAGCTACTTTCTCTACATTTTCTATAATGATGTTTCCTTCTGCAACCCTTATATTTTTGCTACATGGTTTTATATCCCTAAAATTCATTCTAATTCAATTGTATGCTTCGTCTGTGTTTCCTATTTCCATCTTAATTTGTACCTCGTTGCACTTTTCATCAATCCATTGTTCTTAAGCTTCCTGCATTTGCGAATAATTTCCCATTTTATGGCTTTGTATCTCTGTTTTCCTGTTTCTTTTGATCTATTTTTGTATTTTCGCCTTTCTTCTATTAAATTCAGGATATCCTTTATTATCCATGGTTGCTTTTTTTTGTGAATACCCCAGAATATCTCTGGCCGCCATGTCTAAGCTGGATTTAATATTATTCCATTCTGTTTTTGCTTCCTTAGTATCAGAAATTTTCCCGATATTTTTCAGCAATTGATTTGACTTTTTTTCAAATCTTTCGTGAATATCTTTATCTTTTAGCTTCTCAAAGTCAAAGTGCTTTTTTCCGTTCCTCTTTTTCAGATTTTTAAATTTAAGTACGGCCTTCATAATTACGATGTTGTGGTCAGTGTCTATATCTGCTTCCGGGTAGCTTCTACAGTCTTTTACTTGATTTCTAAACCGTTGTCTAACAATTATTCAAATGACTCTAGCTTGTTCAGTTTAGCAGAGTAATTGTGATTAAGTTGGAAACCAACAAAAAAAAAAATGCTTCTGAAACCTTTCAGATTCATAAAAAATAATGTAATCTATTTGATATCTTCCTATATCTTCTGGCACCTTCCACGTGTATCGTCTTCTAGCATGATGTTGAAATAATGTATTTGTGATGGTTAAGTTGTTCTTGTCGCAAAATTCTACAAGCCTATTTCCCCTGTCATTTCTCGTGCCTAAACCAAATAAACCTACTATCGCTCCTTCCCTACCCTCATCTACCACTGCATTAAAATCACCCGTAATTATTAAATTTTCATGTCATTTTACGTATTTTAGTATGTCTTCGATATCTTTGTAGATCGCCTCTACCTCTTCCTCACTGTAGCTAGAGGTGGGCATGTATACTTGTATTATTACTGTATTTACTGATTTAGATTCAAATCTAACTATGAGTACTCTTTCGTTCTTTTGTAGGTAGTTTTCTACACGTAGTCCTATCTTTCTTTCGCATAAGTATCCCCACACCCGAATTTCCTTCCTCTGATCCTATATGAATTACTCTGAAGTCTCCACACCAAAAATCTCCCGCCTCTGGCCAGCGGACTTCGCTGATTCCTAGTATGTCTAGTGCTAACCTATCCATTTCGGGTTTGAGGTTCTCTAGCTTACCTACTTGTTTCATACTTTTGACATTCCACGCTCCGACTCGCAGAATGTTCACGGATCTTTTTCTATTCTTTCGGATCACATCCCACGAAGTAGTCCCCTCCAGGAGATCCGAATGGGGGACTATTTTACCTCCGGTATTTTTTATCCCAGAGAATGCCATCATGTTTAACAGTTTTTGTACGTAGTGTACTAGGTAATGTGGTGGTTTCTCGTTGGTTTCCACATCTACCCAATGTAGTACCTTCGGGTGGAGCATTGGGGACGTGGTCGTAAGCTTAGCGGCCCTTATTCAAATTATAATGCCTTCCACATCTACGCTCAAAGTCCCGGGTTCGAATCCCAACACGGTCCGCTTGAAAAATGTTAGGCGAGCATTTTTCACAAAAATACACCTTCGTTCGGATGAGAGGTAAAATGGAGGTCCCGTGTGCAAGTGTTATCACGCACGTTGCTTGAAACAGCAAGGATTCGGCAAAATTCCAAATTTTCCAGGTAAAAAAAACTCGCTTCCTGGCCAATGTAGTACCTTCGGGTGGATCATTGAAAAAAAAATCACATGCCTTCCACATCGCAGTAGTGGGTCTTAGAATGTCATACCGAACCCTATGATCTCTGCCACTCTAAATACCGAAAAAGCTGCTGCCCTCTTTCGTGACCTGTCTTAGTCTGGTTCCTCACTAAAGACCCCACTAATTTGGTTAAACCTATAGTTCGGCTCTGTAGCTCATTGAAACGCGTAAGCCATTCTACCTGTTCTAGTATTTTAGAACGTCGTCAAGGTGCAGGTCCGTTCAGAACGGCTAAAAGAAAATATTTTACGTAATTTAATCTTTGAATAGTCCAGACCAAATTGAATTGTTGACTCTTATTATTAATTTTAAAATTTTGAATTTTAGAGTGCATAGGATTTAGGGCGCGAGCCAAAATTTTGTGAAAACTATTTAAATTCATTTGTAGCGAGTATGAAATTAGCACCATCAAACTTTTATAGATTTGTTCTTAACGTTAAGCAACTCATTTGAGGCGCAACAAATAGAACCTGTTTCAAAATTTGGACGTTATGTTGAAAACCGACGTCAGATATATATCCTTAAAAGTGGTTTTATTATTGTCAAGAAATACATTAAGAAAACTTAATCATAAAAGCAAAGTTAATCGTGATTAGACAAAAATATATTTCACTTTATAAAGCTTTAATTGACTATTATCAGTTCATAAATGATATGGTTTTTTACATCACATCCCATAGGAGTTCTCGAATGTACCGATAGTATGTAGGTATGTCAAAATGTTGTGTAATGGTATAATTTTGGGCTTTTTCCGCTCCGAGACCTGTACGTAGATTTAAAATAAAATTCTGACAACACAAATACCAAATTAGGTTTGTTGAATGTTTGAAAGGATTCTTTGAAATTATTTATGTTAAATAAGTATGTGGTTCTAGAAATAAACAAGTGTGACGCAATGACCCAAGCAGTGAGCACGACCAGACCGCGTGTACGGTAGCTGTAGACGTGTGATTAATAACAGCCGCGCCTTCCACTTCGCTATCAACGTTACAAATGTGCGTGGTATCCGCGTGTTTTGATGATGTATAGCAAAGTGTAATATTATGTGAATACAGTACAGATATCAGTTGTCCTTGAGAGTTATTACTATAAAATGTGTTTACTTATTCATATCCTATTTATAACAGATAACTGGTAACTGCAGCCTGTAGATTACGCATATTCCGTTAGTTTTTGTTTGTTTATTTTAACATTCTTTCATTAATTAGTGTATGTCTGGAACTTCATAACAGTATTTCACGGACTATAAGATGCTACGGGCTATAAGACCCACCTTAATTTTAAGCGATTTAAAAAAACATTTTTACCATTTTTATTATTAGATTGCAGTAGACAAAAAAATTCTTAGTTTATAAAACCGAACTAACTTTAAAATCCCTGAAAATCGTCCTTTGAACTTTCTTCTTCTTCTTCCTCCTTATCATCGTGTTCGTTGTACTTTTCTTATACAATAAGATGGTGTTGACTGCCTACGAGAGCGTTACTTATGTCGCATTTCTTGGAAGATTTAACAATAATATCTTCTCTCACTCTAGACCACCACTTCTATCCACTGACACAATTGTTTGATTGTAGGTTGCTTCAAAACTCCTTTCGGCGTGAATTCATGTTGGGTTTCATCCATCATCCATTTGTTCCATTTATTTCTTTCTCATATGCACTATAAAAGTTATTTATCAAGACATGAAAAGGTTGCAATGTTAAGTAAGTCTTCCTGGAATAACAGCAAGCTAGGTCTATTAAGCTGTCTGAGCCAAATTATCAGAACACATCAAAATATATATAGGAATTATTTGCTAATTATTTGTTTTTTTTGCTGATAAAACCAATTTTTTTGCTATATCTGTAAAAAAGTTACAAGTGACTATATAACTTAATATTAAGCTATTTAGCCAACTAAAAAAAATACCTACACAAAATAAAATAAAAGAATTAACAATATATAAATTATTTCCTATTTTTTTGCTACCATTTGCAAAAGAAAAAAAATCAAATCTTCAAATAATAAAATAAATATCAATATCTACAAGAGTAAAGTACATTAAAGAAATTAATTGCTGGCATGACTAAAGAATACCTACGTTTTATGAATTATTTACTCTTGAAATATGCAACTTCCGAATTTTTTGCTCGCGAAATTAAATGATCAAACGATAATAATGGCCTTTTGTCGTTTTTTATATTAATTTCGTGAGCAAAAAATTCAGGATTTACATAATTTAAGAGCAAATAAATCAAGCTACATGATTATGAAATTATGATAAAAGCAATTAATTTTTTAAAGGCACTTTACTCTTGTAGTCTCAGGCCAACTTAATATTATTATTATCGTTTGAACATCCAATTTGGCGAGCAACAATTTGGGACCTGCATATTTAAAGAGCAAATATTTCATAAACAATGTAAATGCTATCGTTATGCCAGCAATTAATTTCTTTAATGTATTTCATTCTTGTAGATTCGAAGTGACTGGATGGTCTTTTGTCGTTATTTATATTAATTTCGCGAGCAAAATATTTAGGAGTTGTATATTTTAAGGGCAAATATTATACAGAACGTAGAAATTCTAAGGTGTGTGAAGTTAGCCGCAACATTTTTGATTTTTTTAAAAATATTTATGTCATAATTAGGCGCCAATTACGCGCCATTTTGCGCCGATAAAACTAAATTTTGCGCCGTCTTGGCAAACAAGTAATTGATAAAATAAGATTTTTCCGGCCAAGTTCACGAAGCCGCACTTTTTTTCAAATTTTAGAAAATCTTTATTCCATAATTTAGCGCCAATTAGGCGCCATTTTGCGCCGTTGAAACGAAATTTTGCGCCCTTCTGTGTATCAAGTTATTTGAAAAAAAACTATTTCTCCATACTACCCAAAATCGTGAAGTTGGCCGCGACTTTTTCGAATTTTGAAAAAAATTTTGTACCAAATTTAAGCGGTAATTAGGCGCCATTTTGCGCCGTTAAAACGAAATTTTGCGCCCTTCTGTGTAACAAGTTATTCGAAAAAAGCCATTTCTCCATACTAGCCCAAAATCGTGAAGTTGGCCGCGACTTTTTCGAATTTTGAAAAAAATTTTGTACCAAATTTAAGCGGTAATTAGGCGCCATTTTGCGCCGTTAAAACGAAAGGGCGCAAAATTTCGTTTTAACGGCGCAAAATGGCGCCTAATTACCGCTTAATTGTGGTGCAAAATTTTTTTCAAAATTCGAAAAAGTCGCGGCCAACTTCACGTTTTTGGAGTTCAGAAAAATAGTTTATTGCGAATAACTTGATACACAGGAGGGCGCAAAATTTCGTTTTAACGGCGCAAAATGGCGCCTAATTGGCGGTAAATTATGGAATAAAGATTTTCTGAAAATTGAAAACAAGTGCGGCTTCGTAAACTTGGCCGGAAAAATCTTATTTTATCAATAACTTGTTTGCCAAGACGGCGCAAAATTTAGTTTTAGCGGCGCAAAATGGCGCCTAATTGGCGCCTAATTATGACATAAATATTTTTAAAAAATTCAAAAATGTTGCGGCTAACTTTACGCACCTGAAATTCTAGTCATGCTAGCAATTAATTCCTTTAATATATTTTACTATTAGATGGTGTAGAACATGTTGATATTTATTCCATAATTCGAGAAATTGGTTTTTGTCGCTTGCAAATGGTAGCAAAAAAATAGCAAATTATGTATGAATTGTTAATTTTTTATTTTATTTTATGTAGGTATTTTTTGTGATTGGCTGGATAGCTTAATATTAAACTATTTAGCCAATTAAAAGAAATACCTTCACAAAATAAAATAAAAATTAACAATTCATACATAATTTGTTATTTTTTTGTTATCATTTGCAAACGAAAAAAATCAATTATCTTGAATAATGAAATAAATATCGACATCTAGAAGAGTAAAGTACATTAAAGAAATTAATTGCTGGCACAACTATAGCGTCTACATTGTTTATGAATTATTTGCTCTTTAGATATGCAGCTCCCAAATTTTTTGCTCCCCGCCAAATTGGATGTTCAAACGATAATAATAATATAAGTTGGCCTGAGACCACAAGAGTAAAGTGCTTTTAAAAAATTAATTGCTTCTGTCATAATTTCATAATCATGTAGCTTGATTTATTTGCTCTTAAATTATGTAAATCCTGAATTTTTGCTCACGAAATTAATATAAAAAACGACAAAGGTCATTGTTATCGTTTGAACATTTAATTTCGCGAGCAAAAAACTTCGGGAGTTGCATATCTAAAGCGCAAGTAATTCATAAAACATATGAATGATATAGTTATGCCAACAATTAATTTCTTTAATGTACTTTATTCGTGTAAATTCGAAGTGGGTATATGATATTTTGTTGTTTTTTATATTAATTTCTCGAGCAAAAAATTCGGAAGTTGCATATTTTAAGAGTAAATAATTCATAAAACGTATGTATTTTTTAGTCATGCCTGCAATTAATTTCTTTAATGTACTTTACTCTTGTAGATATTGATATTTATTTTATTATTTGAAAATTTGATTTTTTTTCTTTTGCAAATGGTAGTAGAAAAATAGCAAATAATTTATATATTGTTAATTTTTTTATTTTATTTTCTGTAGGTATTTTTTTTAGTTGGCTAGATAGCTTAATATTAAGCTATCTAGCCACTTCTAACTTTTTTACAGATATAGCAAAAAAAAAAAATTGGTTTTATCAGCAAAAGAATCAAATAATTAGCAAATAATTCCTATATATATTTTGATGTTTTCTGATAATTTGGGAGTTGCATATTTTAAGAGTAAATAATTCATAAAACGTAGGTATTCTTTAGTCCTGCAATTAATTTCTTTAATGTACTTTACTCTTGTAGATATTGATATTTATTTTATTATTTGAAAAGTTGATTTTTTTTCTTTTGCAAATGGTAGCAAAAAAATTGCAAATAATTTATATATTGTTAATTCTTTTATTTTATTTTGTGTAGGTATTTTTTTTTAGTTGGCTAGATAGCTTAATATTAAGCTATCTAGCCACTTGTAACTTTTTACAGATCATCATCATCATTAGGTCTTCAGTCCTAGAACTGGTTGGACGCGTACCCTTATTGTTTCCTAGTCTGAACCAACCTACATATTTCACTGAAATTTGCTCAGTCTGCATCAATCCCTATCTATGTGCGAAAGTCTAATCTTGGTCTACCCTACCTATCTTTTCCTATCTCTGCTTGTAATATATTCCCTACTATTCCCCAGAAATGCCTTCGAACGAATCCTGTTTTTCTATTTCTCCTATTTTTTCGTTTTCCACAGATATCTTTATTCCTCTACTATTTCTACAACCAATTTGTTATTAACTTTGTCTGTCCATCCTCATACATCTGAAGCACAACATTTCAGAAGACTTCTATCTCTTTCTGTCTGCTTTTCCTACTGCCCCTATTTCATAGATGTACTGTGCTGTGCTCCACACTATGCTTTGAACAGTTTTCTTCTTGTATCTATGTTCATTGTCTTTGAACATAGCTGCTGTTCTTTCTTGTTTGATGCAGTTCGGTCACCTTCTATTGTTTTACAGTTTATACCCTATTTCCCTGAGATTCAGTGGTGTGTGAGGGGGAGTAAGCAGCCTTTGGCTGCCAAGTTCCCCCAGCACTTGAACCTTTGTCGAATTAATAATTATTCTAATTTATCTTTTCGCACAATCAACATTAGTTGAAAATATTTCACAACCAACACCTGTAGTTGTTTATAATAATCATCAGATTTAAGAGCACTTATTTTTTCGTCATTAGGTTTTACGTCTTGAAACTGGTTGGACTTGTACCTCAACTCATTTATGTTCTGAGCTAGCCTACCCTGTTTCTGCAATTCTTACAACAGCCTATATACATTATAATGTAATTAAGGGGCCGCTATGCTTGCGACCACATTCTTCAATGCTCCACCCGAAGGTACTACATTGAACAGCCTATATACAGCTCGATTCCCTTCTATTGTTTTCTATTTATATGCCCTATTTTACCGAGATTCAGTGGTATGTGATGGGTGTTAAGCAGCTTGTGGCTGTCAAGGATCCCCCAACACTTGGACATTTGCCGTATTAATAGTTTTTCAGTAAATCCTTTTGCACAATTAAAATTAGTTGAGAGTATTGTAAAACCAATATCTGTAGTTACTTGTAATAATCATCAGGTTAAGTACAGTTATTTTTTTCATCAGTAGGTTTATCCATCTTTGAATTGGTTGTATGCGTATCTCCATTGATTTCTATTCTGAGCTAGCCTGCACATTTCTCTGAAGTTGCCACCGCTAACATATCAATAACATATCAATCTTTTGTCCTTGCATAGTAATTCCAAATATCTTCCCGCATTTGACAGTTTTCATTGCTTCTTCAATGTACAAGTTAAAAATTAATGGAGATAGGGCACATCCCTGTCTCACCCCTTTCCTAATATTTACTGCTCTAACTCTAGTACCACCGTTTGCTCTTTGTATAAGCTATGCACAATCCGTCTGTCCTTAAAACTGGTTTCAATCTTTTTGAGTATTTCGAACATTTTTTTTCCATTTACATTGTCGTATGCTTTTTCCAGCTCTACAAACCCTATATACACCCTTTCAATTTTTTCTATCGTTTTCTCCATTATCACTCTCAGAGCTAAAATAGCCTCCCGTGTTCCCCTGTTTCGCCCAAACCCAAATTCATCTTCTCCTAGTATTTCTTCAGCTCGCTTTTCCATTCATCTTGTACAATTCTAGTTAAAATTTTTGACACGTGTGCTGTCAAACTTATTGTTCAAAAATTTTCACATCTATCCACGTCTTTCTTTTTTGGTACAGTTACTATGATGTTCCGTTTGAAATCTTTGGGTATTTCGCCTGTCTCATACATATAGCTTACAAGTTGGAAGAGACTTTTTGTTACTGCTTGTCCAGCGGCTTTTAAAGTTTCTGCTTGCATCTTATCTATACCCGTCGCCTTAACATATTTCAGACCCTTTGATGCTAATTCAAACTCATCTCTAAGTATAGGATATCCCAAGTCATCATTTTCAATGTCAGATTCCTGTTCTGATGCCGTTAGTTCCTCTTCTGCATATAAATTCTTTATATATTCTTGTCATATACCCATTTTCTGTACATTTTCTATAATGACGTTTCATCCCGCGGCCCTTATATTTATGCTATACGGTTTTATATCCTTAAAATTAATCCTAATAAGTTTATATGCTTCATCTGTTTTTCCTACTTCCATCTTAGTTTGTACCTCTTTGCACTTTTCATCAATTTAGTGTTCTATAGCTTTCCTGCATTTCCGAATAATTTCTCTTTTTATGGCTTTGTATCTCTGTTTTCCTGTTTCGTCTGATTTATTTTTGTATTTTCGTCTTTCTTCTGTTAAATTCAGGATATCCTTTGTTATCCATAGTTTCTTAATTTCTTTTTGTGTATATCCCAAAATGTCTCTGGCCGTCATGTCTAGGCTAGATTTAATGTTATTTTATTCTGTTTCTACTTTCTTAGTATCAGATATTTTCCCGATATCTTTCAGGAATTCATTTGACTTTTTTTCAAATCTTTCTTGAATATCTTTATCTTTTAGTTTCTCAAAGTCAAAGTGCCTTTTCCATTTCTTTTTTTCAAATTTAAGTGCGGCCTTCATAATCACGATGTTGTGGTCAGTGTCTATATCTGCTTCTGGGTAGCTTCTACAGTCTTTTACTTGATTCCTAAACCGTTGTCTGACAAAAATGTAATCTATTTGATATCTTCCTATATCTCCTGGCATCTTCCACGTATATCGTCTTCTAGCATGATGTTGAAATAATGTGTTTGTGATGATTAAATTGTTCTTGTCGCAAAATTCTACTAGCCTATTTCCCCTGTTGATTCTCGTGCCTAAAAGCAAATAAACCTACTATTGCTCCTTCCCTACCCTCACCTACCACTGCATTAAAATCCCCTGTAATTATTAAATTTTCATGTCCTTTTACGTATCTAAATATGTCTTCGATATCTTTGTAGATCGCCTCTTCCACACTGTAACTAGAAGTGGGCATTTATACTTGTATTATTACTGTGTTTTCCGTTTTAGATTCTAATCTAACCATGAGTACTCTTTCGTTCTTTTGTATGTAATTTTTTACACAGTATCCTATCTTGTTTCGCATAACTATCCCCACACCTAAATTTCCTTCCTCTGCTCCTGTGTGAATTACCCTGAAGTCTCCACTCCAAAAATCTCCCGTCTCTGGCCACCGAACTTCGCTGATCCCTACGATGTACATGTACACAATTAATTTAATGTGTCCGTAAGAAATACTTACTGTGAAACGTAATTCCTGCTAGTTTGTTTACTGTTTATGATATCAATATTTCTAAACTAGACCCCTTTGGATTTGTTTGTTCTTATGTTAAACCATTAAACTGCAATTAATATGGTGGTAATGAATAACCTACTGTATCAGGAAATATTTATTAGATTGGATTTCGTGCATGATATTTATTAGTAAATGATACGTTTTTTTATTACTGATTCTGTTTTTATTCGTTACAGATTTTTAATTCGGATGAGACTTATATATATGGACCCTATAGTAACTGAAAAAGCTTCAGCAGCGAATCTGTAGGTTCAAATTCTCAAGTACATGACGTATCGAACACCAACAACCAAAACCAGCTAAATCAACATATTTTAACCAAGAAAACATTGCTGCCGTTAATTAGACACCTACGGGTAGAAAGAAGCGGGTAAGGAAACGAAAATATGACGGACTTTTACGTAGCGAAAGGTCTAAGAGAAAGTACTCAAATGAAGAATATGTTGATTACAAAAAACGAGTTTCCAGCAAAAGTGTTCGCGGACATGCATTGCACTTGTAAGTTAGAGTGCGCAAGAAGGGTTTCGTTTGAAACGAGACAAATAAAGAGACAAAACTTTTTGGCATTAGCTTCATACATAGTCGAAAACCTGTTTTTAAAAGCAACATCGTAATTTCCAAAAGCACGCTTTTATATAAAAGCAGGTACAGAATGCAATGAAAAAAGGAAAAGGAATTTCCAGAATATACAAATTGGCAGATATCGAAGTAAGCAGAAATATGTTTGTAAAAACGTATGGAATTTCTCCTAATCGTATAAATACAATTTTAAAGAATTGCAGATCAGATGTATCGGTTACAGAGCGGAGGGGCGTAGAGTAAAGTGGATTCAATAAAGTTCAGTAATTCAGCATATTACAAAAATTCCGACCTACCGCTCTCACTATTTTAGAGCCGACAGAGATAGTCAAAATTTTTCTTCTAAAATTTCATTATGTCTAATGTGTGTCATGTATGCGAAGGAACAACAAGACGAATAAAAAACCGGTTTCTGCAACGAAATATTCCAAAATATTCTATGACAATTTCAACATCAAGTTTTACAAACATAGGAAAGATACATGCAACACATGTGACATTTTTGATAACAAATTGAAAATTCTTCAAGATGATTAAGAGTGAATACTGTTAGGGATTTGTTCAATAAACATAAAAGTGATGAATATGAAGCCAGAGACCTGATGACTAGTGACATAAAAAGAGTTGATGAATAAGAAAATGTAGAAATGTCAACATTCGATTTGCAGAAAACTCTTTCGCTTCCCTGAATACCCGCCAATATTGTATATTATAAACGACAATTGTGGATATACAACTGTAATGTGACTCCGGGAAACAACATAATGAATTTTGCTATTTATGAGTGAAAGCTACAGCTGGGCGAGGATCTCAATAGATAGGGTCTTGTTTAAAAAAACATATTTTATCGAGGGTTTCAAAGATGTAGTGGAGCTGATTGTATGAAGCGACTCATGCGGGAGTCAAAACCGCAACATCAAAGTGGTTATGATGTTGAAAACTATTTTTGCCGATATCCCAAATTTAAACCTTATAATTTTGCGATTTCGTATTCCTGAACATACATATAGTCTAAATCATGAAAGAATGAATTCACGTCATAGACATACTTATAAAGGATCTATCGGAATATACTTAATGCACAAGATTTGAAAGTATGTCGTTTTTTAATTCAGCAACCTATGACGTGAATTCATTCTTTCATGATTTAGATTATATTACCAAACGATAATGATTTTCGAATCATAGAATCAAAGTTGAAAAAGCAAGAGCGATTATACGCTACGGATGATTATATTAATATTATGAAGAAAGCAAGAATAAAAAGACCATTAACAGTTACACAAATGAAAAAGGATGTTTTTTCATTCAAAGATTTGGAAAAAAAATACAAATAGAAGATAACTGTTTTAAAAGGATCTGTAGATTGGTTAAAAACGCAATAAACCTTTCTCCATTTTTATGAATGTCAGTTTTATACCAGATTCCCATAAGAAACAATGTTAAAAAGAGTAATGTTTGAGGTCCAGAACCGTCAATATCTTCACAGCACGCAAAGTTTCTCTTTTATGGTTTGACGGAAAAGTATATAAACGCAAAAAAAATCGCTGAAGTAAAGTATTTGTTTCAATTCATTTCAAAACGCTGTTCTAATGATTTTTACAAACACCTTATCAACAGTAAAAATGCGTTCACGATTTGGAGGTCTTCGAATCTGCAGATTTTGAATTTGAAGATGTTGATGAAGCACCACATAATAATCAAAAAGTAAAAGAAAAGAATTTCCTATTTTATTACTTTATCTTATTACTTATTACTTTATCAATAAAGCTTATGCTAATTGTATTAGACTTCTTTAGCAGATTGCGCTTAAACTTTTGCAGAAATGGACCAACCCACAATTTAAAAAAAAAGTGCTTTAAGCATACGCTGAATTAATAAATTAAATATACTCATTTAGTGAGAGTGGGTGGCTATTTGAAAAGATAAGATTATTTCAAAATCAGTTGCATCCAAAATTCTATCTTAAACAAATATTTAAACGCTAATTTATCTGTAATGACTTTTTGACACCTGGTTCACTTTTGCGTAAAGCCGTCCAAATATAATAGCAAAACAATTTTTACAAATTAAAGGTTAACTAAAAATTAAATAAACATTAACTTAAAGAAGTAACAGAACGTCTCTTCCAACTTATAAGTCATATGTGTGAGACAGGCGAGATACCCTAAGATTTCAAACATAACATCATAGTAACTATACTAAAAAAGAGAGGCGCGGATAGATGTGAAAATTTTCGAACAATAAGTTTGATAGCACACGTGACAAAAATATTAACTAGAATTCTACAAAGACGAATGGAAAAACGAGCTGAAAAAATACTAGGAGAAGATCAATTTGGGTTTAGGGGAAATAGGAGAACACGGGAGGCTATTTTAGCTTCGCGGGTGATAATGGAAAAAATAATAGAAAAGGAAGAAAGTTTGTTTATAATGTTAGTAGATCTAGAAAAAGCATTCGACAATTTAAACGGAAAAAATGTTCGAAAAACTCAAAAAGATTGGAATGAGTTTTAGGGATAGACAGATGGTACAAAGTTTATACAAAGAGCAAACACCGGTACTAGAATTAGAGCAGGAACATAAAGAAGTAAATATTAGGAAAGGGGTGAGACAGGGATGTGCCCTATCTCCATTAATTTTTAACCTGTACATTGAAGAAGCAATGAAAACTGTCAAATGTGGGAAGATATTTGGAATTACTATGCAAGGGCAAAAGATTGATATGCATAGATTTGCAGATGATATAGCGGTATTAGCATCTAGCAAAAAAGAGTTAGAGCTGCTCTTAATGAAACGGAAATAGTTCTAACAGATTGAGGGTATGAAAATTAACAAAAATATAACTAAAGTTAGAGTATGCAAAGGAGGGGGAAATAAATCAAAAACAAGAATACAAAGGGGTAGCGAGAACTTACAAGAGGTTAAGGGTTTCTGCTACCTAGGAAGTCAAATAACGCAAGATAGGAAAAGCCAAAAGATATAAAACAAAGATTAGCACAAGGTCGTGCTAGATTTAACAAGAAAAAGCAACTATTGTGTTCAAAGACAACAAACATAGAAACAAGGAAAAGATTGCTTAAAACATATGTGTGGAGCACAGCACTGTTCGGCTGTGAAGCCTGGACAGTAGGAGAAGCGGACAAGAAAAAGGTTGAAGCCTTTGAAGTGTGGTGCTATAGACGTATGATGAAGATATCGTAGACAGACAAAGTTAAGAACAAAGAGGTACCTGAAATGGTAGGGAAAGAAAGAAATATGTGGAAAACAGTAAAAATAAGAGAGATAAGATAATAGGCCACATACTAGCATATGAGTGAATAGTGTGGAATATATTAGAAACAGAGATAGGAAAAAGGAGAAATAGAGGTAGACCTAGGTTAGACTATAGCACACAGATAGTGAAAGATGTGGGATGTGGGAATTTCAGGAAAATGTGTAGACTAGCTCAGAATAGAAATCAATGGAGGTACGCATCAAACCGGTCCCAAGATGGAAAAACTAATGATGAAAAAAATAACAGTACTTAAACATGATGATTATTATAAACAACTACAGGTATTAATTAGTCTTGCAATATTCTCAACTAATGTTGTGCGAAAGTATTTACTGGGAAACTATTAATTCGGCAAGTGTCTAAGTGTTGAGGGATGCTTGGTAGCCACAGGCTGGTTCCCCCTTCACATACCAGTGCATCTCGGTGAAATAAATCATATAATTAAAAAACAATAGAAGGGGAACTAAGCTGTATATAGGTTGTTGTATTTACAAAGGTTCGGTTTAACCGACAACGACCGCTGCGAATGCGGTGAGGGCGCAGAAAGCGCAGAGCACGTGCTCTTAGACTGCCCACTCGAGGTGGCAAATCGAGGGTTAGCTGATATGAAATTAGCTATCGCAGGACTAGCATGACCAAAAAGCCTAGAGGAAGTCAGGGAAGTGGCTAGCCAGAAGGCGTTCTGGACAGTCTTCAAAGAATTTTCGGGAAGGGTCTCAAGATTAGACGGTGATAACCGCGCGTAAATCGGAGGGGGTAGGGGAGGATTGAAAATTTTTGATTTTGACTTGGCATAAAAAACGAACATGAGCATGATATAACAAAAACCTGTATAAAAAATTTTTTTAAAAAAAATATATATATAAAAAGAATAAAATAAGATAAAATGAAAAGCAAAAATCAATAACCAAAATCTAATATGCACGACAAACCCCACACCACTAAAACAATCACTGTCTTACCTTTTACGCGCGGAAAAATCGGAACCGTGAATAAACTAAAACAAATAAATAACAACAACATAAATCAGTAAACCCTAATTAACTTAAATCAGCAAATAAATAAAGAAAATAAAATAGAGTGAAACCGCGCATCCCCCAGGACTTAAAAGTAATAGTGATTGTGATCCCCCTAGAATGTTTAGTGCATACCCACCAGAACTTTAACAGTGCATCATCTCCTTTTAGCAGTAAGATACAAATAGACGTACGAAGACGACCAGCTCTTCGAATGCTTGGGAAATTTATATACCAGGTAGGATTAAAATTGTGGCGGTTGTACTCGCATAAGCATTGACTTGTATTAATAAGGAGATTTTGAAATAATCTAACGAGCATGTTTTGTGCGTATGGCGCTAGTCATCATAATGCTTATGCGAGTGCAACTGATAATTTGGACGATGCTTTTGCTAATTTATGCACTGTTGCATGCTTTTGCTTATTTAGACATTTATTAGTTTTTTTATATTTATTTTATGTTTATTTATATTTTTGGCTGTATTTCTGTTCTGTGGCTTGATTTTATTTGCTAGACGTTTTGCCGCCAATTTTTGGTAGCAGAATAAATAGGAAAGAAGATTGTACTTATAATATGTCAGTTAGGGAATGATAGGGAACGCTAGGGACAAATTTCGGATGAAATTTGAATAAATACTTAGACCAGGGAGGACGAATTTGTAAATATATAGAGCAGGCAAAATAGCTGGATTCACTATTAAACATTTGGCGGTATTACGGATCCCTCCCCATTCATTTTTGCGTGTGTCTTGTGGATCGGGCTAACTCCAGAATCAACGCTAGGGATACCATTCTTTAAGCCCTATTTTTAGTTTCAGTTTGTTAGATTTTTATTTAGTATTCATTAACCTGAAGTTAGATTAAATTTTATAGCACGTTTACTTTTCGCGTTTAAACCCAATGTAGTACCTTCGGGTGGAGCATTGGGGACGTGGCCGGAAGCATAGCGGCCCTTAATTACATTATAATGTATATAGGTTGTTGTGGAAATTTCAGGGAACTGTGTAAACTAGCTCAAAACATAAATAAGTGGAGGTACGCGTCCAACCAGCTTCAAGAGGGAAAACCTAATGACGAAAAAATAAGTGCACCTATATTTGATGATTATCATAAATTACTACAGGCGTTGGTTGTGAAAGGATATATTGGAAAAACTATTAATTCGACAAATGCTCAAGTGCTGGGGATCATGGCAGCCGCAGGCTTCTTACCCCCTTCACATACCTTACATGCGATGTTTAAATGCTCCACCTGAAAGTACTACATTGCCCAGGAAGCGAGTTTTTTTTACTTGGAAAATTTGGAATTTTGCCAAACCCTTACTGTTCCAAGCAAGGTAGGGATCTTTAACGTGCGTGACAACACTCACACACAGGATCTCCATTTTACCTCTCATCCGAACGAGGGTGTATTTTTGTGGAAAATGCTCGCCTAACATTTTTCAAGCGGACCGTGTCAGGATTCGAACCCGGGACCTTGGGCGTAGTAGTCACACACATACCACTACGCCACGGAGCCGCCCCCCTTCACATACCGTTCATTTACATTTCCAATGCTCCACCCGAAGGTACTACATTGGCCAGGAGGCGAGTTTTTTGTTGCCTGGAAATTTAGAATTTTGCCGAACCCTTGTCGTTCCAGGCAAGGTAGGGATCTTTAACGTGCGTGACAACACTCACACACGGGACCTCCATTTAACCTCTCATCCGAACGAGGGCGTAATTTTTTGTGAAAATGCTCACCTGCCATTTTTCAAGCAGTCGGCCGTGTCGGGATCCCTTCACATACCACTGAATATCGGGGAAATAGAATATATAATTGTAAAACAATAGAAGGTGACCAAACTGCATCTAACAAGAAAGAACAGCGGCTATGTTCAAAGACAACAAACATAGAAACAAGAAGAAGATTGTTCAAAGCATATGTGTGGAGCACGGCACAGTACGTCTATGAAATAGGGGCAGTAAAAAAAGCTGACAGAAACAAATAGAAGCCTTCTGAATTGTTGTGCTTCAGATGTATGGCGACGATAGCATAGACAAACAAACTTAATAACAAATAGGTTACAGAAATAGTAGAGGAATAGAAATATTTGTGGAAAACGAAAAAAAATAGAAGAGATAGAAGGGCAGGATACGTTCTAAGGCACTTTTGAGGAATAGTACGGGATACATTACAAGCAGAAATAGGAAAACAGAGGTAGACCGAGATCAGACTTTCGCAAGCAGATAGTAATACATGCAGACTGTGCAAATTTCAGGGAAATGTGTAGGTTAGTTCAGACTAGGAAACAATAAGGGTACGCGTCTAACCAGTTCCAGGACTGAAGACCGGATGATAATGAACTTAAAGAAGACCAATAATTATTTATTGTAATAAGGAACACCATTTATAAAAGTTTGACACATGCCTCGCTTTAATTTTAGAAAAATTTTGGGCCATACCATGAATATTTAATGCATTCAGTATTTCTGTCAATTAAACATTTTTAAGGTGGTTCTTGATCAAGTTAAATTTAGAGAACAATTTCTCAACTGAAGCAGCTAAAACAGGTAACGTCAAAATCATTCTTAGTGCAATTAGTGTATTACGAAAATAATTTTGGCGATCATCTTGTACCAAGTTACGTAGAACTTCAAAGGGACCACTGTTATTTTCTAAACTACAACTAAAAAGGGTATTTATTTTTTCGAATAATTCTATTCCATGGATATCTTTCTCATTCTTGTCCGTTAAGTGTGTGTATCGGATAATGATTTTAATGCAAAGTTATTAATATGTTTTTTAAAACATCCTAACGTTGAATTGAAAATGCAAAAAATAACAGCTTCAAAATTTATATTAGCTGCATCATTTACAATCAAATTTAAACTGTAATGGAATGGAATGGAATAAAAAGCGCGTTAGGGATAGAGTCTGAAATCTTTTTTGCAGCCTATTGTGCTTCCCATTCATAATTGTCCCATTGCCATATCCGTGACCACGAATATTTGTTGGATCTAAACTTAATGATTCTAAATGTTTATGAAGCTCTTCAAATAGATTTTTGGATGTTGAGCTAAATATTCGGCAAAACCCTAGGAAATGCTCACGAATTTCTAGTCTACGTTTTAAAATTCAAATCGACAAAACGTACTATAGCTGTTAATTGTTCCTGATGACCTTTGTCTGGTGTGAAGTCTAAAATGATTGAGTAATATTTAGCGCCTGCTTTTAATTTTAGTATATGTTTTTTAATTCGATTTGCTAACAAAGCTATAATTTCATATTGAACCTTGTCACCTAAATATGTAGGTATGCATTTGTTCGTTTCGCTAGATGTTTGAAACGTATAATTGTGCTCATATAACATTGTATCAAAATTTGATGTTGTTTGTATTGCTTTTAAAAAATTTCCGTTGTCTTGTTCAAGCAACTGATTTGATTCTTAACAAATAGCTAAATTTTGACCAGGTAGAAATTGTATAACATACACAATTCGCAGTATTACATTATACGAGTGCTTTTTTCGCGATTAGAAAGTTTTTGCCCTAGATTATCCACTGTGGTGCTGCTCTTTAAAGCAAGTGCCAGATTTGCAAATGTTTTAAAACTATTATTGTGCATTTGGGTTTTTGCATGGCGCTATAACAGGGGAGATAAGCGTTGCAGTCTGCAGTCATTTATACCAGTTTCTGTGAAAGTATTGTTTTTGTAGTAAATAACTTACAATAAAACCAAAATACACAATCTTTAAACACTGAATACAAAAGTCACTTTTTTTCGCATGTTTCACTGTCTACCAAAGTTCTGCCCTTCTCATTTTTTGGATATGGCTATACTTTAACTTGAATAGAACCATTTTCGACCAAAAGTTGTCTTTCTACATGTAGAAGTGTTTTTGGCCATTTACCTAAATCGTCACTTAAGAGAGTTGGTGAATAGGCTAAGGCTATACGACGTCACCACTCTCCGTGCACGCATCATAAATACTATCTGATGGAACATTAGCCTTAGTCTCGCATACTCTTCCTTCACTACTTTCGTTAACTTGAAAAGTAACAATAGTATCGTAACTCGTAGACGGCATCGATTCTTCAGTTTTCACACATTTGAAAAGCGCACCCTTCTTTCTTTCATTTTCTTACTTTTTGGCTACCCTCTTCTTTTCGTATTAAGCGCCGACGAGTCTTTTACGCTTCATAATTTTTTATAAGCTGGAATAGTCTACTATCTTTGTACAGTAGTGTCTACGTAACTTCAATTTCACAAGATCTTCTTAATTTATTTAACGTACTTAATATTTACACTTATAATTATACAACACTTAATTTCTACAATTTATATTTCACTACAAATAATTTATATCAACTAATAAGTAACAACTAAATTTATTTTGAATATTATTTCTGATGTATACGTGACCTACTATCGAAACTTACTTTCTTTTCTACCACTAACGTGTGCCTTTATATAACTTACGGTAGCTTCTAGAAAGATCTGGAGACTGAAAGTCGACTGACAATTGTTAACATGCACGCGGTTTTTTTTGACGGCGATATCTGATGCCTGCGTCTTTGACGGTTGTAGCGGTTAGGATTTCTAAACGTGCGGCGAATGAAAGATAATGTAATGTGCTAAAAACTACTAAGCCGCGATCCGGCAGTTTGGTTTCCGTACCTTATGCCGTTAAACAAGGAAGTTATAATACTTTGCACAACCTACATGCACTAATTAATTTTTTTATTTTACTTTTGTTGTATTTTCAACAGTAGAAACATTTCCACTTGTAGCAGACATAAACTTTTATTAAAAATCACCTCTTCTACCACTCCACTTACCAAATGCTGCCTGTGTTCAGTGAACGCACTTGCCTCTGTGGCGCAGCGCTGCCGTCTGTGATTTTATACGAAAACGTGCTTTTGGATTGTAATGATGCTGCACCATACATGTGCAAAACAATACGGGGACTACAAATTTTATTTCCTAAACATGATACATGTGACCTGTTTAGCACATGCTTTACACCGATTAGCTGTTTGTATCCAAATCCTAATGCCCTGATATCATATGCAATTTTTTTTTCTTAAAGCACCTACTCGTATTCAGAGGTTTTGATAAATTGCTGAAAATATTCCACTTTCGTCAGCTCCAATAAGGGAACTAGGATCAACGCTATCATATATTACGCAGAACATTTGATATTGCGAAAAAATGTGTTAACCAATGACTCCGAAGGAACACGTTGAATGAAAGATTGACAGAGTTTTTTGAAAAAAGTCATACAAGAGGATTTGATTTTTATTCAAACAATCTAAAATGTATTTCAGTTGCAATTATCAAACTAGAAGCTATCGGATTAGCTTTACGCGACAGTATTGAGATAATACAAGATATAATTGAAGTTTTAAGTAAACTACAGAAAAATGAATTCATCGATAAATTAAATGAAGTGCAAACACAAAATACAAGCTAGCAACAATTGAAAAATATAAGTGAGAGCAAAACGACGCAACCCTTGATATAAAAAATGAATATTTAAATATCAGTAACGTTCCAAGGTATTGTAGCGGGCTACAATTAACGCGTTCACCAATTTAGAACAAGTAATAACAAAAGTCTTTATTATTCACTACTCACAAGTTTAATTAACAGTATATGCCGTATTTATAAATGGTTTTAGTCCAATTAACAATGAAACGCTATCACACTAATGCTATTTACAAGCCCTAATATCTTCTTAAACTAAATCCTTAACCATAAGTCTTTTCAACAACACTAACACTATTATAATTTATTTATTACCCTATCGTCTGTTTATGTACAAGCTGGCGGTACAATATACACGTTCACATAACACAAATTTATATTTACTATAGGACTTTCAAAACGTAATGACCAACTAACTATGCACGATATGATTTATATACGACATTTGGATATAGACTAACCGATGTACACTCATCACAGATTTTATATATACCCTAAAATTAACTAGATGATTTATAGTCTGGGTTTGCTCGAATGTTCTAGACTTCTGTAGAATACACTTCGGTTGTGCAACTTGCGTGTTTGACGGGTTGCTTAGTAGTTCGTAACACTGCCCTCTCTTTAAAACCGTTACGACCCGTAACTGTAAAACATTTTAACGCCAATTTGATGACCGATGACGGTATCGGCAGCTATCTCGTCTGATGCGTCCACGACGTCGTTGGAAATAACAGTCAACGCTCTTTGCTTGGTCTTGGTAGACAACCGGTTGATAGCAACAAACAAGGACCTGGATGTTGGTTCCCTGGAAAATTACTTCTAGCATATTTTGAACTATTCTCCAATCTAAGTGATCCAGTCTACAGCCTAGCTTGGGCACCGCTAGTCACTTTACGCCATTTTCCATCATCTGAGCTTTAATACTCAGAAAATCCTCCCATAGATGTCAATAACTAGGTCTCTGCCATGAAGAATTTTTGGTGACCAGATAGTAAACATAAAAATTTCCATCCTGAAGAACTAAGGCTTTTCCTACAGTTGATTGCTGTTGTACTAATTCATCCACACATCCAAACTTTTTCTTGAAAACAATCTTTACATTTGCAGATCTTGAGCTACGCAATGTGCAAGGGAATACCATTCTGGTGCTCTAAATAGATCTTGCTGTTTTTCAACAACAACGCCAAATCTCGCCTTAGCGAAACCACCATATGCCGCCATGAAACTTTCAAAATCTACATTTGGCTCAATTAATAACTCTTCGAACACCATATTCATTACTTGAGTCTTCCTGGTTGTTGCCAGCATAAGATGTTAAACGGTTTACCGCGGGGAGATCTTCCGATCTAGTACAGTACATCATTAACTCTTTTTGACACATCATACGGGCCTTCCTATTGTCATTGTAATTTTGGCGACAATCTACGCTTTCTTTATGAATTGTACAACCACACTAAATCTCCAAGTTGGTATCCACCTTCTTGTGCTCTCGTGTCATATTGTGATTTCATTCGATCGCTTGCCGCCAGGATATTCTTTTGGACGTTTCCAATTATTATCAGTTACCGCCATTCTATGGATGACACTTACTTACTCTTCCATCTTGGAGCAATGATTGCAGTCTACCGGACATGGTCTTCTTGACAGAGCGTCTACGTTTCGATGGCTAGTTCCTACATGATGTTCTGTGTCGAAGTCATATTCCTGCAACCGTTCTATCCACCTTGCAACTTGCCCTTCAGGGTTTCAAAGCTGCATTAACCACTTTAGTGCAGCATGGCCTGTTTTTAACAGGAATTTATGGCCGTATAAGTACTTATAAAAGTGCTCTACGGATTTGGCATTGGCAACAGCTCCCATTCTATCACACAATAGTTCCTTTCTGGCCGCGACAAGACCTTGCTGAAATACCCAATAACTTTTTCATGACCGTCCTGCACCTAAGAAAAAACGCTTCCAATAGCTGTGTTGCTGGCATTGGTATCCAACACAAATTTGCCCTCCATCCGTGGATAACTCAGAATCGGTGCTGTAACTAGTAGCCGTTTCAGTTGCGCTGTGGCAGTCTTCATTCCAATTATATTCTTGTCCATCTTTGGTATATTTCGTCTACGGTTTGGCATTGTTCGCAAACACTAGTATAAAACGTCGGTAATAAGTACGCAATCCCAGAAAACTGAGTAGTTGGTGTATATCTGTAGGTGTAAGCCACTCTTGCACCGTTTTTATCTTGTCAGGGTCGGCTCTTATTCCGGTCTCCGAAACAACATGTCCTAGGTATTTTACCTTTTTCCCAAGTAGTTTGCGCCGCGTAATCTTTGGAATATCCCCCTAGGTTCTTAAGATGTTTTTCAAAAAATCCGCCTAACACTATCACATTGTCTAGGTACGCCAGACATGTTTTTCAGGACAGTCCGCGCAGTATCGACTCCATCAAACGTTCAAAAGTAGCAGGAGCATTGCATAATCCAAGGGGCATGACCTTGAACTGCCATAATCCAGTTCCAATTGTAAACGCAGTTTTCTCTTTATCGTTTGGCTCCAAGCCTACCTGCCATTATCCGCTTTTCAAGTCCAAGGTCGAAAACCATTTAGATCTGAATAGAGTATCCAAGGTGTCATCAATTCTGGGCAAGGATAGCTGTCCTTCTTTCTGACATTGTTTAGCCGCCGGTAGTCTACACAAAACCTTGTCGACCCATCATTTTTCTTGACAAGCACTACCGGGGATGCCCATGGACTATTCGAGGGCTCAATCACTCCCTGTTTCTCCATGTCTGTGATAATTTGCACGGCTTCCTTACGTTTTGCCAAAGGAAGTCGACTGGGATGTGGTCGTATTGGTTGCGCGTCTCCAGTATTGAACTTGTGTTATTCGTCCTTCCTTTCTCACTATCATCTAGTGCAAATACACCTCGATAGCGTCCGACCAGTTCATTTACCTTGCCCAGTTGGTTGCCGTTTAATCCTTGACATGAAGGTATCCACATATCCAGCAATTTCTGTGAGCAACCGTTGGCTGGTTTATCTTCTGTGTCGTCCACACAACGTTTCATATGGTATAGTGGAATGAACTTCCCACAATCATGCCTTTTTTCAGGGTCACAGTATGCAGTAATTCCTCCTGACCCATTCCCGATTCAGTTGCTTCCATCATGCATACTTGTCCTTCACGGAGGATACCATCCGGGCGTCCCATCACGATCATTTCCATTTTCCCGGATACTTTCATATCACAAATCATTCAAACTTGCATCGTCTGATTACTCGTCCCTTGAAATGGAATCTCATCATCATCTATCCGAAGCACATTTTCTTTCATGTTCACATAAAACCCATATTTTCTCATGAAATGCGTTCCCAAGATAACTTCTTCTGTAATTTCAGCTACTAATACCCAATGATTAATTAGTTTGTCTCCAATTCCCAACGTTAAGGCAGTATCTCCGTGAGTAGAAATTTTCTCACCACTTGCCGTTCGAAGACATACCAATACAGGTAGCACTTTTTCACAACCAACCAAATCTGGTCTCGCAATAGTTTTTATCGCTTCTGTATCCATGAGTAATCAAACAATTCTACCATTAATATAAATGCTGTCCAGACTTCCCATCGACGATGCAGCACGGATTATAATCTCCTGGGGACTATGTTGTGCTCTCGACGTTCGCCCCCTTACGACGACTTGCTTCTGCTGCTCAACCGCTTGTTTTTTTGGTTGAGTACAGCGTCTCTGTATATGACCAACTTCACCGCAGTTCCAGCGTTGCAGACCTTACATGTGATTTTCCAATGATCCACCCGAAGGTACTACATTGGCCAGGAAGCGAGTTCTTTTTACCTGGAAAATTTGGAATTTTGCCGAACCTTTGCTGTTGCAAGCAAGGTAGGGATCTTTAACGTGCGTGACAACACTTACACACGGGACCTCCATTTAACCTCTCATCCGTACGAGGGCGTATTCTTGTGAAAAATGCTCGCCTAACATTTTGTAAGCGGACCGTGTCGAGATTTGAACCCGGGACTGGGCGTAGCATCGCAGATCCCATCTCCGCGGT
Source organism: Platerodrilus igneus (assembly GCA_036346225.1). NCBI lineage: Eukaryota > Metazoa > Arthropoda > Insecta > Coleoptera > Lycidae > Platerodrilus > Platerodrilus igneus. Next base: position 2,531,600 of record JARFIW010000929.1, on the reverse strand, counting down.
CGTTGTTTTGGTACCCTTTTCGCCTTTTGTTTTTCAAACACACGGTTGATTATTTCTCCTATCCTGTTCTGCGATTGATCAGGTTCTTCGAACGCAGATCGACCTTTGTGACTTACCCTGCGTGATGTTTGCTTAGCTGCTTCCAATTCAAGCGCATTCGCCAGTGCGTTATCTAACATTTTTGGCTGTGCCGATCTTAGCGCTTGCTATATTTCGCCATCTTTAACGCCATCCACAAACATTTGAACTGCCAGTTGTTCGAAAAATCTATCTGGTGCAGTTGGGTATGCCAATTTAACTAATCTGGCAATGTCAGCTTCGAATTCTTGCAGGCATTCATTTGTTTATTGCAAGCAGTTCTAACTTGTGCATGGTAAACCTGCTGAAGGTGGGCGTCTGCATATCTCATTTTATGCTTCGATGTTAAGAGGCCGTGATCATTCTGTTGGTGATCGGGAATCGTTTGCAAGATGTTAAGAGCTTCCCCCCGTAGGACTACTACTAAGGAGATAGCCTTCTCTCTGTTGCACCAACCGTTGACTATTGCAGCAGTTTTAAATTTTTTCAAATATGTCGACCAAGGTGTTTTACCATCAAATTTTAACGGTATTGACACGCTTCCTTTCATGCTTCTTATTTCAGGGATGTTCTGATTTACAACTTGGTTTGCTAATTCAAGTGGCCGCGTTGTTAGTGAAATCATTTGTTCTTGCAGCTTAATCACATCTTCCATTTTTACCAATTTACTGTCCAAACATTTGCTCAACTGTTTTTATCTGATCAGTGAAATCTTCTTTCAATGCAATGGAGTCTTTTATTAATCTTTGTTTTAGCGTGGCTGTATTTCCATTCAACTTTTCTTCCATCTTCGCAGCATTTGCACTGTGTCACTTCTAGTTTAGCCGACCGCTCTTCCTTCCGGATTTAAAATCCTTAAGCAAATACATTAAAGTTTCTGCGTCTATTTTACTTTGGCTTCTTGTAACAGGCATATGCAAACTGCTCAAATGTCTTTAGACTTCTGTTTATTCTTTTAAATTAATCAATATACATCCAACACAGCCTGACACCAGTATAGCGGGCTACTATTAACGCATTCAGCAATTTAGAACAAGTAATAACAAAAGTTTTTATTATCTACTATTCACAAATTTAATTAACACTATGTGCCTTATTTATAGATATTTTCAGTCCAATTAATAATGAAGCACTATCAAACTAATGCTATTTACAAGCACTAATATCTTCTTAAACTAAATCCTTAACCATAAGTCTTCTTAACAACACTAACACTTCTATAATTTATTCATTACCCTTTCGTCTATTTATGTACAAGCTGGCGGTACAATATGTACGTTCACATAACACAAATTAATATTTACTAAAGGACCTTCAAACGTAATGACCAACTAACTATGCACGATATGATTTATATACGACATTTGGATATAGACTAACCGATGTACACTCATTATCGATCTTATATATACCCTAAAATTAACTAAATGATTCTTAGTCTGGTGTTTGCTCGAATGTTCTAGACTTATGTAGAATACACTTCGGTTATGCAACTTGCGTGTTTGACGGGTTGCCTAATAGTTTGTAACAATATTAATTTCTTCGAGTAGCTTCATGCGACGTAGATAGAGTTTTTCTCAAAATAGAATTATTCTCGTCGACAATAGGCAAAAACTTATATCTGAAAATCAATTGCACCATTTTTTCGTTAGGTGTAATTTTAATTTGTTATAATTATAAATTCATAATTTACGTCTGTCTATTCACTAATTTTGTTTTACCAATTAATTGTTGGTAATTAATACATTTTTAATTAAAAAATGCTCTTAGTTTTTAACAAAGCATAAAATCGAATTGCTAATTTTATTGCATATTTTCTGTCTTTAAATCCTATTCACATGCATATTTTGAGTTTTTTTGTAGTGCATAATTATACTACGCCTATTTGTGATTTTCCAATCAAATTTGGTAAGTTTCCCAAACAGATTTAAAAACTATATTCAGTGATATGGAAATTGCTGCACCAAAAAGGGTTGGGAATTTTTTGACCAAACTTGGCAGATACTAAACATATCTGTATACTCAAAAGGTAATAATTAATTTAAATTTTGTTGCGACAAATCAAGTGGTATTGGTATATCTGAACTTCTGTCATTTTTTTAACATTATAATTAGAGTGCGGCAACGTGGAAATTACCGCCCGTTGAGCGAACTCGACAGAGGTCGAATTGTTAATCTGCGTAAAGGTGGTTTTTCGTTCAGGGAAATTGCAAATTGCCTTAATTGGAACCAATTTACAATTATGCGTTGTTATCAATTCATCATCGTCACAAGGTCTTCAGTCCTGGAACTGGTTAGACGCGTACCAACATTGTTTCCTATTTTGAACTAACCTACAGATTTCCCTGAAATTTGCACAGTCTGCATCTATAACTATCTGATCTAGGTCTACATCTACCTCGTTTTTCCTATCTCTGCTTGTAATATATCCCATACTATTCCCCAAAACTGCCTTAGAATGTACTCCGTCCTATTTCTCTTTTTCCACAGATATCCTTGTTCCCCTACTATTTCTATAACCTATTTGTTATTATCTTTGTCTGTCCATGCTATCGTCTTCCTACATCTGAAGCACCGCATTTCAAAAGGTTGCTACCGTTTTTCTGTCTGCGTTTCAGACTGCCCGTATTTCATAGGCATACTGTGCTGTGCTCCACACATATGCTTTCAACAATTTTCCTCTTGTTCTTTGTTTGTTGTCTTTCCTAATAGGCGCTGTTCTTTCTTGTTAGATGCAGTTCGGTAATTTTCTATTGTTTTACAATTATATGCCCTATTTCTTTGACTTTTAGTGGTTGTGAAGGGAGATAAGCAGCCTGTGGCTGCCAAATTCCCCCAACACTTAACCATTTACCGGTTTAATATAATTTCCAATACATCTTTTTGCACAGTCATCATTCGTTGCAGATATTTCGCAACCAACAACTAGTTGTTTATTCTAATCATCAGATTTATCTGCAGTTATTTTTTCGTCGTTAGATTTTCCGTCTTAAAACTGGACACGTACCTGCACTTATTTATATTCTGAGCTAGCCACATAGTTCCCTGAAATTCTCACACAGCATGTGTATACAGTTCGTTCCCCTTCTATTGTTTTCTAATTTTATGCCCTATTTCATCGAGATTCAGTGAAGGGGGTTAAGCAACCTGTGGCTACCAAGATCCCCCAACACTTGGACATTTGCCGAAGTAGTGGTTTTCCAGTAAATCCTTTCACACACTTAACATTATTCGAGACTATTGCCCAACCAATTCTTGTAGTTACTTATAATAATCATCATGTTTAAGCACAGTTATTTTTTCGTCATTAGTTTATCCATCTTGGGATTGGTTGGATGCGTACCTCCATTGATTTTTATTCTGGGCTAGCCTACACATCTCCCTGAAACCCTTACAGCCTACATCTTTTACTATCTGTGTGCAGTAGTCTAACCTAGGTCTGCCTCTTCTTCTCTTTTTTCTTATCTCTGCTTCTAATGTATTCCGCACTATTCCCTCATGCCGTAGTATGTGGCCTATCATCATATCTCTCCTATTTTTTACCGTTTTCCACATATTTCTTTCTTCCCCTACCATTTTTAGTACCTCTTCGTTCTTGACTTTGTCTGTCTATGATATCTTCATCATACGTCTGTAGAACCACATTTCAAAAGCTTCTACCTTTTTCTTGTCCGCTTCACCTACTGTCCAGGCTTCACAGCCATACAGTGCTGTGCTCCACACATATGTTTTAAGTAATCTTTTTTTTCCTTGTTTCTATGTTTGTGGTCTTTGAGCACAGTAGTTGCTTTTTCTTGTTAAATGTAGCACGACCTTGTGCTGATCTTTGTTTTATATCTTTTGTGCTTTTCCCATCTTGCGTTATTTGGCTTCCTAGGTAGCAGAAATCCTTAACCTCTTGTAAGTTCGTGTTACATACTTATATTCTTGTTTTTGATTTATTCTCCCCACCTTTGCATACTAGAACTTTTGTCTTATTTTTGTTAATTTTCATACCGTATCTCTCTGTTAGAACGCTAATAATGCTATATCATCTGCAAATCTAAGCATATCAATTTTTTGTCCTTGCACAGTAATTCCAAATGTCTTCCTGCATTTGACAGCATTCATTGCCTTTTCTATGTACAAGTTAAAAATCAATAGGGATAGGGCTTATCCCTGTCTCACCCCTTTCTTAATGTTTACTTCTCTACGTTCATGCTCTAATTCTATTACTGCTGTTTGCTCTTTGTATAAGCTATGTACTATTCGTCTATCCCTATAACTCATTCCAATCTTTTTGAGTATTTCAAACATTTTTTTCCATTTTACATTGTCGAATGCTTTTTCCAGATCTACAAACCCTATATACACGCTTTTCCCTTTTTCTATTGTTTTCTCCATTATCACTCTCAGAGCTAAAATAGCCTCCCGCGTTCCCCTGTTTCGCCGAAACCCAAATTGGTCTTCTCCTAGTATTTCTTCCGTCCGTTTTTCCATTCGTCTTTGCACAATTCTAGTTAATATTTTTGAATCGTGTGCTGTCAAACTTATTGTTTGAAAATTTTCACATCTATCCGCGTCTTTCTTTTTTGGTATAGTTACTATGATGCTACGTTTGAAATCTTTGGGTATCTCGCCTGTCTCATACATATAGCTTACAAGTTGGAAGGGACGTTCTGTTACTGCTTGTCCGGCGGCTTTTAGAGTTTCTGCTTGCACCTTATCTGTACACGGCGCCTTACCATTTTTCAGACTCTTTAATGCTAATTCAAACTCATCTCTAAGTATAGGATATCCCAAGTCATCATTTTCAATGTCTGATTCCTGTTCTAATGCAGTTAGTTCCGCTCCTGCATATAAATTCCCTATATATTCTTACCATCTACCCACTTACTCTACGTTTTCTATGATGACGTTTCCTTGTGCGGCCCTTATATTTTTGCTATACGGTTTTATATCCCTAAAATTCGTTCTAATTGATTTGTATGCTTCGTCTGTCTTTCTTATTTCCATCTTCGTTTGAACCTCTTTGCACTTTTCATCAATCCATTGTTCTTTAGTTTTCCTGCATTTTCGAATAATTTCCTATTTTATGACTTTGTATCTCTGTTTTCCTGTTTCGTCTGATTTATTTTTGTATTTTCGTCTTTCTTCTATTAAATTCAGGATATCCTTTGTTATCCATGGTTTCTTATTTTCTTTTTGTGTATACCCCAGAATATCTCTGGTCGCCATGTCTAGGCTGGATTTAATGTTATTCCATTCTGTTTCTACTTCCCGATATCTTTGAGCAATTCATTTGACTTTTTTTTCGAATCTTTCTTGAATATCTTTATCTTTTAGTTTCTCTAAGTCCAAGTGCCTTTTTCCGTGTGTTTCTTTCACATTCTTAAATTTAAGTACGGCCTACATAATTACGATGTTGTGGTCAGTATCTATATCTGTTTCTGGGTAGCTTCTACAGTCTTTTACTTGATTGCTAAACCGTTATCTAACAAGAATGTAATCTATTTGATATCTTCCTATATCTCCTGGCATCTTCCACGTATATCGTCTTCTAGCATGATGTTGAAATAATGTGTTTGTGATGATTAAATTGTTCTTGTCGCCTATTTTCCCTGTCGTTTCTCGTGTCTAAACCAAATAAACCTACTACCGCTCCTTCCCTACCCTCACCTACCACGGCATTAAAATCCCCCGTAATTATTAAATTTTCATGTCCTTTTATCCTTTTATCTTTGTAGATCGCTTCTACCTCTTCGTCACTGTAGCTAGAGGTGGGCATGTATACTTGTATCATTACTGTGTTTACCGGTTTAGATTCTAATCTAACCATGAGTACTCTTTCGTTCTTTTGTAAGTAATTTTCTACACAGTATCCTATCTTTTTCCGCATAACTATCCCCACAGCCAAATTTCCTTCCTCTGCTCCTGTATGAATTACCCTAAAGTCTCCACTCCAAAAATCTCCCGCCTCTGGCCACCAAACTTCGCTGATCCCTACTATGTCTAGTGATATCCTATTCATTTCGATTTTTACGTTCTCTAGCTTACCTAGTTGCTTGATACTTCTAACATTTCACGCTCCGACTCGCAGAATGTTCCCGACTCTTATTTTTAACTTTCTGATCGTATCCTCCGAAGTAGTCCCCTCCCGGAGATCCGAATGGGGGACTATTTTAACTCCGGAATCTTTTACCCCAGAGAATGCCATCATGTTTGTTACAATTTAAGTACGCTGTGTACTTGGGAGATAATGTGGTGGTTTCCCGTTGCCTTCCACATCGCGGTAGTGTGTCTTAGACTGCCATACCGACCCCTATGGTCTCTGCCAATCTAAGTACCGAAAGAGCCGCTGCCCTTTTTCGGGGACCTGTCTTAGTCTGGTTCCTCACTAACGACCCTACTACTTTGGTTGGACCTGTAGTTTGGCTCCTTAGCTCATTAGAACACGCAAACCATTTCACCTGTTCTAGTAATTTAGAACTTCAGCAAGGTGCAGGTCCATTCAAAATGGTGTTATTAATTATGGACTAGGAAAAATAAGAATGTCGTAATAAAGGAACGGGTGGCCCAAAACAAATTAATGAGGTGCAAAACCGCCATTTTCGCCTAATGGCTTTAAAAGACGAATTCTCCAGTACCAAGTCAATTGCTGATTAGTGGTTGGGTAATGAAGGTCGTCCTGAAACTTTTCGAATGGTTTATCGCCGAATTAGGGCTTTCGGCTTGCAACCCTATAGACGACATCTTATGTTACCGCTTACGACTCAATACCGACAGGAAAGTTTAGAGTGGTGCACTTTACGACTGCCCTGGAACCTGGAATGGCATTCGGTAGTATTCAGTGATGAATCCCGATGCTGTTTAGATATGCATGAGTCAGACGAAAACGTTGGGAACGTGCCAATGTTAAATTTTCTGTGGAATGGCATGTGCACTGAACCGAGGAGGTTATTGTATAGAGTGCTATAACATGTGAAAGTAGGCCTCACTTGGCGTTCATCCGAGGCAATATGAACGCGGAGCGCTACGTTAATGCAGTTGTGGAACCTATCCTTCCTTGTTTCCAACAACTCGAAGACTCACTTCTCCAGCAGGATAATGCCAGTCACGTAGCGAGGATTACTCTCAACCGATTTAAAAACGTCCATGTCAATATTTTTACCACGGACACCCAGATTCTTAATATTTCGCCAATTGAACATGTGTGAGGCATTATGGGTAGAAGACTGGGGAATTTAACAAATCTTCCGCATACATTGGAAGCTCTTCGGCATGAAGTGCAAGTTGCTTGAGACACAATACCCCAGTATGACTTCGACGACCTACTGGATCCGATTCCACCAAGAGTGAGAGAGTGTGTAACCAATAGGATGGGCCCAACAAATTATTAATAAAAATTGTGTTAGTCTATTGGTTCTTTATTTAAAATTTTAGTCAATTATCACCTTAAACAGATCTGCCAAGTTTGGTCAGAAAATTCCAAACCCTTCTTTATAATAAATAATTTCTATATCAATCCACATCACCAATAAGGTCGGATTTTTCAATTTTTGCTTATTCCAACTTTTCAGGAACCATTCACCTGCCTTAGACCTATTTCATCCCCTCCTGTTCCTACCTCCTTTAAAAAGAATAACAATAGTTTTGTGTGAGCGACAACTCAACACCAAATTCAGAGTGATTTTGTAGACTCCAGTGTTAAAAGACTTGACCGTAATTGCGTCTCAAGCTTGTGCTGTGCAATCGAAGAAAGTGCTCGAAGTAAGTGTTTATACACAAACAAAAAATATTATTTCTTTCTAAATAGTCTAGCTAAGAAGTCAAAGCAACTTGTTGAACGTCTGCCTGTTAGCAACGAGAATTATTCTATACCTCTAAAAATTATCATTGACAGATACGAAAACAAAAGATTCCTTCTGACTATGAATTTAAATTGCATGGAAAAGGCTTCGAAATTCTGTTACTCCGAAGAGTTTGCGTTCTTTATTAAATTTGTTTGTAGAAAATGCAGGTGCGTTTCACAGTTTCAGAAACGTGGACTTTTTTTATCTTATTGTCTTGAATTGGTTGTTGGAAAAGTTGCATGTCGATACTGCTAGGAGATTTGAAATACACAACAAATCGTAAATTCCCACTTTTGACGAATTGAAATCCCTTTTGAAACAAACCTGTATGGCGTTGGAAATGAATAACTTAATGTGCAATCAAAAAGAGGCTAGAATTAATAAAGATGATGCATCCTCTTCTTGTTCTGCTAAACAAGCAACTCGTGCTTCGCCAGTTTCAGCAATTGCACAAAAACAGTGCTGGATGTATAATGATGCAATTCCTAAATGTAAAGAATTTAGCAGTAAATCTCGCAGGAAGGGTTTGATATTGTCAAAAAGAATAAGTTGTGTATGAATTTTTTATTTGTTTCGCAAGTTATGTAATCCCTCAATTGTTATATTGTTTAAATTAAAAATCAAGAAAGGTAAAAACCCTTAATTTTTAATGTACGTCGGGAGGAGATATGTAATCCCCCAATTGTTATATATATATATATATATATATATATATATATATATATATTACTCAAATTTAGACCAGGGTAGAAAAATAATTAATTACATCAAACAATTTTAATCACCTTGTATAAAGAAGCAAATAGAAATTACGTGCGAAATTTATATCAATTAATTCAATTTTTAAGTAACGGGTATTAAAAGTGTACAAATAATAATTAATATTTAATTAGTATTCGCTAAAAATTAAAGGGTAGAAGTCAATGCCATTCATTATTATTTTAATTGGAGTTAATTGAACGATTATTAAGGTATAATATGCATAAAAGCTTTTAAAAACCCAATAATACCAAATATGAGACGCGTTGCTAGCATACAAATCTATCAAGAGAGTTAAAATACGTAGAATATTCAAATCGTAGAAGTGTTATTTAAAATGTTACGATTGAACACCTGCGTATTTTTAAATATCACGTTCTGTTTAATTTGTTTGGATAAACATGAAAATTCTGCGTATATTGCAAACGGTCGGATTAACCGTAGCTTATATTAACATAGGAATCCACGTGGATTGAAATAGCCGATAGTAAAGAATATCGATTTGCACCACTAAGACCAGGTTAGAAAGAGACGGATAGAACAGATAAAGCAGAGACAGATAATTAAAGGCCGGATTTGAGCAACGTCACGAGGAAACGATTAGTTGAAATAAGAGGCAGATATGAGAGGTGGAAACAACAATTTCTATACAAAATTAATTAGTTGTTCGCAGACGCGTTGCGCGACATGTGAAAATTTCTTAGATTTTCAACTTGGACGTGTGCAAATTTTGTAGAATCGCTGTGCCGGACTGTCGAAAGGGAACATAGAATGCGAAATTCTAAAAATTATCCGTTGAGGGACAAATCCGACGTGCAAGCGGGCTATTATATAAACCCGTGCTAATATGAGTTTCGCTCTCTTAGATTTTCGATTTTTATTCAATACTTTAAACAGTTTGGCTCTTAGATTTTTGATTTTATTGAATACTTTAAACAGTTTTCTCTCTTTATTTTTTTGCTGTTATACCATACTTCAAGCAGAATACGTGCTACGATACAAGTTATTATGCATTAGTGCACTTAGAAAAGATATATAAGGTAATAAAGTCTAGTTATATTTGCGGGTATTACTGTACCAATTATCTAAATTAGTAGCGATAAATAAATACATTTAAGTATGCAGCTTTGTATAGCGTGAACGAATTATGAATTGCTTTGCTAATTTTCGGGAGTGAGTAATCAAGTGGTATTTGTAAACGTGATTGGATCCACAAAACAGGATTTAGATATACATAGATGCGTTCCTGAGAAGCCCTGAAACAATTTTAGATGAATGGTGGTGTAGAAAAATTTTAAAAGCGGTCAAAATCTGAGAACGTAAACATAACCCAGTTGGAATGGTGAAATTAGCAAGGACGATGTACATTGAAGCCACGAGTGCAGTAACCTTCAGGTAAATTTATACAATTTTGTTCGAACTTTGATGTTTTGGTGTGTGTTAGATATCTTTATAATTTGTTTGATAAAATGGACAGTAGTGAATTTGTATAAACAACACATTTTTAATTTTAAGGTAAAATTTTCTTGTATAAGTAGAAAGGAGTATTTAGCGGTTTATGTTTTGATTATGATGAAAATTTGGGTCTGTCTTTGAGTTCAATTAGACTAACCTGTTTAATTAACGTAAAGGGGTGGGAGATGCTCCCTTTTATTCAGACTTAGGTCTGCACATATTGTTAACTACATTAGTATGCATCCTACAAGGACTTTAATTCTGGATGCAAATTAAAATGATGACAAATTTAAACTTGAAATTTTATGATACTGAAATTTATGCTGAAATTTAATTTTGAAATTTTAATGTATTATGAATATTGATGTAAATAGAGTTAACGTTGATGTTTGTGGTAGGAATGTGTTTGTTTTTTTTTATGAATGAGGATGAAAGTTTTAACTAGGTGAGCAGCCGAGGCGGAAAGAGTAAAGAGGCGATTATCAGAAGAGATGCAACAGGGCGTGAATCACAGCAAACCTAGGTGCCCAGTTCGAGAGGCTCGAATATTTTTTTTACTCTGGTGAGGCTTTTTGTAGGTTTCACAGCAATATATATATATATATATATATATATATATATATATATAGTTGATCTTGCTTCCAATAACGAACGTATTTGTTATAAATTAATTGATTTTGTATGAATATTGGGATATATTTCGTTCGAAATAAGATAGTGGTTTGGTTTAAAACATTTATTACACTTAACGTTTCGGAAAATTTGTTTCCTTAATCATAAGCTACAAATAGATAGCATTAAATTACATATATATAAAAGTTATAAATTACTTACTTAATGTGTTTTTATAGAAAACCAGTTTTGACATTTAACGTCATCTAATTGAAAGTTGTTGTTACAAGTGATGTATGTCAATACTAGCTTTCTACGTTTAAATAATTTGCATAAAATACAAAATGTTATGATTAATTAGAAATTCTTGTTTTATCTGACCAACAAATCTTCATTAAGTGTATATGTGTGTGGATGAGTGTGTGTGTGTGTGTTTATGTGTGTGTGTGTGTGTGTGTGTGTGTGTGTGTCTGTGTGTGTGTGTGTGTGTGTGTTTGTGTGTGTGTGTGTGTGTGTGTGTGTAATAGGAAACTGGTTTGTTTTTGGGTTGTTGTATCTGTAATTTATTAGTTTGATTTAGTTCAGTTTAAAACCCTTAGTTGAGAAAATGTTATTTAGAAATTTTTTGGTTTTTTGAAATATTCATTCTTCTTTGTCTGGATATGTGTTGTTGTTTGGATTGTTGATTTTCTATAAAAACACATTAAGTAAGTAATTTATAACTTATATATATATATATATATATATATATATATATTGCTGTGAAACCTTTTAAATCACCTGGTCCGTTGATTCCTTCTGTTAATCGCCTCGGCTGCTCTTCTAGATAACTTCCATTCTCAATCATAAAAATTAAACAACACATTCCTACCACAAACATCAACGTTAACTCTATTTACATCAATATTCAGAATACATTAAATTTTCAAATTAAATTTGAACATAAAATTCAGTTTTAAAAGAATTTCCGGATTAATTTTATTATCATTTTACTGTGCATCCAAAATTAAAGTCCTTGTTGGATGCCTACTAATTAATATAACAATATAAGCAGACCGGAGTCTGAGTATAAAGGAGCATCTACCACCCCTTTACGTTAATTAACCAGGTTTGTCTAATTGAGCTCAAAGACCTACCCAAAGTTTCATCCTATTCCCGAACATCAAAACAAAATACCCTTTTACTTAAACAAGCAAATTTCATCTTAAAATTAAATTTTTATGGTTAGAAAAATTCCACTAATGTCCATTTAAAGTAAATCAATTATAAAGTCATTCAATACACACAAAAATGTCAAACAAAATAGTACAATTTACCTGAAGGTTATTGTCCTCGTAGCTTCAGTGTAATCGTCCCTTTGTAAATCACACCATTCCAACCGGATTCTATTTACAGCTTCAAGTTGTCAACGCTTTAAAATGTTCTCCATCACCATTAATTTAAAGTTGTTTCTAGGCTTTTCCGGAACTCATCTGTGTATATCTGCCTCTGGTTCAGTGGATGCAGACACATTTACGAACCATTTAGTCATTAACACCCCGCAAAATAGCAAAGAAATTCATACTTCCTTTTACCAATATTACCAATATACGCCAAAACTGCCTACTTTTGGGTATACATTTGTCGTTGTAAATTTTACTAATTGGTACCGTGATAATAAACTTTTATTACCTTGTATCTAAGTGCACTGAAGTACATTCATGTTAGCACGTAAAATAACCAACTATTTTGAGTCACTAAAATATACTAGCACACTTTAAATTATTTAATCAAACTAAAATGCACTGTTTAATATCAAGTCGCGGATGCACGAGCTTTTAACGCATCGAATCGTCGAAAGTCTAAGAGTCTAAGAGAGAAACACATATTCCCGCCTGTATATATAGCGAATAGCCGACACGTCGCTTTGTTCCCTAAAACGGGTAATTCCAACGAATTCCTCATTCTACGTTCCCAGTCTGTAGCCTGCACGTCGATTTTTATGAATTTAGTACTCACCCCATTGAGATCTCAGAAAATTTCAACACGGCCCGCAAAGTTGTCCGAGAAAAACTAATTACTTTTATACAGAAATTGTTGTTCTACCTCTGATATATGCATCCTATTTTTAACCAATCGCAACCCCTTGACGTTGCTTAAATCCCGCCCTTTTACAATATGTGTCTTTGCTTGACGCATTTTCTCTTTCCTTTTCTAACCTGTTCGTATTGGTGCAAATTTATATTCTTTATTATCGATTATATTTTAGTCCACGCGGACTGTTATCTGGGTTTAATAAACCCGTATCGCACATTCTCGTGAATATTCAGCCCCGGTTTCTCCAAGATTCTTTGAAACTATTAATTATCTACAAAATTTACGCCGTATGTGATATTTAAACTACGCAGGTGTTCAAAATAATATTAATTCTCAGAGCTTTATTTTCTGGTATTATAATCTTGGGTTTTCACAAGTTTCTATGGATATTATCTGTTACTAACGGTTCAATTAACTTCAATTAAAATTAATACTCTTTAATTTTTAGTGAATCCTAATTAAATATTCAATTATTATCTGTACGTTTCGTTTAATACTCGTTGCCCAAACTTGAATCAATTCATATAAATCTTGCACGTAATTTCCATTTGATTCTTTACTTTGGAATAATTAAATTACACGTTGAGCATTTTAAAACTGCTTATTTTTATATGAAGCGTCTTGTAAATAATTTTAATCTCTTATTTTTAATAAAACGAATGAATTTTTATTCTCCACGGGTTTTTAATAAAGCGTATTATCTAATAAACTTCCTTATACACGGTGATTAAAATTATTTGATGTAATCCATTAATTTTCTACCCTGGTCTAAATATGAGTAATATATATATATATATATATATGTAATTTAATGCTATCTATTTGTAGCTTATGATTAAGGAAACAAATTTTCCGAAACGTTAAGTGTGATAAATGTTTTAAACCAAACCACTATCTTATTTCGAACAAAATATATCCCAATATTCATACAAAATCAATTAATTTATATATATATATATATATATATATATATATATATATATATATGTAAGTTAAATATTGGGGATACAGTCAGATTGCGTATTTATTTAGAATAAACTTCTTTTAACCATTTCAAGCTTTCGAAAATCGTTTATTTTCTTCATCAGGATACTAAAAATCTATTATTTAACATTTATATAAAAAATAATGTGAGTTACTTACGATTATAAAGTTTACAATTATACAAACATAATATGACATCTATATGACATGGACAGGTTTTTGTTCATACGTGCACATTTAAAAGTTTCTTATAAACATTTGCAAAATTAAAGTGAATGTAGCAAAGAAATTAAATGAACTAAAGTAAAATAGTTATTATAGGTCTAGTTGATAAAAATAAAAATAGAAAATAAAATATGTTATACGAGTTCTTAAAAATAGATAATCGTATTGTACTAAAAGTGTTATAAGTCTGTAAAGTGTGGTAGTTTTATAGAAGTTTGGAATTATTTTTATTCTTTATTATTGTCATAAGGTAGGAATAAATATTGTTTAAATTTTGTGTGTCGGTTTTTTTATTAATAGGGTTGTCTTCTAGAGAAATCGCGATCATTTCAAGAAATAAACGCTTTCTATAGTTTGTTTCCCTGAATATAATTTTGGTGTCATTATAATTCATTACATGGCCCGTATCAATTACATGGGAAGCAAGCGCGCATGTTTTGTTGTTAAGTTTGCAATCACTTTTGTGTGAGGTCAGTCTTGCAGATAACCACCTTGATGTATGACCAACATACCTACCACTACAGTTATGACAGGGTATACTGTAGACTACTCCTGACTGTCGGAGTGTAGGTGTGTGGTCTTTAAGACTACTATATAATACCCTATCTAAAGTTATAACTGGTTGTTTGATAAGCTTTATGTTTGGAAGATCCTTAAAAGATGTTTTAGTTTATCGGTAAGTTTATCAATATATGGAAGTGCGATAAACATTGTAGGAGACGTGGAGCTGGTATTAGTGTCTGTAGTATTGTTGGAGAAAGTTTCAATTGTTGTGGTATTTTTTCTTGCGGTTGTGTTAAAAATTAGTTTGTTGATTAGAGGCTTCGGATATGAATTAGTAAGTAGTAGGTTTCTGAGTAATAATAAATTTTTGTATCGCAGGGTAGGGTGTGTAACAGTTTCAATTTTTCGTTTTAGGCCTAAAACTGTGTTGATTTTCATGCTTAACGGATGAAACGAGTAATAATTCAAACCACCAGAAGATATCGGTTTGCGATACCAGTCTGTAATTAATATATTATCAGTGCGTAACACTTTCATATCTAAAAAAGGTATTGAGTAATTTGATTCCTTACCTAAATTAACTAAAACTTTATCTACAGGGTATTAAATATTTTCTATTTACCTAATGCATGTGTTCCTGGTTTCTACGCTAACTATGCGTCTTCCTTTGTTTATTTGCGTCACTTAAAATTACTTATACTTTATATACAGGGTGTTGACTGCTTACTATTTACAAACTATCTCCATTTCTCAATTCTTTACTAAATAAATGCAGTTTTCTGCTGCCTATGGTAATTTCTCATTTCTAAACGACCTTTACTATAAAGTACACCCTTAAACAACCCCTTATCACAGCAATATATATATATATATATATATATATATATATAAAGAAACTAATAATTAGAAAATTATTAGAAATATAAGAAAATGCGCTAAGTGATGTGCAACAATGTAAATGAAGGACAATTCATTTCAGTTTATTAACGTTCATGGGAACGGAAGCACTACTATGTAGCACAAAGATAAGTGACACTGCAGATGTCAGATCACAGGCGGTCACAGACAGTCACGTACCGAGATTACCTGGAAAGAAAGCTCGCAACAAAGTAATTATGAATAGATTTAAGATAGCAACATTGTATTATGAATAAGAGTCAAGTGTAAGCAAACATTAGGTCTGCAAGTTCCCACAGCCATGTGAGGGGGTAGGGATATTATAAAAGGCCCGGGAGCCCCACTCGAAGACAGTTAATCCATCGTTCAGCTTTTACCTTGCAGTTCGTAGATTACTCATTTTGTACAATTAATTAATTAATTAATTTCGGACTTAGAATAATATTTCAAGATTGTCAAAATTCCAATTAATTTCTGTATAACAAATAAATAAATGTGTTAAGAAGTTGGAAATGTCTTTTTAAAAAGGACCGCTCCCAGCCACGAACCTTAACTCGCATCAGTTAAAAAATTGTAAATCCTCCTAATATGCTTGCAAAATATGCCGTAAACGACATCATACTTTACTGCATCTTGATCATGAAAGTACTTCTCATACTACATCTGACAGTGCAAAAATTATTGATCAGAAAGGAGCCACTGCAACTTCTTCTGCGGCGAATCTTGTTTCTAAAGTCAGTCCATTATTTTGTCGCTCGCTTGTAAATGTTAGTTACTGCTCAAATATCAATTTTTGATCGTTTAAATTTGCAAACAGTAAGAACATTGTTAGATAATGGAAGTGTGTCCAACTTTATTATTGAAAAATATCATCAAAGACTTGTTCTACAAAAGAGGAAAGTCTAACAATAGTTCAAAGTTTGTGATTAAGTTCTACGGCAATCAGAGGTAGTATGACTTGTTCTCCTAAAGCTCGTATACTTACCGAAAGTGAATTAAATTAGAAATTGGAATTTTTTGTTTTATCTGAAATATGTGGTCAATTGCCGGCCACCTCGTTATCCAAAGAGTACATAGGCGGCTTCGTGGCTTAGTTGATAAGCGTGTGACTACTAAGCCCAAGGTTCTGGGTTTGAACCCACACACAGCCCACTTAAAAAGTGTTAGGCGAGCATTCTTCACAAAAATACGCCTTCATTCGGATGAGAGGTAAAATGTACGTCCCGCGTGTAAGTGTTGTCACGCAGGTTAAAAATTCCTACCTAGCTTGGAATAGCAAAGGTTCGACAAAATCCAAAGTGTACTGATAAAAAAGAACTCTCTTTCTGGCCAATATAGTGCATTCAGGTAGGGCATTGGAAAAAAATTAAATGTAGGATCCAAACAGCAGGGGGTCATACCTATCGACTGTATTTAGCTGATCCAAATTTGTGTATACCTGTAAAAATTGATTTGACGTTAGGGGCAGAAATCTTCGCACAAATATTATTGAACAAATCTCTTACTAGAGAAAAGGGCAAGCCAATGGCCATTCGTATCAAATTTGAATAGATCATCACTGGAAAAGTTGATAGTTCGGAAGCTATCCATTTCGTTGTGTTTGCATAGAACCGAAAGATAAGACGCTTGCGCGTTTTTGGTAGATAGAAAGCATTCCTACGCGAGTGCAAAAAAAAGGAGGAAAATTCTTATGTTAAGAGACCGAGAGAATCGTTGCATAAATGGAGAGACAGGATGTGATTCGAAGCCCCGACAGTCCTACGGTATCGCCTGAAGTGCTTGTGAAGAAGAAGGACAGGTCGCCAAAATTTTATAGTGACTATCGTCGGTTGAATCACGCGATGGAAAAGGACAGTTACCAATTACCAAAGATTGACGACGACCTAAATACACTCTCAGGATCACGGTGTTTCTCAACGTCGGACTTGAAAACAGGGATTAACAAATGAATGTAGATCCTAAAGATCGAGAAAAAACTGCTTTTACTATTGGCACTAGTATATGTCAATTTATTATGATGCCATTTGGGCTTTGCAACGCTCCTGCTACCTTTGAACATTTAATACATAACATCTTACGTGGACTGTCATGGATACACGTCTCATGTGTTTGAAGGACGTGATCGTGATTATGAAGATATTTAGGGAACATTTGACCAAATTGGAAGAAGTATTTCTAATATTGGGAGAAACCAATTTGAAGTTGAATGCAAAGAAGTACACTTGCTCGATGAAGAGGTAAAATACCCGAAGCATGTAATCGCACAAAATGGAGTTACGCCGCAAAAGTTAGGGTAGTGCAATAATGGCCAACGTCCAAAGACAAACACCAACTACGCAGTTTTCTGGGATTATACGCATATTATAAAAGACTTGTTTGTGGATTCACGAATATTGCCAAGCTTTTCACTACATTAACAGAAGACTGGCGTGATTATGTATGGGACGAAGGTTGCCAAAATGCGTTCTAGCAAGTCATTTATTGACAGCAGCTTCGTGGAAAGGCAAATTCATATTAGACACGTCTGCAAGTAATATTGCCATTGAAAGAACGTTTTTCTAGATATAGAACAGACAAGAAAAAGTTATTGGTTTTTCAGCAAGATGCTCTCGAAACCGGAAACAAACTACTGCGTTACGAGGAAAGACCTATTGACTGTAGTGAAATCGATAGAGCACTTTCATAAATACCTTTATGGTCGGAAGAATAGATTACATAGTACGGAAGTGGCTACTGCATTTTAAGAGCCCGGAAGGATAAGTCTCAAGATAGATGGAAAGACTACGGGAGTACGATTTCAACACTAAACATCGAGCGGTCTCAAGTCACATAACGCAGATGCGTTGTAAACACGGTCTTGTACTGAAGATCGTAGCCATTTGTGACGCTCCTTTAAAATGGTTGTCATCATATTTCATTTTAATAGTTTCTGTATTAGTAAATCCAACCAATAGGATTAGGCAATTTTTCTTAAAAAATATTATTTTTAGGTAAGTACAATTTTGATTTAAAGTAAAATTATTTTGTATCATATATGATTCATACACAAAGGTTATTAAAATCATTATGTCACTTTTTATTAGTTTCAGAATTCATTTGATTTGATTAATAATGTATTATGCTGGCACGCCGCTGATCTCATCGGCTGGGCATGAAAACTTCATTTGTGCTGATTTAAATAAATAAAAGTCCCAATTTCTGATTTTAGTTCCGCTATCAGTAAGTTAAGTATAGATATAGATCAGATAGAAAAAACGACACAAGATATTTTTGTTTTGCAGTCTTAATTCATATGTCCGAAGTGCGCTGAGGATGTCTTGAATTATTTTAGAAAGCATAGATTCACTTTTAGAGACTTGGTGTACATAATATCCAAATAATGAACACGCCACTTTAATAGATTAGTTACCCTTGATTACAAGATTATCGAACAAGACTGAATTAGTCCAATCATGTTCAGATAATACTCTACCAAGTGGGTTATTTTCAATTTTAGAGGCACATTGGTGTCCAGATCGACAACTATATGTTGGAGATAAACATGTTGAGGATTGCGAAGTCCCCGTAGGCATTTTATGGTATCCACCTTAACGACAGTCAATCACTTATTAGGTATTTATAAATCCATCTGAAACTGTACCAGAAAAAGAGTTTGTAACTAAATAAACATTTAAAATTTATTGCACGAGCTGATGAAACGTACCTATAGTACGTCTGTGTGTTCAGGTTAAAATTTTAGTTAAGTAAGTTTACGATATATTTTATTTTTAATACTTGCTTAAGACTGTATTATTTATTTGTAATGAAATCGTAAGTGTACAATATAGTTGGAAACAAGTTGTGTATAATACTGTAAAGACATGTTTATATTTGGTTTTTTAACGGTATAGTTACAGTTTTGCTGTAATAAATTATTTTGCAATTACCTAGAAGCGTATTGAATATTCGGGTCCGATAAAATTTGGCTTTACAAACGTTCTTTTCAACTAGTTGTTTTAAATAGGTCTATGTGTTTTTAGGGTTTATTTTTGTTTTACGTTTAACCAATAGTGTCCTTAATGATTTTTCAGATACAAATTTTAAACGAGAATCACTCTCCTGATCTCAAGTTTTTGCACTTTCTTGTAATTTTATTTTAGGGTTCTTTCCCAGAAACCCTGCAAGATTAGGTGGCGTCTAAGATACTTCCCAATCAAGACATATTTCATACTCAAAAAGAAAGTTCTAGTCTAAAAATTCTCGGACTCCAGTGGGTTCCTTGACGGAGTTCTCGCTTTGCTGTCCAAGTTGTCGCAACTTGCTGTACGAAACACAACGTGTTGTCCACCATTGCACGCATTTTCGACCCTCTTGGAATTTTGTTTTCGCTTACATTTATTATTAAACATTTAATTCAGTTACTGTGGAGTCATAAACTTGATTGGGATGACCCTCCTCCCGCTTTTATCTGGCGTTGGGAAAAGTGTTGCGAAAGGTTCACTGGGTTGTCAGGATTTTCTCCGTCACATATGTTCGTTCCCAGTTCTTTCGAACGATGTGGATATTATTGTTTCGGTAATGCAAGTGAAGAGGGTTATTGTGCAGTGGTATATTTGGTATAGGCGTCGCCGTGGATCAATGTAGTAAGCGTAAGACTACGGATCCCAAGGTCCCGGGTTCATATCCCGACACGGACGACTGCTTGAAAAATGACAGGTGAGCATTTTTCACAAATATTACGCCCTCGTTCGGATGAGAGGTTAAATGGAGGTCCCGTGTGTGAGTGTTGTCACGCACGTTAAAGATCCCTACCTTGCCTGGAACGGCAAGGGTTCGGCAAAATTCTAAATTTCCAGGCAACAAAAAACTCGCCTCCTGGCCAATGTAGTACCATCAGGTGGAGCATTGGAAATGTAAATGAACGGTATATTTGGTATAGGCGTCGCCGTGGATCAATGTAGTAAGCGTAAGACTACGGATCCCAAGGTCCTGGGTTCAAATCCCGACACGGCCGACTGCTTGAAAAATGGCATGTGAGCATTTTTCACAAAAATTACGCCATCGTTCGGATGAGAGGTAAAAAGGAGGTCCCGTGTGTGAGTGTTGTCACGCACGTTAAAGATCCCTACCTTGCCTGGAACGGCAAGGGTTCGGCAAAATTCTAAATTTCCAGACACCAAAAAAGAACTCGCCTCCTGGCCAATGTAGTACCTTCGGGTGGAGCATTGGAAATGTAAATGAACGGTATATTGGGCATTTCCAATTAAGGATGGTACTTTCTTCACATTTTTGTGTGTGCAAAATCGAAAGTCCCTCCTCTTAAAAAGTTCCCATTACCTCGACTTGAGTTATGTGCTTCGGTGTTAGTCGAGTGGCTTGTTTCTTATGTAACACAGGTTTTCAAGAATACAATTTTATTTTCACGAATATGTTATTGGTCACACCCCCGTATCACTCTCTGCTGGATTCAATTGGATCCGCACCTATGGAAAACATTTGTCGTTAAGTTACAGCAATATATTGAAGATTCCCTGTAAATAATTATGAATACTTATGACTTGTACTTGGACAAACAAAAAAGTTTTAATTGAAGTACATGACAGTGCAGTCAGATACTGTGTTATAAGTGTAACCAACACAAATCTAAGGATATTTAAACGTTTTTTTTTGTACTACATGTCCATTAACCGTAGCCAAAAAGCAGGAAAAATAGACAGTGGGACTCGCTCTTATTAAAAAAGTTTAAGTCAACTACAACAGAAATGTTCCTAAAATTTGCACAAACTGGAAACGATAGTTTTAAAAAATTTGTTTAAAATTTTGCGAAAAGTAAAAATAAGGTACTAAAGATGGAAAAAAAATTAATAAATTCGCTAGCAGTACGGGCAGCGTCAAAACTCCGATACTGTTACACCATTTTAGTTGCACAAAGTTTTGCTTTAATATACAGCAAAACACCTCAGACTTAAGAAGTATCGAGAAAAGTGCACAACCGTCTAGATCAAGAACAAAAATCTACATTTGATGGGTGGTCACTTTAGCAGACATATTTCAAGGCCGATGAGACGTTGAATAGACAACTGCATCGGTTGTCGCGATATAAGGTAAAACTTTAAATATTTTACAAAAGAAATACCGGACCATGACCAAAGAAGTTACAGGGCCTCACATATTGTTCGTTTGGTGAAACTGACTTATCCAACAGCACCGGACAGCTTTCTAAACAGCAAATACTTGTCGGTGGAACATGTGTCAGGAAATTCAACACCCGCTAAAAACTCCAGATAATGCGTTGGTTCATGTTTTGGCATTCTAAGCGACAATGTAAAGTCACATAATAGTAGTGACAAGATAAGATGTTCTATATAGGAGAGGAATCAAAAAACATGTAACACGTTGCATTACGCTATCTTTAAAATAGATGGGAAAGGAAAAATTAGTAAATTTGAACGCTCTGTCTAAATATGAACGCACCCTGTATAATGGATTTCACGAATAATTAATCTAAATTAAATATGATATTTTAATTCCTTTGTTTTTCAATATATAATTTGAGTTGAGGCAATAAGTAAAGCAATAACAAATAAGTTTTTTTAAAATAAATTGGTACTATTTAATACAATAATAAAATAACGCATTAGTCATTAAATAGGATAAACGTGGCGACAATAAAAAGCGCCGAAATAAAATATTCCATAAAATACACAATGCAATAACTATGTAATACAAGAATATTAAATAGGTATAGAATGAAGGTCTCATGCAATAAACAAAACCACAGAGTATAATACATTAATGAATTAAATTAATACGTGAGAAATGCAGAAACCGTTAACAGGGAAGATCATATTGAAAGCATGACTAGGTATTCAAGTGCAACTTCAAAAGTTTTTAACCATTATGTAATTAACGTGACAATAACCTTTTATTAAGTATAGATTTTAATGTTTACATTGTGTTAACGGATGCGGATCGCAATGAATCAGATTTATATAGAAGCAGAAATGTGATATAACAACTAAGCACAATAGTTAAAGTTAAGTTTAGAAAGTAAAGTTCATAACCGTAAAAATGTAGTCATATGAGTCGGTAATAAAGCGGAGAAACCGCGCTATTAAAGTTGGTATGAGGACAAATTAAAATTTAATGAACGAAACAGAGCTCCAAGATGTGACTGTGGATTTCCTGCAGGGGATAAATAAGCGGCGTACGACATAGGGTTGTACTATGCTTACAATGGCAGAGTAGAATTTACACGGAGAGCATGGATTTAATGTCGAGACGACCAAGGTACACGGAGTAGGAAACTTGCGAGTTCACGCTACAAATATTTTTGAATTTTGTATTGAGTTAAGGGATCTGCTGTTGTTGGAAAAACCAGAGTAATTAATGGAAGAAAAATTTGGCGTGGTTGACTATCCTAAAATTAAACAGTGAGTATAATTAGCTTTTAGATCAGCACTTTATAATTATGTACATATGGGTTGAGAATCTAAATATTTGTATTTATATAATACAAAAATTAATTAAAATGAAATTAATTATTTGGTTGGACCAAATTAGTGTATATTGATTTTTAAGGTACGCTATGTTAGTGAACTTATTGTTTACAAAAGAGTGGAAATTTAGTATTTTAATAGACATTAAAATGGTTAATGGAAAGTAGGTATTGCGCTATGTTCTTCGATACATTGTTATCACGAGCATTTTCAGGAATGGGGTGTCAAATGTGGCGTAAATCATATATTGGAAACTAGAACAATGATATGATAGTAGAGGTTATGAATTAACGTCTTTTTTAGAATTTTTGTTATTAATAGCTGGTTAGTTAAATTTTGTATTTGGATTGTTTATCTCTAAGGTTAATGTATTTATATTTCTGGAATATACTGTTATAGAATTTAAGTTTATGTGGAATTTTATTTGAAGTTATTTATAATATAGTTCGATGTAGGTAAATTTGTGAAAGAATACTTAGCTACTCCATTGATGAAATCGTATTCGGAAGAGACTTTTATTTTGAAAATGTTTTTAATTATGAAAAAATTTAATAAGTGTTACAAAAGTAGTGTAGCGAAAAGTAAAATATATTGTGATAAATTTAAGAAACCAGAAGCAAAGAAGATCTATCCAGAATAACCGTCTTTTGTATAGGGGATAATCTCAAAAAGGATTGCTGAGATAAGACGGTTGGGCGCCCCGTAATTATGACAATAGAAAACCTTTTCAGGGTAAGCGAATATTGTAACGTAGTTTTTTGTATCTCAGCCATATTTATTATTTTTATTTCTCTATTTTTGTTTTTATTATTTTTCCATAGCACCCCACTCCTACGCTACTGTAGTTAGCCGGTGCACTCTAAAATTCTTATGAGGTTACCGCCCTTCAAGAGAAGTGTAAATTTGTTACGTAACGCTCAACTTTGCACAAAATCTAAGCGTGCGGGCAAATTAATAGTAAGACCGTTAAGTTCTTAATAAACGCTGGAGCTACCCTGGAAATTGTTCATTCGGATACAGTACGCGACTGTAGTAAGATGTCACCTGTGACGGTACGTCTTCAAACCGTGGTTAGTGAGGAAATTCGTAAACACGATAGGTTAAATGCAAAAATCGGAATTGGTAGCAACATATTTGACCATGAGGTGATAATAGGGGACATTACCAAAGAAATTATTTAGGGTATGGACATCTTGAAAAATGCGAATTCCGTTTACATAGAAAGATGGTATCCTGAAAGTAGGAAAAGAGGAAATACCGTTTTGCAAAACAGGCCATATGTTTGCATGTTTGCGTCTCAAACTTAATATTATTGCAATTCGACTTAATAGTGTTAGAGCACTTTGGCGTTACATTAAATAAGAACGGGATGCAGAAAGAGGAAACTTAATGTCAAACGGACAAACTTAATATTGATATATGCTGTATATTCTGATTTCCCTATGTAGTAGTGTACAGTAAGCAAGACACTGAAGTAAATTTTATGGAGAGTTTTTTGATTTACCTAAATTACGTAGTAAATTACAATATTTATATTCGTGTCCGCGGACCATATTGGCTCATACGGTATTAATCAGTTTTAAAATTTATAACTTGTTTTAGTCTGTTTATGTGGATGATGGTGATAAATTTGCTACAATAAATATTGTGCATTATTTAATTTTAGGATATATCTTATTCTTACCTCCATAAGTATTATTTTTATTGCATCCTGTTGAACCTCAGTTTTAAGAATTCGGACCGTGCGAAAATCTAATACGGGTTTGTCGGTTTGTGATTTTTCTGGAGTTTGTGGTATTGTGTTTGCAGTCATTTTGCTGAAAACTAATTCTTAATTCACTTTCAAGGAACTTGTTATCTGCAATCTGCAGTATAATACCTTTTAATAAGCAGGTGAGATAGGTTTTGGGCCTCTTAGAGCGCCTTTTTAAAAAGGTTCTTCAAAAAACACTTTTATCAAATTTATTTTAAACAGAATTACAATTAATATTAATTTACAGGTACGTTATATGCAGTAACGTATGATGATCAAAAAATATTCTAAGTTGACTTTTACTAATTAAATAAACTAAAATTACGGTAAGTAGCTGAACTACCAACAATGTTAAAGTTGTGAAGTTCTAGACTGACTGGCCATTTTGGGCTCTCGAGGGTATTTATACTATCCCTGCCCTCGCATTGCTTGTGGGAACTGCAGAGCTCATGTCTGCTTATTTCTTTATTCATACAAAGTATTACATTTTAATTATCTTAATTCTAATAATTGCTGTTTTATAACCTAGTGTGACCTGCACCTGCAGTATCACATTGCGTCTGGAATACAATGTCTGTTTTCGTTCTCATTGTCTGGCTTATGAACTTTTATTAACCTTTTATTATGTCCTTCAATTTATACATTGTAACAATCTAACTTAAGATTTAATAATTCCATTTAATTATACATATATTGATTTGGGGGATTTGTAACTCCTCCCGACGTAGATGAAAAATTGAGGGGTTTTCTTAATTTTTAAAACTATTGTACCTAAGGGTTTATTTATTATTTTTTTATTTCCTTTTGTTTCTTTGTTCTTATGGTTCAAATTTGTTTCTTTGCTTCTATATCTAAGATGCATTTTGTACAATAAATACATAGTTAATAAAATGATTACAATAATTAATAAAATGGTCCAAACACTAATATTGTGATAATGTACTTTTGGCACTTTCACTTCACTTAAGTGTTCTTTGTAATTGTCCATTAACTTTACGGCTTGGTTGAGATCGTCTAGATCTAGGTGCTCTAGTTGCATTGGTTTCTTGCTGATTTCGTCGTCTTCGGGTTGTGTAATCTTGAACTGTAGTTCTAGTAAATTTACGAATTTCTTCGTTATTGTTAGGTCTTGGTATACTCGAATAATTTCGTTTTTCAATTTTAAATAACAATCTTCTTTTATGGTGATTACTTTACTTCCAGTTAATGCTAAATTGTTTTCGTCTTGGTTGCAATGGGCGGTTGCTATTTTTTCTTGTGGAAATACAGCAATCCATTTTTTGTCGGTAACTTTTTGAATTTTGATATTTGTAATTTGTACTGGTTTTGGATCCCAATCCTCATAATGATTAGAAAATGTTAACGATTGTACTTCACAGGGGCTACTATATGCTTGAATAGCTGTTGTCGTTAATGATTGGCATAAATATTGACTTGGTGCTACTACTTTACATTTTTCACTCGTGAAGTCGTACCTAAGTTCATTTAGAGAAAGGAACTTGGTTTTATGAATAATAATTTGATAATTGTTAGTAGCTTTCACGGGGAAAGCAAATAAATGATAATAATTATAAGTGTTACACTCTACAATGGGGATTTCTATTAAAAAGTAATTTCATGATTCTTTACATAACCTTTTACTATGGCTATTTTTTCAAATATAAGTATATTAGATTCTGTCACTTCAAAGGGTAATTTATTATTAGTTATAAGTGATCTAATCTTTAAAATTTATTTAATAAATCAATTGGTTCTATTATACTAGCGTGTAATGTGTTTAGTTTAGCAAATGTTACAGTGGTTTCTAATGTGGCTAAAATTTGTTGGATTACAGTAAGGGTTGATATCATTTGGTTAAATATCGTGTTAAATCTGATTAAATCTCGCATCCCTAGCATTGTGGATTGATGTTACTTTCAAGGGTTAGTATTCTGTTGGTTATACTGTCTTGGGTTTTTTTACTAGCTTTCTTAACATATCATTAAATTTTATTATGGTTGATCGAGTTAAAGATATTTCATTTTTTAACAATGGTTTTAATGTCATTTTGGTTTTCAATTAAGTGTTGTATGGCGTTGTCTAAATTGCCTGTGGTAGCTTTTATAATATTACCTAATCCGTTAATAAGTCCTCTTTTTCGTCTTGTGATTTGATCTGTTGGTATTAATCTATTAAATTTATCTTCTGTGTTCTTTAAGATATTTTCCATTATACTGTTGTAGTTAAGCATTTCTATCGCGCACTCTTTTCCGAATTTGATTGTGTCCATTGATTGCTTCAGTCTGTAGTAATTGTCTCTAATTATATAAAATTCTTGTTTTAATTCTGTTAAATCAAATTTCTGTGCGAATGTCCAATAATCTATTGTGTTTTGCATACTTCCCAATTTTACTGGTAGTATACCGGGGTTGTTTTAATGTTTTCGACTAATATGTCGTCGTCCGTTCTACCTGGGTGGAGGTTGACTGTAAGGGTGATGGCTATCCATCTGAAATTACAGGGTGGCTTAAATTCTTCAACTGGATATATTTTACTATTTTTCTGTTAACTTACACGGCTACATTTTCATCTGATATCCTTTTGATTTTGAACGGACCTATGTTTCTGAGGGCTGTTTTGTGTCTCTTACTTTTAAAATTTTTCTCGTATACGGTTTGTACTACTGAAAATTTATTTATATCGGCATTCTTATTGCGGGTTGTTGTAATACGTTGCTTATCGTTATCTAATTTATTCTTTACATTGTCATAAGTTATTTTTAGTTTTTCTTTATGGTCTTTAGCATACTGTTGGTTTACTTCTTTATTGTAAGGTATATCGTAAGGGTTGCGGGAATCTGAGCGTCATAATGTTAATTCGAAGGGTGTAAAATTAGTTGATGAGTGGATCGTGTTGTTGTAAGCAATTAGTGCGTATGACATTAAATTAGTGATGTGTTCTTTCTTATAATTTAATCTTGACAGTCTAATTTGTTCTAATAAGGTTAGGTGTTGTCTTTCAATTAATCCGTTTGATTCCGGGTGATTTTCTGTTATAAAATGACTTTTTATTTTATAGATTTTAGGGGTTTTTTTGTATTGCTTCATTTCTAAATTTGCTGCCATTGTCTAAAGTTATTGTTTCTGGTGTACCGTAAAATGTAAAATATTGTAAGAATCCTTGGGTTACATCGATACTATTCTTTGAAGTGATAGGTATCGCTTGGCCTACTTTGATAAATGCGTCTACGATCGTTAAAAAGTTTTGTGCTTCTATTACTAGAGTGTCTGCATGTAATTTTTGAAAAGGTTTGTCGGGTGTTTTAGTTAACATTAAGAGTATTTTTGAGAGTGACCTGTCGTATTTCGCTTTGTCGCATAATTCACATTGGTTAATAAAATCTGTGGTTAATTCTTTCATATCTTTAAAGTAATATCTCCTTATGAGTTGTTTTAGGGTTTCGTTGATTCCACGATGGTTGGTTTTGCCTTCGTGTTTGTTTCTAATTACGTCATTTATTTCGTCTGGGTCATCTAAAGTTATTAATTTTATTGTACATCTAATAATTTCAGGGTCTGAGTTATTAAATAATCTAATATATAATTCTGAAAATCGTTTGTATAATTGTTGTGTAGTGAAATAAAAGTAAAAACGTTTTTTCTCTGGGGTATATTCTTTTAAAATTTTAATTATTTGCTCGTCGTTATCGTTTTTAGTTATTTGAATTTGATATATTTTCTTATTATCTGTTTTTGTATATTTTACTGGATTGGGGTTGGTTAAAACTTCGGTAATTATGAATTGATTTGGTTTTATGTCTATAGCTTCATTTAAAATTTTAATTGCGGTTTTTGGTTCATCGTTTTGTGTTGAGTGAATAGTGTCTATTTCTTCAGGGTCTTCCCTTATCTCTGTTTCGTCTACGTTACCTTTAATTAACTCCCTTTTCTACTGCGTTAAGTTGTATTCTGCTTAGTGCATCTACCTTATTGTTATAAATTCCTTTTTTATATATGATTTCATAATCGTATTCTTCCAGTCTAATCCTCCATCTTTGTAATGTTGAATTCGGTTCTTTGAGTTTGCATAACCATACTAATGGTCTATGGTCGGTGTATATGTAGAATTTTCTGCCATAAAGATATGGTCTAGAATATTTTGTTGCCCAAATTATGGCTAATAGTTTTCTCAATTGTGCTGTACTTTTGCTCTGTCTCGTTTAGTGTTCTAGATGCGTAACTGATTGGTTTATCGCTACCTACTTTTCCTTGGCTCAATACTGCGCCTAATGCTACGTTCGATGAGTCGGTTGTTAATATAAATGGTATTGAAAAATCGGGTATTGTAATATGGGGTGATTTGTGAGGATACATTTAATTTTCCCTACTGCTTTGATAAATTCTGGGGTGTGTTCGATCTTGTTGCCTTTCTTTAAACAATTTGTTAATGGTTTGGTTATTTGTGCGTAACATTTGATGATTTTTCGGTAATAACCACTGAGTCCTAAAAATCCTTTAATTTCTTTATTAGTTTTGGGTAGGGTGTAATTTAGTACTGAGTTCGTCTTGTCTGGGTTCGGCATAACGCCTTGTGGGGGTTACTATATGTTCTAAAAATGATACTTCCTTTCGTAAAAATTCACTTTTGTCTAATTGGACCTTAAAATGAGCTTGTCTCAGTCGTTCAAAGACTTCTCTCAATCCTTCGATGTGTTCTACGAGTGATGTCGAATATATAATTATATCGTCCAGGTACACAAGACATTTTTCGTTGTGTATCCCTCTTAAAATGTTTTCTCGTTAAGTTTTCTATAATCGATTACCATTAGATATTTGCGTTTGCTTGAGGCGACTAATTTCTTTGGTATTATTAATACAGGGCTACTCCATGGTAAATCTGAGTGTTGGATTATATCTTGCTTCAATAGGTCTGCTACCTATCTGCTCCTTCTTGACTTGCTTGAGATAATATATATGCTTTGGTTAAAATTGGTTTATCATCTGTCAATTCAATGTTACGTTTCACTGTGTTGGTGAAAGTTAAAGGTATTCCTTCGCGGTATTCGAAACATGTTTTTGATTGCTCTCTCCTCTTCGTGATTAATGTTGTTATTAATATGAATATTAATTAAATTTTCTCTTAACATCTTGTCGTGTTCTGTAGGTTTGGAATCGTTTGCTTATTCTTCATCGATTTCCATGTCGCTAAAATTTACTTCTTCTAGGTCTATTGGTGTTTTCAAGATAGTTCTATGGGGCAATCGTTTGAGTTTAAAATTGTCGTAGTGGCATAATTGTCCCTTATTTGTACTAATGCTGTGGGTGTT
Source organism: Platerodrilus igneus (assembly GCA_036346225.1). Classification (NCBI taxonomy): domain Eukaryota; kingdom Metazoa; phylum Arthropoda; class Insecta; order Coleoptera; family Lycidae; genus Platerodrilus; species Platerodrilus igneus. The sequence goes on along the minus strand of JARFIW010000929.1, from coordinate 2,501,642 downwards.
TCTACTCCGGGTTGGAATGACATGTGGTTTATAATTCCTACGTCTTCTTTTGAATTTACTAAAATTTGTATTTGTTTTTCTATCCTGAGTTCGATGGTGTATATTTGCTCGGTTTGAATATTACTATTTTGAAATTTAATGGGAATTTGTCAGTGTTTTGTTCTTAGTAATCGGTTTTTTATATCAATGTTGGCTCCTAATTTTCTTAGAAGATCCATGCCTATTAATCCGTCGTATTTGTCGTTAAATTCAAAAATGCAAAATTCATGTTTTATTTTTACATTAAAAGTTTTTGATAAAGGTGTATTTGCTATAAATTGGTGTAATGTCGTTTTGTGGGATGCTTTGATTTTAAAAGGTTCTCTTTCTACAAAATCTAAATAATGTTTCTGTACGGTTCTGGGACTATTAAAGTTTTGAAGATCCTGTGTCGATTAGTAATTTGAGTTCTGTGCGAGGTATTTCTATATAAGGTAAAATTTGTTGATTAATGTTATTTAAATTAATTACGTTTGGTGGTATTTGAATCGGTCTAACTGAAAATTTGAGTACGCGTTTCCTTCGTCGTTCTCTTCGTAACTTTTATACGGGTCGTTACGTTCATAGTTTTCTGAATGATTTGTTTCATCGTCTCTATTGGAGTTTGCATAATTATCCGTGTCGTGATTATTAAAATCTTCCACTTCTTGGTGGAATAGTTCCTCAGAAGTGAAGTTTCGCTTTTGGTTACAGTTTGGTCTGATTTGCGATATTTTAGTATTTTGTGTAGTGTTACCAGATGAAGTGTCTATAGGAGTTGGTTTGTAATAACTGTTAGGGTTGTTATTATTATTTGTCATTGGTGCGTTTCTGTTAGGGTTTGCATCGAATGTTTGCTTTGGTTGATTTACGTTTTGATTGAATCTTGGTGTAAACGTAGGTTTTGTAAAATTTGAATTAAATGTTGGTCTTGGAAATTGTCTAAATTGGTTGTGGAAATGTGTGTTATTGAAGTTTAGGTGGTTAATTCGTGGTTGATTCATTTGTGCGTAAAATGGTGTAAATTTTGGTTGTGTGGATATTTGTCTCACAGTTTGTATGGTTTTCATCAGTGCGTAATTTTTATTTACGTTAGGGTTATATAGTCTATTTCTGTAGTACATAACATTTTCTTCCTTCTCAATCATGTTCATTGCTTCTTCTAAATTTTGGGGATGTTAAAATCTTATTTTGTCCGATAACCGTTTAGGTAATGCATTGATATATGTGTCTAAAGCCATTTCGTCTTTAATAATCTTATGTTTTGATCGGGTTCTTGAATTTTTAGCTTTGTCAGAATTAAACTTTGTACGTCTTGACATTTCATACCGAATTGATAAGGTGATTGGTTATTTCCTATTCGTAGGTTTATTAAATCGCGGACCAGGCATTTAACGTTTCGTTGGTCGCCGAAATATGCAATTAGTATACGTTTGAAATCCTCCCACTCGATCAGATCGTCGCGACTAGCAATCAAGGTTAATGCTCTGCCGGTCAGCTTGCTTATTATCAGGTGTAAAAGTAAAATGTTGCGTTCGCTTTCTTCTGGTTTATAAAAGGATTTTAAAAATATTTCGCACGAGGTGATGAAGATATCTAATAATGCTCGCTGTTCGTCGTATTAGAGAATGCTCTCGAGATAGAGTTTCACGTCAGAGTTCATGGTTGTTATAATAATTAATAGTTGGTTTCAGTTCAGTTTGTATTAAGTTTTTATATAAATTGAGAGTTATTTTTCAGTTTAGTTTGTTTATAGTTATTTAAAGAATCACTTATCTTTTACGTTTATTTTATGTGTAAATATAAAGTGCTATAATTACATTGTAGAGCTCTGCTTGGTAATTGTTTTGTCAATTACTGTCGCGAGTTATGTAGTCCCTCATTTGATATATATATATATATATATATATATATATATATATATATTAGAGGAGGTAGATGAATTTTGCTATTTAGGTAGTATAATTACAAAGGATGGACGTAGCAGAAGGGATATAGTAGCTAGAATAGCTCAAGCTAGAAAAATGTTTTTAAAAAAGAAAAACTTACTAATAGCTAATAGTATTAGTTTAGATAATAGAAAAAGTTTCTTAAAGTCGTACGTATGGAGCGTTGTACTATACGGTAGTGAGACTTGGACGGTTAAAGAAGTAGATAGGAAAAAGGTAGAAGCTTTTGAAACTTGGTGTTATAGGAGAATGTTAAAGATTAGTTGGACAGATAGAGTAACAAACGAGGAAGTTTATAGAAGGATAGGTGAGGATCCTTGTATGTGGAAACAATTGAAGCTCAGGAGAGATAGAATGATAGGGCACCATTTAAGACATGAGGGACTATTTAGTAAAGTCTTAGATTATAGACTACCAAATAAAAATAGAGTAGGAAGGCCTAGACAAAGCTATATTAGTCAAATTATTAGAGATTTAGGTTGTGAAGGCTATGTAGACCTTTTTAGACTAGCTCAGAATAGAAAAGAATTTAGAGCTGCGTCAAACCGACTTTAAGTAAGTTCGAAAACAAAACAAAAAGAAAAATAAAAATCAGTTAACTAAATGTCACCAGGACATAACTCACAATTAGTTAGCGATCTGGCATGTTGGTAGCGTTTCGTTGCTTAAGCCTTACTATAACATATAATTTAATAAACGTCACCATGACATAACTCACAATTAGGTAGCGGTCTGGCATGTTGGCAGCGATTCGTTGCTTAAGCCTTACCAAAACATATAATTTAACACTTTTCCTTTTTGAAGCGGATAACCAGGTTATATTTCATTTCCTTATAAATGTTAATCATGTAAACATGTTAGATTTCTTTAACAACCATCAGGTTGCTAATATCTATGTAGAGTCAGCTAGATAGGAAAAAGATAAAAGGATATAGGAAGACCTAGACCAAACTATATTAGTCAAATTATTAGAAATTTAGGTTGTGAAGGGTATGTAGAGCTTTTTAGATTAGCACAGAATAGAAAAGAAGTTAGAGCTGCGTCAAACCGACCTTAAGTAAGGTCGAAAACAAAATGATGATGATATATATATATATATATATATATATATATATATATATATATATATAAAGAAACTCATAATTAGGAATTATTAGAAATATTAGAAAATGCGCAACAATGTAATTGAGGGACAATTCATTTCAGTTTATTAACGTTCATGGAAACGGAAACGCTACTTTGTAGCACAGAGATAAGTGACACTGCAAATGTCAGGTCACAGGCGGTCGTAGACAGTCACGTACCGAGATTACGGAGAAGTAAGCTCGCAACAAAGTAGTTATGAATAGATTTAAGAAAGCAACAATGTATTATGAATAAGAATCAAGTGTAAGCAGACATTAGGTCTGCAAGTTCGCACAGACATGTGGGGGGGTAAGGATATTATAAAAGGCCTGGGAGCTCCACTCGCAGGCAGTTAATCCATCGTTCAGCTTTAACATTGCAGTTCGTTAGATAACTTACTTGTACAATTAATTAATAGTTTCGTACTTAGAGTAATTGTTTCAAGATTGTCTAAATTCAACATTAATTTCTGTATAACAAATAAATAAATGTGTTAAGAAGTTTGGAAGTCTTTTTAAAAAAAGCCGCTCCCAAACCACGAACCTTAATTCGCGTTGAGGTGTATGTTTATAACTTTGCAAATTTTACAATTATTGCGATTGAGTTTCAAGTTTTCTGAATAGTTTTTCGCAAGAATTGCGTTATAATTATATGCTTTTGTTTAGACTTGTGCTGAGTAATTAAGTGTTGCAAAATACATAAACGTTTTTTATAATTATACACTTTTGTTAATTTGTTGCATTTGAAGTGTTTAATTATAGAGCTTTATAAAAATGTGATGAGATTCAAGTTTGAATAAATCTTTTCAGTAATAATTGCTGTAATAAAAGAATTGCGTTCTAATTATACCTTAATGCTTCAGACTTGCTGAATTAATTGTTTCATTTATCTTAATAAATTGTAATAATTGTGCATATAAATGCGTCTTTATAATAGTAGGTTTCCTGAGTAATTCTTTTCAGAAATGATAATAATAATTGTGATAATAAATTGTAGATAAAAATTTCTTACCAGCTAATATCAATATTCAGTTGATGATGGTTAGGAAAATGAACTTTGGTACTTACAAGAGTTTGTTTGCCAGTTCCATTATTTCCTTTCTCTTTGTTTCAGGACTTCGTCTATTCTTGTACTTTGCCCAGTTGGTTCTTTGTTCCAGATTAAGAATAGAGATTCAAGACCACCAGTTTCCTCGATTTTGGATTCTGCTAGTGTCCTTTTGGAATTCTACCGACTGCGTCAGATAAGTGTTGGGCCTCTTGGAGCGCCTTTTTAAAAAGCTTCAAAAAACTCTTCTATCAAATTTATTTTATACAGAATTACAATTAATATTAATTTACAGGTACGTTATATGCAGTAACGTATGATGATCAAAACATATTCTAAGTTGACTTTTACTAATTAAATAAACTAAAATTACGGTGAGTAGCTGAACTACCAACAATGTTAAAGTTGTGAAGCTCTAGACTGACTGGCTATTTTGGACTCTCGAGGGTATTTATGCTATCCCTGCCCTTCACATTGCGTGTGGGAACTGCAGAGCTCATATCTGCTTATTTCTTTATTTATACAAAGTATTACATTTTGTTTATCTTAATTCTAATAATTGCTGTCTTATAACCTAGTGTGACCTGTACCTGCAGTATTACGTTGCGTCTGGAATACAATGTCTGTTTCCGTTCTTATTGTCTGGCTTATGAACTTTCATTAACCTTTTATTATGTCCTTCAATTTATACATTGTAACAATCTAACTTAAGATTTAATAATTTTATTTAACTATATATATATATATATATATATATATATATATATATATATGTATAGTTAAATAAAATTATTAAATCTATATATATATATATATATATATATATATAGTGTAGTCGTTTTAAAGGGTTAAATTTAGGTATGAACAAGGCAATTTCAAACATCCTGTATAGAGGACACAACCAGATTTTACGTGCAAAATTTACTTCATTTAGTTAATTTAAAGTAACAAGTATTACCATAATTTTACAATTAGTGATTAAAATTTAGTTGGGTTCGTAAAGAAAATAAATTGTATAAACCAATGCAAATTATTAATTAATTTAATTGAGTTTAATTCAAAGGGATATAACGTCTAATACGCATAAGAGCATGAAAAATCGATAATAACAAGGCGAAAAGCTTTACTAACAAACAAACACGTCGAATATATGGAAATACCTTTAAACGCAAACTCCTACAAATATTATTTTAAAACGATTGTTAATTGAACACCTGCATGTTTTGGAAAGCTCAACTTCTCCTTATTTGTGTAGATAAAAGACAAGATTCGAGGTATATTGTGCAAACGGTCGGACGGTTCGCATAAATGCTAACCAAAAGCTTCCTTAAAGCGCAGAAGGGATGGACAATCAATGATATGCTTCGAAATGAGACAGGCATAATAGCAGTTCACTTCGAAACGCACGTATTCAGTCCACGTGGGTTAGATAGCATGCAGACAGTAATATCGATTTTCTACCACTCAAGCGAGGGTAGAAGGAAACATCTAATATGCATAAGAGAGGAATAGAGTTAATATAGGCGGGGTTGCAAGACGTCACTGAAATATATCATTGGTCCAAATAGTTAGTTGTACAACAGACGAACACGGGAAAATTGAATGCGGGTTTTTCTGAAAATATCGTATCAACGAGCTAAATTTCGAAGATTTTGAAAACGGTTATACCAAAATTTGAAGAACGAATTAGTTGAATTAAGTATTTCGCGTTAGGAGGGTCTGGAGAGGTTACACTTCAGAATCGTATAAATATGAGAGAAGAGTTATTAAGTTTCTCTTTTAACTTCGCTTTCTTTGACTTCACTTTTTGACTTCGCTATTTGACATCGTTAAGTTGCATTGCTTACTACGTACAGAAATCTACCACGAGCTTGTAAGTATTTAAAATTTATAAATTGTATAGTACAGTGTTGGCCTTATAGTTTGAAACGCGGATAGTGTCGGGTTTAATTTTAATTGAGGTGCAACAGATATTTTAACAAGCTCGTGAACTAAAGTAAAGTAAAATAACGTAAATTAAATTAAGCAATTATAAAAAGTGTAATATACTTGGATTTTGATTTGGATGGACCTTGAATGAATAGCAGGCAGCACAACTTAGATGGTGTTCATCTATAAATAGCTGGAGGCGGCAGGCAGAGCAGAACCACGAGACCGAGGGTGCAGGAACTTAACTTCATCGTCAACGGAGTAGGGATCTTGAAGAAATTGCAGGTAACGCATTAGAATTTGCTGTTTTGTATAAACTATGAAAATTATTGTGATGTGTGAGAGTGAACTTTGATGGTATTTTGCATTATTTTGCGTATTGAAAATAATACGTATAACTAACTTTGATGATGGTATTTGAATATAAATCTAAAGGTGTATATAAAGCTTATTAACGTTTCTCATGAATTTAAATTTTTATTGTTAAGAGTACATGGTTTTTTTTTGTGTTTGTAATAAGAGTATGCAAAGTAAAAAGCATACATTAATAAAATAAACTGGGTTATCATGAGCTCACCATACTCCAGAGTGTACTAATTAGAAATAATTATAAATAAAAAAGAAAAATAAGGTATTATTCAGGGCTCATTTACTCCTGTTACATTCAATATATTTGATATTTCAATTTAAAATTCTGGACTTTACAAAGATAGAATTTATTGAAGTGTAGCTTGAGCACCGAAATGTAAATAATCTTGAAATTATTATTTGTAAATAGTGGTAAATGAATATTGTATGATTGTTGTATTATTTTGTGGTTTTATTGAGAGTGTGCATGAACGGTAACGAGTATGATAGTAAATGTAGGTCTCCAAAAGGAGGCCCAACTGAGCTAGCCAGGGAGCTGTTGAAGAAATCAATTAAAGGGATGGAGCAGGAATCTGGGTAAGAAATTATTTTTTTTTGAAATTTTCTTTTTGAGAAATTTATGACGAATTTTGGTAAATTAATAAAATTCTCGAAGGTTTTTTTTTCCTCTGGCGATTCTTATAGGGTTACACGGCAATTTATGACGCCCAATTCGTGGGGCATCGATTCATACAGGCATTACACAACAATTTATATATATATATATATATATATATATATATATATATATATTGATTTAGGGGATATGTAACTGGTGTCAGCGTTAAAAAAAATTCACCGTATTTAGGGGTACCAGATATTTAGCTTTATTCTTCTACAATAGGTGCAAGCAGTGGCAACATCTAAGCTCTAAAAGGGATGAGTATTTTCTTGGTATGCAAGAGACTGGGCATTGGGTACGATAGGTTTTTACTGATTTTCTAAGAAGGAACGGTCTTGGAAGGTGTTGTAGCCCGTAAAGCTTCACAGCAATCAACAGCTTGTTAGACGCATTGAATTTTTTTGTTAAAGCAACAAGTTTTACCTCCTGGTATTTATCTAGGCCTGTTTTATGACGCAATCTATAATGCGAATTTTTAGTGTAAACGAACAAAATTCTTCAAACGCAGTATCGTTGATAAAAAAAGCGCCTTTCCAAAAGCAGTTTAAACAGGTGGGTCACCTGACCCTAATTTAATTTATAAAAATTAAATCAGAATCGTTTACAGTAGCGCAACTAGGGTGGGTAGGTGGATCACCAGACCGCTACTGTAAACGGTTCTGATTTAATTTTTATAAATTAAATTAGGTTTTTTCGAGACTACATTAGACAATATCAGTTTTATTTATTTTATTGATAAGACACACTGTGTCAAAAATTTAGCTTGCGTCTTGTTTACTACTACAAACATTGACATTGGAAAATCTAATTATGAAAGTCGACTTTGAATAGAAATGATTATTGGAATTCCGTATTGTTTATAGACAAAGTTCAATTGTGATAAAAATAGAAACATCATCATACGCCTTGCGTTCATTCATCTGAGGTATGTGTAGGTTTAATTGTCCTTGTAACTGCCGCAGTTAAATATGAAATTACTTGTAAGCTTTGGAAAATTTCTAATACAAGAATAAACTAATATTTTCCTTAATTCGACCTTTTTAGAGGTATAATGAGAAGCATCAATTTCATTAAATTCTTAGTGATAAATTATTCATGCTACGCGACGATCTAAAGTCTAAATTCCACTTTTTAAAAAAATACATGTTACGTCTTACTCGTTTTTCTATGACGTACTTACCTACAAGGTCTCCATTTTATATAAATAATTTATAAAGTTAATTATATGAAAATACGTTTCAAAGAAACAGAAATATTTTTTTGATTAGTCAAAGCTGCTTGGTTCGAAGGTAAATCTAAATTTTAAATTACCAAGTGTGTAGATTCTGATAGATGATTTTAATTACATATTTCTAGTGCGTTATAACTTATATTGGAAATAGCCAGGTTTACGTTAGACTACCAACGGCGTATACAAGTCCTTACAGACAAGGCCGAGCAAAGGGTATCTGCCGCAAGATACAATTTGCCGCTTCTATAGACTATAAATACAAAATAATAGAGTATTATTACGAAACGTTCATATATTTTAGGCAGTTTTTGCGAGATCCCCTGAAAATATACAAACACCTATGAAAAATAATTTGAATGGAACGAATTGAGAAAGGTTTAAAAAAGCTGGTGAAGAATTCTCATCACAATCTACCTAGCACATTTATTTAAAACTACTCTTTAAATTGGGTAAAAATGATTTTATAATTTCACACTTTGGAATACACAAAAGAATAACGAGACATCCACTGAAGTCAGAGTGTTTGTAGCATTAACTAGAAGTAAGATGCGCTGCCTTAAGATGGTAGCAGTGTACCACACAAAGAGTTGGGAAAGCGAGTCTTCAGGAGACGAGCCGCTCGCTAGTCAGTTTATTTACCGTAGATATGTAAGCTTTGAATTGCAACTCAATGTGTTACGTGCCGAAAAATCGGCCGTAAACATTTCCAAATTTAGTTTTAATTTGTAAGAATTTCGCGCCAATAATTTAAAAAGACGTGCGTGTATTTCCGTCGCTTGAAATAGTTGCGTTTGCGCGAGATTGCGCCGTCGCGGAGTGCAAAAGGGGAAGTGGTGGATTTCCGGACACGTCGAGACGAGTGAGCCAGACGTGGACGAATGTAGTATCTTTGTGCCGTATCTTGTATTTTTTTGTTATGTAGGTTCCCTTTTATCTACCCAATTATCGTTCCTTATACTAGTTTCCTGTCGCTCTCTACATAGGAAGAAAAAAGCAAATTTAAATTTGGATTCAACCGGGCCCAACGAATACCCACGCCCGAATAGATCAACGAAGCCCAGCTGCCGTTATGCTAGCGCAATGCTGTGAGAAGTGCTACAGTTTACGTAAGTACTTTTCTCGTTTTTTTATGTGATGTTGTAATTTTAAACAATTATTATGTGACGTAATATCTTATTTCCGCATCATTTTTGCAATTATTTATCATTGCTACCAACTGACTGTAGTGGCTCGCGTACCCCACCGGCGGGGGTATAATAAATGTACATATTATTAAGATGTATAATAAACATATTTTTATAACATGGCGCTACGACAAAACAGACAACAGCAAATAAATTTACAGTAGAGCAACTCATTTCGAACAATTTATAAAGAAATGGCGAATAACGTACTTCCTAGGTTGGAATTAAATAATGACCAAGCGGCAGAACAATGGACACAATGGAGAAACTTAATAGCGACGGAAGCAAACAAAAAAGATCAGAAAATCCAAATTACGCAAGTTTTACACTTTGCAGGGCCTGAAATCTAGAAAATTTATGCTACATTCAAGTTCGAGAAGATGAAAAAGACAAATTAGAACCAGTAATCAAAAAATTTAATAATCACTTTTCGCCTAGAAAAAGTTTAACATTTTTACGGTACAAGTTTTTCACGTCCAAACAGTCAAATGACATGTCAAAGGAACAATTTATTACTGATTTAAGGCGACAAGCGTCTAGTTGCAAATTCGGTAAAGTAAATGATGATCTCGTAAAACTTATGTTAATCTGCGAAACAAATAATCAAGAAATAAGGCATCGGTTACTCCAAGAAGATGACGCGGATTTGGAAAAAGCAATCCAGTTATGTTCCATCATAGAACAATCAAAATCACAGGCTGCAAGAATGGAAAAATACGTCGCAAATAATCAGATAAATTTTCAAATTGACAGGATTTTACCGAAACCCATCAGCTCCATGGGGGGTCGGCGCCCTGACCCAGGTAGACAGGAACCAAGCCAACAATGTCGATAAGGGAAGCTTCAGGACAACCCGAGGTCGAGCCAGGTCACAGTCTCAAGATAGGAAGGTCGCAAATTAATAACTGTACGCGATGTGGTCTTAACCACGCAAATAATAAATGTCCCGCATATAATAAGGTTTGCGGAAAATGTAAGAAATATAATCATTTTGCAACTGTATATAGAAATCGGGCACAAATTAGTAGCTTAACGTCCGAGAACTATGAGCACGAAAATGTTGTTTATATAGGGACTCTTGACAGTAGCGCAGGTAATAGCAATTCTAAGGGTTTCCTCAAAAAAGATAAAGCTTGGTAGGTAGAGTTAACAATAGAAACAATTAAAAAGTCATTTAAGATAGACACAGGTGCAATGCTAAATATTCTACCCATAAAACATGTCATTCAATTAAATATTTCTTTTGATCAATTAGTAGAAGCAAGAACCACATTCAAATCTTACACTGGCGACATATTACCACTTTTAGGGGAATGTAGGTTAGAATGCAAATACAATAATAATAATTTTGAAATTACATTTTTTGTAGTCAATGACAGTACGGAACCGATATTAGGGTTAGCAACTTCATTAAATTAAAAATTAATTAATCGAAACGAAATAGAAGCTCATACAATCAAGAGTGTCGATCACATTAATGACGCATTCAATTTAAATTATGAGCACATAAAACTAATGTTTGGCGAGGTGTTTTCAGGTATAGGTTGTATTTACTCGCCTTATAGTATGCAAATTCTCCCTAATTCAATTCCTTGTAAAACACCAATAAGAAAAGTTCCATTTGCCCTGATGAATAAGCTAAAAATATTTTAGCAGAATTAGAAAGACTGAATATTATCGAAAAAGTATACGGGGCTAGTGATTGGGTTCACCCATTAGTATTAGTAGCAAAAGAAAATAGTTCATTAAGAATGTGTTTAGACTCTGCACAATTAAATAAAGTAATCAAACGCGAACATTGTAAATTAATAACGTTGTAGGAAATTACTTCGAAATTACATGAGGCACAAATTTTCTCTAAATTAGATGCAAACCAAGCCTTTTATCATATTAAATTAGATGAAAAACTTAGTAATCTTTGTACAGTAGGTACAGATAGTGCTACGAATATGAAGATTTCTATTGCCGATTAACGTAAGTAGAATTTGGAGGTGATTTATTTAAACTAAAATATAATAACAATAGGGCTTCTGAGGCTAGTGACAATAATTCATGAGTGAGAATAATTCGAGGGAGTATAATAATCTAAGTCTGAAGACAATAATACAAATGGGCGTATAATAAATTTAAGTTTGACCACAATAATTCGAAGCTGATGATAATTTCAAAATTCCAAAGGGTGCATAATTCAAAGGATAAAATTTCAAATGGGTATATAATAATTCTGAATTGGTGGAGAATAATTTCGAATACGATGTTAATGGTCCAAATGGATGGTATAATAATGCATGGAAAATTCTAATTGATGTTGGTTGATAATGGATGCGTCGATAATCTTGGTACAATTTTGAGTTGCGAGAAAGAAATAAAGAAACACGAAGTAAACAGACCAGGCTAGATCTTATTAGTTTTAAGACATTTTTTCTATTTGAATTTGAATATTGAATTTTCCTAATTAAGATAAACTAGTGTAACAGAGTCAGCAACGAACTTTGCATACGTTGAAAGTACGTAATATAATCAAGGGGTTTTGAACGTTCCAGGCTTCTTTGATAAAAAGAATAGTTTTTGGTGACTTTAGATTGATTGCAAAGCATATGGTTCTGAGATAAATAAGACTTATAGTATTGATTGATTGAAAAGTGTATTTGAATAATTTTCAAAACCTGTACATAATATTTGTTTTCATTATATGGAATTAATTAACTTCATTTTATAATTCAAACAAAGAGGTAATCATAAAGGGGTAAAAGGAAGAAGAATTGATCATCGTAACTTTGTGTAGAATAGCTAGAAAAGCTAGAAAAGCTAGTTATTAAAACCGTGGAGCATAAAATTTAATCTTTCCAAGTACTAAAACTATCGAGAAATTATAAAGACATGGGAAAGGCACGCAAAAGACTTCGGCGTATTAGAACTCAGAACACTTGCAAGAATAACGATGTATATGTTAGTCGATAAACTGCAAGCTATATGAATGCAAGTAAGAAAGCGAGTTTGTGGTATAAAGACAAGCGAGATGGAATGCATTAGCAGTTAAATGAGAGGGAAAATGTGAAACAAGCGCACAGGTTTTAGATAGAACGAACAGACTAAATTGGCGATTAAAGTTGAAATAAGATGCAAACATGAAAGAGGAAAGCATATCAGTTGGTGTGTAAAATTAATTAGTTGTTCTCGGACGTGTTGCGAGTCGTGTGGAAATTTCTTAAATTTTCAACTCGGACGAGTGCAAATTTCAGTAGAATCATTGTGCCGAGACATCGGAAAGGGAAAATAGAATGCGAATTTCTTAAAATCGGCCGTCGCGGGACAAATTCGACTTGCAAGCGAGCCATTATATAAACCCGGGCTAATAGGAGTTTCGCTCTCTTATATTTTTGACTTTATTCGATACTTTAAACAGTTTTGCTCTTTATTTTTTGATTATTCGATACTTTAAGTAGAATACGTGGTGATTACGTGTTACAATAAAAGTTATTAGTACACTTGAGAAGATAAATAAAGGTAACAAAGTCTAGTTATATTTGCGGGTATTAATGTACCAATTATCCAAATTGAATCTGACATAAGTCAAAAACTTGACAATTTCAGATATGATTGACAAAAATGCTAAACGTAATTGAAAGTTAGGTTTATATATGGTACTGTACACGATTTAGATTTGTAAATTTCCCAATTATAGCCATCGGCCTCAGTAGCGTAATTGGTTAACGCACAGTTCCGGCAAAACTGAGATGCAGGTTCAAATCCTGTCCAAGGCCTTATATTTTCCTTCTTTCAATTACTAGCTCGATTTGAAATGATCATTTGGGCTTTACTTAAAAAGTCTAAGTTATTATTTCATCTTATTAATTTCAATACGTAAGTATTTATCAACTTACCTTGTGTAAAAAAACTACTTATAATATTTATATATATATATATATATATGTGTGTATTTCTCGCTCAGTTGCCTTGCTGACCGCCACCTCTCTGTGCTCTAATAATTTTAAAATTCACACAATTAAATTTATGCCTCGGCTAGCCCAGTTACACCCTGCACAGAGTAAACGACGATATGATAACAAAAAATGTTTACACCTTTCGTTCTTTGACTGAATAAGATATACGAAATTCACCAAAATTTGTATAATGAACTGAGAATAATGTACAATTTACACCTCTACAACCTTCGTATTGTCATTTACTATTTAAAACCCTTGAAGTAAAGTAAAATAAATATTCAATTTGCTCTTTACAAAATTATAACCCCTTTTAATCAATTAAAGCCAGCAAAAATAGTTATGTATTATATTGAATGTTTCGTTGAACGTTCAATAAATCTTTCCCTTTTTTAACGTATTTTCTACGTGTAAAAAATCTTTTTGATGACCCTTTACACAAATGTTTAAGTTCATGTAAGTTTCAAATATTCAAAAATAAGATTTATGTTATTAGTTGACACATAGATGCTAATCTAGTACCTTTTCGATTGACTTCCTGGTTCAAATCAGTTGCTAGAATAGTGGATTCCAGGTTGTGAACCCGTAGCTCTGCGTGCACCCCAATACCTCGAACTGCCTCTCCACAGCGTGTTGCAAACCAGTGACTTCGTGTTGCTTTAAGCTTTAGTTGTACTCCTAACGTCTTGGTTTAGAATTTTCCCATTTATTGAATTAGAGTATTGTAGTTTGACGTCCGTACTTAGTTAGATTTCTTATTGAATTGCTTAGTTAGATTTCCTATTGGATTGCTTAGTGCCCTAATTAATAAATTGTAAAGATTTGTTTATTACTAAATTAAATTTAGACTAACGTTCTGTCAACGGCTGATTTCTTATAGACTCGTATGTTTGAACGCGCACTTAACTGTATTCTTCACTTGAAATTTTAATTACTGTGACTTTCACTTATAAATTTTTATTTAACTTCACAATTGAACTTTGCGTAATACTTTTATTTCCATTAGTACAGTTCGTGCTTCGGTTAATGAATCAATGAATGTTATCAGTTTAGGTGAATTATATCGACTAGCCCTTCCGTATGCTGTTATTGGTTGACCGCTCCGTGTTTTATTATTCTACCATGACCGAGGCGTTGTCATGTGCTATTATGCAGCCAGTTAGATTTTACGTGGAGTTGCTTACTATATGCATTGTTCAGACACTCCAAAAATCGCGTAGACCCAAAGCTTTGTATTATGTATTTCGTTCTCCAATGGTACTTTATACCTTTTAACATCACGTAATTGTAATTTTGTGCAGGGATTTATGAACTATTATATTTAATTTTGCACGTATGCCAAAACTTATGATTCCATATTTTGTTTATCTAATATGTTAGATTTTATTCGAATGTGGCAATTTCTACGTTTAAAACATCACGAAGACTAAATTTTATAATGGGATTCTTTAACAGATGCGTAAATTAGATGCGTTTATTGACTTCTTGCGTTATGAAATATGCTTGTTTTGAAAGGCCTGTTTATTATAATCTAGCATTGATTATTTTCTTGCGCTAATGCGTCGAGTTTGAAAAAGATTTGTTTTGTGTTTGTTTTACTTTGGATACGCCTAATTTGTATTTGTTAAAAGTTTATGAATGTATTAATATTTCTAAAATGAATTGGGTTGCACCCAAGGTTATCCATTTTACTAAACATGGTCAAATTATTAAAGAATGAGCTTCCTTTCATTGACTCTAGTTAGTTTTTGATTTTATACAGGGTGTCTGGTATTTGCTTTTTGCATAATGAATAAATTGTGCACTTTTTATGGCTTAAATGTTTAGTTTTCTTGATTTTTGTGTTGTTTACATGAAGTATACCTCCCTTGTGACCTTATATACCCTTAAATAACCCTATTATCATAGCTATATATATATATATATATATATATATATATATATATATATGTTTTAGTTAGTTATAATTACACAAGGTAAGTTGATAAATACTATCGTGTTATAGTGAATAAGATAAAATAATAACAGACTTTTATGCAAAGCCCAAATGATCATTTCAAATCGAGATAGTAATTGAACGATGGAAAACATAAGGTCTTGGACAGGACTTGAACCTGTATCTTGGTTTTGCTGGAACCATGCGTTTACCGATTACGCCACCGAGACCGATGACGGCAATTAGGAAAATTACAAATTTAAATCGTGTACACGACGATACATATTAAATTACAAGCAACACGCGCACGCTTTGGGGAACGCAGTCACATTCCGCTTCTCCATAATTTTGGTCTTGTTCTCACCGTATCCAAAAGTCCGAAACTGCATTAGGTATTGGAATAAATCATTACTTTCGCATTATGCATCTTATTCGCTTTTCAAAAAATATACTGCAAGTTATTGTTTCACGCTCTATAACTGACATCATGCCCAGAGGCGAGACAAATATAAACTAAGAGCGCCGGAAATACATGTAAAATAAATGGCGCATTATTTAAATTTAAGTGAAAAATACTAAAGTCTTAACATATTGCCTCGACCTAGCGAGGTACAACTTATACCAAAGAGTAACTATACATTTACTTATTCACTAATACATTGTCGAGTGATAATACACAAATCTTAGCCACAGCACGTTTTATTTTTTCCACTGGCACACTCCAATGTTACAACGTATACTATACCATCGACTCCAGCATGCAGCTCTAGGATTCTTCTAAGCCGCCATTTTAAATGTGGCAAATTTGCTTCATGAACCAAAACTAGGGCACTAATTTTTAGAATGTTTTATACATTCTGTTCTTTTCTGAAACTCTGGTACGTATTCATATTCCCAACGTCTCCAAAATTGCTGCAATAGTGACTGAAGTAACTGAAAACGTGACAAACGATTTTCTGGAATATGCAGAAGTGATGGATCTGGATGAAACTGCATTGATCGGCCAATAAGAAAATGACCAGGAGTGAGTGCATCCAACTCCATAGGATCAGACGACTAGGGGAAAATAGGACGTGAATTACCTGTACACTCTATCTGCGATAATACAGTATAAAACTACTCAAAGGTTAATAAGGCACTACCCAATATCTTCTGTAAGTAAATCTTTGTGGATTTAACACCTGCTTCCCAAATGCCTGCAAAATGTGGAGAATTTGATGGAATAAAATGCCATACAATTTCATCATTGGGTAGTGATTTTTGAATATTATTTTAAACTGACTTATTTTTTAAAAATTGGCCAAGTTTTTTTAACAAACATGATGGCATTCTCTGGGGTAAAAGATTCCGTAGTTAAAATAGTCCCCCATTTGGATCTCCGGGAGGGAACTACTTCGGAGGATGCGATCGGAAAGTTAAAAATAAGAGTCGAGAACGTTCTGCGAGTCGGAGCGTGGAATATTAGACGTATGAAGCAAGCAGGTAAGCTAGACAACCTAAAAATCGAAATGAATAGGTTATTACTAGACATAGTAGGGATCAGTGAAGTTCGGTGGCCAGAGGCGGGGGATTTTTGGAGTGGAGACTTCAGGGTAATTCATTCAGGAGCAGAGGAAAGAAATTTGGGTGTGGGGATAGTTATGCGGAAAAAGATAGGATACTGTGTAGAAAATTACTTACAAAAGAACGAAAGAGTACTCATGGTTAGATTAGAATCTAAACCGGTAAACACAGTAATAATACAAGTATACATGCCCACCTCTAGTTACAGTGACGAAGAGGTAGAAGCCATCTACAAAGATATCGAAGATATATTAAAATACGTAAAAGGACATGAAAATTAAATAATTATGGGGGATTTTAATGCCGTGGTAGGTGACGGTAGGGACGGAGCAATAGTAGGTTTATTTGGTTTAGGCACGAAAAACGACAGGGGAAATAAACTGGTAGAATTTTGCGACAAGAACAATTTAATCATCACAAACACATTATTTCAACATCATGCTAGAAGACGATATACGTGGAAGATGCCAGGAGATATAGGAAGATATCAAATAGATTACATTCTTCTTAGACAACGGTTTAGGAATCAAGTAAAAGACTGTAGAAGCTACCCAGAAGCAGATATAGACACTAACCACAACATCAGTAATTATGAAGGCCACACTTAAATTTAAAAATTTTAAAAAAAAGAAACGGAAAAAGGCACTTGGACTTAGAGAAACTAAAAGATAAAGATATTCAAGAAAGATTCGAAAAAAAGTCAAATGAATTGCTCAAAGATATCGGGAAAATATCTGATACTAAGAATGTAGAAACAAAATGGAATAACATTAAATCCAGCCTAGACATGGCGGCCAGAGATATTTTGGGGTATACACAAAAAGAAAATAAGAAACCATGGATAACAAAGGATATCCTGAATTTAATAGAAGAAAGACAAAAATACAAAAATAAATCAGAAGAAACAGGAAAACAGTGATACAAAGCCATAAAATGGGAAATTATTCGAAAATGCAGGAAAGCTAAAGAACAATGGATTGATGAAAAGTGCAAAGAGGTACAAACGAAGATGGAAATAGGAAAGACAGACGAAGCATACAAATTAATTAGAATGAATTTTAGGGATATAAAACCGTATAGCAAAAATATAAGGGACACACAAGGAAACGTCATCATAGAAAACGTAGAGAAAGTGGGTAGATAGCAAGAATATATAGGGAATTTATATGCAGGAGAGGAACTAACTGCATTAGAACAGGAATCAGACATTGAAAATGATGACTTGGAATATCCTATATTTCGAGATGAGTTTGACTTAGTATTAAAGGGTCTGAAAAATGGTAAGGCACTGGCTACGGATAACGCGCAAGCAGAATCTCTAAAAGTCGCTGGGCAAGCAGTGACAGAACGTTTCTTCCAACTTGTAAGCTATATGTATGAGACAAGCGAGATACCCAAAGATTTCAAACGTAACATCATAGTAACTATACCAAAAAGGAGAGGCGTGAATAGATGTGAAAATTTTCGAACAATAAGTTTGACAGCTTACATATCAAAAATATTAACTAGAATTGTACAAAGACGAATGGAAAAACGAGCTGAAGAAATACTAGGAAAAGATCGATTTAGGTTTAGGCAAAACAGGGGAACACGGGAGGCTATTTTAGCTCTGAGAGTGATAATGGAGAAAACAATAGAAAAAGGTGAAAGCGTGTATATATATTTTGTAGATCTGGAAAAAGCATTCGACAATGTAAAATGGAAAAAAATGTTTGAAATACTCAAAAAGATTGGAATGAGTTATAGGGATAGACGAATAGTACACAGCTTATACAAAGAGCAAACAGCAGTAATAGAGAGCAGGAACGTAGAGAAGTAAACATTAGGAAAAGGGTGAGACAGGGATGTGCCATATCCCCATTAATTTTTAACTTGTACATAGAAGAGGCAATGAATACTGTCAAATGCATGAAGACATTTGGAATTACTATGCAGGGACAAAAATTGATATGCTTAGATTTGCAGATGATATAGCGGTATTAGCGTTTAGCAAGGAAGAGTTAGAAGCTGCTCTTAATGAAATGGAAACTGTTCTAACAGAGAGATACTGTATGAAAATTAACAAAACTAAAACTAAAGTTCTAGTATGCAAAGGTGGGGAAAATAAATCAAAAACAAGAATACAAGTATGTAACTCGAACTTACAAGAGGTTAAGGATTTCTGCTACCTAGGAAGCCAAATAACGCAAGATGGGAAAAGCACAAAAGATATAAAACAAAGATTAGCAGAAAGTCGTGCTACATTTAACAAGAAAAAGCAACTGCTGTGCTCGAAGACCACAAACATAGAAACAAGGAAAAGATTGCTTAATGTGTGGAGCACAGCACTGTACGGCTGTGAAGCCTGGACAGTAGGAGAAGCGGACAAGAAAAAGGTAGAAGCCTTTGAAATGTGGTGCTACAGACGTATGATGAAGATGTCATGGACAGACAAAGTTAAGAACGAAGAGGTACTAAAAATGGTAGGGGAAGAAAGAAATATGTGGAAAACGGTAAAAAAGAGGAGAGATAGCATGATAGGCCACATACTACGGCATGAGGGAATAGTGCAGAATATATTAGAAGCAGAGATAGGAAAAAAGAGAAGTAGAGGAAGACCTAGGTTAGACTACTGCACACAGATAGTGAAAGATGTAGGCTGTAGGGGTTTCAGGGAGATGTGTAGGCTAGCCCAGAATAGAAATCAATGGAGGTACGGATCCAACCAATCGCAAGATGGATAAACTAATGACGACAAAATAACTGTTCTTAAACATGATGATTATTATAAGTAACTACAAGAATTGGTTGGGCAATATTCTCGAATAATGTTAAGTGTTTGAAAGGATCTACTGGAAAACCATTACTTCGACAAATGTCTAAGTGTTGGAGATCTTGGTAGCCACAGGTTACTTAACCCCCATCACTGAATCTCGGTGAAATAGGGCATAAAATTAGAAAACAATAGAAGGGGAACGAGCTGTATACACATGTTGTGTGAGAATTTCAGGGAACTATGTAGGCTAGCTCAGAATATAAATAAGTGCAGGTACGTGTCCAACCAGTTTTGAGACGGAAAACCTAATGACGAAAAAATAAGCGCAGATAAATGTGATGATTAGTATAAACAACTAGTTGTTGATTGCGAAATATCTGCAACTAATGTTGACTGTGCGAAAAGATATATTGGAAAATATATTAAATCGGTAAATGGTTAAGTGTTGGGGGAACTTGGCAGCCACAGGCTGCTTACCTCCCTTCACAACCACTGAAGGTCGGAGAAATAGGGTATATAATTGTAAAACAATAAAAGGTGAACGAACTGCATCTAACAAGAAAGAACAGCGCCTATGAGGAAAGACAACAAACATGGAACAAGAAGAAAATTGTTGAAAGCATATGTGTGGAGCACAGCACAGTATGGCTATGAAATATGGGCAGTCTGAAACGCAGACAGAAAAACGGTAGCAGCCTTTTGAAATGCTGTGCTTCAGATGTATGAGGACGATAGCATGCACAGACAAAGATAATACCAAATAGGTTATAGAAATAGTAGGGAAACAAGGATATCTGGGGAAAAAGATAAGAGAAATAGAAGGGCAGAATACGTTCTAAGGCATTTTTGAGGAATAGTATGGTATATATTACAAGCAGATTTAGGAAAAAAAAGAGGTAGATGTAGACCTAGATCAGGTAGTTATAGATGCAGACTGTGCAAATTTCAGGAAAATGTGTAGGTTAGTTCAGAATAGGAAACAATGATGGTATGCGTCTAACCAGTTCCAGGACTGAAGACCTAATGATGATGATGATGAAGTTCTTTTAAAATAAGCTGTGCACCAATAAAGTTTGTGCCATTATCAGAAAACATATTTAATAGTTTTCCACGCCTTGCAATAAAACGCCTTAGAGTGGCCAAAAAAGCTTCTGAGCTCAACTCTGTAACTAATTCTAAATGCAGTGCTTTAGTTGTAAAACGAACAAATAAAACAATATAAGCCGTTTGTTTTAAATCCTCTAGACTTTTTAGCCCTTAAAAGAAATGGACTTGCATAATCCACACCTGTATTTTCGAATGTAAATAAAGCTCTTACACAGTGTTGAGGTAAAGAACCCTGAAAGATTGCATATTAAACTTAAAAAAATTTTATTGACGTCAGTACTCGTTATGCCTATGAGATAGTTTTAAGCTCTGACAAAGAAATACAAACTGACCATTCTATTGAATCAAATTGACTGCATACACTAGATCCTTCAGCTGTGAATAAAATTACTCAAAGCGAGTCTAATGAACCTAGTTTGCAACTGGACAAATCTACCCTGTCATCTTTAAACATAGTAGAGCAAAAGGAATCTATTGATCCTAGTGCTTCGACAGCAATCATCCAAACTACATGTGTTATAAGTGTTCCTTCGAAAAGTGTTGAAAAACCAATTAAAAACCGGTCAGAAGTTTATCCAACTCCACAATACTTCAAATCTAACTCATTATCACGTGCGGAGGAGCTCATAGCTGCAAATAAAAAGAACATTCCATAACCTGCGTTCAATATAAGCTCAATAAATACTACTTACTAACGGAAATTGCTGTTTGCTGATAGCCATGTAAGATGATTCTTGGAAATCGTACCTGCATTACTAGGCTCCCAGCAGTACTCTATTTTTGTGGAGTGTGAGTCTAGAGCAACTTTGGATAAAGCTCTAACATATCAGTGCTCAGCAAAGTCAATTTCACTATCATACTGGACGGCACTGGCAATGCCATAAAAGGTTAAAAAATAGACCATTCAATCTTGACTTTATTAAAAAATATTAAAGATTGTAAAAACCTTCACGTGATATCAGCACCCTTTTGGAAGGGTTGTAGTGTCTTCAATAAACTTATTCATGCTATTAACCTTGAAATATATGATTTTTTTACTGCAAAAAATTCTATGTTTAATTACTTTGATATAAATAGCATTTTAGCTACTAATCATTTTACACAACATGGATTGCACATGAAATATAGCGGCAAAAGACAACTCCTCCTCCATCACATTGTGCAACGTACAAACAAGTTTTGATCGAGCCTCCCAAATCATCAAGCCAATCGCAATCTGGTGTACATTACGACACGGACAGATAATGTTAACGAAAATTCAACCGAACCTGCACCTGGTCTTCCCATCTATGACGCAAATGTTCCACCCATCCCTCATTAGACATGGATAACCCTCCTCTGTCTAGTACTTTTCAGACAACTAAGAAACTGCTCGTATAAGTAAGTCATCGCCAGAAATACCATTTTCGTTACTCACACTTAATATTCGCAGTTTGCTAAACAAAGTTGATAATCTTCTAATCCTGTTAAAATCCTTAAATTTTTCCTTTCTCTTGTGCATTACGGAACTTTGGTTAAATTCTAAAGAATATACACACATTGATAATTACAATCTCATAAGCATTTACTGTCAAAACACTTTACTTCATGAGGGCACAACAATATATGGTTAAGAGAATTTTAGTTGCAAAATCAAATCTACTTTTGAGCAATTAAGCTGCGATTCCAGTTTCGATCTTTCTCATAGCATCATCATTAAGTCTTCAGTCCTGGAACTGGTTAGACGTGTACCCCCATTGTTTCCTATTCTAAACTAACCTACACGTTTCCCTGAGATTTGCAGTCTGCATCTATCACTACCTACATGCGAAAGTCTGATCTCGGTCTACCTTGTGCTAGGCACGCCCGGTATACATAATTTGGTTTGTTAAATTATAATCTTCCCTCTTCGTAAATTCTGCCCTTGCATCAAAAACAATGTTGTGTTCTAGTAAGTAAGTTATATCTAAGTCTGATACGTGTGTTTAGCGCATCGTGGGGTGCAAACGAGGGTAACTTGCATAATCTTGCGGGTTACGGACAGATACGTAATCAGTTAGTTGTGCCTGAACGGTCGGCTGAGTGAGATGTCGGGCGAAATATTCATTAAGAAACGTCGTTGTTAAGTGATTATTAATGTTTATATTCGCGTTAAGAATTTAATGTGGTTCTGTTGTAAAAGTGATGCTTTATAAATTAAAGCTTACAGAATAATTGAAAAAGTGAGAAGGTACTAAGTTGGAATTCAGAACAGAAAATAATCTGTAGGTATCGTATAATTTACAGTATTAAGCATGCTCCAACTTTTTGTTATGAAGAAATATTAGGATTCACGGTTTGTAGATAGTGGTGATCTGGTTACAAATATTATCCAGCACTGCTTTCAACCATTGTGTGTGTTTTGTGAAAAGGTAATCGCTTGCCTTGTATGACGGGTATTCGCTTGTATACGATTAACCTCGTACAGAAAGGGGCCCCTATCTAACATTATTTTATCTACGTTTGGTGTTATATTTTATTTTGCCAACGTTACCAAACCGAGAAACTTGGGGAAAAAATTATATTAATAAACTTCAGAGGCGCGTGAAAGTGAAATAGTATTGGTGCAAAAAATTCGAGTTAATAATATTAGCATAATTTAGGATAAGTGGTTTCTAGCATTATTATCAATACTTTAGTTTATTCTACCTACGTCCGGTAGTTCTTTGAGCCTGAATAGTTAAGAATATTTTAGCTAGAATAGGAAGGTTGCAGTAAGGTTGTTTTGTACCCTTTTAGGTTTTTGTTTTTAGTAGTGAGTATAAGCGTTAACTAGGATGTTCATTTTTCTTTATTATTGTGAAGAATAAAACCACGTAACTAGAATCCAGTTATTTTTCATTTCATGTTTTTAAGAAAATCATGAAAAGACCCCGTAATTAAGAGTCCATACGCCTGAGTCTAGTTTAACCTCTACCTCTTTTTTCCTATTTCTGCTTGTAATATATCCCATACTCTTCCCCAAAAATGCCTTAGAATGTATCCTGCCCTTCTATTTCTCTTTTTTTTGTTTTCCACGAATATCTTTCTTCTTTTACTATTTCTATAACCTATTTGTTATTAACTTTGTCTGTCTATGCTATCATCCTCATACATCTGAAGCACAACATTTCATAAGGCTTCTATCTCTTTCTGTCTGCTTTCCTACTGCCCCTATTTCATAGATGTACTGTACTGTCTCCACATATGTACTTTGAACAATTTCATTCTTGTTTCTATGTTTGTTGTCTTTGAATATGGCAGCTGTTCTTTCTTCTCAGATGCAGTTCGGTCACCTTCTATTGTTTTACAATTATATACCCTATTTCCTCGATATTCAGTGGTATGTGAAGGGGGATAAGCAGCCTGCGGCTGCTAAATTCGCCCAGCACTTGAACATTTCTCGAATTAATATTTTCCAATATATCCTTCCGCACAATCAACATTAGTTGAAAATATTTCACAATCAATACCTGTAGTTGTTTATAATAATCATCATATATAAGTGCACTTATTTTTTCATCATTAGGTTTCCGTCTTGAAACTGGTTGGACGCGTACCTCAACTTATTTACGTTCTGAGCTAGCCTACACAGTTTTCTGAAATACCCACAACAACCTATATATAAATTGATTCCCCTTCTATTGTTTTATAATTATATGCCCTATTTCACCGAGTTTCAGTGGTATGGGGGGCTCCGTGACATAGTTGGTATGTGTGTGACTACTACGCCCAAGGTCTCGGGTTCGAATCCCGACACGGTTCGCTTGAAAAATGTTAGGCGAGCATTTTTCACAAAAATACACTGTCGTTTGGATGAGAGGTAAAATGGAGGTCCCGTGTGTGAGTGTTGTCATGCACGTTAGAGATCCCTACCTCGATTGGAACAGCAAGCGTTCAACAAAATTCCAAATTTTCCAGGTAAAAAAAATCACTTCCTAGCCAATGTAGTACCTTCGGGTGGAGCATTGGAAAATCACATGTAAGGTACCTGAAGGGGTTTAAGCGGCCCGTGGCTACCAAGGATCCCCCAACACTTAGACATTTGCCATATTAATAATTATCCAGTAAATTCTTTGTCACAATTAACATTAATTGAGAATATTGCAAGACTAATACCTGTAGTTGTTTATAATAATCTTCATGTTTAAGTACAGTTCTTTTCGTCATTAATTTTTCCATCTTGGGTCTGGTTGGATGCATACTTCCATTGATTTCTATCCTGAGCTAGCCTACACATTTCCCTGAAATTCCCACATCCTATATCTTTCACTATCTGTGTGCAATAGTCTAACCCTAGATGTACCTCTACTTCTCTTTTTTCCTATCTCTGCTTCTAATATATTTCGCACTATTCCCTCGCATCTTAGTATGTGGTCTATCATCCTATCTCCCCTATTTTTCACTGTTTTACACATATTTCTTTATTCCCCTACCATTTCTAGTACCTCTTTGTTCTAAACTTTGTCTGTCCATGATATCTTCATCATACGTCTGTAGCAGCACATTTCAAAGGCTTCTACCTTTTTCTTGTCCACCTCTCCTAATGTCTAGGTTTCACAGCCACACAGTGCTGTGCTCCACACATATGTTTTAAGCAATCTTTTCCTTGTTTCTATGTTTCTTGTCTTTGAACACAGTAGTTGTTTTCTCTTGTGCTAATCTTTGTTTTATATCTTTTGTGCTTTTCCCATCTTGCGTTATTTGGCTTCCTAGGTAGCAAAAATCCTCAACCTCTTGTAAGTTCTCGTTAAATATTTGTATTATTGTTTTTGGTTTATTTTCCCCTCTTTTACATACTTGTACTTTAATTTTATTATTGTTAATTTTCATACCGTATTCTCTGTTCGAACTGTTTACGATTCATTAAGAGCAGCTTCTGACTCTTCTTTGCTAGATGCTAGTACCGCTATATCATCTGCAAATCTAAGCATATCAATCTTTTGCCCCTGCATAGTAATCCACATGTCTTCCTGCATTTGACAGTATTCATTGCACTGTCAATGTACAAGTTAAAAATTAATGGGGATAAGGCACATCTCTGTCTCACCCCTTTCCTAATATTTACTTCTCTACTTTCCTGCTCTAATTCTATTACTGCTGTTTGCACTTTGTATAAGCTATGTAATATCTGTTTATCCCTAAAACTTATTCCGATCTTTTTGAGTATTTCAAACATTTTTTCCATTTTACATTGTCGAATGCTTTTTCCAGATCTACAAACCCTCCCCCTTTTCGCACTCCCCTTTTCAACTGTTTTCTCCATTATCACCCTCAGAGCTAAAATAGCCTACCGTGTTCCCCTGCTTTGCCTAAATCCAAATTAATCCTCTCCTAGTATTCCTCCAGCTCGTTTTTCCATTCGTCTTTGTACAATTCTAGTTAATATTTTTGACATGTGTGCTGTCAAACTTATTGTTTGAAAATTTTCATATCTATTCGCGCCTCTTTTTTGTGGTATAGTTACTATAATGTTACCTTTGGGTATCTCGCGCATATATCTTACAAGTTGGAAAAACGTTATGTTACTGTTTGTCCAACGGTTTTTAGAGTTTCTGTTTGAACCTTATCTGTATTCGGCACCTTACCATTTCAGACGCTTTAATGCTAATTCAAACTCATCTCTAAGTATAGGATATCTCAAGTCATCATTTTCAATATCTAATTCCTGTTCTAATGCTGTTAGTTCCTCTTCTCCATATAAATTACCTATATATATATATATATATATATATATATATATATATATATATTTTCCCGGTCGCGACGGAGTTACTCGTGTTGTTTCAGTAAAAACGTCTCGTGGTACCTTCGTTCGTCCCGTGAATAAAATTCTTCCCCTTCCTTTAGAAAAGTAATACTTAAATTTTCGTTAGGATATTTTTAATTTTTTTTACGATTTTAGTCACACTTTTAGTTGTTTTCTTTCTCTTTGTTTTCTTCTCCCCCACCCGAGTATCGGCGGGTTAACCGTACTCTGCGGTTAGGAGGAAATGCCTAGCTCTAATTATATTTCGTTTTTTTTGTAAAATTTTTTCTTAATTTTAGGTGGGCGGTATGTACGCGCCACATCTGTCCCCGTTCGGGGCATTCCCTCTCTCAGCGCGAGCGGGTCCGAATGGTTAGCGCTTGTTAATGAGTCGGTCGTCAAGTCTCGTGATAGCCACAACTAATAAAAATAAATCCGCTCTTTTCTTCTAATCCGGCATTGGACTCTTCCTTTCCTGTCTCGCTCCTTTCCTTCAACCCTTGGCCAAAAGCGTTAGTTACAGTGTTTAGTGCCTCTCAAGTGCTCAAGGAACTTTCAGTAAGTGTTTTTATGCCTTTGTATGATTATACTCCTATAAACTGTTCTCACCCTCACCCCTTAATAATTACAGTCCACGCTCTATCTCGGAACCCCTTGTTTACGGCCTTTTGCACTCAAGGTGGTTCTATTTGTATCCCGTTACGGAAAACGGGTATTCGATAACAAAACATTTGCTCCATCGACCGGATCTAGAACTACGTTCATATCGTTCTCTCTTTCTCGCCTCATCGATTCAAAGACATACAAACGTAGGTCTTTATTAATTTACAAATTCGTAAATCATTTAGTACTTGATAATAGAAACGATTTGAAAGTGTTATCTGTACGTTTCAATTTGTTGTTAAATCGCACGTGCATTCTTTCGAGTTCAAGTTCATTGCAATTAGATTATTGTTACCATATTCCAATATCAAGATCATTGCACTCCATTCAGAATTTGTTTGTTTACAAACAAGCCGTCCTTTAATACGTACGTTAGTTTACTTAACTATTGTTAATTTATTCATAAAGTTCCTAATTATGGCGGAAGGTAATATTTTAAAGAAAAAACTTGAAGATTATTTCGCGCGCTTAACCGAAATTGCCGATTATGTTCGTACTGCAACCCGTTTAGCTGCCGTAGAAGCGAGATATCTACGTATGCAAAGTATTGAACAACAACTAGATGTTGTCTACGATAAAATTTTAACCTATAATTCGGTTGTTGACGAAAAGGAGGAGATTAAAACTCAAAGTTCTTCGTTTGACAATCTGTTAGACGTCATTCGTACGCGGTATTTAGATATCAAACAAAATGCATCAAAATCGGTTGATGATACTTCAACTAATCCCTCTCAAACTTCTGTAAGTTATTTAAAACCTCTAAGTATAACCCCCTTTGATGGATGTGTAGAAAACTGGCAAAATTTCATTTCGCTTTACAAGAGTCTGGTTCATGAAAACGACCAAATTCCGCTAATTCGTAAGTATCACTATTTGCGTAGCTATCTTAAGGGTGAAGCTCTCGCCCTAATTTCGGATCTAGCCCTTGAGGCTGATTTGTACCAACAAGCTTTTGATAAGCTAGAAGAACGCTACAGCTCACCCCGTAGAATTACTAGCTATTATTTAAATAAAATATTACAATTTAAATCATCTGGATCTCTCTCAAACTTCATCAATATTCATTTTAACGCTGTTAACACATTGAAAGCGGCGTATAAAGTCGAAGATATGGCCGACTTTATACTATTTTCGTTGTGTTACCGTAATCTTGAGTTCAAAACGCAAAATGCTTTTGATCTAAAAGTAGGTTCCGAAGTTCCTACTTGTTCCCAGCTCTTCGATTTTTTATCGTTGCAAAGCAAAACCTCTGAGCTTTATGACGATATGAAAAAAGATAAGGTTATTAAACCTAATGCGCATCCTCGTTTCAAGTCCAACTTCAATCAGTCCCTCTTAATGAAAAGTTCGCAAAATGCCGCTACGGCTAAAGCTGCCCGAGTTTCATGCCCGTGCTGTGGTGAAGCTCATAAAATTTATGGTTGTTCAACATTTCAAGCACTTAATATTGCCGATCGTTATTCCACTATTAAAACTTTAAATTTGTGCTTTAAATGCTTGGGTAATCATACTCGAGGTTGCAATTCTGAAGGTAAATGTAAAGTTTGCCATTCCTCATATCACCATACTTTGTTGCATAAACCCCTACCCAACGAGGTGGTGCATAATTCGGAAAAATCCTCTACTGCAATAGCACCCGAAATAGTTTCGGCTTGTAATGTTTCGAATTCTCATGAAAGTTATACTGTGCTGTTGGCAACAGTGCAGGCTCTTATTTTAGATATAAACCAGGATTTACAACCCGTAAGGTGCGCTTTTGATTCTGGATCTCAAATAAACGCAATTACTAGTACATGTGTTCAACGTTTGGGTCTTCAGCGTACTAGGGATTCCCGCCAAGTTAGTGGAATTTCCGACGCTTTAATAAAATCCAAGGGGACTGTTTGTTGCACAGTCTATTCTAAATATTCTCAAAATAGAATTCAATTCAAGGCTTCAATATTTCCTAAAATAACAGGAAATATACCGGGTAGTTCATTGCCCATGTCTGTTTATAATAAATTTAAAAATATGCAAATGGCTGATAAAAGTTTCCATCAGTCCTTGCCCGTAGAAATTCTTCTAGGTGCCGAGATATGTGCCGAAATACTGTTTTCCGAACATTCCGCTATTATTCCTGGCCGCCCTTTGGCGATTCAAACCATGTTTGGTTACGTGCTGCTCGGTCAAGTTCCGTGTATTAACCCTACGGTTAACGCTACTTCACTTTTCATTCAATCTGATGCTATAGATAAAGAAATAAGAAATTTCTGGGAATTGGAAGAAATTAAAATTCCCACGGAAACCTCCCCAGAAGATGTGTTTTGTGAGACGCATTTTCTCGCAACCCACTCGCGTGACGATTCTGGTCGTTACACGGTTGCTCTTCCTTTCAATCATAGTATTGAACCGCTTGGTAAAAATCGTCGGGCCGCTTATAATTGCTATTTAAATTTAGAAAGGCGTCTTTTACTCTCTCCTGAAAAGCTAAATGCTTAATGGCTTTTTGCAGGAATATTTTGATCTTGGTCACATGTCCGTTGCCGAAACCCCATCCGATTATGTACTATCGCATCATGCAGTTTCTAAAATAACAAGTAGCACTACGAAGCTACGCGTTGTTTTCAATGGTTCTGCTACTGATTCATTAGGAATTTCTCTTAATGACAGGTTATATTCTGGCCCTAAACTACAAGGAAATCTACCCGAAATAATATCCGCATTTCGTTGTCACAAAATTGCTGTTTGTGCGGACATCCAAAGGATGTACCGTCAGATTCTGGTTTGTTCCTCGGATCGTCAATTCCAGCACATTTTTTGGCGATCTACTTCTCAAGAAAATATTTGTGAATATGAACTCAAAACTCTCACGTATGGGTTAGCGCCCTCCGCATTTCTGGCTCAAAGAGTACTTCAACAATTAGTAATTGACGAGGGTAAATCTTACCCTATGGCCTCCGAAGCTATTATGCATCACACATACATGGATGATGTAATTTTGGTGCCTGTAGTGTCACAGAAGCGAGACAGCTACAGCGCGAGCTTATTAAGCTTCTCTCTCGGACAATTTCATTTGCGTAAATGGTCAAGCAATGCCGTGGAATTGTTACAAGATTTTGAAAATCGGAATTAGAAACTCTTATTACTTTCTCTGATCAAGTGAGCGGTATAAAATATTAGGTTTAGTTTGGAATCCTTTATTAGACGTATTCACTTATAACGTAATTCCTTTGCAGGCCCGTTTAATAAACGCGCCGTACTTTCTTATATGGCTCGTATATTCGACCCGTTAGGTTGGTTAACCCGGTAATTTTATAGTCAAACACCTGTTACAACGGCTTTGGTTACAACAATTAGGTTGGGATGATGTCCCCGACCATAATTGGTGTTCTGAATGGCAAGATTTTTGTAACCAAGTTACAATATTATCGCAGCTAAAAATTCCTCGTCTTTTGTCTCAATTCCGGAACCTATAGATTGTTAGGATTCTGTGATGCAAGCGAAAGGGGTTACGGCGCTTGCGTCTATTTACATATAATTTGTGGTGATTCAGTGAATTGCAACCTAATTCAAGCTAAGAGCAAGGTTGCTCCTCTAAAATATTTAAGTATCCCCCGCTTAGAACTTTCAGGTGCCCTTTTATTAGCGAAATTAATTCATTCAATTACTTTAAATAAATTTTCTTACCCAATTTTGGAAACGAAACTATTTTCTGATTCTCAAGTAGTACTAACCTGGCTACAGACTCCATCATATTTGCTCAAGCCATTTGTAGGAAATCGAGTTAGCCAAATTCTGGAATATACTACTATTTCTCAGTGGCGTCATATTTGCGGGAAAATAATCCCGCAGACGTGGCTTCAAGAGGTTGTTCTCCACTTCAACTATTGCACAACGAATTGTGGTGGCATGGTTCGTGCAATTTCAATTACGATTTTATCAACCTCAACAGCTCTTTCCTCCTATAGGGAAGTTCCCGAATTGAAACAAATTCCTGTCTCGCTTATCGCTACACAACAAAATGAATTTTGTGATTTTATGGAGCGATTCTCTTGTTTATCTCATTTGCAATACAGCATGGCATATGTGAATCGGTTTATTCACAATTGTCGCCACCCCCAAGAAAAAATGTTAGGCCCCATTTCCTGCGACGAATTCCGAAATGGTCTGATGACTTGTGTAAGGTTGACTCAACGTCAGTTTTTACTTCGAATTATTATTATATGAAAAAATAAGAATCTTCCTTTCTCGTTTAGAAAGTTATCGCCCTTTATTGATTCCCAAGGCTTGTTTAGGGTGGGCGGTCGCTTGAAACATTCTCAGTTGCCCTATACTAGCAAGCATCCTCTATTATTGCCTAAACGGGCGAACTTATCTAAATTAATTTGCAAACATAATCACCTTTTATCGTTACATTCAGGCCCCTCTATGACACATTCTCTTATTCTCCGAACTTATTGGATTTTTGGTCTGCGCTCTTTAGTTCGGCAAACTATTTACCATTGTTTGTCCTGTTTTCGATTAAACGCTAAGCCCCCTCAGCCAATAATGTCCGATCTGCCTCCATCTCGTGTACAATTAACTCGCGCATTTGCTCACGTCGGAATTGATTTTGCTGGCCCCTTTTTAACGAAAGATTCGTTAAATCGAAATTCTTCTAATCGAAAATCTTATCTATGTGCCTTTGTTTGCATGTGCACCAGAGCTGTGCATTTAGAGCTGGTTTCTGAACTTTCTACAAACGCCTTTATGGCATCCTTTAATCGTTTTGTTTCTCGTCGCGGCGCTCCTGATTCCATTTATTCAGACTGTGGCAAAATTTTATTGGCTCCGCTCGCATGCTGAAGGAAGCCAGTGAATTTTGCGTCAAAATCATGAGGAAATATTTTCTGCAATGGCTGTTCTTCAAGTTATGGCAATTTAACCCCCATATGCACCTAATTTTGGTGGCATTTGGGAAGCTTGCGTAAAATCCGCAAAAGCCTTATTACTGCGAACTATCGGTCAACAGGTCCTCACATTTGAGGAGCTCACAACTATATTTGCTCGTATCGAAGCCGTGTTGAATAGCCGACCTCTAGCTTTCTACTCCTCGGACGCTACTGATAGCCCTGATTACCTAACCCCTGGTCATTTTCTGATTGGGGTCCAATTCTGAGTTTGCCAGAAATCACGCTTCCCGAGAGTATCAAATTACATTCACGTTGGCAACGCTTATGTCAAATCACTCAATCTTTCTGGCGCCGGTGGTCGAACAAATATTTACTCACACTCACGCAGCGGACAAAGTGGAACCGTCCCTTGGATAACGACTTGAAGGTGGGTCATATGGTTTTCTCCTAGGAATAAATACCTCGCCTTTGTCATGGCCGCTAGGCCGTATCGAAAGCTTTTTCCCGGTCGCGACGGAGTTACTCGTGTTGTTTCAGTAAAAACGTCTCGTGGTACCTTCGTTCGTCCCGTGAATAAAATTCTTCCCCTTCCTTTAGAAAAGTAATACTTAAATTTTCGTTAGGATATTTTTAATTTTTTTTACGATTTTAGTCACACTTTTAGTTGTTTTCTTTCTCTTTGTTTTCTTCTCCCCCACCCGAGTATCGGCGGGTTAACCGTACTCTGCGGTTAGGAGGAAATGCCTAGCTCTAATTATATTTCGTTTTTTTTGTAAAAATTTTTCTTAATTTTAGGTGGGCGGTATGTACGCGCCACATCTGTCCCCGTTCGGGGCATTCCCTCTCTCAGCGCGAGCGGGTCCGAATGGTTAGCGCTTGTTAATGAGTCGGTCGTCAAGTCTCATGATAGCCACAACTAATAAAAATAAATCCGCTCTTTTCTTCTAATCCGGCATTGGACTCTTCCTTTCCTGTCTCGCTCCTTTCCTTCAACCCTTGGCCAAAAGCGTTAGTTACAGTGTTTAGTGCCTCTCAAGTGCTCAAGGAACTTTTAGTAAGTGTTTTTATGCCTTTGTATGATTATACTCCTATAAACTGTTCTCACCCTCACCCCTTAATAATTACAGTCCACGCTCTATCTTGGAACCCCTTGTTTACGGCCTTTTGCACTCAAGGTGGTTCTATTTGTATCCCGTTACGGAAAACGGGTATTCGATAACAAAACATATATATATATATATATATATATATATATATATATATATATATATATATATTCTAATCATCTTATCACTTTCTCTACATTTTCTATAATGACGTTTCCTCCTGCGACCCTTATATTTTGCTATATGGTTTTATATCCTTAAAATTCATTCTAATTAATTTGTATGCATCGCCTGTCTTTCCTATTTCCATCTTAGTTTATATATCTTTGCACTTTTCATCAATCCATTGTTTTTTAGCTTTCCTGCATTTGCAAATAATTTCCCATTTTTTGGCTTTGTATCTGTTTTCCTGTTTCATTTGATCTATTTTTGTATTTTCGTCTTTCTTCTATTAAACTCAGGTTATCCATTGTTTCTTATTTTCTTTTTGTGTATATCCCAGAATATCTCTGGCCGCCATGTCTAAGCTAGATTTAATGTTATTCCATTCTGTTTCTACTTCCTTAGTATCAGAATTTTTTCCGATATCTTTCAGCAATTCATTTGACTTTCTTTCAAATCTTTCGAGGATATCTTTATCTTGTAGCTTCTTAAAGTCAAAGTGCCTTTTTCCGTTTCTTTTTTTCAAATTTAAGGGTGGCTTTCATAATTACGATGTTGTGGTCAGTGTCTATATCTGCTTCTGGGTAGCTTCTACATTCTTTTACTTGATTCCTAAACCGATGTCTAACAATAATGTAATCTAATTGATATCTTGCTATATTTCCTGGTATCTTCCAAGTGTATCGCCTTCTAGCATGAAATAATGTGTTTATGATGGTTAAATTGTTCTTGTCGCAAAATTCTACCAGCCTATTTCCCCTGTCATTTCTAGTGCCTAAACCAAATAAACCTACTACCATTCCTTCCCTACCCTCACCTACCACTGCATTAAAATTCCCTGTAATTATTAAATTTTCATTTCTTTTTACGTATCTTAGTGTCTTCGATATTTTTGTAGATTACCTGTACCTCTTCCTCACTGTAGCTAGAGGTGGGCATGTATACTTGTATTATTACTGTATTTACCGGTTGACATTCTAATCTAACCACGAGTACTCTATCGTTCTTTTGTAATTTCTATACAGTGCCCTATCTATCTTCGCATAACTATCCCCACACCTGAATTTCCTTCCTCTTATCCTGCATGAATTACCCTGAAGTCTCACTTCAAAAATCCCCTGCCTGTGGCCAGCGAACTTCCTTGATCCATACTATGTCTAGTGCTACCCTATCCATTTCAATTCTCAGGTTCTCCAGCTTATCTACTTGCTTCATACTTCCGACATCTACGTTCCGACTTGCAGAATATTCACGACTCTTTTTATATATTTTCGGATCACATCCCCGAAGTAATCCCCTCCCAGATATCTGAATAAGGGACTATTTTAACTGGAGAATTTTTTACCCCAGAGGATGCCATCATCTTTAATATAATAGAAACCACGAATTAAGATATCTGCGTCATGACGTCACCATATGTATTAAGTTGAAAATTTCAAGTCA
Source organism: Platerodrilus igneus (assembly GCA_036346225.1). Classification (NCBI taxonomy): domain Eukaryota; kingdom Metazoa; phylum Arthropoda; class Insecta; order Coleoptera; family Lycidae; genus Platerodrilus; species Platerodrilus igneus. The sequence goes on along the minus strand of JARFIW010000929.1, from coordinate 2,466,833 downwards.
ATGTAGCATCTAGTTCATAAATACCAAATTAATATCAGTTGTGAAAAATATTTTATTTTCACACAAGTAGTTGCTTTTACTACTTTAAAATTGTCGTCTTAATACTTTAAGGGTTTAATAAATTCAATTAATATAAATGCAAGTACATTAAAATAAAATATATCAAATAAATTAATTTGACAGATTGGATTACCGCCCTAGTAAAAGCATGTCCATTTTTATGTTAGGATACAAACATACGTCCACATAACTCTCTCTGTCGTTATCTTAAATAAACCTGCTCACGTATGTCATTACTTAAAAGCACATAGAAATCATATTGCTATCTTTCTCGTATCCATTGATAAAGCTTTAAAAGAATCCTAAAGGTATGTTGTGAATTGCGCTAGGCGCCTGTGACGTAGATATCTTCTTTCGTGGTTTCTAGTATAACAATATCTGTACACAGTGTACTTGGGAGGTAATGTGGTGGTTTCCCGTTGCCTTTCACATAACAGTAGTGTGTCTTAGAATGTCATACCAAGCCCTATGGTCTCTGCCACTCTAAGTACCGAAAAAGCTGCTGCCCGCTTTCGGGGACCTATCTTAGTTTGGTTCTTCACTAAAGACCCCACTAATTTGATTAAACCTATAGTTCAGCTCTTTAGATCACTGAAACATGCAAGCCATTCTACCCATTCTAGTATTTTAGAATTTCTTCAAGGTGCAGGTCCGTTCAGAATGGCTTTCTCATGTATATTCTAAATTTAATAATTTGCATATCTTTTGTATTTATCGTTCACCTATGGGAAACATTGATTATTTCTTAAATGCCCTGGACACAATCCTTCATGCAACTTCTGTACATAGCAAAGTAATCTTGAGATGTGACTTTAACTTAAATTATAATAATCCCTTAGATAAAAATGCAATCGAGCTAAAGCGGTTAGTTGCGTTTCACAATCTGACAATGGAAGTTCACAACGATACACTTTCATCCTCAAAAACTAGCTTTCGTATTGATTACAATATCACAAATAAACGTCTCTCATATGTATTATGCATGGATTTAATAAGTAACGACTTGTCAGATCACGAATTTTTACACTTCACTTGCTCTTCACTTTATACAGACAATGTGAAAAGATCAAAACGATGTGTTTTCAATCAGAGAAATACAGATATAGTCCATTTGTTTTAACTTTAGGATGACGTCACAACTGGATAAAATGTTACGTTGTCACAATTGACGTCATCCTAAAGCTATGGCAAATAGACTTTATCTTCACAATGGTATGTTTCCAAATCGACACTTCTAAGTCATTAGCGAGTTTAAAACACAATTTACTTTCTCTAGTTACAAATCTGTTAGTCATTGCAGTAAATCCTGGCTAAACATTAGCATAAAGGTTCCTGCAAAAAATATAAAGTTCTTGCACACCTTATACAGGGTTTCCACAAAAGAACTCCGGAGTTTTGAGATTAAATATTTTTATTAAATAAAAAATTTTAGTGTAATGTTTATATATGAAGTTAAAGGTAATATATTCAAGATTTTATTACAATTAGTAAATTTCAATAAGTGACACAAATTTTAAATAAATTCCAATAAGAGCGTTGACCATAGAATAGCAAAGAATAGTTTTATTCAGTGTCTATTGCAATAATTGGCAGTGTCACGGAGCGTTAACCTTGCAATACCGCAGCAGACATTAACTCGGTGTGCATGTCGCTACAGTTATCGTTTAGTTCTCAGTAAGAGCAGTGCAATGACGACGCCACAACACAAACTCAATGTGTCATTTGATTCGTAGAAACCCGTTTGGTTGTCACGGTACAGAGGAACTTTTGACGCAATTATAGTGGTAATGCGCCTACAGATAAAACCATTCGGCAATGACTAAGTGCGTTCAAAGAAACTGGAAGTGCAGTAAATAAAAGTCACCTGCTAGGTCATGTGTGCCAGAAGAAAGTGTTGATAGAATCCGAACGTCATGCCTACAAAAGCCCTAAAAATCCCTGACACGATGCAGTCTCGAGTTGGGATATCTGTTCATTAGGTAGTTCACAAAAGGCTTTGTTAACTGCTTACAAGTTACAACTTTTGCATGAAATTAAACCAACCGAATAAGGACAAGATATTACGGTTATCTATTAATATGCTAGACAAAATATTAAATGCCGAAAAATGCCACTGAAATTAAATGGTTGATTAGAATGATATCTTATTATCATATCTCTTACCGAACTTTTATCTATGCTCCTATTACTGCTTTAATTAAAAATAAAAAGGGAAATCTATTGATTGGACTTCCAAAGCATAAAAAACTCTTGATCAAATAAAAATTTTGGATACCTCTGCTTCCATACTAATTTCAGCAAATTTCGAGTAGCATTCAAACTGATTCTAATTCAAGAAAAAGATGGTATAGAACACCCTATTGCTTGTGCAAGTGGTACCTTAACTACTGCCAAACAAAACTATTCCTCTACAGAATAGGAACATATCAAAGTAGTCTTTGGAATTGAAAATTTAGGGGTTATGTTGAAAGTTCCTGTCATTACTGATTATGCTACCCTTACCTGGATAAACAATTTGAAACCACGTGCTGGACGTTTAGCCAGCTGGAGTTTACGTATCTCTCAATTTAGCTTCACCCCCCACATACCTGGAAAATTAAATATTATACCTAACGGTCTCTCTTGTGATGTATCTGTCTTAAATCTTCCTACTTTAACTTCCGACACCTGGTACTCTAATATGGCAAAAAAAGTTACTCAACATTCCGAAAACTACCCATCGTTTCATGTTATAGAAGATAGTTTATATAAACGTTACCTCCTCCTCATCTAAAGTTGCAAATATACCTGAATGGAAATTAGTAATACCTACTCCTAACCGACCGGAAGTTTTAAAAATGTTTCATAATGATTCTACCTCTGCACATTTAGGCGTCACAAAAACAATAGCGAAAGTATCAAAGTTTTATTACCGTCCCAACTTAGACAATTCGTTTGTGATATATTAAAAACTGTAAAGTCCGTGGTGCATAGAAATGCTCACAAAAAGCTCGACCTGGTTTGATGGGTGTATCTAAAAATGTATCCTACCCATTTCAATAAAATTCTCTCGATTCATTAGAGCCGCTTTCTTGATCTAAAAAAGTAACCAATACTTATTGGTTGTAACCGATTTGTTTTCCAAATTTGTTTTTGTTCACCCCTTACCAAAGACTACCTCTCCGGCGATCATGAAATTCTTAGAGCAACAAGTTTATGTTATTTTTGGTGTGCCTCAAATTATTCTTTGTGATAATGGTTCAGTTCCTTTCAAAAGAACTTAAAAATTTCTTAACTAGTTATAAAGTTTAGAAAATCTAGTTTAACTCCAGGTATCATCCACAAATAAACCCAGTCAAACATGTCAAGTGTGTAATTATTACCGCTATTTCTTCCTATATCAAATCCGACCATACAAAATGGAATTAAAATGTATTTAAAATTGCAGAAGCATTGCGAATCTCTAAGCATGAAGCTATCTCCCCTTAATTTTTAGTCGCTATACTCCAATTGATGGTAGTTATTATGGTTCTGTTTCTAACAATATTGATGTGTTAAAACAAAGATCAACAACTATTATCTTCTATCTCTACTAATGTCTGAAAAAATTTATTCAAAGCTTATAAAAAAAGCAAAAATTATTACAACCTTCGTAAAAGAGACAGTTCATCTGCCTTGGGTGAACAAGTATGCAAGTAAAGTCATGTTCTATCTGATGCCACTAAAAAATTTTCTGCTAAACTAGCTCCTAAATTCATCTTATACACAATCTCTCGTGTAATTTCTCCATTGATATATGTACTACAAGATTCAAACGACAAACCTCAAGGATGATGGCATATTAAAGACCTAAAACCATTTTTGTTTGCCACAAATGAACAGTAATAGTAGTAGTAGTAGTAGTTTATTTTGTACCCATTCATAATGGTAGTTTACAGTTTTAATACAATTTAGTTACATCTGATTAAAATTTTATACAATATGATTAAAATATATCACAGTCAAATATCACTAAAAACTAATTTGTATACAATGCAAATCCCAATAGTGCTAACCTAATTTATCGCATTATTCAAATCATCCTGTAGAAATTCATCCACTGAGTAATAGCAGTGTTCAAGTAGCAAAGACAACAGACCTGCTTTGAAACCTTTAAATTTTGACGATCTAATACTGTTTGGAAATTTATTATATAGAGTGGGTGCTATGTAAATGAAGGATTTTTTTACTAAAGTAGAAATGGGAATGGGTTTATACATATTATCCGCAGAGCGAGTGTTTTGATTATGAAACGTATTGGGAGTAGTGTAGTTGGTTCGGTATCTATAGAATAAAATTAAAGTTTCATATATAAATATTCCAAAATAAGTAAGTATCCCGAGCCTTTTTAAACAAGGGTTTGCAGTGAGCACTCTTTTCAGCTTTACATATGATCCGAATAGGTATTACCCCAGAAGGCAATACCATATCTCAATCTTGAATCAAATAAGGCATAGTATACACTTAATGAGGTTGTCTCAGTTAAGTGCCTGAATACAGATTTTATAGCATAGCAAGCTGACGTTAGTTTATTGGCAAGACTATTGGTGTGCTGAGACCAATTCAAACCCTGGTCGATAATCAAGCCCAAATACGGAGTTGAGGTTACAGTATTGAGGGAAAAATCATTTAAAATACCATCAATCAAATCATATCCTTTGAATGTAATCATGCAAGTCTTTTTAGTATTTATTTGAAGTCTGTTGATTATGAACCAGTTGAACATACATTTAATATCAGCAGAAATATGCTGCTTAATTGTTGTTATTGAACAAGATTCCCAATTCATACTTATATCGTCAGCAAACAAAGTACAATTTGCATATGAAGTTGAATATATAAAATCATTAATAAAAATTAGGAATAAAATAGGGCCCAGTACAGAGCCCTGTGGAACACCTAAATGTGATACTTGCTTACTAGAAGTCTGATCAACTTGAATTCGTACAGATTGTGATCTGCTTCCTAAGTATGATTTAAACCAATCGTTTGCAACTCCTCGAACTCCATAAAAGTCCAATTTAGACGAAAGGATGTAGTGATTAACAGATTCAAATGCCTTATTAATATCTACAAAAAGTGCAGCAGACAATGAATGTATTTTATTTAGTGCTGAGTACACGGTGTTCAAGAAATTATATAAGGCATCTGTTGTTGATTTATTAGCACAAAACCCAAATTGGGCAGATGAAAGAATTTTGAATTTTACTATAAAGTTAACAATTCTGTTTTTTACTAATGTTTCGATCAACTTAGAGAACACTGATAGTAATGAAATGGGCCTATAATTGTTTACCTCAAAGGAACCCCCTTTATGTAGCGGAATGACAATAGCGTGTTTGAGGCATTCTGGAAAGATGCCCGATTGGAAAGATTCCTTAATCAGATCAGAAAGATATTTAAATATATCAATAGGTAGTTTAACTAATACTTTTGCTGAAATGTTGTCGTCACCTGCACAGTGTTTATTTTTGAGAGATTTCAGCACTTCTATAAGTTCAAACTCATCAGTAGGGAAGAACATGAAATTGTGAATATTGGATTGCCCATGTTTTTGTAGGAAATCTATTGCTGTAGATGTTGGCGTTTTATTATTTGCTACAAGTTTGGACGCAGCTGTTACAAAATGTTTTTTTAATACTTCGGCTACATTTTCATCTGAACAGTTACGCAATTTTATGTTTTGGCTTGAGGAGCCACCCCTTCCCGTTATTTCATTTACTATTTTCCACGATTCCTTTTGTTTGTTCTTAGAAAGTTTTATACGGTTTGCTATACAGGTAGCCTTAGCTAGTGATATAACGGATTTAAATATCTTTTTATATGCCCGATAATAAGCGTTTATGAAGTTTTCATTTGGGAAATGTTTACATAGCATATGCAGTGTTTTTTTATTTCTAGCAGCAATCTTGATGCCTGTAGTTAACCAGTTTTTACATTTTTGTTTACTTCTGATACGAGGAAAAGATGTTTCAAATGCTGATGAGATATTTAAGAGTAATGTTTGAAATCTAATATTTAAGTCACCGCTGGTAGAATGAGTATCTATCTGGGAACATAAATCGGAGAATGTTTTTTTATTTTTTTTACTAAAAGCTCGCAGATAAAAGTCCTTTCGAATGCTTGGTACAATCAGGGAAGATTTGAAATAGACAAATTCATGGTCTGAGAGATCGTTATTTATTGTAATAGCCGAGGTAGTTAATGAGGGATTTATATTAGTTATTATATAGTCTATACGGGAACTTGAGTTGCTTGTAATTCTAGTATCCTGATGTACTAGCATCGACATGTATAAAATAAAAATACGTTGTAGCTTGATTGTATTATTATCGTTGAAGTTGTTATAATTGATGTTGAAATCACCTGAAATAATGACAGCACCATGATTCGTAACTGCATTCAGTAATGAATCCAGTGAGTCAAAGAAATAGTCAATGTTTCCAGTGGGAGACCAGTAAATACATATGATATGGACATTATTTATTCTACTAAAAATATGGGAAAATTCAAAGTTAATTTCTTCACGCAAAAAATAGAAGGTGGAATAGTCTTCAAAATCGGAATTCAGAGCTGAGTAAATTGCTGTGCCGCCATGCTGTTGTCGTTGTCTATGAAATATACTGCCAAGTTTATAATTGTCTATACAGTATTTATTTACGTTTGTGTTTATATCTTCATTTAAACATATTTATCCTTATTTCAAGCAATTTGTTTAGATATATCTTCCATACCCAAACATTATCTAATTATCGGGCTCTGATATCGTTTATTTCTACATAATTTAGTTCTTAACTATTGACTAATTCTATCGTACATCCAAATATCACTCTTAATGTACAAATGTTTTAAACCTTGTTATGTCATATATAGTTTTTTATTTTAAAAGATAAACCTCTCATTCCTAGTTATAATTTTTTCTAGTGGTCATTACAAGTAAGTAAATCCAATTTCTTTTACATTTTCATGCTCTATCTTATTATTCCACAACCTAATATAGTCACTCTCGTGGTTGACATATTTTTCGCCTAAACAACTCGGCAAATCTTTAAAACTTGTGCTAGCTGATGTAAGTGATGTATTCTTAAGCTACATAAAGGATCACAACTTATGCCTATGCAGCAAAAAGTCAATTTCTACAGTTGCAAATACAAGAAATTTCCATTCAATGTTTTCTTACGCATATATTTCAATCTTTTTTTAATAATTTTTGTTATCAATCATTTTATACTAATGCATTTTTTTCCCGAACATGTTGGTGAGGGGCTGTTGCCATTGTCATTTCAAATATTATTCCTTATTTTGTTGCTGTATTGAAATTCCTATTTTTATCATCAATTAAGTGTTCATCAGACAATCACCGTTGTGTCCATGGCAATTATGTCCTTGAAATTATTGTGTGGGTATATTTAAGTTGTTAACGTTACCTATGCTTGAATTTCTTGTCGTAGTGGATGTGCTCGATAGAAAGATGATTTTATGTGGTGGTTTAGGTTTTATCTTATTGTTAACATTGCAGGTGGTCCTTTAGGCCAATCTGTTTTAACAGAGACATTCTCTACTTCTTCTCTAGAATGCTTATCCTAAAACTCTATTTTTTCTTATCCCTCTATCTCTGTTTTAAACCTTAATTTTTCCTCATGTGGATCTGTCTTAGTTCCGAGACAACCCTCCATCACATAATATTGGTGTTTGCCCACTCTGCACTACTGGCTTCACTTTGGCTGGTAGAATAGTGCTTCACTATACACCGTTTTTTTATCACTGTTGCTCAATGTGAGCCCTTGCTCTTCTCTGTTCTACCTGAGTTACTATATAGATCCAAACCTCCCACCTCCCTCATATCTTTTCTTTATTTTGTAGTTTTTCATTTATTTTCGAAGTCGCTGCGTAGTTAGAGAGTCGTTACTTCAAGACATTGGGCCGTGGGGAGCCTATGTCTAGCTGTGTATCACCACTGTCTTCTGCTGATGTACGTTATAGCCGTCGACAGTGAGCTTGTTATTTGATTTGGCCTATGTGCCGATTCTTTTAATTGACGCTGGGATTGCATTCCCCATTCTAATTGGTCTCACATGTCATTCCTATGAATGAGTGCTGCTTAACTGAACTTCTCCTTTTGGAGGGTATGACCCAAAAACCCCATTTCAAGTTCCTACAGGATGACTCTACTCCACCGGGAGTCCCCTTTTGTCGCTATTGCATTTGTAAGAAGAGGCGGAATGCCTTGATAAGTAAAGGCCTCCGAACCAAAATTAGGTTTTACACTTTTTTAAAAATTTTAGTTCGTAATATAATCTTATCTTAAATTTTTAGGTTAAACCATAAATGTTTAGTGTTTACCTTTTTCTTCAAAGTTATCTGAGAGATTTTATTTTATCTAACTAACATATAACCATAATCGGTTAATTATCTTTTTCTAAAAATATCTTACAGATCTTATCATACCTTAAATAATCCTATAGCCCATGGATGGTTAGGTATTTCTTTCTCTGCAATTATCTCCGAGATGTTATCCTTATCTTGGCTTTACCTTAAAGTAAATAAATTATCTAAATCTTTCGCGTTGTGAAATGCCTAAAGAAACTATTTTATCTACTTATTGTTCAGAGTCCTTGGTATTTATGAGCAAAGGTAGGATTCGTTATTGTGAGGCAAAAAGCGAACTTGCATCAGCGCTGTATTTGATAGGATAGGATTAAAAAAATTATGTATCATAAATGTAGTAGCACTGGTTAATTTGTTAACTTAACGTTTTCGGTGCTGCATCATATTTCGTCTTATCCTGTAAAAGCCAGTAAAAATTTGTTTAGCTTTAGAGAATATCTTCAAAGATGTGATGGTAAATTTGTACTCATTAATATGTGAATCTGAAAATAACTTTTGTATTTCGATTTATAGCAAAGTTAAGTGTTAGCTGTAAGTATGTGAGTCTCATGCTCCCGACTAAATTTGGGCAGTAACAAACAAGACCTGTCCACGCTGAGTTGAGTAAGCCTTAAAATTGGGTGGTTGCTCTTTCCGTTTCCTGGTATCGCAAATATTGCTACCGTTTAAAAAACCAGGTGGCGCCTATACACAAATTTAAGTTTTCCGTTAATGTGCGAGTTCTCATACGAAGAGACTTTTTCTTTTTATTTCTTTTTGAAGCTTTAAGGCAATTGTTGCGCTTTTCTTAAAAAAGCTTTATCTTTTATTGTATTAGTTAGGTTAAGAGGATTTTTAAACCACACACGAGGAATTCTCCAGTATTATGTTGAATATAAGCGTTACGTGAAAACAACGCAAAAGCTTTGGTTGTCACTTAAGTCCGGATATTTATTTATGATATGTGGTTTAGGAAAATGCTATGATCGTGGTTCACATGCTTAATGCAAAGCTGGGCTAGCTGTTTTGTGTCAGAACTTTAACCTCTCTTGGATGGGAGTCTGATTCGTGGAACGGATGTGTCGAAACAAAGGAACTTTACTACCGACCTTCCTCTAGGGTAGACGTAGTAGTAGTGTTCCAACAGCAAAGTGATCCATATTCCTTCTTACCTTTTTCTCGTTATTATTACACAACATACCGGCACTTCGTCAAAGAGAGCTGCTGCCAACCAAACAGGGGGACATTCGGATGTCACCCCATGAGAGTAGAGATGTAGTGGGATTAGAATTCTCACGAGGTAAGTACTGTTAATAATTTGAAGCACATTTGCTGCCCCGGGGAATTTAACCCCGAGTAAATTTGTTAACAATTATATGTAGCATTACAGGGGGGTGTCTACTCGAACAACTGAATAAATATTCAGTACTTTAATTGAAAGAATTCAGTACTTTTTGTTGCTTGAAAAACGGAAAATAAGCATGATCAGAACATTCGAATATTTTAATTAGTTAAAAGTGGATATACCTTCATATTCAAGAATAAAGTGCATAGAAAATATTTTTATTTATGAACTCTTCAGTATCTTTTTAAGTTTTTCTAATTCAGCATCGATCTCTAGTTCTACTTCCTTGCGCTTTTTTGTTACCTCAACTTTCTTTAACTCGAGTGTCTTGATATCAGCATGCAATTGTTGAACCTTTCGCTTCTTAGTAAGTTTTTCATTATGCTTAACTTTTAATGCTTCTCGCCTTCTGAAAGATGCATTTCAAAACTCTAAAATCATCTTCTTAGAAATTGTAAATTCAGAAAGATGTTGTATTTTAGAAGTTAAAATTTTGTCATAAACAAGTCGTTGGGCAACTAGCGATTCATTTAAAGTGTTTTCTATGAGGCATTCTTTATTTATCGAAAAACCCCTTTCAACCGAGGCATTGCCGTGAAACATGATTAAAATTTTTTAAATAAAATTTTAAAATTCCATTTTTTGATGACACACTCTTTATACAACTTCATTTAAAAATATGTCCAATCTTTCCTTTTCTGGGGAATTGTTCCAGTTTTCCAAAGCATTCTTCTTGTCTTCATATAATTGGTTATAGTGTTTTTACAATGTTTGCATCAGATGCAATTATCTGCTTTCACTCAATAAATTCCTCTAAAGCAATATTTAACCTGGATGTTTTTAAGACGTTGCTACCATAGATAACAAACAAGAAGCACCTTTGATAATTTTGTATTTCAAAAGACTTTGCTCTGTAATTTTTTGGAAAAAATGTTTTAGAAAAGCTAAACAATCATTTTTAAATTTAACATCAAATTCCTTCAAACCCTTCGCCTTACAAACAACAGATGCCCCAAAACCAATCTCCACATTTGCAATTGACCAAGTTTGCAATTGTGGTTATATCAATTTTAATTAGTTTATTAGGGGTGTTTGTTTCAATTATAATTTTCGCAGTAATGAAACGACTTCCGATATTATGCAAAATAGTTTACAATTCCAGATATAAAAATGGTGTTAGGGATCGTCTGATTGAAAAATTTTTAAAAAGGTTCAATTTCTACACAAATTGATTTAAGAAATTGTAGTCTAGCTAGTAAAAGTTTATCTGCTAAAAAACCTTTTATCTTTTGGAATGTTCTACTCTCAGGACACTTCTTTAAAGCAATAGATTGTTCAACATAAACGCTACAGGTTTTATGATTTCAATGGCTCTGGTAATAACTGCTTGATTTTCCATCCAACGTATGCTGCAAAATCGTTTTGAAAATATAATAGAACCAGAAAAGGCTGTATAGTTAGCATGTCTTGAAGGAAAGTCTTTAAAAAGATAAAAGAGTGATCGTAAGAAATCTTGCATTTCCCAACCAGTCTTTTTTTCTGCTGTTTTGAATGCCCCATGAATCACATGTATTCCACAAGTTCCAGTGGAAAACAGTTCAGGATCCTCACTGCTTTCATCTCTTAAATATTTGCGCGTCTTCAAGCATTCTTAGATTAACGATCCATCCCTACCTGTACAATTTTTTTAGAGGCAAACCCAACGAAGTTATAGAATCAATCAATTTATTCATTAAATCAGAAGCAGTTGCATGTTTCAAGAATGCCCAATTTAGAAATCGTTTTTGTACAGCATCTGTTGCCTCGTCCCAAAATCTGACAATTTTGTCCATCTGACCAAGTTGGGATATTTTATTAAGACTTTCGTCAAATGACAAAGTATAAAATGTACACTTTTTAATGGTTAGAAAGTACGTTTTGGATATAAGGTCCTAGTCCATATGTTATAGAATAAGCTATTTTATCCTTATGAAGCTGTAAATTTTTTGCAATCACACTATCTGGAAACAGCAGGAAAAACATCGGTGGCAGTTGCAAAACTTCTATCTGAGGAATGTGTCATAACTTTGTGAATACACCATAAAATTTCTGCTATACTTACTTCTTCTCTTTGTAAGTAGGTTAACTTTAATATATTACTATTACCAGAATACGTTGAACTATCTTTTGTTGAGGAATTAGGTGCACTGGTACTTGCTACTACTTTATCACCATCAACGATGGCAAGTCCCATATTTGTATTTAAGAATTCAATACCCATGCTAATTGTAGGCACTTTAAAAAGTGTACTTTGAGTCCCCATCAGTAAAGGTTGCACAATTTTCAAATGTTTTTTACCTTTTGTGTACACCACCTTGACTAACATCAAACTCCTTTCTGCATATATTACAAAGCACGCGAAATTTATCTTCACACGGTCGTAACCACAATCTACACTCCTCTAAATCTAGCTATAACGGATTAAACTAGCATTTACTGAGCATGTTAATAAAAAAAAACACTACGGTGCTAAATTTGTTTCTAAATATTAATAACTCCCACAATTTAAATTAGCAGCACATAATAAAATCACCGCCGCCGCGTTGTAACTTGTATTATAAATAACAGTTGAGTATGCTAAATTTAATCTTTTAATAAGTATAATGAGAAGGAAAAACAATAGCTTACTTCTTTGAAGTAAATTAAAAAACTGCAACTCTGAATGAATGGTCCAGAAAGATCCCATTACGACTAATACTCATGATAACAAGATAGGATGTTTAAACGAAAAATGTAAAAAACTGTCGATTCAATCAACGGTAAAACAATTGAGTAATTGCAAAATAGGAGGCTCATAAAACAGTCAGAAATCCATTTTGTTGGCTAGTAAACTAGAATACGGATAAAATTTTGAAATAATTATGTTCATCTTCTGTCAACAACTCTACAAATTTCACCACTGAACTACTTGCATTGGAAAGTAATTTAGAGGTTATCTTGTTTCTTATTGACGTTTTTAATAAGTTATAAAATGAATCGAGGCACTCTTTCACCAATTCCTTTTAGACTTGTGAAGTAATGATATATCAATTATCAACAGAGATGTAATATTCAGATCAATACGTGCAGAAATAGACGGCCCTTGCTAGAGTGCCTAAAGAGCCAGCATTAAAGCACTTAAATAATTTAATTGAGAAGAATAGATTTAGCCTGAAGAGAGATGTAATGTAATTTGTTTTCTATTACAAATGTAATTACGTCAGTTGTATCCTTTCGGATAATTTTAGTAGTAAAACATTTCTAACAATAACCTAATACCTACACACTATTTTCACATATATGTACCTATATATTTTTAGGCATTTTAGCAATCACGAAAGTCTTATTTTATAACACAATGAAAGACTACAAAATAAAAGTCAGACTTTGTAATGTCTAAAAGCAGATGCTTAATTTCCAAACAAGAAGTATAATTCTGCACTTTTTCCACATATCCGGACTTGCTCTATAAAATCAGCACTTTTTCAGTACTTCCCGGATTTTCCGTACCAGTAGACACCCTGCATTATTGTAGTAAAATTAATGTTCCAAGCTAACGGAAAAACTTCATTGCAGCATGTGGTAACCTAAGTGTTATATCCTTATATCTTACAGAAAAAACAAATTGATTGCTATGTAATACCATAGTAATATCTCAGTTTGCAATTACTCCATCAATATATAGACTCTGTGGACCACGTAAGAATACAGAAAGTACTAATGCTTGTTTAAAATTAGCCTACAATTAGAGGAAGTTTGATAAAACCCCGCATAAGGTAATAGATGCTGCTTGATTAAATGTGAAAAACCCATATTACATACTGGCCACTATTTTTTACCACAAAGTAATTACAAGTAAATGTCTGGAATATTTGTATAGAACAATTTCATTCACAACACGTCCATCATTTATATATTAGAAATAAAGAACTCATAACCCCACCATATAGCAAATGCTCAGTTTGAAAGATCGTTCACATTTGGAATATACAAAATGTACAAAAACATACTATCTGTTTTGAAAAGCTTCTCAGTTCTTAAATTTAGGTATTCTCTCAAAATATTGTCAAGTAAACAAACATTAGAATAAAACAGCATTGCTCTCCTTGCCAAGTATATCACAATATATTTGCTCCTAATATATAGCCAAAGTGCAATACGATAGCATTTTATGTACAACTGATAGGATGACGTCTAATAACTTAAATAACTAAATCAGCTGCATATTTTTTTTTTCGGCCCAATGTAGTACCTTCGGGTGGAGCATTGGGGACGTGGCCACAAGTATAGCGGCCCTTATTCAAATTATAATGCATATTTTTATTTAGCTTCTGTAGAATTTCTTTTGATTTGCTAGCATATGGCATTCTACATGCCAAGGATAAGTGACAGAACAGCTTAAAGCTCTAATGATATTAGGTATTCTATATACCAATTTTAAATGTAAAATAGGAGACAATAAAGACTATAAATATAAATTAAGCTTCTGAAAAAATGTAGGTTATAATTTTCCCTGTATGTTTGTTTAGCATTCTTCTTAATCTTCTTTGGGAATTAAACCACTCATAGTTTTTAAAATCATCTTTATTTACGTTTCGATCCATGACCTAGGATCGTTGTCAAAATAATAAAAACTTCAAGTTTGACATTTATGACATAAATTGAAGGTGACTTTGATTTATTGATGTTCGAAATATTTGGTTTGAGTACACTAAGCAAAAATTTTTAAAGTTTAAAAGAATGATTGCCTTCAATTTATGTTACGGCTTGGAACCGACTTTCTTTAGGTAGCCAATATGCTTAACGTGAAATCAGCTGATTAATTTTTATTGGTGAATTTTATATAAATTCAATAACTTGGGAATTTTGTCTTGTTTGGTTACGTTATACGATCACATGGATCTCTAGAACAATTGATATTTGGCTTAAACTGACAGCTCATTGCCATTTTAAATTATTATACTTTTTTCTATATCCGTCATAAAACTCGCGTTTTTAAAATTATTATCTGTTGATAAAGTATTTGATTATTGAATCGATCAAAAAGCGTTGTGTCCTAGCGGTTTATTTTTTCACACTTTTGCTTTATAGTATGTCATTTTTTAATGCAATTAAAAATGTTTGTGCAAACGTAGTGCTTTGGATGCTTCGCTTTGTCATCAATTAACCATCTAAACCGTCAAAACTGTTCTTAAACGATTTGAGATTGCTACCTGTTAATAAAAGTAGAGCGATGGTTAATTATAGTGATGAGTCATTTATCTGCACACCCGAAAATGTAGTTCAAGCGGTAAATGCAGCTACAATGAATCTTTTGCTTGAGAAATCCAAGGAACAGTATTTAAAAGAATATAAATTTTTATGGACTGGTGTATTAAAAAATGCATCACCAGCTTCACAGAAAAGAGTAGTATTAGCTTATTTTGAATCGAAATCCAAAATGTGCAAGTTTTCAACCTTTTGGTAAACTTATTCCAAACTGAAGTGCACCCTACTGGTAAATAACAATGTGGACATCAGTAAATATTCGAAACTCATTGCATATTTGGAAAATAAAACAATTGAATATAGACCCACAAAATTCAAAGGATTTCTACGAGTCGAAAGCTATAAGTTTTTGTTTCAAGCTGATGATAATGATTATCTTATGCATAAGGTATATTATTGACAACATGAAATTTTAATGCAAACTTATATTGTTGATGTGACATTTTAGGTTGCTTTAATATTCGGAATTGCTGGAGCACTGCGGAGGGATGAATTATATAAAAAGAAGTGTAAAGATATTAATAATACGAGAACTGGTTTAATAATTACAGTTCCAGATACAAAAGCACATGTTCAATGTCGATTTACTGTAATTGGTGAAACATTTGACAATGGACTAAATTTTATAAAGATTTATAACAAATATAAAACCCAACGATGCATCAATGTCAAAATTGTACATTTAATATTAGTGCTACTAAATAAATAAAAATGAATGACAATTTTATCGAATTTATTTATCTATAGACGTAGAAAACATTTTGTATGAAACTCTTGAGTAAAGTAACTTTTTCACTTGTAGGAATTGCCGCACTTACCTTCGGCTCGTGCGGTCAAATTTTCCTACTCGTGAAAAAAGTAGTACTTTACTCTCTTATTGAATAAATAACTATTCCAACATCGTTAAACAATCATAGCAGTAAAAACAAATAAAGAGAATAGAACAATAAACACATAAAAACTCATTACCTACTTTTCATAATGCAAAATTTACTTTAATAAATAACAATTTTCATACATATATTATTTACAATAAAAATATATATACAAATATTACAGTAAGGCTTATTTTTTCCCAAAAACAGGTTGTAGGCTCATGTTCCTTTACAGACATCCTTAAAATAATCCTTGACATATATAACAAAAAATATAAAATATCAGCATAGGAAATAGCAAAACAACCATTATAAAAAAATCTCATAATGAGTATATTTTGTAAATACAAATACAATTATTAAGACTTTAATATACATATATATATATATATATATATATATATATATATATATAAATATTTTAGGTAGTTAATTGTTAATTACACAATACTAACGTAATACAGTTAATAAGATGATCGTTTCAATAGCTAGTAATTGATGGGATTCGAACATATAGCTTCAACTAAGTTATTATTTCATCTTATTAACTAAAAGACCTTATATTTTCCATCTTTCAATTACTAACTCGATTCGAAATGATCATTTGGGCTTTCTAAGTTATTATTTCATCTTATTCACTATAATACGATAGTATTTATCAACTTACCTTGTATAATTAACTACCAAAAATATTTATACATATATATATATATATATATATATATATATATATATATATATATAATGATAAACTTGCAAATAAATAGTTATAAAAATTATAGACCAAATATACAGATACTTAAATAAAATAGTATATTTATTGTCTATACAAACCATCTAAAACTATACACATGATAGAAAAACATAAATTTTCAATTAGTACTTTACACTTATATTCAATAGCATTCATTACATAAAAAATGTACCAATGGTAATTAATGGTCCAATACCAGCCATTTTTCTGACTGTTGTTCAACTTGCCTTGCAACTATGGGATCACGGACTCTTAAACGCACCTCCACTTTTCCACCAACTTTCTTTCTTCCTTCCACAAGCTATAACATATTTGATATAATTTAACATAATGGAACATTAAAAATCGAACATTACAAATAATAGCAACCAAATAAACTTGGGTATGACTCATATTCACAATAGTGAATCTCAGAAAACAGTAAAGAGAGAAACTTCTGAAACCATACTGGAGTAAAGATTTGTAAATAAACAATCATAATTTAATGCATAAACTGACTAGATAGTAAGTCTGTGTTAAGATTAAGTTATAGTTAGTAGATTAGTGATGTATTTGATTTTAATACTTGTTTAAGACGGTATTGTATATATGCAATGAAAAAGTGTGTGTTATATAGTTAGAAATTTCGTATATAACTGTGCAAAGACAATAGTTTTTCCATTATTGTAAACGGCATAGTTAGAGTTTTGCTGTAATAAATTGTTTTGTGATTACCAGAAACATGATTATTACAGGTCATTTAACATTTGCTTTTAAGAATCTTCTTTGCAATTGGCAGTCTCAAATAGGTCTACGTGTTTCTAGACCATATTTCATACCCAATAGCATTCTGGAATCCTCTTCAAACACACCACCCATCTCACTAAGTTAGTCGACAACCAATTTTTTGTTAGTACAGTTGAGGTTCGAAATTTCTGCACATACAGTAAAGATTGCTTATAACGAAACTTCAACTTGTTTCAAAATTCCGTTGTTATATAGGAGTGTTCTCTATAAATTTTTTTTGCAAAATGTATTGAAAATAAAGACAAATAAGATTTTTTAAATAGAATACCTGTATACTTAAGATTCCCTTTAAAAAAACATTTAGTATTATTGGTTTACTAGAATACTACATATACAAAGTAAGACTTAGCATATGCAAATTGCAGTACATTATGCATTAAAATATTTATGTAGTTAATAATATAAACATAATTGTACACAGTATGTATAATGAAAACATATATATCCTAACTTTTAAGTCTTTTGAAAATAATGTGTATGATTTTCTGTAGTCTTCTCTTATTCAGAAGCTGTTGTTCTATATTTCGTTCTAGCAGATCACAAGTGTAAACATTTATCATTTGGAGTACAAGAAAGTTGAAGAAAAAGACTAATAGTTTTTAACACTGTTGAAGCTTATGATGCTGTTGATATAACTTTAAATGGTTCCATTTCCGTATTTACACTGCTTTTATTTTCTTCCTAACTAACATTTCTCCCACTTTGCATTAAAAAACACAATTATATCTGTTTCACAAGGAAAGTCAGTGGCTTCAAAGTTTTGATCTATGCTATCATATTCATCAAGATCAAATTGATCTAAATCGCGAATACCATTTAGTTTTGTCCATTGGGAGAGATCTGTGTCTTCATTTGTTTCACTTGTCTCATGTAATAACCACTGAGCTAATAGAAGCTCATCTGCCTCATCAAACCCAGGATCGCCATAAAAACCAGCATGTTGAAAACAATTAGCAATTATTTTTGAGAAACCTTTCTCCAGGCAGCGTTGATCATCATCATAGCTTCTAGAAGAGAAATTTTAAATTCTACATTTTCATCAACTGCGGTAATCATTTTTATGATTAACATTTTGTGGAAGAAAAACAATCTTTATCCAATTCAAATTCACAATTTTAGGATGAACTGGGCAATTGCCGATTATGCCTGATGTAATTTGTACCAGTACTAACCATAAGTAATAGAGAATGTGCCCACTGAATAATCGTTTTCGTAAGTTGTGTATATAATGCCTAACTTTCCAAGAATGTAAATATAATAAATAAATTTTATATTTAGTAGTCAAATATATCCAATAATATGATCAGAGTTTAATTAAGTAACAACCTAAGACCCCCAGTACGCATAAGGAAAATGATAGTACCTCCCCCTTTCCGCCCAGAGATACAGACAGCTATGTCTCCCCTAGATAAAAATCATACCAAAGACAAACAAAAGAAAACCACTTGACCAACCCTCAGATAAGATAATATAAACCAACAAAGAAATAAAACAAAAGAAAACCGATCAACCAACCCCTTTTAAAACTGCCGATCACTACACCGTATACCTATTTAAGACTGCTAACTGCAAACAATTTGATATGGCCAAACTGTAACTATACCGTTTACAATATTGGAAAAACCAATACGTTCACCAGTTCATGCAATAAATTGTGAATATTTATGTACAAACCTTGACTACAGTATAGTTTCAGAAGTCTTCTTGTAAGTTATTTTTTCCTGAACAGGCGATTGATTATTGAGTCATTAAAAGTTGCCCTTTACTTCAAATTGACTTCATCCACTTCAACATGGTTACATTCCACCTCGAGGGTTGATTATCTAAAGACTCAATGTGCCCCTAAAATGGAATTGACCCACTTGGCAGGGAATTATCCGAGACTACTCTGACTTGTTGGTTAACTTCTAGTTACGTTAATTGACCTAATAAAACGGCATATCGAAGATCAAAAATCAGAAATCCGGATTTTACAGATTTAGTCAGCACAAAACTATGTATGACCTGTCTTTGTTCTCAGACGATGAAATCATGCACACCATTATTCCTTTGCAGTCAAAACAAAATCAGGCCTGTACTAATTACAATGATGATATCATTTCTAATCTTTGCAAATTGACATATGAATTTAATAACCTTTGACTAGGTATCACATATGATGCAAAATAATGTTCTCTTACACTAAAGTTTATAGAGACCTAAACTTATATTTCTTAAAGAGAATAACTCAATCTTTATGGCTGCAATTTATTAATGCAGAAACTGTTAAAACAAAATGTGTTTGTAATTATTTCTAAGGGAACGTCATAAAAGTTTTTTCAAAAATTAAATACAGCACTCGATATCATTCAAAATAATTATCAAATTTTTAGGCAAATTCGCAGAAACCACGTATGTAATTTAAACAGGTGCATTCAGTGCATTGCAGTGTTAGTATGTACAAAAAATTTAAATAAAATGCAATAAATATATATAAATATATATATATATATATATATATATATATATATATATATATTATTATATACCCCACCCCTCTACTTTTTGTGTGTTTCACCTATATTATACCCTTTATTTTATACTTTTGTAAAATGTGCACACCTAATGCAAATCCAATTTCTAATCGTCGCACAATCACTAATATTCCCTTTATACTTCCGCTTGTTTCTTTACCACTTTTCAATTAAACTCATTTTTAAAAACAATTACTTTTATTTTCTTTTTCAAAATATTTGAATACAAATTAGCACCGTTCTGAAAACACGTCTATTACAAAATTTGTTCGAAAAATAATCTCTGAAAACACGTCTTTTACAAAATCGTTTCGAAAATAATCTCTTTGTTTACTCTCTAAGGCGACCATGTTAACTCTCTACTAGCCTACTACATCTTAAAGTCCATAACAAATAACTAAGTTCGTGTCGCACATACCATAGTCCATGTCTTTTATACAGTTTCATAATCACATTAAATTCTAATATATGTCCTAAACCTTTACATTCAACCAATCACATTTTACGATGTTATAACTAATAATTTTGAGTTTACAAATATTGTCCAAAAGTTGATTCTATAGAAAATGAAACCAAAATAAATTACACTTGACCCTGGATGCATGTTGATAGTGAACATTCATAGACGCATCCGGCTTTTGGACGGCAAATGTACTTTCAAAGGCTTTTAAAAATTCAACTCGGTATAAACCCTTGAGCATTTCACATCTTATTACGCCACTTAGTCATTTTAAAATTGCCTTTTGGCACTGAATTTCAACTACTATATTTGAATGGTATTTTATTGTACATAAAATACGGCAAACATATATTTTTAGGTTTATGTGATCAAATATGTGGATTATTTTTGTTTGGCATATACTACCTTGTACTAACCAACCCTTATGACTCTTAGTAGCTCCCTTAGACATTTTAATATATATATATTGTTCTGCACATATACCTGAAAAAAAATCAAGCCCCACAAATTGGGCGTCATAATTGTTGTGAAGATTAGCTCCGTCGTTGCTTAAATCGAACCCCTGGCTTGGGTCAATTCATTAAAGTAAAGTTATCTGTAGAGAACTCCACTAATCATCACCTAAATAAATTTTGTTTCGAAATTTTGGATCATGATATGTTCTAGTTATGTACCCTCTGAAGATGCTCTTAAAATTGGCACCCCGACGGCTAGCTCTGCTCACTGCTTCTCCAGGGATGCTCACCACGGCTGTTCATCTGCTCTACAATCCACAACTACTTTTCTATTTAGTAATAATAAAAAAATTAAAAAATAATCCTTCTAACCAAAAATACAACCATTTTTATTCTGACAAATTGACATTAAAATCACACAATCTCGCCATTTACAAAATCGATCCACAATAAATATTTCATGCTCCTCCTTAATATTAAAATATCATTAACTTCATACAATAAAGATTTCTTGCTTGTCTATATTCCTATGCTCATTCTAAAGTAGATGGGCCTATCCCAGAACCTTGCTTTATTTTCCCCTGGTCTATGGTGAGCTCAGTATAAACCTTTTTTGTATTTGCGTGCCAAGTTTTAACACTGAAAATTTTAAATAAAAGACCCGTTTACCTTTTACATCTGTGACATATACATAATTATATCATATACATCTATTTACATCCTCAGATTTTAAATATTTCCTTTACAAAGGTAAATCAATTAATTTTCTGTTCATAAATTCATCACAATATATAACCCAAAATCACAAATGGTTTAAACAACAAATAAGCACCACCACAACAGTTTCAAAAACATATTCATTGCCTGGAGAATATTTTTCATCCAGATCAGCACCTCTAAAAATGCTCTCCTCTACCGACTGCTCGTACCTGGATCATTCCACATTGTTGCTTTCCAATTAGTAGCAGCAAGTATCTCTCGAACTGTCTTGGCATTCAAATTACAATACTCCAAAAACCCTCAAGGCTGCCGCTACAGATCCATAACAATCACTTCTTTCAAGCAAGTGCAACAATCACCCTCATCCAATTTACAAATAAATTGCTAATTACTGTTCATCCTGCTTCAATTTATCAAAATAATTTTATACAGTTCACTCCGTTTTAAAATCGCACCTACTTGTGCATTTAAACACTTGTAATTATCTCGGATTTCACTAGTCGCATAGTTTGAAGCTAGGAAGAAGTATTCAGCAGAATCGAAAAACTAAGAGAGTGCTTAGCTCCTGCAGCGGGTTTATATAACCAGAACCCCTCTCAAGTTGCACGTATTTTTCACAAACATTCCTCGAAACTTTATCCAACGACTGATCAATTCCTAAGATTTACGTGCACCAAAATACAACCATTGCCAAAAACCAAAAATTTTCAAATGCAAACACTACTTTACTCCGAAAAAGTCGTAAACTTTGCCAACCTTCTTAATTTTCTCTGAATCCTTAACACTCCTATCACCCCCAAACAACTAAAATAACGCCTCTCATATGCGCGTACATACTAGCCTCTAGCCTTGTTTTCATACCCTTCCTAGCTTGCCTACGTCATTTCTACATTTCTGGTTTCCTTGTCTACCCATGTTTTCCATCCTTTGCATAGTCTCTCTATCGCAGTGTTCAGAATTATTTCTCCCTACTTTTCTGTGCGCCTTGAAAATCAATATCTTCTGCGAACACGCTCCATCGCTGTCCCGCTTATTGCCTTTAAAAATATCCTCGTCTTACAGACGTTTGAAAGTCACAACAACTTGACCATATGATACCTTCCCTCAGTGTCTGTTGCACGCTAAATATCATCTCTTGCCTGATTTTATCAATCTGTTTTCTACATGTAACAGTCCGTTGCTCTTATAGACCTGTGTTTTCTGTCAACGATTTTTACCTAGAAATATATTCTCAATGTCTAAAAACTTTAAGGGAATTATTTATCTGCTACACGTACGTTCCATGAAATTCTCAACCGTTGTAGCTTGTTTTCGAATATACAACCTTATAAAGTTACAGAAATGTTTTAGCTTACGCTACCCTTAAGAAATTTACCTTGTTTAAATTATTGATTTCTGCCCTACACCCAATATGAAAAGCTATTATAATAATATTTGTACACGATTTGTGTCCTTGTCATCAATCGTATTAGTAATTATTTGTTATCCTAGTCCTAAATTAAAGCAAAAAATTAAACCTACCTTATCTTAGCTAATCTTATCCCTATTTAATTATATTGAAACGATCTAAATTCTAAATTGATTTCTACATACAGGGTATTTACAAATAAATATATACTTGATTATGTACACCTATCTAAGCTTATAAATCCACAGTAATATATATATATATATATATATATAACAGGGTGAGTTTTTAGTGTGGCAACGGTTAATATCCCCGTTATTATAAAAGCTACGTAAACCAAATTTGGAGGCATACTAGGCATGCATAAAGTGCACATTTTAAAAATATTTGGAAGCATACAGGGTGTTTCATAATTCCAGGGCATATTAAACTTATATTTTTTTAAATGGAACACCCTATATATTATTACATTTTGAAAAGCCCATAAAGAGCTTTAATTTGATATCAAATTGTATCTGTCTATTCCTTTTAGTTTTTGAGATATTCAACTGTTTTAGAAAAAATGACCCGATTAGATACATTGCCACTGCACTAATACACAACTTATGTTAATTTTCAAGATGCAGAAAATTTTACCATATACCATAGTATATTTGTAAATATCACTTTTGAAATTTCTTCACGGTATACAGGGTGTCAGGTTTCAAAATGCAATTTTAAATTTTTTAAATGGCACCCTACCAATTTTATTGCTACAATGGATAGTTCATTAAGTGTCCTTTCATTTTGTTAAGCATTCCTATACCTAAATCCATTACTTTCTGAGATATTTTGATTTTCTTCACATTTTATGAATGTTTTAATTTACATAACTAAAAATAACACTATTCGAGAATATTATAAAACAATTAATACATTTTGATTAACAATCAACTACAGTTATCCAATAACAATTTTCACTAAAGATATAACAACCTACAATAATACGCTATCAACAGAATTCTGCCAGATCAACAATATGCATTTTATAGAAAATGTTCAAGCAGGAAATAAGGCAGGCTTTGAAAAAATAACTATTACATGTAAAGTGTCATTTAGGTTTATTAATTGTAGTGTGTTGTCATTTAACACATTATCAGTTCTGCTTTAAATGTAATCTTTAAAGGAGTTTTCAAAATGAATTTTACAGTGAAAGAACAAATAAATATGATTTGGGTATTAGGAGCAAGTTTAGAAAATTTCCTACTTGCATCAAGAATATACCAAGAGAGATATCCTGTTAAATGACAACACACTACAATTAATAAACCTAAATGACACTTTACATGTAATAGTTATTTTTTCAAAGCCTGCCTTATTTCCTGCTTGAACATTTTCTATAAAATGCATATTGTTGATCTGGCAGAATTCTGTTGATAGCGTATTATTGTAGGTTGTTATATCTTTAGTGAAAATTGTTATTGGATAACTGTAGTTGATTGTTAATCAAAATGTATTAATTGTTTTATAATATTCTCGAATAGTAAGTTATTTTTAGTTATGTAAATTAAAAACATTCATAAAATGTGAAGAAAATCAAAAATATCTCAGAAAGTAATGGATTTAGGTATAGGGAATGCTTAACAAAAATGAAAGGACACTTAATGAACTATCCATTGTAGCAATAAAATTGGTAGGGTGCCATTAAAAAAAAATTTAAAAATTGCATTTTGCGAAACCTGACACACCCTGTATACTGTGAAGAAATTTCAAAAAAATGATATTTACAAATATACTATGGTATATGGTAAAATTTTCTGCATCTTGAAAATTAACATAAGTTGTGTATTAGTGCAGTGGCAATGTATCTAATTGGGGTCATTTTTCTAAAAACAGTTGAATATCTCAAAACTAAAAGGAATAGACAGATATAATTTAATATCAAATTAAAGCTCTTTTATGGGCTTTTCAAAATGTAATAATATATAGGGTGTTCCATTTAAAAATATAAGTTTAATATGCCCTGGAATTATGAAACACCCTGTATGCTTCCAAATATTTTTAAAATGTGCACTTTAGGCATGCCTAATATGCCTCAAATTTGGTTTATGTAGCTTTTATAATAACGGAGTTATCGACCGTTGCCACACTAAAACTCACCTGTATATATATATATATATATATATATATATATATATATATATATAAAGTGATTACGGTTACTGAGGACTGAAGTATAAAATTCAATATCAATTTATATATATATATATATATATATATATATATATATATATTGCTGTGTTTCCTAAAATTGAATCGAGCCTCACGAATTGGGCGTCAAGGATGCTGTGATACCACCAAAATCCGGGTACTCCGCTTTTCGAATCGAGCCCCTACGAATTGGATGTCAAGTTTGCTGTGAATCCTACAAAAAGCTATTCATTACCTTAACTGTGTTGGTCCATTGACTTTCTTCTGTTAATCGCCGCGGCTGCTCCTCTAGATAGCTTTCATCCTCATACAAAAAAACAAACACATTCCTACCACAAACATCAACGTCAACTCTATTTACATCAATATTCACAATACATTAAAATTTCAAAATTAATATTCAGCATAAATTTTAATATCGGAAAATTTCAAAATTAAATTTATTATCATTTTAATGTGCATCCAGAATTAAAGTCCTTGTAGGATGCCTACTAATTACTATAACAATATATGCAGAGTACAAAGGAGCATCTACCACCCCTTTACGTTAATTAACCAGGTTCGTCTAATTGAGCTCAAAGACATACCCTAAATTTTCATCATAATCCAGAACATCAATACTAAATACCCTTTCTACTTAAACAAGCAAATTTCACCTTAAAATTAAAATATTATTGTTAGTACCATTTCACTACTGTCCATTTTGAGTAAATCAATTATAAAGTTATTCAACACACAGAACAATATCAAAGTTCAAACAAAATAGTATAATTTACCTGAAGGTTACTTGCACTCGTAGCTTCAATGTACATCGTCCCTTTTGTTAATCACACCATTCCAACTGGGTTATATTTACGGCTTCTGATTCTCAACGCTTTAAAAATTTTCTCCATCACCATTTATTTAAAGTTGTTTCAGGGCTTTTCCGGAACTAATCTGTGTATATCTGAACCTTGTTTTGTGGATCCAGACCCGTTTATGCACCATTTAAGTATTAATACCCCGAAAATAACAAAGAACTTCATACTTCTTTCACCAATATACGCCAAAACTGCCTACTTTTGTGTATATATTTGTCGTTGTAAATTTTACCAATTGGTACAGTGATACTAAACTTTATTACCTTGTATCTTCTTTTCTAAGTGCACTAATGTACATTCATTGTAGCACGTATAGAACAAGCTGTTTTAAATCACATAATATTCGAGCAAACTGTTTAAATTATTTAATATTAAAACCGGAAAACTAAAAAGCACTGTTTAACGCGTTCAATCAAGTCGAAGATCTAAGAGAGCTTGTTCATATTAACTTCCGTATATATAGCGGTTAGCCTGTCTGTCGGTCTGTTCCCCAAAACGGACAATTCTAAAGAATTTCGTCTGCTATGTTCCCATTCCGCAGCTCGGCATGCGAATTTTACGAATTTTGCACTCGCCCCAGCTAAATCTCAGAAAATTTCCACACGGCACGCAACGTCTGAGAATACCTAATTAAATTTTCTACAGAAATGTTATTTCTACCTCTCAATTTTGCCTTTTACTTTCAACCAATCGCAACCCCATGACGTTGCTCTACTCACGCCTTTTTACTATATGTGTCTCGGTCTTGCGCATATTATCTGTCTCTATCTACCCTGTTCTTATTAGTGCAAATTGATATTCCTTATTATCGATTATTTCAGTCCATGTGGACTATCTGGGTTAAATAACCCCGTATCGCACCTTCTCGTGAATATTAAGCCACGGTTTCTCCAAGATTCTTTGTAACCATTAATTATCTGCAACATTTACGCAGAATGAGCTTTTTAAAAATACGCAGGTGTTTAAACATACTATTAATTCTCAGAGCTTGATTTCATGGTATTTTATTGGGTTTTTCAAGTTTTTATAGATATTATATGTTACTAACGGTTCAATTAACTTCAATTACGATTATTATTAGTACATTTTTGTTTAATACCGGTTACTTAAAATAGAGTTAATTAATATAAATTTTGCACGTAATTTTTATTTGTTTCTTTACTAGGGATAATTAAATTACCCGTAAAGTTTTCTAATACTGCTTCCTTTTATATAAAGCGTCTTATAAATAATTTAAATTTCTTAATTTTAATAAAACGAATGAATTTTTATGCTTCACGCTGTTATTTAATAACGCGTACCTTTTCCAAAAGCTTCTACACAGTGATTAAAATTATTTGATGTGATTATTTAATTTTCTACCCTGGTCTAAATATGAGTATTTTATATATATATATATATCTTAGATTTAGATAAAAAATTACTTACACAAAAATTGTTTCGATCCTTTAAATACAAAAATACAAATGGCGTAACGTTACAATACCGCCGTAATATTAAAATATACCGTTGGGTGTTGAACATAAATGAACTCAAACTGATAAAAATTGTTCAGTACCAGTGCAAGCGGTGAATAGGTGAATAGTCAATGGTTATATAGATACACTGTACTATCAATTAGTACCATATAACCTAGCACGAATGTTTCAAAGTCACCCCATATCCTACTCAAAAGAGTATGCAAATGTTCCCATCTCATTTATAATATTTAAATAAAGCAAAGATAAAACTGCTGTAAGTCATGTTTTTCTATGCAGAACATCAATGAGTCATACACCAGTTTATCTACTCTTTACTATACCAGCACCATTATGAGATTTCTTAAATGTGAACTAATTATTTTTCGTTTTAGTATTACTACACACTACTATGCAATATACGCCTTGTATTAAAATAAAATGTAATCTCTAAAAAATAAATACTTACATCAAAACTTTCATGAAGTTCACATTGGGTCTCCAAGGGCTGTAATTTTACCAGTGTTGTGCCAATCAAAGTGTCTCCTCGGAAGAATCCACTGAAACAGCAAGCCCATTCGCTAGCAGAACACCTAGTACACCCCCACAATAAAAGCTGGTCAATGACTTATGGACCATGTAATGCAAAGTAAATTGTGTATCTTTCACCAATTTAAAACATGTTAGATGTTATTTTTACTAAGTTATGCACTTTTCATTACATGACATTTTAGTTGATGACATATTTACAGCATTTATAGCATGTTTTTTTATATTTAGACAGCAACTGTACAGCGTGTTAAAAAATCGCAAAATGACTTCTACGACAGAATATATCGAAAAATTGGTCTGAAAGTCCCACAAATAACCGAGCCCAAAATACTATGTCGCTGAAGCAGAACGTATTTAGAAAATACAATCAATTTTGGGTAATTTGAAAGTTTTGTTAAAATAGTTTAATCCTGCTAACTTTCAATATACAACAGATTTTAAACATTCGTTTGCAATTCAACTTTGTTTGGGTTAATACAGAAAATCATAAAATACATCAAGAAAATTACTGGTAGCAGGCCCAAGTTGTACATAGGTATGAAGTTGTTCAGTGAATGATAGCGCCAGAAGATCAAAGGTGCTAGCAAGATTATAGAAATCGTGCATACTTGCCAACCGATAGTTGCAAAATACGTCAACGTCTTCAATTTCTTGTCTATTTGTGTAAGTTTCTGTTGCAATTCCCAATTACAATCATTCAAGGAAAATACCTGTAAACAATCGAAAAATTGCAACTGGCCATTGTCTGAAACATTATTTTATTTGTTATCGATCAATGAAAAGTGCAAGGCAAGTAAAATTTATATTCTTATTTTTGTATTGATTTTTTTCCGAGTGAAAAGTTTGTTGTTAAGGTAAGGAATATTCGTTCCACTCTATTTTCAAACCAACAGTTTGAAAAATGTATAATAAATAATATAAGCAGTAAAGTAATGAATTTTATTGTTTAGATCATTATTTTAGTTATTATTATTCGCCAGATGCCACACAAGAAAATACGCTAACGGGGTACCAAAATTTTTGGAATAAAAGAAAAGCTTAAAAACACTTCTAAAATTATGTTTTAGTTTCGATCCCAATCCTTTTTAAATAATTAATATGAAACTGATGCAGGGAAAAGCAGACCTTTAACATCTTCAATTTTCAATAAAAACTCCATTCATAGTTAGGAGGAATTAAGTGTCAAGTGTAAACAGAAAATCTGAAAATTAAAAAGGCAAAAAATAAATAAGAATCACAAATTCTAAGGAACTAGCACTGTGGCCAAAATTGTCATCCAAGTTGGGTTCCAGAATTAATAGAACATAACCCTGGCTACTACCAAAATAAAAAGAACATTAATTTATCCAAAAGTCATGTGGAGATGTAAATTCTCTAATTATTATAAGATTTTTGTGATCATTTAAACACACACACCAAATGATTGATTATTAAACTTAAACCCCCATAAAAAGAGAAAGTAGATATTGGCAGGAGGCTATAACAACTATCAGTTTGCTTTTCATCTGACATCTAGTTATCTGTTACACAAAGATATCATAATATTTTTGGGTATCATCATACTTCAAAGGATTTACAAAAAAAACTTGATCACCACCATCATTTTTTTCAAAAACAATGTCCCAAATAATATAGTTACAGAACAAAAGCAATGCATTTTACAAACTACACGAACTATGATCTACAAATACATCCACAACCAAAATTGAACAAGATTTGATCCATATTTTTAAATCTACATAAAAAGTGTTTAAATTTATATGTATTCACAATAGATATTTCGATGAATGAAAGTCTTATTTACATATAACAATAGTCTTCGCTGGGGACAATATTTACCATTGAAATGCATGTTTCAGAATCAAATCATACCTTGTGTGCAACTCAAAATCTGACTATGTATATTCATTCCTAATTCATACTGAAAAAAAAGCAATCATAATAAATAAATATAAGTCCTCGACCCAACAAGTAATAAAGTCATCATCAAATACATTGTTAAAATCAATAATACTTTATAACTAGAAATAATTTCTACACACCTTCCAAATTAGTCAATAGAAATACAAACTGAGAAAAAGAGAAATTGCAAATTCCAGAAAGGTATAGTAATGATAGTAAAATGACAAGACAAAAACAAATTTCTGGCTATCTACTATACATAGTCCTAGAAAATGCAAGAATCGCTAAAAACAATATCTAATAAGGAAATGGCAAGACTAACTAATTAACAGAGTGCTACATTTTTGTGGAGTTTTCAAAATTTAATGAGTTTTAGATTTGCTAAATACATGTTTGAAAAAATCCTGTATGTAAGATTGCAAAAAGTAAATTGATGAAACTGCACATCCACCGACATATTGCAAAAGCATCTTATGCCTTATTAAAACAGTGTCAAAAAGACATGATACTGTCTATTGACTATCAAAAACAATCGAGCATTACCAAAGGTTCCAAATCAGAATGCATATTTTAGCAGACAAATTTATAAGTATGATTTATTAGTTGTATATAATTCAAATATTGCAAAATGTTTTCATTTATCATTGAAACTGAGCAGAAGAAAGGTGCCACGAATTGGTGTCAAAGGTTTTCTATTGTCTGTGTTCAGTAACAATTACAACAAACTTGACGATTCACTTGTTATTAGATAAATGTGGTGGTAAGAATAAAAACCATCTATCTTCGTGGGAATGATACGTTCCTTATTTGCTGAAAAAGCTCCAAACATATTGAATCAATAGAGCTGGTATTTCCTATTGCTGGTCATTCCCTTTTTGTCACAAGACAGTTTTTACTAAAATTAAATAAGAGATTAAGTGTAAAGAAATGATAATATATCCACAGTAGTTTTTGATTAAATTTTCAAACTATGCCGAATACGGCATACAATTTAAAATAGGTTAATCAATTGACTAACAATCATCCAAGAAACACATTTTCAGTTTAGTCCGACTAAAAGATTTTTCTCTAACAAAAGATAAAAAAGGAAATGAAATATGAAGAAGAGTGTGCTACAACAACCAAAATCTGTATATAAAACAATCAAAACCTAAAATATTAAACCCAAACAAATTGAGCATGTAATGTGGAAATTCGCTAACTAAAAATCTATGGCAATGATTTGTTTTGCAGAAACATTTCCGACGAAATTGGAGAACAGTGCCATCTTTGAAATTTTATATCGATAATATATATTCTGAATACATGTCAGATTTTTAAAGAGGCCGGGTTCATCCAAATTAACAATTGAAGTTTTGTGTTTTTCAACATTTTTAAACTAAGCAGTCTTGTTTTGTTTTTTAGTGTAAAGATAAATTATTATTTTTTCCGAATAACTTTTTTTTTGTTTTTTCCAAAACCCTCTAAGCTAAATAATGTTTCAAAATTGGCCAAATCCAAATCATGATAATAATTTTTAAACATTAATTACTAAATATATTTAATAGTTTAATGATAAGAGTGTTTAACAAGTGCAACAAAGTTAGATATGATTAAAAATAAAATTTTAATTATTTTATTAGTGTTTGCTTTTTACTTCTCGTAAAAAAATTTGCTCGGAGTTAACCGCTTTTGGAATGATAGGAAGTTAGTACTTCAATATTTTAATTCAATTAACTTCAAGTCTCTGAATCAATATCTTAATGTGACCCAGGTTGGTATGATCTCCATGTACTTCTTTTGAGAAACAAAAATTATTACTGTTGCAAATTTGATGTTAAAGATATTTATGTAAAAGAAACTAATTTTACAAAAAGATTGTTTCAAAACATTTATTGAAAAATAGCTTTTACTTTATATACAATAAGCTATCCCTAATTTAGCACAGTAAGTCATAAGTGCAAAACTGCCCATAAGCCAATGCCATATTTTAATACCAACATTTGATAGCAACAAAATGAAGACAAGCAGTGTTAAATGGAGCTAAAGCCATACAACAAATTCAAGCAAAGCAAATCCTTATTAGTACATTGGCACTTCAGTTTCAACCACAACTGTTGAATCATGCTCTACGAACTGACTAGAAACTGACTGTTTATTAATGTTGTAAAAGTAATATTTCTTATTAGCAAAATTTTAAAAACCTTTTAATTTTTAGTGATGTGGACTGATTACCCAAAAGTTCATTTACTTTTAATAGGTTCAATTTATACTCACTATAAAACGTACATAGTCACTCGTTTGCAATCTCCAAATTATTATTATAATTATATACAAAAAAAAATAAAAAAACAAAGTAAAGGGAAAGGATAAAACTTCAGCGTCAACATAAATAAGTAGCAATTGTATTCTCATACATCTAACTAATAAATATAATGTGCAGAAGGTTAAGGTGATGCCTCTATTCATTTTCAATCTATTTCTAAAATACATATCATCCATATCACATTTACAAGATTGATACAATTCATTAATATATTTTTAAACGCTTCAATATATATTTGTGAATCTCCTATATGTTTAACTGATCAAATAGTTTAATTCTTCATTAACTACTTACAAGTGTAAAACAAATTAACATTGTACATGCAAATGTCTTTGGTATATTCTTGCATGTTGAGTTGTATAACCCATATACATAAACAAGTATCCTTTCTATGTTCACATATTTTCCATTGAGCTGGTGATTTGTTAATTGAACACGTGCCAGTGGAATGATTTATAGTTCGAAACATTCTGATATGTGGTCAAAATAAGACTTGTTTTAAATTGTAGTACGAAAGTGTTTGATCAAGAAAAGAAAACTTCTATTTGATCGCAACGAAGCTCGGCGAGTAAAGATTTTGCCCCGATATTATTTAGAGCATAACTATGACAAATGTATTGTATATTACATGTCTTAGAAAGTGTTAATACATTAAAAAGCTTTCCAGCAGTTAAGCTACAGTAGTCAAAATATGGCAGGGCAGTGGAATTACAGTGGAATCTTTTGTTCAATTAGCTGCATTGGAGCCTTTGTTTAATGAGTTGTTTTCCGATTTATTTACATTGTGACTGATTGTAGTTACAATTATTTAAAGAAAATGTTGGTATAATGAGTACATGATAATCTCTTCAACTATGTGTGTTTATAATGAATTCACAAAGTAGTGAATACAACAATTAGAATTCCATACACATCAATGTTGTTAAAAGTATTCTTTAAAAGAAATTCGTTTTGTGAAATGTTCAAAGGACTTGTTTTTATTATACAAGGCCAAGTTGCCGGTAAAATTTAACTTCAAAATTTAATTCATACATGTAACATCAATTAATACTACTTAATGTGTATTACTAACAAATACTTCTTTTAGGCATAATTTACTTGACCAGATATTTAATAAATGGAAATGAATTTCGATAATGCAAAAGATCTAAATATGTACAGATGGGTAAAGGTTTTATTGTGATCCGTGGTAATTTAAATTTTAGTGTAATAGAATTTTTTAATTTGGTCTAAATTTTTACGCAAACTATTCCATCTCCAAAATCTACATTATGTCTAATATTCTAATTCATTATGTATCTATGTCAAAGAAAATATAGAGAAAATTCCTTGTTGAAATTATATATACTCTCAATTCATAAGACCTTCTACTGACTAACTCTAGTATTGCAAATAATAAGTGAATAATTTATCATCTTTGAAGCGATTAAATTTAAGATAGCACACTGTAACA
This sequence comes from Platerodrilus igneus, assembly GCA_036346225.1. NCBI lineage: Eukaryota > Metazoa > Arthropoda > Insecta > Coleoptera > Lycidae > Platerodrilus > Platerodrilus igneus. Next base: position 2,433,067 of record JARFIW010000929.1, on the reverse strand, counting down.
TTTTTTTTGACCGCTACACTATATCAACGAATTTTAGTTCTAATAATTCAAGTAAAGTCACTTAATTATGCGAACCATTTTTAAAACAAATAAGTATCGATATTGTATGTGCTAACTGCCATACAGAGATGTTGGTTTGGTTGCTAACATCAGGCGCAGAAAGTTAATACAACTATTATCAAGGCCAAACACCTTTCCTGTTTAGTGCATAGAACATTTGCGCCCACTTTTGCCAGAGCTCTCGTAGAGAAAACAATGGAACCACTAAAGGTTCTGGGTGTAACTTACGCTTAGCTTTTGTGCGGAGTACAGCCCTACTGCGCTAAAACACTAGGCTTTGCGATTTTAACAATGGTAAGAATTAAAATAATAATTAATTAGATCAACTAAATAATTTGTTGTAGCGCTCTTATCATATATTTTTTTGGTAATTGCTCTTTTGATAATTTAACTTATAGAAGATGTTGGTTTGATGAATTTCTTATCTTTAATTACACTCTTCGTAAATTTTATTTTTAATAATCTTCAATATTTGTGTTATAAAGTTCCGTTTAAAAGTCGATTTTAAATGACTTCTAATAAATAACTTCGTTTCGATAATTACTGAGATAAACTCATTTAATAATTCTTTGGACATTTGTGTAAATAACACAGAAAACAATTCTTTAATGATTTTGTAAAAGTACGATAAAATATGCTTTTCAACGCTTCGTACAATTCGTCAACTAGATTTTTATATTATAATTAACAACTTTAAGAAGTCGTTTTGTATTAGCTGGTTTTATAAAACTAAAGCAGCGTACAGGCTGTGTTTAATGGAAAATAAAATTCTACTTTTACATCTGTGAATGTAAAATATGAACGTCCTTCAACCGTACGATGGATAGTTGGATTTTGTGTTATGTTATGAAAAAGCACTAAGTTGAAATGTAAAAGAAACGTTCTACAAAGTAGATAGAAATTTTTATGGTTTATAAATTAAGTCCGAAGACGCTTTTGAAAGTATTGGAATTTTGTTGGTCCAGTTCGTGCGTATAACAAAAACGCATGGAAGTTAGCATGGCCCAGTCCAAGGGTCACACAGCTGTTCGTGTTCGCTGGAACATGTGGATTTGACGTCACTTGTTTTCTGAAAATGTATGTATAAACACTTGTCCAAACATGTTGTGAAGACAACATGTAAAGAACACCTGCAGAGCCAAGGTAAGAGATTAAATTATTCTTGCATCATGTCTACATTTGGCGATCTTTAATACCAGGCTGCTTCAGAAAATATTTTTGTAACTATCTATTTTGACAAATCCATTTCGCATATTAAAAAGGGACTTTAGTAAATTTTTGTTGACAATATTAGTTCAATACAATTACAGTTATTAAATTTTATAAAATAATGTGAACTTAAAGAGTTCTTATTGATGTTTCATTTATGCATGATTTCACTTACGATTTTTAAATAATGAATTAATAGAGAAGTAGTTAAAGTTTTATAAAGTGGAAACAGAAAAAGCAGATCTGACATTTCTGGTATAAATTCAAATTAGATTTTTGTAATCAAAGTAACATTTGAAGTATTGATATTTTTCTTTGTATATATATATATAATTCTACCTTATGAGTAGATAAAGCTTGTATAATCTTTTCTTAAACATACATTTTATATCTACCATTTATATGAAAGTACCATTTTTAATTAAAGAAACAACATTTAATTTTCTTAATTAATTGTTTTATTCTGAACAAGTACGTTCAGAAATAGGGTAACAAAGTATAAGATCAAATAGAGTAAAGTGATGAACACAAGTTAACAAGAAGCTTTAATAGGCTTTGCAGTATTTAAAGAACAAAACCTGTGTTCATATTATTGTTGCCTGATTAACCTTTGTTGTTTTTTTTAGATGAGGTAGCAAGAGAAAACTTCTTGTGTCCTCATTTTAGTATATTTAATTAAATTTTCTTTACAGCTCCTGCGTCAGCAGTTAATACGTATTCCTCCTTAAGGACGCCCAAGTGCCCCTTAAGGAAACCCTGTGTTTAAAATTATAGACTTGCTAGCGCCCTGTTTAAACCCCTGTTTTGTCGAGAATCTAGCCCTAGTAATAAAATAATGCTTTGTAAAAAGAACCACAACCAATCCTCATAAGCTCTGCCCAAGGAATAGACCCCTAGCATAGTCGGAAGTTAATTGCGTTCCATCATTTTAAGGGAATCCTTCCTTAAAGGTTACTGGTCACATTTGGGGACATAAAAATAACCCCTCCAGAGAAAAATAGTTATAACACTATACCCTTTGGTAAGTAAATTCTACTCACTATAATAAAATTCCAATTGTTAGTTTTAGTATTAATGAACAATACCTATAACAATATTGAACAGTATGTTAAGGAAAATATTAACACATAGTGAATGGCAATATATCTTACACATATTCGATATACCACTGATGGTCAATGTTATTATAATTGTTAGGAGTATTGAACTACATCACTTATTTACCATTTTGTGATATATTTGGTATATGAGGTAAATACATTGTGTGAATCCATAAATGTTTTTTTCAATGAGTTGGTTATATGTATTTATAAAAATGAAGCACATGGTTCTAAAAAATATGGAGGTTAAGTGAAATTGAAAACTTCAGTAGAGATTCTTTCTTACACAAAAATATGTTTAGTGGTAACGCAAAAGAATTCGTAACTTATTTGGAAGGTGTATAACATTTGTTTAAAATTAATTATGTTAGAAAAAACATGAAGGTGTCAATGTTTATCACATTGGCAGATGCAAATGTTTAGCTAACTTTAAAGAATCTAGCAACACCAGTGAAACTTCAAAAACTACCACATGCAGAACGCACTCAGTTGTTGACCAAACACTATTCTGCTATGGTATGTTATTTATGAACAGTTCATATTTAAAAAAGGCATACAGAAAAGTAGTCAATCAATTACAGAATACATAGTAAAGTTTAGGATATTAGTGAGTACTTGTGATTTTAGGCAATTCTTAGATGATAGTTTACGAGATCAATTTGTGATTGGTATGCGATGGGAGAATATTCAGAAGTTACTATCAAAAACAACTTTAATGTTTATAGAATCATGTAAAATAGCTCAAGCTTCAAAAGAAGAGTATCAAGTAAAAACATTAGCAGGTAAGAATACTTCTATAAATTATATATAGAATAGAGAAAAAGGACTAAAATCTATAAAAACTACAGTAAAAGACGAGGTAATTTAAGTTATACTAGTGGTACTGATAGTCAAGATTGTAAGTGAAACATTTGTGGTAAAAATAAATGTTCTGCATGTATATAGAAATGTTTTAAATGTCGCAAACATGGCCATACAAGAGAATTGTGTCTGACAAAAGAAAATGTTCATAATTTGAAGCACCATGGGAACCCATACTGAAAGTATGTGAATAAGTTAAAAGTAATTTGTCAGCAATATATAATGTTAATACAAATGCATAAGAAAAAACAGAATATTTAGTGCTGAAGATCAATGGAAAAATTTATGAAGTTCGAAATTGACGATGGTGATGATAATCGATGCACATGTTACAAAAATTTTTTTTATTTATATTTTAAGCCTGTACATCAAAGCAGAATTTCAGGTAGTATACAGAAAGTCATTGATGAATGCCTAGTGGAAGTAGAATTAATTACCACAAAATATTACCTAATTTTAACTATTGTTCATTCTAATAAGAGTTTGGTTGTCTATTAGAGCATAATTGACTTGATATTTTATTTCCAGGCTGGAAGAATTATTTTAAAACAAAGTCCAAAAGCCAGATGGTATATAATATGTTTGTCAACGATATTAGTTGAAGTAATATAGGTGAAGACAAAATCCAAGTACAAAAATGTTTTGATCAGACTCTTTATAGCCCATTTAATTAATTCAAAATAAAATTTCATGTGAAAGAGAACATTAATCTTGTAGTAAAAAAAGCTTACACGATTCCATGTGGGATAAAATAGTTAGTAGAAAAGAAAATTAAGCAAATGGTGGAATTAGGTATTTTAAATCCAGTTCTACATAGTGAATGAGCTTCACCCATAGCAGTGTGCCCAAGAAAACTAATAACTGCCTAAATTTTCAAATAACTGTTAATAAAATATTAAGAGTTAATGAATATCTCCTACCAACACCTGCAATATTTTACTTATCAATAATTACATTATATTACATTCTAATTGTTAGGAAATAGCAAAAACAATCAAAATAACAATTATGATGGTGTTTAGTTGATGCAAACTTTTATAAGGTACTATCACCACTGGCTTGCATTATACAACCATTCTTAGTTGTAGATCTTAATAGCCTTTTCCAAATAATTAAATCTTGCTCGTTTTGGAGCTTTATTCACGTGCCCCAATCCCAACCAAGGTTTTACATTAGCACTGGTAGTAGGATTACCTCTAAAATCTTGCAAATTCATAAGAAAATCATCTTCGTCAATAGAAAGAGGTTTTCCCAATGAAACAATACCAAATTTAAACTTTTCCCACTCCTCTTCTGGTACACACAGTTTCTTTTGTATACGTTCTTTCACTTTGTTAAATTGTTCACCATGTTTAATTTTGACAAAAAATGGTATTCCAAAGGTGGAAAATATTTCCTTTTGAAAATGAGCACATGAAACTAACATCTCATCATCCATTAGTCTTGATTCATCATTAGGTATTTCCTCTATCCTGTATGTTTTGGTTCCTGCAAAAGATAACGACTCCAGTGGAGCATCTTCCTTTGGCCCATAAACTACCTTAGAACAATTTACTTCAACTAACCTTAATTTTCCACTATCGCTTTCAACTAAATAATTACAGACAAAAATGAGAAATAATAGTTTACATTAGAAATATTTTTATATTAGGTCAGGGGTTCAACAAAATATGCAACTGTGAAAAAGTTGAATGAATTTTAAAAATTCCAGCATAAGAGGTTAAAAGTATTATGAACAATGGAAGGGCTGGAAGGACATAGAAATATTGGTATTAGATGGAGACATCGTGTGAAGAAATTAGAGTTCGCATGGGTTCATATTATAAAAATCAGTTCCCATGCTAAAAAATGTTAGGGGTGGACTGAACATGCAATGACCTAGAAAATAGAACATTTTAAATGTGTATCTCGTGAAAATGAAAATTGTTAAGTAGTTCAAGAGAAGAGGCCGATCTCGTTGACAAGACGAAAAAAAATTAAATTCAATCTGACTTCAAACACATCAGTCGTGCAGATATTTTAATATGCTAGGCAAATGGTACTATTCTAAAGTGAGACCCTGGGATCGTTTGAATACGGGAGTTATTGTTAATGATTGTTGCAAATTTAATGTGTAAAAAATGTTGACCTGTTAATGTAAGTTTGAAAGAATGGCGACTCCATAATTCTTTTGAATTTGTTTCCTGCAAAGTGGCTAAACAAAGACTATACAAGGGTTCAACGGAATCTCTCCTCAGGAGTTTATTTCCACTAGACACCTAATAAACTGTAAGTGTTATTTAGAAAGCTTTTTGTATGCTACTTCATATAGCTGTATTTATTGAACATGGTAGTACAGGCATAATAAACAATTTTTAAAATAGAAAGGACTACCAGATTTTGTACATGTTTAGTTAATCTGTTATGTATAAGGACAATTGAAATCACATGATAACGAATATTATTTAAAAGTTGGTGATAAATTCAGATTTATTGCCAGTAACATTTGACAAAATTTCGCTATTTTTAGTGAAAAGTGCACTGGGCGGTTAAAAATAGCTTACTAGCTTGCTTTCTTCAAATGAGCTATGTTTGAATTATTTTATGCAATATAGGTTAGATGTAGCAGAGGTGGAGTTTTCATGTATAACTAAGGTGAGAATGTTGCATGTCTGTAGGAACGGCTCCAGAGGTATTAAGTAAGGACACGAAAGTGCTTGCGAAACCCATCTTTTAAATTGCAACTTTTCTAGATCTGGTGGGTGATTGGTACCTAAAGTTTTAGCATATACAAAGTTTAAAAAGACTTTTCAAGGTAAGTGACCTAGAATTTGGCTTTGCAAATTGTATAATGGTTTGAGTCTATTTTTCCTTCATAGGACCCTCCTTGCACCATTGTAAGTTAGCTGGTGCACTGTTTAAACTGTTATGTACCCCATCCCTTTAGAGTAAACATAGCAAATTAATGTATTGTCAGTTCAGCATGTAACAGATCCTTACCCAACTTAGATTACTAAATTATTACAGTAAATTTATCCTTATGTTATCCTCAAATTTAAGGCCCTTATTTATGTGTTGGTAAAAGAAAACACCGTATTTGATTTTAATGACGTATGTAAAAGTACATTTAAATTTAATAAAGATTTGATTGCAACTAATCAGGCTTTAATCCATTTAGATCCAAATAAACCTATTGTAATATCTTGTGAAGCAAGTCCATACGAGGTTAATGGTGTTTTATGTCACAGAATTAATGAAGTATATAAAATGTATTTCAGGAATGCTTTTTAAAGTGAAACGTAATTACTCTCAGTTACAACACGAAGTATTAGCAGTAGTACTTGTATTAAATGTTTTCACGAATATATTTTAGGAAGATCTTTTATTCTTCTATCAAATTATCGGGGTTCAAAAGTGATTTTTAACCTGAAATGGAACATATCAGTTATGTCAGCTTCACACGTTGTACCTTGGAATTGAATCTTATCAATGTATATAGTCGAAATCAGGAAAGAATGAATGCACGTCATAGGTTTCTGAATTAAAAAACGACATACTTTTAAAGGATCTATCGGAATATACTTAATGCATAATATTTGAAAGTATGTCGTTTTTAATTCAGAAACCTATGACGTGCATTCATTCTTTCCTGATTTTGACTATAGTTATGCCATTGAGTATATAAGGTTCTCAGATGTTTGAAGCTAGCATGATATCTAGACTACCTTCACGAGATAATTCGGATGAAAATAGTATTATCCACTTGTTTAGTTTATCAGAAGAGCTACCTTTATCTTCTCTTGATATTGCTACCATGTCTAAAAAAGATGCAGTACTAAGGAAAGTTATCAATTTTGTTAAAATGAGATGTAACGAGAGTAACGTTAGTTAGAAACTAAAAGTTATTTCTTAAAGTGCAATGAGATTGATTGAACAATATCCTAATGTATGAAACAAAAGTAGTTATTCCAGAAGTAAATCGTAAAAGTATTAAACTATTAATACATAAAGACCATATAGGTATCACGAGAACTAAATTGTTAGCTAGGTTCATATATCGGTGGCCAAATATCAATCATATCGAAAATATAATTACTAGTTGTAGAATTTGTCAGGCTTACCAAAACTATTATGAAAAAAATTTAATATCGCGACTTAAATCAGAAAAAGTATTTCAAAGAATACAAAAGATTTATTTCATAAAAAAGGACTACCTTTTTTGATAGATTGATATCCATTGATGTCAAAATTCATAAATGTAACGAATACTACTGAAAAACTAATATAAAGTTTTCCATTTTTGGGTATCCCAGATATAATTGTAAGTGATAAAGGTCCTATGTTTAATCCAAAAGATTCTATTTTATCAAATAAACAACATTCAGTTTTAGAAGTGACCACTATATCACCAACAATCTAAAAATAGTGAAAAGGGCATTAAAAAAGTTTTTATTACAAAAAGCATCAACAATTAATTGTTAATTTTCTATTTACTTATAGAAATACTCCATGCAGTAGTAGACGATCAATTCCTAATGAAGTTATATTTAAGATAAAATCAAAATGTATTTAGCTCTTTTAAAACCAAAAACAAATAGTAGTATAAAACCAAGTAAAATTTCTATTCTATTAAACATGATAGTTTTTAGAAGGTGAAAAGGTATTAGTAGGTTAAAGTAATTAGTGCTGTTACTTATTTAGTAGATATTGAAAAAAAGAACGCTGTATAAGATGTTGATAGTATACATAAGAAATTGAAAAACATTGAATGTTTGTACAAACATTAACACTAGGCAATCAGGGGATGTATCTAAACCAATTACTGTAAAAAGTTCGCCTAAATTATATTCAAATGTTACTGTTGAGGATACAAACATTAGCATTGTATCACAAAATACTAGTGCTGATAAACATCAAAAAAGCGATGTTAAACAAAAATGATTCCGAGACGTGGTAATAGAGCTAGAAGAGCAGCTATTAGGTTAAATTGATAGTTATTATAAACATGTATGTTCCTTTGTTAGTGAGGGGAAAATATAGTATATCCCATTATTCAAAACACCTGATTTGGAATAGTATTAGGTGTGCCAATGTATTATTCAAGGCCAATGTTAATATATATATCGTTAGGGATATTAAACTAAAAGTACATGATGCTTTCTTATTTTAAGATTTTGTGATATATTGTAAATACATTCTGTTGAACTCACAAATGTTTAAATCAAATGAATAATACACAACATGAACTATTTGTGGAAGTCTGGTATCATCTAATTACATCTTCGCATTGATACAAAAATGTATGAGCTTATTGTAATAACACATGCAAGACTTGTGGAGTTGTTTCATAATCTGTATTCGGCTAACCAGTTCCCTAAAAATGTTACATCTGCAGAATTCTGGAGACACATTCTACAATATTTACGCAGTGAGCGTATACTTTACTTACTTCCAAAATTAGTTTTATTTTATTTACAACAAAGTACTTTCTTATAAATATTGCATTACTTCTAATATTGAAGAATATGCATATACCTTTAATCATTTTGTATTTAATTTAAAGCTTTCTTCTTAATTTTCTTTGGGAATTAAACCACTCATAGTTTTTAAAATCAACTTTATTTACGTTTCGATCCATGACCTAGGATCGTTGTCAAAATAATAAAAACTTCAAGTTTGACATTTAAAGCTATTCATCTATATAAAGACGTGAACTGTACATTAAAGAACTATGAAAAGAACATTGATACAAACTGAAAGCAAGGTCTAGAACTAAACTTTAACCGATTTCTGCTAATACGAGGGTTTTATTTTTAATAGTTGTATGCAGTTTAAAGTGAAATAGTCACAATATTTCCAAATCAAAGGCAATAAAATTGAATAAAAATGAAAGAAATCGTACTGCAAGACAAGATTCTGAGAGGCTTATGGAGTATGTGCATTACAGAAAATTGCAGTAGCAGAATGGATAAAGATGCTAGAATGCATTAAACATTCTCTATCCAGATTATTCTGCAGTAAGTAACACATTTCTAACTATTGTTGCAGGGTTAGTAGAGACTATACGATTCATGAGTTGGCTCGACCAACAAATTTGCGATTCAATTCAAATTCTGAAAAACCTTTTGGAATTCTTTGAGCAATTGTGATCAGTCAAACCATAGCAGATTTTCATTAAAAAAATTTTAGTAATACTTAATTTTGTAACAGTTCATATACATTTGAAGTACCTGTCATGTAACTATTTACAGAATAAATGCGAAGTATGGATGATAAAACCTACAAGATATTTAGAAGATGCACAAATCATGCAAGCAAACAAAGCAGTAAATTTGCAACAAAAATATAAGCTATCAACTATACAGAATGTTGAAAATAAAAACTTACCCTTTAGAATAAATTTCTAATTTAATACCATGTCGTTTGAATACTCGTTGGCAAGGTCTTGAAGTTCTTTGAATTGGTAAAGTAAAAGTTGCATTATATTCGGGATTATTGGTACTTCTAACTACAACTGTTTTATTTATTACTGGTGTATCCTGCAAAAAGAATATTATTTAGCAGCATGTTATGACCTAATAAAGTACAGAGATTATTCCAATACTATGTTGTGATATATACAGTAATAATTGAGCAGTGTTACAGAAATATATAATAACAAACAAATTACTATAAGAAAAATAAATACAAAAGAAATGTGTATGCAATATCTACAACATTAAAAAATTTGTTTACCAGATCAAAAAAAGTTAAAACAAATAATACATAGACATGTAGGGAAATTTTTTATTATAACATACTAAAGCATTATCAAACTTCATCTTCAGTGAAGATGCTTATTACACATATGTGAATAAAATAAATTACAAGAATAAATACTGATTATTTAATACTTGTTAAATAGTATATTATACAACGACGCTATAATGAAGGCTATTATTCCCGAGGATGAAAGTTGCTACACGAGCAAGCGAGTGTAGTAATCATCCGAGCAAATAGTAGCCTTCATTTTAGTGAGTTATATACTATACTTTATGTCCAACTAAGTATTAGTATAAGAGAGCATAATTTATATAACTTGACTATCCAAATTATCGAAATTCTATATTAAATTAGCGAAAACCAACACGGCTAGTTTTTTTGTGTTATTGTATTGAGACATAGTATTTGATATTTGGCATTTGAAGTTTGTTTTAAATTTCAAAGGTATTGGGATTTAATAATATTATTTTCCAGTTGGTCTATAAAAGGGAATAAAGAGCCATTATTCTCTCTGCTCTTCATTATTCTCTAGCGTGATTAATATATAGCATTATACTGCAAAAACCACAGGTGTAATACGTATGTTATATATTAGTTGTAGATAAAAATTTTTATTCACATACATTGTTAATGTACAATAATCAAATTCGAAGTTACCAACACGTCTGACAATTTTTCAAAAATGGGTAAAACAATCTCTAAATGAAAACAAGACAGTAACAGTAAAAGAATATTTACCTATTTTCCAACACTCGAATTCATGAGCCTACTTATTAACAATAGTAAAGTAACGAACCAAAGTCTTCAGATCATACTTTAACTCATGATGGTTCCTGATAAACTTTTTTAAAATAAGTACATAATGAAAACATATTTTAAAGCACAGAAATTCTGAAACTCTTACTTAAACATTCATCAAAAGGAACGAACTTTCAATAAGCTATGAACATTATCTGAAATGGTAATATCCATTTATCATGTAAAATTTTTAGCCTAACAATATAGCCGAGAACATGTATGACAAAAATGAATACTCAAAAATAAATTACAAATTAAAAATAACATTATGGACTACTTTGCACATTTATTTGTATGTTTTTTAAGCTTAAATTCTCTTTACAAATATTCAATATTCTGTAACATTGTAACGGTAATTCAAAATATCAGTAACTCCACATGAAATTAATTATCCACCTTCAACCAATCTGTAACACGTTCGTATTATGTAAACTATAAATCAGGCAAAAAAATCTAAATATTAAAATTAATTAAGCATTATATTTTAGTTCTTTTGTTTTTAAAAACTATAATTTAAAATTAGGGCGGTTAGTACAAGTAAAACAATAAAAATAAATTTTCTTAAAATAATTTGGTACAATTTAATACAATATTGAAATAACATTGTCATTAAATAGCATAAACATCGCAACAATAAAAACCGCTAAAAGATTTCTTAAGTCATACATTGTAATTAAATATGTAATGAATGCAGGACACCATGCAATAAACTCAAACCACAAAATCAGAAAGTTATTTATGGTAGAATACATACTGATGGTACTCAGGTTCATAAATTATTTTAAAACCACAAACAGGGAAAATAGATTTCAATGTTATGCATTTCTCATGTAAAATTAAGAAAGTTATTGTAGACGATTCATTAGAAATAATTCCATTTAATAATTACCAAAACACTAACAGCGATAGTTTACAATGTAGTAAGTAACACAGACATTTTGTTAATAAGATTCACGAATATCAAGTTGCATGGGGTTACTCATAATATACAATACAAAGTAAGATGTTACAATGTATTCTTTTATATTGCTGAAAATAGAAGAAAATACAAAGCACAATAAAATATATGGTATTACACGTCTTATACATTTTTGAATATAAAATCCAATAGGCAGCCTGTACCGTGACATAACCCTCACAAAATGTAACAAAAAATGGGAATTAAATGACAATAGTTACATGCGACAGAAAAGTAAAGGAATTAATTATTCGCAAGCCATTAATTGGAAAACATCAAAATGTAGAAATACGCACGAATAGCGGGTGGAGGGAGGGGGGAGTGGAAAATTAAAAGTGAATAAAGCACAGCTCTAAGAAAAATTTTATTGAACTCCTGCAGGAAAATATGCGGCAAGCAACATAAAAGTAAAATAAGTCGGTAGGTGCATGGTAGGTTGCACATGTGGCGGGCAGGCATATAATGCAGTTTCGACCAAGGGTAAGAAAAGGCTAGGACCTAGAGAGTCCATCTCTCCGTTAATTTGGAATTTTGTATTGTGTTGTGTTAAAAAGAAAGCTGTGTTAGCTGAAAGAACCCGAGATGAAAATCACTGATGGCCTCTGGATCCTTAACCTTTTTTAAAAATTAAATTAAACAGCAAGTAGAATAAATTTTACGTTAAGAATTATGATTACATACTAGTGGACTGAAAGCATAAATGATTTAATTTTAAGTAATAGTAAATCCATAAAACTGAAAGTAATTAAATAAATTATTAAAATCTGTGTATTCCTTTTAACCATGAAGCGACGAAAGTGTAAATTACCAAATAATAATAAAAAATGATAGAATGAATTCTTTATATAGTGATGGGTGTCATAGACCAATTCATACATCATATTCTGAATTATCTACCACAGAAATCCATTGTGTAGAACTCAAACGCAAATGCACCATAAAATATTACTGTACAGAATGTGACCAAAGTTTTTCAAAAATTTAACACTTAATCGAATAATAAACCTTAAAGAACAAATTGAAATATGGGAAACAACAATTGGACATCAAAAGCATGTGGGATGAAATCGCTAATTGTCACAGCGCAGTACTAATGTAGCACTTTAATATTCTAGAATCCAATTCTGTTGAAACTAATAAGCACCTTGAAGAGGATACTAAAAAAGTCTCGGCAGTTTTTAAGCAAAAGGGGGCCAAAATGAGGTATAAATTAAAAAAGTAATAAGACGAAAAAATTGGTACAAAATCACGTCCTTAGCTGCAGAAAAGAAGCCAGGGAAATTCTGTATAATAAAAAAACACCCCTTAAGAATATCAGACGAAAAAACGGTTATGCAGTAGAAGGTACATAAAAATGTTAGGAAGGAACTTGAAGATGGAAAACTAAGGGTGAAACTAACATATTTATAAAAATACAATAAAGACGGTCCTAAAATTATGAAGTCCTTGGCAAAAACCATATAAATAAAGGTAGTCATGCATCAAAACTGCTTATTTATTACCAAAATGTTGGGGAATTAAAAGCAATGCTTCAGAAACGGCAACAAACTTGCATGTTAGGCGACGCTGATATTTTAGTGTTTACAGGTTCGTGACTTACATCAAGTGATATAGCAGATATAGAAATGGGTTTATTAAATTATTATGCATCTAGAACTGGTAAATCTCACTAACTAGCAATAAGGTTAAAGGCGGTGGTGTAATTATAACCGTACGCAAAACTCTTAATTGTGAGCCGGTACAGACATATATAGATTCGATAGAAGAAACAAATGTTTTAATAAAAATTGATATTACATCAGTAACAGTTGATGCCGTTTATTTACCTAGTATTTGTGATACAAAGCAGTACAGTAAACACTTAAATTAGGTTAAAATGGTTAAGGAGAGATATTCTGATAGTGGGTTTTATCTCTTTGGCAATTATAGTTTTGCCTAGTGTGTTAGAGTGCCATATGATGATTTTGGGATTTGAGTAAATTGGAATACACTATTATCAAATATTTCTGATATTGATATTGCAGTATCTTTTATGATATCTTATATAAGGAAATTGATCAAAATGGTTCTGGGCAGAAAACTCAGTCGTCGAAGTTTCCGAAATATTATACTAATGAGCTACATAAATTAATTAAAATATATATCTACAAGTAGATTACGTACATATTTCACACTGCAGAACACAATGTAAGCAGCTTGCCAAAAAGTCTTGTGATGTGCAATCTTTTGTAAACTCAAAAGGGAAAACAAAGATCAAAAATACAGTCAGGGTACCGACATAGCCATTTTATTTGCTTCTCACTTGAAAAAGCGTATAACAATGTCTCTTATGCCATACCAACGTACAACTTTCTCCATTCAATCAATGTCAGTGATGTAGAAGTAACTACTGACAAGTTATCGACAAAATATATAAACTAGATAGTAATAAGGGAATGGGCCCACATGGCATCCCCCAATTCTTATAAAAGAGTGTGCTAGCCCAATAGCAGTTTCCCTTGAATTTGTATTTACATTTTACTAAGGACAGGGAAAATGCCTTTCTGGAAATTATGTTTTGTAATGCCAATTTACAAGTCACCTGAGAAGGGTAATATAAAGAACTGCAGACCTGTTTCAAGTATTAGCTGAATACCTAAATTGCTTGAAAGCATAGATACAGATACTCTAACTTCAGTATTCAAAAATATTGTTGTTAATTAACAGCATGGTTTTATGGCTGGATCTACTGCTATATGTTAATTGTTTCGAAAACGGTCTTACATGATGCAAAGAAAACAAATTGTAATAATCAAATCGTTTATGTCTAAAGAAGTTAGTGTAGCTTCTGGAGATCTGCAAGGATGTCACTTGGGACAACTACTTTTCATATTATTTATTAATGATATAAAACACTGCATTAAGACCAGTCAATTTCTTTTATATGCCGATGATCTGAAACTATCTTCCTCAGTAAATTCCTTTAAATAATTAAATATCATGTTACCACTATTTTCGATTATTCCAAACCTATAATATGTTCAAGTTAGACAACCCGCTTTTCACAGCTCTCATTGATATTGCAAATTCTGGTTTCGCTTATCTAAGCATATGCTTTATATTCATGTTGAAGAGGTAGTTATTGAAATAATTTATAGGTTGCTCTGTATTACTTTTGCATAGTTCTCGCAAACACAATTTTCTCTGCGAGATTTTCTACAGTTATAGAGAGCAGGTACACAAATATTTCTTTTTGTTACTGGTCCCATCTGCATATTTGGCGATGAATTACTAACCTTCTAACTGTTTTAGCTCATTTTGGATTAGGTTTCATGTTTTTATGCATGATTTCAGAGGATTCTATGAAATACCGTGAAATTCTGAGGGTTTATAACCATCCCCAATACGTGTGGTTCATAATTAATTTGGAGAACACAGATAAGTATTTAAAAATTTTCACATTTTACTAGCATACGAATCGTCAAAGTTTCTAGGATTTCCACTTGTATTATTTTTACTAACCTATTAACACCAATTATTTATTTCTAGAAATATTTAATGTAAGAGTATGTATAGTGGGCAAATAATATTTTCCGTTTCTTTTCACCATACGACATTGTAATAATTTTCTGTTCAAAAACAGGCAAGGTGTTGCCTTGATTTCCTTTTAAGCATATTATAGTGACAATTACATATTGATAAAAGCAGGTTAATTTTAAATAGTTTAGATAATTTAGAAAATAAATTTAATTTATTTGCAAATGTTAACGAACTATAGTAGTATCAATTATATTTCTTATCAACCATGTACAAGCATATAACACTGGAAGGTTATTTTGCATAAACAGCTACTGGTAATTTATATGGTTCAACAGAATTATCTATCATTTCCTTAAATATCAATGGTTTAAAGTCTCATTTTGATGAACTTTCAACTTATTTATCAAATACAAATGTGGATTTAATTGTATTGTTAGAAGTTTCTATACAACAACAAGAAGTGTTTAATTTTTCTAAGGTTATGGCACATGTTCGAAACTCCAAGCTTATACTAGAGAAAGTGGAATCGTTGTGTATATTGAAAACAATATTCAGTTTTGAGAGAATGTTTTTAATTCTATAACTTTTAAAAACACTGAATGTACATTTAATTTAAATAATAATCAAACCTGTGGTAATTTATAGACTGCCTAATAACAATAAATATGATTTTAAAAAACTCGCATTACAAATACGAAATTTACTTAATTTTAATATGTTAGTAAATGAGTATGAATCACTTTTAAGTTCTTATGGATTTTATAAATGTATTAAAGGAACCTACCAAACAAGTCTTATAATAATCAATTAACCTCAACATGTATGACCACTTATTCATATGTGGTTTACAGAAAAAAATTTTATTCACCGAAATCTCCAATCACTACATATTAAACATGCAAAATTTTCACACGGAATATTCTTGCATCAAATTAAATTAGTAGATCAGACTAGACAAAAAATATATTAAATTAGCGTTTTGGAATTTTGATCGTAAGAGTTTAAAAAATATTACTAATCGTGTAGGCCTTTATAACACAAGTTTTAACAAATTCGGACATATTAACATAAACAGTTTAGTAGAAGAGAAAGAACATAAAAAAACGTTCTAAAAATTTCAGATAAATTTTAAAAAAAGCATGGATGAATGTTAGAATGCATCGAACATAGACAAATTATACAATAAAAGGGTACAAATCCTGTTAGAGGAGCATAGAATCAACTACAAAAGATACAAATAATGATTGAATTCAAAAATGCTGAGAACAAAAGAGCATCGAGATAATGACAAATTTTTGCAACACAACAAATTTGGACATCACTTCATCCAGATAAACAACCGAAAACAAAATTTCTTAAAGAAAATGTAGAAACTCAAAGGAAAGATATTATGAAAAGCTGTAACAAAGAAGACATTCCAACAATAATTACTTATGCAATATGTGTTCGCATCTGCCATCAAACAGTTCACCTCATGGTACCTATAAGAGATACATTGCAAAAACATAATGAACATAGCATGAGGACATCGTTAGTGATTCACAAGATAAATATTCATATACAACTTTCAACAAATTAAATATGGTTTGAGAGTCCAAACCTTAAACAAATTTGTAGTCTCGCTTATTATGTTCGTTTCCTAAATAACTTGTGTAGATATTCCCTCTCTGAATATTCTATATAATTGATAAAATATTATTTACTCTCTTTGATTTCTATATGTGCCACAAAATAATTACATGAAAGTTTATTAACTCATCAACAGATAAGAATAAAGGTACAATTAAAACCAAAGTACAAATAAACAGATGTTTCTTGTACTGAAATTAATAAAAGAGTTAATGTCGTATAACCTAGAAAATAACGATCTTACCAAAATATAAAAAAAACGTACTGTTTATGTTAAACGTATTACATTTAACATCACTATTAAGCAATTTATTCCAACAAAGAGATCTGCTTCTTGTTTATAAGACTGTCGATTATTCAGATAACACTAAAAATCTCCATTTTTAAGAAATTAATATCAAAGATTTCTCTTAATAAAAAACACTACTTAATAACAAAATTAATCTAGACTAAAAAAGTCCTTTACATTACATCGAACAATCAAATAATCGATGTTTCATATCAAAATTTTATTAAGTAAAGTACATTTTATGTCATAAAATATTTTATATGAATTCTCATAATTTGTTATAGACTTCTAATTACAAAATATTTTACCCAATAAACCCTATAATTTTCACATATACAAAAATACATAAATAAGTGAAAATCACTCTATTTTGAATACAATTTCCCAAAAATAACCATAGCAACTTGTTACGTTCATTTTCGGCAATAATTGGTTATTTTATTTACCTAAATTCCTTTTCTAGTATTAAATTCTCCAACAATACCCGATATATTGTACCTGTTCATATAAGCTCGCTTTACCATGATTTTCAACTCAAACCCCTTGTTAATTCATTATCCGTTCGTATAAATTTCATGTCTATTGTTAAATCCTTTTGCATAATTAATAATAAATACTTTTTCTATGAATTTCTCAACGTAAATCTAGTTGTTTTGAAACGACAAGTTTATGCTACAATTAATTAGTCAAGAACCTGTTTTAGGTATCCGTGAGCACGTTATACCTTCCGATAACGTATAATTGCGTTCTAATGGGTTCCCATCTAAAGATTTGTCGAAATAATATATCCTACTATTCTCCGGTTTCAATCGTGTTTCGATAACGCAAATGTTTGCTTTGCGAGTTCGTGTTATTTTGAATTCATTTTAACATTTGATTCTGCAGCTTGTGCGTTGATGCACTTGTAAAAACTACTCGTTCTGTTACTCCAAGAACGATGCACGCTTCTCCTCTATCAAATGTGTAGATTTTGTGCGTATCGGTAACCGCTCCTGAGTTGTTAATTTTAGTAAGATATTCCTTTTTTTAGCTTTTAGCTGAAGGCTAAATTGCTTGTTACGTAGCCCGATTATTCCTTGATGTAGATCAACTGCTCTTGCATGTAGACCGCCGTTGCAATTACGGTAGTAGCATGGTTGTTACTAACTACTGCGGCGATGCTGTGTCAATTAGCTTCCGAGGGCTGACAAGATAAGTATCCCGACACATGTATGTGACTTGTTTTCCTTTTCTAACATACCCAGGGATAAACCCAATTTGAAATTAGATATGCTAATGTTTGTTCTGGTAAAATCCTTACAAGAAAAGTTTCGGACTTTAATGCTTTTGCCTTTTGTACTTAACCCACCTGCTTATACGAAAGTATCAACAGTATTCTTTTTTTACTGATTAGAATTATAACAAATGCTTCTTATGGTAAAATCCTTACTAGAAAGGTTTCTACATTTAATGTTTTTTTTTTAATTAACCCATCTGCATATACGAAAGTATCAGCGTTATTCTTTTTGGTACTGATTAGATTTATTGCATGTTAGCTACGAATTGCTCACTTCGTGGAACAATTAGTGAATTTGTCCATAGAATAAAATTGTTTTATTAAATAGTAACCTTAGTTAATTTTGTTTTGCTTTTTAGATAGAAATTTCTGTGTTTTTTATTGTAAATAGAAAATCGTTGGCGATGTATTATTTTTGTGTTGCTAGGAACAACCCCCCCCCCCTCTCCACATTGATATTTAGCCTGGTATATTTACGTTTTCTTCCGGCTACGTCATTGTACGTAGCAAACTAATCTGTAAGAAACTATTTGTTCCCATTAAACAAACACTGCATACACATTAAAACATATCACTCACCAAGAATAACAATCTTAGTTATATATATTTCCTAAACAACAAGTTCAAGGGTGCAGCCATGACACTCATACAAACCAAAAGAAAGAACGCGTTGTTTAACAAAATTCTTCATGCCATCTTTTCGCAAACTGAAAATTTCAAGAACTTTGATGAATCCATGCGCATTAATAATTAGATTTGTTACGTATTTCGTGGCAGCCACGTTGGGGCGCCAAAGTTATGCTACGTTGGCTCGTAGCCGTGCGTAACACAAAGAAAATCAAAGAAATGACCGGGCTCAATCGGAGATTAGGGGGGGGGGTTGTAGAAAGCAGACCAACATACAATGTACGCGGCTGTAAGGAGTTAGTGATAATACCTGCAAGAAAAATAGTCAAGCAAACCTGAAAAAAAAAAAGAAAAAGCATAGCAGTAATGATAAGTCTAAATTATTCAGTACTTTGTAGAATGTAAAAAAAAACTGTTTGGATAATCTATATAATATAACAACGGTAAAAGCAGTACAAAAAATTTTTAATACAAAGTGAGGTAATATTGGGGAGTAGCAGAAACGTTTCCTCACACACCAATTAAACATAAATCAGACAAAATGTTAAAAGAAAATAAATAGGTAAGACACAATTGATATAAGTAATTCAGTAGTATTGATCTTTCTTTCTTTCTTTTTTTTTTATGTTTTAAAATATCATGCAAGTATTTTGTAAAAGGTATCAGAACGACAAAGATATGGTAAAGCAACGGATAGATATTTAAAGTAATAACAAGTAGGAAATAGTTCAACTTACAAAAGTCCTTCAGCAACGCTTCCTTGCAACGAAAGTGTGAGATTCACGATGTCCTACGCTAACGAAGCACTTCACCCTGGACTGTGAGGGTGTTGATGGAACTTATCACACGTCACACTAATCACACCTACGCATTTCACTGGGGTTAGCAGCAGACACCATCACGCGACGGAACTATGTAGCATTGATAAATTTCTTGTTAATTCTATTTCCTGAGACAATAATTTCGAAATATTTTGTAGCACTAGTTTAATTTCAACTGGGATCAAATGTATACTATTTTCATAAACCTCCAAAAAGCAGTGAGAAACTTCAACCAATACCTTTGTAAACCGGTAATCTGTTATATTTTGCAAATAACGAAATTGCGCAGGCACTGATCTATTTTAGATTCTTTGGTGTTTAGAAAATGCAGAAACTACAGTATCCACTGTATTTAAATAATCCAAAGTATGCACTAATCTGATAAAACAAAGAGACACTAGACTAGATCGCACACATTAATCCTAAAGAAAGAATCGGTCAGTTTAGCAAGTTCTCGACTCCTATTTCACAAGACAAACAACTAAAACCACAAATTAGTAAAGTACGCGTAACACTAAAGTAAGTCCGTCAAATGTTCCTTAAAGCATTTGTCTCACAAGAAAAACAACTAAAAACAATTAGTAGGCACGCGTAAGCAATAAAACCGTCTGTCAAAATGTTCCGTAAAACACACCTGCCTCGAGTTTAACAAGCTTTACCGCTTTTATTTCCAACAGAAAATCAACTAAAAACATGCCGTGCTTGATCAGGAACAATACGAAAATTAATCCCGCATTAATTCTCACTATTGTCAAAAGCAGAAAAGAAGCAGTATTTTCAACGTACTTAATATATCGGAACAAAGAACAAAACTCCAACTGCTCATCATGTT
Organism: Platerodrilus igneus; assembly: GCA_036346225.1. Classification (NCBI taxonomy): domain Eukaryota; kingdom Metazoa; phylum Arthropoda; class Insecta; order Coleoptera; family Lycidae; genus Platerodrilus; species Platerodrilus igneus. The sequence goes on along the minus strand of JARFIW010000929.1, from coordinate 2,412,347 downwards.
TATTCAACTCGTTCTCTTCCAACCTCTTATCGTCTATTATCTAGACTTGTATATCCACATAAGCAACAAAATTTATACGAACGGCAAGACAAGGACGATGCAATCCACTCATTATAATACGATGCATTCGCCTAAGGCGTTAATAAATATAAAATATAGAAATAGTAGTTACAGAAAGGTATTTGTTAATTGGGAAATAGCGTAAAATGTTAAACTACAAAAATGCACGTTACAAATTCCACACCTTCATAGCTAAGCCATACCTTGTTATACAATTGGTGAATTGTTAACAGATCCACCTATAGCTTCAACTGACGATCCCAAAAATGCAACATCTTAAGGCATTTGGTCAGGAACATCACACTGGTGGCTGATTCAATCATAACCTTGCCCTAGTCGCAGGAACCAAGCCTCGATCTTTTGCAAGACGTGATGATTCAAAAACTACCTCCACACCTGCTTTCTATTCTCATTGTCAACGTATGAACAACTCGATTGAGATTGTTCATTCACGTCATAATTCAAATTCCCAATTAACAAACGTAAATAAGGATCGCCTTGTGCCTTATTACAAGCAACTTTCAATTCAGCATTCTCTTTAGCAACTTAGTCCAATGGATTTAACCATGCTAAATGTGTGTTTTATAAACAACTCTTATAATAGACACTAATCAAATTACGATTCCTTAAAATGGAAATAGGATTAAATATCAAAGATCAAATGCAAAGATTAACATGCTAATATTTTAATTTATAATATTCCTAAAGTAGAAAAATATATAAGATTTCGAACATGAAATGCATGGGCATTTAAATAATCATCAAATCTTATATGCTATAGTGAGACATTCAATAACAATAATCAACTTACCTGAGGAAAAGGAAATTCGAATCTTACATAGGTATCAGTATCATTTGGATTACTACATGCATAATTAATTCCTCTAATAACGTTCAATTCCAAATCATTGTCTGTTAAATCAGTACAACTTTTAACAATAGAAAAGTCTTTTGTTTCATAATGATATTTCGGTATGGTTGGATTATGGCTCTTTTTTGCTAATCGTATTAAATCTAAATCACTTGTCACAGATAAGGCTAGCTGTTCAAAACGATTCATTCCTGCTACATCTCCTATTGCTTTATTATGATCCCGTGTAGTTAAACATAACTTCGCCTGTTTTGTTAGTTGTTGTTCTAGGCGTGATAATATATCTAAATGTTCAGGATCAACCTCGGTAATTTCTTCCCCAGTTAATATTTCGAATCTAGAACAAAAATAGTCTAGTATTCTAAAATCAAAAAGACAACTTACTCTTCATCTAGTTGTGATTTTGCAGCAGGAGATACAGGTAATGTGGCCATATCTACAGGCAAACCACCTCGTGCTGCATCAATTAATGGATCAAAGCCTTTCGAGGTTTTTAAAAATTCTTTAGCTTGCGTGATTTCACCCTTTTGTTTAGCTTTCAGGGCAGCTTCTCTAAACTCATTTTGCCTTTTGATTAACACAGCAACTTGCTTATCTATACGACTTTGGGCAGCACTGCCCCTAGACGATTGTGGTTGAGATGGTGGTGCAGCTGGTTTAACAACTACTGGCAAAGGCTTGGGAGCTGGTTCGGGTGGTTTTGGAGTACTTCCGCCTTCTACAGGTATTGGAGCATAACCAGGGGGAGTAGGTAAATCTTCAATAGGAATTGGTTTACCAGCCTTGTTAAGTTTAATAGCTTCTTCAAACTGTTTTACAATGCGGCCCATTCGCCTTGCTTTACCAGCATTGTTTTGCTCTTTTGCTGCTTGCTCTTGTTTTTGATATACTTCTAACCTTTGCTCTAAGGCTTCAGCAACTGAAGATGCAGTTATAAGAGTTGGTTCAGGTAAGGAATCCCCTTCTGGACTTTCGGTTTGAATTTCATTTTGTACAACCGGAACTGTTGGAACTGTAGTAGTCATTTCTTCTAGTTGGAGTTGCAGTTCAGATGGAGGCCCTGGCATATTATTTAAATCAACTGGTTGACCACTTTCAACAGCTTTAATAACAGCTTCAAATTGTTTGGCAACTTTTATAAAAAGCATAGCTTTATCGTTATCCCCGGATTTCTTCGCCTCTAAAGCTGCCATTTTATATTCAGTTTTACGAGTATTTAATAACTTTAAAAGTTGTTGGTTTTCTGGCGTCAACACTACTTTCTCTGGTGACGGTATTGTAGGTGATGAAATTGTTGGTGAAGCAGGTGCTTCGGGTTCAGACGATGGAATGTCTGGTGCAGGTCGCGAGGGTGACGTTACAACAGTTGTTGGATCTGAGTCGGCAGCTTCTTGTCGTTTCTGAGTATTTACAGTTACTTCAGGTGGTATATCATCATTATTTATTGCTTTACCAGATTTTGCTTGCTTCAAAAGATCTTTCAAGGTATTAATACCTCTTCCAAATCGCCGAGCACGGCTTGTTTCGCCCGCTTCCTTCGCATTATGCTCTGCTGTTTGATACATTTTGATACGATCTTCTAACAATTTTACTACATCTGTTGAAGTCTGTTTTGGTGAAACAGGTGTTACTTCCACTTGAAGTTCCTGTTCTTCGCCTAAATAACAAATCAATAATTAAAATGAACTTTCAAATTGTGTCCAAAAACAATTCAACATTAATAGTAATAAAAAAGGTAGCTTTTAAAATGCTGAGCACTATGTTAAATTTCTCAAAAGTCAAAGTTCTTACACTAAGAATTAAAGGACATTTTTTTACAACCTTAAGTTATAGCGTTAAATGGTTTCAAGACACGATTAAATATCTAACTGTTCATTTCAATGTTCAGAAAACAATAGTGGGTAGCTTGGCTAAAACATATTTAACTCAAAGGTCGCACAGAGTTAAAGTTGAAAATTCAAGTTCTAAACCATATTTTCCAAGGGAACTATTCTAGGACCACTTTTGTTCCTTCTTTTTATAAATGACCTACCATTGTCTATTCACGAAAGCAAATGCCTTCTTTTTGCTGACGACCTGAAACTGTTCAAAGTAATATATAGTGATGTAGATTGTGCTGAATTGGAATGGAGTGAATAAGATAAGCTCCCATTTAATACTGCAAAGTGTTGTTACGTTCACCTATTGGAAACCGAAAATTTCCTACTTCTTTCTTTTCATATATCCCTTTTTCCCATTACAGGGACGTCTATGGCTTATTAGCTCCATAAATATTCAAATTTCTATCTTGTAACTTTTAAATTCATACCTGCATAGTAGATAACATATTCTTATCTATGCTCATCCCTTATCATATATCTGGTTTTCTCATTCATATTTCTAATCCTGGTTTTACTTTAACAAAACAACTGTGTAAAACTCGAGTTTTATAGGTCTGATATTGTTTGCAATAGTGGAACAGTTTGATACGGTTCATTTTCGAACTTGTTGTTCATTTTCAATCTGTCCTGAAGAGCAAATACACACGTTACTTCTGATTTTCTGTTCTTCCCGTGTATTTGGTAAATGTGAAAACTATTTGCTGTTTGGTTACATTGTTGTTACTTCTAGCTCTTTTCCACCTGCGGGTTGTTGTTTTTTACTGGTCTTATTTTATCTTATCGCTTATGGTAACTAGTTTTGGTGCTGATTGGATTACACTCTGCTTTACCTATAAGACCGATATCCTAGTGAACAACTTTCGTGAATACGAAATTATACTTGGAATGAAATCCGGTCTACTGTTACAATGATTACAGAAAATTGGAACCCTGCGTGAGTTTTTGAAGCTCTACTACATCACTAATGCGGGAGCTCTCTTAAAGATTTTACGGAGGCTGCATGTGAATATTTTATTAACCTACTAACAGTGGCTATTTATAAGTTAACCATTCCCCTCCAGAAGTATTTCTGTTACTATTGTTAAGTGCTTATCTGGGTCCTTAAAGTTTACTACTGCAAGATACTACTAAAGCTTAGTGGTGAACATATCGCCGTAATAAGTACTATTGTAGTCCACACATCATCATCTGTTTTTTTTGTCCTAAGTTGCTGGGGCCTAACCCATAGCACAAAATACTTTTTATGGCGACGACTTATGTGCCAATTGCCGGAGGTATAGTGTACTAATTGAGAATTTTAATCCTTTATTTTTAGAGATTTGCCTGTAGGGATAATCTTGTATTGCATGATCACGTTAGGGAGCTCATGCACTTTAGTAATATTTAACATTTAAGTCACTGATATTTCCGCTTGACTGTGAGTGTGCACTACAATCTTAAGATCTTTTTTTTCGTGACTTGTAAAACATTGAAAATATACTTAGGAGTTATTTTTAAAGAGAAAAAACACGCGCCACACAGGTAGATGTTACTTGCTCGAGGGCTCGTAACTTAATGACGTCTTTTTACATCACACGCGCATTCCGCATCCTTTTGCGCAGATGCGGCTGTCAGGGACAACGGAAATTGACGTATTCATTTTAAAAAACGCAGCAATTTATTTACAAACTAAATCTAACGTGATACATGCCGATTGGCATATAACAATGCACGTATAAAGATGCTTATACCCAGACTTAGGAAAACTATATATATATATATATATATATATATATATATATATATATATTGTTGTGGATTCAAAGGGGTAAATAGGTAGATACTATAAAATTTCAACAACCCTGTATATAGAAAAGAACAAATTATTTACGCACAAAATTAATTTAATTCATTTAGGGAAAACGGACGAGTATTAACGTATTTTTATATTTAATAATTGGAATGTTAGGATTACATAAAGAAAAAACAGTTTTAAAGCAAATAAAAGTTCAAGGATACGCACGCATAAGTAACCATAAGCTATTTGAATTCAACACATATAAGCATAAGGGAACGTGCTGTGTAAGAAAATCAATAATTCCAAGGCAAATGTATTCGTTTTATACAGATACCAAGAAGCGGAAAGTCCAAGAAGTTGTTATGTTCAAACGTTCGATAATTAACAGAAACACCTGCGTTTTAAAAGGTTACATTCGAATAAGTCAAGCCTACGTTAAGATAGGATTTCAGAGAAAATATTTTCAACCGTCAGTTGGTATAAACAACTATGGTAACAAACATCTTAAGAAGCGAGGGAAATGGACGATTGGTTATATACAACAGATAGAGACAGATATAAAAGCGTTGGGACTGAAATGCACGTATAGTATACACGTGGAGTTGAGATAAGATGTCATCAATATCGATTTTCTGTAACTCAAGTGGGGTTTTGAACGAGACAGCAGATATGCATAAGACAGAGATAAATAGAGTTTAGGCGGAGTTTCTGACGGCAGAGAATTTTGTCATTGGTCGAAAGTCAACAGTGTTAGAAATGAATGCACACGCGAAGGTTGTAAGCAAATTCGAAGTATACAACATGCACGGCGAGAAAAATTTTCAGAATCAACCGACGGTTATATTCAAAATTTTTGGAATTAGAGTTGAAAATAAGCTTTTCGCTTGAAGGGCGTCCACTAAAGGGGTTTTAAACGCATATAAATACTCAACCAACATTACTAAGGCTCTCTCTCTCTCTCTCTCTTTTCCTTTATGTCGATAAAAGGTGAATACCGATTGAGAATACAATAATAAAGCTTTTGTGAGTATTTATTACAGTAAATATAGTGGTTACAAGTATGAAACCGTAGTAGCAGACCTCTAATTATTGACGTGAAGTACGAGTAGTGCATTTTAAATTAAAAAAGGTCCGGCTACTACAATACTAAGCAAAAATCAATAAATGGAAACATGATATATGGGGGTAACCAGAGCTGGTAATCTATTTTGTGTGCATGATATGGATGGTAGAGGCCCGTGGATTCGACAAGCAGTATAATCAATGGTAACAATGCCAAGGGGTTTTTATGGTAACCATCTCCAACGGGAATGAAGACTAAAGAATTCTCCAGGTATTTATTTGAAATTTCAGTTGTTGTATAAACATTTGTAAAATTTTGTGCTGTGTGGTTGACGTTTTTGGTGGCATATTTATGGTTGCAGAAATTTATTGTAAAAGATACATGTGTACTGGACTATTTATTGATGTTTAAATATTGAAAAAGGGTGTATTTAAAACATCAAAAATTTAGTCAGGATAAAATTTGAAGTGTAAAGGGTAAACGGGTCTGTAATTTTTGGTTTTAATTTATGCAAGGTTTAAAAGGCATATACAAACTAAACTGGGTTATTATGAGCTCACCATACTCCAGTGTGAAGTCAGTTTAGGGTAACATGTGGGGAGCCCATCTACTCAGATCTCATTGAAGTTGTTTAAAATTTATTAGAAAATTCAAAGACTTTAAAACATACCATAATTGAAGTTTTATAATTCTTGTATCTAACTAACCTTTTTAACACATGTAAATATAATTTATCTGTTAATAGATGTAAATAAAAGGTTGTATGGTTGTGGTATTATTTGGTAGTTTTATTGAATGATGTGCGAGTGTGAAAGAGATGTTCGTAAATTTAGGTATTCGAGAAGAGGCTCAGCTGAGTTGGCCAGGGAAACTGAAGAAATTTGAAGGAGAAATAAAAGGGTAAGAAATCTCTAAAATATTTATATATTTTTTCAAAAAATTTGATGTTGACCCAGTAGAAGGATCAATGTTAAAACCTTAGTCCTCAACTTCCTCGGCAATTTTATGGCGACCCGAACGTGAGGCTCGAGCTCCAAATAAAATTTAAATTTTATTCCAGGAAACTGGCGAGCTGAGAGAGAGAGAGAGTCTGTCTTGTAGAAATTCAGAAATAATTTTTGAGTGTGTGTGGGAGTGATTGAACGTATGCAGAGAAAGGAGTGGTTAAGAAGCCAAGGAGTGGAAATTGGAAGTGACTATAGTGCATTATTTGATAAAGCAGGAAAAATGGAAGAAGCTGGAGAAAGTAGGAATCAGTCGAGGACAGAGTCAGGAAACCAAGGAAACGAGATGATAATGAGGATGCTTGAAAAGATGAATGAAACATTAAGCGGGGTTAGAGAGGACTCTAATAGAAAATTTGAATAAATGAGTGCCGAATCGAACAGGAAGTTCGAGCAAATTAGTCAGAAAATTGATAATTCGGCGAAAGAATTTTCAGAATTCAAAAATAGTTTGACCGTAAAAATGGGGGAAGTTGAAAATAGGGTAGATAAAAACGAGCGTGATATTAGAGGTTTGAATCAGGAAATGGGACAATTAAGAACTGATGTAAGGATCTTCTGTGAAGATGAAATTGACGCTAAAATGACTGAGGTAACAGACTCATGTAAGGATCAGTTAGGTAGGGTAGAGAGAGAGGTGACTGGAATTAAACAAAACGTATCGACTTTGATGGGGGATGGTCCCAGATTCGTAACAGGGAATGTCACTGGAGCAACAAATGAAATTCTATGGGGATAGTAGGTAAATCCTCAGATATTTATTAATAACATTAGAGGTTTGGTTAGTAATTTGTATGATGAACAGGCAAAACTTAACATTGTTAAAGCATTACTGAAGGACCATGCTGAAGCTTGGTATAACTTAATAGGACAGGAAATTGACACGTACAATGACTTTGAAGACCAATTTCTAAAACAACGGCTGCAAATTGTCTCCTACCTATGTAAGGATCGGATAAAGAAACATGGTAAGGACGACAAACAAAGATAATCAGGCAAGGATATCTACATAGATAAAGATAACGATACGTTACCGAAAAACGTCCACTGCACTCGAAGGTTCTGGCAAAAAAGCCACATTACAGAGAGCACAGGAAAAACCCCACTTCTCTGTCCTTTCACGCGTCGGCGCGAAATTATTCGTCCAACCCACTTTTGACGTAACGGAAATACGCGCACTGCGGCTTTTGAATTTATGGCGCGAAACTTCCGCACATCAAAATTAACCTAAAACAATGTTTAGTGCCACTTTGGCACGTAACAAATTACAGGAAAGTCCAAAGGGGAGTTTGCAGAAAGTAGAGAGCAATATGCTATAAGGAAGTATAGCATAGCAAAACAGTTAAATCCACCATTGACGGACAGACAGATAATAAAATATCTTTCACGACACTTCGAGGTTGAGTTTAGGCAACATATAGCATTGCACAACATTGTTGACAGGGAGATGTTTTTGGAGTACCTGCAAAGGTATGATGATGTAAGCAGTGGACGACCTCGGGAACCCAGGGAACGACAAGTAAACACGGTACGATTCGATAACAGAAGGGACAACTACACAAGACGGGGGACAAATTTTGGATATAATAGACAAAATTGGGAACCGAGACGAACATTTTTCAGGAGTAACAGTGTAGGTAGGGGACCTGCACCTAGACAAGGGGTGACAAGACAAAACAGTTCACCAGACATACGAGGTACACCGACAACACCCAATAAGGAAAATGATAACACTAACCGGGTAGACACACCACGGACATATGCTGAGGTAGTAGCAAGACCTGGACCAAGTAGGGAGACCAGACCTGGACAGGATTTTTAGACAAGGACAAACCACTAGACATCACTGTGTACAAGTATGAACATCCGAAAGAATTTTTAAAGATAGAGGAAGAAGTTGAGCCAGAAGTAACAGAAAAATTTTGTTTGCATGTAATTGATACTAAAATTTTTGAGAAAAATTTAGGAGCGTTATTAGATTCAGGAGCTGAGGTGAGTTTAGTATCGGAGGAATTCGTCAATGAAATTAAGGATAAAGTGTGTGACAGGATAATGCCGATAAAAAGAAGTCACCTGGTTGTGCCGAATAAAAAGCGATTTGCTGTTGTGAATAGTGTAGTTATTTTAAAAGTAGAGTTAGGTTCAGTTAGCTGTGAACAGGAATTTATAATTGTACCTGGGTTAAAGTTTAAAGGGATATTAGGGGTCGATTGTATGATGAAGTTAAAAGTTGTAATAGATATGGAGAGGAAAGTAGTTAGGATTGGGGATAGGCTATTGCCCTGGAAGGCTAGTTATGATGTCACAGAGGATGACGTGGGGTAATGTATTAATAGTATAGAGGTAGGTGAGGAAAAGGTGAAAGAAATCGACACAGGTGAATATAATGAGGAAAAGTTAAAAGAGGTACAATTGGTAGTGAGCGAAGAGGCTGAACAAGTAAAGGTAGAGTCAAGTGCGGCATTGTTAGTGAATAAAGAGTCAGAATTAATAAGAGTAGAGGCGAACGCAGCATTAGGTTACAAACAAGAGGTACAAGTAGACATAAGTGAGTTAAGTGGCAAAGATAATTTTGGTAATTTTGATTTAGGAGATTTTTACGGTGTGAATATAGTACATGAAGGGTCTAGAAGAGATGAAGAGTTTTCTTTAGAGGGAAAAGATAAAGATGTCGAGGTAGTATTGTTTGGTTTGTCCGCAAAAAAAGAAATAATAGTAAGTAAGAAACAGACAAGTATGAGGACAGAGGAAGAAATATTTAAGGGTCAGGATAATAGGGATGATTTTATTTTATGTGAAGTAACAGGGATGATAAGTATAAAGATAGGAGGAAAAATAGGGATGAAGTGTGTTAGGATTGTAAGAAGAAAGACATGCAGGATCAACAAAAGAGTTAGATTTAAATAAAGAGATGACTTAATAGATAAAAATATAGAGATAGGTGAATAGTAGAGTAGGATTTAAATAGATAGAGATAGAAATAGGGGTATATAGAAAAGTAGAAGTAGGAATAGGATAAATAAGGGAAGATAATTAAAATTAGAGATAGGTGTATATAGAAAAATAGAATTAGGTGTGTATAGTTAGTATAATAAATAGATAATGATAGTAATAGGTAAGGTTAAATAAAGTGGGACATAAGTCGAGGAAACTTAAATAAAAGTGAAGATAAGTGAATAAGTATAAAAGTGAGATACTTAAAGAGTCAATATATGACAAAAAGGTAAAAAGGGAAATGGACAGAAATAGAGAGTGAAGAATTAGAAATAGATAGAAATAATTAGTTAGAAGGTAGTGATAGGTGTGAATAGTTAGTTATAAATAAAGATAGGTGTATATAGATAGAAATAACTAGTGATAGGTTGGATAAATAGGTATAGGTAATGTTACGTGAGTAAATAGGTGTTTAGAAATAGCATGTAAGATTAGGTGGTAGGAATTAGTATATTTAAATTCAAGAAAACGTTGGTGAGTTTTCTTTGAATTGAAATAGGGGGATTATGTTGTGGATTAGAAGGGGTAAATAGGTAGATACAATAAAATTTCAACAACCCTGTATATAGAAAAGAACAAATTATTTATGTGCAAAATTAATTTAATTCATTTAGGGAAAACGGGCGAGTATTAACGTATTTTTATATTTAATAATTGAAATGTTAGGATTACATAAAGAAAAAACAGTTTTAAAGCAAATAAAAGTTCAAGGATACGCACGCATAAGTAACCATAAGCTATTTGAATTCAACACATATAAGCATAAGGGAACGTGCTGTGTAAGAAAATCAATAATTCCAAGGCAAATGTATTCGTTCTATACAGATACCAAGAAGCAGAAAGTCCAAGAAGCTGTTATGTTCAAACACTCGATAATTAACAGACACGCCTGCGTTTTAAAAAGTTACATTCGAAGAAGTCGAGCGTACGTTAAGATAGGATTTCAGAGAATACAATAATAAAGCTTTTGTGAGTATTTATTACAGTAAATATAGTGGTTACAAGTATGAAACCGTAGTAGCAGACCTCTAATTATTGACGTGAAGTACGAGTAGTGCATTTTAAATTAAAAAAGGTCCGGCTACTACAATACTAAGCAAAAATCAATAAATGGAAACATGATATATGGGGGTAACCAGAGCTGGTAATCTATTTTGTGTGCATGATATGGATGGTAGAGGCCTGTGGATTCGACAAGCAGTATAATCAATGGTAACAAGGCCAAGGGGTTTTTATGATAACCATCTCCAACGGGAATGGAGACTAAAGAATTCTCCAGGTATTTATTTGAAATTTCTGTTGTTGTATAAACGTTTGTGAAATTTTGTGCTGTGTGTTTGACGTTTTTGGTGGCATATTTATGGTTGCAGAAATTTATTGTAAAAGATACATGTGTACTGGACTATTTATTGATGTTTAAATATTGAAAAATAGTGTATTTAAAATATCCAAAATTTAGTCAGGATAAAATTTGAATTGTAAAGGGTAAACGGGTCTGTAATTTTTGGTTTTAATTTATGCAAGGTTTAAAAGGCATATACAAACTAAACTGGGTTATTATGAGCTCACCATACTCCAGTGTGAAGTCAGTTTAGGGTAACATGTGGGGAGCCCATCTACTCAGATCTCATTGAAGTTGTTTAAAATTTATTAGAAAATTCAAAGACTTTAAAACATACCATAATTGAAGTTTTATAATTCTTGTATCTAACTTTTTTAACACATGTAAATATAATTTATCTGTTAATAGGTGTAAATAAAAGGTTGTATAGTTGTGGTATTATTTGGTAGTTTTATTGAATGATGTGCAAGTGTGAAAGAGATGTCCGTAAATTTAGGTATTCGAGAAGAGGCTCAGCTGATCTAGCCAGGGAAACTGAAGGAATTTGAAGGAGAAATAAAAGGGTAAGAAATCTCTAAAATACTTATATTCAGCGTCCTCCGGCTTTATGCGTCTATATACGGACACTAAAGAATAATTCCAGTTTTACTAGGTTGTTGTGACAGTAGTGCCATCTGCGGTTAGACAGTTTAATTACAGTGCAGTAGGTAACTTAATTTTTGTGATACTAGTTTAGCGAATGCTTCTAATATTGGCAGAATTTTAGTAATGTGGGGACACGGAAAGATTAAGAAATGTAAAAACAGTTCGTAAATATAGTTCATACATAATACCACCAGGGGTGTGCATGATGCTTCGTGTATTATCTTCAATGTATATATTCATGCTACATCGTCTATCATTCTGTGCCCTGAACTATGGCAACAACGCAATTTGCATTCTCGTGTGGTTAGGTGCAAAATTCGTTAGATAGATATTCAAACGGCGGTGTTGCTATGATGTGCGATGCAACATAGTTTCTATACAGCAATATGACTAATCATGGAAGAGCAAGTAAAATTATTGAAATGTGCCTTGATTCACATACAAAGGAGTAAACTTTAAGATAGACACCAAAAAGGTTTGTTCGGCCAATTTTAGTTTTTTGCCGCTGTTATTGTTAAATCCTAAATAGCTTGCAGAGTATGAATAATCTCGTACACGTGATTAATTTGTTCCTTATGAAAATTTAATATTTTACCGTTTGTAGAAGATACCGGTGACGAGCAGTGGATTACAAAGTTAATAGTATTTATGTGTTTGTGTAGTAATAATAATATAAATATTTTAAGATTTCTTCCTCATTTTAAAATACCT